>JAPQWN010000003.1:73235058-74485058 GCA_028538565.1 Umbellularia californica | reverse complement strand
CCAGAGAGTTGTTCGTTCGTGCGAACCCCATGTCTGCTCGAGCGAACTCCTCCAACAGCCATCCAGAGAATGGTCGGCTCGAGCGTACAAATCATTCACTCGTGCCGTCCTGAACTGAGCAGGTCCCCTCGTGCGAATTCCATGTCCGCTAGAGCGAACCCTCCCAGAAAGCCATTCCAGAGAGCACATCGCTCGAGCGAACTACATGTCCGCTCGAGCGACGTGTACTGTTCATCTGGGGCCACTTTGGAAGAGACAATGAAATATCCTAGATATGGAGGGAGGTTGGTTAACGTCCCTATCGTGATGAGAAGACTCATAACTGTTATTTGAAGCTCGAACAAGAAAGAAACCATAATCACAAGGATTCATTGAAGTTTTGGAAATCTCCAAGTGCCTAAGGAGCCCGGAATGCCTTCAAATCCAAAGAGTATCAAGCAATTGTAAGATAAGCGTACGGGATCCCTATTCACTTGGATTAGTTTTAACCCGACACTGTCTGGGCTTTTCAAAAGGGTACTTTACCTTGTTATTCTCGAAATTGATGATTTGGAATCTATCATCCCGAAAACTTTGAAAGTATACTTGTACTGTTTTACTAGCTTTGATATACATGCCAGACCTGATATGATAGCTGTGCCTTGAGCACCCACGTCTTGCCCGAATATAGTCTTGTACTTGATTTATTTTACACATGTCTTGATTTCCATGTTTTGACCTATGAGTCGGCACCACTAAGCTTGGATACCTTGTTAGTCTGATCTACTGACTAGGTGATCCCCCTCTTGTCCCGCCAACTGTAGTTTGGATCTTGCTACCCGGTTATTTAACCATGGTCTTGTCCTGATACCGTAGATTGCTACTGTGGTTCCTGATGCCCGGCTCGCTACTGTGGTCATGTCTTGTATATAGTATATATGTATATGTATTTCGTTGTACCTCCTCACTTCGGTGACTGAGGTCAACGCCTTGACTTGCTTGCTCTATCACTTCGGTGATAGAGGATTTAGCTTTGTGTGGTTGCCATCTTGCTCGTTTCCTGATTTCCTTGGTTACCTTTACTTGTTTTACCTTGCATATATGTTTTTAACTAAATGATGCATTTACTCATGAAAGTATTATTTAGACAGGTTTAACTGTTTCCAAGGTAAATGTTTTATCATTAAATGTTTTTACTTTTTATCCACCTGCCAGACCGTCGTGTCTGACCCCTTTGCTTTGGTACTCAGGTCCCGTTGTTGGTTTCCCCGAGGAGGAGCCAGAGGAGGAGGTCAGAGAACCGCAACCGGTAGTCGAGTGGCGTGCCGACGATGTTATGTAAACATCGGGCTGCCGAGATACGAAACATTTTGGGGGTCGTTTGGATAGTTTTCTGGTGGTTATTGTTTTGTTATTAGCCTTTGTTGGCCTCTAATTTTGGGAACTGTAATTAACTGATCTTCTGATTAAACTTGAATATGTACTTCTGGGTTATGCTTTAGGACATTGCTCATTCTGATACTCATATTCAAATGTAATCAGCCTTATTATTTTGGAAATGAAATACATGCATGATTTACTACACGCTTCCGCAATTATACTAAATGGTTATGTGTGTTGGAATATCCTCACCGCGGACACCTGTGGGAAATCACGTGCACGGGTAATGAGTGTTCTTTTGTTAACCCGTGTACGCTTGATCATAAACATACCTTTAATTATTGTCATCACTCCATATGATCACATCATTGGCTTCATCACAATTAGTCCCGATCCCGGATTTGGTCCCCGAACCCGGTCCGGGGTCGCGACAGGACTGGTATCAGAGCGAGACGTGTTTCAGGCAATTAAAAGAAACTAGAAATCCTAAGGACGTGGCGAGGATTCATTAGATCTTTTGTTAGCTAGAACCGCGTGAGCAATGTGTGACCCTGTTTTGGATTTTATGTGCTAACTACTTGTTTTGCAGCATCAAGCCACCTCGTAAGCGCCCAGTAAACGGTAATCCCACAGCGAGCAACAGTGATTATACCGGACCAGTTGAGGGTACAGGGCTAGTGGGAGAAGATAGAACTGAAAACACAATGCCAAATTAGTTTCAGCAGATGATGCAAGCCATGCTTGACCAGCAGCGTCAGGCTAATGAGAACCAAACCAGATTGCAAGAACAGATGCTCAAGAAAGATGAGGACCATGCTAGGGAGTTGGCAGAAATGCAGAGACAGTTGTTGGAGGCACTATAGAGGAGACCCGAACAAGTTCAACCTCAACCTGCTATTGTTATTAATCAGAGGGAGCATGACCCCAATGCACTGTTTGAGAGGTTTCAGAAAGAGAGGTCCGAAGGAGTTTGTGGGGACAGAGGACCCCTTGACTGCAGATGACTGGCTAGAGCATATAGAAAATATATTTGAGGTTTTCAGATGTAATGGGGGTGAGAAAGTACAGCTTGCAGCATCACTCTTCACCAGCTTAGCAGACAATTGGTGGAAGACGGTGAGGGAGGAATACAGGACTATGGCAGATGCAGTAGCTTGGGCAAACTTCAAGAGGCAATTCAGAGACAAATATGTGCCTGCCCATGTCAAGAGACAGAAGGCAGCAGAATTCCAGCAGCTTGTCCAAGGGAGTATGACCATCTTAGAGTACCTCACCAAATTCGAGAGGTTGTCAAGATATGCTCCGGAATTGGTAGACACGGTGGAAAAGAAGATTGCCAAGTTCCTAGAAGGACTTCATCCTATCATCGAGAGGGATTCCACCGGTGTAGTACCACCTCTTACCATCGAGGAAGCTGTCAAGAGAGCTTATAAGTTTGAGAACTTCCACCACAAGATTCTTAAGGTCCAAGGCAAGGGACAAGGGCAACCTCAACAGCAGTACGACCATCAGAGAAACCAGCAGCACAAGAGGCAGAGACAAGATCAGAATGTGCAACTAGTTTGCATTCATTGTGGAAAGAACCACGACAGTGCCCAGTGTCGTACGGTCTCAGGAGCATGCTATAGATGTGGTTCCATGACCCATCAAATGAGGGATTGTCCGAGACAGAACAGGCAGAATCAGCAGCAGCAAGGAGCACCGCGTTAGGCACCGCCACAGAATGCACTAGTGGTGCAGAATCAGGCAAGGCCACTTCAGCAGCAGGCACCACCGCAACAGTATAGACTGCAGCAACAGCAGCCACAGGCCCGTCAGCAAGGACAACAACAGAATCAGCGTCCCCCGCAACAGAACAGAAATGCCCCTCAAGGAAGGCAACAACAAGCTCATATCAGGCCACAGCAGCGAGGACAAGTTTATGCAGTCAACAGAGCTGATGCAGAGGCGGCAGGCAATGTTGTGGAAGGTACACTTCTTGTTAGTGGAATAGAAGCTAAGATATTATTTGACCCTGGCTCCACGCATTCTTTTATATCCCATGCATTTTCTAGACTGATTGATGTGCATGATGGACCCGAAAGGAATCTTCCGTCCTCTCCCTCCGCACCTCGGGGGCTGACCTGGGTCTCGGCGGAGGAGGGAAGATCTCGGGCATCAACATTTTTGTACGGGCATGCCAGATTTACTTTCTACTTGGAATTTGGAATGGTGATAATCAGGAGATTCACCTTCGCAAGTGGAAAGGAAATCAATCCTTTTTTCTAACTTTTCAAATTGCATAAATATTAAGAAAAGAGACAAGTTTTTAGAATGCCGTAAGAGGCGTTTTGTTTGTTTGCCGTGAAAGGCGATTTTGTTTGTTTGCCATGAAAGGCGATTTTACAAAACTCATCAAATATGAAAGACAAGAATTGTGATTTCTTTTTGTCTCTTTAAGAAATACAAACTACAATAGAAAAGGAAGAAAAGGGATCTAACTTCTCAGGAGATTGTGGGGACACGTTGAGATCGACGGTCGCAAGTCATGTATGGGCTTCGCCATCGTCCTTCAAATGAGAACATGTGATGCTTTGATTTTTTTGCTTGGCTCATAACCTCAGTTTTTTAAAGGACAAGGACCAAGAGAAGGTCCTATATCCAATGAAAAACCAAGTAAACGGGCTGAAAAGCCGCGTTTAGGCCATGTTGGAGAAGGAGGTGACCTTGGGGGGGTGGCCCCCCAAGGGACGTTGATCACCTTGTGGTGCTTCCGGGAGCAAAGTAGCAGGACTTCGTCTTTCTCTTGGATTTTCTGGTTTTTTCAGAACTTGCACTTAGGATCTCTCCTCTTTTTTTTTTTCCTCCCTTTTCCTCTTGGAATGGACCTCCTTTTATAGGCTTTTGGTAGCCATGAGGTTTTTATTGGCATTGATGGCCATGATGAAGGAATTGATGAGGAGTTACAAGTTGATTTTGTAACTCCTTTTTCAAGGCTTGTGATTGGCCGATGAAGGTAGTGGGCATTCAATCACCTTTATGCTTTATGATGATGGGAGTTTCATGGGTTTAATGCCATGATTGCTTGGATTTGTAACCCCCAAATGCTTGGTTCTGATTGGGCCGTCCAAAATAATGAGTTAATGACTGCTTTAATGGGTCAATTAAAGTCATTAAGTGGTTGCCAAGGCATGTGAAGAGTCGCGGGCCGCGCTGCGCCTTTTGAGATTCTTCTTGCAATCATCACGGGTGGATCCACGCATCATTTGATGTCGGATTGCGATGCAATTTCAGACATTGATTAATGTTGGCGGGCCGGTGACATCTGTCTTGTCGATTTCACGATCGGTCGGACAGAAAGTGCACTTTCTTGGTCAGCCGGTTGGCGATCTTGAGGCGATCGGTGATGATTTCATGCTTTTGACGGCGGATCCGAGATGTCGACGAAGATCAGTGGTTTTGAAGCACCAAACATTGGATTTTCAGAAAATCACAGAGGCCAGAACACCCGAAACGTGAAAAGCATCGAAAACGGACACTTCGGCGCAAAATCCGGCGATCCGGATTTCCAGGGTCGCCAGCGACCCTGGGCCCAGGTCGCCGGCGACCATGGGGCTTCGGCCCGTTTGGTCGCCGAGCGTCTTTTTCGGCCGTTTTTTTGTCTTTTTCATCCCTTTTTTCTTTTGTATTTTTCTTGACATTTTTCCTCAGTTCTTGACTTGATTTTCTTGAAGAAATCTTGACGAGAACCCTCGCGAAATCGGAGTACAAAGTTTCCTATTTTTCGGGAAAGCCGAAGACTTTGTAGCCGATTTTCCGTCAAGCGTCGAAACTAGGTCAAACGATGTCGGAATGACCTGAAAATTGAGGTGAAGCTTCTTGAGCAATGGATAGGACCAACCATGGGCTTTTATTTGAGTTTTGAAGCCGTTTGGGGTCCCATCGATGCTTCACTTGATTTTGCTGCGGGGAAAATGCCGAGCTTTGACATGTGGTCAAACGATGTCCGATTGGCCTGAAATTTGACGGGGAGCCTATTGGAGTCATTTTGAGACGTTCCATGGGCTCCGTTTTGGATGTCATGGTCCCGGGTTGCTCCGCCGCCGGTAGGCTTGATTTTCTCTCGGAGCATCGAAACCTGGTCAAACGTTGTCAGAATGACCTGAAATTCGACGTGCAGCCTTTTGGAAGTATGTTGAAGCCACTCATGTATTTTGTTTGATGAGTGATGGCTTCGGTGGTTTCCGCCGCCGGGAGGCTTGATTTTGCTGCTCGAGCATTGATGAAGGGTCAAACGTTGTCGGTTTGACTTGAAATTTGGTATGGAGCCCTTTGGAGACATTCTGGAGTCATCCGTAGGCTCTGATCAAAGTTTTGGTGTTTTTGATGATACCGCCGTCGGGAGCGCTTGTTTAGCTGTCGGAGCAGTGAAGTTAGGCCAAACGATGTCGGAATGGCCCGAAACCTCAGGTGTACCCCTCTTTTAGCTGTCTTGAAGGACCTCTCAGTTTCTGTCTGATTCTGACAAAATCTGATGCTTGAAGTAGCCTTGCCTATTTTTAGCAGGATGCAGCTTCAGGAGGCTTCTTGATGTTGAGGAGACTTATTGACTTTTTTGGTGTCAACAAATGCCCCTTCGAGGTACAGTGACGAGTAGCTTTTTGGAGTCGATGTGCCTCGAAGAGAAACTTGGAGGAAAGATTCCAACTTGACCAAGAGTCTTGAGCAAAAATTTTTTTTTTTTTTTTAATAACCTTCTGAGTTTCCGGGGGAATTTTATGGTAGTGAGAGGGATCACGTACCATCTCAAGGCAAAGTTTTGAAAATGACATGGGGTATTTGGATTTTGGGTTTTGGATTTTGGTTTTTGACCTTGTGACCTAACAAGCTGTATGTGGCAGGTTAGGGGGTCGGGGTTTGATTTTGATTTTGACCTTGTGACCCAACAAGCTGTATGTGGCAGCTTGGGGGGTCAGATTTGGTTTGTTGGTTTTGGATTTTGATTTTGGTTTTGGTCCTGTGACCTAACAAGCTGTATGTGGCGAGCTAGGGGACCGGAATTTGGTTTTGTGAAATGTCAATTTCAAGATTTTGGCTCAATTTGGTTCATGAGGTTGGATGGTTTGGTTTTTGGAAACTCATGAGACTTTCTTTTTTTTTTTTTCTTTCTTTTGAATGGTCCCATCAACTCAAAAGGGGCATGGGACTTTTTTTTTTGCTCTTTTCTCTTTATTTTTGCTCTTGGTAAGAGGAATATTTTGACTAAAAGCCACTTTTAGTGCCTAGGTGGTCAAACCTGGCTCATATGGGCTAACCCATGGGACCTTAGGCTTTGGAGATGGCCTAGATCTCATATGGTGTCATATTTGTAAAGAATATCTAAAAATATCTCTTTTGTGTAGAGAATATCTAAAAATATCTTTACTTGGAGAGAATTTCTCAAGTTTTCTTTTTGTGGAAAGATTCTCTCAAAATATCTTTCTCTTTGGGAAAGTAGCTAAATTTTAGCACTTACCTCCTTTCTTTCTCTTTGTTTCCTCTTTTGGCTTGCTCTCTTCTATAAAAGCAAAGAGGGTTGGTGCTTTTGCTCCATTACTAAAAACTCTTCAAGAGTGCTCCCCAAGGCAAGAAGTGCTTTCTCTTCTTCAAGGATCTCCAAGCTTTTTTCTTCTTCTTCTCCATTAATGGCTTCAAGTAAGTTTTCTTCCTCGTCAAGAATCTCCATTGTAGAAGTAGTTTCTTCATCATTTTTTCTTTTTCTTTTTTTTTTCTTTCTTCTTTTCTTCTTTTTTTTTCTTTCTTTTCTTTTTCTTTTCATGCATGTTTTTCTCTCTTTTTTTTTTCGTGCTTCTCTTTTTTTTTCTTTCCCTTTTTTTTTCTTTTTTTTCTTCTTTTCACGATTTTCTCCCCTTTTTTGTGAACTTTTTTTTTCTCTTTCTTTCTGTTTTTTTTTTCCACGCTGATCCCCTTTTTTTTCAGCGTTTTTCTCTTCTTTTCTCTTTTTTTTTTTTTGCTGTTTTTTTTTTTTCTCTGGCTGTACGGACAGGTCCGTACGGACCTGACCGTACTGCCACGTGGCAGTGGGCCGTGGCAGTGGGCCAAATTTTTTTTTTTTTTTTTTTTTTGCAGAGATTTTTTTTCTCTCTCTTTCTTTTTCTTTTTCCTTGTTTGCTCACTATGATAATGAGGCTATGCAATTTCAATATGTATGCATTTTTTTTTTGTTTGATGCATCAAGATAGAAGGCTAGAGTCTCTAGGTCAAGCCAACATGATTTTTGACTTGGACAAAGTTTGATTGGTTTTGACCAAATTGGGTTGGAATTGGTCAAACTTTGGTCAAGGTTTTCCTAACATTTAATGCATGATGATATTATTTGATGCATGGTTTTTGTGAATGGATTTGGAAGTATGATGATGCATACCTGAAAATCTTTTGCAAGTGTTGGGATTTTGAGCTCGCAGCGATGTTGAGCTCTTTCTTGGTCTTGCTGGATTTTGAGGAAGTTTGCAACTTTTGGATTCTGAAGCTCGCAGCAATGTTGAGCTCTTTTCCAGATTTTGCGGAAGTTTGATGAGATTGGCTTGTTCTCGCAGCGATGTTGAGTTCAAGCCTTCTTTGAGAATTCTCCACTGACTATGAGCTCGCAGCGATGTTGGGCTCATCTTCAGGCTTCCTGTCTTTTTCGGAGTATTTTCCTTTTTGTTGGAATTGCCCCGGAACCATGTCAAAATTTTGCTAGAATTTTTTGTAGCAGAATTCTGTCATTTTGGTGTTGATTGATCTTTTCTCTTCCACCTTTTGCAGGCAGTTCTTCTAGAACGAACAAAGGTAAAGGTCCTGTTACTGACGCACCTCGTCGGTCTGCTAGATCTTCCAATGCTGCCGTTCAGCAGGCTTGGGAGAAGCTCCAGTTTGTGGAGAAAAACTTGGAAGAATGCGATTCCCTCAATCGTGATGAGATGAGACAGCGATTGATCGCTCTCAAGGATGAGGAGTTCTATAAGATCATGGCAAGCAGTCGTCCCTGGGTTACGGACGATCAGAGTGTTGTGCTCAAGCCTACCTTCTTCTTCGGTGATGCAGTCCCCGACGACTTGACATACCAAAGGAGATGTTTTCAGTTCTCTTACACAGCAGATGGTGAGGAGAGAACTATTTCTACCCGGTCGTCTTTTGATCGGACCATCTCGATCCTGAGCCTTTCTCCCACGTGCCCTAAGAGGGAAGATCCTCCGAGTTGGGTGAAGAGGACCAGTGTGATCAAGACCGGGGTTTTTGTTGGTGGACCTTCCGGTTTTGCAGAGAAGCCACCTGTCCGTATGGACATGTTGATGCCAGCTAGTGGCTACCAAGGTTCTGATCATCCATCGGTTGATTTGAGACCGGTGGGCCTTGGCGTTTTTCGGGGTGACGGCAGCAATTGGGTGAAGCCTTTTCGACTTCATGGCCGTTTCAGTGCTGACTCGAGCTGGGAGTCATGGACTGATCACACCTTGAGGATTGGTGAGGCCGTTCTTCGGGAGGCCGAGATTTTTTACGCGGTTCGCTTTTTTCGGCAAACCGTCGTTTTCTCCGATGAGGCTTTCATGGCCATGCTGGAGTCATTCCTTCCACAAACCAACACCTTCATTGTGACGAATGGTGAGATTGGTTTTTCTTTGAAGGAGCTGAGCGCCATCACCGGATTGCCTATCCTCGGCAAACTCTATGAGGAGTTTATGCCTATTGACAGCGTCCCTGAGGAGTAGTCTGAGGAGTTTAGGCTTGTGTACTTTCAGCTTGTCGCCTTCTACGATTTTTTGAAGGAGAAGGAGGGCACGAAAGTTAGATGCAGCAGTTGGAGAAGTTGCAGCTCCAACTTTTTTAACAGCGGGGATTCTTCTGATGGCATGGCCCAGGATGTTAGGGCTAAAGCATCAAGTTTGAAGAAGATCACTGCTATTTGGAAGAAGTTCTTCGCAAGCACGGATGCCATTCGTCCTGACATTGCGTTGCGGAGAGATCTCGCTGTTTACCTCACTTACTGGCTGGGTGAGGCTATTTTTACTGGAGGAGATGGAACGCACATCAGGCCGCACTGTATTTTTTCGGCTTGTCAGATGGCGTTTGGAGAGCAGCTGGCTTTGGTACCTGCTCTTTTCTCCTATTTATGTACCGAACTGCAGGCTGCTGCTTTCCTGGTTCGGCTTGGGCTTCCCATGAACAGGGTATTTTCTGCCCACATCTTCTATTCGTGGTATGTATACCACTGTCCTAGCTTCCATCATTTGGGAGTTGCACAGGACGAAGATCCCTTTATGATTCGTTTGGCTAGAGGGACAGCCGTTCACGAATCGCTTTTATCTGGCCGTTTAAGGATCCGACGATTTAGGGACGTCGAGATTGGGCAGTTTTCAGTGAAGCTTTCTCCGGGCTTGCGGAAGAAGGCTTTTGACTTTGGTGTCTCCTGTGATTCGACCAGGGCAGGGTCGGGAAGACACTATGCTTTGACAGACGCGGAGAAGAGGTGGCTCTTCAACATACGGGTTGGTACGATGGTGTACCGCAGACATCTTTTCATTGACATCCAACCGTATGTCCCTTCGCGTTTTGCATTGCAGCTTGGCTTCTCTCAAGGTGTTGTTGGAGCGCCTTCGAGTATGGTGAAGCGTTTTGGAGGTCTGCAGGATGGGAGAAATGCATGGGCTTTTTACAGTGCAGAGGACACTACCGCCATGATTTCCTATCCTGAGCTACCCACCTTCCGGACTGCTGGCTTCACGAAGTGGTTCGTGGATAGCTTTTCAGTGTACCGGGGGCTTTCCAAGAAAGAGCTCGATATTAAGCAATCTCCTGGGAAGAGTCTTGGCAAATCGGATGGTGTCCGTCGGGAGGAAGTTTTGGCCTTCCTTTCTGGAGAGAAGCACAAGATAGGCTTTCTCAACGGGCAGGACATCATCAGATCAGGAGCTGCACAGGGGATTCCTGGTGAGGTCCTGAGACAGCTGGAGGAAGAGGAGGCCAAGATCGATGCTATGATACAGGCAGAGCATACGAAGGCTTCCATGGAGTCTACTGAGAAAAGTAGACCATCCAATGGGGACTCTTGTGAGAGGCCTGATGTTGATAGTGGGCCAGGATCGTCGAGCAGATTGACCCGCCGAGGCAAGAGGAGGAGAGGACAACGCCGTAACATGAGGCGGCACGATAGTCCTTCTGATCTCGAAGTTCCTCTCACCATTGCTGAGGAGGTGTCTGAGGATGCTGACGAGCCTCCGGAGAAGAGAAGCAGAGAAGAGGAGATAGCTGGTATGATCCCCTTTCTTTCCTTTTGTTTCTTCCTTCCCCTTTTTTTGTGAAAGATTTTGTTTTGATCCGCTGCTTCTTTTTTTTAGCAGAGGATGATGACCTGGTGATGCCTGAGGTTCCGGCTGATGAGGCAATGACGGATCCAGTCGTGGCATCTGAGGAAGAGCCCGGGGACTCTGGAGTGGTTCCAGAACCTTCACCTGGTATGATTTGCTTTGGCTTTTGCTTTTTTGTCTTCTTTTGTTGTCATTTGCTAACATGTAGCTGACTTGCCAGAGGATTCCGACGATTTCGAGCCATCCAAGGACGCACCTTTTGACGATGCTTCGGATGAGCTCAAAGAGGCAGAGAGTACTCCGCCGGTCGTCGAAGCAGGTATATTTGCAATAATGATCTTGATATATTTTTGACAAGATTATATTCATACCCTTCTTTTTTTTCTTTGACAGATTGTGAAGCAGCAGGAGAGATTCCTCCGTCTTCCTCAGAGCCAGAACAGGGGATACCTGTTGCTGATCCAGAAGTAGGGGCTTCTCCTTCTTTCAATGGGTCAGCTTCTTCCGTTGGAAAGAGTTTATTGATTACTCTTCCAATGGAGCATGACGTGGGCAGTCGGGCACCAGAACATGGCGAATCCTCATCTGCACCGCACCTTCAGTATGCTAGGAAGGTGTTGAAGACTGTCTTGAGCTCATGGGTTGAGACTCTTTATTCAGGTCATTTGGAAGCTGGTTTTGGCATGATCAAGCATGTGCAGGACATCCTCGCTGATAGCAAAGAAGTCGGTCTGGACGTCGCAAGTGCCGAGGATTTTGTTGAGGAGATCATCACCTTGGGGAACAAATGGACTGAGACCAAGAGTTTCCCAGATGGTGACTTCTTTGATGAGATGTTCTTAAAACCTTCCAGCAAAGTCAAAGCTGAGCTGACTGAGGTCACGAAGACTCGGAGGCAGATCGTTCGGGAAAAGAACGTTACCGAGTTATCCATCATGGGGCTGAAGCAAGACTTGGACCGCCTTGATAAGGAGGTCGTTGAGGCTAGGCAACGTCTTGATCTTTTAGAGGAAGAGGCTGCTGCCAAATGGGCCGCCATTGTGGAGGCTCGTGACAAGGAGGGGACTCTCATTCGCCAGGTTGAGGAAGCTGAAGGTAATGTCTGGAGGAAGACTCAGGAGCATGACCAGTGGCAGGTCCTCTGGGAAGAACTTCCTCGTGCTGCAGATGGGTCACGGCATTCGGCCGCGTTTTATGGGGACATTTTGAAGGAGCGTGGCCTAAAAACTTTGGAAGTTAAGGCCAAGGGTCTGCTTGAGGAGTTGAACCTTTGGTTGAAGACCATGTAGGATTGAGCTCCTGAGTTGTAACAAACTCTTTTTCCTTTTTCTTTTTTTGGTACCTCCATGTATAAACAATTTTGGTACTATATTTTGTATCCCCTTCATTTCACTTAAATCATTTTTTGATGAAAACAATTTTGAGCAAAAGTTTGATGGGAATGTTTGTTTAAGGATTTGATCAAAAGGTTGTCATTTTGTGAAAATCTTTTGTCAAAGGGTTGTTTTGGGCATGAAAGCCAATTTTGTGGCGGAAAGCCTTGTTTTTGATGGTTTGAAGACCAAAATTTGGATGGCGAGAAAGCCTAATTTTGTGGCGTAAGAGCCAAAATTTGTTTTGCGGCATGGGAGCCAGAATTTTTGGATGGCGTGAAAGCCAAATTTTAGAATGGCATAGAAGCTGAATTTTGTTTTGTTTGTCTTGGCATTTATAGCCGAATTTTGGCATTTATAGCCAGATTTTGGCGTTTATAGCCGATTTTTTTGTTTTGGCATTTATAGCAGAATTTTGGCGTTTATAGCCAAATTCTGAGATGGCATGAGAGCCAAATATTTTGTTTGTGGCATGAGAGCCGATTTTGAGATGGCATGAAAGCCGATTTTGGCGTTTATAGCCGAGTTTTGGCGTTTATAGCTAGATTTTGGCATTTATAGCCGAGTTTTTTGAAAACCAAGTTTTGTTTTGTTGGCATGAAAGCCGATTTTGGCGTTTATAGCCGAAAATTTTTGTTTTGGCATTTATAGCCGGATTTTGGCATTTGTAGCCGGATTTTGGCGTTTATAGCCGAGTTTTGGTTTTCAAAATGCAGGTATTGACTAAATGTCGCCTCCCCGCCAAATGGTCTTGCAAGTATCGATGGAATGTCGCTTCCTTGCTCATTCGGTTTTACGAGTATTGATGGAATGTCACTTCCTCGTGGGTTAGGTTTTGCGAGTATCGATGGAATGTCGCTTCCTCACGGATTGGGGTGCAAATATCGACTAAGCGTCGCTTCCCTGCGTTTCCCAAAACTTTTGGTTTTGCGGGTACTGACTTGATGTCGTTTCTCCGCGATTTTTGAGGTTTTCTCGAACCATTTGAAATTTGGATTGTGGATAGCAACTGGTATGTTGCATCTCCAAGATTTTTGAAATTTGGGTCGTGGATATCAACTGGTTTGTTGCTTCTCCAAGATTTTTGAAATTTGCAAGTATCAAATGGGGTTCGCTTCCTTGCGATTTTTGGGTTTTGGAAGTATCGAATGGGGTTCGCATCCTTCCGGTTTTTTGGGTTTTGCGAGTATCAACTGAATGTCGCTTCCCCGCGGTTTCTAAAAAATAAAAATTTTTGTTTAAAGACACGGAGGTCATAAATTTCGACTTAAAACCATTTTGGTTGTAAAAGCTGAGGCGGTTTAGGGTGAAAATTCCTAAGTCCCGATTTTTGTTTCAAACCATGAATTTTGGGTTCAAGGATCGAAAATTTTGGTCAAGTCTGGGAAGAGGCTCCTAAACTTGGATTTTTGGATTTTGATTTTTTTTTCTTTTTTAACAATGAAACGATGAAAGTAAGCATTGTTTTGAGAGATTGTTTTTTTTTTTTTTGGAAACTTCAACATAAAGATGAAAATTTCAAAAGAGGTGGGTTTGGCGAGCAAGTACCTTGGAAATAGGCTTTAGCCGTGTAGATATTGCTTTGACCCGTTTTGAGGAAGTCTTCAAGGGTAGTACCGCTTCAAGAACTTGCCGTTGATGGGTAGCATACATCTGTCTCCTTCCATGTTTAGAAGAGCGTATGCACCGTTGGAGAAGACTTTGTCGATGACGAAGGGTCCCTCCCATTTTGGTTCGAATTTGCCTTTGGATTTGTGGGCAAAGACTATGGGTCTTTTTACTGCAAGAACCAAGTCACCCTTTTTGTAGGCGCGTTGCCTGACCTTTTTGTCGAAAGATCCTGCCATGCGTGCTTGGTACAACTCAATGCTTTGTAGAGCTTCGAGTCGTCTTTCATCGAGATTATCCAGCTCTTGGAGTCTCAGTTTGACATTGCTTTCTTGCGTCATGTCATTTTGCAAAGATACCCTTAAGGAAGGAATTTGTACTTCCAAAGGGACAACAGCTTCGCATCCATAGACCAAAGAGAATGGTGTGCTATGGTTGGTCCTCGAACGGTGGTTCGATAGGCCCACAAAGCTTCTAGTAGTTTGTCGCCCCAGTCGTTTTTGTGACTAGAGACCATTTTCTTGAGAATTTTGCAGAGTGTCTTGTTGAAGGCTTCTGCTAGTCCGTTCGCTGCTGGATTATATGGAGTCGAAGGACAACTTTGGATTTTGTACTTGTCGCAGAACCTATAGAATCTGTGATCCCGAAATTGTGGTCCGTTATCATAGACGAATCTTTTAGGTATGCCGAAGCGACAAATAATGTTGGTGCGCAAGAACTGAAGGATTGATGAAGTCTTCATTTCGCTGAGCGCAAATGCTTCCGACCACTTGGAGAAATAATCCGTAGCGGCGAAGATGAAGCGATGACCTTTGCTTGATGGGGGAGAAATAGGACCTATGATGTCCATACCCCAGGCTTCGAAAGGCCATGAGATTGCTGTTGGATGTAGCCATTCTGGAGGCATGTGGACATAATCTCCGTGAACCTGGCATTTTTGGCAGCGCTTGGCAAATTGTATTGTATCAGTTACCATGGTAGGCCAATAGTAACCTAGCCTTTTTATCTGGTTGTAGAGCTTAGGGCCAGCCTGATGGGCTCCACAAAGACAAGCATGTACTTCTTTGAGAGTTTCCTCAGCCTCTTGTTGTGATAAGCAGCGTAGGAGTACTCCGTTGAAGGATTTTCTGTAAAGTGCTTTTGAAGGTATATCCAAATGAAAGTTTGGGGCTCGTCTTTGGATGCTTACCCGCTCTTTTGGATCTTCAGGTAGTATTCCAAACATGATATAATCAATGAATGGATCTCTCCAGTCGCCAATCGGAGGTTTGAGGATGGACATCCGACTTCCAACCACTTGGTGGCATTCAACAACTACTTGGTGTGTGTTGAGAGGAGGGAAAATCCTTCTTTGACACACTGTGACTTGCATGTTTTCCCCTTCTTGGATTGCCATGGATGCGGCAAGTCCAGCCAGGGCATCTGCACGGATGTTTTCACCTCTGAGGATATGGGTGATATGGCAGATATTGAATTTTTGTCAAAGCGACTGCGCCTTATTGTAGTAAGGTAGCAAATCAGGCTTCCTGACTTCATATTTCCGATTCATCTGGTTGACGACCAGTTGAGAGTCTCCAAAAGCTTCCAACATGGTCATGCCGGATTCGAGGGCAAGTTCCAATCCAACAATCAGGGCTTGGTACTCAGCTGCATTGTTTGAACATGGTTCCAGTAGCGAGAAGGCATGTGGAATCATGTATTTGTCGGGGCTGACGAAGAGGATGCCGATTCCCGATATTTGCTTTCCTTTTTCATTTGTCCTGGTTGCACCGTCAAAGTACATGTCCCAGGAAGCATTTGATAAGGAAGTTTCCACATTGTAGACAAATTCGTCTAGGAGATCATCCCTAAGTGGAGAATCTTTAGGCAATGGATGCTCTGCGAGGAAGTCTGCTAGAGCTTGGCCTTTGATTGCTTTTTGTGGTACATACCTAATATCAAATTGTGATAGAAGAATGGACCATTTTACCAGTCGGGCATTGAGAGAACCTGCTTTTGTGACAAGGACCTTTAGGAGGTTGATCCTTGAAATCAGGTAGACTGTGTTCGACAGCAGATAGTGACGCAGCTTTTGTACAGCGAACATTACTGCAAGGCATTCTTTTTCGACTGGGGAGTAGCGATGCTCTGCACCTACCATCATGCGGCTAAGGTAATATAGAGCAGCTTCTTTTCCGTCGTCATTTTCTTGTGCGGGCAAAGCACCCAAAGAGTGGTCGAGAGCTCTTGTGTACAAGATAAATGGTTTTCCAGTTGTGGGGGCAGCCAGCACTGGAGGTTTGATGAGGTATGCTTTGATGTCTTGAAATGCACTTTCACATTCAGCATCCCAGACAAAGTCCACGTCTTTCTTCATCAGGCGAGAGAATGGACGGCATTTCCCTGATAGATTGGAGATGAACCGTCGAATGTAGGCCAGCCTTCCTTGAAGCCCTTTTAATTCTCTTAGGGTTCTGGGAGATGGCATTTCCAGGATAGCCTTGACTTTAGTGGGGTCAAGTTCTATTCCAGCTTTCCGTACTATGAATCCGAAAAACTTACCCGATGAGACACCGAAGAAGCACTTTAGTGGATTCATCCGCAATTTGTGTTTGCGAAGTCGGAGGAAGACTTCTCGAAGATCATTGAGATGGTCTTCTTTTCTTCTGATTTTTATGGCGAGGTCGTCAACATAGCATTCGACCGTCTTATGCTGCATATCTTGGAATATTTTCATCATAGCCCTCTGATATGTCGCACCTGCATTTTTCAGACCAAACGACATGACAGTGTAGCAATACACGCCGAATGGTGTCCGAAATGATGTATGCCTCTCATCTTCAGGATGCATCTTTATCTGATTGTAGCCAGAGAATCCATCCATGAATGTCATTCGCTCGAATCCATAGGTGTTGTCAATCATCACCTCTGGTATGGGGAGCGGGAATTCATCTTTAGGACATGCATTATTCAGGTCTCTGTAGTCGATACAGACCCTTATCTGCCCATTTTTCTTTGTCACGGGGACAATGTTGGCCAACGATTCAGGATGCTGTTCCTCGCGGATGAAGCCAACGTTTTTGAGTTTCTGAACTTCTTGTTGAATTTTGTCCATCACGTCGGGACGGAATCTTCTTTGGCCTTGTTTGATAGGCTTGATTTCTTTTTGCAAGTTGAGCTTGTGGACCGCTACTTTGGGATCCAAGCCAGGCATTTCGGCATAAGACCATGCAAAGCAATCAACGAACTCACGAAGAAAAGAGATATACTCGGGTAACTCATCATCCTTTATATTCTTGCTTATGAATACAGGACGTGGGTTATCAGGTGTTCCCAAGTCTATCTTTTGAACAGGATCTTCTGTTGGAAGGTTTGAAGGTGGTTCCTCCACAATATTTTCGGAGGCTTCCGACTCAACAAGACCTTCTGGAGTGCCAGAGGCATTTTCAGACTGAGGCTCTGTTTCTGTCCATGAATCTTCTTGATCAGTATCCGTCTCAAGGCTTGCAATGAGATGGTCCCAATCATTTGCTGGAATTGGGTTGGAGTAAGGTACTTCTTTTGGAGACGATGATTCTTCTGGGACAGAGAACCGCTCGTCTACGTCATCGGACAATTCCTCTTTATTATCAGAGAAATTATACCAATTGGAGGAGCTTTCAGGATTTTTGACGAGTAACTCCTCAAAGAGATATCCAGGGATATCGATGTTTTCATGAGATGTTGAGGCTTGGTCGGTAAAGCGACTTTGCATCCATGGTGTCAACGGTTTCATAGGAGCGGTAGGATCATACCCCAACCCATATGAAGACTTGCCTTTGTGAAGATGGATTTTCTAATCTTCTGGTTGACTTTTGGTCAGGGTGGGTTCCAATGGTGTAAGAATACCACGGCCACCTCTCAAACCAGTCGGATTTTGAGCGTCGTAGCCCATTTTCTTCATGATAGCTTGTGCCATTGGACTATACAGGGATAGCTGAGGCATACCTTCGTTTTGGAAAGGTTCAAGCAGAGAGTCCAGTGGAGATGCTCCCAATCTATGGAAGAAGATTGTTTTTTCTTCTGGCGAAGTTGCCGGGATAACAAAGGAGGCAGACATAGGGTTTTCTATGTCTGCAAGTGTCTCCAATGGAGTGAGAGCGGGCTGATCTCGCTGAGTATCAGCTTGGCTCGATGCTGTGTCATCTTCTGGATCTGACTCTGAGTCCGTGTCATGCATAATAGACACAAAGGAGATAGTGAACTTGCCCCCAGTCTTTTGTTTTGTCTTCTTTGCTTTGGTAATGATTACCAAAGGCTTTGGAGACTTGAAGGAGACGACGAAGGGAGCTTGGCCGCTTACTTCGAGTTTGGTGGAGGGTTTGTTTCCCTCCGATGATTGCTGAGGAGCCTTGCCTTTATCTTTCTGGAGACTGTCGGCAAAGCGAATTGTTTTTTCCTCCTGTTCTTCCTTTCCATCTTTATACATTTGAGCATCTGCAAAATGGACATCTCTGCTTTTGAAGGGCTTTTTGTCTGCAAATACTCGATGTATTAGGCCATCGTCGCCAATGAACTTGATGCACTGATGTAGAGTTGAAGGGACAACACCATTCTCATGTATCAAGGGGCGTCCAAGGAGTATATTGTAGCATGAAGGGGTCCTTATTGCATACACAGTGACTTCAGAAATAAGATCACTGATTTACAGTTTGAACCTGATTTTGCCGATAGGCCTTTGAGCGCTGCCGTCATATCCGAAGATGGATACGGACGTGTGACTCAGTTTGCTAGGTGGGATGCCCAGCTCTTCGAGTGCCGAAGTAGAGATGAGGTTGAGTGCAGAACCTGGATCATCTGAACTCTGTGTACTGGCATTTCTTTGACGTACCCCGTAAAGTACAAGGGACGGTTGTGCTTTGTTTCGCCTAGGAGGAGGTCGTCCTTGTCGAAGGCAATTGTTGCACTTGCTGCTTTTTGTACCGAGAGGCATTCATTGCTTGATCCCTCAGTTTTCTTCTTTTCTCCCTTTGATGGAGTATTTGATTTTTTGACCCTATAGTCCATTTCAATTTGTAGGACTTGTGGGGCATGTTTGTCGACATCCGCATTCAGCCTTTGTAATTCTGAAATGAGACTATCACGAGTTTGTGGAGACATTCATAATAAGTCAAGGTTGTGCAGACGTGCAGGTATGTGTTTGAAGTGCTCAATCAAGTCGTACTTGAAAGCCTCCTTCGGGCCTACATTTTCATTATTATTGCCACTTGGGGCGTTTACAACTTGCTTTCTCGAAGGATTTACATAAGAAGAAGAGGGTTGGTTGTAATTTTTGTGGTAATCCCGGCCAGAACAGGTACCTCTACCAACTTCAAGAGCCTCTAGAGAAGGGTCTTCTTTTGGAAGATCGTTCTCAGGATCAAGGGGTTGATCCTTTGCTGAGGACATCTCTCTAACAGCATTGGCGTCTTCAGTGATTGTGTTGCATGGAGCAATTTCCGAGAACAAGTCCTGAACAGCAGCCGGCAACTTTTCTTTATTAGCCTAGACATCGCCCGTGAGATCGGGTATCTGGGACCAATTGACTGAGTTTTCATTGAAGAAGATTTCATTGGCAGAAGTTTCTTCTAGAAGATCAATTGGGAGAGGCTTGAGCTCTGATGTCATGGGTGGATCCACGCATCATTTGATGTCGGATTGCGATGCAACTTCAGACATTGATTAATGTTGGCGGGCCGGTGACATCTGTCTTGTCGATTTCACGATCGGTCGGACAGAAAGTACACTTTCTTGGTCAGCCGGTTGGCGATCTTGAGGCGATCGGTGATGATTTCATGCTTTTGACGGCGGATCCGAGATGTCGACGAAGATCAGTGGTTTTGAAGCACCAAACATTGGATTTTCAGAAAATCACAGAGGCCAGAACACCCGAAACGCGAAAAGCATCGAAAACGGACACTTCGGCGCAAAATCTGGCGACCCAGATTTCCAGGGTCGCCAGGCGACCATGCACCCAGGGTCGCCGGCGACCCTGGGCCAAGGTCGCCGGCGACCATGGGGCTTCGGCCCGTTTGGTCGCCGAGCGTCTTTTTCGGCCGTTTTTTCGTCTTTTTCGTCCCTTTTTTCTTCTGTATTTTTCTTGACATTTTTCCTCAGTTCTTGACTTGATTTTCTTGAAGAAATCCTGACGAGAACCCTCCGAAATCGGAGCACAAAGTTTCCTATTTTTCGGGAAAGCCGAAGACTTTGTAGCCGATTTTCTGTCAAGCGTCGAAACTAGGTCAAACGATGTCGGAATGACCTGAAAATTGAGGTGAAGCTTCTGGAGCAGTGGATAGGACCAACCATGGGCTTTTATTTGAGTTTTGAAGCCGTTTGGGGTCCCATCGATGCTTCACTTGATTTTGCTGCGGGGAAAATGCTGAGCTTTGATATGTGGTCAAACGATGTCCGATTGGCCTGAAATTTGACGGGGAGCCTATTGGAGTCATTTTGAGACGTTCCATGGGCTCCGTTTTGGATGTCATGGTCCCAGGTTGCTCCGCCGTCGGTAGGCTTGATTTTCTCTCGGAGCATCGAAACCTGGTCAAACGTTGTCGGAATGACCTGAAATTCGACGTGCAGCCTTTTGGAAGCATGTTGAAGCCACTCATGTATTTTTTTTTATGAGTGATGGCTTCGGTGGTTTCCACCGCCGAGAGGCTTGATTTTGCTGCTCGAGCATTGATGAAGGGTCAAACGTTGTCGGTTTGACTTGAAATTTGGTAAGGAGCCCTTTGGAGACATTCTGGAGTCATCCGTAGGCTCTGATCAAAGTTTTGGTGTTTTTGATGATACCGCCGCCGGGAGCGCTTGTTTAGCTGTCGGAGCAGTGAAGTTAGGCCAAACGATGTCGGAATGGCCCGAAACCTCAAGTGTACCCCTCTTTTAGCTGTCTTGAAGGACCTCTCAGTTTCTGTCTGATTCTGACAAAATCTGATGCTTGAAGTAGCCTTGCCTATTTTTAGCAGGATGCAGCTTCAGGAGGCTTCTTGATGTTGAGGAGACATATTGACTTTTTTGGTGTCAACAGTGCATGGTAGAGATCTTGAGTACATTTTGACTGTGACAACCCCGGTAGGAAAACAAGTTGTGTGTACTAGTTATTACCCTAGTTGTACAGTCCGGATAGGAGAAGTTGTGTTACCCACAGATCTTATTCTGTTGGAGATGAAGGATTTTGATGTCATCCTAGGTGTTGACACCAAAAATGTCACTTTGCCTCTTCAACATCAAGAAAGCTACATGAAGTCGCAACCTGCCATAAATAGGCAACGCAATTTCTCCAAAAAATCAAATCTTGTCAGAATCAAACAAAAACTGCAAGATCCTTCAAGATAGCCAAGAGAAGAGTACACATGAAGTTTCGGGCCATTTCGACAACATTTGGCCTAACTTCACTTCTCCGACAGCTAAACAGGAGCTCTCGGCGGCGACATCATCGGAGACATCAAATTCCCGATCAGAGCCTGTGGATGATCTCAAAATGCATCCAAAAGGCTCCATGCCAAATTTCAAGTCAAACCGACAACGTTTGACCCTCCATCAATGCTCGAGCAGCAAAATCAAGCCTCCCGGTGGCGGGAACCACCGAAGCCTTCGCTCATCAAACCAAGTGCATGAGTGGCTTCAACATGCTTCCAAAAGGCTGCACGTCAAATTTCAGGTCATTCTGACAACGTTTGACCGGGTTTCTATGCTCCGAGAGAAAATCAAGCCTACCGGCAGCGGAGCAACCCGGGACCATGACATCCAAAACGGAGCCCATGGAACGTCTCAAAATGACTCCAATAGGCTCCCCGTCAAATTTCAGGTCAATCGGACATCGTTTGGCCACATATCAAAGCTCGGCATTTTCCCCGCAGTAAAATCAAGTGAAGCATCGACGGGACCCCAAACGGCTTCAAAACTCAAACAAAAGCCTATGGTTGGTCTTATTTATTGGTCAGGAGGCTTCACCTCAAATTTCAGGTCATTCCGACATCGTTTGACCAAGTTTCAGCTTCTGGCGGAAAATCAGCAGCTTTACGCGACAAAGTCTTCGGCTTTCCCGGAAAATTGGAAACTTTGCACTCTAAAAATGCAAGGATTCTCATCAGGTTTTCTACAGGGAAATCAAGCCAATAAATGAGAAGAAATGTCAGGAAAAATACAGAAGAAAACGGCGACGAAAAAGACCTCAAAACGACCGCAAAACGGGCTCCGAAGGGGAAAATTCCCCCAGGGTCGCAGGCCCCTGCGACCATGGAAGTCCGGGTCACCGGATTTTCCGCCGGTGACCCGTTTTTCCGTCTTTTTTCGCGTTTCGCGCACTTTGGCCCCTGTGGTTTCCTGAAAATGTGATTTTTAGTGCTTGAAATTGACTCATATCCTCCGACATCCGTCAAAATCACGGGTCAACCTCCAAAAGCATAAAATCATCATTGATCGCTCCAAGATCGCCAACCGGTCGACCAAAAAAAGTGCTCTTTCTGTCCGACCGATCGAGAAATCGACAAGACAGATGTCACCGGCCCGCTCTTAGCTATCAATATCTGAAGTTACATGTTCATCCGATGTCGATCAGCATGAAGATCCATCGATGATCATCGCCAGAAGAATTCCAGAAGACACGGCACGGCCCGCGACTCTTCGGCTGCTCGGCGACCAATTAATGTGGTTAATTGACTAGCTTTATTGCAGTCATTAATTCATTTCTTTGGACGGCCCAATCAGAAGCAAGCATTTGGGAGTTACAAGTCAATTGATTCATGGCATTTAAACCATGAAACTCCTCCCATTATGGTAATTAAGGTGATTAAAAGCCCTTAATCTCCATCGGCCAATCAGATTCAAGGAAAAAGGAGTTACAAAATCAAGAAATAAATCTTGTAACTCCTCCCATTAAAGCCATTAAGGCTCATAAACCCTCCTAAATGGCTACCAAAAGCCTATAAATAGGAGAGCATTCCATTGAAATGGGGATAAAAAAAAATCGAGATCGATCGATCGAAAAGAATCCAGAGCTCGTATCCAGAGAAAGAAAAAAGAGAGAAAAACTCTGCTGAAGTTCTGCACCGGCCACCACTACAAGGTGACAAAAGTCCCTTGGGGGGCACCCCCCCCAAGGTCCTTGCCTTCTCCTGCTGCCTCCAATGGCTTAGACGTGGCTTTTCAGCCCGTCTACTTAGCTTTTTATTGGACATAGGACCTTCTCTTGGTCTTTGTCCTCTAAAAATCTGAGGTTATAGCCAAGCCAAGCGAATCAAGAGCATCCTCTGTTCTCATCTGCATGGATGATGGCGAAGCCCATACATGACTTGCGACCGTTAATCTGAACGAGTCCCCCACAATCTCCTGAGAAGTTAGATCCTCCTTTTCTTGCTTTTCATTGTAGTTTGTATTTTTCTAAAAGAGACAAAAATCACAACTCTTGTCTTTTTCATTATTGATGAGAATTGTAAATCGGCTATAAACGCCAAAATCGGCTATAAATGCCAAACAAAATCGCCATTCACGGCAAATCAAGAAAATGTCTCTTTTCTTAAATATATGCGCAATGGAAAACTTGAAAGAAGTTGATTTCCTTTTTACTTGCGAAGGTTGATCTCCGGATTACCACTTGCAATTCCAAGTAAAATAGAAAATCTGGCACACCCACACAAAGAAATGTTGATGCACGCTTCAGGCCCGCCAGGGCGCGAAAGGGCCGGACCCGACGGACTCCCACGTTCCGCCGACCCCGGTAGCCGCCCCACGGCGCCTCGGAGCGCGTTCCATCAAGCTGGCACACCCGGTGGGACTCGTTCATTTGAGAACACGGTGCTTGGAAATGAAATATTTGCATATCATACTTTTTGCTCTATGCTTATACTTCTTTTCCGGATTCCTTGGCTACTTTCTAGCTGGTAGCCTATGTTGGATTTTGCATCCTAAAAAAAATGAGATGGGATTTTTTGGAAATTTCTATTTCTTTGAGTTTGTTTCCATTCTTTCTCTTTTCAAAAAAAAAAAATCAGTTTTCTTAGTTTGAATTCAAAATTGAGAAACTTTGATCCTATCCTATCGTTCTTTGGTGCTTGCAGAAATGTTGAGCCCGTTCGACTAAGGTTTTGGACCATCGTTTCTCTTCGATGAGTTCATTAGAGATTTCAAAAAAAAAAAAAAATCAGTTTTCTTAGTTTGGATTCAAAATTGAGAAACTTTGATCCTATCCTATCGTTCTTTGGTGCTTGCAGAAATGTTGAGCCCGTTCGACTAAGGTTTTGGACCATCGTTTCTCTTCGATGAGTTCATTAGAGTCGTTTCTCTTCGATGAGTTCATTAGAGATTTCAAAAAAAAAAAATCAGTTTTCTTAGTTTGGATTCAAAATTGAGAAACTTTGATCCTATCCTATCGTTCTTTGGTGCTTGCAGAAATGTTGAGCCCGTTCGACTAAGGTTTTGGACCATCGTTTCTCTTCGATGAGTTCATTAGAGATTTCAAAAAAAAAAATTATTAAAAAAAAATAAAAAAAAAATCAGTTTTCTTAGTTTGGATTCAAAATTGAGAAACTTTGATCCTATCCTATCGTTCTTTGGTGCTTGCAGAAATGTTGTGCCCGTTCGACTAAGGTTTTGGGCCATCGTTTCTCTTCGATGAGTCTATTTGGGATTTTTTATAAAGAAGGACATAGACCACTAAGGTTAAACCAATTGCGTTCTTTGATCACGATTGATTCAAGAAAAGCCTTGTCCAGAGTGTGGAGACAGCTTGACTGTTTTAGGCAAGGGTCCTCCAAACGGGTTCATTAAGTAATCCTACCCTTACCTGGGGGCAATTCTATCAATTGAGGTTTCGTAAGACCGGGTTAGGAGGCCTATGTGTACTCTCTCGTCTTTAAATCTTAAAAAATTAAAATAAAAAATAAAAAATAAATAAAAAAAAGATTTTCAAAAAAAAATCTTAAAAAAAAAACAAAAATTTTCAAAAAATAAAAAAATAAATAAAAATATATTTAAAAAAAATAAAAATAAAAATAATAAAATAAAAAAAATCATTTCAAAAAAAAATCTCCAAAAACTCGTCACTTTTGATTTCAGATCTGAGAAATTTTGGTTTCTTCTTTTCTGAGCACTGGCGCTCGCGGAAATCGCCGAGACCGTGTTCAGATCAGAATACCATTTGCTCTCCTTGATGGAACCAATCTTGACATTTCAAAAAAAAACTCGTCACTTTTGGATTCAGATTCGAGAAATTGTGGTCTCTTCCCTTCTGAGTACTGGCGCTCGCGGAAATCGTTGAGCCCGTATTTGAATCGGAATGCCACCTGCTCTCTTTGACGAATCCATTTCTGACCTTTCAAAACAAAGAATCCCATCTCATGGATGCGATCTCCAACATTTGTGCATAGCAGTACTGGTACGCCCTTTCAGGGTCTACTGTATCTGTGACCGGCACATTTGTAACTCCTACCTTATATTCTTCTTATCTCGAGCAAGCCCTGCTTCTCGATAAGTCGAATTTAGGTTTACAATTGCTTCTAGCAGTCACTGGAACGCTCATTCTGGGCTCACCATACTTGCTGTCAGAACAATTGTACCATCTATGGCTTTTTGCCTTCTTCATGTCGCTTGGGTCATATCCCTTAAGCGATTTGAAAAGACAACCATAGGAATTCCCATTTATGATCATTATATTCTTATGATTACTAATGGATGTGGTCTTGTTTCAGAACTTTTTTCGAAACTAACAATGGCGGCCTTAACATTATCTTCGATGAGAACAAGCACCAACTCATGCTTCAACAGAAGCAAAGCGCGCGCACTCATAAGCGCCCTGTCAGCTGCCGAAGCGTTAACTCCCTCGGCAACTCTCTGAACTCCGGGTCGACCTCGACTCCCCGGACTATCTTCTTTGGGACGCTGGGACCATTCCCACTTCCCGAAGAACAAACTGCGCCTGCCAAAAGGCAGAAGATCGCCTCTCAACGTGTCACTCCCGTGACACCAAAGGCGAGCGCCCAAAAGCCCGAAGCCCGCGGTACCCCCGCGAAGCCTCGACCCACAAACAACCAGGTCTATCCCAAGACTTGGTCTCCAAGACCTTCCCCAAAACAAAGAAGGTCTCAAATTTCCACCAAGCCAGCATACCTGGCCCCACTCAAAGAGAACCAGTTCTACCCTCTTGCCTACATGAAAGAGGAGAGACCCATCTCCAACCTGACTCCCAAGTCAACCCAGCATGAGCCGGCTTGTTCCTACAGGCCCAAAATCAGATCATGCATCACCAGGCCTCTACAAGCACCTGCCAAGGCCTACACTCCTTCAGTTCGACCCTTCATCTCTACAGGGGCCGAACTCGAAAGGTTTAAAGCTTCGCTGCAACAGGCAAAGGACCGGGTCCGGATCCTGTCCTTGCCTAGCTACAAAGAAGACAGGCTCGGCTGCTGCGCCCGAGGGAGCACATCCTTCATCGTCAGAGCCCAGCCAGAGCTGACTGAAGCTCAAATCGCTCGTCGAGCACGCCGCCGTGCTTCATATCGACAAAAGAGACTAGAGAAGCAACGGATCCAGCCTCCTACACTTCAAGTCTCCCACAAATGGGTCGAAAAAGAAAGACCCGACCAAGTTGCTGCCGTCCATATGGTTGGAAAAACCAGAAGACGCCAAAGGTCAGCATCAAAAATCCATGTCCGACGTCCGGTGACCCGTAGCGTCACCAGGACACAAAGACATCCCGAAGAATCTCCTGCCCCTTCAAGCCAAGGACGGGAGAGTAATCCTTCATCAAGCTCTTCATCAAAAAGAATGAGCCCCAGCTCGGTCACCAGGACGATTTCTTCGTTCGAATCCCGAGGGATGAACGTCTTGGCTACAAGTTCTGAGCCGCCACCTCAGAATCCACCTCGAGATGATGCGCTCACACGTATCCAGCAGTTGGAACAAGGCCAGCAGAGGATTGAAACTCTGATGGAAAACCTTCTCCTTGTCGTCCAAAATCAGGTGAACAATGAGCCTCCTCCGAATCATAGCAATAACGAGGGAAATGGAGAAGAAAATGAGTCACGCGCCCTTACCAAAAAGGACGTAGACAGTATCCTCGCCAAAGCAAAAGAAGAGGATATACTCAAAGAGCATGGGATCAAGCCACCATATCCTTTATGGATGGACTCGGTCCCGTTCCCCACAAAATTCAAACATCCTACTCTCCAAACATATACGGGGAAAGGATCGGCCAGACAGCACGTCATCCACTTCAAGATCTTGACAGGAGCTATCGCGGATCAAGATGCACTCAAGATTCGCCTCTTTGCAAGTACCCTAAAAGGTACGGCCTTCGATTGGTACTCCACTCTGCGGGAGAACTCCATTCAGAACTGGGCTATGCTGGAGACACGCTTCCTGACCCACTTCCAAGGTGAGGATCATCCTGTTACTATGGCTCAGCTCTGCAGCCTAAAACAGGGAGAGAATGAGTCAACTTATGACTTCATTCACAAGTGGAAAGCAATGGCATACAAATGTTCAGATGTATTGCCACAAGCGTCGCTAGTCGACATCTGCCGAAACAACATGAGAGCTAAAATCCGCTCCATGATCATCGACAATAAATCAAAGAACCTGGGGGAACTCCTCGAAGCTTCCATGGAAGCTGAAATGGTGATTAAAGACCTCAACAGTCAGAAGTCATCAAGAAAAGAGCCAACCGCCATTGCAACCTCTAAACCAAAGAAGAAAGAGGTCCTTAATGTGCAAACCAAGTCAGCTCCTCAGCAACCAAAGAAAGCTGAAAATAGAGCTGCAGGTAAGAGACCTGAACTCTCTGATGCCTTCAAAGAGCGAGTAGAAAAGAAATATCCGTTCGATGAAGACGTCGAAGAAATCTTTGAGGCTCTCCTAGCAAATGGCAAACTCATTTTGCCAGAGCCCAAAAGACCTGGAGACGTTGGCAAAACCAATGATCCTCGGTACTGTCCATACCACCAGATGGTCTCGCATCCTCTCAATCAATGCTTTGTTGTGAGAGAGAAGATAAACGAGATGTGGAAAAACGGAGTCATCACCTTTGACAAAAATTATGGCCCCGCCTCCGTCAACATGGTGTCACGTGGACAAACACCAAAATCACCGAAGAAGAAGATCACTACTTCCTTCAAGGTGATAAAAAGAATTCAAACGTCCGAAGTGTTGGTTCCTTGCCCGACACCAGACGGACAACCCATATGGGTACATCCCGATCTCCTGGAAAATGAAAATTGGGAGATCGTCAAAACAAAGCCGACCGCTCAGCAGCGAAGGCAAGCCAAGAAACATCTCCTCAAGCTCAAACGGCAAGAGAAGACCCAGCCAAAACAAGAAGTCCATGAAAAGGCAGAGGCCTCCTCTACCACTTCACTCGGGGCAACAGAAACATCCCTTCTAGAGACTTCAAAGGCGGTAAGAAACTTCACTCTCAGTGATTTCATGCCACCTCAATTCAAAAAAGAAGCCATGCAGGGGGCATCATACTCTTGCAACTCGGTAGTTGGATTCTCCATTGATGGATACGAGTCTAGCGACACCGACGATGGATTCGAGCCCAACTACACCGGCGAGTGGGAGGAATCTCTTGGAACAGGAGAGTATCTCTCCGACGAAGAATGGGTTCCTGAAACTCACCTTATGCCAGTAATCTGGTATAACCCCTTGCAACCACAAGGATCCTGGTTTGATGATGAAGAAGACCAAGAGGCTGCACAAGAAGATGCTGTTAACCCAGCACCTGTCATTGCTCCAGTGGAAATCAACTATGTTGAGCCACACGGAGAAGACGAAGAAGAGGATCTGGCTCCCATGCCTGATCTTGAAGAATATGCAAGGATCTTGCAGCGTCTCGCTCTAGAACAAGAGCAAGATCGTGTTAACGAGCCTCCTCGCAACCCAGAGCCTGAAGTCCCTGAAGATAATCAGGTACATCCACCCTTAACTCCTGAAAATGGAGAACATTGCTGGATTGACGATCCTCTTACATCCGAGGATGAGTCTGACTCCGAGCAGGCAACATCTCCTATCAGAGCTTCCTGTAATGTAATATATCAGGACTATAGCTCTTCTGAAGCGTCGTCTGATGAGATTACCTACACTCCGACGACGCCTAGCAATGTATCCTCTGGGGCTACCTCGTCTCACGTGACTTTCACAGAGATGACACCCTCTCAGGTTTCTTCTCCTGAGACTGTGACTTCAGGATACACATTCTTCCCGACTCATCATCATGAAGAAAACCAAACTTGGGGTGATGGATGGGTCAACGAAGAAGAAAAGCTGCTGGATGCTGTTCAGGACTTGCTCCCGGAAAATGCTCCGTGCAACACAATCACTGAGGATGGCAACTCTGCTGCAGATACATCCCCAGTAGATGAAAAACGACAGCCTCTTGATCCTGAAGACAATCTTCCAAACAAAGATCCTTCTCAAGAAGCTCTCGAAGTTGGTAGAGGCACCCGTTCGGGCCGGGACTACCACAAAAATTACAACCAATCTTCCTTTACTTATGTAAATCCTTCGGGAAAAGATGTTGTAAGCGCCCCCAGTGGCAACAATGATGAACATGCAGGCCCTAAGGAGGCTTTCAAGTATGACTTGGTTGAGCACTTCAAACACATACCTGCACGTCTTCACATCCTGGATTTATTACGAATGTCTCCACGCACTCGTGATAATCTCATCTCAGAATTACAAAAACTGAATGAGGATATCGACAAACATGCCCCGCAAGTCCTCCAAATTGAAATGGACTACCGGGTCAAAAACTCAGAAACCTCCTTAAAAGGAGAAAAAGAGAAAAGCGAGGGATCATGCATCCAATGCCTCTCGGTTCAAAAGGCAGCCAGTGCAACCATCGCCTTCACTAAGGAAGACCTCCTACTTGGCGAAGCAAGGCACAACCGACCCCTGTACTTCACAGGGTACATCAAAGAAATGCCGATACATAGAGTTCAGATCGACCCAGGTTCTGCACTCAACCTTATCTCCACTTCGGCTCTTGAAGAATTGGGCATCCCACCCAGCAAGCTAAGCCACACATCTGTATCTATCTTTGGATACGATGGGAGCACTCAAAGGCCTATCGGCAAAATCAGGTTCAAATTGCAAATCGGTGATCTTATCTCTGAGGTCACTGTGTATGCAATAAAAACCCCCTCATGCTACAACATCCTTCTCGGACGTCCTTGGATACACGAGAACGGTGTTGTCCCTTCAACTCTACATCAATGCATCAAGTTCGTCGGCGACGACGGCATGGTACATCGTGTCTTTGCGGACAGAAAACCCTTCAAAGGTAAAGAAGTCCACTTCGCAGACTCCCAGATGTATGAAGGAGAAAAAGAAGAAGAGGAAATAGCACCCCCTGCTGAAAATCTCCAGAAAGATAAAGGCAAGGCTCCTCAAAAATCACCGGAAGAAGACAAACCCTCCGGCAAATTAGAAGAGAGTAGTCAATCTCCCTTCGTTATCTCCCTCAAGAATTCAAAACCTTTGGTCATCACGACTAAAGTGAAGAAGGCGAAACAAAAGCCTGGGGGCAAATTTGTTGTCTCTCTCGTGTCTATCATGCAAGACACAGACTCGGACTCAGAGCCAGAAGACGATGCATCGTCAAGCCAAGCTGACACTCAGCAAGTTCAGCCTGCTCTCACTCCGATGGAGACACCTACTGACGTAGAAGATCCTACGTCTGCTACCTTTGTTGTTCCGACAACATCACCAAAGCAAAGACCGATCTTCTTCCATAGATCAGATGCTTCTTCATCAAACTCCATGCTGGAACCTTTCCAAAATGAAGGTATGCCTCAGCTATCTCTATATAGTCCTGTGGCACAAGCAATTATGAAGAAAATGGGCTATGACGCTCAAAACCCAGTCGGTTTGGGAGAAAGACGAGGTATTCTCACGCCATTGGAGCCCGCCTTGACCAAAAGCCAGCTGGAAGATTGGAGACTCTACGGTCATGTAGAAAAGTCTTCATATGGGTTAGGGTATGATCCCGACACTCCTCTGAGACAGTTGACACAAAGGCTTAAAAGTCGTTTTACCGACAAAGCCTCAACATCTAAAGTCCACGAAGACATCGATCTCCCTGGAAATCTCTTTAAAGAGTTACCTGACAAAGATCCAGGAAGCTCATCCAACTTGTACGATTTCTCTGATGATAAAGAGGAATCGTCCGATAATGCAGACTTGTGCTATTCTGACCCAGAAGAACCCTCGTCTCCAAAATAAATACCAGACTCAACAGGCGATTGGGACTATCTCATAGCAAGCCTTGAGGAGATCAGCAATCAAGAAAATCCATGGAAAGGAACAGAGCCTTGGTCTGGTAATGCAGTTGAAACTCCAGAAGGTTTCGTTGAGTTGGAAGCCTCCGAAAATATTGTGGAGGAACCACCTTCGAACCTTCCGACAGAAGATCCTGTTCAAAAGATAAACTTGGGAACACCAGATAACCCACGTCCTGTATTCATAAGCAAGAATATAAAGGATGATGAGTTACCCGAGTATATCGCTTTTCTTCGTGAGTTCGTTGATTGCTTTGCATGGTCCTATGCTGAAATGCCTGGTTTAGACCCCAAAGTAGCAGTCCACAAACTCAATCTTCAAGAAGACATCAAGCCTGTCAAACAAGGCCAAAGAAGATTCCGTCCAGATGTGATGGATAAAATTGAACAAGAAGTTCAAAAACTCAAAAGCGTTGGCTTCATCCGTGAGGAACAACATCCAGAATGGTTGGCCAACATTGTCCCCGTGACAAAGAAAAATGGGCAGATCAGGGTCTGTATTGACTATAGAGACCTGAATGGAGCTTGCCCTAAAGATGAATTCCCGCTCCCCATACCGGAGGTGATGATTGACAATACCTGCGGATTCGAGCGAATGACATTCATGGATGGCTTCTCTGGTTACAATCAGATAAAGATGCATCCCGAGGATGAAAAACACACTTCATTTCGGACTCCATTTGGCGTGTATTGCTACACTGTCATGCCATTTGGTCTGAAAAATGCTGGTGCCACATATCAGAGGGCTATGATGAAAATATTCCAAGATATGCAGCACAAGACGGTCGAATGTTACGTTGATGACCTCGCCGTCAAAAGCAGAAGAAAAGAAGACCATCTCAAAGATCTTCGGGAAGTCTTCCTCCGACTTCGCAAACACAAACTACGGATGAATCCTCTAAAATGCTTCTTCGGCGTCTTGTCGGGTAAGTTTCTCGGATTCCTTGTTCGGAAAGCTGGAATAGAACTTGACCCCAAAAAAGTCAAGGCTATTCTAGAAATGCCCTCTCCAAGAACCCTAAGGGAACTAAAAGGGCTTCAAGGGAGATTGGCCTACATTAGACGGTTCATCTCCAATCTTTCGGGGAAATGCCGTCCATTCTCTCGATTGATGAAAAAAGGTGTAGACTTTGTCTGGGATGCCGACTGCGAAGCCGCATTTCAAGATATCAAGTCATACCTGACCAAACCTCCAGTGTTAGCTACCCCTGCCACTGGAAAACCATTCATCTTGTACACAAGAGCCCTTGATCACTCTCTGGGTGCTCTGCTTGCACAAGAAAATGATGAAAGAAAAGAAGCTGCTCTATACTACCTCAGCCGCATGCTAGTAGGTGCAGAGCATCGCTACTCCCCAGTCGAAAAGGAATGCCTTGCAGTGATGTTTGCCGTACAAAAGCTACATCACTACTTGCTTTCCAACACAGTCTACCTCGTCTCAAGGATCAACCTCTTGAAGGTCCTTGTCACGAAGGCCGGTTCTCTCAATACCCGACTGGCAAAATGGTCCATCCTCTTGTCACAATTTGATATTAGGTATGTACCCCGAAACCCGATCTTCTTGCTTTGAGGGCAAAACAGTCTTTTTACATGAAATCTGTACCCAACACTCGATATCCCCGAAACCCGCGAAACATGTACTTTTTCGAAACTAGATATTTCGGTGATCACTTTTCTCTTCTTCGTCGATTTCATTCGAGATCCCAAAATTAGAGATTTCAGCCCAAAGAGATTTCTAGTGGTGGAGCCCACACCCACTTGTATATATAGGGAGGTTATCTTCTTCATTTCTCTCTTTCCAGCACAAACACAAAAACAACCTAGGGTTTTCCCTTTCTCTTCTTCTTCTTCTTGCTTCCCCATCCTAAGTCCCTACCAAACTTTACACCAATCAAGAAATGAACTTCACCTTCTTCTTCCTCATTACTAGAGCTATACATTGATGCCATTTTTTAAGGAAGACCTCCATCCTAAGACCTTCTTTGAGCTAGTCTTGTCCATTTGAGGAGCTTCCAAGTGAGTTTTCCCTCCTATTCTTTCATATTGGTAATCTCCTAGCCATAGAGGAGCTCTATTTCTATTATTGTGAGTTTATTCCTCTTGTTTCTTCGTTTGACCCATTTTAGGGTTTGTTTTTGGGGGTTTTTGGTGTAGCTTGGTATTTGGCTTGGAAGAGTGGATTAGAGATTGGATTTCTTGATTTAGAGACCTTGAGGCAAGTGGATGTTTAGTTTTAAAGTGATTTCCATGATCAAATGTTTGGATTTATTGTATCATTTATGATGAGCTTTTACTTGCATTCAATGTGGTTTTAATGTTTTAAAAAGGGGCTGTTGAACCCATTCATTGTCTTGAAATATGATTGATAGCCTTTGTTTTATCTTGTGCTTAAAAACTTGAATGAATCTATGTAATGGTGGTTATGTCTTTCTCCTTTGATTGAATGTGAAAATGTATGAATGAATGGATCATTTGTGGAGGTTGTGAGAAGTTTTGATGGAGTTTTGAAGAGGATGTGGAGAACATGCCCTCTTTGGTGTATGATAGAACCTCAAGAAATGTGGATTTGTAAGAGAATGAGAATGGAGAAAAGAGTTGTCCACGAAACCAATTCTGGACAGTTCGCTCGAGCGAACTTGACACATCGCTCGAGCGAACTGCCCAGGAAGGGTTCGTGCCATTCCAGAGAGTTGTTCGTTCGTGCGAACCCCATGTCCGCTCGAGCGAACTCCTCCAACAGCCATCCAGAGAATGGTCAGCTCGAGCGCACAAATCATTCGCTCGTGCCGTCCTAAACTGAGCAGGTCCGCTCGTGCGAATTCCGTGTCCGCTCGAGCGAACCCTCCCAGAAAGCCATTCCAGAGAGCACATCGCTCGAGCGAACTACATGTCCGCTCGAGCGACGTGTACTGTTCATCTGGGGCCACTTTGGAGGAGACAATGAAATATCCTAGATATGGAGGGAGGTTGGTTAACGTCCCTATCGTGATGAGAAGACTCATAACTGTTGTATGAAGCTCGAACGAGAAAGAAACCATAATCACAAGGATTCATTGAAGTTTTGGAAATCTCCAAGTGCCTAAGGAGCCCGGAATGCCTTCAAATCCAAAGAGTATCAAGCAATTGTAAGATAAGCGTACGGGATCCCTATTCACTTGGATTAGTTTTAACCCGACACTGTCTGGGCTTTTCAAAAGGGTACTTTACCTTGTTATTCTCGAAATTGATGATTTGGAATCTATCATCCCGAAAACTTTGAAAGTATACTTGTACTGTTTTACTAGCTTTGATATACATGCCAGACCTGATATGATAGCTGTGCCTTGAGCACCTACGTCTTGCCCGAATATAGTGTTGTACTTGATTTATTTTACACATGTCTTGATTTCCATGTTTTGACCTATGAGTCGGCACCACTAAGCTTGGATACCTTGTTAGTCTGATCTACTGACTAGGTGATCCCCTTCTTGTCCCGCCAACTGCAGTTTGGATCTTGCTACCCGGTTATTTAACCGTGGTCTTCTCCTGATACCGCAGATTGCTACTGTGGTTCCTGATGCCCGGCTCGCTACCGTGGTCATGTCTTGTATATAGTATATATGTATATGTATTTCGTTGTACCTCCTCACTTCGGTGACTGAGGTCAACGCCTTGACTTGCTTGCTCTATCACTTTGGTGATAGAGGATTTAGCTTTGTGTGGTTGCCATCTAGCTCGTTTCCTGATTTCCTTGGTTACCTTTACTTGTTTTACCTTGCATATATGTTTTTAACTAAATGATGCATTTACTCATGAAAGTATTATTTAGACAGGTTTAACTGTTTCCAAGGTAAATGTTTTATCATTAAATGTTTTTACTTTTTATCCACCTGCCAGACCGTCGTGTCTGACCCCTTTGCTTTGGTACTCAGGTCCCGTTGTTGGTTTCCCCGAGGAGGAGCCAGAGGAGGCGGTTGGAGAACCGCAACCGCTAGTCGAGTGGCGTGCCGACGATGTTATATAAACATTGGGCTGTCGAGATACGAAACATTTTGGGGGTCGTTTGGATAGTTTTCTGGTGGTTATTGTTTTGTTATTGGCCTTTGTTGGCCTCTAATTTTGGGAACTGTAATTAACTGATCTTTTGATTAAACTTGAATATGTACTTCTGGGTTATGCTTTAGGACATTGCTCATTCTGATACTCATATTCAAATGTAATCAGCCTTATTATTTTGGAAATGAAATATATGCATGATTTACTACACGCTTCCGCAATTATACTAAATGGTTATGTGTATTGGAATATCCTCACCGCGGACACCTGTGGGAAATCACGTGCAGGGGTAATGAGTGTTCTTTTGTTAATCCGTCTACGCTTGATCATAAACATACCTTTAACTATTGTCATCACTCCATATGATCACATCATTGGCTTCATCACAATTAGTCCCGATCCTGGATTTGGTCCCCGAACCCGGTCCGGGGTCGCGACACTTTTCCAGTAGCTTGCAAAAATCTGCCCAGGTGTACAGTGACCTCGCGCTCAGCTCACGGCTAGCTGCCAGATAACCGTGAGCCATTTCGGCTACTTTTTCCGAGAGATGTGTTTCCCCTGTTTTGACCGGCTAGCCGTCAAACCCCAGTGCGGCTAGCCGCCAGGTGACCGCCAGCTAGCCGAATTTTGATGAAAACTAGACTATGCCTTAGACCTTCATTTGATGTTGTGCTCTTGAAATTCCAAAATGTGTCTTACCTTCGAGGGCACAAAGCTATATAGAATTTCGACATTCGGGTTTCAATTCCACAAGGGTCAAAGATTGGTCTTAGCCTATGCTTGATAGATTTATGTTTGAACTCTTGTTTTGATGCTTTATGCATCATCGTGTTCTCGTTTGATTTCCAAGTACAAGTTCGTCTCAAGATGTGTTTCAAGAATAAAAAAGGGAATCATTTTTTAAGTTCATTAAGCATTTATACTATGCTATTTTGCTAGTCTTGTCGTGTGGTGTTTGATAAATGATTTCCCTCTTGTTTTGTCATGTTCTCCAACGTGTATCACCGTGTTTTTGTGCATTCATGATATAAGAGAATACCACTAAGCTTGGACTGTCCTTTTAGCTTGATCCACTACCTGGGGGTCCTTAAACATGTGGACTGTCTGCAGACTAGTCGTGTATTATATTACACATCGTGCGTGTCTTTCCCGTTCCGCGGCCGGCCTCCCCGTTACCTTGTGTAGCGTGGGATCGTGTCTTGCTTGTCGTGTTTCGTGCGTGCTTGCTCTTGTCATGTACGTGATAGAGAAAGGATGAGCTCAATGTGGATTTATCTTTTCATGATATTATAAGTATTCATGCTAGTTTCGTAAACTTGAAACGTATACTTAAATCTTGAACCGCTTTAGCACTATTTTTCATATTCATGCCTAAATTGTTTATTTTCCAAACCGTCGTGTTTGATGCATTTTATTTCGGTGTCCAGGTGCAGGAGGTATCGCGTTTGACGAGGAGTGACCGGAGGAGGCTATTGAGCCACCCCCAGCACAAGAGTGGCAGCCCGACGACGTCATCTAGACGCCGGGCGAGATCTTGATTTCTTGTTCGCTTAGTTTTGGGATATCTTTGGGACATTATTTTGCTGTTTGGGCCTTTGTTGGCCTCTCTTGGGCATGTAATTTGAATTAATATACTTTTGTCTAACTATGAAACTTTGAATCAAGATAGGATTGCTTTGTTGACATTCCTCTTCGATACCATGTTTTGACACCTTATTTATGTACATCTTATTATATTATATATGTATGATTAGTCTTGCTACACGCTTCTGCATACTATTTGTGTGAGCTCGACCCGTGTCTTGGGATCCTCACCGCGGAAACCAGTGGGAAGATAGGCGGTACGTTTTAATAATGCAATGCATTTGCATCGCGGGCCCGGGTCTCGGTCCGGGGTCGCGATAGGGAGCCCAAGCCGAACCAGGAAAGCAGCAGCCTGAAGTTCGGTACATAAATAATAGTAAAGAGCAGGTACCAAAGCTAGCCGCTCTCCAAACGCCATCGACAAGCCGGAAAAATACAATGCGGCCTGATGTGCGTTCCATCTCCTCCAGCAAAAACAGCCTCACCCAGCCAATAAGTGAGGTAAACAGTGAGATCTCTCCGCAATGCAATGTCAGAACAAATGGCATCTGTGTTTGCAAAGAACTTCATCAAATCTTCTCGCATGACGGCGATCTTCTTCAAACTTGATGCTTTAGCCCTAACATCCTGGGCCATGCCATCAGAAGACTCCCCGCAGTAAAAAAAGTTGGAGCTGCAACTCTTCCAACTGCTGCATCTAACTTTCGAGCCCTCCTTCTCCTTCAAAAAATCATAGAAGGCGACGAGCTGAAAGTATACAAGCCTAAACTCCTCAGACTGCTCCTCGAGGACGCTGTGAATAGGCATATACTCCTCATAGAGTTTGCCGAGGATAGGCAATCCGGTGATGGTGCTCAGTTCCTTCAAAGAAAAACCAATCTCACCATTCATCACAATGAAGGTGTTGGTTTGTGGAAGGAATGACTCCAGCGTGGCCATGAAAGCCTCATCCGAGAAAACGACGGTTTGCCGAAATGCGCGAACCGCATCAAAAATCTCGGCCTCCCGCAAAATGGCCTCGCCAATCTTCAGGGTGTGATCAGTCCATGATTCCCAGCTCGAGTCAGCACTGAAACGGCCACGAAGTCGAAAAGGCTTCACCCAATTGCTGCCGTCACCCCGAAAAATGCAAAGGCCCACCAGTCTCAAATCGATTGATGAATGATCAGAACCTTGGTAGCCACTGGCTGGCATCAACATGTCCATACGGACAGGCAACTTCTCTGCAAAACTGGAAGGGCAGCCAACAAAAACCCCGGTCTTGATCACGCTGGTCCTCTTCACCCAGCTCGGAGGATCTTCCCTTTTAGGGCATGTAAGAGAAAGGCTCATGATCGAGATGGTTCGATCGAAGGTCGACTGGGTAGAAATAGTTCTCTCCTCACCATCTGCTGTGTAAGAGAACTGAAAACATCTCCTTTGGTATGTCAAGTCATCGGGGACTGCATCACCGAAGAAGAAGGTAGGCTTATGCACAACGCTCTGATCGTCTGTAACCCAAGGACGGCTGCTTACCATGATCTTGTAGAATTCCTCATCTTTGAGAGCGATCAATCGCTGTCTCATCTCATCACGATTGAAGGAATCGCACTCTTCCAAGTTCTTCTCGACAAACTGGACCTTCTCCCAAGCCTGCTGAACGGCCGCATTAGAAGATCTGGTATACCGACGAGGTGCGCCAGTAACAGGACCTTTACCCTTGTTTGTTCTGGAAGAACTACCTGCAAAGGAAGGAAAAGCAAAGATTGATCATTATTAAAAAGACAGAGTTTTGCTACAAAAATTCTAGCAAAATTTTGACATGGTTCCGGGGCAATTCCGAAGAAAAGGGAAATACTCCGAAAAAGAACAGAAGCTTGAAGATGAGGTCAACATCGCTGCAAGCTCATAGTCAATGGAAAATTCTCAAAGAAGGTTCGAACTCAACATCGCTGCGAGAACGAGCCAATCTCATTAAATTTCCGCAAAATTTGGAAAAGAGCTCAACATTGCTCTGAGCTTCAAAATCCAAAAATTGCAAAGTTGCTCAAAATCCAACAAGACTGAGAAAGAGCTCAACATCGCTGCGAGCTCAAAATCCCAATACTTGCAAAAGATTTTCAGGTATGCATCATCATGCTTCCAAGTCCATTTACCAAAAATCATGCTTCAAAGAATATCATCATGCATTAGAAGCTAGGAAAACCTTGACCAAAGTTTGACCAATTCCAACCCAATTTGGTCAAAACCAATCAAACTTTGTCCAAGTCAAAAATCATGTTGGCTTGACTTAGAGACTCTAGCCTTCTATCTTGATGCATCAAACAAAAAAAAAAACAACGCATGAACATATTGAAATTGCATGATCCGCATTATCATGGTGAGCAAACAAAGGAGGAAAGAAAAAGAAAACGAGAGAAAGAAATCTCAGCCAAAAAAAAAAAAAAAAAAATTGGCCCACAGGCCGTGGCCCACTGCCACGTGGCAAGTATGGCCAGGTCCGTACGGACAAGAAAAAAAAACACAGAAAAAAAAAACAGAAAAAAAAACGCTGAAAAAAAGAAGAAAAAAGGGGAATATCAGCGTGTAAAAAAAATAGAAGAGAACAAAAACCGTAAAAAAAAAAAAAAACAAACACAATGAAGAAAAAATAGAGAGAGAAAAAAGCGCAAAAAAAAGAGAGATGAAAACCGTGGACAAAAAAAAAGAAAAAAAGAGAAGAAGCACGAAAAAAAAAAAACATGTTTGGGGAAAAAGGAAAGAAAAAAAAAGAAGAAGAAGAACAGAAAAAAAAAAAAAAAAAGAAGAGAAGAAGAAAACAGAGAGCAAAAAAAAAAGTAGCTACTTCTACAATGGAGTTTCTTGTGGAGGAAGAAAAGTTACTTGAAGCCATTGACGGAGAAGAAAAAGAAAAGCTTGGAGATCCTTGAAGAAGAAAAATCACTTCTTATCTTGGAGAGCACTCTTGGAGACTTGCACACAAAGAAAGCAATAGGAACAAAAGACCCAACCCTCTTGCTTTTATAGAAGAGAGCAAACCAAAAGAGGAAACAAGGAGAAAAGAAAAGAGGTAAGTGCTAAAATTTACCTACTTTCCCTAAAGAAAGACATTTTGAGAAAATCTTTCCAAAAAAGAAGGAAACTTGAGAGATTCTCTCCAAGTAAGGATATTTTTAGATATTCTCTACACAAAAGAGATATTTTTAGATATTCTCTACAAAAATGACACCATATGAGATCTAGGCCATCTCCAAAGCCTAAGGTCCCATGGGTTCGCCCATATGAGCCAGGTTTGACCAACTAGGCACTAAAAGTGGCTTTTAGTCAAATATTCCTTTTACCAAGAGCAAAAAAAAAAAAAAAAAATGTCCCGTGCCTCTTTTGAGTTGATTGGACCATTCAAAAAAAGAGAGAAAGAAAAAAGAAAGCCTCATGAGTTTCCAAAATACCAAACCATCAAACCTCACGAACCAAATTGAGCCAAAATCTTGAAATTGACAATCCACAACAAACCAACCCTTGGTCCCCTAACTCGCCACATACAGCTTGTTAGGTCACAAAACCAAAACCAAAATCAAAATCCAAAACAAACCAAAACCAAAAAACCAAATCTAACCCCCCAACTTGCCACATACAGCTTGTTGGTGTTAGTTTTATGGTCTTAATCCATTAGATGATGAATATATTGATTAATTTCTTTCTTTATTTATCATTATATTCTTGCTTTCCTTTCATGAGATGAATGGTGATTTATTACTTGTTTGTTCATAACTAATACGAATGAAATAATGGTTCATGAGTTGAACCGGGTCCCATTAGTATATTAGATGTGATATATGTGTATGGATGAGATCCACACACGGGAGATATATGTCACAGATCTTATACTTAAAAGTTCTTCACAACCAGTGATGAGACTGGGCATCTCATCTGATAAGGTTGCAACACTTTGATCACTATGAGATAGTGTGATTTGTCTCGATCATCAGAATGGAAGATTCTGGATCAATGTGCTGGTACATTGGATGTATTGAAGGACCATGAGAAGCACCTTAAGAATACTGTCTTTACTTTAAGGTCTGCTCTTATAATTCCCTAGCAATAGGCTCTCAATCCTGGGAGATTAATGAACTCAAGTTTCTACCTATTCATTTGCTTTGAGTCACCAATGAGTGAGGCCAATTGTAGGTCAACACCTCGGTGATTTGGGTGAGTGGTAGTAGAGCTGTGAGAACATTTAATGGTCAAGATGGAATCTATCCTGATTATCCCCTTGTGCCAATTAATGGATTTATCATTGGTAAGTGCGCACCCATTCCGATTAAGAGTTAATTGGATAAGTACCAATCGATCATTACAATTAATTGGGGCTCAAGAATAATAAGATATGGATCTAATTTGGTGGACAGATCCAATTGATCCATGGATATAGATGGAGGGGCCTACTTGTGGTCATAGGGAAGTTTAGGGTCTTCTATGTAATTTATTCCTAAGACTGGAGTTCAATTGCATTTATATAGTGGAGTTATTTGCAATTAACTTTGGGCCCGGATTGCACATGAGATGTGGGGTCGCGTGTCCCAGTTGGAGCCAGCTTTCTAAGGAATCCCTAGTGGTCCCCACACTGGCCCAAGTATTGGATAGATACTAATTCTAGTAGAACTCTAGATGGAAAGGAATTAGAGAATTACTATTTCTATTTGAAGTGAGACTTCTAATAGTGGTAATAGTAAGCTACTAATTATTAATGGAAGTAGGACTTCTATTTCAATTAGAAAGAAAATGTTACTAATTAATGGAAGTAGGACTTCTATTTTAATTAGAAAGAGAAGGTTACTAATTAATGGAAGTAGGACTTCTACTTCAATTAGAAAGAGAGGAGTTGCAAGAGGCTATAAAAAGGGAAGCACCCCCCTTTGGACGTCCACTGCATATTTGTGCAAAAGTTGTGCAAGGCAATCTTTCTCTCTCTTCTCCTCTCTTGTGCAAGTTGTTGCACATCTCTTCTAGTTCCTTCCCTAGTTGTTCTCTAGGAGTTTTCTTTAGGAGATCCCACCCATCTCCTTGAGAAAAGAAATCTGATAAGGGACATAGTGTGGAAGACAATTGGGTCTTGGAGATCTTGATTTGATTTGCGAAAGAGTTTGACATCAAAGAAAGTAACAACTTCTCCATTAGAGCACAACCGAGCTCCGAAGGTATAATCTACTTCCTTGCATGTTGTAGATTTATTTGAAGCTTTTATGTTGCTGATTCTATCTTCTAGATAGATGTTTTACTGATCTTGATATGTGAGATTGAGGGTTTGCATCTTGGATTGGGTTTCTGGCCTTATGGATACTTGATCCCTGAGTCAAGTGGGTCAAAAGTTTTTGAAAATCTATCCACGAGGCCCACCTACTTCCAACAATTGGTATCAGAGCCGTACCTCATCTCTAATCATGTTAGATCAGTAAGCTTGTTCTAATCTTTGCATGAGATGAGAAGAGGATAGAGCAAGGGCTATGTATGGATCAGTTTTTGATGGATTTGCTTACTTTTGTAGTAGATCCATGTTTGGAATGTTAGAAAAGGGTTTAATCATGATGGAAGGATGCTAGGAATGCTTTAAAAGCTATTTGGGATCATTAGAAACATTTTTGGGAAGGCAGGAAGCCGAATTGGAAAAAACCAAATTTTTGGGTCCGTGAGTTCGGCTAGCCGTACAGTATCCTACGGTTAGCCGTAGAGCACTGCACTGCTAACCATAGAGCAGTGGCTCGGCTAGCCGTGCCCAGGCAGATTTGTTTTTTTTTTTTTTTTTTTTTTTGTTTCGGCTAGCTCGACCCCCACCAGGGGCGCTGCCCCTCGGACCCCGCAGAGGGCGATGCCCCCTGGACCCCCTCTGCGTAGGGCATCTTGGGTAGAAGTGGCAAATCTTTGGCATCCTGTTTTTCCATTGTGGTTTGGCAACCTGGTTTTGTGAGATGCTTTGTTGTATGAGATACTAACTTGCAGGTGATAATGTCCTCTCCATATGGCCCACATGACATTTACTTTCTATTCTGGTTGAATGTTTTATTTGTGGCTAAGTGTAAAGGGCAAGGCATGATGAATTTCCCTATAGCCATTTTCTTTCCATGTTTAGATTACCATGTAAGTCTCATTGAAGAGACATAGGAATTTATGTAAATTCTGGCGATGTCCGAGACGAAGAAGGAAAGTCAAGTTGGACTCCTAATCAAAGAGTTTGAAGATTTCCAAAAGAGTTTTGGAGTTACCCAAAGAGTTTGAGCAATTCCAAAGTTTTGGAAAGTCTAGAAGTCCAAGAAGTCTATTCCGCTTGGGCCATGTGGAGGAGAGGACTAGTTACTATTTTTAGCACTTTCTATTTATGGATGAATGCTTAATTTAGATGTTTCCAAATCTGATCCAAACATAGCAAGCTACTAAAATTGGTCAAATCAAATTATTTTTGGAAAGAGTTCTAATTAGTGTTGTTGACCCATGAGATGGACACATTGGTAACACTAATTTAAGAAACTGGACTTTCCTTAAAATAACTTGACTTGGAATCAATCTTAGATCATATCATGAGATGGTTTGATGTTCATATATATATGTGGGCCCAAATACCTTAAAAAGAAATCCTCAATTCTAAAATATTAAGTGGGAGCGGGGCATTTATTTTTAGAAATCCCCATGGTTTTCCACCATAGGTCCATTGTAAGGAAAGTATTAGCCTCGCGCCATCTTGAGAATGGCCATTCCCCACGGAGGGCTTGTATTTGTCTGGTTACTAGATATGGATCTCCTAAGGATAGTGTTGATGAGACGGGGCGGGGGCCCACTCCCCAAGGAGGAGCTGCCCACAACGGTTGTCATGCAATGCTAAGTTGGTGGGTCACACTTAACTAAAATAATGATGTGGTATCCCCAAGGATTTGCCTCATGTGGTATCCCCAAGGATTTGCCTCATGTATTTTAGAAACCAAAGTTAATCGGGAGTCATACATTATTTGGTATGAGATACCTAGATAATAATGAATGATGGGGATCATGGAAAGTTAGTCTTAATTCCAATTTTGACCAACTTTGATCCGCACCAATCCAAGGACATTTACACTCCCCAAGGAGGCATGCCCTAAGGGATTGGGATTCCGATGTATTCTGAATTTAGTGGTTATGAGGATTCCCACATAAATTTGGTAGAATACTAAACCCAATGTCATTTAAATTCATTAATTGAATGTATGGTTATGTGCTACAGTTTTTCAAGCATGAATTCAACTACTTACAATCCACTTGCGACCATCCTCAACCAGAATAAGTTGGTGGGATCCAACTATGTAGACTGGAAACGGAATCTGGATATTGTCCTGACAGCTTCAGGATGCAGATATGTCCTAACCATACCCTCCCTTCCTGAGCCTGAGCCTAATACACCACAGTATGAAAAGGACGCTTACACCAAGTGGACCAAAGACAATGAGATGGTGTGAGAACTTGGTCCGGGCGGCACCCCTAACCACGGGGCGGAGCGTGTCAACCACGGGCTTCAAACGGTGAGTCTCCGTTAGCCCGCATTAGAAATATCCAAGTCCTGACCCTGGGCTTATAAGTCAAACCCCATATTAACTTAGCATGAGGCCTTTTAAAACCGTGCGGCCCCGGAAACCGTAAGAACTCCGTAGTTAAGCGTGCTCGGGCGGGAGCAGTACTAGGATGGGTGACCTCCTGGGAAGTCCCCGCGCGTGCACGTGGGCCAAAGCGGACAATTTCATGCTGAGTTGGGCGGGGCTGTGACAGATGGCCAGAAGCTTTATTCAGGCATCCATGTCTAGTGTTTTACAGCACCAACATCAATCCTATAAGTCAGCTTACGATATTATATCGAACTTGAAGGAGATGTTTGCGGACCAGGTTAGACCTGCAAGGCAAGCTGTTTTCAAGGTGCTGATGAACACTAAGATGGCTGAGGGAACCCCAGTACAAGAACATTTGATGAAAATGGTTTTCGCACTGAATGAGTTAGATGTACTGGGTGTTAAGATTGATACAGAATCCCAGATCGACATGATCCTTCAGTCACTACCGGATTCTTTCAATCATTTCGAGATCAATTATAATAAATTGGAAATGACCATAGCTGAGCTTTCACGCCAGCTGGTAGCTACTGAGGAAATCATGAAGAAAGAGCAAAATCCCCTCATGACAGAAAAGTCAATTGCTAGGACCAAGCCGAAAGGCAAAGACCTAGATAGCAAGAAGAAATCAGTCATCAAGGGTCCTAAGGTGGAGAATGATTCTACTTGTGGTATGGCCAAGGCTAAGGGTACGAGAGTAAATGGAAAGTGTTTCCACTGTGGTAAAACAGGACATTGGAAAAGGAATTGCCCAGAATATCTGTCTAAGAAGAAGACCTAAGGTATGATTGAGTCACTTATTTCTGAAGTTAGTTTTACAACTGGTACTTCAGAATCTTGGTGTATGGACTCCGGAGCAACTAATCACATATGTAATACGTTGCAGGGGTTCAGGGAAACCAGGAGGCTAAAGTGATGGAGAAATCATTGTCAACCTAGGATCTTACGCTAAGACAGAGGCTGTTTCAGTGGGAGTTATTACTTTATGTTTCTCAAATAATAAATTAGTTTTGTCAGATACATTTTATGTACCGTCTTTAAGGCGGAATTTAATTTCAGATTCTAGTATGATGAATAAAAGTTATTCTATTACTTTTGGTACTGAAATTGTCATAAAGAGGAAAGGTATTTTCATATGTTCTGGCAAGGCAACCAATGGGCTTTATTTGTTAACTCTCACAATGTATGAGATACAAAACACTGAAACAATTTATAGACCATCATTAAAGAGAAAGTCACCTTCATCTAATCCAACAAAACTTTGGCACCTGAGGTTAGGTTATATAAACCTAAACAGGATTGATAGGCTAGTGAAAGATGGTATCTAACCATCATTGGTGGTAGAACCAATGCCTGTCTGCGAGTCCTGTCTTGAAGGCAAAATGACCAAAAGATTTTTTTTTCATCCAAAGAGAATAGGGCCAAAGATTTATTGGAATTAGTGTATGCTGATATGTATAGACCCATAAATATAAGAGCGAGACAATGATACGAGTACTTCATCACTTTCACCAATGATGACTCAATAGATGAATACATATACCTTATGCACTGCAAGTCTGAGAATTTTAAATAGTTCAAAGAGTTTCGAGCGGAAACAGAAAGGTATTTAAGTATAAGTATCATACTCTTCGATGAGATCGAAGAGGAGAATATCTCTCCGCTGATTCTATGGGATACTTATCAGAAAATGGGATTCTATCCCAGTTGTCTACTCCTGGTATGCCTCAACAGAATGGAGTAGCAGAAAGAAGGAACCAGACTCTTTTAGACATGATCAGGACTATGTTGATTTTCTTAAGGTTACCTATAGGGATATGTTTTGGAAACTATAAAGTATATACTAAACCTCGTTCCATTTAAGTCTGTACCTAAGACTCCCTGGGAGTTCTAGTCTGGGCTAAATCCTAGTCTACAACATAAGGGTAGTCCGGCACTCGTGCTAAAGGTTAAGATGGATAAATTGGAATTGAAGTTGGAAGTATGCACTTTTATAAAATATCCCAAAGGAACTAAAGGTTGGTTATTCTATAATACCAGAGAGAGCAGAAAGTGCTTTTCAGCACCAATGCATTTTTTCTGGAGGAAGATTACCTGATTGACCCGAAATCTTTAGAAAAGGTTATCTTGGAAGAAATTCAAGAGCTTTCAATTCCAAATCCAAAAGAGACCAAACTTAAAAGGAATTTACCCATACCTCATACAGTAGCTACACCAGTGCCTTGTCGTAGTGGGAGTATTGTCAGTCACCCTGACAGATCCTTGGTTTTGGGAAAGTCTTACGAGACAAACCCTGAAGAACTGGAACAAGATCCCTGTAACTATGATAAAGCAATCAATGACATAGATTTGGGACGTTGGCTAGATGCTATGAAAGCTGAGAGGGAGTCTATGCACTCCAATCGAGTCTGGACAATTGTGGACTTGCCTGCCAATATTTACTTATTGGGTGCAAGTAGGTCTATAAGAGAAAGAGTAGACCAGATGGAAGAGTTCCATCCAGATACTCTTATCCATTGTGGTTCATCTCGTCTACGAGATTTGGCAAATAGATGTCAGGACGGCGTTTATCAACTACCATCTTGAGGAAGACATCTATATGATGCAACCGGATGGTTTTATAGCTAGTGACCAAAAGTAAAGAGTTTGCAAGTTGCAAAAGTTCATTTATGGACTGAAGCAGGAATTCCAGAACTAGGACATCCGTTTTGACCAGGCAATCAAGTCATTTGATTATTGTCAAAATACGGATGAGTCATGTGTGTACATAAAAGGCAGGGTAGTTTTTTTTTTTTTTTTTTGGTACAGTATGTTCAACGACACCCTTCTCCTAGGGAGTGATAGGGAATATCGTCAACAATAAAAGTTTTGGTTAGTTAAAGATTTTTGATATGAAGGACTTGGGAGAAGCAAGCTACATCCTAGGTATTAAACTCTATCGAGACCAGAAAAATAGGATGATAGGCTTATCCCAAGCTGCATATATTGATAAGGTACTAGTACGGTTTGCTAAGCAAAATTCCAAGAAGGGTATCATACCTTTTAGGCATGGAATGAACCTTTTTAATGATCAGTGTCTGAGGACACCTGAGGAAAAGGAACAGATGAGAGCAGTACCATATGCTTCGGCTGTGGGTAGCCTCATGTATGATATGCTATGTACTAGACCAGATATATGTCATGCAGTGGGCCTAGTAAGCAGATATCAGACAAACCCAGGTCCTAATCATTGGACTGCTATAAGATGTGTTCTCGAATACTTGAGAAGGACTAGAGATCACATGTTGGTATGCAGCAATGATGAGTTGATTCCAGTCGGATACATAGATACTGACTTCGAGTCAGATAAGGATTCCAGGAAAACAATTTCTAGGTATGTGTTTATGCTGTAACGTTTGAGAAGCAGCTAAGGAAACAGATTGACTCAAAAGATTCCTTATGGAACTTCGAGTGGTACTTTTGGCAGGACAGCCGCTCACAGTTTACTGTGATAACAGTAGGGCAGTCGCTAAGTCCAAGGAACCCAAGAGCCAAATACATATACAGAGGAAGTAACATATGGTCAGAAAGATTGTGCAAAGAGGTGATATTCCTATTACCAAGATAGCCTCTGCAAGACAATCTAGGGAGATCCTTTTACTAAGCCTTTGACTACCAAAGTCTTTGCGTAGTATGTAAACGGGATGAGCATGAGATGCAACCCTGAATGGCATTGAGCTCAAGTGGGAGATTGTTAGTTTTATGGTCTCAATCCATTAGATGATGAATATATTGATTAATTTCTTTCTTTATTTATCATTATATTCTTGCTTTCCCTTCATGAGATGAATGGTGATTTATTACTTGTTTGTTCATAACTAATACAAATGACATAATGGTTCATGAGTTGAACCGGGTCCCATTAGTATATTAGATGTGATATATGTGTATGGATGAGATCCACACACGGGAGATATATGTCACAAATCTTATACTTAAAAGTTCTTCACAACCAGTGATGAGACTGGGCATCTCATCTGATAAGGTTGCAACACTTTGATCACTATGAGATAGTGTGATTTGTCTCGATCATCAGAATGGAAGATTCTGGATCAATGTGCTGGTACATTGGATGTATTGAAGGACCATGAGAAGCACCTTAAGAATACTGTCTTTACTTTAAGGTCTGCTCTCATAATTCCCTACCAATAGGCTCTCAATCCTGAGACATTAATGAACTCAAGTTTCTACTTATTCATTTGCTTTGAGTCACCAATGAGTGAGGCCAATTGTAGGTCAACACCTCGGTGATTTGGGTGAGTGGTAGTAGAGCTGTGAGAACATTTAATGGTCAAGATGGAATATATCCTGATTATCCCCTTGTGCCAATAAATGGATTTATCATTGGTAAGTGCGCACCCATTCCGATTAAGAGTTAATTGGATAGGTACCAATCGATCATTATAATTAATTGGGGCTCAAGAATAATAAGATATGGATCTAATTTGGTGGACAGATCCAATTGATCCATGGATATAGATGGAGGGGCCTACTTGTGGTCATAGGGAAGTTTAGGGTCTTCTATGTAATTTATTCCTAAGACTGGAGTTCAATTGCATTTATATAGTGGAGTTATTTGCAATTAACTGTGGGCCCAGATTGTACATGAGATATGGGGTCGCGTGTCCCAGTTGGTGCCAGCTTTCTAAGGAATCCCTAGTGGTCCCCACACTGGCCCAAGTATTGGATAGATACTAATTCTAGTAGAACTCTAGATGGAAAGGAATTAGAGAATTACTATTTCTATTTGAAGTGAGACTTCTAATAGTGGTAATAGTAAGCTACTAATTATTAATGGAAGTAGGACTTCTATTTCAATTAGAAAGAGAATGTTACTAATTAATGGAAGTAGGACTTCTATTTTAATTAGAAAGAGAAGGTTACTAATTAATGGAAGTAGGACTTCTACTTCAATTAGAAAGAGAGGAGTTGCAAGAGGCTATAAAAAGGGAAGCACCCCCCTTTGGACGTCCACTGCATATTTGTGCAAAAGTTGTGCGAGGCAATCTCTCTCTCTCTTCTCCTCTCTTGTGCAAGTTGTTGCACATCTCTTCTAGTTCCTTCCCTAGTTGTTCTCTAGTAGTTTTCTTTAGGAGATCCCACCCATCTCCTTGAGAAAAGAAATCTGATAAGGGACATAGTGTGGAAGACAATTGGGTCTTGGAGATCTTGATTTGATTTACGAAAGAGTTTGACATCAAAGAAAGTAACAACTTCTCCATTAGAGCACAACCGAGCTCCGAAGGTATAATCTACTTCCTTGCATATTGTAGATTTATTTGAAGCTTTTATGTTGCTGATTCTATCTTCTAGATAGATGTTTTACTGATCTTGATATGTGAGATTGAGGGTTTGCATACTGGATTGGGTTTCTGGCCTTATGGATACTTGATCCCTGAGTCAAGTGGGTCAAAAGTTTTTGAAAATCTATCCACGAGGCCCACCTACTTCCAACAGTTGGGTCACAAGGTCAAAATAAAAAATCAAACCCCGACCCCTAACCTGCCACATACAGCTTGTTAGGTCACAAGGTCAAAAAACAAAATCCAAAATCCAAAATCCAACTACCACATGTCATTTTCAAAACTTTGCCTTGAGATGGTACGTGATCCCTCTCACTACCATAAAATTCCCCTAGAAACTCAAAGGGCATTCAAAAAGAATTATTTTTTTTTTTTGCTCAAGACTCTTAGTCAAGTTGAAAACTCTCCTTCAAGTTTCTCTTCGAGGCACATCGACTCCAAAAAAAACTACTCGTCGCTGTACCTCGAGGGGGCATTTGTTGACACCAAAAAAGTCACTATGTCTCCTCAACATCAAGAAGCCTCGTGAAGCTGCATTCTGCTACAAAACAGGCAAAGCTACTTCAAGCATCAGATCTTGTCAAAATCAAACAAAAACTAAAAGACCTTTCAAGACAGCCAAAAGAGGGGTACACCTGAAGTTTCGGGCCATTCCGACATCGTTTGGCCTAACTTCACTTCTCCGACAGCTAAACAAGTGCTCCTGGTAGCGACATCAATGAAGACACCAAAACTTCGATTAGAGCCTATGGATGGTTCCAAAATACCTCCAAATGGATCCATGCCAAATTTCAAGTCAACCGACAACGTTTGACCCTCCATCAACGCTCGAGCAGCAAAATCAAGCCTCTCGGCGGCGAGAACCACCGAAGCCATCACTCATCAAACGAAGTACATGAATGGCTTCAACATGCTTCCAAAGGGCTGCATGTCGAATTTCAGGTCATTCCGACAACGTTTGACCAGGTTTCGATGCTCCGAAAGAAAATTAAGCCTACCGGCGGCGGAGCACCCCGGGACCATGACATCCAAATTGGAGCTAATGGGTCATCTCAAAATGACTCCAATGGGCTCCTTGTCAAATTTCAGGTCAATCGGACATCGTTTGACCACATTCAAAGCTCGGCATTTTCCCCACAGCAAAATCAAGTCAAGCATCGACAGGACCCCAAACGGCTTCAAAACTCAAATAAAAGCTCATGGTTGGTCCTATCCACCGCTCAAGAAGCTTCACCTCAATTTTCAGGTCATTCCGACATCATTTGACCTAGTTTCGACTCTTGACGGAAAATCGGCTACAAAGTCTTCGGCTTTCCCGAAAAATGGGAAACTTTGTGCTCCGGTTTTGCGCCGGTTCTCGTCAAGTTTTCTCCAAGAAAATCAAGTCAATAATTGAGGAAAAATGTCAAGAAAAATACAGAAGAAAGAAGGAACAAAAAAGACGGAAAAACAGCCGAAAATGAAGCTCGGCGACCAAAAGGGCCAAAACCCTATGGTCGCCGGCGACCATGGCCAAGGTCGCCGGTGACCCTGGGTGCATGATTGCCAGCGACCTTGCAAATCCGAGTCACCGGATTTCTCGCAGAATGGCCCATTTTCCGATCCTTTTCACGTTTCGAGTGTTCCTGCCTCTGTGATTTTCTAAAAATCCAATCTTTGATGCTTGAAAACGACTGATCCTCACCGACATCTCGGATCCGCCGTCAAAAGCATGAAATCATCACCAATCGCTCCAAGATCGCCAACCGGCTGACCAAGAAAGTACACTTTTTGTCCGACCGATCGTGAAATCGACAAGACAGATGTCACCGGCCCACAAACATCAATCAATGTCTGAAATTGCATCGCAATCCGACACCATACAATGTGTGGATCCACCTGTGATGATCACAAGAAGAATCTTAAAAGACGCTGCGCGGCCCACAACTCTTCACATGCCCTGGCGACCACTTAATGTCGTTAATTAACCCGTTTATGAAACTTAATGAGGTCATTAACTCATTATTTTGGACGGCCCAATCAGATTCAAGCATTTGGGAGTTACAAATCCAAACAATCATGGCATTAAACCCATGAAACTCCCATCATCATGAAGATTAAAGGCAATTAAATGCCCACTATCCTTCATCGGCCAATCACAAGCCAAGAAAAAGGAGTTACAAAATCAAAGAATAAAAACTTGTAACTCCTCATCAATTCTCTCATCATGGCCATCAATGCCCATAATTACCTCATGGCTACCAAAAGCCTATAAAAGGAGGTGGGTTCCAAGAAGAATGCATAAATGAATCCCAAGTGCAATTCCAAGCTCTGAAAATCCAGAAAATCCAAGAGAGAGACGAAGTCCTGCTGCTTTGCTCCCAGAAGCACTACAAGGTGATCAATGTCCCTTGCCCCCCCCCCCCCCCCCCCCCCCCCCAAGGTCCTCTCCTTCTACAACATGGCCTAAACGCGGCTTTTCAGCCCATTTACTTGGTTTTTCATCGGATATAGGACTTTCTCTTGGTCCTTGTCCTTTCAAAAACTGAGATTAGGAGCCAAGCCAAAGAATTGAAGCATCAAGCGTTCTCATTTGAAGGACGATGGCGAAGTCCATACATGACTTGCGACCGTCGATCTGAACGAGTCCCCGCAATCTCCTGAGAAGTTAGATCCCTTTTCTTTCTTTTCTATTGTAGTTTGTATTTTTTAAAGAGACAAAAAGAAATCACAATTCTTGTCTTTCATACTTGATGAGTTTTGTAAATTCGTCTTTCACGGCAAAATCGCCTTTTACGACAAACTTAAAAAAAAAACGCCTCCTACGGCATTCTCAAAAACAAATTTGTCTTTTTTCTTAATATTTATGCAATTTGAAAAGTTAGAAAAAAGGATTTATTTCCTTTCTACTTGTGAAGGTGAATCTCCAGATTATCACCATTCCAAATTCCAAGTAGAAAGTAAATCTGGCATACCAGTACAAAAAGTTGATACCCGCGATTTCCCTCCTCCGCCGAGACCCTGGCAGCCCCCAGGGTCCATCATGGCAGTTGAAAGATCACGAGAAGAATTACGCAACCCATGACCTTGAGTTGGCGGCGGTTGTCCTTGCGTTGAAAATGTGGAGACATTATCTCTATGGAGAGAAGTTTGAGGTCCATTCTAATCACCGCAGCCTATAGTATCTGTTTTCTTAGAAGGAATTAAAAATGAGGCACAGAAGATGGATGAAATATATCAAAGATTATGATTTCCAATCAAGTATCACCCAGGGAAAGCGAATGTAGTTGCCGATGCTTTGAGCAAAAAATCAGTGCGCTTGGCGAATTTAAGTGGTACTTGTACTTTCAAACAATTTGAGGAGTTGAGGATAGACCTACAGCCACTGAAGGAAGGTTTTATAATTGCCAATATGTCAGTGTCAGAGCCTTCGTTTATTCAGAAGATCAAGGAGAGTCAGTTGCAAGATCCAGAGTTGGCCAAGATTTCAGAGCATATAGTAGACCGTCCTGATTTTTGTATCGTTGATGGAGTTCTTTACTACTATGACCATTTGTGTGTGCCTAACATCAAAGATTTGAGGAATGATATCATGGCAGAAGCTCACAGTACGAAGTATTCCATGCACCCGGGTAGCACTTGAAAGGCAGATTTTGGTGGAACAACATGAAAAGAGAGATTGCAGCATTTGTCTCTCGCTGTATGACGTGTCAGCTGATAAAGGCAGAGCATCAGAAGCCTCCAGGGTTACTACAGCCATTAGAGATCCCGGAATAGAAATGGGAACACATTACCATGGATTTTATTTCGGGACTACCAAGAACTAGCAGAGACAATGATGCGATATGGGTTATTGTGGACAGACTCACCAAGTCAGCTCATTTTATCCCCATGAAGACAGGAAAGAAGATGCACATGTTATCCCTGGAAGAGTTGTTCGTTAATGAGATTGTTAGTAGGCATGGACAGCCAGTTTCCATCACATCCAACAGAGACAACAGATTTGTCTCGAGGTTCTGGAAGACCCTACATGAGTCTATGGGTACGAAGCTATAGTTTAGTACGGCTTATCACCCGCAGATAGATGACTTGTCGGAGAGGACAATTCAGACCCTTGAGGACATGCTCCATGATTGTGTATTAGGTTTTAAGACTCAATGGGATGAGACCCTACTGTTGTGTGAGTTAGCTTATAACAACAGCTACCATGCAAGCATTGGGATGGCACCCTTTGAAGCTTTGTATGGCAGAAGGTGTAGGACACCTATATGTTGGGAAGAAGTTGGCACCCGCAGTTTTCATGGACCAACCATAGTGAGTGAGACCAGTGACAAAGTGAGACAAATTCAAGAATGTTTGAAAGTAGCCCGGAGTAGATAGAAAAGCTATGCAGACTCTCACAAAAGGGATTTACAGTTCAAAGAAGGGGATAAGGTCTTCTTGAAGGTGTCGTCTACTAGAGGAACGTTGAGATTTGGGCAGAAGGGCAAGTTGTCAAGAAGATACATTGGACTGTATGATATCTTGAGCAAGATCAGTGACATGGCTTATAGATTAGCCTCACCACCCGAGCTATCTGGTGTACACAACGTCTTGCATGTGTCTATATTGAAGAAGTACGTCCCCGACCCTTCTCATGTACTCAGACATGAACCGTTGGAAATCAGAGAAGATGCTACATATGTAGAAAAGCCTGTTCAGATCATCGATACAAAGGAACAAGAGTTGAGGACACGAACTATTCAGTGGGTGAAAGTACTTTGGGAGAATCATGGACCGGAAGAAGGCACGTGGGAATTACGAGACCAAGTACAGAATAAGTATCCACATCTCCTACTCGAGGTGAGTTTTATATTTCATTTGGAGGACCAAATGCCCTAAGGGGTGGAGGATGTAAGACCCCGACCCAAGTGACCTCAATTAGTGCTAATTAAGTCGCCTGTTAGTGCTAAGCGTGATTAGAATTTGACTAAGCTTGGATTAGAATAGCTCTTGCTATAGCTTTGGGGAATTTTTAACTGTCTAGTGTTAAGTGGGACCCTTTGGGGGTTCCTTTTTTTATAGTCTTGCGTTTACTTGGGGGATTCTTGAAATTCCTATAATTCTTGTCTTGATCCCATTTTACTCATCTTGTCTATCCCAACAACTTTCATCTTGATCCCGTACTCGTTTGATACCCCGAAACCCGTTTTTTCCTAGCATTGAGGGCAAAACAGTCATTCTACACTAAATTTGTACCTAAAACTTGATATCCCCGAAACCTGCGAAAAATATACTTTTTGGAAACTAGATATTTCGGTGATCATTTTTCCCTTCTTCGTCGAATTCGTTCGAGGTCCCGATAGTAGTGTTTTCAGCCTCCAAAGTTTCTAGTAATGGAGCCCACTCCCATTAGCTTTATATAGAGAACCCATCTCCTACCTTCTTCTTTTTCCAGCACAAACACAAAAGCTAGGGCTTTTTCCTTCTCTTCTTCTTCCTCTTGCTCACCCATCACCAGATCACCACCAAGCTTGCTCAAATTGAGAGATGGAAGTTATCACCTTCTTCTTCACCACTTGGACTCTCCATTGATGCTATTATTGAAAATAAACATCCCATTTCAAGGTCCCCATTGATCTATTCTTGCCCATTTGGAGACTTACAAATAAGCCACCCTCCCTATCTCTTAGAATGGTATTCCTCTAGCCTTGTATAAGCTCTATTTTCATCTTTTACAGGTTCCCTCTTCTTGTTCCTTGTCTTGACCATTTTAGGGTTTACATTTGGGGGTTTTGTTGTGCTTGTAGGTGTCTTGGGAGAGAGCTTGACCTTTGCTTGTTTCCTTGACTTGAGACCCTAAGGCAAGTGGAATGATTAGATGTTTTGAGCTTTTGAATGGTTTTCATGACAAGCATAGTTGATTTGTATCTCCATTAATGATTTGTTTTCTTGCATTTAATGTGAAATAAATACTCTTGAAAATGGTTGGTTAGCTCTTTATTATCTTGAAAATGTGATTTATAGCTTTTGTTTTATCCCTTGTCTAAGGCTTGAATGGATCATGGTGGTTGTGGTTATTCTCTTCTTGTTTGGTGATTGAATGTGGAGAAGGAAATGTTTGGGAAGTAAATGTTCATGGAAGTTTGATGGGGATTTCAAGTAGTATTTGATGCATGATTATTGGAGGCAAGGTGGCCATTTTATTGCAGGTGAAAATGTATAGGAGAATGGTGAAAGAAAGGCCATGAAGGCCAGCCTCGGGCAACAGGGATTGACTGCCCGCTCGAGCGTGCAGCCAATCTACCTGTCAACTCGGGCGGCAGTGTGACTGCCCGCTCGAGCGGACGTATGTCCGCTCGAGCACCCGTGCTGTCCACTCGAGCGGGCAGCCTTGCTGCCAGCGTGGGTTCCTGCGTGGTTCAGGTTCGCTCGAGCTCCCTTTTGTCCGCTCGAGCGCACCCTCCCTTAGGTCTAAAGAACTTTTGGAGCTTGGGAAATGTTTTTAAAGGAACCCCTTGGTAACGGGGAGACCCATGAGGCAATGTTTAAAGTCCCTTTGAGAAGAAAAACCACACCACCGAGATCCACTGAAGTTCTTTAAAAGTTTCAAAGGTGTATAAGTGTCACAGAATGTCCCCAAATTCAAAGAGTACCGAATTATTATTGAGATTGACATAAGGGATCCCTATTCACCTTGAATTAGTTTGAACACCGATACTTGTCCAGATATTCGAAAGTTTATTACACCCCATTATTCCCGAAATTAATGAGTTATGATTTATCAATTCCGAAAGCACTGAACTGTACTTGTAGCATTGTGCTAGCCCCGATGTGCATGGCCCGATATTGAAATGATATTTGTGCCTTGAGCACCCCGTTTCGCCTGTTTATACAATTTCATCAATGTGTTTTATAAATGCCCGACTTCTTGCATATGACCTATGCGTCGGCACCACTAAGCTTGAACGACCTTGTTGGTTTGATCCACCGACTTGGAACCCCACTCCCATCCCGCCAGCTGCAGTTTGGATTCTCGACACCCGGTTTATTAACCATGGTCCCGTCCCAATACCCGGCTCGCTCCCGTGGTTCCCAATATCTGGTTTGCTACCCTGATTCCCGATACCCGGTTTGCTACCGTGGTCTCGTCCCATATTATTATATATGTATATGTAAATTTTGTTGCACTTCCTCACTTCGGTGACTGAGGTCAACGCCCGATATACTCTTGTCACTTCGGTGATAGAGGATTTAGCTTTGTGTGGATGCCATCTTGTTTGTTCCTGTTCCTTGGTACCTTTACTTGTTTTTCATTGCATACATGTTTGAATAAATGATTCATCTTTTCATGAAAATTATTGTTAAACAGGTTTAGATGTTTTCCAAGGTAAATGCTTTTAATACCGAATGTTTATATCTTTTCACCTGCCTGCCAGACCACCGTGTCTGATCCATTTCTTTAATACTCAGGTCCAGTTGTCGGTTACCCCGAGGAGGAGCACGAGGAGGCGGTTAGAGAACCGCAGCAGTTAGTCGAGTGGCACGCCGATGATGTTGTTTAAACATCCGGTTGCCTCGAGAGATGCGTAACATTTTGGGGGTGTTATTAACTATTATTTTGGTGGATATTGTTTTGTTTATATTGGCCTTTGTTGGCCTCTAATTTTGGGGAATGTAACTAAATGATCTTTTGTTTAAGCTTTAACCATACTTTTGGGTTACGCTTATGATCATTGCTCATTCTGATACTTGTATTTCAAAAGTAACCAGTCTTAGTATTATGGAAATGAATTACATGCTTGATTTGTTACACGCTTCCGCATTTAACAAAAATATCCATGATGTTGTGTTATCCTCGCCACGGACACCTGTGGGAAATCACGTGCACGGGTAACACGTGTTCTTAACTACCCGTGTACACTTTGGCATCAAACATACCATAACATTATCTTTCCATTCATTTATTTACTCATTGAGTCCCGATCCCAGATTAGGCCCATAAACCTGGTTCTGGGTCGCAACACACGTAGACATTGAGCTTAACACCGGAGCTACGTCACATATGGGTAGTGGTCATTAGCTTATGATTGTTAATTAACGCACATTGATAATTTGTAACTTGAACACATGTGGGAATGATCATCCTGTTACTGTCAGCTCTGTATTTTTATTGTGATGGTTAATTCCAGTCTGTATGGTTCTTGATATAATAGCTACATGCTAGTGGTTTAGTGAAACACGGAATTCGATGGCAAAAAACTCCGGGTCGCAACACCATGAAAGCTTCCACAAAATATTCAGAGTGTGATGGAATGTGTTATCCTCACACACGCGGATAATAGGAGAAAATATAATTCTTACTTAAATCCCATTCACGCTCCCCGAGGCTGGGCTGTTGCAGGGTCCGGGTTTGGGGGGGGGGGGGGGGTGACAATCTCCAAGTGAAAACCAACTAGAACTTCAAAGCAAACCGAAAGAGAAACTAGAAGAGAGAGAGGAGAAAAGGAAGTGTGCAACTCTTGCACTAGAGGGGTTTGGGCATGAATCTCAAGGTATATTAATGGGTATGGACGCCCAAGGCCTCTTCCTCTTTTTATAACATAGCAATCTCCTCTTTACTAATTAAAATAGAAATCTTACTTCTATAAGAATTAGTAACTTTCTACTTTCTAATTATTATTAGAAGTCTTACTCCCATAACAATTAGTAATTTACTATTACCACTATTAGAAGTCTCACTTCAAATAGAAATAGTTATTTTCTAATTTCTTTCCATTTGAATTCAAGTAGAATTAGCAATGAACTATAAATTGGGCTAGCATGGGGACCACTAGGGATTACATAAAAAGTTGGCTCCAACTGGGACAGCGCGACCCCACATCTCATCTGCAATTCGGGCCACAGTTAATTGCAAATAACTCCATTATTTAAATGCAATTGCACTCCAGTCTGAGAAATAAATTACAAAAAAGACCCTAAACTTCCCTATTACCACAAGAAGGCCCCTCCATCTATATCCATGGATCAATTGGACTTGTGTCGCGACCCCGGACCGGGTCCGCGGACCAAATCCGGGATCGGGACTGATTGTGATGAAGCCAATGATATAATCATATGGGGTGATGACAATAATTAAAATATGTTTATGATCAAGCGTACACGGGTTAACAAAAGAACACTCATTACCCGTGCACGTGATTTCCCACAGGTGTCCGCGGTGAGGATTTTCCAACACACATAACCATATAGTATAATTGCGGAAGCGTATGGTAAATCATGCATATATTTCATTTCCCAAAATATCAAGGCTGATTACATTTGAATATGAGTATCAGAATGAGCAATGTCCTAAAGCATAGCCCAAAAGTACATATTCAAGTTTAATCAGAAGATCAGTTAATTACAGTTCCCAAAAATAGGGGCCAATAAAGGCCAATATAAACAAAATAATAACCACCAGAAGACTATCCAAACAATCCCCCAAAATGTTTCGCAACTCGGCAGCCCGATGTTTACATAACATCGTCAGCACGCCACTCAACTAGTGGCTGCGGTTCTCCGACCGCCTCCTCTGGCTCCTCCTCGGGGAAACCAACAACGGGACCTGAGTACCAAAGCAAAGGGGTCAGACACGACGGTCTGGCAGGTAGATGAAAAGATAAAAACATTTAATCATAAAAACCTGTTTAATTAATACTTTCATGAGTAAATGCATCGTTTAATTTAAAACATCTATGCAGGTAAAACATATAGAGGTAACCAAGGAATACAGGAAACGAGAAAAATGGCAACCACACAAAGCTAAATCCTCTATCACCGAAGTGATAGAGCAAGCAAGTCAAGGCGTTGACCTCAGTCACCGAAGTGAGGAGGTACAACGAAATACATATACATATATACTATATATACAAGACATGACCACGGTAGCGAGCCGGGCATCAGGAACCACAGTAGCAATCTGCGGTATCAGGACAAGACCACGGTTAAATAACCGGGTAGCAAGATCCAAACTGCAGTTGGCGGGACAAGAGGGGGATCACCTAGTCAGTAGATCAGACTAACAAGGTATCCAAGCTTAGTGGTGCCGACTCATAGGTCAAAACATGGAAATCAGGACATGTGTAACGTAAATCACGTACAAGGCTATATTCGGGCAAGACATGGGTGCTCAAGGCACAGCTATCATATCAGGTCTGGCATGTATATCAAAGCTAGCAAAATAGTACAAGTATACTTTCAAAGCTTTCGGGATGATAGATTCCAAAACATCAATTTCGAGAATAACAAGGTAAGGTACCCTTTTGAACAGCCAAGACAGAGTCGGGTTAGAACTAATCCAAGTGAATAGGGATCCCGTACGCTTATCTTACAATTGCTTGATACTCTTTAAATTTGGAGGCATTCCGGGCTCCTTAGGCACTTGGAAATTTCCAAAACTTCAATGGATCCTTGTGATTATGGTTTCTTTCTCGTTTGAGTTTCAAACAACAGTTATGAGTCTTCTCATCACGATAGGGACGTTAACCAACCTCCCTCCATATCTAGGATATTTCATTCTCTGCTCCAAAGTGGCCCCAGATGAACAGTACACGTCGCTCGAGCGGACATTTAGTTCGCTCGAGCGATGTGCTCTCTGAAATGGCTTTCTGGGAGGGTTCGCTCGAGCGGACATGGAGTTCGCTCGAGCGGACCTGCTCAGTTCAGGACGGCACGAGCGAATGATTTGTGCGCTCGAGCCGACCATTCTCTGGATGGCTGTTGGAGGAGTTCGCTCGAGCGGACATGGGGTTCGCACGAGCGAACAACTCTCTGGAATGACACGAACCCTTCCTGGGCAGTTCGCTCGAGCGATGTGTCAAGTTCGCTCGAGCAAACTATCCAGAACTGGGTTTCGTGGACAGCTCTTTTCTCCATTCTTCTCTTCTTACAAACCCACACTTCTTGAGATCCTAACATACATCAAAGAGGGCATGTAAGCACCTCAACATCCTCTTCAAACTCCATCAAAGCTTCTCACAACCTCCACAATGATTCATTCATTCATACATTTTCTCATTCAATCAAAAGAGAAAGACATAACCACAATTACATAGATTCATTCAAGTCTTTAAGCACAAGATAAACAAAGGCTATCAATCATATCTCAAGATAATAAATGGGCTCAACAACCCCTTTTTAGAACATTAAAACCACATTGAATGCAAGTAAAAACTCATCATAAATGATATAATAAATCCAACATTTGATCATGGAAATCACTTTAAAACTAAACATCCACTTGCCTCAAGGTCTCTAATCAAGAAATCCAAGCTCTAATCCACTCTTCCAAGCCAAATACCAAGCTACACCAAAAACCCCCAAAAACAAACCCTAAAATGGGTCAAACCAAGAAACAAGAAGAATAACTCACAATAAAGAAGATAGAGCTCTCCTAAGACTAGAAGAACAAGAATCTAAGAGATTAGGGAGGAAGCTTACTTGTAGGTTCTTCAAATGGATAAGGTGAGCTCAATGTGGGTCTAAAATGGGTGGTTTCCTTCCTCAAATGGTATCAAGGAGAAGCTTGCAAGGAGGGGAAGAAGGTTGAGATCTCCATTTCTTGATTTGAGTAAGGTGGGGTGGTGCTTGATGGTGGAGAAGCAAGAAGAAGAAGGGAAAGAAGCAAGGAAACCCTAGATTTGTGCTTGTGCTGGAAAAAGGGTAAATGGATGGGAATGAGTTCTCTATATAAGGCAATGGGTGTGGGCTCCACCACTAGAAAGTCTTCGGATGCTGAAATCACTAATCTCGGGACCTCGGACGAAATCGACGAAGAAGAGAAAAGTGATCGTCGAAATATCTAGTTTCTAAAAAGTACATGTTTCGCGGGTTTCGAGGATATCGAGTGTTGGGTACAGATTTCATGTAAAAAGACTGTTTTGCCCTCAAAGCAAGAAGATCGGGTTTCGGGGTTCCGGATGGTCACGGGTTCAACATGAAAGTTGTAAGGATCGACAAAATAAGTAAAACGGGATCAAGACAAGAATTAGGGGAAAATCAAGTAACCTCCAAAAGCTAGCAAGACTATCAAAAAGGAAACCCCCAAAGGGTCCCACTAAACACAAGACACTAAAAATTCCCCAAAGCTATCAAGAACTATACTAATCCAAGCTTAGTCAAAACCACTAATCAATCTTAGTACTAACACACAACTTAATTAGTACTAATCGAGTCACTCGGGTCGGGGTCTTACAACTTGTCCACCAAATTAGATCCATATCTTATTATCCTTGAGACCCAATTAATTATAGTGATCATCAGTACCACCCAATTAACTCTTAATGGAGATGGGTGCGCACTTACTAATGATAAATCCATTAATTGACACAAGGGGATAATGAAGATAGATTCCATCTTGAGCATTGAACGTTCCTACAGTCCTACTACCACGTATCCAAGACACCGATGTTAGACCACAACCTAGATTAGCTCGATTAGTGTTAATTAAGTGCGTGTTTAGTTTTAAGTGATTTTAGTATTCGTTGGATTAGAATGATTATTTCAGTCTTGGTCTTAGTTTTGGGAATTTTGGGAGCGTTGGTTGAGTCGGTCACGCTCAGGGAGGCCCTAAGTACACGTGTAAGCATGGGAGGATAACCATGGATTTCTGTTTTAATTGTGAGTTTTATTTATCTTGAATAGTTTTATTATTTTCCACAACTTTCGTATTTAACCCATCAATGAACGAAGCCCAGAAATCTGTGTTTTTGGCCAAAAGGGTAGGATTTGTCTTTCTACACCAGATCTAGACCCAAATTTTGAAATCTCGAAATCATGTCAAAAATATACTATTTGGAAACTAGATTTTTCAAGGATCATTTATCCTTCTTCGTCGACCTTGTCCGGGGCCCGCAAGAACATTTTTTAGCTATTTGAAGTTCCAGACATGATGGGACCCACACCCACACTCAAGCCAAATAACCCATTTTTCCTTCCTCACTCTCATTCAGCCATATCATTTGTGGGTTTTCAACGTGCAGTGCTGGGAGGGTTTCTTCTCCTTTCTCTTCTTCTCTCCATCTTCTCCTTCTTGCTACTCAACCATCTAGACTTGGATTGAAGTTTGGTTCTCACCATCTTCTTCCTCTCCTTCCAAGCTCTCCAATAAACCCATTTGTTGGGCGTTCTCAACTAGATAAACTCTTCTTCTTCTTCTTCCTTCCTTCTTGTTTGGTCATCTCTAGGTAAGAGCTTCAACCATCTCTTCAATGGAGTTCTTTTCGTCTCCTAAATATCTTGTTTTTCATGTTTACAAACGCTTTTCCGAAATGGGTTCCTTTGTTTTCAAATGTAAGGGCTTTGAAGTTCTTTTTGGGGTTTTGTAGATCTTGGGTCCATTCTTGAGTAGGACTTTTGAAGAATGTTAGATTTTCTAAGGCAAGTGATCTCTTTAGTTTTCTTAATGTATGTTTGAGTATGAATTTCATTTTTGCCCCAAATGTGATTTCTAGGTTTTTTTTTTTGTACTTATAGCAATGTGGTGTATACTTTGGAAATCCACTTTTAAACTTGCATATGTATGATTTAGTATGGTTTGAATGCCGTTATTTATCTCAAGTTTTCATTTTTTTTGGATTCTTATTGGTCTCGGAGAAGAAAGAGCCAAATCTGCAACTGTTTTGGTCTTACCCGAGTTGGCGGTCAACTGGCAGTCACCCGGCGGCTAGCCGAATGGTGATCGGCGGCTAACCGACCCAGTTTCGGTTAGAAACACAGTATGTTCAGAAGTCTGGGTAGCCTTAGCGGCTAGCCAAAAATTTGACTACGGCTAACCACCAAGTCGCCGAAACTCGAGGTTAGAATCACAGAATTCTGTAGCTAATTGGGATCTGGCGGTCAACTAGCGGTCAGCTGGCAGCTCACCGACATGTATCCTCGCGGCTAGCCGACAGGTGACTGGGCACGTTCGGTTACTTTTCCAGTATGCTACATTTTTCTGTCTGGGACCCTGTGGTCAACTGGCGGTTAGCCGCCGCGGCTAACCGACGCGTAGTCACGAGCCAACCGAAATTCAAGTTTGGCTTGTTTTGATGGAATTTCTTGAGGAATGAAAACCAGAATATGTTTAAGGGATTTTAGCTTGATATTGTGCATTTGGAACTCGAAATGTCTCCTAGCTTTGAGAGCACCAAATCCTGTTTATTACGACATTTGAGTGTGAAATACATGAAGCTCAAATGAAAGGCCTTAATATATACTTGATAACTTGTTTAAATTCTCAGTCTTGATACGATGACTATTGTTTTGCACATGTTTTGATTTACAAGTTTAGTCATGTTTGAATTGTTTCAAGAACCGACAAGGGGATTACTTCTTAAGTGTTAGACCCCGACCCAGACCAACTCGATTAGTACTAATTAAGTGAGTGTTTAGTCTTAAGTGAGTCTTAGTACTTGTTGGGTTAGAATGTGATTAGACTTAGTCTGGACTATAGCTTTGGGGATTTTGAGGACGTTTAGTATGAGTCAGACACGCTCAGGGACGCCCTGAGTGCACGTGTAAGAATGGGTTTTTGTTCTAGATCTTTGATGTCGATGTGATTTTTATTTCTCTTGAATGGTTTTATTATTCGTGGCAACTTTCGTTTTTAAGCTGCATGCATTTGAGGCCCAGAAACCCAAGTTTTGGCCCAATAAGGGTAAATCTGTCCTTGCATGTTAAATCTGGGCACACTTTTCGAAGTCATGAAACTATGTCAAAATTATACTTTTTTGAAACTAGATTTTTCGACGATCGTTTTGTCCTTCTTCATCGATTCCATCCGGGGTCCAAAAGACCATGTTTTTAGCGTTTCAAAACTCAGTTGCCAGGGACCCACTTCCAGACACTATATAAGCCCTTTCCTTCTTCATTTTCCCTTTTTCCAATCTCTGCAACTTTTGACCTAGAGTGAAGAAGAGAAGAATTTTCTCCTTGGTCTTCTCCTTTGGACACCATCTAGTAAGAAGGCTCCATTCTTCGAAATCGACTCCGCCATTCTCTTCCTCTCTTCTCAAGCTACTGCTGGACCGTTTTTGGAGCCAATCTTCACTACTATTCATCATCTTCAAGCTCTATCCTCCTTGTTTCAGCTAGTTCTAGGTTGGTGTTCCTTCATTCTTTTCATTTGATGTTCTTTAGCTCACCTAGAGCTTGTTTGTCATGGTTTCAAACCCATTTTCGAAATGGGGATTTGTAATGGCCAAAATGTTGATTTTTGTATGCTCCATTTTGGGGGTTTTGTGTAGATTTCGTGGAGCACCTTTTCTTGTTGATTTTGTGAAGCTTTTCTTGACTTTGGTTAGAGGCAAGTAAACATTTTAGTTATTCCTAGTACATTGCAAGTTTTAGGGCATTTTACTTTTGGAAATGTTATTCATCATCAAGCTTATCATCTCTTGCATGTTATTAATCTCTTTTAGCTTGTTTTAATCTTGATAAGCAAGAATACAAATTTCTCTATCTAATCTAGGGGTTTTATCTTCAATGGAAGCATGTTTTCAATGGAATGCTTTGCAAGTTATTAGATATATGATTTGAATGCAAATGGGTTGTGATTTTGATGCTTTGAATGAAATGTGAATGGACTTTGGTGTGGAAATCATCCCTTGGAAAGCATGTAGGCTTGGGGAGTGCAGGTGGTGAAAATGTGGAAGTGAAGAAGGGAGTGAAGTGTGAGAAAAATTGAATTTCCGAAGTCCTACCGGTAGAGGTGTTTCAACCGGAAGTTCTACCGGTAGAAATGGCTCAAATTTTGACAGAGAGTTGAGGAAATTGGAAATCCCAAGTTCTACCGGAAGTTCTACCGGTAGAAACAGCTCAAATTGTGGCAGAAAGTTGAGAAAACTGTGAACCTTAGTTCTACCGGAAGTTCTACCGGTAGAAACGGCCCAAATTGTGGCGAGAGTTGAGAAAAACTGTGAACCTCAGTTCTACCGGAAGTTCTACCGGTAGAAGTGTTTCAACCGGAAGTTCTACCGGTAGAAGCGCTCCAACCGGAAGTTCTACCGGTAGAACATCTTAAACCGAAAGTTCTACCGGTAGAGATGCTGAACCCAGACCCACAGTTACAAAAAGTACTGTTTTAAAGGATTTTTGCGGGAATGAAAACTAGACTAGGTTTTAGACCTTTTTATTGACCTTGTGCACTTGGAATTCCAAAATGTAATATACCTTCGGGGACACCAAGTTTTATTGAATTCCGACATTTGGTTTTCAATTCCACAAGGGTCAGGGATTGGTCTTAGCCTATGCTTGATGGATTTATGTGTGAACTCTTATCTTGGTGCTTCATGCATCATCGTGTTCTCGTTTGATTTCCAAGTGCAAGTCGTTTTCAAGATGTGTTTCAAGAATAAAAAAGGGAATCATTTCTTAAGATCGTTAGCATTTATACAATGCTATTTTGCTAGTCTTGCCGTGTTCTATTTAGTAAATAATTTCCCTCTTGTTTTGTCGTATTCTCGAACGTGTATTGCCGTGTTTTGTGCATTCATGATATAAGTGAATACCACTGAGCTTGGACTGCCCTTTTAGCTTGATCCACTACCTGGGGGTCCTTAAACATATGGACTGTCTACAGACTAGTCGTGTATTGTATTACACATCGTGCGTGTTCGTGGTCCGGTTCCGCGGCCGGATACCCCGTCTACTTTGTGTGGCGTGGGATCGTGTTTTCGTGTCGTGCTTGTCGTGCGTGCTTGCTCTTGTCATCATGTATGACGGAGAAAGGATGAGCTCAATGTGGATTTATCTTTTCATGATATTATAAGTACTCATGCTAGTTTCGTAAACTTGAAACGTGTATCTAACTCTTGAACTGTTTTAGCATTATTTCTTATTTTCAAGCTAAATTGTTTATTTGCCAAACCGTCGTGTTTGATGCTTGTTATGTTGGTGTCCAGGTGCAGGAGAGTTCACGTTTGACGAGGAGTGCCCAGAGGAGGCTATTGAGCCACCCCCACCACGAGAGTGGCAGCCCAACGACGTCATCTAGACGCCGGTCGGGACTTTGAGTTTCTCGTTCACCTAGCTGGGTTATGATAGGTTATTCTTTTGGGGATTCTAATTGTTGTATTGGCCTTTGTTGGCCTCTCTTGGTTTTGTAACTTGAATTAATAGACTTTTGTTAAACATTGAAACGTTAATCATGTTAGGAATGCTATGATGACATTCTCTTTTGATATCATGTCTCGATTTTATAGTGTCCCTTGTATCTCCTTGGTTAAGATTTATGTGACACGTTTTGCTACACGCTTCCGCATATCTATTCGTGTGAGCTTGACCCGTGTCTTGGGATCCTCACCGCGGAAACCTGTGGGAAAATACAAAGCGGCGGCGGTGTGCTTTGTTTGTCCGTTAATCATGCCGCCGCGGCAGTCGCGGGCCCGGGTCCCGGTCCGGGGTCGCGACATTAAGTTTCGTTTTTGTTATAGCTTATGCTATTTTCGATCAGTTTTTCTTTGCCCTGTTTTGATAAGTGATTTCCCTTATTTTCGATCTGTTTTGTATATGTTCGCTCTAATTGTGTGCATTTATGATTTCTGATGAACACCACTGAGCTTGGACTGCCCCTTCAGTCTGATCCACTGTCTGGGGGTCCTTAAACACTTGGACTTTCTGCAGATTAGTCGTATATTATTTATATACATCCTGTTTTGTTCCGATAACGTTGTTGGTACCCACCTACCTTTTATGGTACGGGATCCTGTTTTGTTCTGTACTTTTCTGTTCTGCTTGCTTTTTTCATTTTATATGATAGAGAAAGGATGGGCTCATTGTGGGATTATCTATTCATGATACTATAAGTATTCATTCTAGTTTTGTTTATATGAAATGCATCTCATTCCTATTTTTTCTTTAAATTTAGTAAATGGGTTTAGTAATGTTTCTTTACCCTTTTTTATTGCTTTAAGCACTTATCTAAATTGATTTCTTGCCAAACTGTCATGTTTGATCCTTGTTATTTTGGTGTTCAAAAGCAGGCGTCTTTGCCCTTGAGGAGGAGTGTCAGGAGGAGGTTGTTGAGCCACCCCCAGCTCGTGAGTGGCAACTCGACGATGTCATCAAGACGTCAAGCAGATCTTTGAGAAGTGTGTTATTTTGAGGAGGGATTTACATTTTGATTCTTTTGGGAATGTATTGGCCTTTGTTGGCCTCTCATTGGGTTATATCCTAACAATGTACTTTTGTTAACTTAAACTTGAATGTAATGGGGGTTGTCCTTTTTATTTTTCTTTTTCTGAAATACATGTCTTGATGATTTTAATTATATCATATGATTTTGTCTTGACGTGATTTGCTACACACTTCCGCAACCATTGTATGTATGAGTTTGTCCCATGTCCTTGGGATCCTCACTGTGGGAAACTGTAGGAAATTGTCGATCGATCCATCGCGGGTCCGGGCTCCTGGTCCGGGGTCGTGACAGAGCTGGTATCAGAGCAGGACATGTTTCAGGCACTTAAAAAAAACTAGAAAATCTTAGGGACGTGGCGAGGATCGGTGAGCTCGTTAAATCGTTTAGTATGGATTTAGAAACCAACCTGACCATATCATTGTGTACTAACATTTTGTTTTGCAGCATCATGCCTCCAAGAAAAGCTCCAAATCATAATGCTCTGGGTAGTAATTAGAATGACACAGACCCGGCCAATGGACCCATAGCTACACAGTTTCAAGAACTCATGTAGGACATGCTAGAGCAGCAGAGGCAAGCAAATGAAACTTAAGCAAGATTCTAAGAACATATGGCAAAGAAGGATAAAGAAATGGCTCAAGTTCAGAGACAGCTCTTGGATGTTCTACAGAATAGGACACAAGCTACACCTATGCAACCTCTAGGTCCGAATATTGTTATCAACAATAGGGAACTTGACGCTAATCTGTTGTTTGAGAGGTTCAAGAAGAGAGCACCAAAGGAATTCTCGGGTCACGAAGACCCATTATTTCAGATGATTGGCTGGCAAACACTGAAAAAATCTTTGATGTCTTCACATGCACGAGAAGACAGAAGGTCAACCTTACGGCTTCGTTGTTCTATGGACTTGCAGATCAATGGTGGCAGATGGTCAAGGACCCGTATAAGACTATGGCTAACGAAGGAGCATGGGCAGCATTCCAGACTCAATTTCAAGACAAGTACATTCCTTCACATGTCAAGAGACATAAAGCCATTGAGTTGCAGCACCTCAAGTAAGGCAGCATGACAGTTCTAGAGTATGTCACCAAGTTTGAGAGACTAGCCAAATATGCTACCGAGCTTATTGACACCGAGTAGAAGAAGATAACCAAGTTTTTGGAAGGGCTGAAAGCGATAATCATGAGAGATGCCATATGAGTAGTTCCACCAGCTACCTACGGTGAAGCTGTCAAACGAGCATATAAATTGGAAGATATTAACAACCTGATCATTCAAGACAGGAAGTAGCACTACTGGCAGCAGAATCAGAGCACAGCATAACAAGAAGCCAAGGCAAGATCAGAACCCTCCAAGGCCAGCGGCATGTGGGCATTATGGAAAGAATCATGAGACTAGTCAGTGTCGCAGAGCCCCAGGAGCTTGTTTCAGATGTGGATCATTGGACGATTCAATTAAGGATTGCCCAGTCATATGAGATCAAGCCTATAGAAACCAGCAACAACGACAAGTGGCTCCTTAGAACCAACCACCAGTTCAGAATCGAGCTAGGCAGCCTCAGGAACAACAGCAAGGCAGACTATAAGGTCAAAATCAATTTTCTTGTCCTTCTCAACAAAACAAGAATATACAGAGAGACAGAATCAGACACTGAATAGGCCACAGCAGTAAGAAGGGCATATCATCTCAACTGTGTGGATGCAGACACTGCAGGAGACGTGGTAGAAGGTACACTTCTTATTTGTGGAGTAAAAGCACAAATTTTATTTGATCCTGGATCTAGCCATTCCTTTTTGTCCCCTATATTTGCCAACAAGATAGATAATCCTGCTATTACCAAGATAGCCTCTGCGGACAATCTGGCAGATCCCTTTACTAAGCCTTTGACTACCAAAGTCTTTGAACAACATGTAGACGGGATGGGCATGAGATGCAACCCTGATTGGCATTGAGCCCAAGTGGGAGATTGTTAGATTGTATGGACTCAATCCATCAGTTGATGTAATAAATTGATTAATCAATAAAATCATGCTTTACTTTCATAAGATGAATGTTATTTTATTACTTCATGCACATGACCAATACATATGACATAATGGTTCATGAGTTGAACTTGGTCCCATTAGTATATTAGATGTGATATATGTATATGGATGAGATCCACATACGGGAGATATATGTCACAAATCTTATACTTAAAATATCCTCACAACCAGTGATGAGACTGGGCATCTCATCTGATAAGGTTGCAGCACTTTGATCACTATGAGATAGTGTGATTTATCTCGATCATCAGAATGGAAGATTCTGGATCAATATGCTGGTACATTGGATGTATTGAAAGACCATGAGAAGCACCTTATGGAATTCCGTCTCAATAATAAGGTATGCTCTCATAATTCCCTAGCAATAGGCTCTCAATCCTGAGACATTGATGAACTTAAGTTTCTATCTATTCATTTGCTTTGAGTCACCAATGAGTGAGGCCAACTATAGGTCAACACCTCGGTGTCTTGGGTATGTGGTAGTAGGACTGTGGGAACATTGAATGATCAAGATGGAATCTATCTCTATTATCCCCTTGTGCCAATTAATGGGTTTGTCATTAGTAAGTGCGCACCCATCTCGATTAAAAGTTAATTGGATGGTACTGATGATCATAGTGATTAATTGAGTCTCAAGGATAATAAGATGTGGAACTAAGATTGGAAGAGACAGATTTATTCCAATTGATCCATGGATATTGATAGAGGTGCCTACTTGTGGTAATTGGGAAGTTTAGGATCTTCATTGTAATTTATTCCTAAGACTGGAATGCAATTGCATTTATATAGTGGTGTTATTTGCAATTAACTGTGGGCCCGGATTGCACATGAGATGTGGGGTCGCGTGTCCCAGTTGGAGCCAGCTTTCTATGGAATCCCTAGTGGTCCCCACGCTAGCCCAAGTTATTAGAAAGATACTAATCCTATTCGAACTCTAAAAGGAAGGAATTAGGAAATTACTATTTCTATTTGAAGTATGACTTCTAATAGTGGTAATAGTATTCTTGCTAATTGTTGTGGAAGTAAGACTTCTATTTCAATTAAGACAAGAGGAGCATTGAGAGATTATAAAAGGGAATCCCCCCCCTCTTGGACGTATATAACATTATCATAGTGGAAAACGTCCATCCCGTTTTTTGTGCAACAGTTGCACTACTGTCTTCTCTCTTCTTCTTCTAGTTCCTTAGGGTTTCGAGTTGGGTTTTCTCTTGAAGATTCCACCAATCTTCTTGAGAAGAGAAATCTGATTCGGGTCATAGTGTGGAAGGCCAAGAGGTGTTGAAGATTCTGATGTCAGTTTGTAGAGAAGTTCTACATCAACGAAAGTTATCAACTTCTCCATCAGAGCACAACCGAGCTCCTAAGGTAAAATCTGCTTCCTTGTATGTTGTGGATTTTAATGGATGCTTGTTCGTTTCTGTTCTATCTTTTAGATAGTTTTACTTACTGTATGTGATCATGAGATTGAGGGTTATGCATCCTGAATTGGGTTTTTTGCCTTATGGATACTTCATCCCTGAGTCAAGTGGGTCAAAAGTTTTGAATATCTATCCACAAGGCCCACCTACTTCCAACAAATCCGCCTAGAGAACTTGATTTTATTTTGACTGTCACCACACTAGTAGGTAAATAGGTTATCTGTAGACCTATTACTCCGACTGTCCCGTCTGCCTAGGCCAAGCTATTTTACCAGCAAACCTCATTGTCTTGGACATGCATGATTTTGACATCATCTTAGGCATGGATTGATTAGAAGCATATCATGCTACGACGGACTGTTTTGCCAAAACCATTACCTTTAAGTTGAAAGGAGCACAGGCAGATCTAATGATTCAAGGAGATAGGAAGGAAATTCAAACGGGATTTATCTCTGCATTGAAAGCAAACCGACTAGTGTAAAGTGACTGTGACGCTTATATTGCGTTTATCACGGAGGATAAACATTCCCAAGGGGTGGAGGATATCCCCGTGGTATGTGAATTCCCAGACGTTTTTCCAGAAGAAATCTCGGGATTGCCACCAATCAGAGAGGTTGAATTCACAATTGAGCTTTTACCAAGAATAGCTCCGATATCCATAGCACCTTATAGAATGGCTCCAGCAAAATTGGGAGAGGTAAAACTCCAGTTACAAGAATTATTGAGCAAAGGCTTCATTAGACCAAGTGTTTCACCTTGGGGAGCACCGGTGTCATTTGTGAAAAAGAAATATGGAAGCTTGAGGATGTGCATTGACTACAGGAGATTCAACCATGTGATAGTCAAGAATAAGTATCCTTTGCCAAGAATAGATGAATTGTTTGATCAATTGCAAGGAGCAGCTTACTTTTCCAAGATAGACTTGAGGTTCGGAAACCATCAGTTGAGAGTTAGAGACTCAAATGTTCCAAAAATAGCTTTTCGAAGAAGATATGGGCACTATGAATTTCTGGTGATGCCATTCGAGTTGATTAATGCACCCACAGTATTCATGGCTCTCATGAACAAGGTCATTGCACAACACTTGGATCACTCCACAGTGGTTTTTATCGATAATGTTCACGTGTATTCCAAGAGCCAGGAGGATCACGAAGAACACTTGAGGACCTCATTGCAACTTCTGAGGGACAATTTGTTGGAAGTAGGTGGGCCACGTCGATAGATTTTCAAGACTTTTGACCCACTTGACTCAGGGATCAAGTATCCATCAGGCCAAAAACTCAATCCAGATGATCAATAAATAAAACCATCTAAAACATAGAACAGTAACCAACAAGCATCCATAAAGCCTACAACATGCAACGAAGCGGATTATACCTTTGGAGCTCGGTTGTGCTCTAATGGAGAAGTTGCGTCTTTCTTTGATGATGAAACTCTTTCACTTATCAAATAGAAATCTCCAACACCTCTTAGCCTTCCACGTTATGACCCGAATCAGATCTCTCTTCTCAAGAAGATTGGTGGAATCTCCAAGAGAAAACCCAACTCGAAACTCCAAGGAACTAGAAGAGGAATAGAGGAGAAAGATGAGCAACTATTGCACACTTTAGGGCTGGACGTTTTTCTCCTATAATAGATGGACGTCCAAGAGGGATTAATCCCCTTCCATAACCTTTCAATGCTCCTCTTTTCCTAATTGAAATAGAAGTCTCACTTTCACAACAATTAGTAAGTTTACTATTACCACTATTTAGAAGTCCTACTCCAAATAAAAATAGTAACTTTCTAATTCCTTTCTTTTAGAGTTCAAGTAGGATTAGTATCTTTCTAATAACTTGGGCTAGCGTGGGGACCACTAGGGATTCCATAGAAAGCTGGCTCCAACTGGGACACCGTGACCCCACATCTCATGTGCAATCCGGGCCCACAGTTACTTGCAAATAACACCACTATATAAATGCAATTGCACTCCAGTCTTAGGAATAAATTACAATGAAGACCCTAAACTTCCCAATTACCACAAGTAGGCCCCTGTATCAATATCCATGGATCAATTGGACTAAATCTGTCTCTTCCAATCTTAGTTCCACATCTTATTATCCTTGAGCCCCAATTAATCACTATGATCATCAGTACCATCCAATTAACTCTTAATCGAGATGGGTGCGCACTTACTAATGACAAAACCATTAATTGGCACAAGGGGATAATAGAGATAGATTTCATCTTGATCATTCAATGTTCCCACAGTCCTACTACCACACACCGAAGACACCGAGGTGTTGATCTACAGTTGGCCTCACTCATTGGTGACTCAAAGCAAATGAATAGATAGAAACTTGAGTTCATCAATGTCTCAGGATTGAGAGCCTATTGCTAGGAAATTATAAGAGCATACCTTATTATTGAGATGGAATTCCATAAGGAGCTTCTCATGGTTCTTCAATTCATCCAATGTACCAGTACCATGATCAAGAATCTTATATTCTGATGATCGAGACAAATCACACTATCTCATAGTGATCAAAGTGCTACAACCTTATCAGATGAGATGCCCAGTCTTATCACTGGTTGTGAAGATATTTAAGTACAAGATTTATGATGTATGTCTCCCGTGTGTGGATCTCATCCATACACATATATCACATCTAATATACTAATGGGACCCGATTCAACTCATGAACCATTATGTCATATGTATTGGTCATGTGTATGAAGTAATGAAATAACATTCATCTCATTAAAGTAAAGCATGATTTTCTTCATAAATAAAGAAATTAATCAATTTATCACATCAACTAATGGATTGAGTCCATACAATCTAACACAATCAACTGTATGCAAAGCTCAGTAAGTGCGAATTTTCGCTAGAGCAAATTGCTTTTCTAAGCCACATCATTTTCAAAGAAGGTTTATCAGTGGATCCATCCAAGATAGAAGTAGTTGTCAATTGGAAGAGGCCAAGTAATGTGACAGAAATCAGAAGTTTTTTGGGATTAGCAGGCTATTATCGTAGATTTGTTCAATGTTTTTCATCCATTATAGCACCCTTGACAAAGTTGACCTGGAAAAGTGTGCCATTTGTGTGGACAGATCAATGTGAGGCTAGTTTCCAAGAGTTAAAGAAGAGATTACATTACTATCTGGCAGTGGTGGATTTACTGTTTTTACGGATGCATCGAATGTGGGACTACGCTGTGTATTGATGCAAGATGGCAAGGTGATTGCCTATGGCTCGAGACAATTGAAAGATCACGAGAAGAACTATGCAACTCATGACTTGGAGTTAGCTGCAGTCATTTTTGCCTTGAAGATGTGGAGACACTACCTCTACGGAGAAAATTTTGAAGTTCACTCAGACCACCGGAGTTTGCAATACTTGTTTTCACAGAAGGAATTGAATATGAGACAGAGACGGTGGATGGAGTACATTAAGGACTATGACTTTCCAATAAAATATCATCCGGGGAAAGTGAACGTAGTAGCTGACGCTTTGAGCAGAAAATTAGTTGTTATGGCTAGTTTAAGAGGAGTCAATGTTCTCCAGCAGTTTGAAGAACTAGGAGTGGAAGTGCAACCCCTAAAGAAGGGTGTGATATTAGTAAACATGACAGTATTCGAACCCACCTTCATCCAGAAGATTAAGGACAATCAATTACATGACCCAGACTTAACAAGGATTGTGGAGCATATTGCAGAGTGTCTGGATTTCAGATTAGTAAACGGAATATTGTACTTTAGCGATTGGTTTTGTGTGCCTAATATAGATGATTTGAAGAATGAGATAATGATCGAAGCCCACAGTACAAAGTACTCTATGCATCTGGGTAGCACGTGATCGACCCGGCTTTTGTTTCCCTCTCTTCCGTCCGTCCCAAGGCTACTGAGAGGCCGACAGAGGTAAAAAAAAGGCGACGAGCATCAACATTTTGTACAGGTATACAAATTTTCTATTCTACTTGGAATTTAGAAATGGTGATCCGGAGATCCACCTTCACAAGTAGAAAAGGAAATCAATCTTTTTTCTAACTTTTCTTTGTACATATATTTAAGAAAAGAGACAAGGTTTTTGAATGCTGTAAGAGGAGATTTTTTTTTCTTTGCCGTGAAAGGCGATTTTTTTCCGTAAAAGGCGATGTTTGCCATGAAAGGCGGTTTTTTTGCCGTAAAAGGCGATGTTTGCCGTGAAAGGCGACGTACAAATCTCATCAATAATGAAAGACAAGAGTTGTGATTTTTTTTTGTCACTTTAAAAAAAATATGAATTGTCTCTTTAAAAACAATACAAAATACAATAGAAAAGTGAGAAAAGGAATTCTGACTTCTCATGAGATTGCGGGGACTCGTTCAGATCGATGGACGCAAGTCATGTATGGACTTCACCATTGTCCTTCAAATGAGAACATATGATGCTTTGATTCTCTTGGCCTGGCTTGGACTTCAGATTTTAGAGGATAAAGACCAAGGAGAGGTCCTATATCCAATAAAAAACCGAGTAGACGGGCTGAAAAGTCGTGTCTAGGCCATGTTGGATAGAAGGAGAGGGACCTTGGGGGTGGCCTCCCAAGGGACTTCAATCATCTTGTGGTGTTTGTTGTAGCAAAGTTTCTTCAAAGTAGCAAGGATTTTTCGGGCTCTCTGTGTATGTAAGATTTCTGCCTCTCTGGATCGATCCCTTTCTCTTGGAATGACCCCCCTTTCATAGGCCTTTGGTAGCCATTAGGTAGGTTTATGAGCATTGATGGCATTGATGCTCCATGATGGTGTAGATACCTCATTTTGGCACCCTATGAGGGGTAATCTAGTCTGTCCTATTTAATGGTATCATTTGTGGACCTCTGATCGCCTCAGGAAGTTTCTCATTGCAGTCTACTCGTCAAGGGCTTTACATCCATATGTAGAACTCTGAGATCCGACGGGCGGATCGAAAATAGAGATAACGGGTCCCATACTCTCCAAGGCGCCCCCTGAAAAGTCACCTATCATCTCTAGACCCCTGATCACCCCAAAAGTTGGCTCGTTGCAATCTACTCATCAAGGGTTTTCCTTCCATATATGTAGAACTCCGAAATCGGACGGGCGAATTGAAAAATCATGGTAGCGGGCCCCACACTCCGAAAGCGCCTGCGTGAAAAATCACCTACCATTTCTAGACCTCTAATCGCCCAAAAAGTCAATTCATCGTGGCCTACTCGCCGAGAGCTTTCCGACGATGTGTAAAATGTCGAAATCCGACGAGCGGATTGAAATCTACGAAGCCTGGGCCCCAGTAATAATGACCCGATCAAATTCACCCGGACCCTACCTTTTGGGCCCGAACCAATTTCTTTTAAACTCAAAGTGGACCCACTAGGCCTGACCAATCAAATTCCCAACCTAAAACCGAGCCATGCCCAACCCATTAGCCCAAACCTCATCTAAGACTTGAGCATGACCCATACTTGACCCGGACCTGAACCTGGCCCGCCTGGCCCATCATGTGCATGAGAGAGGAGAGTCCAAGAGATCTCAACTCTCTCCTCTCCCTGAGATCTCTCTCTTCCTCTCTATCTCTAACTCTCTCGTCCCTATCTCACTTGATCCCTTATCTCAATCCCATATAAAGTCATCATCCTCGATCCCATCATCATCCCACATCTCACGTCTCCCAGAACCCATTGCCCACCGTCATCTTCCTCCCAGACGCATATTCCCACCACCCATCAACTTCATCCCATCACCCTCTCCATCTCACGCTCATCGCCTCCCTCATCGTCTCCATTCATCTTGTGCACACAGCACCTCCATCTCCCTTCTCAACGTGCAGCATCACGTTCGCCAGAACCCACCTCACAGCCGCAGCAGCACCAGCGCCGCCTCCCCCGCCTCGCCAACTTCCCCGCCAGGTAGGCTTTTTTTCCCTCTTCCTGCACCTCGCACAGACTGCGGACCATTCTCCCTCTCTTCCCGAGGAGTTGACCTACAGCTGGCCTCACTCATTGGTGGCTCAAAGCAAATTAATAAATAAAAACTTGAATTCATTAATGTCTCAGAACTAAGAGCTTACTACTAGGGAATTATAAGAGCAGACCTTATAATCGAGACAGAATTCCATAAGGTGCTTCTCATGGTCCTTCAATACATCCAATGTACCAGCACCATGATCAAGAATCTTCTATTCTGATGATCGAGACAAATCACACTATCTCATAGTGATCAAAGTGCCGCAACCTTATCAAATGAGATGCCCAGTCTCATCATTTGTTGTGAAGATATTTAAGTATAAGATTTGTGACAGATATCTCCCGTGTGTGGATCTCATCCATACACATATATCACATCTAATATACTAATGGGACCCGGTTCAACTCATGAACCATTACGTCAAGTGTATTGGTCATGTGCATTAAGTAATAAAATAGCATTCATCTCATGAAAGTAAAGCATGATTTTACTGATAAATAAAGAAATTAATCAATTTATCATATCAACTGATGGATTGAGTCCATACAATCTAACATGGTTCGGTTTTCAAAGTAAATGGGCAACATCTAAAACTATTCTTGGACCCATTTGATTCAGAGGACACTATTTTACCTCTGATTAGTCATGACTATCAGGACTGATGAGCATTGGATTTGACAGCGTTCAACTCGTGTACATATGTAAATAGATCTTGCTGCTTTATTTTTGTGTCTTTTACCTCATTCTGGACAGATTCACGGGAGATTTGTAGTATCCTAGGTGCTGTCTACACTTTACCCTGTGTTACTTTAATGTTCCTAATGATTCATATTTTCAGTGCATATCATTCATTTACACATTAAGGACGATGTTCATGCTAGGTTGGGGGGTGGGGACAAGCACACCTGTCCATCTTTGGACAAAAGTTTTACACTCTTTTTTTTTATTCAAAAAAAAATCTTTTTTGTTATTCAAAATTTTTTTTTCTTCTTTTTGTTTGTTTTTAGGGTTTAAGAAAAAGGTGGAAATTTCAAAAGGATTTTTATAAAACGAAGATAACTTGAATTTCAGAATTTTCGATACTTTGGGCAAATGAGAACAAATGGTTCACTATTTTGTTTAAGGAAAGATTTTTGGAAAAGTGTTAAATTTCGGTCCCTCACTTTTACACAGTCTGTATACGTTTTCAAGGTTTTGAATGTGAAGTTATGATTTCCATTTTCTTTGACAATTAGATTGAAAATATGATGGAAAACCTGTAACGCCTCATCCTTCACCCATGCATGATATTGTCTGCTTTGGCCCACTGGCCTCACGGTTATTCACTTTCCTCTCTATAGTCGATGTGGGACTCCGGGGTGTCACACTTCATCCATGCATGATATTATTCGCTTTGGCCCACTGGCCTCACGGTTTTGCTTATGATGAGCTTCAACCCATCAAAAGGTCTCATGCAAGGTAAGGGTGTAAGCTCTACATATAACCCTATTCACTTTCCTCTCTATAATCGATGTGGGATTCCGAGACGTCACAATTTCTATCGGGATTTTACCATTCAGGAGTTTTTTAGATATGACCTGACACTTGTATTCTGCAATTTTTAAATGTCGTATGTGCTGAACAGATTCGTATGATCTCTCAGGCCCTTTTCTTTTTGGGTAGAAAGTCCACCCTGCCGTACAAAATCAGATATACTATTGTTGGTGGGGCAAAGTGCAATGAAGAGGGTTGCGTCAGCTTTATTAATGTCCGCAGGTGCAATTTGAATCGTGAACCCAATCCGAATCCGTCGTTTTTATGAACCGTATTAAAAATGTAAACCCGATCCATTTGCCTGGGAAAGTACTTGGGAAAGCACAAATAGCCACTCCAGACCATGAATTACTGGTGAAATCAAGAACTGACACCCTATTTTCGTCCCATTTAATAAACCCGATCCATTTGCTGAATGGAAATGAAGTGAGATCCATTTGCGGGTTAGATTGTTTTCTAATGATTTAGGTGGAATGATGGTAATTACTATATGTGCGAGCCCACAGGAAACATTGATATTATTTTACAGCAGTGCAGCTGCGTGTGAAGATGGCAAGCGTATGAAGCTCCACTGGCTCTCGCTATAACCTACACGGAGAGCTGTGTTTGTGAGATAATCTCGCAACAAAGAGTGCTTTTTCATGACGCGGCTTTGGTAACCCTTTCGCTGTCCGCACTAGTTGTCGGTTTTATACAAAGGCGGCAAAACAACGTAACTATAGACTAGCTATGTAACAAAATGACAGGGTTACCCCTAAGCACGTCCATCTTTGCCTCTTCCGATTGACCGTTTTCTCCCCCAAATTGATTCATGGGATTAGAATTCCAAATTAGAACCAAGTACCTCATTCATCTACTATGCATTTATATAATTAGGGGTGTTGATAGCCCGGCCAGCTTGGGCTCATTTCAGGCCCGCCCTATTTTGGCCAACCCTGATATATAATATGGTCTCATTTAATATTTGGCTCCGGCTTGGATTAAATTATAGAAATCGCTGCCCATCCTAAATAAAGAGCCGTCATAATTTAGTGATAATTTGTTCAAACAATTGGCAGAAAGCCCGTAAAACTGGTTAAATGCTCTGTTCAGATTTCTCACCAAGCTCGGTTCCATTGGTTAAATGGGCCGGCTTGGGTCTAACATTTACAACCTATGTTGAGCTCAGGCCAAATATAGGCATGTGTTTCTAAAGTTAGGCCGGGCTTGGATATGCCTTAGTCGGTCTGACCCAGAAACATAGTATATGCATTAATATTATACATAAAGTAGATTGATACCCTAAATTTCATAAGTTGTTCAAAGACCCAACTCCAATCAACCTAGCTCAATCAGAATTATGCTCAAGCAATGAATTCATAAATCAGGTCGGGTTCTGATCATATATGTTCAAGTTTTATTCAGATTGGGTTGTTCAGATTGAAGTTTAGCAACATTCAATTTGAGAGATGGACTTATTGGAAGAGACAGAAATTTGATTCAAACCAATTCCCAATGTGGGTAGGGATGCAAACGGGTTGGTATTGAGCCGGACTATAGTGGACCCGGACCTATTTCTAAATGACGGTTCTGGGTCCGAAACCAATTTTGACTCGGAGCCTGTTTTATTAGTTTGATTCCATATGGGTTGGAACCTTCATGGACCAAACCCGTTTATCAAGCAAAACCTAAACTAGATTCCGAGCTTGGACCCGTTTATAAATAGAAACCCAAAATAGGTTCTAAACTCGGTTTGTCATAGGTGGGAACCTTCGGATAATCGAAGAATCGGATATCCGTTTGCAACGCTAAATGTGGGTGTGCTTTGATGTATAATAATAATAAAAAAAAATAAGCTTCTTGTAAATGGGCCCCTAGGGTTTTAGTATTTGTAAATAGGCTTTAATACCTTTCATATCCCCAAAGTCAATATTCCTAACCTAAAATGGGTAGCCACCATAAGATTTATGTTGGATTTTTATATAAATGACACATTTGCCCTCACATTCATTAACAAAAATTAGTATATTTATATTTACAAAGATACCATTATTTTATCTCAAGTCTCAATTGTTTTTCTTAATTAATAACTCTCTCAATCACGTGACTTGGGGTGGACCCAAGTAAAAGGGCCTTGGGATTAAAGTCCACACCCATTTTCAAAAAGTTTACCCCCCACACCCCTCTCGTCCAAAATTATAAAACCTAATATATATATTTTTTATATTTGCCCATTCCCCTAATATTTCTTTTACATAGAGCCAAACACCACCACCCACCTTTCCAATTCTGAAAATTAATATTTCTTTTACATTTATTCATTCGCCCCAATATTTCTTCTACACCTTTTACACATGAAGCATAATCATGCATTTCGAAACTTTCATCAATCGAATGGTGGGTCATGTATGGATTGGATAAATCATAACTGTTATAAGTACATGTGTTGATTGTCATCATGATCAATTTGGATTTAATGAAATGAGTCATGTATTGATAAAATAAATAAATTTATGCAGGGTTATACTCTCCCACTAAGTGCAATTGTTAATGTTACATGCTTTAAAAAAAAATTTGAGTCCGAGCTTTTGAAATTATGCATATAAGGTTTAGAGAGATGAGACAAAAGTGTCATTTTGTTCTAAAACACTCATAATGGTCGGAAGACTATTGATTTTGGGGATACAGAAGGTATTAAAATGAAAATGCAGGGGCCTATTTGCAAATACTAAAACCTAAAGGGCAAATTTTCAAATCCTATAAATATTAGGGGTATGTATAAAAAGCTCTAAAAATAAGATTTACAAGACGAGATTATATTTATAGAAATAATATCTATATACCACATCTTTCTTGATTTATTTGATTGATTATGTGTACCCTTTTGACAATTCATCTTTCTAAATATGCTGAATGCTATAATAGAGAGCTTAATTGGCTCGCTCTTGCGTTGGCAAATTCCTAGTCAAGAAAAGCTTCCTTAATATGTAGAGCCAAACCGCTTATGTTGCATCTGCAGATCTAACCCATTGACAGAATAGATTCTCAACCTACCCATCTGTTGGAAGTAGGTGGGCCTCGTGGATAGATATTCAAAACTTTTGACCCACTTGACTCAGGGATCAAGTATCCATAAGGCAAAAAAAAAACCCCAATCCAGGATGCATAATCCTCAATCTCATGATCACATACAGTAAGTAAAACTATCTTAAAGATAGAACAGAAACGAACAAGCATCCATTAAAATCCACAACATACAAGGATGCAGATTTTACCTTAGGAGCTCGGTTGCGCTCTAATGGAGAAGTTGATAACTTTCGTTGATGTAGAACTTCTCTACAAACTGAGATCAGAATCTCCACCACCTCTTAGACTTCCACGCTATGACCCGAATTAGATATCTCTTCTCAAGAAGATAGGTGGAATCTTCAAGAGAAAACCCAACTCGAAAAACTAAGGAACTAGAAGAGGAAGTGAGAAGAGAGTAGTGCAACTGTTGCACAAAAAGGAGGGACGTTTTTCATTATATAATATGATGGACGTCCAAGAGGAGTGTATTCCCTTTTATAATCTCCCAAAGCTCCTCTTGTCTTAATTGAAATAGAAGTCTTACTTCCACAACAATTAGTAAGTATACTATTACCACTATTAGAAGTCCTACTTCAAATAGAAATAGTAACTTCATAATTCCTTCATTTTAGAGTTCGAATAGGATTAGTATCTTTCTAATATCTTGGGCTAGCGTGGGGACCACTAGGGATTCCATAGAAAGCTGGCTCCAACTGGGACACGCGACCCCACATCTCATGTGCAATCCGGGCCCACAGTTAATTGCAAATAACACCACTATATAAATGCAATTGCACTCCAGTCTTATGAATAAATTACAATGAATACCCTAAACTTCCAAATTACCACAAGTAGGGCCCTCTATCAATATCCATGGATCAATTGGAATAAATCTGTCTCTTCCAATCTTAGTTCCACATCTTATTATCCTTGAGTCCCAATTAATCACTATGATCATCAGTACCATCCAATCAACTCTTAATCGAGATGGGTGCGCACTTACTAATGACAAAACCCATTAATTGGCACAAGAGGATAATAGAGATAGATTCCATCTTGATCATTCAATGTTCCCACAGTCTTACTACCACATACCCAAGACACCGAGGTGTTGACCTACAGTTGGCCTCACTCATTGGTGACTCAAAGCAAATGAATAGATAGAAACTTGAGTTCATTAATGTCTCAGGATTGAGAGCTTATTACTAGGGATTTATGAGAGCATACCTTATTATTGAGACGGAATTCCATAAGGTGCTTCTCATGGTCTTTCAATACATCCAATGTACTAGCACATTGATTCAGAATCTTCCATTCTGATGATCGAGACAAATCACACTATCTCATAGTGATCAAAGTGCTGCAACCTTATCAGATAAGATGCACAGTCTCATCACTAGTTGTGAAGATATTTTAAGTATAAGATTTGTGACATATATCTCGTGGATCTCATCCATATACGTATATCACATCTAATATACTAATGGGACCCGGTTCAACTCATGAACCATTATGTCATATGTATTGGTCATGTGCATAAAGTAATAAATTAACATTCATCTCATGAAAGTAAAGCATAGTTTTATTGATTAATCAATTTATTACATCAACTGATGGATTGAGTTCAGAATGCTATAATAGAGAGCTTAATTGGCTCGCTTCTTGCGTCGGCAAATTCCTAGTCAAGAAAAGCTTCCTCAATATGTAGAGCCAAACCGCTTATGTTGCATCTGCAGATCTAACCCATTGACAGAATAGATTCTCAACCTACCCATCTTGGTAAAATCCTTCCTTAACCTGGATGATAGGAACATTCATGTCATGAATCTCAAAGGTTAACAAAAGGGGTCTTCAAGGGCATCTTTGTCATTTTAAAAAATATGAACAATCTACTTTCCTATTCAACTTCGATCATAACACCTTAACTCGGTCAGAATACACGTCTCACGACTGTGATTAACATCTGTCTTCTTTCCTTTATAAAACCCCCATAAACCCTCTTTCCTTCTTCATATCACAAATCAACCCACGAGAGAGAAAAAAAGAAAAAACCAGAGAGCCAGGGAGAAATGGATTCCATCAACTCCTTCAAAGGCTATGGAAAGGTAAACGAGGCCGAAGAGCTCGCCTTCCGGATGAAAACTCGAAGGCGAGTCGCCATCATCACGATCTCCATCGTCCTCTTAGCCATAATCGTCGTGGGTGCAGTCATTGGCACTGTAATCCACAGGAGGAACAAAAGCTCCAACCAGGACAACACTTCAACGTCTTCTGCCGGCTCGATCCAAGCCGTCTGCAGCGTGACTCAGTACAAAGAAGCCTGTAGCTCGAGCCTCGCAGCCATCCAGAGCTCAAACAAAAGAGACCCAAAAGAGCTCTTCAGGCTCTCCCTCAAAATCGCCATGAATGAGCTCTCCAACGTCTCCTCCGTCCCCGACTCGCTCGCAGCCCGAGCCAACGATGCCCGAGTCAGAGCGGCCTTAAACGACTGCAAGGATCTATTTGACAGCGCCATTGAGCAACTCAATGACTCGCTCTCATTGATGCAACCAGGTGAAGAAATCTACACGCTACATCTTTATGATTTGACTGTGGTATGTATTTAAGTTGGGACTCATTTTTCACCAAATGGAAATTTTTGAAAAGCGGCTAAAATGGAAGAAATGAAAGTGAATCTTGATAAATGGTTATCAAATGATCTCCACTTAATGCAAAATGAATAGCAAGGGATGAAAAAAAAATTACTTGGTGATTGTTGGGTATTCAATTCCCCCTTTCATTTATTTCATTTTTCATTGGAGCAGAGTTTATTTGATAGTAATTTATATATATTCACCATTACTTCACTAATTTTAGCACACACATAGGTCTTTGAAATCTTATGTAATTATAACTCATGATTCAACATATCCAATCCTCCTTAACATAGAATGTTTTCTATAACCAGGCAGCGGAGAAGGGAAGATTCTGTCCAACACAAAACTTGAGGACATCAGGACATGGCTCAGCTCGGCTGTTACTGATCAGGAGACGTGTTTGGATGGGCTGAGTCAGATCTCGGTCGATTTTACCCAACAAATGCAAAATGCAATGAAGAATTCGACTGAGTTCGCAAGCAACTGCCTAGCCATTGCGACGAAGATCTTGAGCATATTGGAAAAATTCAACATTCCGATACATAGGAAGCTGTTGGCCATGGATTTTCCGATCTGGGTCTCGGCTAAAGATAGGAAATTGTTGCAGGAGACGAATCCGACGCCGAATGTGGTTGTCGATCCTAATGGAGGTGGGGATTTTAAGACGATCACTGAAGCTGTGGCGTCTGTGCCAAAGAAGAACACGAAGAGATATGTGATCTATGTGAAGCAGGGGATTTACAAGGAGAAGGTGGAGCTTGATAAATCCATGTGGAATGTCATGATGTATGGTGATGGAATGAATAAGACGATCGTCACCGGGAGATTGAATTTCAAGGATGGGACTCCCACCTTCTCCACAGCCACATTCGGTATGTTTCTTGTCCAAGTGTCTGTTAATTCTGTTTTAATTTACTTCTTTCATTAGGCTTTGGAGCAGTAGGGGTTGGGAAAGTTTCACATCCCATATTTAATGAGTTTTGACCCTTAATGAGAGGCTCAAACCGAGTCCATTAGATTAGTGGAAGCCTGATCATAAGCCTGTCTGAAACTAGTTTGGTATTGTAGCAGGTGGATCCTAACTTTAAAAACAAGTCTTAATTCATAAAATATCTGGCTAAATCATAAAAAAAGACCAATTCTAAGAGCCAAAGTCTTTATGAATACATGAGAGATATCTAAAAACTTAAAAACACTACGATACAATTTCAACCTGAATAGAATCTAGACTTTTATCACCTCGAATCTAACCGAATGAAACTAATTATAATATATTAAGTTAGGAGCTTTAGGTTTCAATTTTGACCATCGATTGTAATTTTGACCTACGGTTATGTAACTACATTTGCACCAATTTTTCTATTTCTATTTTATGTAATTTGTTCTATGTAAAGAAGTATTTTTTTTTAAATATGTAATTATTTATATTGCATTGTAAGAAGATACCGAGCACGGGTTCCTGGGCTAATCCTAATTTAAAGGATATCATAACATATTTAACAGCCACAGCCTAGTATGAAATATGGTAATTTTAGTTTTTTGGGTTTAATTATATATTTAAGCAATGGGTGGGTCGCAAGTCCCAACCATGGATGGCTGTCTTGTGATGTGAAAATGGTTCTATTATTCTTCTAACACGTGGCTTTGTGATTTGTATCATTGTTATTTATGCCCTGATTCTTGCCGCACCATGTGCAAGGGACCAGGGTGGGATGTCACTGTCGGGTCTCTTTGTTTAACATGTTAGGTTTCCCACTGGCATATATAATTCGTTCATAGCGCTAGTGCCGACCATCCAACCACTCAATTATCCATACAGAATCAATGCAAATTTCTCTGTTTCCATGGCCTTGGCCACCATCAGCAATTGGACAACATTAGTCCACGTAAAGCTCGTGATTCGCCTGTTGGTGGACCCTATTCATGGAGAGTATAATCTTTGGTTTTTTAGTGGGCGGTTCCTCTTTCCTCTCAATCAGTGGGAGAGAGTGAGAAAACTAATGGTAATTGGAGTTAATCATGGCAATGCGTGTTTATATTCCAACGATGTGGATTTCCATACGCTTTTTCCATAGTCAGCAATGATGATGTGCCTGTGTAGTTATATTTAGGTCGGGTGTTTGGGACCATGATCTTCGGATGGTGCCCAACCTTTTTTTTTAGATCCCAGCTAGGAAGATAGCATGCCCACTAACGCAGATAGAGAGATATTAGATAACATCATCTCATGTTACAAAAGAAATTTGCTCAACCAGGAATCAACCCTGCTCTTGCATGGAGCCCAGGCAGTGTGTTGATTAATTCTCCATATAATGGCTCCTTATTCGTTTTTTTTTTTTTGGGTTTTCGTAATAGGGCTATTTTCTGCCAACCGTGTATACTGTGGCAATTCTCCCTCTTACGAACAAACTTGCAAAAGAATTTTGCAGTCCACCTAAGTCGGGCCCACTAAGCACTTACAAATCAACTTTTAAGTGGGGGTGGGTACGTGGAAAGTTCTGCTTATCGATGAGAGTCAATGAAAATATCAGTCACATCTAATCATCATGGTCCTTAATTTAACAATCACAAGGTTTGGACGTGTTTTAACCATAGAATTTTTTGAGATTCTAGATGAGAGTGGAATTTGGGGCTAGTGCCATATCTGGGGAGATAAAGAGTATGAATGGGCATACAGTGTCAAAAGTGGGCCCCACATAGCCGTACTGCATGTTTTGCATATAGGAGAGCATTTTTGGTATACATACAAACTAGCATGCTAAGCCAAGGATACAATTAACATTGCAATTTAAATATTTATAAATTAAAAAGTCCGTAGTTCTTAGAAAGAAAGCAAAAGAAAAAAGAGTAATAACTACCTTTTAATGTAATCCAATACTTAGTGGTATAGAAAGTAAAAGGGAGAGTTGGAGTAAGAAGTCAATGGTATATAGTTTGGATGAATAAAAAAACGAAACTGGAGACTAAATATGCACAATTTTAGTAAAGAGATAATGTAAGTAGTTGCATGAGATATGGAGTCGGGAGGAAATTTATAAGATTTGAAAAATATATATATATATATATATGGAACATGCAAGGTTTGAAAAAATGCAATTTAATTTTAAGTTAAGATTCTAACCAAGAATCAAAATTAAATTGAACCTCCTCTTTAACACAGTATAATCAATAATGGGGAAGGAATGTCCTAGCCGTCCTATAAAATATTTTAAATAAAATAAAGTGACAATTGTTATGACAATGCACATGGGTGCATACGTTTGGGCCGGAAACGGATCCCCTGAACATGAAAGCCCTGTTTGGACCAATCAGGGGGTGCCACATGGGATTGAGATGTCACATCCCATCTTTTAAAAAAAATTCACATCTCTTTAAATAAAATTCTCTTCTCTTATGTGGTACCTCCAGAGTGGTCCAAATGGGGGATCTGGGGTGGGTAACCTGTCAGATGGTGTTAGCGCCGTGAATGCCGGCATTGACAACGACGCACCAAGTCAACCTAACTAAAGAGATTTGAGCATAAGAAATAGATTGGTAGGCTGACCATTAAAATCATCAGACGCATTTGTCGTCGTCGAGCGTTGATAAAAATCCATTAAAAAGGACTGATGAATAGTCAGAAGCCGGTTCACGGTGTGCCCCGACATTAGACTCTTTCCACCTGGCTCAAAGATGTAACTTTTTTATTTTTACTTTATTTTTTGGTGGGCCCAACTCAGGCAACCTGCTTACCGTAAACAGAAGTCCCCAACCTCTTTCGAACTGCGTAACAAATTTTTGGAATTCCATGTTAGGGCCCACATACAGATGAACCTGACCGTTTAATATGAATTTTGATCATCGATCTTCAAATTCCACTTCAAAAGGAGGATATAGATGATCAATCTATGGTAGGATTGACTCCTTTCCAACTGAAATTTGATATATATCATTGGAGGGGGATAAAACGGGGCATTTTTATGTGGGCCCCACTGTGAAGTTTTACAAATTATTATACAGCTACAACTCGATTTTCTTATGAGAGCCCTCAAACATACAGCTACAACTCGTAGCTGAGCAAGTTTTTGAGAACCCACAAATATGCAGAAAGATAGCCACTCAAGTGGGAAAAAGCACGGTAAAGAAAGGTCACATAAATGTGAAGAGACAGTACACATAGGAAGAAGTAACGTACCTAGAGATGGCCTCTTACCTTATTGATAATAGGTGCTGCTACTTAGCTTCCTACCGATGGTTCAGTTACATTTCCTCACCTTAAACTACGCTAATTAGTGATAAGAGGTGCTACTTCTTAACTTTCTATTCACGGTTCAATTACATTTTCTCACCTTAAACTATGCTAACTCACTCGGGGTCAACTTTTCTCACAAGAAGATTTCTCCACCTCACCCATGATTTACTGTCCTCGCCCAGAACGTTGGTTCGGTTCAACAGATGGCTAGGGGCCAGCCCCCTTAATTTAGGATGCCAAAATAAATATATAAACAAACAAAAAAAAAAAAAAAAAAAAGAAACGGTCGTGATGCTTATCGTATTCGTTGTTGCGTTTTCATTTCCTCGCTCTCTCCGTCCGGCGGGCACAGGGAACAAGAAAAGTGCTGCAGAGATTTTTATATTTGCTCGCTGATAAAGTTGTTTTCTGGTCCTTGAGATTTGACCTAACTACTTTAAAGTCCATGCAACAGTGATTACGTTTATTTTTACCTTACTTTGTTAGGTAAGATAAGATTACATTCATCATATGACAGAAATACCCTTCTTCACGGAAAAAACATGCCTTTCCATCAATTGACACAACCCGCACTGGGATTAGATCTGGTACTCGAAATTAAACTGAACCTGAACTCAGACTCACTTCAAAAGTTACTTCTATAGTATTCTAATATGCTTGCTTTTGTACACTTGATAGACATAACACGTGACTGTACATAATACAAAAATAGCTGTGTTATAAGGTATTCAGAGTCCTCGAGCTGGAAAAGAGTAGACCCTGTGCGCGCTTAAAAATTATGGACTTGGTTTAGATGGTAATGGGGGTTACGAAGATGTTTTTTAGCTAATCAGGAACGTCGCCGATGGCCTGAAACTTAAAAGGGAGAGGAAACAGAGGTCAGAGCCCCGGGCTGCTGCCAGCCAAAGGCACTCCGACGCCTGAGTTAGTGCAGTCACTGAACTAGGGTGAAGTGGGGAAGAAGGTTCAAGTAATGTGTATTGCGTACCTGTTCATGGCTTACCATGTAGATATATATAGAAAGGAATGGGAGGTTCCATAGTGGAGGTAGGTGGAGATGCCTGTCTCATCAGTCCATACCTAGGACCCTTAGTGGGGGTAGGTGAAGGAGTTGTTTTATCGAATCTCTCCTCAAATCCCTTACATAAATGTGGGTGTGACCAGTTGATAGGAAATAGCTATTATCGATGGCCGGCGGTCACTATATCTGTCAGGGTTTCCTGTAATGTAGCCGTCTCAGGGCTTCCTGTAATGTAGCCGTCCTATCTCATAATAGAGATTAGACGCCCAATGTTCACCTCGGTCAAGTGGACCGAAGTGGATGTCACCGAGGTCAGGCTTGCTTAAGGTCGGGTATTATTACATAGACGCTCGAGGCAGAGCCCGGAAAGAGCGTGGCCGGTACACTTACCGGGGCCAACTCAAAACCTGGTGCCAGCTGGCACGCTGCCGAGCCGAGTGAATGAGGTTGGTATAACTTTTTGATCAGTCTTATTGCCCAGGTCGGGAATGACCTCGGTATTAGATAAATACCCCCACACAGACCCGAACTCAGACCATGGGTCCACTAATGGGCCTGAGCATGTACCCAGATTTAAAAATTGGTAGTAGTATTGGACCCACACCTTGTGTTTTAAATTTGGGTCCATTAGGAATTCTAAGACCTATTTGGAGCCCAAGTGCCCATAAATTTAGCTGATTCTAGTTTCAATTCCAATTGATGGATTAATGACCAACTTTAACTCAGATAACCTATATCCGCAGCTCTTATTAAAGAGTCCAGAGCAAAGACGATTTGGATCCACAATTCTTTCCATTTCCAGTAATTTTGCTCAAGTGCATGCCTTTTTTTGGTGAGGCACATCATCTTTTGGAATGCACCTACATGCACAAAAAATCAAGAGAGTTAGGTGGAAGTATAAGTTTGGTGCCACCACTAAATTTTAGGCCATTAATGCGATAAGGCTTTATATTTTGCTAACCTATTGTGATACATTCAACAATGACTATCAGAAATTTAAGGCTATGTGTTGAACGTATTTGAAGAATTTGCACTAAATTGACAATCAACACTCTGGTTTTATATGCTTTTTCTTAATATTCTACTAAATGCTTACTAATTGTAGTATCATCTCCTTGCATTGCATCATGACATTTGCAGTTGCTGTTGGAAGGGGCTTCATCGCAAGAGACATGGGCTTCGAGAACACGGCCGGTCCAGAGGGCGAGCAAGCCGTGGCTTTTCGCTCAGGTTCAGACCGCTCCGTCTTCTACCGGTGCTCCTTCAACGCCTTCCAGGACACCCTCTACTCCCACTCCAACAGACAATTCTACCGCGACTGTGACATCTCTGGCACCGTCGACTTCATCTTTGGCAATGCTGCCGTTGTCTACCAGGAATGCAACATCCTCCCCCGCCAGCCTGGGGCCAATCAGAAGAACACCATTACAGCCCAAGGCAAAAAAGACCCAAACCAGAACACAGGTATCTCAATCCAACAGTGCCGGATTTCGCAGTTTGACAGCAATATGACAGCACCCACTTACCTTGGAAGGCCTTGGAAAGAGTACTCGACGACCATCATCATAAAGACGGCCATAGGGGGGTTCTTGCACCCGGCCGGGTGGTTGTCGTGGACCGGTGACAACACTGAGCCACCAAAGACCATATTCTATGCCGAGTATATGAACAGTGGACCCGGTGCAAATGTGGCCAACCGGGTGAAGTGGTCTGGGTTTAATGCGGCTATCAGTGAGGATGTGGCGAGTAAGTATACGGTGGATTCCTTCATTCAAGGGAGCGAGTGGTTGCCGGATACTGGAGTGCAGTATGGTGCGAGCTTGTGATGTGGAATCGAAGGAGATGAAGGCCATTTCATCCAACCGGATGGGTAGAAATGGTCTGGATTTTCTGATAGCGGGGAATGAATTCTACAAGGTAAGGCCTGTTTCATTCAACCGGATGGGTAGAAATGGTCTGGATTTTCTGATAGCGGGGAATGAATTCTACTAGGTAAGGCCTGTAGAAGTCCATTTGAAAACCCAGACTGCTGAAATTTGATTTCATGCCATTTGTTTTCCTTGACTCAAAATTTTATACCAATCAAAGCTGGACCTGCGATCAGGTTGATCATGTGTTAAATATGATTTGCGGCTTTTAGTTTGCATATTTTAATGTGTGTATTATAGAAATTCGGTGTGATAGTGGGCCCAATTTCAAATGGAATGCAATTTCGAGTGTAGCTAATAAAAGGGATCGAATTGATTTTGAAATATTTGGATCACGTAATTTAGCCCTAGCTATGTGTTTATTAGTCTGATTCGTGGAGTATTCTTTGATGCTCGGCAATAATGGATCCAGATTGACCAAGGAATAAGGAAAGGTCGATAGTGGTGTTTGCTTGTCCATTGTATTGTCTGTCAATGTTTTTATACATGATATAGATTAATAATTTCTGTACCATTTTTCACTACAAGAAAAAACATGTTTGGTGACCTGAAAAAATGTCACCAAAGGCCCAATTTTTGTCACCTATTATCATTGGTGACACGGGATTGGGTATCATTATATCCATGACACTGAAAGTCAAGGGTGACAAAGCTTGTGCACTTGTCACGGAATGATGTCAACAGTGACAAAAATATGGTGTCATGGAAGAATGAGTTTCCATGACATAGTAGGGTGTCACTGAAAGCAATGGTGACAACAATACGGGTGTCATAGAAAAGAGATCTTCTGTGACAAGAATTGTCACTAAAAGTATTTACCATGACAACCAAATGCGTGTCACCGATAATATTACCAGGTTGGCACACAAGGGTGACATACTCTTTTTGTCACAAAAAAACACAATCAAAATATTTGTGCCACCCAAATTATCATTTTGCACCTACTTACAAAGTTTCAAATATTTGTATCTAGATACACCCATTAGCAAAACTTATACCACAAAGACGTAGAATATCATTTAAACAAAATATCCAACAAGTCAACATTCTATCATACAAGTTCACAACCCTTCAAAATATTCATCCTTCAACAATAAACACTTCAAAGTTAATTAATAGTTCTAGCATAACTACAAAACATCTATACACGGTGTGTCATGTAATTACAAAAATAATTCAAAAAAAAATGTTCCAGTTAACTACAAAAAGTAACTGGTTAACTGGCATGTTGTCTTCAACTCCATATATGTGCATCTTGGTTAACTGGCAAAAAGTACCTCCATCTTTAGTTACCTACCTGCATAAAATCACAACAAAAAAATATAATTATTTAACATGTTATGAAGCAAGCAGGCTGTCTTACCATTACAATAAACTCATCCCAAGAATATATTGTCACACTAGACTTTTTGGCTTATTCTTTTTTTTCATTTGTAACCTTCCCAAAGCTAACAATTGCTTTATTATAAAATATCAACTTCAGTATGCATCAACTAACACAGCACCAGTAACAAGAAAGAAAGAATAAAAAACCACTTACTTCTCAAAAATTTCGTTGTATTAGGAAATGTTTTCAACACCTAAAAGAAAGGAGACCTGCAAAAACTGAATAAAAAACCAATTAGTATATTCTAAGGTGATTCATATCTGGCCTCTGTCCACAAAATTAACACAGTAACTTGACATCAGTGTCATATTTATGGATCCATACATAGATCAATTTTTTGAATCAGCAATAAGCATCTGTAGTATCAGCAATAAGCAATCAACAATAAGCAGAATATGTTCTATCTTATTCACTCTTTTTTAGTTTCTTTCTTTTCATATTTCTTTGTTTTCTTCCTTCTGATGTTCTGTTGGTTAGGATCAGGGGAAGAAGAATAGGAGGGAATGTGAATTTCACCTTTTAGATATACTGTTGTTTTTGTTATAACCAACTTTGCATGAATTTTGTTCTTTTTTTTTTTTTTTTCTTAATGGCAAATTGAATTAAAGAAGAGGGTAAATGGTTGCATGAAGTCTTCCCTGTTGCGGTTCAGTCTGGGTGCATCACCCTCAAGCTCATGTAAGCAGAAGATGGTAAATGGTTTGGACCAATCTTAGTATGCGTACTTCTATAGTTCTGTCAAGGACAACAATGTTAATTGTGTTGCTGATCTTAATTACCATTATTGATAGTGATCATGAAAGGATCGACCCAGTGGAAGTCCAGGCCATGAACCATCCATATTTCTGTCTTCTAGCCCTCTTTGGATACTTCCTGTAATCAAGTTCCCTTCTTCTTGGCTGCTTGTGAGTGTCTGGTTTTGCAGTTCTGCTGTAGGTGGAGTTGTGCCTGTTGTAGTGCTGGTGCAGGGTATTTCTCGTCAGAAAGCAGTGCTGCAGTTCTGTTGAAGTGTTTTTTGTTCAGCTGTGGGATGTTGTGCTGCCTGTTTCTTCTGTAGGCTGAGCTATTTTGGTGCTTTCAGTCTTGTTCAGAGTTGTGCTGCTGGGCTGAGCTGTTTTCCTCTCTGCGTGTTTTCCTTCTCTGCTGGTTTTCTTCTCCCTGGTTGTTCTGTCTTTTCTCTTCCTCTATGTGCTGGTTCTATTGTTTGTTGCAGTCCTGTTCGACTGTGGGCTGGGCCTGTGTGCTCTTTTGTTTTCTTCTTTTCTCTGTGTATTCTTTTGGCTTTTTTTGCTGTTGGGTGTTTTTGTTTCCCTTTGTGGCTCTCTGTTTGTTTTTTGGGGGCCTTAGGCCTTTTCCTCCTCTTTAATTCAATTTGCCAATTAGCAAAAGAAAAATTAAAGAAGAGGGAAAGGCCAAAGGCCAAAGGCCCCAAGAAAACAGAGAGAACCAAAACCAAACCAGACAGCAATACAAACTAAAGGAGAAAAAACAGAAAGAAAGGGGGAAAAGAGACAGCCAGAGACAGGGAGGCCAAGAAACAGGGCTGAAAGGCTAAAGCGATTGCTTGAGAAGACTGAGCCAACGAGACAATGCTCTAAACCAACCAGAAAAAACTAAACTGGGCAGAACCAGCCAAAACGCTCCCAGAGAAACCTGCTCCTGGGCAGACTGCAATCCCACCCACAGCAGAGGAACACTGCAGCAGAACCCAACTTGCAGAAGAGAAACAAACAGAGTAAGGAGGAGGGCCATAGCTGAACCGATCTGAAGCGGAAAACAGGCCAAAACAAAGGGGTAGACTCCACCCTGACCCACCACCAGAGCAGCGAGCAAAACCGCAGCAGCACCTTCCAACAAAGAAAAACAGAAAACCTGCAACCACTTCCACCAAGCAATACTGCAAAACAAGCACCCACCACCAGAGCAGCGAGCAAAGCCACAGCAACTCCAACCAACTTGAGAACTGAAACCCAGCTACATAAACCTCCCTGCACTCACAGCAATCCAGCAGTGGACAGGGCACCTGAAACTACAGAAAGACTGCCAAAACAAGGCAGAAGCAAGGCAGCAACACTTGAAGAAGACAGGAAAACCAAAGGGCAGGACTGGAACCTGGGAAGGAGCTGGGACTCTGAGGGGGAAAGCAAGCCAATGCAGGGGCTGGAAGCAAATTACAGCAAAGCAGCACTCAGGCAAGCAAACCACAGACCGCTCAGCACCTAGGCAGACTAAAGCACAACCCAAACCAAGCAAAAAACAGCTACAAGACCACCAGTTCAACTGAAAGAAAACTACTCAGAGCAGGGGGGAAAGCCGGAGAATTGGAGCTGTTTGCATTTTGCACTCCATATCATTTATTATTTCTTCTCGCTAATAATTGTAATCAATTATTTTTAGGAGATCAGTTATATACTTGGGAGCTTACAATGATTTTTTACCTAATGTTATACCCAAATGCAAATGGAACAATTAGTGATCAATTCCACAAATAAAATAAACACTCAAGATGTTAGTCAACTTTTGATATCAAGCTCAAACAAGATCTTAATGTATTCTTACACATGATGAAATAGCAAACATATTAAGATGATTTTTAGTTAGGCCCATACTTGTTCATCGTGCATAGCAGGCAGTGTGATTCTGTTTTGATGTTTTATGGTTCTCTTGTAACACTTTCATGCTGGTTTTGGATTCCAACATAATTAATATATTGGTCGTGGTTTGTTGAATTCATGAATATTTTACTATGTAGTTGTGTTTACTCATGTAAATTTCTTTGAACCCATCTGTGTTTTTTTTTTATTTTTTTCTTGTATGTCTTGCAATCAAATGACCACATGAAAGAAAATGGCCTGCTGGTAGGTAAAGAACAGCATTTGATGGTCAAAACCTATGTTTACATCATCCATTAATGAGCCAAAGCATCCCCCAAAGTCTTTTTGCATGTCTAAAGAATGAGGGGAGATCATAATATACCTTAGGAATCTTCATCTCTTCTACAAAAGCTATAATCATAATATTCCACTGCACCGGCACCTATAATCACAAAAGATAAGCAAGTCAGATATACATGTTAGTCTCCAGTTGGTTTATAAACAAACAGTTATCGCAGACAAGGCATGAAATCAAAAGGAATCTATTATTATATTCATGGAAAAAAATTTCAATGAAGAGTTTTTTGGGGTCCCCTGTTATTCTTCTTGTGAAAGGTTTTTTTGTTTTTTTTTTTTTTTTTGTTTAATGGTAAATTGAATTAAAGAAGAAGAGGGAAGAGGGCTAAAGCCCCCAAAAAACAAAAAGAAACCAGCTAGGAAGGCTTACAACAAGACGCCAATCCACAACAGCAACCAACCAAAAAAATGGACACAGAACATAAGAGAGCAAGAAGAGGAGACAAACTAGCACACCAAAGCCAGGTAGCAGGACAAAACAGAGCCCAGCCTACTCTGAAAGGCACCAGGAACAGAAAAAAAACTGAAAAACAGCCTAGATTGAAAGACCAGGCACAACACAAAAAACTCAGCAGCATGCCCACCGAGCCTGATCAGCAATACCCTGCAATCCAACGAAAGGACAGCCAACAGGCGCTACCTTGCAATCCAACTAGGATCGAAACTGACTCCCCTGCAACATCAAAAAGCTGGAAAAATAAGAAGCTCGGAAACAAATCCAGACAGCAGCAGCAGATGCTCCAAATTGCACTGCAACCCAAAGGCATCACCAAGGCTAAGAAACAGAGAACCCAGCAACAGCAAAGAGAACCCAACAACAGCAAGACTGACACAACCTGAAAACAATTGAGGCGCCCAGCCAGCAAAAGAAGAAGCAGACCAGCAGGACAACTGTCGCGACCCCGGACCGGGACCCGGGCCCGCGACTGCGCCGCGGCGGCATGATTAATCAAAACACACCGCCGCCGCTGTTGTGATATAATTTCATTTATTTTCCCACAGGTTTCCGCGGTGAGGATCCCAAGACACGGGTCGAGCTCACACGAATGGGTATGCGGAAGCGTGTAGCAAAACAATTCATACAATCTTGAACGATAAGATACAAGAAACATATATAATATGGAGACAAGGTATCAAAAGAGAATGTCGTCAAAGCATTCCTAGCATGAATAAAGTTTAACATTTAGACAAAGTGTTTTACTTCCAGTTACACAACCCCCAAGAGGCCAACAAAGGCCAATACAACAATGGAACCCCAAAAGAACAACCCAACATAACCCAAGCTAGGTGAAACGAAAATCACGATCCCGACCGGCGTCTAGATGACGTCGTTGGGCTGCCACTCGAGTGCTGGGGGTGGCTCAACAGCCTCCTCCGGGCACTCCTCGTCACGCGCGAAACCACCGGCACCTGGACACCAAAATACAAGCATCAAACACGACGGTTTGGCAAATAAACAATTTAGGCATGAATAATTGAAATAATGCTAAAACAGTTCAAAGTTTAAATACACGTTTCAATGCTTACGAAACTAGCACGAATACATATAATATCATGAAAAGATAAATCCACATGAGCTCATCCTTTCTCCGTCATACATGATGACAAGAGCAAGCACGCAAGACAAGCACGACAAGAAACACGATCCCACGCCACACAAGGTAGACGGGGTATCCGGCCGCGGAACCGGACCACGAACACGCACGATGTGTCAATTCAAGACACGACTAGTCTGCAGACAGTCCACGAGTTTAAGGACCCCCAGGTAGTGGATCAAGCTAAAAGGGCGGTCCAAGCTCAGTGAAATTCACTTATATCATGAATGCACAAAACACGGCAATACGCGATCGAAACACGACAAAACAAGAGGGAAATCATTTAACGAGCACGACGTAACAAGACTAGCAAAATAGCATAGCATTAATGCTTACAAACTTAATAAATGATTCCCTTTTTTATTCTTGAAACACATCTTGAAAACGACTTGCACTTGGAAATCAGACGAGAACATGATGGTGCATAAAGCATCATAAACAAAGGTTCAAACATAACTTTATCAAGCATGGGCTAAGACCACATCTTTGACCCTTGTGGAATTGAAAACCAAATGTTGAAATTCAATAAAACTTGGTGTCCCCGAAGGTATATTACATTTTGGAAATTTCAAGTGCACAAGGTCAACAAAAAGGGTCTAAGACCAAGTCTAGTTTTCATTCCTGCAAAATCCTTCAAAACAGTACCTTTTTGTAACTGTCGGTCAACGCTCGGTTAACCGTCGGTTAACCGAGGTCGATCTGTCGGTCGACCGAAGGCTTGACCGACAGATCCCAGCCCAGAATTGCTGCTCTCTGGAAATTGAACCGACAGATCCTCGGTTGACCGAATGTGAACCGACAGATGACCAGACAGAAAATGTTGCTCTCTGGAAATTGAACCGACAGATCCTCGGTTGGTTGTCGGTCGACCTGTCGGTTGACCGACAGCGAACCGAGGGATGTCCTGACAGAAATGCTGCTCTCTGGAATTCGAACCGACAGATTTCGGTTGGTGTCGGTCGACCGAAGTCGGACCGACAGCTGACCGACAGGCACGGGCAGTGCATTCTGTTCAGAATTTTTACAACTTTTTCTCCCTTCTTCACTTCCACATTTTTACCACCTGCACTCCCCAAGCCTCCATGCTTTCCAAGGGATTCATTATACACATTAAAGAGCATTCCATCCACAAATTTGTCCATTTATTCCAAAGAGAAACATCAAGGCATTCCCATAACAATTTCATGAACTTACAAGACCAACATGATTCTAAGAACTTAGTAAATCATTAGTGACAAAACCAATAGAGAAACTGAAATGCATGGCTTGAAAGAGTGTAGACATAACTAGCATTAAGAGAACCAACACAAAAGTCATACCTTAATGAAGAAAATGGAACCCTAATGCAATATACATGGAAAAATCCCAAAAAGTTTACTTGCCTCAATCCAAAGTCAAAGAAAGCTTCACAAAAACCAACAATGAGGGGTGCTCCACGAGATCTACACAAAACCCCCAAAATGGAGCATACAAAAATCAACATTTTGGCCAACATAAACCCCCATTTCGAAAATGGGTTTGAAATCATGATAAACAAGCTCTTGGTGAGCCTAAGAACATCAAAAGAAGGAATGAAAGAAGAACACTAACCTTGAGCTCGTTGAACAAGGTGAAGGGAGGTTGAAGATGATGAATAGTAGAAGGGGTTTGGCTCTAAAACGTGCCCAATCGAAGCTCGCGAAGAGAGGAAGAGAATGGCGGAAACGAATCGAAGATCGGAGCCTTCTTGCTAGATGGTTTCAAGGGAAAAAGATCAAGAAGGAAGCTCTCTTCTCATCTCCACTCTAGGGCAACCGTTGCAGGATTTTTTTGGAAGAAGAAAATGGAGGAGAGAGAGTAAGAGACTTTTTATATGGGTTGAGAGGTGGGTCCCTCTCTAGCTGAACTAGAAACGCTTAAAACATGGTCTTGTGGACCCCGGATGAAGTCGACGAAGAAGAACAAAACGATCGTCGAAAAATCTAGTTTCAGAAAAGTATACTTTTGACATGGTTTCACGACTTCGAAAAGTGTGCCCAGATTTTGCATGAAAAGACAGATTTGCCCTTATTGGGCCAAAACTTGGGTTTCTGGGCCTCAAATGCATGCAGCTTAAAAACGAAAGTTGCCATAAATAATAAGGCCATTCAAGAGAAATAAAAATCACATCCACATCCAAAAATCTAGAACAAAAACCCATTCTTACACGTGCACTCAGGGCGTCCCTGAGCGTGTCTGACTCATACTAAACGTCCTCAAAATCCCCAAAACTATAATCCAGACTAAGTCTAATCACATTCTAACCCAACTAGTACTAGGACTCACTTAAGACTAAACGTTCACTTAATTAGCACTAATCGCGTTGGTCTGGGTCGGGGTCTAACATCCTCCACCCCTTAGGATATTTGGTCCACCAAATATAAACAATCTTACCTCTGGTAACAGGTGTGGATACTTCTTTTGGACTTGATCTCTCAATTCCCATGTGGCTTCTTCTGGCTCGTGGTTCTCCCAAAGCACTTTGACCCAATGGATAGTCCGATTTCTCAACTCATGCTCTCGGGTATCGATGATTCTAACCGGTCTCTCCACATACGACGCATCTTCTCGAATCTCAAGAGGCTCGTGTGGAATAATGTGAGAAGGACTGTGAACATACTTCTTGAGCATAGAGACGTGAAAGACATTATGTACCCCTGAGAGTTCTGGCGGTAACGCAAGCCTGTAAGCGACATTTCCAATCTTGCTCAAAATCTCATATGGGCCAATGTATCTGCTGGACAATTTTCCTTTCTTTCCAAATCTTAGAGTACCTCTGACCGGTGAGACTTTCAAGAACACTTTGTCACCCACTTCAAATTGCAATTCTCTCCGGCGAGTGTCAGCATAACTTTTCTGTCTGCTTCGAGCGATCTTCAATCTGTCCTGAATCTGTTTAACCTTGTCGCTTGTCTCTCCAACTATAGTCGGTCCATGAAAACTACGCACACCGACTTCTTCCCAACAGACTGGAGTTCTGCACCTCCTACCATAGAGTGCCTCGAACGGTGCCATTCCAATGCTAGAATGGTAGCTATTGTTGTACGCAAACTCGCAAAGAGGTAGGTTCTCATCCCACTGGACCTTGAAATCCAACACACAAGCACGTAGCATATCTTCAAGAGTCTGTATCGTCCGCTCTGACTGACCATCGGTCTGAGGATGATACGCTGTGCTGAACTGAAGTTTGGACCCCATGGATTCAAGAAGAGATTTCCAAAATCTCGAAACAAATCTGCTATCTCTGTCGGAAGTGATGGAGACGGGCTGACCATGTTTGCTAACAATCTCGTCAATGAATAGTCTAGCGAGTGGTGCCATATGCATCATGTTCCCAGTCTTCATCGGAAGGAAGTGCGCAGACTTCGTAAGACGATCAACTATAACCCAAATTGCATTGTTTCCTCTCTTGGTATTAGGCAAACCGGAGACAAAATCCATAGTGATATGCTCCCATTTCCACTCCGGAATCTCCAAAGGCTGTAACAACCCAGGAGGCTTCTGATGTTCTGCCTTGATCATCTGACAAGTCAAGCAACGAGATACAAAAGCTGCTATCTCTCGCTTCATATTATTCCACCAAAATCTGCTCTTCAAGTTATGGTACATCTTCGTGCTACCCGGATGTATAGAGTATCTAGTATGGTGAGCTTCAATCATAATTTCATTCTTCAAATCATCAACATTCGGCACGCACAACCGGTCACGAAAATACAACACTCCATCAGAAATTCTGAAATCTGGACGTTCTGCAATCTGATCTACAATCTTGGCCAATTCTGGGTCTTGCAACTGACTATCTTTGATTCTTTGGATGAAGGTAGGCTCAGACACGGTCATATTTGCCACTAAGACACCTCTCCTCAAGTGTTGTACCTCTACTCCCAGTTCTTCCAACTGTTGGAGAACACTAACTCCTCTCAAACTAGCCATCACTGCTGACTTTCTGCTTAATGCATCTGCCACAACGTTCACTTTGCCCGGATGATACTTGATTGGGAAGTCATAATCTTTAATATACTCCATCCACCGTCTCTGTCTCATATTCAATTCCTTCTGTGAAAACAAATATTGCAAACTTCGGTGGTCGGAATGAACTTCGAATTTCTCCCCATAGAGGTAGTGCCTCCACATCTTCAAAGCAAAAACTACTGCTGCCAACTCCAAGTCATGCGTTGCATAATTAACCTCATGATTCTTCAACTGTCTCGAACCATAGGCAATCACCTTGCCATCTTGCATCAATACACAACCTAATCCCACATTGGACGCATCCGTAAAAACAACAAATCCACCGCTGCCCGATGGTAATGTGAGGATTGGGGCTGTGGTTAACCTCTTCTTCAACTCCTGAAAGCTGCCTTCACACTGATCAGTCCAAACAAAAGGGACATTTTTCCGGGTCAACTTCGTCAATGGTGCTGCAATAGACGAAAAACCTTGGACAAATCTCCGATAGTATCCTGCTAACCCCAAAAAGCTTCTAATTTCTGTCACACTGCTGGGTCTCTTCCACTCGATGACTGCTTCTATCTTGGCTGGATCAACTGCTAATCCTTCTCTCGAAATAATGTGACCCAAAAAGGAAACTTGCTCTAGCCAAAATTCACACTTGTTCAACTTCGCATAGAGCTGGTGGTCTCTCAAAAGCTGCAACGATGTCCTCAAGTGCTCTTCATGCTCCTCCTTACTCTTAGAATACACGAGGACATCATCAATGAACACCACGGTAGAGTGATCTAGAAACTCTGCAAAAACCTTGTTCATGAGAGCCATGAAGACTGCGGGCGCATTTGTCAAGCCAAAGGGCATCACTAAGAACTCGTAATGCCCATATCTCGTTCGGAAAGCTGTCTTCGCCACATCAGACTCTCTAACCCGCAACTGATGATACCCTGACCTCAAGTCTATCTTGGAAAAGTGTGTTGCTCCTTGTAATTGGTCAAACAACTCATCTATCCTTGGCAAGGGGTATTTGTTCTTGACGGTCACATGGTTCAATCTTCTATAGTCGATGCACATTCTAAGGCTTCCATCCTTCTTCTTCACAAAAAGAACTGGCGCTCCCCACGGTGAAACACTTGGCCTAATAAAGCCCTTGCTCAACATTTCTTGCAACTGAAGTTTCAATTCTCCTAACTCTGCAGGAGCCATCCTATAAGGTGCAATTGAGATCGGTGCAGTCCCTGGAAGGAGTTCAATAGTAAACTCAACTTCTCTAACTGGTGGTAAACCCGGGATTTCATCTGGAAAAACATCCGGAAATTCACACACTACGGGGATATCCTCCACCCCTTGGGACTGTTTATCCTCCGTGATAAACGCTATAAATGCCTCACACCCACTGCTCACCAATCTATTGGCTTTCAAAGCTGAAATGAAACCACTAGAAGACTTCTTCCTATTTCCCTGAAACATCAACTCTGTCTGTAGCCCTTGCAATCTGAAGGTAATGGTCTTACCAAAACAATCCATGGTAGCATGGTAGGTCTCTAACCAATCCATGCCTAAGATAATGTCAAAATCATGCATGTCTAAAATTATGAGGTTGGCCGGTAATTTGATATCTCCTAACAAAACCTGACAACTAGGGTAAAAGGTCGTGCAAACAACATGTCTACCTACGGGTGTAGTGACAGTCAAATTATAATCCAATTCTGCATGCTGTGCATCAATCTTCTTTGCAAACAAAGGTGATAGAAAGGAGTGTGTGGATCCTGGATCAAATAAGATCTGTGCTTCTACTCCACAAACAAGAAGTTTACCTTCTATTACGTCACCTGCTGCTTCAGCGTCAGTACGGTTGATATTGTATACACGTCCCTGCTGGTGTGGCCTGTTCTGCTGCTGAATCTGTCTGCCCTGATTGTTCCTATTCTGCGGTGGACGAGCATTCTGGTTTGGTACTTGCCTGCCTTGTTGCTGTTGTTGCTGTGGTGGTCTCATCTGAACTGGTACTGCTGGATTCTGTGGTGGCATCTGCCTTGGCTGCTGATATCTGTTGGCTTGACTCTGGAGGTGTGGGCAATCCTTGATTGCATGGTCCATTCCTCCACACCTGAAGCAAGCACCCGTTGCCTTGCGGCATTCGTGGGTAGGGTGATTCTTGCCACAATGATTACAACCAGATTGTCTAACTTGAGTCTGTTCCTGTCTTGGCTTTTTGCCACCTTGCTGTCTTTGGTTTTACTGATGGTAGTGCTGCTTTCTATCCTGGATTATCTCATTGTTAAACTCTTCAAATTTGTATGCCCGACTGACTGCTTCATCAAAGGTGACTGGTGGGATTATTCCCGAGACGTCCCTCTTGAGAATGGGATTCAGTCCTTCCAAAAACTTAGTTATCTTTTTCTGTTCAGTGTCAATAAGCTCGGTAGCATATCTGGCAAGCCTCTCAAACTTCGTGACATACTCCAAAACGGACATACTCCCTTGCTTCAACTGTTGGAACTCAATTGCCTTCTGTCTCTTAACATGGGAGGGGACGTACTTATCCGTGAAGTGTGCCTTAAAGGTCGTCCAAGCAACCTCATCTGCCATGACCTGGTATGGCTCTTTGACTGTTTGCCACCAATCATCTGCAAGTCCATAAAATAGAGAAGCGGTGAGGTTCACCCTCTCCCTGCCAGTGCAAACAAAAACGTCAAAAATCTTAGCCGTGTTCGCGAGCCAATCATCAGCCGTCAAAGGGTCCTCTTGCCCCGAGAATTCCTTGGGTCCCCTCTTCCGAAATCTCTCGAAGAGAACATTGACATCATCAGCCCTATTCTGGTACACCACATTTGGTGGGGCTTGATGCTGAGGTCTATTTTGGAGGACTTCTAGAAGCTGCCTCTGTACTTGAGCCATTTCCTCGTCTTTCTTAGCCATTTGCTCTTGAAATTTTGCTTGCGTTTCGTTTGCTTGCCTCTGTTGCTCCAACATGGCCTGCATCAATTGTTGGAACTGAGTAGCAGTAGGATTTTCAGTCGGTTCTGTCTCATTCTGATTACTGCCTGAAGCATTGTGATTCGGGGCTTTACGTGGAGGCATGATGCTGCAAGACAATTTGTTAGCACATATATAGACATATTTGGGTTGGTCATGTTGTCTAGACAAACATTCTATCGAACTCACGAATCCTCGCCACGTTCCTAAGACTTTCTAGTTTCTTTTAACTGCCTGAAACATGTCCCGCTCTGATACCAGTCCTGTCGCGACCCCGGACCGGGACCCGGGCCCGCGACTGCGCCGCGGCGGCATGATTAATCAAAACACACCGCCGCCGCTGTTGTGATATAATTTCATTTATTTTCCCACAGGTTTCCGCGGTGAGGATCCCAAGACACGGGTCGAGCTCACACGAATGGGTATGCGGAAGCGTGTAGCAAAACAATTCATACAATCTTGAACGATAAGATACAAGAAACATATATAATATGGAGACAAGGTATCAAAAGAGAATGTCGTCAAAGCATTCCTAGCATGAATAAAGTTTAACATTTAGACAAAGTGTTTTACTTCCAGTTACACAACCCCCAAGAGGCCAACAAAGGCCAATACAACAATGGAACCCCAAAAGAACAACCCAACATAACCCAAGCTAGGTGAAACGAAAATCACGATCCCGACCGGCGTCTAGATGACGTCGTTGGGCTGCCACTCGAGTGCTGGGGGTGGCTCAACAGCCTCCTCCGGGCACTCCTCGTCACGCGCGAAACCACCGGCACCTGGACACCAAAATACAAGCATCAAACACGACGGTTTGGCAAATAAACAATTTAGGCATGAATAATTGAAATAATGCTAAAACAGTTCAAAGTTTAAATACACGTTTCAATGCTTACGAAACTAGCACGAATACATATAATATCATGAAAAGATAAATCCACATGAGCTCATCCTTTCTCCGTCATACATGATGACAAGAGCAAGCACGCAAGACAAGCACGACAAGAAACACGATCCCACGCCACACAAGGTAGACGGGGTATCCGGCCGCGGAACCGGACCACGAACACGCACGATGTGTCAATTCAAGACACGACTAGTCTGCAGACAGTCCACGAGTTTAAGGACCCCCAGGTAGTGGATCAAGCTAAAAGGGCGGTCCAAGCTCAGTGAAATTCACTTATATCATGAATGCACAAAACACGGCAATACGCGATCGAAACACGACAAAACAAGAGGGAAATCATTTAACGAGCACGACGTAACAAGACTAGCAAAATAGCATAGCATTAATGCTTACAAACTTAATAAATGATTCCCTTTTTTATTCTTGAAACACATCTTGAAAACGACTTGCACTTGGAAATCAGACGAGAACATGATGGTGCATAAAGCATCATAAACAAAGGTTCAAACATAACTTTATCAAGCATGGGCTAAGACCACATCTTTGACCCTTGTGGAATTGAAAACCAAATGTTGAAATTCAATAAAACTTGGTGTCCCCGAAGGTATATTACATTTTGGAAATTTCAAGTGCACAAGGTCAACAAAAAGGGTCTAAGACCAAGTCTAGTTTTCATTCCTGCAAAATCCTTCAAAACAGTACCTTTTTGTAACTGTCGGTCAACGCTCGGTTAACCGTCGGTTAACCGAGGTCGATCTGTCGGTCGACCGAAGGCTTGACCGACAGATCCCAGCCCAGAATTGCTGCTCTCTGGAAATTGAACCGACAGATCCTCGGTTGACCGAATGTGAACCGACAGATGACCAGACAGAAAATGTTGCTCTCTGGAAATTGAACCGACAGATCCTCGGTTGGTTGTCGGTCGACCTGTCGGTTGACCGACAGCGAACCGAGGGATGTCCTGACAGAAATGCTGCTCTCTGGAATTCGAACCGACAGATTTCGGTTGGTGTCGGTCGACCGAAGTCGGACCGACAGCTGACCGACAGGCACGGGCAGTGCATTCTGTTCAGAATTTTTACAACTTTTTCTCCCTTCTTCACTTCCACATTTTTACCACCTGCACTCCCCAAGCCTCCATGCTTTCCAAGGGATTCATTATACACATTAAAGAGCATTCCATCCACAAATTTGTCCATTTATTCCAAAGAGAAACATCAAGGCATTCCCATAACAATTTCATGAACTTACAAGACCAACATGATTCTAAGAACTTAGTAAATCATTAGTGACAAAACCAATAGAGAAACTGAAATGCATGGCTTGAAAGAGTGTAGACATAACTAGCATTAAGAGAACCAACACAAAAGTCATACCTTAATGAAGAAAATGGAACCCTAATGCAATATACATGGAAAAATCCCAAAAAGTTTACTTGCCTCAATCCAAAGTCAAAGAAAGCTTCACAAAAACCAACAATGAGGGGTGCTCCACGAGATCTACACAAAACCCCCAAAATGGAGCATACAAAAATCAACATTTTGGCCAACATAAACCCCCATTTCGAAAATGGGTTTGAAATCATGATAAACAAGCTCTTGGTGAGCCTAAGAACATCAAAAGAAGGAATGAAAGAAGAACACTAACCTTGAGCTCGTTGAACAAGGTGAAGGGAGGTTGAAGATGATGAATAGTAGAAGGGGTTTGGCTCTAAAACGTGCCCAATCGAAGCTCGCGAAGAGAGGAAGAGAATGGCGGAAACGAATCGAAGATCGGAGCCTTCTTGCTAGATGGTTTCAAGGGAAAAAGATCAAGAAGGAAGCTCTCTTCTCATCTCCACTCTAGGGCAACCGTTGCAGGATTTTTTTGGAAGAAGAAAATGGAGGAGAGAGAGTAAGAGACTTTTTATATGGGTTGAGAGGTGGGTCCCTCTCTAGCTGAACTAGAAACGCTTAAAACATGGTCTTGTGGACCCCGGATGAAGTCGACGAAGAAGAACAAAACGATCGTCGAAAAATCTAGTTTCAGAAAAGTATACTTTTGACATGGTTTCACGACTTCGAAAAGTGTGCCCAGATTTTGCATGAAAAGACAGATTTGCCCTTATTGGGCCAAAACTTGGGTTTCTGGGCCTCAAATGCATGCAGCTTAAAAACGAAAGTTGCCATAAATAATAAGGCCATTCAAGAGAAATAAAAATCACATCCACATCCAAAAATCTAGAACAAAAACCCATTCTTACACGTGCACTCAGGGCGTCCCTGAGCGTGTCTGACTCATACTAAACGTCCTCAAAATCCCCAAAACTATAATCCAGACTAAGTCTAATCACATTCTAACCCAACTAGTACTAGGACTCACTTAAGACTAAACGTTCACTTAATTAGCACTAATCGCGTTGGTCTGGGTCGGGGTCTAACAACAACAGCACTTAGATGCACTTCTTGAAAGACTTTGGGCAACAATAGCAAGACTGAATAGAAAGACTTCTTGTGACAGTTGTCTAGTATGAATACTGTACTTATTTATTGGACACAATACATGCATTTCCCTGTTTTAACTTTGAGCTTCATCTGTTTTCTAGTTGAGAAATTCAATCACATTCATTACTTCTTTCTTTTTCACTAATCATGTTTGGTCAAGCTTTTAAAAAATGTTAGAAAATGTTTATCCATTCATGCGCAGGGTCACTTCAATAGCACAAGCCTGTACCACTTATTTACTGTTTTGTATGAATGGAAGGTCCCACTTTTGGATTGTATACAATTATGGGTCCAGATGAATGCAGGTCCAACCCTTCATCCAACTCAAATACCCTCCTCTTTAGTTACACCTCAACCCATGGATCTTACTAGTTGGTTTGAAACCATATTGTTAGTCATCTGTGGATTGGCCATACCTTGAAAATGGCTTTACTTCCATGGATAACTTCATTTTATTGGAGTTTCATTGTGGAAATGCAGCTGTTAGAACTTAGGAGAATATGGACATCAGGTCCCATACAAATGAATTTTAAAATACTGTTGTCATGCATATGCAATTGCATGCCTGTAGAAATTTCATAACAAGAAGTGAAATAGTACAAGCTCAATGGGAGGATCTAACATATAAGTTGAAAGATTAAACAAGTACCTCCATACTTATTAGCCATTCTAGACAATTGGCCCCATATGTACCACACCGTCCTCCCTGGAAATCAAGAGTCAAATTTCAAGTTGCACGAAACACTAATATATAAGAAGACATAACCAATTGGTTAAAAAAAAAAAAAAAAAAAAAACAGAGAGAGCACACTAATAAATTTTAATCTTTCTATAGGTTTTATATATAATACACACACACACACAGAGAGAGAGAACACATGAACCAACAAGGAAATCGATTGTTCTCAAAAATGCATTGTTGAAATCCTAAGAAATCACTGTTTTTTCTCATTTCAAAAGTACAAACCAAAAAAAGGATGATTAGCAATTCACACCATAATATGCATAGGAAGATATGATTGGATGAAATTTGGGCTGCATAGGAAGATATGATTAGCAATTGTTTATACCTTGTCACTATTTTTCAGCATACAGCATAGAAGATTCAACACTTAATTGACATGGAAAGTTACTTACCGAGAATTCGAGCCTTCCCCAACAAGACCTCCTTGCATACAAGCGGACATAACAGCATTGAAGCGCGCAAACTTTTCATCATATGCACGTATTGTCTCCTGTTGCGTTTGGCACAAGTCCTTCAAGGTCTCAAACTGATTCTTTTGTTCTTGGCACATATCCTTAAGTGTCTCAACCTGATTCTTCAGATCTCGCACCTCGTCATGTGATTTAGCACTAGACCGCTTAGATGATGGTCGCTTCAAACCAACACCATATTCCTTCACATAAAACTTCTTACCAAGAACTTCCACTGGCATCTCCTCTTGTAGCTTGGTGACTGGTATCCCAAGTACCTCATCCTCTTTGTCACGTGACTCATCCTCTCGGTGGCATGCCTCAAGTTGTACCTAATAGCAAAGAAAATATAGAATCAATATATTGCATGAAATACAAAAATGGAGTTGGTGATGCGACTTCGATGGTTAATGCTCACATGTACTTGCTCACATATCGGGGTTACCCACTTCTTCTTCTTTGTACTATAATGGGTTAACTTGTAGAAATCTGCAATGTCTGGATGTTGACCATGTTCATTTGCCGATGCTGACATAGCAGCTGCAAATGATTGTGATCCCATAATATGATTGAACGGTAAATTTGCTCGAGCTTTCTTCCTTTTTTTTACCAATTCCTACAAAATGATATAAATGTACTTGTAAAGATATCAATCAAATGACTTCCTTACTCCAAATTGAATTTTACCTCTTTATCTTTATTAGTCCAAATGTTAGCAATCATCCATGCCCAGTCTTCACCACTAACTCCTCTATATGGCTTGATATACGGGTCCTTATCAGTTCCACTAATGCATGATAGTGTTGTGAGAACCCGACCTCTAATTTCTTGGTTTAGTGTGGTTTTAATCGTGATTTGGTTTTCTCGATGGGTTTAGTGGTTGTTTGGTTGAGTTTTGAGTTAGAATGATCTTTTCATTAGCTTTGGGAAGTTTTGAGAGCCAGTGAACCTAGACAGTGACCGTATGGTCCCATTTGTTTTGCGTGGTCAGCGTGGGGAGATTCTTAGTGATTCCCAAAAATTCCCATTTCAGCTTCGTTAGACTAATCTCGCCATTCCCTACAACTTTCGTGTTCACTCCGTGCCCATTCGAAGCTCCTAAAATCAGTTTTTCTAGAAATCCCAAATTTCCCATTCTTTGACCCCTTTGACCAAACAGTTGACTTTTTATGTGGACCCCGGAAGTATGTCAATGTTGACCTTGTTGGAAAGATAATTTTATTCCGGACACTTTTCATGTTTTAAGTTTTTTGATCCGAGGTCTAGAAAGCCCTCTAATCTCCATTGCAAGATATACTTAGTGTGGACCCCACATCACCCATTATAAAAAGGCCATCTTCCTCTCTTTCTCCCTCATTCCCATTTCCATCGACTGCAACCTCCATGCTACAGTACCAGCAGCCCTTCTTCTTCTTTTTCTTCCATTTCTCTTGCTCAAATGAAGCCTTCAAGCTACCAATCCTACGAGGAAACTCCGGCAACTTCTTCCCCTTCATCTCCTCTCTCTTTTGACACCATTTTCATGGGAAACCAAGGTGGGCAGCCCCTATTTCAAGCTCCTTCTTGTTGATTAATGGCCCTAGAGGTAAGGATCTCTCTCCATCTTCTATTATTGAGCAATGGCTTTCCCTAGGTCCTATTTCTTAGCTTGTTTGAGCCCATTCCTCCTCTTTGATGAGTTACCAGTTTTAGGGTTCTTATGGGTTGCTTTTGGGGGTTTTTGTGTAGCTTGGAGCCTTGGCTTGGAAGAGTGTTTAGAGCTTGATTTGCTTGATTAGAGACCTAAAGCAAGTGGATGATTTGATATTTACATGTTTTATGAGAAATGTGGTTTTCTATTTCATACATGAGGTTGTACATTATCACTATTCATGTTTTCTTTATGATTCACATTGTTTTGGAAGTACATTTAATGTTTTGGAAACATGGTAGATTTTAGTCTTTGTCTATCTCTTGTTTTTGGCTTAAATGAATCTTGGTGATTGTGGAGTTTCCTTTCTCTTATGGTTGAGGGTGAAAAAGGAAGAAGTGATTGGATAATGATATATAGAAATGTTGATGTTGGAGAAGAGGTGAAGGTGGAATAGGAGGAGCTTTCATCTCATTTTATTGTAGGTAAGTGATTGGAGAGGGAAAGGAATGGATTGGAGAAAAGAAGACCTAAATCTGAATTGTATTGTGGAGTTTCCGCAACTGGCGGTCAGCTGACGGTCACCTAGCGGCTAGCTGCCTGGTGACTGGCGGCTAGCCGAACCGGGTTCGGTTCCTTTTCCAGAGAGCTGTAACCTTACGGTCAGCCCTGCGGTCATCCAGCGGCTAACCGCCGAATCCATTGGCGGCTAACCGCCAGGTGACCGCCAGGTAACCGGATTTCCCAGAATTATGGGAATAAAGATAGATGAAGGGAGTTCCCATCCCATTTGCTTGTGAACCTTTCCGAAAGCAATGGGCACTTTCCACCTGGAATATGTTCGAAACAAAGATGAAATGTTTGATTGAAGCCCGTCCGAGTGAGAAACCACATCACCGAGATTTGTTGAAATGTTGAGGTTACTCGGGTGTGTAAGGAGCCCGAAATGTCTCTAAACTCAAGGAGTACCAAGTGTTTACTGAAAAATAGACATACGGGATCCCTATCCACCTTGAGTTATCTTGAACCCCAATACTTGTCCCGATATTTCGAAAGTTTATTGCACCCCTTTTTATTCTCGAAAATTATGATTTGTGATTTATCCATCCTGAAAGCACTGAACTGTATTTGTAGCATTTGTGCTAGCCCTGATTTGCATGACCCGATATTGAAATGATATTTGTGCCTTGAGCACCCCGTTTCGCCTGTTTACACGATTTCATCAAGTGTTTTATACATGCCCGATTTCTTGCATATGACCTATCAATACTTGGGGCCTTGAAACATTGTTTTAAGCTTGGGGAGGTATTGTTTGGAGCCCCAATGCAATGTAAGAACTTAGAAGGCATTTTATGGAATGCGGATGAAAGGGAACCCATTATGAAGATTCGTCGAGGATCCTTAGACTTGTCCATGTGCATAGGGATCCGAGATGTCCTTAATTCTCATGGAGCACTAAGTATATGTCAAATTAGACATACGGGACCCTATTCACATCGATATGAATCTAGGACCCTCAACGATTGACCCGAAAAAGTATAGAAATCCATTCATGCCTTATTTCGACTCGAATTTCACTCGTACACTTTAAATCTCGTGTTTTATGACTAGACTTGCCCGACAGTACTGAAATTCATGTTTTTAGCATTGTTGCTAGCTCGTACATGCCCGACCTATACAGATGTGCTTTTGTCCTTATGAGCATCCCGTCCCGTCATATGTATTTATTTGACCTGATTTCTTGTACATGATTCATAAGCCAAAACCTTGAGGTAAGATGGGGCCAGAGCTTTGTAGTGCGAGCCCATGAACCAAAAGGATTATTATTTTGAGAACAAAACCTTGAGGTAAGATGGGGCCAGAGCTTTGTAGTGCGAGCCCATGAACCAAAAGGATTATTATTTTGAGAACAAAACCTTGAGGTAAGATGGGGCCAGAGCTTGGTAGTGCGAGCCCATGAACCAAAAGGATTATTATTTTGAGAATAAAACCTTGAGGCAATATGGGGCCAGAGCTTTGTAGTGCGAGCCCATGAGCCAAAAAGAGAACATGCATACATGTACTTGTTTTAATTACTTGCATATAACCTATGAGTCGGTACCACTCAGCTTGGATACCTTGTTAGTCTGATCCACTGACTAGGTGATCCCCCTCTTGTCTTGCCAACTGCAGTTTGGGTCCCGATACCGCAGATTGCTACTGTGGTTCCTGATGCCCGGCTCGCTACCGTGGTCATGTCTAGTATATAGTATATATGTATATGTATTTCGTTGTTCCTCCTCACTTCGGTGACTGAGGTCAATGCCATGATATGCTTGCTCTATCACTTCGGTGATAGAGGATTTAGCTTTGTGTGGTTGCCATCTTGATAGTTCCTGATCCTTGATACCCGTCCTACTTTATATTGATCACGTCTTTTCTTAATCAATGTGCACTATTTATACATGCTTTAAATGAGTTCCAGATTTGTAAAATGTTCATGTTTTATACATGCTTTAAAGGAATACATGTTTTGTCAAATATTTATGTTTCATATCCGTTTTATATGAATATAGGATTTTGCCAAGAGATTCCTGATTTCCTATGCATTGTAATTATGTACAATTTTGATCAGACAGCATGATTTATTACATGTTTTATCGTTCAGTATATTCTTGCATCTTTTCACCCACCTGCCAGACCGTCGTGTCTGACCCACTACTTTGGTAATCAGGTCCAGATTTCTTCACCCGAGATGAGTGTACGTGTTGGCGGTGGAGCCATGAGCTTACAGGTGTTTGTCGGCTATGTCATGTAGACATTGAGCTTGACACCGGTATTACGTCACATATGGGTAGTGATCATTAGCTTGTTTTCTTGTATGGCTTCTATTAGCCTTCTTCTTGGGATTGTAATTAATATGCATTGTTAATTGTAACTTGAACATATATGGGAATGTAATACCCTGTTACTGTCAGCTCTGTACTTTTATTGTGATAGTTTATTCCAGTCTGAAATGAACCATGATAAGATGATTATATGCTTGGGTTGAGTGCGGTGCGGAATCCAATGGCCACGGACTCCGAGTCGCAACACCACGAAAGCTTCCGCTAAATATTCAGAGTGTGTTGGAATGAATTTGTAATCCTCACACACGCGGATCTTGGGAGAAACATAACTCTCAATTCACGGACCCCGGGTTTGGGGTCGTGACAAGTGTTCTTTCATATTATGACGCCAAGTTCTATACAATTTGTTACACTTGCGGTCAATTCCACGCCTCACATGCTCTTTTTTCATCATATTCTCTTATGTCAAATTTATCCTGCACTCATTCATATCATATGGAATTCTAGTATAAGCAAAAAGAAGTTAAAATTGTGCCTGAATTGAAATATCATCTTGAGATGATAAAATTTAAGTGAACCTAGTTGCTGAAAATGTGAATTATTGGTGCTGAAATTGTGTAGTAGCTACTGGAAATGAAATTTGGATGCCAAAACTGGTTCTTTATGTGCATAAATTATATACTTAATATTAAAGAGGAAAAATAGTGAACCTCAAATAAAATAAAAAGAGAGAAAACTTTACTCGTGTAGCCTGTATGATGGGCGCTTTAATAGCAAAGGGAATATCATCCCACTTTTCCATATCCTTCAATGGTGCCGCCATCCTAATTTGTACACCAAGCCAAGTGGCCAATCTAGTGGCATTTTCCCCAACGGGTGCTCCTACCTCCAGAGGAACCTCTACAACAAGTTTGGTGCCACTACTAGCAGCAATTAAGCGTTCGGTGTTAATTCCACGGGTAGCACCCCGGACACGCTTTGAGGTAGAAGCTGAAAAGTTTTGAAAAAGTAGAGTGTATGAATATTACAATTAAAATATAATAGAATTTCACGTATTGCTGGTATTTTATTTTTTCTTTTCTTTTTTTTTTACAACATTTTTGGAGTTTGACAATGATTTTTCGTTGGATCTAATAAATACATAGGAGACTTAGTTTTAACATATATGAAACTGACATTGATGGAAAATGTACCTCTCACCATATCCTGCGATAAAGAAGTTGGTGTAGTAGATAGAGTACGTTGGGCAACCAGTAAGTCTTGGGTAGGAGTAGGAGCCACTGTAGACTCTGTTGTTAAAGAACCTGGTATACCTACCATCGATGTTGGGGGAGACATTGAACCTTGGGTAGAGGAAGGAGGCACAGTAGACTGCATAGGAGGCATCTCAGTATGGGGAGTGGATGTATGTTGTACAACAATGTTCTTCTTTCTTCTTCCATTCATGATAGCATCAATCTGTCACCATGTGACACAAAATTAATGTCTAATGATATATTTGTAAGCCTTGAATACACAATACAATTATATATTACCAGTTCTTCCTCATCGCTATAAGAATTCAAATGGCCATCAGAACTCAAATTGTTCTCATCCTCAAGTGGTTGATACTCCTCGTCATCATCATCCATGGCCCTCATATTTTTCGCCTCCTTAGTAGTTTTAGTCTTTCCCTTCTTCAGATCAACCAATGAATTCGCCATCCTTTGAAACCCCCTTTCAACCAATCTAAGGTTATTCAATTCAATTTTTTCCCGCCTTTGTTTCTCATAATCAGACACTGGCTGACCCATGCTCCCGGGCTTGATAAACCTGACCTTGTTTTTTGCCATCTCACTCCTGTAAGAAAGGACATTTAGATTTTAGTATGATATATGAACAAGTAAAATTTAATATGAAATGATAGATGCCCCATTATATAAAATGTAACAAAAGATCTAAAACATCAAGAAATATTCAAACATGCAGGACAAAGGTACATAAGCCACATCCATAGATGATAAGTATCAAAATACAATTCACTATGTACTATCCAAATAAAGGTTTAAGGACGATAATACAGAAAACTAAATCAAGGTTCTATGTCCGGATCAATATCCGTATCAGATTCACTAGCAAACACATTATCACTAGGCTCTCCTAGTAATTCATCTTCATCTTCGTCTTCATCTTCTTCAGGAAAACTGTTGTACAGTTGTCGGTTCTGTGTCTCTAGAACCAAATTACTTGGAATAATCTCAGGATCAACATCGTCTCTAGTGAACCGAACCTCAACTGAATCATCAATATCAATATTAGGGACAGTATTAGTGGTTTCATCCTGTTGGAATACAGCAGTTGGCGCATCTTCTAAATCATCTTCCTTCTGTGGTATATCCCATATCCCTCAATGTTGGAGCCGTTCTACAACTTTCCAATGGTCACCAAATTTGGTATCATTGACATAAAAGACTTGCTTCACTTGAATTGGGAGGACAAATGGATCATTCTTACACCAATGTCTTCTTACATCAATGCTTGTGAAATGTGCATCGGCTTTAATGAATCTACTTCTACCGGTATTGAACCATTCGCATTGGAAAAGAACTACACGGCGTCCAAACATATAACTCAGCTCCCATACTTTGCACAATTTCCCATAAAAGGTAACTGTTTTCCCTTCATGGTTGTTCCCTTCCACAACGACACCACTATTTTGGCTCTTATGATGACTATCCCGGTCTTTAGTGTGAAACCGAACACCGTTGGATATGCAACCTGAATATAGTTTGATAGTCAGAAGTGGACCATTGGCTACAGACCACAAGTCATCGGTTGCTTCTTGTGAGCCTTCGTCTCGTAGTTGATTCATCTACAAAACAATGCATGGCAAGCATGTTAATATTCTATATGCCCACAACTTAATTTATCAGAAGATAGTTTGTATCTTACGTGTTCTTTGAACCACTTCGGAAATTTCTCTTCTTGTCTCTTCGGGATGTCACATGCACTTTCATTTGCCAATAGTCTTTGGTGTTCTCTATTTACAAACATACAATAGTGATGGTTAAAAAGGTCGCATACTAAATATAGGTATAGGTAATATCCAAATTAAGTAATAACGTACTCTAGATATTGTTCCAGCTCAAAACTGTTATTTAAGACAAACCAATGAGCCTTGTCTATTTCCTCCTGCGTAACTTTACTTGCCCTCGTCATTAAGCCAAAAAGACGAACATTCTGGGTGAATACCGCTAACCCCGTTCCACATACACCACCATCAGCATTTCTTTCTGGCCGATTGAAAGCTGTTTCCATGCCACCGAGATACATTGAACAAAAAGTAAGACACTCTTTGACAATGTAAGCCTCAGAAATGGAACCTTCTGGATAGGCTCGATTGGTGACGAATCCCTTTAAGGTACCAAGTAGCCTGTTTAATAAATAATATTAAATTATTAAACCTACATCATGTAATATCGACTATTTAAATTTAGGGTAAAAATTACCTTTCAATTGGATACATCCATCGATATTGCACTGGCCCTCCAAGCATGGCCTCATGAGGTAAGTGAATAGCAAGATGAACCATGACATCAAAGAATGCCGGAGGAAAAATCTTTTCCATCTTGCATAATATGAGCACTATCTGATCTTGTAGGTTCTCCAAATCCTTAACTCGTACTGTTTTTGAGCATATCTCTTGGAAAAAATTCCCTAACTCAGATAATGTGATACAAATGTCTTTCGGGAGGTAGCCACGCATCCCAATGGGAAGAAGTCGTTGCAAAAGTACATGACAGTCGTGACTTTTCAAGCCCGTTAACTTATCTCCCTTTGTACTCACACATCTTGATATGTTTGCAGCATAACCATCAGGATACTTGATTGACTTTAAGAACTCATAAAATCCATGTCTCTCCTCCGACGATAAAGTGTATGATGCTGGGGGCTTTTCGAAGGACCCATCTGCACGCCTCTTCAAATGCAGTGCTAGCCTTATTTTCAGATCCTCCAAATCTTGACGTGCTTTTTCTGTGTCCTTGTTCTTCCCATCTATGCTCAATAGTATTCCAAGCAAAGCCTCACATATATTTTTCTCTATATGCATCACATCAAGGTTGTGTCGAAGCTTGAGTTTCTCCCAATAAGGAAGCTAAAAAAAATGCTTTTCTTTGTCCAATTTAATACTGGATCTCCTCTTTTTCTTTTGTTGCTTGGATGCTTGCCAAATGGCTTGTATGTCCCCTTACCTAGTTGTTGCAAAATTTGTTCGCCCGTTAAGTCCATAGGCGCCGACCGATGGTCCACCTTACCATCAAAGAGGCGACTCCTTCGCCAAGGATGATCTTTAGGTAACCATCGGCGAGCTCCCACATAACCTAACTTACTTCTTAATCTTTGCGATGATGCATGCTCGTTACAAACTGGGCAAGCCAAGTACCCCTTAGTAGTCCACCCTGACAAATTACCATATGCAGGGAAATCGTTGATTGTCCACATAACAGCTGCATGCATTCGAAAAGTTTGCTCTGCTGAGGCATCATAGGTGGTTGCGCCACATTCCCATAACTCCTTCAATTCGTCAATTAATGGCCTTAAGTAAACATCAATATCTCTCCCCGGTGCTATTGGTCCAGGAATAAGCAACGACATCATAGAGTATGGCTGTTTCATACATTTCCATGGAGGAAGGTTGTAAGGCATAAGAATCACAAGCCACAGGCTGTAGGAGTTGCTCATGTTACCAAAAGGATTGAATCCATCAGTAGCTAGTCCTAGCCTCACATTTCGGGCATCTCGAGCAAACTCAGGATATTGTCGATCGAAGTCTTTCCATGCCTCACCATCAGCCGGATGCCTTAGTACCCCATCATCAACTCGTTTCTCTTTATGCCATCTCATATCTGCACAAGTTATGCTCGACATAAACAACCTCTGCAACCTAGGGGTCAGTGGAAAATATCGCAAAATCTTATGAGGAATCTTTTTTCCTTCGCCATCATTTATCTTGTATCTAGGCTCCTCACAAACTAGACACTTCTCAAGATCTGCATTCTCCTTCCAAAAAAGTGCACAATCATACTTACATGCAGGAATGGCCACATAGCCCAAGCCTAAGTCGCGTAAGAATTTCTTTGCTTCATAAATGTTGCCCGGAATATCTTGCTCACTTATAGGCAGAAGTTCCTTCAATAACCCCAATAGCGTATCAAAGGACTTGTTGCTCCACTTATTCAACACCTTCACGTGAAGTAACTTAATGACAAACGACAGTAAAGTAAACTTGCATCCGGGGTATAACTCTTGATGAGCATCCTTCATCAATTTATCAAAGTTCCGCACACTCTCCGTCTCAATATTGTTAGGCAACTCATCTAGTTCCTCATCATTCATGATTGCTGCCGCATAGTAATCATTAACTAAGCGTTCAATATCATCTGGATTCTCGTGTTCATCTACTGTCACTCCATCCCCAACGCTTTCTCCACTAGGCTGACAGCTTTCATTTGACACGAATTGATGATTTGCAGGTATAGGTTCCCCATGGTGCACCCAAGTCCTGTAAGAAGGTGCTATCCCATTTTGTATCAAGTGAAACACAACAACAACACTAACATGGTGCTCCACATTCATGCATTTTAAACACGGGCAACGAATCTTATCATCAGAGCCGGAACTCATGACTGCAAAGTCAACAAAATGATTTACCCCATCTCGGTACTCTTTGCTCATTCTATTCTTAATTGTCATCCAACTCTTATCCATATTTGCTGATCACCTACAAAGTCAAGATTAGTATAGCTTCCGCTGGATAAAAATATTTAGACCAAACTTTGATTTTCAAACCAATGAAATCAATCCTAAAGATGGATCAACTATTACATCTGTAGCCGATAAAAAAAAAAAACTATTACATCTGTAAAAAAAAAAAAAAAAATGGGGGTGCTATAAAAGTACCACACAAATGAAGATGTAACTTGGAAGCATGTTATTTGCTTTAAGTGATCATATAGAGGAGATGATAAAAAAAAAAGGAGAGAACATATAGAGGAACATGTATAACTGTTGAATAGGCATAATAGTCACCACAAAGCAACATGTATCAACTAATCATCATGCAATGGAAAAACAACAAATGCATAATCAACAACGCCACCCAATTTTTCCTCTAAAACAATAGCTTTTACAATGTCAATCACCAAGGCTTCAAAGTAACATTCAAAGTATCAAAATCATTTTTTGTTGGCATTTTTATAGATACTTATAGATGAAAAATGCATCAAAACAGTTGAAAAAAATGATATTTATAGATGAAAAATGCATCAAAACAGAAAACAGTAAGTGCATCAGAAAACTATGTGATAATAGAGCAAACCATGATATAAAAAAACAGAGAACATGGCATTGAATCCTCACAGACGTCGATTACAAGACCTGCGGTTGCTGTTCTAAAGGGATAATGCATAAACCAGAGTGCTAGATGTGTGGCTAGCCCATCAGGATGTAATGTGTCCTGTTGCATTGCCAAATCAGATCCCAAGTTCCAATTGAATATACAATTTCTCATTCTTTCATCATTCTGGTGTCTTAAATGAAACCCTGTACCCTATCATTTTCACTTAGAAGTCCTGTATGAATTTATCAAAATTCTTACATGAATGAGATTTGTGTTTTGTGTAACTTATCTGAATTAAATATAACTGTAATTATACTATTTTTTTACATAGTGAATCAACAATATGCCCATATATGTTGATTTTGAAAAGGTTTGAGAGAAAGTGCCTGATCTTCACCTGCATTACTAAAATACAAAATAATGAACTGAAATCCCAACAGACAACTAATGAACTGCTTGGTTAAAATAAATTAGGAGTAATTGTCAACTTGGGAAGTTAATTGCCGTTTCTAAATTTTCAATATCTCTTATTTTTTTGGGTTTTATATTGTTATTATGTATGACATAATTTTAGTTCAGGGTTTTAGATGTTTGGCTACTGTTACAGTAAAGAAAAAAAAATTATGAATGACATAAGAAAAATATTATTTGCATATTATTTCACAGCAGCTCTATGCATGATATTGAAAGGGTTGATCTGCTGGGCCCCATCATTTGTGGATATGATTTAAACATCATAGTTAATATGATAATCCTGAATGCTACATTTGGATAACTAAATAAAAGCTTGTCTCATTAAATCCAACTAGGACAAAATTTCTAACCATACATTTTAACCAAAAGATTTTCTCAAATTCTTACTATGAAATGGACCCTAAAGGCATGTTTGTATAACACCATTTTCACACAAGGGGTACTAAAAATCATCTACTTCTCTATAGTCATTCATTTCCCTCTGCTTGGTACAGAAAGGTTAAAGAAAAGTTGCCTAGAGCAGCTGTTTCTACCTCACTGGCTAGAGAAGCTTTTTCCTATTGAGGATTGTGGGACTTACATTTTGCTAAGAGGAAAAGCAGAAGTCCTAATATGCAAGAAGGTGTTTCCAAGAAGGTATCATTAATTAAGCAAATGACATCAGACTGCCTTTCCTAATGCAAAAATCACCATGCTAACTAATCATCATAATTAGTTAGTTTAAATCTGAGGATCTGATTAGACTGAAATATTTGGATTTATGAAATGATCATAATTTTTAATCCAAATTCTCCTAACTCTAAGGTCATGCTAAGAAATATTATGTTCGTCTCACAGATCTGAAATTCTTATTTTCCTTAGCTAGGCGTTAGATTCTTAAATTCCTGAACTAAGAAATATTATGTTCGTCTCACAGATCAAATTTCTGGAAGTTCGAGTTTCATGCGTGTGTCAAAGAGAGACATGGACGTTTCGTCCATCATTTTTTGGATTCCCTTTTGATACTACCTTTACAATGTCACAAGGGAAGTATCTCATGTCGATCCAAGGGACGAACACATGTTGGATTTCGAAAGAACAACCTAATAATTCTGCTGCTAAATATTAGAACCAAAATAGGCTTTCTACATATGATTCACAAAATATGGATCTTGTTAAGCATATGAGCAAACACCATAGTACGGGTCCCTAAATGCATGACACCACCCTCAACAGAGATTGCCTGGAAAACCTTTATATAAAATATGAAGTCTAATATTATGGATAGGAAAGTTGTAACCTCTGTGTTCAGGATTTCCAAATGTGCATAGTCAAATCCCTGATCCCCATATATGTGCCTGTACCATATCATTCTAGGCATCACAGGTTAGAACTCTGTTATTTTAATGGTCATGTGAAACTTGCAACCTTGTGGTTAGGACTTTCTGCCCATAATCATTCGGTTAAAGGTAGCTAATTACATACACATATATCCATTGAGCATGACCCCTTAGTTCCAATACATGGTAAGCCTAATGGATAAAGAAAAGCCCCAAGATTTTGTGAGATTCTGAATAGGAAGTACTACTTTAACGCTCAAGCAGCTGCATGGATATGAAGGCCAACTCCAATGTGCATTTCCAAAAGGCAAAACTTTGCAGCACCAATGTACACATGGCAAACATTCATGAATATTTAAGACCTGGACAATCTAAGAAGAAGCTAGAAATTCCAAAGCAACTGTGGCAATCATAAAACAAGATCCATGCACATAAAACTGAACATCCATTTGTACAAATACTATATAGAAGATTCATGCAACTAAAACACGGATAAATGCACAAAACCCATGCACATGCAAGCGTAGAGAAATAACTACCATCATTTGGGAAGATAAGGTTCTGAACCAGATAAGCTCAATCTATAGCTAGTTCTTTTTTTCTTTTTCTTTTTTGCTTACTTGGCTCAGTGGCCAAGTTGTTGAGTAGTAAAGCCACCTACCACGGATCGAGCCCTCTTGGGAGGGATGGGAGTGAGAGCCTTTACCACTAGGTTACCCCTTCCCAATCTACAACTAGTTAGGTCTGCTAGATAAACCAATAGAAACAACTTATCAAAATTCTCATAACAGCCTGAATCATGGATGTTCAGAGCATTCAACTGAACATCACAAGAGATTAATAAAAAGGAGTCATGGGTATATAGTATTAAACAATAACCCAATCTAAAAGAATGCTAAAAAAAGGGGGAGGGGGGACTCCTAGCACCTAATTAATTAGGAAATAAACTGACTTAAAATCTCGAAATAAACCACCAAAAAAAAAAAAAAAAAAACAAGAACCTACATCTAAGACAACCTTTACAAGTAAAAAGCTCTATATAGATCATATCTCAAGAAAAGACATTAAACCAGATGAAGTAAAATAGAAAAACCAGTAACCCACATCTGAAAATCAATTTTCAGGATATATACATAGACACACATCCAAAAGGTGCCTTTTACAAGAAAAATGCCCAACACAGATCCCATGTCGAGAAAAGACATTAAACCAGATGAACTAAACTAAAGAATCAATTTTCTAGTTCTGTTCATCTGGTTTAATGTCTTTTCTTGACAATCTATGTAGAGCTTTTTGCTTGTAAAGGGTAGTTTTTTATATAGGTTCCTCAATTCCCTGGGTGACAGTTTTAAATAGAGCTTTTTGCCTGCTCACTGGATTTTCCCATGGTTTTTCCCCCCTCTCTTGTGCCATGGTGATATTTTTATGTAAATCACTCTTTAGGAAAAATGGCCCTAAAAAGTAGTAAAAGAACCCCTTTTTATTAAACAGAAAAATAAGCATGCAACACAAAAGAACAGAAATCTAAGATGAAGATAAAATCAATCAAAGCAGCCAAGGGAAACCAGGAAACCACATCCGGTGCACCCTTTAAACAAACAAACAAAACTACAAAACAAAATTATTGTTAATCTGTACTAAAAAGAGATACCATAAACAAGAAAAGACATCAAACCAGATAAATGTAACACGAAAAAGCATAAAGACCCCACATCAAAAACCCACTTTTGAGGAAGAAAAAACCCCTTCCATTGCTGTTGTGCTTTTTTTTTTTTTTAAGAAGAGGAAATGATGTTAGGAGGGAGTAGATGTCATACGAGCAATCCAAAAACACCTAAAATCCCCAAAATCCTGCCCTAATTTGAGACCCTCAAAAGAATGGAAATAGAAAGTAAATTAGAAGTGTTAGATTTCACCTTCAGGATTTTGCAGAGAGAAGTCAGCGGAGAGAATAATTACAAAGAACAATGAGCAGAGGTAGACCTAGCCTGCAACAAGCAAACGGAATGCAATCAGTGCGTCGCTGCCGGTGTATGAGATCGGAATGAGAAACCGGGTGTGAGAGATATTTTGGAAGAGAGATATGATGAAGACAGCCGAGGAAGAGGAAAAGAAATGGAGGGAAAGAAAGAAAGAAAGAAAGAAAATGGCGGGTGATGGAGGGAAAGGAAAAAAAGAGCGAGGGAATGAAACAATACGCTAATGAAATTGGGAGGGACCCATTTTGGCTAATTGAAAAATGACTCTTGATGTGGGTTTTGATCTTTCAGTGACAACTTTCTACTTGTCACCCAAAATTTATCTTTCAGTGACAAAAATTTTTGTCACCGAATCTCCTCTTTATTTGGTGACAAAAATTTTTGTCACCGAATCTCCTCTTTATTTGGCACCTTACTTAAAGCTTTTCCGTGACAAGCAAAAATTTTTTTTTTTGTCACCGTTGTGTGCATTCCGTGTCAACGTTGATTTTTTGTCACCAAAGGGTGTCACTAATGGTGTTTTTTGTTGTAGTGTTTGCTGTTTGCTCCACACCTCTATACGTCTGCAGATGGTATAAGGCAACAATGAAAAAAAAGCCCCCCCCACTATGAAATAAAAGGTGTTTGTGCGACGCGGTTGCGCTTTCTCTCGCTCTTCGGTGCCACGAAGAAAACAACGTGGAATCCGTCATTTTATGCAATTTTTCATTGTTAGAGCGGATCCCGTCTTCCTACTTCAAGAATGCAGACAGAGCCGCCTCCATGACTCTGCGCAAACATACCCATAAAGTTTAGATGCTTGAAAACTAGTATGAGGTCGGAAAGCCACCAAGCTTAAGTTGATTCAGTCTGGTCTCACGCCCGGGCAGACTTAGTAAGACCCGCTTGCCTTGCCAAATTAATTTAATGGCTTACTCTTTGCGAAGCTGAGTCAACTTTCCCAAGTCAAAAGGAGATTCCAAACCATTGTTGGCGTTGGATTGAATGTCACAAAAGCGAAAAATAAAATCAAAGGTATTTTTTAAAAACAAAAACGGTAGCAAAATTTCATTAAAAAATAAACAAATACAAAGCTGAAAAAGAGAAAAAGAGAGAAAAAGGTAGGGAGAGGGTACAAGAGTGTTATAACACTCCTAGTCCAATTACATAATCACACCCACCCATGGAGACAACCTTTCAACCCATTGCTTGGCTAGTGCATCCGCAACCAAATTGCTTGATCTAATCTCATGACGAAAAGAGACATTTAGAGTGGCCGATATCTCCCTAATTTCATTGAAATGAAATTGAAATTTCCAAAGAAACCAATTCCGGTTAGATACCCAACTAATCGCATTAGAGGAATCACTTTCCACCATAAGAGCACCAATATATCTCCTTGCAAACAACCTAAGACCTTCCAAAATAGCTAACACATCCACTTTGTTTGAGTCACAAATACCCACATTCTTAGAGAACAGTAGGAGCACCTCACCCTTACAATTGCGCAATATACGCCTCCTATTCCCGCTGGTCTTGGCTTACCCCTTGAAACTTCATCCACATTGAACTTTAAACCCCCAAAGGGAGGGGGAGACCAAGGGACAGATCTTCTCTCTTTAAAAGGAAAACACCCCATACAAGTTTCCCAATTATAGATAATATCATTTAAGTTTATGTTCGCTCAAAAGTGATCTTTGCAAATATAAATTAAACATACCTACTATCTCTACTCGTGAGAATAGTGATGTTAGCTGGGTGTCGTATCTACTGGGACAAAAATTCTAAGTTGCATTGTATTCCAAATTCAATTCCTAAATTAATTCTACGAGAACAAGAAAGATTGGTGTAGGGTTTTAATTCCTAAATTATCAAATAAAAAATGAACTTTGATTCAATTAAAGAAAGGCCTTAAGGTATGAACTCACCCTAGCTTCATACAATGGCAAGTATAGACCTATGGTTTGAATATCAATGCTCCAAAGACCCACTTTTGTTGTAAATTTCCACATATTCACCAAATAGATCATGTGGGTTTAGATTTGGGCATAACCTATCTCGAGGGCATAGATAATCTTAGATCTAAACTTCACATACATTCAAGCACCATTACATGAACAATATTCAAAACTACAAGGATTAAGTACCGAAGCTGAATATAGCATTAATTGACAAATCCAAAATATGGATAGCATTCACATCATGCAATCAAGCATTTAATATAAAGCCCTAGAATCTATACATCGCCAAAAGCACATGACTAGGGCTTTATCATAACCCTTAGATAGAGAGTTAGTTACTCAAAACGAGAGATCGGTGAAGAACCCTCAATAAAATGTCCATTGAAGCTCTCTCGAATACCTCCAAAACCTAGCATCTAGTTGCCTCTCTCAAGTCTGAATACTCGTTCTTAGGTTACTTAAATAATTTTTTCTTCAATTTTCTTCAAATCGCGGAAAAAAAAAAAAAAAAAAAACAAAGTCACCCTGTAACTAGCTTCCGAACGCCAGAAGGCGGCAACGTTGATATATCTTATAGTAATTGGCGTTTAGACGCCAGCAACCAAAATTCCCAGTCTACTCTGTGTTAAGGCCATCTCCCTCCAATTACCTCAAACTTCACTTCCTTCACCTAAAACACCTGCAAACATGAAAACATTACAACTAAGGCCACATAACATCATCCAAGGAGTAACAAAGTCATCATTAAGGGGCCTAAATGGTACATCACACCCCCTAACTCACACCTTGCTACTCCTCAAACAAAGCTAAAGCAAAAAGAAGAACTAAACTAAGGCCAATTCCGTAGGGATCACGGCTGCACTAAGCATGTACAATAAGCCTTTAAACCCCTAAGTTCTCCCTAGAGAACGAGTTATAGTCTCATGAGGGTTTGCAATGAATTTACCCACAAAACTCTTCTTCTTTTTTAAACTAAAGAAAAACACACAAAATCAAGGGAGGCTTTTCCAAAAGAATATTTACAAACACCAGATATTCTTGATTGTCGGAATTTCATAGACAAATCTCAAACTTGGTTCACAAAGCCCATCTGTTGGTCAGAAATCCTCGAAATCATGCTAAATTGATCCTGCACGGTCAAAAATGTGTATACATAGAAACATGTGAGCATCAAATGATCCACTAAAAATTTTCGTGAAAACAAATCTCTCTTTTTTTTTCTCAAAATTCTAGGCAACCTAACCTCAGTAAAGAAGAACAGTCTTCCTCTCAAGGCAACTCTGATTGCTGTAAACAGAAAATCTAAAGTGATATTGGAGATTGTGGATAAATAAAGAAGAAATGTGTGTGCGTATGGAAGTTCTATTTCAACAACCCGAGATCCCGGGCTTTACACTAAGCTTCTGGTTTGTCCAACCTTCAGACTGCCAATACCCTTTTTACAGAGAAATCACAGAACATGATCCTTTCTGGAGGGGAAGAAGATGATCAAGAACATCCTTTCCTCCTCGAGATGATGTTTTCATACATGACATTTGTCCTTCCTTTTTTATCTTCTTTCTTCGACCCCTTGTCTTGGGATCAACGCCCCTCTTTTATAGGCTTCTTCACACTTGTTGTGCCCCCTTTTCATCTGTCTTGTTTTCTTCCCTTTGCCTTTGTTCATAAACAAAGGTAGAGCTCTTGGGGTAAGGACGTTTTGAGTCCCTTTCTTTTCTTCCACCTTGCCTTTGTTGATAGACAAAGGCAAGGCTCCCAAGGTCGGTCTACATTGTCCCTCTACTACTCTTCTTGCCTTCCTCCTCTTGCCTTTGGCAATCTGATAGAAGCTGGACCTGCTTGGCGAGGGATGCCTTTTTTAATTCTCTTCCCTAGCTATGGGACTCCCTTTTTTATTTTCAACTCTTCTAGGCGATCCGGGTGTGGGCCCGATGGAACTTTTAGCCCTCGTTTCGGCGTGCCTACACATTTCCTCTCCTCAAGAAGTCACAAAAGGCGTTGATCTTCGGGCGAGGAACTTCGTGGCTGGTTGAGTGATAAGTCTACAAAATTGCACTTTTAATTCATTATTTCATATGAATTTGTGTACTTAATTAACATAAAATGCATTAAATTAATTGATTTTCACAAAATCATGCATTTGGACCCTCATGTCTGGATTCAAGTCAAAATTCATCCAAAAATTGCATTTTCACATAAAATAATGAATTTCTCTATTTTTGCCATTGGAAGTCATACAGTTCTCATAACTTTTTATTCCCAAATAAAACGATGAATTTTATTTGCACCATTGATTTAATTGATGATTTAATAAAATGGTGAGATTTAATGCATCCATTTAGTGTGAATTGGGCCTGCATTTTGCATAATTTATTCCCTATATGAATAGATTATTCTTGATATTTGTTTTTATTTTTGTAGGGAATTTCAAAATTTGGGACCCGCGGAAGAGATAAATCAAATAAAGAACTAAAGAGGGAGAACCAAGGTTGTAGCTATACATGGGCCCACCTCCATTGCAATTTGGGAATAAAATTAAGAAGTTCAAACATTTTGGAAATCTTCAAACCAAGAAGCAAGGCAGGCAAGAAGATCAAGGATTCCTAAAGGCTAAGGGAAAAAGTAATTCAAAAGAGTCTTGGCAGCCAAGAAAATAAGGAAGAGAGAAAGAAAGAAAAAAAATATATATATATATGCAACAAGTGTTGGACGTCCAATACTAGACGGGCCCATCTCCACTGCAATTTTGAAACTTTAGTCAAGATAAGAAAGGAAAGAAGAGAAGTAAGGAGATCAGAAGGAAAAAAAAATCAAAAAAAGATACATATCGATAACATGCACGTCCATTTTCTTGTTCTTATCTAAGTCATCTTTTATTCAAATCATGCCCATCCCACATGGACCATAGGCCATCAAGGGAATAATAAAAATAGCACAAGGGCTGGATGTGAGGAGGAGAAAAAACACATTACCTTGGACGACAAGCAACTCTTTCCACTTCCCTTTTTCCAATTTTTTCATCCATCTCTCTCTTCTTCCATTACCACCTCATCCAAGGCCTTCCCTAAGGCTACCACCACTTGGATTTCTACGCCGTCACGCCGTCGCCGTTGCTCCATCGATCCATCATCAACCAGCCATCTACTTCTCCATTGGTGAGGGATTGAAGACTTGAAGATGGGATTATGCGCCAGTCCCATTTTCTTGATGTGTTCGATCTAGGGTAAGAAAGATTTAATTTATTTTTCAGTTTTGATTAATGTTAGGAAATTACTAGTTTATTGGTTCAATCTAATTTAAAGACGCAATTAGTGAGGTCAAGGTGTCTCGCCTTGGATCGGCATCGCGTGTTTGTGGGTAGTGACAGTACGCACTTGGTGCTGTTTTTTGCAGTCTTTTATTAATTTTGCCAATATAATGTGTGACTTCCAATAATAATAATATTTAGAATTTCTTTTTATTCTTCTTTATGGATGATATTATTAATGAATTTTTATTTTAATGCATGATTTATTTACTTTTATGCAATTGGTGGTTTGATGACTTTTATGTTTTTGCAGTATTTAGACTAGGATTTTTAGATTATGAACTTTTATTTGGGATTGTAATTTTTAACTTGGATTTGTAATAAAATTTTAATTTCAGTTTCGTAGAGATTTATTTATATAGATTTTTGATAGGCTAGATTAGTTTTTCAATAGGACAGGTTTTACGTGATTAATTACTCCCTGTGGATCGACCTCGGACTTCACCGAGTTATTACTACAATTGCGGCCTTGCACTTAGGGCTGGCGATCATTGAGGTTCCTATGATGTGTCATACGGTCGTTCCTACGATGTCCTCTACTGCCCTAGCTTCTGGCGGGGCCCCTCTGTCTTCCTGGGCCATAGTTCCCTATATTGGGCGGAATCTTCTGGGGCCGAGCGCTCCTTCCTCCGGTGCCTCCGCCTACGCGAAGGAGACTCCTCGAGTGCGTCCTCTATCGTATTATCATCTTCTGATGATGGATGGGTTCCCTGCTTCATCTCCCCCTCCTGACTATATTTTTGGGGGCCATTGTCCGGATTCTGTCCGTCATGGGAAGTCACTTCTTCACAGTTCATCTTCCAAAGAAGGGCGGTCCTTCCATTATCCCCGAAGCCGTGCGTCTCGCGTTTTCTATTTAGGCGAAACCCCTACTTGGGAGGAGGATTCTATTAACTGGGTGGAGACAGATGAATTGAATTGGAGTGCGTTGATTGGTGGTGCAAGCCTCCCCCATCTCCTGTCTCCGTGCGCAGGTGCTTCCTTTTTCCTTGTTCCTTGGACGACCTGCCCCCGTCTTATCGAGGAGAACTCCGTCCGCTCATTAGAACACTTTTAGGAACTTTCGATGGTGGCTTTCCAAGAGATTTGAAGCCAAAAAGTTACCTGAATTCCGCGCCAGGTTGGGAGCAGTGGTCTCAGTTTGCCTTTTCATTTTTGAGCCCCTGTTAAGGAGCGTTGGAATCTTTGGAGCTATTCAGGCCACATCAGTCCCTTTTTACATCCCCATTCATTCTTTCAGGACAATGTTAGGTACTTATTGTCCTGCTAGCAATACATGCCTAACTCCGGTGGGGGAGCTTGGTCTTTCACTTCTCGAAATGAAAGCCAGTACTGGCTTGCCCATTTTGGGGGATTTATATGAGGAGTATGTCCCATCCGAAGGCGAGTTTGCTGAGATGAGGAGGGACTCCCCTGAGTTTTCTACTAAGAGGGATGTCCTCCATACCCAATGGCTGCATCGGGAAATCCCAATCTCCATACAATCTTTATACAGTGACTCTTCTTTTCGTCACCCAGGGAACGTTACAAAGATGGAATGCTTTTTTCATGACCATCCTGACTCTCGTTCTTTTATAGCGTACTTTCTCACTGTTTGGTTCTATCAAGCAGTCTTCCCTGGTCAGGATGGCGACAATGTCAGGGTCTCTTCACTTCTTCCTACTTGTAAACTGGCGTGGGGATCTCATACAACCCTTTATCTTACTATGTTGGCGAAGTTATGTCATGGTCTTCGTGAGAATGTTGATCACATTATCGGGGGCGTCGATCCAAGCGGTTGCTACCTGGGGCATTACTTCTATGCCTGGTTCGTGTTTCATTGTCGTGTTCTTCACCAATACTCCAGGGAGCTCCTTGTTAGAAAAGAGCAGCCACTAAGAACCTTAGATATTACGTACAGATCACTGTGGAAATAACTATAGATGAATATGATTAAAAACCATACCTACGAGATTTCTCTGATTTGATATCGGTCTTATAGCAACTCGAAAATCTCAAGATTTTCTATTGTATTCCTCTATGCTTGAACTCGCACTAGGGTGTGGGCCTCTTCTACGAATTCTCTTTTGCTCTCCAAAACGAGATTTCTCTTCTTATTGTTTTAACCTAGAGAGCAATAGCATATATATATATATATAAGCTACAATAGGGACCTTAAGAAGGAAATAATGATAGGTTTCTTATGGAAACAGGAAACCATAATTCGACCCAAATTAGAATCCTAGTTCCATAAATTACAATTCTGTCCACTAAATAATTATAATTGCACTCCTGTCCTTATTCTTAAAATAATATTTCGAGCTTCTTATTATTAAATGCTTATTAATCTCCCCACGTTAAGATTTCAAATATCTATCAATTAAATAATTATTGACATCTATATTTAATCGATATCTATATAATTATTTGAGACCTTACACTTAAGTTATTTGATATGTCAGACACAAAGTCCACCTGCAGGGTTTGACATAATCAAAACCTAAAAGCTTCATCAAGGGGATATCATCAATCCCTATTACGGAACATGGATTCTGTCAATAAACTAATATGCACCATACACGTAGTGTAGTCATCAAATTTACTAAGATTATTGATCCATAAAAGATCTAACTCCTTCGTAAATCAAAATGCCCAACTCTAAATGTATGTGTCTATTATTTATGTTAGGATTAAGAGTACAAGCACTCATAATAACCATTTAGATGTTAATCATCTTATATAGTCAGTATAAAGACAATAAACCCAAAAACGGTTATGTTCAATACACACAAAGCGTACTAGCATAATGAGTCGAAACTATACCATTTCCCGCAGCCAAGACAAGCCTGCTGAAACATCATGCCACAAATCGTACCAATGGTGTGCCTAAATCTATCTAGATTGTGAACAACAACTTATATTCTATAAGAACAGAAAAATAAGTCTTCCATGTATAAGTAGAACTCTACACACCAACTTGTCTACTTTATGGAATAAAAGATACTCACATGCATAATAATTAACAATGCAACAATTTGCCCACACAAAATCTTAGTTAGATGAGAAGATAAAATATACCAAAACGCGAATCAGTCAAAGACAAATACATAAAAGTATGTTTTTACTATAAATTCCCAACACCCCCATCCCCGAATGCTCCTTTCATGTGTCAGTTGATGACCCTATTTTCGGCCTCTGAGCTGATCTCCGGTTCCCGTTCCATCATCTAGAACAACGAACCTTTCATAATTCATGACCATTCTTGGTTTACTAGCTTCGATGATGATTCCAACTTCTGTGGTGCTGAGAGGGCGTGCTCCCAAGAACACTCCTCGATCCACAAGGCTCAAGTGGAATGGCTTTTAAGCATGCGACCCTCCATGCTAGTTTTTCGTTCTTGACTGTCTAGCTTCATCGAGCCTTATTGGCCTAGTCGCTTTGCTCGTCAGTTCGCCTATACCCAAGGTAAAGTTGGATTGCCTCGTCTTTTCTTCCATGGGGAGAGTTCTGTTTCAGAAGGATGGAGGGCTTGGTGTGATTTCTCCGCCCTGTGCACCCAGGGTCACTTCTTGTATCCCTCGTTAGTGGGATGAGACATTGGGGTTACTCTGTCTTCCCCTCTTCGATGGTATGTTGTTTCACTGGGAAGGTATCTTTAATTGGGTGATGACCCGAACTTTATAAGTGGTGTTAATTGTCCCCGTATCCTTGGAACCAAAATTTTGGCTAACAAGCTGAGTTAGAAGGCCACAAGCACTAGCTTCCTAGGAGTGCCTGTGGTGAAAAAGCACGGTCTTCAATGGCCGCTCCTAGGGGTTCGGCCAACCTTCCCCTTTCGTTTAGTGGGTCACTCGCCCAGAGCTCTATGGATCCTCCGGAAGCAGCTGAATGGACTAACAGCGACTTGCGCTCCTTGATAAATCCCCGTGGGGCTGGTCATTGGTAAATCTGTTCTCTCCAAGGGCGGAGGTTTTCTCTTACCTCCTCTTGATGGTCTATTCCTTGGCAAAGAGCTCAATGCGGATGGTGCAAAGGGAGTCGTGTTGGGGGACCACAACACTTTCTTGGAGGGCGAAGGGGAGAGTTTTCCTTCTCCGCGGCCCTCCACTATTCCACAATTGTCTTCAGGTCATTGTTTAAACTCTCTTTCTTTATTCTTCTCCCCTTTTGTTGTCCTTTTGCTTGTTGGTGGTCATTCCTCCTTTTATGTCTTTTATTAAGGAGGGTAGAAGGGGGGAGATTAGTGCTTTACTTGACTCCCCTTCTTCTTGTATATATATATTTGGGTTCTTTTTTTTTTTTTTTCTACCATGGTTGTGTGATTTTGGCAGGTGGAAGGGCGACAGATTTGTGGTCCAGATCCAGTCTTCGTGCTCTCAGGGTTCCTAGACTCCTGCTCCTTGCCCTTCTTCTGGCCTAGTCTCTTTGGTTGCTTGGGACAGTGTTCAAATGGAGGTATCCAATGCCCTAGTACCGTTGGCTGGATCTCGCGCCGGGGAGAGGGTTCCTTCCATTCCTCCCTTTTTGGGTGTGGATTTTTCATTTTCTTCTCTACATGTTTTTTTTTTTCTTTTTGAAACCCCCGGTTGTTTGAACCCTTTCTGATTTTGTCGTTATCATTTTTTATCATTTTTTTAGGTGATCATTGCAGTGATCTAGCGTTTTCCTCCTTCGGGGGCAGCTCTCTTGCTGCTCTTCGCCGCTTGTTGGTAGCCGTTGGTGTCCTTTGATCCTTTCTAGACATTGCCCGCCAGTCTCTTTTGTATGAATTAGCAGAAGACCTAACCTATTATGAAGGGATCATGGCTTGGAATCTCTTTCTTCGATCGGATCTAAGATCACGCGAGTCTTGGTTTTGTGTGCTGAACTTACATGCCTTTCCAAAGGTCCTGCATTGGATGTAGTTGAGCCCCTCCTTCTTGCCAAGAAGGGAGCCATAGAGTCTGAATACGCCACTATTTGCGACCGGGTAGCTATGGATACCCCGCAATTGGAATCCGCCTCGCAGGATCTTAACCAAAAATAGTCTGATCTCACCGAAGTTATTAAATCGGAGAGGGATCTGGTGGCTCAGCTGGATTACTTGCGATCTTGCCGTGCTACTTTGGAAAGGGAGACCATCGACCTTGATGTATTGGTAAAAGATCGGTGGTGTTCTTTAGAGCTCGATTCCTCTGAGATGAAAGGGCTTGCGCAATCTCTGAGTTTAGTTGATGCTAATTTACGCAAGTTATCTTCCGATCATGCTTTTCTTGATGAAGTTTGGGCCAGCTATACATCTTCTGTAGAGTCTGAGGTTCGCAGCTATATTGAAGAAGTGTTGTCTTCTTTGTAACAATTGAAATAATAGAGAAAGAATTTATTTGTTCCTTGTCTTTTTTCTTCCTCTATTATTTTTATTATTATTATTTGTGGGTGTGGTGCAACCGTATTCTCTTGTTTTGGCCGCCGATGTAGCTCTCCTTTTTGCCTCCACGGTTGCCGCAGCCATTGGTGCTTGTGCGTTATTGTTTTTGTATATTTTTTTATTGTATGCCAGGTGGGGTCAAGCGCTTCGCTCTTGCGTTCGTGGCTTCGACGAGGTTTTCCGGGTGCCATCTGGGTTAGATGTTCTGTTCATGCCTCCATGGTGACCTGGGTGATCGGGTATCGACCCGCGTTTTGTATGTGGCTTGTGCTTTCGCGGAGTCTGATAAGTCCACAATATCACATATTTAAATAATTAATTTGTATAAATTTGTGGACTTAATTAAAACAAAATGCATTGAATTCATTAATTTTCACAAAATCAAACAATTAGACTCTGTTGATTGAATTTAAGTAAATATCTCATAAAAATGCATGTCTTGGTGAAATTATCAAATTATGCAATTTTTGGGCCCCATGCATAACATTATTCCTTTTAATAAAAATTATTATTTCTGAATTGGTTTTAATTGTTTTGTAGAAATTCAGAAATCAGGGCCCGCAAGAAAGAGAAAATTTTACAAAAGACCCACCATGGGACCCACCCATATTGGGTGAAAATCCTCAGTTTGGGGCAGCCATGGTGGGACCCAATTGAAAAGAAAAAATTCAGAATTTCATTCCAAGTGATGAGAAGATCCCTTGCAAAATTCAAATTCAAATTCAAAGAAAAAGGAGGAAAGAAATAAAGAATGAAAAGAAAATAAAGAAAAACCCCATGCCAACATGGGACGTCCAAGTCATGCGAATCTAAGGTGTTGCACACCCCTAGAGGGGCCCCACATCCATCCAAGTTTGCAACTGAATAAAGTTTTAGAATTATAAAGATATTTTCAAATCCAAGATGTGGGCCCAAGTATGGATATTTTACATGCTATGAAAAGTCCTAAATATAGAAGGTGGGTGCATTAAAGAGTTTCAAGTTTCAACAAGACCCCACAAGGAGTCCAAGATCCTATTATCAAGGTTACCAAGTGCCACCACAGCTTGCATCTCAATCGAGCAAGTTTTCTAAACATTTGAAAATTTTCAAATCTTTAAATGATGGCAAGGAGTGCATGGATGTTAACTCCATATCTATTTGATGCATATAGGAGGCTCTTTATCCATTTTCTAGGGATTATTCATTCTGGACGTGAATCTCTCTCCCCGCCCTAATTTTTCTCTATTTATTCTTTCTTTCCATTCTATCTCTTTCATCTCCACCCTCCCTGTCACACCCCCAAAATCGGGATCCGATCTCGGGGACGCGAGTTTGGGGGATTTGTATATCCCCTTCACAGGATCCGCGTGTGTGAGGATGACAAAATTCACAACACATCAAAATATTTAGCGGAAGCTCTACAAGACGTTACGACCCGGAATCCATATCCATCGGGTTCCATGTCGTACTCAATCTGTCAGCATAAAATTGTCATAGAAATATTCAAACTCAGACTGGAACAAATCATAATATCAAAATATACAGAGCTGACAGTGACATGCTAGTCATTACCCAAACATATTCAAGTTACAAATTAACGAGTGCATTAATTACAATTCCTAAGAAACAGGCTAACAAAATCCGTACAAAATAGCAAGCTAGAACAAATGCTACCCAATGGCGTAACGTAACTCCGGAGTCAAGCATGATGTCTACATGACATCGCTGACACAATAAGCCTGCAAAACTCGTAGTTCAACAGTGCTCTGCACACGAACTAGCTCAAAGCAAGGACCTGCTATCTAGAGCACCAAAGCAGAAGAATATCAGACACGACGGTCTGGCAGGTGATCAATATAGGCAAGAGCATAAACAAAATTGAAGTTTAAAGGGAACAATAACTAAAAACACTTTATTGAACTTGAAACAAGTTTACAAGATTTAAAAACAATGCATGAACAAGATACTTATCAAGAAATCACGAGTGCATGAACAATATACGAAACAAGACATGAATACATATAATATCATGATTAGTAAATCCACAAAGAGCCCATCCTTTCTCTATCATACATGATGACAAGAGTAAGCATGCACGACAAGCACAACACGATCCCACATATACGGGGAATTTCCGGCCGCGGAACCGGAACACGAACACGCACGATGTGTAATTCAAGACACGACTAGTCTGCAGACAGTCCACATGTTTAAGGACCCCCAGGTAGTGGATCAAGTTAAAAGGGCAGTCCAAGCTCAGTGGTACTCACTTATATCATGAATGCACAAAACATGCGATACATGTTCGAGAACACAACAAAACAAGAGGGAAATCATTTAACAAGCACGACACGGCGAGACTAGCAAAATAGCATAATATAAATGCTTATCAAACTTAAGAAATGATTCCCTTTTCTTATTCTTGAAACACGTCTTAAAACAAGCTTATTCTTGAAATTCGAACGAATACACGATGATGCACGAAGCATGAAAACAAGAGCTTTGGTTCTTGAAACAATTCTTTAAACAAACTTGTACTTGTAAATCAAACGAGATCACGGTGTTGCATGAAGCATCAAAACAAAAGTCTTGGTTCTTGAAACAAATCTTCAAACAAACTTGTACTTGAAAATCAAACGAGAACACGATGATGCATGAAGTATCAAAACAAGAGTTCAAACACGAAATCTATCAAGTTTAGGCTAAGACCATTCATTGACCCTTGTGGAGTTGAAACCCAAATGTCGGAGTTTAACAAGATTTGGTGCCCCAAAAGTTATAGTATATTTTTGGAATTCCAAGTGCACAAAGTCAATAAAAAGGTCTAAAACCTAGTCTAGTTTTCCTTCTCGCAAAATCCTTCAAAAATAGTACTTTTTGTAACTGTTGGTTGGGGTTCAGCATCTCTACCGGTAGAAATTCCGGTTTAAGCTTCTCTACCGGTAGAACTTCCGGTATAACCATCTCTACCGGTAGAACTACCGGTTGGAGCGCTTCTACCGGTAGAACTTTCGGTAGAACTAAGGGTTCACAGCTTTTCTCAACTCTCTGCCAAAATTCGAGCCACTTCTACCGGTAGAACTTCCGGTAGAACTAAGGGTTCACAGTTTTTCACACTTCTCTGCCAAAATTCGAGCCACTTCTACCGGTAGAACTTCCGGTAGAACTAAGAGTTAACAGTTTTTTTCACACTTCTCTCCCTTCTTCACTTCCACATTCGAACCACATGCACTCCCCAAGCCTTCATGCTTTCCAAGGGATACATTTCACACATTTTTAAAGCATTCCATCCACAATTAAACCATTCATTCTATAAAAAGACATCAAGACACTTTCAAGTATAAAATCATGAAATTTACGAGACTAAACACGATTCTAAAAGCTTGAAGTAATCATTGATAACAAGACAAGTGAAGAAGCTAAAACCCATGACTTGAAAGAGCATGAACATGACTTGCATTATGAAATTAAACATAGAAAACATGTCTTAATGAAATATTGAAACCATAATGAAACATAAAGCAATAAACATGAGAAATCCTATAAAGATCACTTGCCTCAATCCAATACCAAGGAAAACTCCATAAAAACTCAACTGAAGGGAAGATCCACGAAATCTACACAAAAGCCCCAAAATAGAACACATAAAAATCACATTTTTGGTCATCACAAACCCCTATTTCGAAAATGGGTTTGAAAACATAGAAAACAAGTTCTAAATGAACTAAAAGAACACCAAAGAAACAATGGAGGAAAGTACCAACCTCGAGCTAGCTGAACAAGAAGAAGGGAGGTTGAAGATGATGAATAGTGAAAGGGTTTGGCTCCAAAACGTGTCCAGCTGAAGCTTAAGAAGAGAGGAAGAGAATGGCAAAGGCGGATCGGGGATTGGAGCTCTTATGCTAGATGATTCAAGGGAAAAAGATCAAGAAGAGAGCTTTCTTCTCATCTCCACTCTAGGGCAAGCACAGTTGCAGGATTTGGAATGGGAAAAGAATGGAGGAGAGAGAATAAGAGGATATTTATAGTGTCTGGAAGGTGGGTCCCAAAGCAGTAGAACTTGAAACGATTAAAACATGGTTTTGCGGACCCCGGATGGAAACGACGAAGAAGAACAAAACGATCGTCGAAAAATCTAGTTTTCAAAAAGTATATTTTCCCCAATTTCTGTAATTTTCAAAATTTATGGACAGATTTAGTGAAAATTGTCATTTTTGCCCTTTTTCTTGAAAAACGCGATTCCTGAGCCTCAAATCCAAATGGATAAAACATGGAAGTTATTTATAACAATAAAATGAGTCGAAAGGAATAAAAATTGGAATTTTTAGAAACCAAGAATAAATTCTCACAAAATACAATTTACAAGGGTTGGGTCAAAACAAAGTCAACGGTCTTTTAAAACTCTCCAAGTTATGAAAAACCTATTCAAACTCAAAAATAAAGTCAAATCAACTCTAATCTTGTTTAAAAAGCTAATCATGATTAAAACAATGCTAAACCCGAGAATTGAGGGTCGGGGTCTTACACTCCCTCACGTAATTTTTTCTCTCCTTATTCTCTCTCTCTCTCTCCCCCATCTCATTCACGTATTGTACAAGTCCAAAGGAAAAATTAATTTTGGTGAAAAAGAAGAAGGATGGAGGGGTAATTGTCTACTTGTAATCTAAGGAGAAAGGGCGTCAATTGATTTATTTTTATTGATCGATTTTATGGGTGAGCAATTTTAATTCAAAATTTGATTTTTAATTTATTAATCTATTTTATTTATTTATGTCTTTTTGATGCCTTATTTTTGAATGATATATTGCATGCTTAAAGGCTGCTAAACACTGAAAATATTCGAAGGAGACTAGTGTCTTTATGAAATTTCTCAAATATTAATAAATCTGATTTTTCAGATTTTGGGTCTTTAATGAAATTCCCATATTTTTAATATTTAGGAAACAACTGAACCCTGACCCTTAGATTGCAAGGCTCTCAATCAATTTTGAATTTTAATTTAATTATTTCTGAATTTTTAACATCTCCAATTGGTTGTCTGATTATTTTTATGGTGGATGCAATTTTTAGTATAGTTTTATTAGGATAGGTTTCTAGTTTAGGATTTTTCTTTAAATCGGGTTGTAATTAGTTTTATTTAGATTTGTAATTAATTTTTAATTAAAGTAAGAATTGTGATTTTTATAGATTTTTGATAGGCTAGTACTAGTTTTCCAATAGGACCGGTACATCGCGATCATTGGCTCCCTTGGATCGACCCAGTTTCACCGGTTATTACTTCATTCGTGACGACCCTACACTTGAGGCACGATCAAGTTTTTGTCGCCGTTGCCGGGAGAGTTTACAAGCGCAGGAAGGTAATTTTCTAACCCTCCTTTTTAATTGCTTTATGGGTGTGGTTTAATTCTGATCATCATTCTAGATTAGGGGTAGCATGCATGGAATGCTTGGACCAGCCTTGGACATTAAAAAAGGAATTGAAATTTTGACTTTTAACTAAAATTGGCTAATTTCAGATCTGAAATAAAATTCTTGCTGATTTTTTTTTAAAATCTCATTTTTTCTTGAAAATTGCCTTGATTTCTTGTCCTTTTGATAGCTAGTTTAGGTAGTTTATTATTGTTAATTTTTTGGGGGATTTTAGGATTAATTTATTTACTATTTTTTTTATCACTTTTGAGCCGCCTAAGTTGCTAGAAAATATTCTGGAATTTTCAGAAAAAGGTTGGAGGGTGAAACCTTCCAATTTTGGCTTTTTGGCAAGGAAATTGCCTAAAAAATTGGAAAGTCCAGAATTCTTTTTGGGAACTTAACTTTCTAGGTTTTCCCTAGTTTATTTGCCTTTTTAGGTCAAAAAAACGAAGAAGAAAAACTAATCATAAAAATTTGATACCCGCCTTTCCTGATCCCATAGTGCATGAGCACAAAGTCACCACCAATTTAGTATCGTGACTCATTAAAGGGATTAAAGTGAAAGGACTCTCCGATCAAGAGGTTCATTGAGATCTACAAAAATCTAGTTTTTCCTGGTTCATCTAGACCATCTAGTCTAATGGCAGAAAGCGGGATTAATAATCATAATAACAATAACAATGATAGAAATCAAAATCAAAATCAAAATGAAGTGGTTAATCAAAGGGGAAGCTCTTTATGTGAATACCTACAATCTACTAGGACCACCGCACCCTCATGTATGGTTGTCCCAGCCACCGCGGGAAACTTTGAAATCAAGCCAGGTGTGATCCAACTATTGCCTAAATTCCATGGCCTAGATTCAGAAAGTGCTTACCTTCACTTTAAAGAATTTGAAGAAGTGTGCGCTACTCTCCATTTGAATAATGTTTGGGAAGATGTTATCAAATTTCGGTTATTCCCCTTCTCTTTAAAAGAAAAGGCTAAGGCATGGCTACATTCCCTTAGGGCCAACTCAATTACTACTTGGAATGATATGGTCTACGAATTTTTGGAAAAATTCTTCCCACTTCACAAGACCAACACATTAAGGAAGCACCTCATGAATCTCAAGCAAAAATAAAAGGGGTCTTTCTTCAAGTGTTAGGAACGGTTCAATGAGCTTCTTCTAGCTTGCCCACATCATGGATTTAAAATTTGGCGCATAATTGGGCTCTTTAATGATGGATTAACATCAGAAATGCGCTAATTTGTTGAGATGATGTGTAATGGGGACTTCTTGAACAAAGATCCCGAAGAGGCATAGGAGTATCTTATTCTCTCGCAGAAAGTCCTCGAAATTGGGACACATCTGATGGGACCGAGCACTTAAAACAATCGAATAACTCTAAGGGAAGGAGAATGTATCTATTGAAAAATGAAGAAGATGATGTTAAAGCTAGAATCGCTTCCCTAACAAGAAAGATAGAGGCCATAAAATTAGGAAAAGAAAAACAACCTGCCCTGGTGTGCATAGTTTGTAAATGCAACACTCATTCTTCAAAGGACTGTCCAACAATCCCTGCATTCAGAGAGGTGTTGGATTAATAGGCCAATGTTACAAATACTTACCAAAGGCGGTTCACAAATCAAATAGGTAACACGTACAATCCCAACAGGCGAAACCACCCAATTTTTGTTGGAGAAATGGGCAAAATGCTATAACCAGGCACCTATCCTCCCAAAACCTACAAATCCAGGCGGTAACTTTGAACCCCCTAATCAGGGAGTCCCACCACTTCCTCTGCAATCTCAAAATAGGTCTTTGGAGGATTTGTCCACCAATTTTATTCAAATTCAGAACTCCATCAACCAAAGCAATCAACAAACATTCCAAGACTTCCAAAAAGAGGTAAGAGCCTCAATTGGCCAAATCAATAATACCATTCAGATTAGGGAGAAAGGGGCTTTCCTAGCCAAACCCCAACCTAATCCAAAGGGACAATACGAAGTGGCTAACTCAAGTCCCTGTACCTCATGGCAGCAGGTTCAAGCCGTGACAACCCTTAGGAGTGGCAAAGCAATTCTAGTTGCAGATCCACAAAAAGATAAACAACCTGTTTCTTCGGATCCAAAACTATCCCAAATTATGTCTAAGGAAGTCGTGGAAGAAACTATTGATGCGAAGGAAAAGGAGGCTGAACTACCTGTGTACAAGCCTGTAGCTCCGTTTCCCCAACGCTTAAAACCGCCAAAACAAATGACCCCGAACTAGAAAATCATAGATATTTTCAAAGAGGTCAAAATCAACATTTTTCTTTTAGATGTGATCAAACAGATCCCATCCTACACAAAATTCTTAAAAGATTTATGTACAATTAAGCATAGGATGCATGTCCAAAAGAAAGCATTCTTGATCGAGCAAATTAGCGCTCTTTTAAAACAAAACACTCCCCCTAAATACAAGGATCTAGGATGCCACACTATATCATGCATCATTGCAAATTTCTGGATCGAGCAAGCATTGCTTGACTTAGGGGCTAGCGTTAATCTATTGCCCTACTCAGTATACGAACATATGGGGCTAGGCGAGCTGAAACCTACTCAGGTCACTCTTCAGTTAGCTGATATATCAATAAAGAAACTGAGAGGAGTAATAAAGGATGTTTTGGTCCAAATCAAGAAATTCTACTTCCCAGTAGATTTATCGTCTTGGACACACAACTAGTGGCCAACCCTAGCGCACAAATTCTGGCGATATTGGGAAGACCCTTCTTGGCTACATCGAATGCATTGATAAATTGCAGGAATGGAGTCATGAAACTTTCTTTTGGGAACATGACAATTGAATTAAATATCTTTATGTTTGCAAACAAATGCGGGATGATGGTCCTAATTTCGAACAAGTAGATCTCATTGAATCCATTGTTCAAGAAACCCTTAAGGAGTCATCTGACTCAAATTTTTTAGACACAATGGAATCAAGCAAGGCTTTGGCCAATTTTGTGGACACCCGAATGACACTATTAACATAGTCAATACAACATGGAAATCTCAGTTTGAGGAGCTTGTTCCAACTGGTACTCAGTCTCTTCCTTCTTAAGTGATGCCGCCCAAACCTGAGTTGAAACCCCTTCCTTTTGATCTCCGATATGCATATTTAGGGGAGGATGACATGTATCCTGTGGTTATTTCATCACACCTTGATAAGGATCAAGAGATCCAACTTTTGAATATACTTAAGTAGTACAAAGATGCCACAGCATGGACCGTGGTTGAAACAAAGGTCATTGACCCTTACGTGTGCACGCATCACATATATCTGGAGGAAAATGTAAAACCCTCCAAACAGATGCAACGCCGACTCAACCCAACTATGCAAGAAGTGGTTAGGGTTGAAGTGGTTAAACTTCTCAATGTGGGTATAATTTGTCCAATTTCGGATAGTCAATGGGTTAGCCCTACCCAAGTTGTTCCAAAGAAAGTCGGTGTCACTGTAGTCCGGAATTCAAATGATGAACTTGTCCCAACCCGGATACCCACTGGTTGGCGAGTGTGCATTGACTACAGAAAATTAAATGTGGTCACACGTGAGGATCATTTTCCCTATGCTTCCTCGACCAAATCTTAAAAAGGGTAGCAGGCCAACCATACTATTGCTGCTTGGATGGGTATTCTGATTACAACCAGATTGAGGTAGCATAGGAAAACCAAGACAAAACCAACTTTACATGTCCATTTGGAACCTTCGCTTATCGAAGAATGCCATTCGGACTATGTAGTTCTCTCGCCACTTTTCAACAATGCATGTTGAGCATATTTAGCGATATGGTGGACCGGATTGTTAAAGTCTTTATGGATGACTTCTCTATCTTTGGAGATTCATCTGAGGATTTCTTAAGTAACCTTGAGAAAGTCCTTATCAAATGTGAAGAAAAGAACCTAGTGCTTAATTGGGAAAAATGTTATTTCATGGTTCGCCAAGGAATTGTCTTAGGTCACATAGTTTCCTCCAAAGGAATGGAGGTCAATAAATCTAAGATATTTTTGATTGCCAATCTGCATATACCCAACACCGTAAGGGATGTAAGATCATTTTTAGGACTTGTTGGTTTCTATAGAAGGTTCATTAAGGACTTCAGTTCTATATCTAGACCCCTATGCAACCTTCTATTGAAAGATGTAGAATTTGAATGGACTGAAGCATGTCAAAAGGCTTTTACTAAGCTAAAAGGCATGTTGAAGACTGCTCCAATTATGCAACCTCCAAATTGGAGCATGGCCTTTGAATTAATGTGTAATGCCAGCGACTATGTAATTAGAGCAGTCCTTGGGTAACATTAGGATAAAAGGCCTTACATAATATATTACGTGAGCAGAACATTGAACAATGCACAGATTAATTATCCCACTACTGAAAAAGAATTAATGGCAATAGTCTTTGCATTGGACAAATTCTGCTCGTATCTAATAGGATCCAAAGTCATTATTTTCATGATGATTCTGCGCTTAAATACCTTCTTTCCAAAAAAGATGCTAAGCACAGATTGATTAGATGGATCCTACTACTTCAAGAGTTTGATTTAGAAATACGTGACAAAAAGGGAGTAGAAAACGTAGTGGCAGACCATCTAGCTAGACTTGTCATTTCTATCCTTTAGAGCCTACACCAATAGGGGACCAATTTCCTGATGACCGTTTATTTTCTTTTTCCCAATCCCCATGGTATGCAGACATATCAAACTATCTTGTTACGGGCACGGTTCCACAACATTGGTCACAACAAGATTGAAAGAAATTCTTCACTGAAGTTCAAAAATTTTTCTAGGATGACCCTTATCTCTTTAAGTATTGCCCATACCAAATTATTAGGAGATGTGTACCTGACCAAGAACAAAACAATGTTATCTCGTTTTGTCACTCACATGCATGTGGAGGTCATTTTTCATGTAAAAAAGACTACTTTTAAAATTTTACAATGTGAATTTTACTGGCCGTCACTTTTTAAAGATGTCTTTGAATTTTGCAAAGCGTGTGATCGTTGCCAAAAATTAGGCAGTATTTCAAGAAGAAATATGATGCCATTAAACCCAATTTTGGTAGTGGAATTATTTGATGTTTGGGGGATAGATTTTATGGGACCATTTCCTTCTAGTTTTGGTTTTCTCTATATCCTAGTGGCTGTTGATTATGTCTCTAAATGGATAGAGGCCATTCCATGTCAAAAGAATGATGCTAACACAGTAAAAAAGTTTCTAAAGGAGAACATTTTCTTTTGATTTGGAACTCCATGTGCAATAATAAGTGATACGGGAACTCATTTCTATAACCGCACAATTGAGGCCTTGTTTCTAAAATATAAAATTACTCATAAAGTGGCCACCCCTTATGACCCACAGACAAGTGGCCAAGTGGAGGTATCAAATTGGGAAATCAAAAGAATATTGGCAACAACTGTAAACCCAAATTACAAAGATTGGTCTCTTAGACTTACCGATGCATTATAGGCATATAGGACAGCATTTAAAGCTCCAATAGGAATGTCTCCTTTCAGACTGGTCTATGGAAAAGCATGTCACCTTCCGGTGGAATTAGAGCATAAAGCATACTAGGCAATTAAATAGTTTCACTTTGATATGGAGAAAGCTGGGACTAAGAGGAAATTTCAATTAAATGAATTGGAAGAGATTCGTAATGATGCATATGAAAATGCTAAAATTTATAAGGAACGAATGAAATTCTTTCATGATAAACATATCTTAAGGAAAACATTTTATCCATAAAAAAAGGTCCTACTTTATAATTCTAGACTTCATCTCTTCCCAGGAAAATTAAGATCAAGATAGAGAGGTCCCTACATTGTGAAACAAAATTTTCCATATGGGGTGGTAGAGTAGGAAAACCCAAAGAATGGTGAGCTTTTCAAAGTTAATGGATGAAGAGTAAAACCATTCTTGGAGACCAGTGTGCCTCATGATGAAGTCATACATCTGGTAAATTCTGTCTATCAGGATTGAAGGGCGTTGGATCTGACAGTGGCCCACACCTTTGTACAATATGTATATATTTTCTTGCTATCTTTCTTTTTGTGTATTTTGTCTAACCTTGGACAGGAAGAAGACTAGATCACATTCCCAGGTACCCTCTTCCACTTTACCTCCGGGATTATATATTCCTCATATTACATTTTCATATTTATTACATTTCATGCGTAACATCAAGGACGATGTTTATCTTAGGTTGGGGGGGTGGAACAAGCACACTTGTACAATTTTAGAAATTTTTTTTTTCGTTTTTACGTAGTCTTTTCAAAAGAAAAAAAAGAGGGGTTTTCAAAAGAACTTGACGATTTGAAGATGTCTAGAAATCTCGAATTTCAGAAATTTTTGGAAGGAACTAAGATGAAGGTTCACTATTTTCTAAAAGATAAAAAGAATACCGAACTTTGTATTTTCACTGTAACACGTGTACATCATTTCAAAAGTCTTGGATAAAAAGATTTAAGTGTCGTTTTCATAGTTCTTACAAGAGAGAAAAAGAGAAGACTTTTGAAATTTGGCCATATGAGTTCTCCTGTTCATCGGTAAGGATAGGCCAACCAAAACCAGTGAATTAATTCAGGTGAATTGAAAAAGTATGCCTATTGTTAGGGACCATTTAAAAAATAAAAATAAAAAAAATGATAAGGGATGCACAAATAGGTGTTTACAAAAAAAAGAAAAAGAAGTGTTTAGTTATAAATCTTGAAAAGAATAAAAAGTTGTGTGACTAGTTTGGTTTTGTAGCCTTTTTAATCCAAGCCAGTAAGCCCGTAGGGGTATTTATATACCTAGTGCCCTAAAGATATATGGATTGGGAGTCACTGGCCTAAAGCTCATTACGGCTTAAGGGACCTAGGCATTGCGTAGTCACATGTGTGCATTAAAAAAAAAAAAGAACAAGAGAGATGCATCTCGCGACCTTTGAAAAATAATTGTGTGAAAGCCATCATAGTAGCCTTGAGAGGATACTTGTATTTACCCTGAATCTAGGAAAGTTGGAAATTCCGAGGGGGAATTCTGTTTTCATGGCATTATCTTAGAACATTTAAAAAATTCTGATTTGATGTATACACTTCACAAGGCACCCAAAGTTTTGGTACAATTTTTGAAAAAATTTCAAAACAAAAACGTGAACCGGATTTTGAAAAGTTTGAAATCTTGATTATTCCAGGATTCAAGGCATCCGATTTGACTCAACTGTCTTTTGAAAAATCGTCTGTGGACTTTCTTTTATTTTTAAGTAAATGAATTTTATGGGCATATTCACTACAAACCCTCACGAGGCACAACTTGTCTAGTAGGGGTAACCTAGGGGTTTAAGGGCTTATTGTATATGCTAAATGTAGTCGAGAGTGCTAGCGAAAGTGGCTTTTGTTTTCTTAAGTTCGATTTAGTTAGATCAGTCAACTTCACCTTTCACATCTTTTGATAGGGACTAGCAAGACGCTGGTTGGGGGGTGAGATAAGTCCACAATATCACATATTAAATAATTAATTCATATAAATTTGTGGACTTAATAAAAAAAATGCATTGAATTCATTGATTTTCACAAAATCATGCAATTAGACTCTGTTGGTTGAATTTAAGTAAAAATCTCATAAAAATGCATGTCTTGGTGAAATAAATTATCAAATTCTGCATTTTTGGGCCCCATGCATAACATCATTCCTTTTAAAAAAAATATTATTTCTGAATTATTTTTAATTGTTTTATATAAATTCAAACATCAGGGCCCACAAGAAGAGAAAAAATTGCTGGAGACCCACCATGGAAGCCACCCACATTGGGTGAAAATCCTAAGGTAGGGGCAACCAAGGTGGGATGCAATTGAGAAGAAAAAAATCTCAGAATTTCATTCCAAGTGATGAGAAGATCCCTTGCAAAATTCAAATTCAAATTCAAAGAAAAAGGAGGAAAGAAATAAAGAATGAAGAGAAAATAAAGAAAAACCCCATGCCACTATGGGACGTCCATGTCATGCCAATCCAAGGTGTTACACACCCCTAGAGGGGGGCGCACATCCATCCAAAAATGTGACTGAATAAAGTTTCAGAATTCTAAAAGTATTTTCAAAGCCAAGATGTGGCCCCAAGTGTGGATATTTACAAGCTATGAAAAGTCCTAAATATGGAAGGTGGGTGAACTAAAGAGTTTCAAGTTTCAAAAAGACCCCACAAGGAGTCCAAGATCCTATTATCAAGGTGGATCCAATTAGACTCCCCCCCCTAATTTTTCTCTATTTATTCTCTCTTCTTTCCATTCTATCTCTCTCATTTCCACTCTCTCACGTCATTTTTTCTCTCCTTATTCTCTCTCTTTCTCTCTTTCTCTCTCCCCCATCTCCCTCACATATTGTACAAGGCCAAAGGAAAAATTAATTTCGGTGAATAAGAAGAATGATGGAGGGTAATTGTCTACTTGTAATCTAAGGAGAAAGGGTGTAAGTTGATTTATTTTTATTGATTGGTTTTATGGGTGAGCAATTTTAATTCAAAATCTGATTTTTAATATATTAATCTAATTTCTTTATTTATTTCTTTTTTATGCCTTATTTTTTAATGATATATTGCATGCTTAAAGGTCGCTAAATACTGAAAATACTCGAAGGAGACAAGAGTTTTTCTGAAATTTCTCAATATTAATAAATTTGATTTTTCAGATTTTGGGTCTTTAATGAAATCGCCCATATTTTTAGTATTTAGGAAACAGCTAAACCCTAGTCCTTAGATTGCAGGGCTCTCGATCAATTTTGAATTTTAATTTAATTATTTCTGAATTTTTAACATCTCTAATTGTTTGTCTGATTATTTTTATGGTTGATGCAGTTTTTAGTATAGTTTTATTAAACTAGGTTTCTAATTTAGGATTTTTCTTTAAATCGGGTTGTAATTAGTTTTATTCAGATCTATAATTAATTTTTAGTTAAAGTAGGAATTGTGATTTTTATAGGTTTTTAATAGGCTAGTACTAGTTTTCCGATAGGATAGGTATATCGCGATCATTGGCTCCTGTGGATCAACCCGGTTTCACTAGTTATTACTACAATCGTGACGACCCTACATTACCCACAGGGTCAAGCGCGCGACCCCTGCCTTCGCGAGGTTCCGTGAAGGGGTTGTTTGGTGGGCCATATTTCCATAAGGGCAGGCACGTGACCCCTGCCTTTGCGAGGTTCCATGGTGGTGTGACCTTGTGGGCCATATTTCTAGAGGGACAGGCGCGCGACCCCTGCCTCCGCGAGGTTCCATGGTGGTGTGACCTTGTGGACCATATTTCCACAAGGTCAGGCACACGACCCCTGCCTCCGCAACGTTCCGTGGTGATGTGACCTTGTGGGCCGTATTTCCATGGTTAAGGAACCGAGGTGTGTATCTTTATAAAAGCTCTCATCTCCTGGGAGTTCTCACATTGATGCGACCTTTCAGGATCTGCCTGCGTCGAGTCGGGGTTGCCTTTTCGGTTGCTCTGAATGTGTGTAGGCAGGAAATCGTTTCATCTTCTCCTTTCCTTTGCCTTTGCATGCGGGGTTCGAGGAGGCTGGGCTTTCGAGGGGGCTATTAGACTTACCCCGCAGGAGCTTGCCTCCGTGGTAGTCGTATCCCCTATAGGGGTTATTTTTACCCCTATTATTTTTTAAGAAGCCAGCGTCTCTTCCCATCTTTCTTCTTCTACGTATATATTTTCTTATAAGTCATCTGTTAGCTTCGCCCTTCCCAAATGTCTGGTACTGAAAATAGCACCAATTTTGACAATAGGTTGAATTCTCCTCCTAGGATGGGGGAACGCCCAATTTCCCAAATCACTGCCCCTCCTGGGTACACCCTGTTGGAAGTAGGTGGGCCTCGTGGATAGATTTTCAAAACTTTTGACCCACTTGACTCAAGGATCAAGTATCCATAAGGCCAAAAACCCAATCCAGGATGCATAGCCCTCAATCTCATGATCATGTACAGTAAGTAAAACTATCTAAAAGATAGAACACAAACGAACAAGCATCCATTACAATCCATAACATACAAGGAAGCAGATTATACCTTAGGAGCTCGGTTGTGCTCTAATGGAGAAGTTGATCACTTTCGTTGATGTAGAACTTTTCTACAAACTAAGATCAGAATCTCCACCATCTCTTAGCCTTCCACGCTATGACCCGAATTAGATATCTCTTCTCAAGAAGATCGGTGGAATCTTCAAGAGAAAACCCAACTCGAAACCCTAAGGAATTAGAAGAGGAAGAGAGAAGAGAGCAGTGTAACTATTGCACTAAAAGGAGGGACGTTTTTCACTATAATATGATGGACGTCCAAGAGGGATGTGTTCCCTTATATAATCTCTCAAGTATCCTCTTTTCTTAATTGAAATAGAAGTCTTACTTCCACAACAATTAGTAAGTATACTATTACCACTATTAGAAGTCCTACTTCAAATAGAAATAGTAACTTTCTAATTCCTTCCTTTTAGAGTTCAAATATGATTAGTATCTTTCTAATAACTTGGGCTAGCGTGGGGACCACTAGGGATTTCATAGAAAGCTGGCTCCAACTGGGACACACGACCCCACATCTCATGTGCAATCCGGGCTCATAGTTAATTGCAAATAACACCACTATATAAATGCAATTGCACTCCAGTCTTAGGAATAAATTACAATGAAGACCCTAAACTTCCCGATTACCACAAGTAGGCCCCTCTATCAATATCCATGGATCAATAGGAATAAATCTGTCTCTTCCAATATTAGTTCCACATCTTATTATCCTTGAGCCCCAATTAATCACTATGATCATCAGTACCATCCAATTAACTCTTAGTCGAGATGGGTGCGCACTTACTAATGACAAATCGATTAATTGGCACAAGGGGATAGTAGAGATAGATTCCATCTTGATCATTTAATGTTCCCACAGTCCTACTATCACATACCCAAGACACCGAGGTGTTGACCTATAGTTGGCCTCACTCATTGGTGACTCAAAGCAAATGAATAGATAGAAACTTGAGTTCATCAATGTCTCAGGATTGAGAGGCTATTGCTGGGGAATTATGAGAGCAAACCTTATTATTGAGACGGAATCCCATAAGGTGCTTCTCATGGTCCTTTAATACATCCAATGTACCAGCACATTGATCCAGAATCTTCCATTCTGATGATCGAGACAAATCACACTATCTCATAGTGATCAAAGTGTTGCAACCTTATCAGATGAGATGCCCAGTCTCATCACTGGTTGTGAAGATATTTTAAGTATAAGATTTGTGACATATATCTCCCATGTGTGGATCTCATCCATACACATATATCACATCTAATATACTAATGGGACCCAGTTCAACTCATGAACCATTATGTCATATGTATTGGTCATGTGCATAAAGTAATAAAACAACATTCATCTCATGAAAGAAAAGCATGATTTTATTGATAAATAAAGAAATTAATCAATTTATGACATCAACTGATGGATTGAGTCCATGCAATCTAACAATCTCCCACTTGGGCTCAATGCCATCAGGGTTGCATCTCATGCCCATCCCATCTACATGCTGCTCAAAGACTTTGGTAGTCAATGGCTTAGTAAAGTGATCTGCCAGATTGTCCGCAGAGTCTATCTTGGTAATAGTAATATCACCTCTCTGCACAATCTCTCTGACTAAGTGATACTTCCTCTGTACATGCTTTTGGCTTTTATGGCTTCTGCGCTCCTTTGACTGAGCGACTGCCCCGCTGCTGTCACAGTAAACTGTGAGCGGTTATCGTGCCAAAGGTACCACCCCAAGTTCCCAAAGGAATCTTTTGAGCCATACTGCTTCCTTAGCTGCTTCACAAGCTGCTACATATTCAGCCTCCGATGTTGAATCAGCGGTACATTCCTGTTTTATACTCCTCCAGCTGATAGCACCACCTCCAAGCATAAACACATGACCAGAGGTGGATTTCCTGGAATCCTTATCTGATATGAAGTCAGAATCTGTGTATCCGACTGGAATCAACTCATCACTGCTATAAATCAACATGTAATCTCTAGTCCTTCTCAAGTATTTGAGAATACATTTTACAGCAGTCCAATGTTCAGGTCCTGGATTAGACTGATATCTGCTGACCAGGCCCACTGCATGACAGAAATCTGGTCTAGTACATAACATAGCATACATGAGGCTACCAACAGCAGAAGATATGTTATCGACCTCATCTGCTCCTTTTCCTCAGGTGTCTTGGGACACTGATCCTTGGAAAGGTGCACTCCATGCCTGAAAGGTGTAATACCCTTCTTGGAGCCTTGCATAGCAAACCGTACTAGTACCTTATCTATGTATGCAGCTTGGGATAAGCCAATCATCCTATTTTTCCTGTCTCGATAGAGTTTAATCCCTAGGATATAGCTAGCTTCTCCCAAGTCCTTCATATCAAAAGTCTTGGCCAACCAAACTTTTACAGTTGACAACATTCCTATGTCTTTCCCGAGGAGAAGGATGTCATCGGCATATAAAACTAGAAAAACTATCCTGTCACCTTCACTTTTCATATACACATATGACTAATCCGGATTTTGACAAAAACCAAATGACTTGATTGCCTGGTCAAAACGGATGTTTCAGCTTCGAGATGCCTGCTTCAGTCCATAAATGGACTTCTGTAGCTTGTAAACTTTTTGCTCTTGGTTTTTAGCTAAAAAACCATTTGGCTGCATCATAAAGATGTCTTCCTCAAGATGGCCGTTGAGAAACGCCGTCTTGACATCCATTTGCCAAAACTCGTAATCGAGAAGGTTAAAAGGTTTCCTCATAATCGATACCCTCTTTCTGAGTATATCCTTTCGCTACAAGCCTGGCCTTATAGGTCTCCACTCTTCCATCTGGTCCTCTTTTTCTCTTATAGACCCACTTGCACTCAATAGGTTTAATATTGGCAGGCAAATCCACAAGTGTCCAGACCTGATTGGAGTACATGGGCTCCATCTCAGCTTTCATAGCATCTTGCCAGCGTCCCGAATCTAAGTCATTGATTGCTTCATCACAGTTACAGGGATCTTGTTCCGGTTCTTCCGGGACAGCCTCGTAAGACTCTCCCAAGAACGAGAACCTGTCAGGGGGTCTGACAATCCTCCCACTACGACGAGGCACTGGTGTAACTACTGGGTCTGGTAAGGGCGGTTCTTCCTCAAGTTCGGTCATACTTCGATTTGGAATTGATTGCTCTTAAATCTCTTTCAAGATCACATTTTCTAAAGATTTTCGGTCCATCATATAATCTTCCTCCAGAAAAACCGCATTGGTGCTTACCAGTACTTTCTGCTCTCTAGGATTATAGAACAACCAACATTTAGTTCCTTTAGGATATCCTACAAACGTCCATACTTCCGACTTCACTTCCAACTTATCCGTCTTAACTTTCAGCACGTGTGCTGGACAACCCCAAATGTGTAAATGTTGTAGACTAGGCTTTCGCCCGGACCACAACTCCCGAGGAGTCTTAGGTACGGACTTAGATGGTACGAGGTTTAGTATGTACATCGCAGTATCCAAAGCGTATCCCCAAAAGGATATGGGTAATCCTGAGAAACTCAACATAGACCTATTCATATCTAAAAGAGTCCGGTTCCTTTTTTCTGCTACTCCATTCTATTGAGGCATATCCGGAGCAGTCAACTGGGATAGAATCCCATTTTTTGATAAGTATCTCATAAAATCGGCAGAGAGATATTCCCCTCCTCGATCTGATCGAAGAGTCTTGATACTTTTACCTAATTATTTTCCCGCTTCCGCTCGAAACTCTTTGAACTTTTCAAAAGCTTCGGACTTGCGGTGCATAAGGTATATGTATCCATATCTTGAGTAATCATCTGTGAAAGTGATGAAGTACTCATATCCTCCTCTGGCCCTGACATTAATGGGTCCACACACATCAGTATGCACTAATTCCAATAAATCTTTGGCCCTATTACCCTTAGATGAAAAGGGTCTTTTGGTCATTTTACCTTCCAGACAGGACTCGCAGACAGGCATCGGTTCTACCACCAATGAAGGTAAGATACCATCTTTCACTAGCCTCTCAATCCTGTTTAGGTTTATATGACCTAGCCTCAAGTGCCAAAGCTTTATTGGATTAGATGAAGGTGACTTTCTCTTTAATGATGGTCTATGAATTATTTCAGTATCGTATATCTCATACATCGTGGGAGTTAACAAATAAAGCCCATTGGTTACCTTGCCAGAACATATAAAAGTACCATTCTTCTTTATGACAACTTCAGTACCAAAAGTAATGGAATAACTTTTATTCACCAAACTAGAAACTGAAATTAAATTTCACCTTAAAGACGGTACATATAATGTATCTGACAAAACCAATTTATTATTTGAAAAACATAAAGTAATAACTCCCACTTAAATAGCCTCCGCCTTAGCGTCAGATCCTAGGTTGATAATGATTTCTCCATCACTTAGCCTCCTAGTTTCCCTGAACCCCTGCAACGTATTACATATGTGATTAGTTGCCCCGGAGTCCACACACCAAGATTCTGAAGTACCAGTTGCAAAACTAACTTCAGAAATAAGCGACTCAATCATACCTGAGGTCTTCTTCTTAAATAGATATTCTGGACAATTCCTTTTCCAATGTCCTGTCTTACCACAATGGAAACACTTTCCTTTGGTCCCTGAACCCTTAGCCTTGGCCACGCCACCAGTAGGACCATTTTCCACCTTAGGACCCTTCGGAACTGATTTCTTTTTGCCTTTTCGCCCTTTACCTTTAAGTTTGGACTTGGCATCTGACTTTTTTGTCATTAGGGCAGTTGGCTTCTTTTTCAAAATCCCTTCAGTCACTACCAGCTGACTAGACAGCTCAGCCAGAGTCAGATTCATTTGATTCATATAATAATTAACCTTGAAATTATTGAATGATTCTGGTAGTGACTCAATGATTATATCAATCTGCGATTCTGCATCAATCGCAACTCCCAGTACATCTAACTCATTCAATGAGTCCATCATTTTCAACATGTGTTCCTGTACTGATGCACCTTCAGCCATCTTGGTACTAATGAGCACCCTCATGGCTGCCTGCCTAGCAGGCCTGCCCTGTTCCGCAAACATCTCCTTTAAGTTCGATATAATATCATATGCAGTCTTACAGGATTGATGTTGGTGTTGCAAAACACTAGACATGGATGCCTGAATGTAACATCGGGCCATCTCATTGTCTTTGGCCCATTTGGTGTAAATTTCCTTTTCTGCATCTGATGCATCCGGGCCAGGCTCATCAAGGGGGGTTTTGGTAAGGTCATATTTATATCTTGAAGCTGTCAGGACAATATCGAGATTCCGTTTCCAGTCTACTTAGTTGGATCCCACCAACTTATTCTAGGTGAGGATGGTCGCAAGTGAATTGAAAGTAGTTGAATTCATGCTTGAAAAACTGTAGCACATAACCATACATTCAATTAATGAATTTAAATGACATTGGGTTTAGTATTCTACCAAATTTATGTGGAAATCCTCATAACCACTAAATTCAGAATACATAGGAATCCCAACCCTCTGGGGTGTGCCTCCTTGGGGAGTGCTTATACCACCTAGGCTGGTGCGGATCATAGTTGGTCAAAATTGGAATTAAGACTAACTTTCCATGATCCCCATCATTCATTATTATCTAGGTATCTCATACCAAATAATGTATGACTCCCGATTAGCTTTGGTTTCTAAAATACATGAGGTAAATCCTTGGGGATACTACATCATTATTTTAGTTAAGTGTGACCCACCAACTTAGCATTGCATGACAACCGTTGCGGGTAGCTCCTCCTTAGGGAGTGGGCCCCCGTCCCGTCTCATCAACACTATCCATAGGAGATCCATAACTAGTATCCAGACAAATATAAGCCCTCCGTGGGGAACGACCATTCTCAAGATGGCGCGAGGCTAATACTTTCCTTACAATGGACCTATGGTGAAAAACCATGGGGATTTCTAAATATAAATGCCCCGCTCCCACTTAATATTTTAGAATTGAGGATTTCCTTATAGGTATATGGTATATGGGCCCACAAATATATAGATATCAAATCATCTAATGATATGACCAATGAATGGTTCCAAGTCAAGTTATTTAAAGAAAAGTCCAGTTTCTAAAATTAGTGTTACCAATGGATCCATCTCATGGGCCCATTAACTCTAATTAGAACTCTTTCCAAAAATTAATTTGATTTGACCAATTTTGGAAATTGCTATGTTTGGATCAGATTTGGAAACTTTCTAAAACAAGCATTCATCCATAAAAAGAAAGTGCTATAATTAGAAACTAGTCCTCTCCTCCACATGGCCCATGCGGAATAGACTTCTTGGACTTCTAGACTTTCCATAGCTTTGGGATTCCTTAAACTGTTTGGGTATCTCCAAAACTCCTTGGTAATCTTCAAACTTTTTTGATTAGGAGTCCATCTCAACTTTCCTTCTTTGTCTCGGACGTCTCTAGAATTTCCATAAATTCCTTGTCTCTACAATGAGACTTACATGGTAATCTAAACATGGAAAGAAAATGGCTATAGGGAAATTCATCATGCCTTGCCCTTTCACGGGAAACCAAGGAAACCATGATGCCCTTTACGCTTAGCCACAAATAAACCATTCAACCATAATAGAAAGTAAATGTCATGTGGGCCATATGGAGAGGACATTATCACCTGCAAGTTAGTATCTCATACAACAAAGCATCTCACAAAACCAGGTTGCCAAACAACAATGGAAAAACAAGATGCCAAAGATTTGCCACTTCTACCCAAGATGCACTACGCAGAGGGGGTCCAGGGGGCAGCGCCCCTGGTGGGGTCCAAGGGGCAGCGCCCCTGGTGGGGGTCGAGCTGCACAGTTAGCTCGTAGGGGTCCAGGGGGCTCGGGGGCAGCGCCCCCGAAAAAAAAAAGGAAAACAGATAAAAAACAAAGTGATTTTTCCTGAGTTCGGCTAGTCGAACTGGTCCTTACGGCTATCCGGCCAGACTCTACTGGTAGTGATCCATGCGGCTAGCCGACCTGACTAACCCAGAAATATGGGTTTTTCAGATTCGACTCCTGCTGTTCCCTGATCACTTCTAATGATCTCAGTAGGCTTCTAATTGCTTCTTACAATTCTTCCATCATGATTAAAACCTTTTGTGACATTCCAAACATGGATCTGCTACAAAAGTAAGCAAACCCAATAAACACTGATCCTTACATAGCCCTCGTTGTATCCTCTTCGCATCTCATGCAAAGATTAGAACAAGGTTACTGATCTAACATGATTAGAGATGAGGTATGGCTTTGATACCAATTGTTGGAAGTAGGTGGGCCTCGTGGATAGATTTTCAAAACTTTTGACCCACTTGACTCAAGGATCAAGTATCCATAAAGCCAAAAACCCAATCCAGGATGCATAACCCTCAATCTCATGATCATGTACAGTAAGTAAAACTATCTAAAATATAGAACATAAACGAACAAGCATCCATTACAATCCATAACATACAAGGAAGCAGTTTATACCTTAGGAGCTCGGTTGTGCTCTAATGGAGAAGTTGATCACTTTCGTTGATGTAGAACTTTTCTACAAACTAAGATCAGAATCTCCACCACCTCTTAGCCTTCCACGCTATGACCCGAATTAGATATCTCTTCTCAAGAAGATCGGTGGAATCTTTAAGAGAAAACCCAACTGAAACCCCAAGGAACTAGAAGAGGAAGAGAGAAGAGAGCAGTGTAACTATTGCACTAAAAGGAGGGACGTTTTTCACTATAATATGATGGACGTCCAAGAGGGATGTGTTCCCTTATATAATCTCTCAAGTATCCTCTTTTCTTAATTGAAATAGAAGTCTTACTTCCACAACAATTAGCAAGTATACTATTACCACTATTAGAAGTCCTATTTTAAATAGAAATAGTAACTTTCTAATTCCTTCCTTTTAGAGTTCAAATATGATTAGTATCTTTCTAATAACTTGGGCTAGCGTGGGGACCACTAGGGATTCCATAGAAAGCTGGCTCCAACTGGGACACGCGACCCCACATCTCATGTACAATACGGGCTCACAGTTAATTGCAAATAACACCACTATATAAATGCAATTGCACTCCAGTCTTAGGAATAAATTACAATGAAGACCCTAAACTTCCCGATTACCACAAGTAGGCCCCTCTATCAATATCCATGGATCAATAGGAATAAATCTGTCTCTTCCAATATTAGTTCCACATCTTATTATCCTTGAGCCCCAATTAATCATTATGATCATCAGTACCATCCAATTAACTCTTAATCGAGATGGGTGCGCACTTACTAATGACAAATCCATTAATTGGCACAAGGGGATAATAGAGATAGATTCCATCTTGATCATTCAATGTTCCCACAGTCCTACTACCAAATACCCAAGACACCGAGGTGTTGACCTATAGTTGGCCTCACTCATTGGTGACTCAAAGCAAATGAATAGATAGAAACTTGAGTTAATCAATGTCTCAGGATTGAGAGTCTATTGCTGGGGAATTATGAGAGCAGACCTTATTATTGAGACGGAATCCCATAAGGTGCTTCTCATGGCCCTTCAATACATCCAATGTACCAGCACATTGATCCAGAATCTTCCATTCTGATTGAGACAAACCACACTATCTCATAGTGATCAAAGTGTTGCAACCTTATCAGATGAGATGCCCAGTCTCATCACTGGTTGTGAAGATATTTTAAGTATAAGATTTGTGACATATATCTCCCGTGTGTGGATCTCATCCATACACATATATCACATCTAATATACTAATGGGACCCGGTTCAACTCATGAACCATTATGTCATATGTATTGGTCATGTGCATAAAGTAATAAAATAACATTCATCTCATGAAAGAAAAGCATGATTTTATTGATAAATAAATAAATTAATCAATTTATGACATCAACTGATGGATTGAGTCCATACAATCTAACACACCTGTCAAGACTTTTTGCTTGATCCTGCGCGGACTCTTTTCTGCAATATGGCTCACTAGTTGACATACGAGCTTCGTCAGGCGCCTAAACATCTGACCTCATATCTTGGCCTGCTGAGGAGAACTGGGTATGGCACCTTTCATGCCGAGAACTTGCTTTGGCTAATCAGCTACTGGGCGAGCCTGGTCGGGGTGATGGAGGGGTTGACGGATGAACTTTTGGCCGTCCACATAATCCAGTGGGAGTCCCTGAACTCCCATTTTGAATTAGTGGATCTGAACCGCACTCTCATGATCGCGGAGTGGTAGTTGACCGAGGCACGGGAGACGCTTCACAGGCTCCATGGCCGGTTACAAGGTCAGAATGGCCATGCCAGACATCTTGCCATAGCAAAGGATTGAGAGTGGGAGATGGCTGATCGGATGGACGGGTTACTTCGGCATGCTGACGGAATGTGCCATTCTGCTTCCCGGGGTGTTCCTCTTGGGCCATTAGTTGGATCTGGCGTCAATGTTATGTTGGTCAGGATTTTCGGTGAAATACCGAAAGGAGTTTTAGGACTCTACTTGACTGGGCTAGTCAGATCCTGTGACCATCGCCACTTGCTCCAGTTGTGCTTACGGTAGTTTCTCCTTGGCCTGTTTTCTGTTTACCTTTTGTTCTAACTCTCCTCTGTTCCTTTTTTTTTTGTAAGTTCATCATTGTACGGGTGCTTGTTGCCCCCCTTTTCTCTTTTTTCTTTATCTAATGAAGTAAGTACACTTTCTTTTGCCCGACAGTCTTTTCCTCATCATGATTCTTCTCGTTTTTTATTTATTTGTGCAATTGTGGGAAAGATTGTAACTTGAGGCCATTTGCTCATAAGTTATTTGTGTCTTTGGTGCTTGGATGTTTAGCCTTTCGGTCATGTCTATCTAGACAGTACGAAGGCGCTACCTTTGTCGGGTTCTAGCATTTTTCACGCCTCCCCCCACCCCTTTTTTTCATCGGGTATTGTCTACTTTTGCAGCATTAGGTTATCCTTGCTTCAAGATGTTTTTTGCCCACTTTGGTTAGCCCTTATGAGCGTGAGGCGTTATCTGCCTTGTCTTTATTGGACGAGATACCTTTTTCGGCGGGTCGCCTTTTGCAGGCTGTTTGCCTGCTTCAGACGAGTTGCCTTGGTTTTTTTTTTTAGGCGAGTTGCCTTCTTCAGACTAATTGCCTCTCTCAGGCGTCATCGGATCTGATTGGCCCGTGACCTTTATATGAGGAAGTTCATTAAAAAAATGGAAGTATCAAGTTAATGGGTAAATGGGCTCTTCAAAGCACCTTCTCTTTTCTTTTACTGAGAGTATTCTTAAGGAACTTGTCATTGATTGGCAGTTGTTGCCTGACCCCATTTACATCCCTCAAGTGGTAAGCACCATTCGTATAGATGGTATCTACCACGTATGGTCCCTCCCACTTAGTCTCAAACTTCCCAGTTGACTTAAATGCGGTCTGTTAGATTGTATGGTCTTAATCCATCAGATGATGTAATAAATTGATTAATTTCTTTATTCAGTAATAAAATCATGTTTTCTTTTAATGATATGAACGGTGTTTTATTCCTTAATGCACATAACCAATACATATGACATGATGGTTCATGTGATGAATCGGAGCCCATTAGTATATTAGATGTGATATATGTGTATGGATGAGACCCATACACAGGAGATATATGTCACAAACCTTATACTTAAATATCTTCACAACCAGTGATGAGATTGGGCATCTTATCTGACAAGGTTGCAGCTCTTTGATTTGTTGGAATTAGGTGGTGTTAGATTGTATGGACTCAATCCATCAGTTGATGTGATAAATTGATTAATTTCTTTATTTATCAATAAAATCATGATTTACTTTCATGAGATGAATGTTATTTCATTACTTCATGCACACGACCAATACATATGACATAATAGTTTATGCATTGAACCGGGTCCCATTTGTATACTATATGTGATATATGTGTATGGATGAGATCCACACACGGGAGACATATGTCACAAATCTTATACTTAAATAGCTTCACAACTAGTGATGAGATTGGGCATCTCATTTGATAAGGTTATAACACTTTGATCACTATGAGATAGTGTGATTTGTCTCGATCATCAGAATGGAAGATTCTGGATCATGGTGCTGGTACATTGGATGTATTGAAGGAGCATGAGAAGCACCTTATGAAATTCTGTCTCGATTATAAGGTCTGCTCTCATAATTCCCTAGCAATAGGGTCTCAATCCTGAGACATTAATGAACCCAAGTTTCAATCTATTCATTTGCTTTGAGTCAACAATGAGTGAGGCCAACTGTAGGTCAACACCTCGGTGTCTTAGGTATGTGGTAGTAGGACTGTGGGAACATTGAATGTTCAAGATGGAATCTATCTCTATTATCCCCTTGTGCCAATTAATGGATTTATCATTAGTAAGTGCGCACCCATCTCGATTAAGAGTTAATTGGATGGTACTGATGATCACTTTAATTAATTGGGGCTCATGGATAATAAGATGTGGAACTAAGATTGGAAGAGATAGATTTATTCCAATTGATCCATGGATATTGATAGAGGGGCCTACTTGTGGTAATTGGGAAGTTTAGGGTCTTCTATGTAATTTATTCCTAAGACTGGAGTGCAATTGCATTTATATAGTGCTGTTATTTGCAATTAACTATGGGCTCGGATTGCACGTGAGATGTGGGGTCGCGGTGTCCCAGTTGGAGCCAGCTTTCTATGGAATCCCTACTGGTCCCCACGCTAGTCCAAGTTATTAAAAAGATACTAATCCTTCTTAACTCTAAAAGGAAGGAATTAGAAAGTTACTATTGGAGTAGGACTTCTAATAGTGGTAATAGTATACTTACTAATTGTTGTGGAAGTGAGACTTCTATTTCAAATAGGAAAAGAGAATGTTGTTAATTTGTAATGGGAGTTAAACTTCTATTTCAAATAGGAAAAGAGGAGGCTTAAAGTGCTATAAAAAGGGGAATTCTCCCCTCTTGGACGTCCAATAATAGGAGTGCACGCCCTGCCCCAAATTGTGCAAGTTGTTGCACAATTTCCTCTCCTCTCTCTCTTCTAGTTCCTTGGAGTTTCGAGTTGGGTTTTCTCTTGAAGACTCCACCAATCTTCTTGAGAAAAGAGATCTAGTTCGGGTCATACCGTGGAAGGCTAAGAGGTGTTGGAGATTCTGATTTTACTTTGTAGAAGAGTTCTACATCAACGAAAGTCATCAACTTCTCCATTAGAGCACAACCGAGCTCTAAAGGTATAATCTACTTCATTGCATGTTGTAGATTTTTATGGAAGCTTGTTGGCTGCTTGTTTCTATCTTTTAGATAGTTTTATTTACTGTACATGATCATGAGATTGAGGGTTTATGCATCCTGGATTGGGTTTTTGGCCTTATGGATACTTGATCCCTGAGTCAAGTGGGTCAAAAGTTTTGTAAATCTATCCACGAGGCCCACCTACTTCCAACAGGTGGACCTCGTGGATAGGTTTTCAAAACTTTTTGACCCACTTGACTTAGGGATCTGATGTCGATTTCCGCAAGTATAAGGTTGTCTCAAGTAATATAGACTATGGAAGTCCGAATATCATTCCCACGAGGATCGTTACAAGGAAAATACCAATGATCAATGAAAGGAGTATCAACTCAAATATAGCTAACAAATGTAAATGGAGATAACAAAAACAGTGGAAATAAAAATGAAGATAATAACAATGGAAATAAAATAATGCAAACTAAAAGAAAACAAGAAACTAGATAACAAGGAGATGTTGGTAAAAATAGAAAATGAGTGGATGGAGATAAAAAGAAATGTGCTAAAAGTGTAAAATCAATGGTGGAATTGATGGTGTGTCACGACCCCAAACCCGGGGTCCGTGAATTGGGAGATAAGTAATAATTATGTTTCTCCCAAGATCGGCTTGTGTGAGGATTACAAATTCCAACACACTTTGAATATTTAGCGGAAGCTTTCGTGGTGTTGCAACTCGGAGTCCGTGGCTATTGGATTCCGCACCGCACTCAACCCAAGCATATAGTCATCTTATCAATGATCCATCTTAGACTGGAATAAACCATTACAATAAAAGTACACAGGGTATTACATTCCCATATATGTTCAAGTTACAAATAAAAATGTGTATTAATTACAAATCCTAAGCAAAAGGCTAATAGAAGCTATACAGGAAAACAAGCTAATGATCACTACCCCATATGTGACATAATACCGATGGCAAGGTCAGTGTCTACATGACATAGCCGACAACCAACCTGAAAGCTCATGGCTCCATAGCCAACACGTGCACTCATCTCTGGTGAAGAAGTCTGAACCTGAGTACTAAAGTAGTGGGTCAGACGTGACGGTCTGGCAGATGGTTGAAAAGATAAAACAATTTACTGAACGATAAAACATGTAATAAATCATGCTGTCTGATCAAAATTGTACATAATAAGAATGTATCGGAAATCATGAATATCTGACGAAATCCTGTATTCATATAAAACGGGTATGAAACACGAATATTTGGCAAAACATGTATTCCCTTAAAGCATGTCTAAACCATGAACAATTTACAAATCATGAACTCATTTAAAGCATCTATAAATAATGAACATTTCACAAATCGGGAACTTATTTAAAACATGTATAAATAATGAACATTTATTAAGAAAATACATGATCAATATAAAGCAGTACGGGTATCAAGGATCATGAACTATCAAGATGGCAACTACACAAAGCTAAATCATCTATCACCGAAGTGATAGAGCAAGCATATCAAGGCGTTGACCTTAGTCACCGAAGTGAGGAGGAACAACGAAATTTACATATACATATACTATATACGGGATGGGACCACGGTGGCAAACCGGGCATCGGGAATCACGGTAGCGAACCGGATATCGGGAACCATGGGAGCGAGCTGGGTATCGGGACGGGACCACGGTTAATAAACCGGTTATCGGGATCCATGCTACAGCTGGCGGGACAAGAAGGGATCTCCAAGTCAGTAGATCAGACCGACAAGGTCATCCAAGCTTAGTGGTGCCGACTCATAGGTTATATGTAAGTAAACAAAACAATTACATGTATGCATGTTCTCTTTTTGACTCATGGGCTCGCACTACAAAGCTCTGGCCCCATATTGCCTCAGGGTTTTATTCTCAAAATAATAATCCTTTCGGTTCATGGGTCATATACAAGAAATCAACAAGTACGAATATAACGGGACGGGATACCCATAGGCACGAAAACATATCTGTATCAGGTCGAGCATAAATGGGTTAGCAACATGCTAAAAACAAAACATAAATTTCAATACCTTCGGGGCAAGTCTAATCATACAATATGAGATTTAAAGTGTACAAGTGAAATTCGAGTTTAAATAAGACATAATGGATTTCTATACTTTTCCGGGCCAAACGTTGAGGGTCCTAGATTTAAATCAATGTGAATGGGGTCCCGTATGTCTAATTTGACATAAACTTGGTACTCCATGAGAATTAAGGACATCTCGGATCCCTATGCACATTGACGAGTCTAAGGATCCTTGACGAATCTTCATAATGGGGTTTCTCTTCATCCGGACTCCATTCAATGCCTTCCAAGTTCTTACATTGCATTGGGGCGCTCGAAGACACAAATATCCTTTTATATGGCGTGGCCGGGCTAGCAAATGCTAAATACAGTTCAATGTTTTCGGGAATGAACATAAAAAGTTCGGGAACAAAGCAATGCAATTAGCCTTTCGAAATTCCAGGATAGACACCGGGGTTCAAAACTAATTCGAGGTGGATAGGGGTCCCGTATGTCGTTTTCGGAAAATACTTGATACTCTTTGAATTTGAAGACATTCTGGGTCCCTTGTGCACTTGGAAGTTCCCAAAACTTCAATGAATACCTTGTGATTATGGTTTTTTTCTCATCCGGGCTTCATACATCACTTAATAAATCTTTTGACACAACGGGGCTCCCCATGAACCTCTCACAATCATATAAATGTTTTACTTCAGCTCCAAACATGTCCCCAGTGAGACAGCACCCATCGCTCGAGGGGACATTACAGTTCGCTCGAGCGGAGGGGTCGCTCGAGCGAACCAGGGGTCGCTCGAGCGGACCTGCCCATTTCAGGCTGGCTCGAGCGAACTACCAGTTCGTTCGAGCTAGCAACTCTCTGGATGGGCTGCTGGGAGAGTTCGCTCGAGCGAACAGCTCTCTGGAATGGGACGAGCCCTTATCTGGGCAGTTCGCTCGAGCGAAGTATCAGTTCGCTCGAGCGAACTGTCCAGAACTAGTTCCGGGACAGTTCTGCTCTGCCTTCTTCTCTTCATACAAAAACCCATTTTTGAGGTTCCATTTCCACATCAGTAGAGGGCATAAAAGCACCTCAATACTATCTTCAAATCCCCAGCAAAACTCCTCACAACAACCACCAAGGCTCCATCATACATCTCCATTCTTTTCCACATTAAATCACAAAGAGAAGGAGAATAACCACAACCACATAGATTCATTCAAGTCTTAGACAAGAGATAAAAACAAAAGCTATAAATCACATTTTTAGGCAATACATGGGCTAATCAACCCTTTCATGAGCATTTAATCACATTGAATGCAACTAGAAACAAGACATTAATGTGAATCAAGATTTTCCATAAACATGTCAGCATTCAACAATCATCTTTTCGAAAGCAATAGGAAATCATAGTGAAAAGCATGATTAAAAGCAAGTATCAAATCATTAAGCACAAGTAATAAAAATCCATATTTTTCTCATAAAACATGCTAATACTAGAAACCATCCATTCAGCCACTTGCCTTAGGTCCAAGCTAAGCAAATCCAAGCTCAAAACACTATCAAGATCAACCTACAAGCAAAACAAAGGAAACCCCCAAAAACAAACCCATCTTAGAACCCTAAAATGGTAACTCATCAAAGAGAAGGAATGGGTTCAAACAAGCTAAGAAATAGGACCTAGGGGAAAGCCATTGCTCAACAATAGAAGATGGAAAGAGATCCTTACCTCTAGGGCCATTAATCAACAAGAAGGAGCTTGAAATAGGGGTTGCCCAGCTGAGATTTGTACAAGGATGATGTCCATGGAGAGCTAGAAGGATGAAGGAGAAGAAGTTGAGCTCAAGTCTCCACTTTAGCAAGGTTTGGAGGTGGATTTTGTGAGAGGGAGGAAGAAGGAAAAGAGAAAAGGGCAAAAAGCCCTGAGGAGCTGGAGCTCCTCTCCTAAGAGTGTTGGAATGAATGGGGAAGAAGGGAGAGGGGTGGTCCTTTTATAAAAGGGTGGGTGTAGGCTCCACCATCACTTAAACTTGTTGGGATTAAAACATCAATTTCTGGGCTCAGGATACGATTGACGAAGAAGAGAAAAATGTTCCTCATAAAATCTAGTTTTCAAAAAGTATAATTTTGGCATGGTTCTGAAATCTCGAAATTTGGATCCAGATTTTGTGAAAAAGACCGATTTTGCCCCCATGGCTGGAAAAACTGATTTTAGGAGCTTCGAATGAGCACAGAGTGAACACGAAAGTTGTAGGGAAAGGCGAGATTAGTCAAACAAGGCTGAAATGGGAATTTTTGGGAATCACCGAGAATCTCCCCACGATGACCACGCAAAACAAATGGGACCCTACGGTCACTGTCTAGGTTCACTGGCTCTCAAAACTTCCCAAAGCTAATGAAAAGTCATTCTAACTCAAAAACTCAACCAAACAACCACTAAACCCAAAGAGAAAACCAAATCACGATTAAAACCACACTAAACCAAGAAATTAGGGGTCGGGTTCTCACATGGTGTGAATAGAGAAATGGAGTGTGAGAATTAAAATAAGTGAATAAATGTGTGGGAATGTGAATAGAATCTAACTAAAGCAAGTAAAATAAGCAACAAGCAATATTAATAGATAGATTGAATCATCTAGAATCCACAAAGTAACACCAATCCAATACTAATGCTCTTCTCTTTTCCCAAATTGTTACTCAAATCTAATGACAAATCAATGCTTAGATTTGGAATATATAACTTTAAAGATCTAAGATAGAAATTAGCAATCTAATAGCTAAGACTTTCTTCCCTTCATAAAAGAAAAGATTCCTAATGACTATCTATCAAAAGTAAGCATAAACCATCAAAAGATATTAACTCCTAAGCATGATTTATCAAACCTAAGCATAGATAGTAAAAAGAATGCTAAGAAAGAAAACAAGCATGGAAGGTAGCACATTGCAATGAAGAAAAATCTATTCTAGCATGTTAAGCATATAAACAAAGAAAATTAAGTGCATAAGCAAAAGGAATAGTATTAACTTAGCTTCATCTAGAAGATCCAATCAAGTGATTAGCCACCCATGGGAGAAGACAAAGCTTTCATTACAAATCTTCAAATTTTACAAGTCTTTCCTCACTTTCTCTCTACAATTGCTCTCAATTACATGAATAGCTTAAGTAAAGAGGAGGAGGCTCTCCTTGCTTTGTGTGTAATGCTTAGAGCTCCTTTCCTTATATAGACATTTGTCTTGCTCTATTTTGGTTTCTTTCCAATGTGGGATTTCATAAGAATGAAAATGTGAACATATGAATGTGATTCCCATGTTAGAAATGGGTTAACTTTGTCATTTCTTCATCCAATTGTCTTCCAAACTTATCCTTACTCTCTTTAACTCTTGAATCTCAACTTTAATATTCAATTAACACCTACAAAGTGAAATTAACATAATTGAGAATATTTTCAAACATATTTTATATGGAGGCTATTGGAACTCATATAAATGCATACAAATGACCATCTATAATGAAAAGATACGAGCAAAGCATGATGGGGAGGAAATTTATTATTTTTCTACTAAAAATAGTGTTTTGAGTTCTTTTATTTTTGAAAAATCATAAAATAATGCTATGAAAGTATATCTTTTGTGAACTCATCACACCCCCAAACCTACATTTTGCTAGTCCCGAGCAAAATAAAAGAAAACTAACGATATGCAGAAAATGATAAAAAAAATCCTAACTCACTTTTGTAGGAATCGCAGTTGCACTTTACCTCGTGCAACAAACCATTTAAACCCCTAACTTTCCCCTAGTAGACGGGTTTTGTCTCGTGAGGGTTTTCAGCGAATAAATCCCAGAAAATTCTTTTTATTTATACCCTTTGGTTTTTAGCAAACTAATAAAATTGAGAGCAAGTTTAGAACACTATCCAATTGCTAAAAATCTTTCAATGATGCTCAAGTCCCGAAGTGTTTTTGAGTGAGTTTAGCCAACACTTGTGTGGTTTTGGATTCTAAAAAAATACAACTTTGATCACCTTCTAAATCCATTCGTTTGACTTCAGCCTCACAATCATACTCTTGGAAATAAAATAGGGAAGATTTTCTGACTTATCACTCTATATGTGAGTATTGGCAAGGCAAAACGACTCACATTTCTTTTGAGAATGAGGAATTTTTGGAGAATTTATCTCATGGAAAGAACAACTATTTAACTGAGGGTGAAAATGCTCACTCAACTTCTCACTTGTTTAACATCCTAACTTTTCCTTAAATCCAATAGGTCTTTTATTGGTTGTAATGGGGTTAGGTGAAGGGTTTGGTAAAATTTGGAAAATGAGGTTTTAGGGTTTCTGAGAAGGTAAGGTCTTGAGTTTTCTTTGAAGGATTTTTCTTTGATTCAACTTCAGTTTTTCTTTTTTTCTCTTTTCTTTCTTTTTTCCTTTTTTTTTTCAACTTTTCTCTTTTTTTGTTTTATTTTTTTTTTGTTTTCTTCTTTTTTTTCCTTTTTTCGATAGGACTTTTTCCTTGGATAGATCATGTGAAATATCAACAATGCACACCTCCTTCTTTCTTCATCTTTTCCTTACACTTCTAAAAAACAATGGGTTGAAGGCTTTTTATTTGGGTGGAGAGGCTTTTGGGATTTTTAAGGAAAAATATATAAAGGATAATGGTTGAAAAAGGGTTACTATGGAAATGTTTTTATGGGTAGTTCGCAAGCCCATAAAGGATACTGACCATGGGGTTTTAATTTTAGATTGCCTATCATTACTTTACCAGGTCTAAAAAGGTGCTCACAAGCTACAAGTCAAGGTTAGTTCACAATTTTGATGACATCCTCAATGGTTGGAAAGAAATAGGCACTAATGAGATAAAAAGAAATATGCCAAAAACTACGAGTTTGAGTAGGTCTTCATTCTACTCGGAATTAGCGCAGAAGAGTCCTTACCCTGGAGGAATAGAAAGGCTCTACACTCAATTGGTTTAGCCTCCACTAGTGATTTGTCAGGGTCACTCGATGTGCCCACTCTTCACTTGGACTAAACTCATGTGGCTAAATGTGCAAGAATTTTTCCAAGACTTGATTTTGTGACATTCTTTTTAGGATTTGGATATTATGGTAAACTAAGATTTCAAAATTTATTAACAAGATAAAATCCCATGGAAATTTCTTTTTTAAATATTTACATGTAAATACATGTGTGCAATGTCGTACCACACCCCCAAATCTAAATCAAACATTGTCCTCAATGATATGCAATGCGAAATGATAAATGGACAAGGAAGAAAAAGAAAAAAAATGGAACGCCTTACCATGGGTTGATGCAAAAAATGAATATTGGTCTGCCTACCAACCAGCGCTATGTTTCACTTTGTCAGCCCGACGTGACCTTGAAAGTTACTTATGCAACATACACAGGGTCCTGAACAAGAGTCTCTTCGATATCCTTGTCCTTAAGCTCCAAAAAAGGTTTCAACCTCTGGCCATTGACTTTAAAAACATCCCCATTCTTAAGGTTCTCAATCTCAACTGCCCCATGAAAATAGACAGTGTGCACAATGAAGGGTCCAGTCCAACGGGATCCTAGTTTTCTTGGAAAGAGATGCGCGGGTGAGAATTATACAGAAGAACTTTCATGCCTGGTTCAAAGGATTTCTTCAAGATAGATTGATCGTGATTTCTTTTCATCCGATCCTTATAAATCTTGGCATTCTTATAGGCATTATTTCTAAGTTCCTCCAGCTCATTGAGATGCAACTTGCGTAGGTTACCAGCTTTAGCTAAATCAAAATTGAACATTTTGATGGCCCAGTAAGCACTATGCTCCAATTCTACCAGCAGGTGACATGCTTCTCCAAAGACCAATCGATATGGAGACATTCCGATCGGGGTCTTATAGGTAGTCCGATAAGCCCATAAAGCGTCTGTCAATCTTAAAGATCAATCTTTTCGGGTATGTAAGATCCTGACCTGAATGACCTCGATTAGTACTAATTAAGTCATGTGTTAGTCCTAAGCGTGATTGGTGGGTTTTGATTAAGTTAGGAATAGAATAACTTTTGATATAGCTTTGGGGAATTTTAAGTGCCTTAAAAATTAGTGGGACCCTTTGGGGGTTCCTTTTGTGACCTTGCGTGTACTCGGAGGATTACTTGAGATCCTAATTATTCGTATTTCAATCCAGTTTTACTCATCTCGTTAATCCCTTTAACTTTCGTGTTGATCCCGTCCCCGTTCGAAACCCCGAAACCCGACTTTCCTAGCATTGAGGGTAAAATAGTCTTTTTACATCAAATTTCGACACAAAATTCAATGTTCTTGAAACCCTTGAAATTTATACTTCTTAGAAACTAGATATTTCGATGATCATTTTTCCCTCCTTCGTTGAACTCTTCCGAGGTCCCGAAAACCATGATTTTAGCCCAATAAGATTGCTAGCAGTGGAGCGAACTCCCCACTTGTTATATAAGGAGAACTCTCCTCTTCTTCCTCCTTTTCCAGCACAAGAACCTCAACCCATCTAGGGTTTTCTTCTTCTCCTTGTTTCTTGCTGTCTCATCTTCAATATCTCTATCAATCTTACACCACTTGAAGAATGGAAGTTACCATCTTCTTCCACACTTCTAGGACTCTCCGTTTATACTATTCTTGGAGGAAAGCTCCCATTCTAAGATCCTCATTGAGCTATTCTTGCCCATTTGGAGACTTTTCAAGTAAGCAATCCCTCCCATCTCTTTGATGTGTCTTTTCCTAGCCTATGAGTTGCCATTTTCATTATTGAAGCTTTCTTCTTCTTGTTCATTGTATTGACCCATTTAGGGTTTGTATTTAAGGATTTTCGTTGTGTTGTAGGTTGGCCTTGTAAGAGAGTGTGATTAGAGCTTGTTTTTCTAAGCTTGGACCCAAGGCAAGTGGATGAATGGATTTTTGAATGATTTCATGTTTATGTGAAAATATGGATTTTTATTTATTGCTTTCAACAATGCTTTCCCTATGGATTTTAATAGCTTTGAAATGTGCATATTGGTAAGCCTTTTTCTCTTGTTTGATCTCTTAAAATGTGTACATTATGTTTTGATAAAGTTGTTTGTCACTTATGAATCTTCATGAATGATGTTTACTCTTGTGATAAACGAAATGGTTTAATGATCTTGATGGAGTGGTTGTAGGGGAGTTATTATGGTTTGGAGAAGGCAAGGAGACTCAAATGTTTATGGAAGATTTGAATGGGGTTTTGTGTGAGGTTTTAAGAGATTTTAAGCCTTCATTCATGTGTAGAAAGGAGGCTCAAAGGAGTTTGTAAGAAGAGGAAAAAGGAGGGAGCAGAACTGTCCCAGAATCTGTTTCTGGACAGTTCGCTCAAGCGAACATGACACTTCACTCGAGCGAACCCATTCAAAGGACAGTTCACTTGAGTGAACCTTAGCTCGCTCGAGCGAGCCCTCCCAGAACTCCAACCAGAACGTTGTTAGCTTGAGCGAACCAAAAGTTCGCTCGAGCCAACCTGAACTGGACAGGTCCGTTTGAGCGAACCCAACTTCGCTCGAGCGAACCCTTCCAGAGACCACTTCGCTTGAGCGAATTGTATTGCCCGCTAAAGCAACTTGCACTGTTCATCTGGGGCTATGTTAGAGCAGGAAGGTGATGTTTAAATGTTTGGAAAATGTTTGTTGGAAGTCCATTTGAGAAAGAACCCACATCACGAAGATTCATCGAAGTGTTGAAATTACCAAGGTGCATAAGGAGCGTGGAATGTCTCCAAACTCATGAAGTACCAAATCTATACTGTAATCGACATATGGGACCCCTATTCACCTTGAACTAGTCCTAAATCCTAGTACTTGTCCCGAAATCTCGAAAGTCTACTTATATTTCATTGTTCCCGAATTTTGTTATGCACTCCCGAAATTCATGATTTATGATTTATCATTCCCGAAAGCACTGAAATTATATTAGTAGCATTTTGCTAGTCCCATTGTGCATTGCTCGAAATGAAGTGATATTTGTGCTTTTGAACACCCCCGTCCTGCCCATTTATATACTTGTACCCGATATATTTTATACTTGTCCCGATTTTTGTTATTTAACCTATGAGTCGGCACGACTAAGCTTAGAGGACCCTGTTGGTTTGATCCACCGACTTGGATGTCCCCCTCCCATCCCGCCAACTGCATTTTGGATCTCGATACCCGGCTTATTGCCGTGGTCCCGTCCTGATACCTGGCTCTCTTCCGTGGTTCCCGATACCCGGTTCGCTACCGCAGTTCCAGGTACCTGGCTTGCCACCGTGGTCCTGTCCCATATTATTATATATATTTTTATATTTTCGTTGAATCTCCTCACCTCGGTGACTAAGATCAATGCCCCAATATGCTCTTGTCACTTTGGTGATAGAGGACTTAGCTTTGTTGGTTGCCATCTTGCTTGTTTCCCGTTCCTTGGTACACTTACATGCTTTTATATTGTACATATGTTATTGAATAAATGATTTAATATTTTCCTGGAATTTATTGTTTAAACAGATTTAAATGTTTTTTCAAGGTAAAGTCATTTGTTGTTATTATCATATCCTTTCATCCACCTATCAGACTGTTGTGTTTGACCCATTCTTTGGTACTCAGGTCCAGACGTCGATCACCTCGAGGCGGAGCTTGAGGAGGCGGTTGGTGAATCGCAACGTTTAGTGGAGTGGCATGCCGATGATATCATTTAGACATCGGTTGCCTCGAGATACGATTCATTTTGGGGATTGTGGTTAACCATTCTTTTGGATATTGTTTTGGGTTGTACTGGCCTTTGTTGGCCTCTATTTTGGAAATGCTAATTAATCAATCTTTTGTATAAACATTAACTTTACTTCTGGAGAATTGCTTATGAATATTGGTCACTCTGATATACTTTGTTTTATATTAATGTGTTATCAGTCTTGTTGATGAGAATAAGCTATATACTTGATTTGCTACACGCTTCTGCATTTAACAAAAATTCATGTATGTTGATGTGATATCCTCACCGCGGACACCTGTGGGAAATCACATGCATGGATAGTATCATATTCTTTATTGACCCGTATAAGCATTAGCCAAAATAAATTTATGATCTATGGCATCTCATGAGTCCCGATCCCGGATTTGGCCCGAGGACCCGATCCGGGGTCGCACCAGACTGGAATCAGAGAAAGTCATTTTTCAAGCAATTAAAAGAAACTAGAAATCCTAAGGACGCGGCGAGGATTCATTAGACTCTTCGTTAGCTAGTGTTGTGTGAGCAATGTGTGACCCTTTATTCAATTATTATGTGCTAACATCTTGTTTTGCAGCATTATGCTATCTTGTAAGAGACCGATAAATGGCAATTCCACAGCAAGTAACAGTGATCATACAGGGCCAGTTGAAGAAGATATGGTTGATAACACCATGCAAAACCAGTTTCAACAAGTGATGCAAGCCATACTTGATTAGCAGCATCAGGCCAATGAGAACCAAGCTAGACTACAAGAACAATTGGCTAAGAAGGATGAGGATCATGCCAGGGAGTTGGCACGGATGTAAGCACAATTGCTAGAGGTATTACAAAGAAGGCCTGAGACGGTTCTACCTCAACCACTAGGCCCACAGATTGTCATCAATCAAAGGGAGCATTGTTAGAGATTTTGTGTATTGCAATTTGATGGATGCACTATTCATTTTATTCATCATTTGAATTCACACACATGCATTGTTTTAGAAAAGCTTGAAATCTTGATTTATACATGCATTGTTTTAAATCTTGTACACCTTATGATTTATGCATGTTTTGGTTTTAAACATTGGATGCATTTTTAGTTTTAAAAAGGATTTTATAAATCAAGCTAGCCATTTGTTTTAAAACTTTCAACTCTATTTAGGCTTTTTATGTTTCATGATTTTAAAGCACTTGGATTGGTTTAAATCATGTTTCCATGCTTGGTTTAATGGCCGAAAGATCTCACAAGAAATTTACTTTGAAAAATACAAAAGTTGGGATTTTTGTCTTTGCTGTCGGTCAACCGACAAGTTAGGTGTCGGCTAACCGACCATAGAAAATGAACTAACCGAACACCATGTCAGTCAGAAAACCAGAGAGCTGCATTTTCATATAATTTACACGTCGGTCAGCTTGTCGGTCAGGGCTCGGTTAACCAACCTTGCTTTTGAACCTGACCGAAGCTCTCTCGGTTAGAAAACCAGAGAAGAGTTTTCTGACCAAGTTTACATTGTCGGTTAGGGTGTCGGTCAGGCCTCGGTTAACCGAACATGTTGACTAACCGAACCATGCTTTATGGTCAACAAATTTTCGAAAATATGACCGTTGGCCTGTGACTGTTGGGGGTGTCGGTTAACCGACCCCTGGATGTCGGCTAATCGACAGGTAGCCGTTGAGCAACTTTTTCTATAAAAAGAAGCTCATTCCTTAGCTCCAAGTGATGATGTTTGAAGCCCTTCTTGAGGTATTTTGAGGGAAAAGAAAGGGGATCAAGTTAAAGAAGGCTAAGGGTCATTAAGGAAAGCTAAAGCTTGGATTAATGAAGTTAAACCACCAAGTAAGCTTTGCCTTTTTATAATCATTGTTTTATGCTTTATTTAATCTTTGGTAAATGATTTTAGCATATAAACTATGATGTGTTGAATCCTCTACTCCTTTAATCTTTGATTTAAGTCATTGGATTCTTCACCTTGATTTCTAAACAAGTTTGTTTTAATACTTTATAAAACATGTTTTGTCAAAACCTTTGATTTGTTTGATAACATGTTTTGTTGAACTTTTTTGAATCATCCATGTTGTTTTCACAATCCTAAACCTTTGTTGCACTAGTTTTTGAAAACAACACTTAGCATGCTCACTTGTCTAAACCCTAATTAGTTACAAGTGACTTGCTTTAAACTTCAATCAAATCTTTGTATGCATTAAACCCTTGAATGCTTCTTAGCATACATTGATTGATCTTAAACTTTTAATATTGATTGAAGTTTCCACACACTCACTTCATAAGCATACATCTTTGCATTCATAGTGTTTGTGTGAGTTTGATTTTCACCTTCATATTTGCCTATTCTAGAGGCATTTCAATTGAGCCTAATTGTATTCTCTTGAAGTGTTTTGAAGACACTAATCTTGAGAAGAAAACCCTTGTTTGTAAAGGTTATTGCTTAACCTAGAAAAGCATTGTGTAAAGGTCGTTGTTTAGCCTTGAAAAACAACATTGTAAGGTTATTGCTTATCCTTAGAAAGCATAGTGTAGAGGTTACTGCTTAGCCTATTGAAAAGCACAAATAGTGGAAATCCGGTGGGGTGTAGATTCACAAGCCGGTAGTGGATGTAGGCATGTTGGCCAAACCACTATATATCTTGTGTTGTGGTGATTGCTTCTTGTGGTGATTGTTGTTTAGCTTCCGCATTTAGTTTGTTAATCATCATAAGTGGTTAATTGTTTTAAAGAAGTTTAAAATTGGCATAATTAGTCAATAACTTTTAGCTCACCCTATTCACCCCCCCCCCCCCCCCCCCCCCCCACCTCTAGGGTTCGGATCCGGAACTTTCAATTGGTATCAAAGCCTCGTGCTCTATATTTAGGATCAAGTGTTTTGGAACTCTTGATTAGGTGTAAAAACCTAGAGCTTAGACCCTAGTTGGATTAATCTTGAAAATCATTTCTATGGATTCCACTAAGATAGATTGTATAGATTCCCTTGTAGATTCTTCTAGACCATTCCTTCTTCCAACATTTGGAGATTCAAACCATGAATTTAATGAATCTAAATTTGAATCAAATGAAGAAGAAAATGATGAAAATCAAGATGACATTCAACAAGCCTATAATGATTTATGTACATTTTCCCTAGAGCTTGTTAAGAAGAATAAAAAATTGAAAGAAGAATCTAAAAGACTAAACAAAGAATTGGTCTCTTCAAAAGATGAACTTAGAGAAAAAGAAGAAATAATACATTGCCTAGACTCTAAGTCTATGATCACTTTATACAACTTGTCTAATGCTCAATATGAACAAAATGAAATTAAAACAAATAATGATGAGCTAAAGAAAGAAATTTGAGTTTAAGAGATACAATAAAAAGACAAGATAAAAACATTATCCATCTAGAATCAAAATTAAAAATTTCTATGGATAACTTGTCAAATGTACAAGAAGAATTAAATGTATCTAAGATAAGTTGTGATAATCTTCTCAAAGAAAACAAAAATACAAGTGATCATGTGAAAAATCAAGTTGAAGACATTTCTAATTTAGAATCCAAGTTAATAATCACCAAAGAAAACTTTTAAAAAACTCAAAGTGATTTAAAAACTTTACAAATTGGATCTAATGTGAATGAACTAAAACTTGAATTAAAACTTGCTTATGAAAAGGTAAAAAAGTTTAATGGAATTGAAATTAAACTAATGAAAGTTATAAATGAAAATTCAATTCTTAAAAACCAAGTCACTCAACTTGAGTCCCACAAACATAAGTATGAGTGCAAATTAACCCATGGTGAAGAAAAATTTGAAAAACTATTTAGATTGGGTAAATCTCAAGGAGATAGGACGGGCCTTGGATTTAAAAAGTATACTTCACATGGTCCAAAATTCACAACACCTTTGTGAAAGATGAGTCCTCTCTCTCTAGCACTCACACTAAGATGCCCACACAAAAATGTCATTATTGTGGTAATGAAGGGCATTTTAAATTTGAGTGCAAACTAGGGAGAAGCCATGTGTCTAAACCCATCTATGAACCTAAGAAAGTAAAATCTAACTCTATGATGGGTAAGACACTAAAAATCAAGGAAGACTCTAAGAAGATTAAACAAGTTAAACCTAGTAAAAAGGAGTCTCCTAAGATAGATTCTAAAAAGCTTAAACAAGTTAAAACTAATATAAAAGAATCTATCAAGAAAAAGCTTCTCAACCTACCTCCCCTAACTCAACAAATGAAAGATCTTTTGAAGAAAGTTGCAAAGTTAAATATAAAATTCAAAAGTCAATTAAAGGGAGAAAATAAGAAGAAAAGAAATCAATCCCCTACTAAGAAAAGTCACCAACCTCAAAAGACTAATCACCAATCAAAGCTAAAATTAGTCAAATCTCATTATCATGGTGATAAGTCTAAATTGAAAATTTATCAAGTCAAATCTCCTAAAGTTGGTGAGACTTTTAAGATAGACCTCAAAGACCAACCATCTCAAGACCTTAGGTGGATTCCTAAAGTTAGATACTTAGACAAACCTTAAGGCCTTGGAACTCATTGACCAACCGAACCTTTTAGTTAAATCATATTGTTGGTCATGATACATTTGCATTTGTTTCTTTCATAGTCACATTTATTTAAATGCAATGTTTATTTATGCTCAATTGATTTTGTCTTCATGTACCTTTTTAGTTAAATATCATGGTTTTCAAAATCATTTGATTATAATTTCATCATTATAGATTTGCTTTTTGCTCTCATTTAGTTATATCTTTTGCAATGCATTTCTATATATGATCATTTGATTGTGATTTCAAAAGCTTTTATAGCTAGGTTTTTTTCTATCAATTGATATTTTCAAATTCATTTGTTTGATTGTCTTAGTTAAATTATTTTTAAAAACAAATGATTTAGATTTTCCATGGATTCTTTCTTATGGAAAGTTATTGTTTTGAAAAATCAACTTGTATGTGTTTCAAATAAGTTATATCTTTTACAATGCAAGTTGAAAACTGATTTAACCCTCATTACTACATTCTTGATGAAAAATGAGGATTGAAAATTGATTTTCATTCTATGCTTACTAAGTTAGTATTTTGATATGAAAATTCAATTCCTTGATTTACTTGAGTTTCAATTGGTTAGATCTTTATAGTTATATTCTTCAAAATTGAATGTGTTTTTGATAAATGCATTTTTCCAATTGATATCAAGCTTGAAAAGTTTTTAAGTCAATTTGTATGAGTTTTTGTAGTTATCCTTGATTACAAATTGAAATTTGATATTAGTTCACTTCATGGTTTTCTTAATCACTTGATCATGATTTTATGTTTCATTGTTGGATTTTGATTGTTGAAGTGGATTAAAGTCCTTTGGAAAATGTTCTAAGATTTGTTAGTTATATTTATAGTTGCATTTTCCTTTGAGTTTATTTCCTTGTGTTTATGATTATATCTTTTAGAAGGAAATACTTGTTATATGCTATTTGCATCATTGCTCATTTGGTTTCATTCTTTTTATGCAAATGTCATATAGTTCCATGTATGGTTGTGCTCTTTAGTTACATTTATAGATATCATACTAGAACTTTCAAATCCATCCTCTATGCTTTCTAGTCATTTTTTTTTTGTTAAATGGATGGTTATGATGTTGATTCATGTGTATTTTCCTTGTGATGTCATTCTTATACATGTTTCAACTTCATAGTAGTGTTTAATCATATGAACCTCTTTGAAATCCATTCCTTGTATTTCATAGTTATATCTTTTGTTTGATGGATTTCTTAATTGTTGAATTCATATGATTTGACACTTTTGTAAATTGCATCCTCTACCAAGTTATATATATATATATATATATTTCTAAATGCAATTTCTCATGTTCATCACTATGCTCATTAGTTATATTATTCTAAGTGATGAATATCATTTTATGATGCTTGTTGGAGTTTTATTTTTTCACATGCTTGCTCTTAATCATGTTTCATATTCAATTGGTAATCATTTGGTACCATTTTCAATTAGTATCAATATCCAATTGGTATCATATCTTGAGTTTGTGATAGACCTTGTGTACATTGGATTGAACTTAATAGTAATATTTTTTTATTCCATGTCACATTCCATTCGCATCATAATGTTCATGTTTGCCTCCTCTCTTGCACATATAGGTAAATCTCATGACCACCATGTTTATGTGTTTATAATCTTGGTTGGTTAATGGTTGAGGTAGGCTTCATGTTTCAACTTCATTTCATTCATCTTGATCATGATAATCATATTTAATGATTGAATGAAATGATTTCAAAATTTTCATAGCATATGATTTTCATCGTTATATTGATTGATGCTATGTTTAGTAAACCCCATTACATCATGGATAGCTCTAATTTGGATTAATCCTAGTAGTTATATTTCTTTTAACTCCATTTTAGAGTGATTGAGAAAATAGTCATATCCTTGAATCTCAATTGATATATTTTTTTATTTCAATTGGTATCCATGATTGTTTATCCTCTTGACCTTGCTCTTTATATTGATAATTTGACTATATTGAGCTTTATAGTCAATTGGAATCTAATCATTTCCTTAAAGTTTACCCTCAATTGGTGAAACCATCTTCTTCTTGCACCTTATAGTTAAATCCTTGCCACAAGTTTGACAAAAGAAGAGTATCGATTGAGGAGGAGTAAACCTTTGAAAGGAATTATTAGTTTTGATCAAATTCACCCTTATATTGGCTCTTTACCCCTATAGTGTTCCACTCATGCATGATACCGTGTTAAGAATTTCATTTTCGATTTCTTTTGTTAACAGGTGCTACTAAAAGGTATTTTCCTTATTTCATGTGTGTAGGTACAATTTGGACATCCAACCTCTCTTCAATTGGTATTTTGCAATTTAATGGCAAAGGGGAAGAGAATGTACAAGTTGTCAAAAGAGAGAGAAAGGGGGAGAGATCTTCTACAGGGGGAGAAAGTATTCAAGCTACCAAAAAGGGGAGGTTTTGTATTATCTACCAAAGGGGAAGAGAATGCATATCTTGCCCAAGAGTGCTTGATCAAAAGGGGAGAGATGAAATAAGAAAGCTTGGGAGCTAAAGAAGAGATGCTTGGCCAAAGAAAGATAGATGAAAGCTCCAAGCATCAAGAAGATTGAAGCCCAAGCTAAGTGAAGAAACATCCAAAGAAGATTTCAAGCCATGTCCAGCTAAGGAGGAGCTGAAGACTATGTGTGATGAATTAGTGTTGAGTAAGGTTTGCCATCAAATTGCAAAGGGGGAGATTGTCAGAGATTTTGTGTATTGCAATTTGATGGATGCACTATTCATTTTATTCATCATTTGAATTCACACACATGCATTGTTTTAGAAAAGCTTGAAATCTTGATTTATACATGCATTGTTTTAAATCTTGTACACCTTATGATTTATGCATGGTTTGGTTTTAAACATTGGATGCATTTTTAGTTTTAAAAAGTATTTTATAAATCAAGCTAGCCATTTGTTTTAAAACTTTCAAATCTATTTACGCTTTTTATGTTTCATGATTTTAAAGCACTTGGATTGGTTTAAATCATGTTTCCATGCTTGGTTTAATGGCCCAAAGATCTCACAAGAAATTTACTTTGAAAAATGCAAAAGTTGGGATTTTTATCTTAGGCTGTCGGTCGACCGACAAGTTATGTGTCGGCTAACCGACCATAGAAAATGAACTAACCGAACACCATGTCAGTCAAAAAACCAGAGAGCTGCATTTTCATATAATTTACACGTCGGTCAGCTTGTCGGTCAGGGCTCAGTTAACCGACCTTGCTTCTGAACCTGACCGAAGCTCTCTCGGTTAGAAAACCAGAGAAGAGTTTTCTGACCAAGTTTACATTGTCGGTTAGGGTGTCGGTCAGGCCTCGGTTAACTGAACATGTCGGCTAACCGAACCATGCTTTATAGTCAGCAAATTTTCGAAAATATGACCGTTGGCCTGTGACCGTTGGGGGTGTCGGTTAACTGACCCCTGTATGTCGGCTAACCGACAGGTAGCCGTTGAGCTACTTTTTCTATGAAAAGAAGCTCATTCCTTAGCCCCAAGTGATGATCTTTCAAGCCCTTCTTGAGGTATTTTGAGGGAAAAGAAAGGGGATCAAGTTAAAGAAGGCTAAGGGTCATTAAGGAAAGCTAAAGCTTGGATTAATGAAGTTAAACCACCAAGTAAGCTTTGCCTTTTTATAATCATTGTTTTATGCTTTATTTAATCTTTGGTAAATGATTTTAGCATATAAACTATGATGTGTTGAATCCTTTACTCCTTTAATCTTTGATTTAAGTCATTGGATTCTTCACCTTGATTTCTAAACAAGTTTGTTTTAATACTTTATAAAACATGTTTTGTCAAAACCTTTGATTTGTTTGATAACATGTTTTGTTGAACTTTTTTGAATCATCCATGTTGTTTTCACAATCCTAAACCTTTGTTGCACTAGTTTTTGAAAACAACACTTAGCATACTCACTTGTCTAAACCCTAATTAGTTATAAGTGACTTGCTTTAAACTTCAATCAAATCTTTGTATACATTAAACCCTTGAATGCTTCTTAGCATACATTGATTGATCTTAAACTTTTAATATTGATTGAAGTTTCCACACACTCACTTCATAAGCATACATCTTTGCATTCATAGTGTTTGTGTGAGTTTGATTTTCACCTTCATATTTGCCTATTCTAGAGGCATTCAATTGAGCCTAATTGTATTCTCTTTAAGTGTTTTGAAGACACTAATCTTGAGAAGAAAACCCTTGTTTGTAAAGGTTATTGCTTAACCTAGAAAAGCATTGTGTAAAGGTCGTTGTTTAGCCTTGAAAAACAACATTGTAAGGTTATTGCTTATCCTTGGAAAGCATAGTGTAGAGGTTACTGCTTAGCCTATTGAAAAGCATAAATAGTGGAAATCCGGTGGGGTGTAGATTCACAAGCCGGTAGTGGATGTAGGCACGTTGGCCGAACCGCTATATATCTTGTGTTGTGGTGATTGCTTCTTGTGGTGATTGTTGTTTAGCTTCCGCATTTAGTTTGTTAATCATCATAAGTGGTTAATTGTTTTAAAGAAGTTTAAAATTGGCATAATTAGTCAATAACTTGTAGCTCACCCTATTCACCCCTCCCCCCTTAGGGTTCGGATCCGGAACTTTCAAGCATTACTCGAACGCCTTGTTTGAATGGTTTGGGAAAAGATGTCCGAAAGACTTTGTTGGGATAGAAGATCCTTTGGCCGCAGATGATTGGTTAGAACATACAGAAAACATCTTCGTGGTCTTCTAATGCACGGGAAGTGAAAGAGTAAAACTTGCAGCATCACTATTTACTGGTTTGGCAGACATATGGTGGAAGACAGTCCGAGAAGAGTACAGAACTATGGCAGATGTAGTAGCTTGGGCAAACTTAAAGAGGCAGTTTGGTGACAAGTATGTACCCACCCATGTCAAGAGACAGAAAGAAAATAGAGCTCCAGCAGCTAGTCCAAGGAAACATGACAGTCCTCGAATATCTCACTAAGTTTGAGAGATGGTCAAGATATGCTCCGGAGTTGGTAAACACTGTTGAGAAGAAGATAGCTAAATTCCTTGAAGGGCTCAACCCAATCATAGAGAGGGATGCTACGGGGGTTGTACCACCCGCGACGTTTGAAGAGATTGTCAAGAGGACCAATAAATTTGAGAACTTTTACAACAAAATTCTTAAAGTTCAGGGAAAAGCCTAAACTCATCAACAGACTACCAGTAGAGGAATCAGCAGCACAATAGACATAGGCCAGAGTAGAATGTTCAGAATCAGATAGCTTGTAACCACTGTGGGAAGAAACATGAGGGTACCCACTGTCGTACAATTTAAGGAGCATGCTTCAGGTGTGGTTCGATGAACCATCAGATGAGAGATTGCCAAAGACTAAATAGACAAAATCAGTAATAGTAGGGAGCACAGCGTCCAACACCACCTCAGAACTGTTAGAAACAACTAGAAACAAAGATCTTTAGATATTGTGTACAGATTACTACGGAAATTATTATGAACGAATATGATTAAAATCATACCTGCGAGATCTCTCTGATTTGATCTTGAACTTATAGCAACTCAAAAAACTCAAAGTATTTTACTGTATTCCTTTATGCTCGAACTCGCACCAAGGAGTGGGCCTCTTCCGCGAATTCTCCTTGCTCTCTCAAAACCGAGATGTCTCTCTTCTTATTCTAGTAGGTAACCTAGAAAGCAGCAATGCATATTTATAGGCTACAATAGGGATCTTAAGAAGCAAATAAGGATAGGCTCCTTATGGAAGTAGGAAACCCAAATTCGACCCAAATTAGAATCCTAGTTCCATAAATTACAATTCAATCCACTAAAGAATTGTAATTGCACTCCAGTCCTTATTCTCAAAATTTTAATTTGAGTTTTTTGTTATTAAATGCTCATTAATCTCCCACGTTAAGATTTCAGATATCCATCGATTAAATAATTACTGACTACTATATGTAATCTATATCTTTATAATTCCTTGAGACCTTACACTTAAGTTATTTGATATGTCGGACACAAAGTTCACCTGCAGGGTTTGACATAATCAAAACTAATAGGCTTAATGAAGGGGATATCATCAATCCCCATTAGGGACGTGGAGTCCGCCAATAAACTAATATCCACCATAAACGTAGCGTAGTCATCCAATTCACTGAGATTGTTGATCCAGAAAAGATCTCACTCCTTTGTAAATCAAAATGCCAAACACCAGATGTATGTGTCTATTATTTATATCGGGATTAAGAGTACAAGCACTCATAATAACCATATGGATGTTCATCATTTTATATAGTCAGTATAAAGACAATAAACCCAAAAACACAGTCCTGTTCAATACACACATAGTGTACTAGCATAATGAGTTGAAACTGTACCATTTCCCGTAGCCAAGACAAGCCTACTGAAACATCATGCTACAATCGTACCGATGGTGTGTCCAAATCTATATAGATTGTGAACTATAACTTATATTCTATAAGAACCGACAAATAAGTCTTCTGTGTGTAAGCAGAACTATACACCCCAACTTGTCTACTTTATAGAATAAAACACACTCACATGCATAATAATAAACAATGCAACCATTTGCCTATACAAAATCTCACTTAGATGAGAAGATAAAATATACTAAAAATGAATTAGTCAAAGACAAATACATAAAGCATGTTTTTAGTATAAATTTCCAACAATCTCCCACTTAGACTCAAAACCATGCTGACATGTATTTTAACCCCATGCCTTCCATATGACCATCAAAACTCTTTGCTGGTAAGCTCTTTGTAAAAGGATCTACCAGGTTGTTCGCCGATGCAATCCTGGTCACAATTATATCACCCCTCTGTATGATTTCTCGTATGAGATGACATTTAAGCTGGATGTGCTTACCCTTCTTATGCATCCTGGGTTCCTTTGCATTAGCAACCACACCGGCATTATCACAATAAAGTATTATAGGTGATTTTACCGAATGCACCACTTCTAGATCCATCAAGAAGTTTCTGAGCCAAACTGCCTCCTTGGCCGCATCAGAAGCTGCCACATATTCAGTCTCCATGGTAGAGTCAGCAATACATGATAGCTTGACACCCCTCCAACTTATAGCTCCACGTCCCAAGGTAAATACAAATCCTGAGGTCGACTTTCTGGCATCATTATCTGTCTGGAAGTACGAGTTTGTGTACCCAATGGGTATCAAATTCTTGGCCTGGTAAACCAATGTATAATTTCTAATCCTCTTAAGGTACTTAAGTATATGCTTTATTGCAGTCCAATGTTCTCTCCCTGAATTAGACCAGTATCTGCTAACTATGCCAACGACAAAACTAATATCAGGTCTAGCACATAGCATTGCATACATGAGGCTTCCCACTGCCGAAGCATAAGGTACTTCCTTTATTTTTTCTATCTCATCAGGTGTCTTAGGACACTGTTCCTTGGATAAAGTAATTCCATGCCTGAAAGGAAGAAATCCTTTCGTGGAATCTTGCATGCTAAAACTGGCAAGAATCGTATCAATATAAACAGCTTGAGATAAGCCCAACATTCTTTGTTTCCGATCTCGCAAGAGCTTGATCCCTAGAATGTGACTAGCTTCTCCTAAGTCCTTCATATCGAATTGACTGCTCAACCATACTTTGACCGAAAACAACACCCCAACATCATTTCCAATGAGTAGGCTGTCATCTACATAAAGTACTAAGAAAATCACCACATTTCCACTGCACCTCTTATACACACTGGATTCATCAGGGTTTTGCTCGAAACCGTAAGATTTAACGGCTTAATCAAAACGAATGTTCCAAGATCTAGATGATTGCTTAAGTCTATAAATGGACCTCTTAAGCTAACACAGCATATGCTCACGGCCTTCCGCTATGAATCCTTCTAGTTGTACCATATAGATACATTCATCAAGATTTCCATTAAGGAAAGCCGTCTTGACATCCATTTTCCAAATTTCGTAATCGAAATAAGCCGTAATGGATAAAAGGATCTGGATGGATTTCAGTATGGCTACTGGCGAGAAAGTCTCCTTATAATCGATACCTTCTTTCTGAGTAAACCCTTTCGCAACAAGCCTAGCTTTGAAGGTTTCAACCTTTCCATCCACCCCTCTTTTCTTCTTGTAGACCCACTTACAACCGATAGGTTTTATCCCCTCTAGTGGTTCTACAAGATCCCAAACTTGATTATGGTACATAGACTCAATTTCCGATTTCATAGCTTGTTGCCATAGTTCTGCTTCTTTATCTTGGAGAGCTTCATTATAGTTACAGGGTTCGGTATCCAGCTCATCAGGGACTTTGTCGTATGACTCTCCCAAGAACATATACCGCTTGGGTTGACAAATAACCCTCCCACTATGACGAGGCACACCCTGTGTCTGTGTATGGGTAGTGTCAGGCTGTGCTGAAACTAATCCTAGTGTGCCACCATCGACATGTTGATCCGGTTGGTCACCCATCATGTTGGTGGTTTCACTAGGAGTATCATCAGCTTGAGATGTTTCCTCCTGTGCTATTGGCGATGGAAAATTTTGGGTAGGTCTTTCTTCTCTCAATTCCTCTAGAACAATTTTGCTTTTGGGTTTGTGGTTCATTACATAGTCCTCTTCTAAGAATCGAGCATTAGTGCTAACAATGACCTTTCGATCTTTAGGATTATAGAAAAAACCACCTTTTGTTCCTCTGGGATAGCCAACGAAAATGAAAACTTCCATTCTTGGTTCCAACTTATCTGTGTTCCCTTTCAGCAGATGTACTGGAGTACCCCAAATCCGTACATGCTTTAAATTGGGTTTGCACCCAGTCCATAGTTCTGTGGGTGTAGTAGGTACTGACTTAAATGGAACTAAGTTTAGAATATATGCAGTCGTTTCTAGAGCATGCCCCCAGAAAGAATTAGGTAAATCAGAGTAACTCATCATTGACCTTACCATATCCATAAGAGTCCCGTTCCTTCGTTCTGCTACACCATTTTGTTGAGGTGTACCTAGTGCAGACAGCTGGGGTGTAATCCCCTCTTGGGCCAAGTAATCCCTAAATTCTCCAAAGAGGTACTCGCCACCACAATCAGATTGTAGTGTTATGATACTCTTACTTAATCGCTTCTCCGTTTCCCCCTATACTCCTTGAATTTTTCAAAGTATTCAGACTTATGGCGCATTAAGTAAATGTACCCATACCTTGAGTAGTCATCAATGAAAGTGATGAAATACTCAAAACCACCTCTAGCCTGGACATTCATGGGACCACAGAGGTCAGAGTGAACCAATTCCAATGGTTCTTTGGCTCTATAGCCTTTTGTTGAAAAGGGACGCTTTGTCATTTTCCCATCTAAACAAGACTCACAGACTAAAATGGCCTCCACTTCCAATGATTGTAATGGTCCATTTGCAACCAATCTTGAAATCCGATGTAGATTAATATGTCCAAGGCGTAAGTGCCAAAGGTACGTTTGGTTCAATTTAGAAGGTTCCTTTCTCTTATATGGTAGTGTAGTTGTGTTATTTGATTCAGTTAGTTGCAGTTTAGGAGAGACAGGATTAACAATATTAAGATCATCCACTAATGAATCAGAACAGATAAAACGCTTATTATACTTAATAACCACAAATTTATTAAAATAAATGGAATATTTGTCTTTAACCAACTTGGAAACAGAAATTAAATTCCTCCGTATGGAAGGAACATAAAGACAATCTTTTAATAGTAAAGTCCTATCTCTACTAAAGCTTAGACAAATGTCTCCTATTGCAGCTGCTGCCACTCTCGTAGCATCACCCATCAGCAAATAAATCTCCCAATCACTTAGCTGCCTGGTTTCCTGGAACCTCTGCAATGAATTGCAAACATGATTAGTGGCTCCCTTATCTACACACCAGGTACTGGTAGATACAACCGCCGAACATGATTCAACAACTAGTGAATGAAATTTATCTTTATTGTTCACTTTGTTGAGAAAAGTTGGACATTGCTTTTTCCAGTGCCCTACTTGCTTACAATGAAAACACTTGCCCTTAGGCTTTTTCACTCCACCCTATGGTCCATTGCCCCCTTGAGGAATTTCCTTACGATTCTGACCCTTTTTATGTTTCTTCTTGCCTTTCGGCTTAGAAACAAAACCTTTTTCAGCAACATGAACACTAGGTGGCTTTTTCAGAAGGCCCTCAGCAGCCTGAAGTTCCTTGAGTAATTCCGCTAGAGAAAAATTAAGCTTGTTCATGTTGTAATTTAAGAGAAAATTCTCAAAGGAATCAGTCAAGGACTGGAGAATGATATCGATCTGGGTCTCCCCATGAATTTCAGCTCCAAGGACCTGAAGTTATTGAGGTGTCCCATCATTTTCACAAAAATGGTCCCTCACAGAGGTACCTTCATCCATCTTAGTGTTAAACAGTTCCTTCATAGCAATTTGTCTAGCTGCCCGATCCTGATCACCAAACATCTCCTTGAGACCGTACATGATGTCATAGGCAATGGGACAAGACCGATGTTGACGTTGCAAAACATTTGACATGGATGCCAACATTTAACATCGTGCCATCTCATCAGCCTTCATTCATTTTTTGTATGCTTCGATGGCAACCTCATCGGTACATCCATCTTCAGGTTTCTCTGGGCAAACCTCAGTGAGCAGATATTTGTAGTCTTCAGCAGTTAGAACAATATCCAGATTTCTTTTCCAGTCAATGTAATTAGGCCCAGTGAATTTGTGTTCTTTGAGAATTACTGCAAGTGGATTGAAGGCACCCATCTAAAAACCTGAGATTTACATAATTAACAAATTATGATGGTAAAAAAAAAATCTTTGCATTCAAATAAAAGGAAAAATTGGCTCCCTCCGCCAATTCAAAAAAGAATCTGACAGCAATCTAAAACACCAATGTACAGTATGCCTAGATGTGAGGACAAGTACCATACTTATTTTGTTCAAATCGGACATAACCTTTCAGTTCTACTATCAAGGAAACAAACCATGCCGAGTAAAACCAAATAGCTGCCATAACTTTGATCCTATAAATAATAGAAGTGGCTCAAATGGAGAGGATACTGTTATTTATAGCTAAGTGTATACCACCATTATAATTCAAGGTCCATTATCCATATTCGGTCCCATCAGATTGAAAAGAGACCTATACTAATAATTACCCTAAATCATCCATATGGGAGTTTGTACTAGAGATTCCATAATTTACTCATCCGATTAGGAGGAAGATGTTAGTTTTATGGTCTCAATCCATCAGATGATGAATATATTGATTAATTTCTTTATTTATCAATATATTCTTGCTTTTCTTTCATGAGATGAATGGTGATTTATTACTTGTTTGCACATAACTAATACGAATGACATAATGGTTCATGAGATGAACCGGTGTCCACAAGTATATTAGATGTAACACACGTGTATGGATGAGATCCACATACAGGAGACATGTGTAGCAAATCTTATACTTAAATATCTTCACAACCAGTGATGAGATTGGACATCTCATACTGTCAAGGTTGTAGCACTTTGATCACTATGAGATAGTGTGATTTGTCTCGATCATCAAAATGAAAGATTCTGGATCATAATGCTGGTACATTGGATGTATTGAAGGACCATGAGAAGCACCTTAAGAATACTGTCTTTACTTTAAGGTCTGCTCTCATAATTCCCTAGCAATAGGCTCTCAATCCTGAGACATTAATGAACTCAAGTTTCTATCTATTCATTTGCTTTGAGTCACCAATGAATGAGGCCAATTATAGGTCAACACCTCGGTGATTTGGGTGAGTGGTAGTAGAGCTGTGAGAACATTCAATGGTCAAGATGGAATCTATCCTGATTATCCCCTTGTGCCAATTAGTGGATTTATCATTGGTAAGTGCGCACCCATTCTGATTAAGAGTTAATTGGATAGGTACCAATCGATCATTATAATAATTGGGGCTCAAGGATAATAAGATATGGATCTAATTTGGTGGACATGTCCAATTGATCCATGGATATAGATGGAGGGGCCTACTTGTGGTCATAGGGAAGTTTAGGGTCTTCTATGTAATTTATTCCTAAGACTGGAGTTCAATTGCATTTATATAGTGGAGTTATTTGCAATTAACTGTGGGCCCGGATTGCACATGAGATGTGGGGTCGCGTGTCCCAGTTGGAGCCAGCTTTCTAAGGGATCCCTAGTGGTCCCCAAACTAGCCCAAGTATTGGATAGATACTAATTCTAGTAGAACTCTAGATGGAAAGGAATTAGAGAATTACTATTTCTATTTGAAGTGAGACTTCTAATAGTGGTAATAGTAAGCTACTAATTATTAATGGAAGTAGGACTTCTGTTTTAATTAGAAAGAGAATGTTACTAATTAATGGAAGTGAGACTTCTATGGGACTTAGTAATAGAGGAGTTGCAAGAGGCTATAAAAGGGTAGAACCCCCCCTTTGGACGTCCCAAGCATTATTGTGCAAGAGTTGTGCAAGGTAAGCCCTCTCTCTCTTCTCCTCTCTTGTGCAAGTTGTTGCACATCTCTTCTAGTTCCTTTTCTAGTTGTTCTCTAGTAGTTTTCTTTAGGAGATCCCACCCATCTCCTTGAGAAAAGAAATCTGATAAGGGACATAGTGTGGAAGACAATTAGGTCTTGGAGATCTTGATTTGATTTGCGAAAGAGTTCGACATCAAAGAAAGTAACAACTTCTCCATTAGAGCACAACCGAGCTCCGAAGGTATAATCTACTTCCTTGCATATTGTAGATTTATTTGAAGCTTTCATGTTGCTGGTTGTTGACACCAAAAAAGTCACTATGTCTCCTCAACATCAAGAAGCCTCCTGAAGCTGCATCCTGCTACAAAACAGGTAAGGCTACTTCAAGCATCAGATTTTGTCAGAATCAGACAGAAACTGAAAGATCCTTCAAGACAGCCAAAAGAGGGGTACAAATGAGGTTTCGGGCCATTCCGACATCGTTTGGCCTAACTTCACTTCTCCGATAGCCAAACAAGCGCTCCCGGCGGCGACATCATCAAAGACACCAAAACTTTTATCAGAGCCTACAGATGACTCCAGAATGTCTTCAAAGTGCTCCATGCCAAATTTCAAGTCAAACTGACAATGTTTGACCCTCCATCAACGCTCGAGCAGCAAAATCAAGCCTCCCGACGGCGGGAACCACAGAAGCCATCACTCATCAAACAAAATACATGAGTGGCTTCAACATGCCTCCAAAAGGCTGCACATCGAATTTCAGGTCATTCGGACAACGTTTGACCAGGTTTCGATGCTCCGAGAGAAATCAAGCCTACCGGCGGCGGAGCAACCTGGGACCATGACATCTAAAACGGATCTGATGGAACATCTCAAAATGACTCCAATAGGCTCCCCATCAAATTTCGGGTCAATTGGACATCGTTTGACCACATATTAAAGCTCGGCATTTTCCCCGCAGCAAAATCAAGTCAAGCATCGATGGGACCCCAAACTCCTTCAAAACTCAAATAAAAGCTCATGGTTGGTCCTATCCACTGCTCAAGAAGCTTCACCTCAATTTTTAGGTCATTCCGACATCGTTTGACCTAGTTTCGACTCTTGACGGAAAATCGGCTACAAAGTCTTCGGTTTTCCTGAAAAATGGGAAACTTTGTGCTCTGATTTCACACGGGTTCTCGTCAAAATTTCTCCAAGAAAATCAAGTCAACAATTGAGGAAAAAATTCAAGAAAAATACAGAAGAAAGAAGGAACGAAAAAGACGGAAAAACGGCCGAAAACGAAGCTCGGCGACCAAAACGGGCAAAACCCTAAGGTCGTCGGCGACCCTGGGTGCATGGTCGCTCGGCGACCCTGCAAATCCGGGTCGCTGGATTTTGCACCAAAACGTCCGTTTTTCGATTCTTTTCGCGTTTCGGGTGTTCCTGCCTCTGTGATTTTCTGAAAATCCAATGTTTGATGCTTGAAAACGACTGATCTTCACCGACATCTCAGATCCGCCGTCGAAAGCATGAAATCATCACCGATCGCTCCAAGATCGCCAACTGGCTGACCAAGAAAGTACACTTTATGTCCGACCGATCGTGAAATCGACAAGACGGATGTCACCGGCCCACCAACATCAATCAATGTCTGAAATTGCATCGCAATCCGACATCAAACAATGCGTGGATCCACCTATGATGATCGCGAGAAGAATCTCAAAAGACGCGGCGCGGCCCGCGACTCTTCACATGCCTTGGCGACCACTTAATGACATTAATTGACCTGTTTATGACAACTTAATGCGGTCATTAACTCATTATTTTGGACGGCCCAATCAAATTCAAGCATTTGGGAGTTACAAATCCAAGCAATCATGGCATTTAACCCATGAAACTCCCATCAACATGAAGCTTAAAGGGAATTAAAAGCCCACTACCTTCATCGGCCAATCACAAGCTATGAAAAAGGAGTTACAAAATCAACTTGTAACTCCTCATCAATTCTTTCATCATGGCCATCAATGCCAATAAACACCTCATGGCTACCAAAAGCCTATAACAGGAGGTCCATTCCAAGAAAAAAAAAAGAAGAAAATAGATCCCAAGTGCAAGTTCTGAAAATCCAGAAGATCCAAGAGAGAGACGAAGTCCTGCTGCTTTGCTCCCGGAAGCACCACAAGGTGATCAACATCCCTTGGGGGGGGGCATCCCCCAAGGTTCCCTCCTTCTCCAACATGGCCTAAACGCGGCTTTTCAGCCCGTTTACTTGGTTTTTCATTGGATATAGGACCTCCTCTTGGTCCTTGTCCTTTAAAAAATCGAGGTTAGGAGCTAAGCCAAAGAATCAAAGCATCAACCGTTCTCATTTGAAGGACGATGGCGAAGTCCATACATGACTTGCGACCGTCGAACTCAACGTGTCCCCACAATCTCCTGAGAAGTTAGATCCCTTTTCTTACTTTTCTATTGTAGTTTGTATTTCTTAAAGAGACATAAAAAAAAGAAATCACAATTCTTGTCTATCATATTTGATGAGTTTTGTAAAATCGCCTTTCATGGAAAAATCGCCTTTCACGGCAAACAAACAAAAACGCCTCCTACGACATTCTCAAAAAACAAACTTGTCTCTTTTCTTAATATTTATGCAATTTGAAAAGTTAGAAAAAAGGATTGATTTCCTTTCTATTTGTGAAAGTGAATCTCCGGATTATCACCATTCCAAATTCCAAGTAGAAAGTAAATCTGGCATACCCGTACAAAAAAATGTTGATACCAGCGATTCTCCCTCCTCCGCCGAGACCCAGGACAGCCCCCGGGGTGCGGAAGGAGAGGACGGAAGATTCCCGAGGGTCCATCAAGTTGGCACACCCAGTGGGACGCGTTGACTTGAGAACGTGATGCTTTGATCCCTTGGCTCCTTTCTAGTTGGTGGTCCACGTTGCATTTTGCATCTAAAAAAAAAAAACATGAGATGGGATTTCAATTGTTCTTTCTCACTTCTAAAAAAAAAACAAAACAAATCTGAGCTCTTTTTCTTAAAAACTCAACTTTGAGAAATTTTGATCTTTCCCCTCTTCGACCTTGATAGCTCACAGAAATGTTCGCAACTATCGTTCATAGCGGGGATTGGGCCATGTTTTCTCTTTGATGAGTCCAATTGGGATTTCAAAAAAAAAAAAAAAACACCTTCATTTCAAATTCAAAAAAAAAAATGATCTCTCTTTCTCAAGATTCAACTTTGAGAAATTTTGATCCTCTCCTCTTTGAACTTGATAGCTCACAGAAATGTTCGCAGCTATCGTTCATATCGGGGATTGGGCCATCTTTTCACTTTGATGAGTGCAATTGGGATTTCAAAAAAAAAAAAAAAAATCAGTTTTCTTTCTTTTGGGCTCAAAATTGAGAAATCTTGGCTCTTTCCCTTTCGGATTTAACGCTCGCAGAAATGTTGAGTTGTGGTTCGGATTGGAACACTACTTGTTCTCTTTGATGTGTTCATTAGAAACCTTTCAAAACCAAAAAAAAAAAAACACTAAGGTTGCATCAATTGCGCTCTTTGACTAAAGTGGATTCAAGAAAAGCCTTGTCCAGAGTGTGGAGACAGCTAGACTGTTCGAGGCAAGGGTCCTCCAAACGGGTTTATTAAGTAATCCTACCCTTACCTGGGGGCTAATCTATCTACTAAGGTTTCATAAGATCGAATTGGAAACCTATGTATATTTTTCAAAAAAAAAAAAAGAAAGAAAAACTCCCGTCATTTTTGAGTTCAGAATTGAGAAATCTTGGTTCTTTTCCCTTTCGGATTTAACGCTCGTAGAAATGTTGAGTTGTGGTTCGGATTGGAATAGCATTTGCTCTCTTTGATGAATTTAATCTTGACCTTTCAAAAAAAAAAAAAACTTCCGTCAATACTGGATTCACATTTGAGAAACTCTGGTCCCTTTTTCTTTCGGATTTAACGTTAGCAGAAATGTTGAGTTGTAGTTCGGATTGGAATACCAGTTGCTCTCCTTTATTAACCCAAATTTGACCTTTTTAAAAAAAAGAAAAATCCCATCTCGTGTCCTTCCCAAGGATACGATTTATAACATTTGTGCCTAGCGGTGCTAGTACGTCCTTTCGGGTCTACTGTATTCGCGACCGACACATTTGTATCTCCAACCTTATATCATTTTACCTCGAGTGAGCCTTGCTTCTCGGTAATTTAAATTAAGGTCTACAATTGCTTCTAGCAGTCACTGGAACGCTTACTCTAAGCCTACCATACTTTCATTTTAGAACAATTATATCCTCTATGACTTTTTGCCTTCTTCATCGTCCTTGGGTTGGGCCATGTCCCCTCAAGTGATTTGAAAAGACAAAACCATAGTTGTTCCCCATTTATGATCACCATATTCTTGTGATTACTAATGAATTTGGTCTTGTTTCAGAAGTTTTCCAAAACTAACAATGGCAGCTTCATTAACCATCACTTTTGATGAGAACAAGTACCAGCTTATGCTTCAAGACAAGAAAAAAAGCATAAGCGCCCTGCCAGTTGCCGAAGCGTCATCTCCCTCGACAACTCTCCATACACCGGGTCAACTTCAACTTCCCGGACCATCGTCTTCGGGTCACTGGGACCATTCCCACTCCCCGCAGAAGACACTGTACCTGCCAAGAAGCAGAAAACCGCCCCGTAACGTGTCACTAGCATGGCACCAAGGGCGAACAACAAGAAGCCTGAAGCCCGTGGCGCTCCCACGAAGCCTCAACACACAGGAAACCAGGTTTACCTCAAAAACTGGTCCCCGAGATCTTCACCAAAGCAACGGAGGTCCCGAACATCTGCAAAGCCAGCATACCTGGCCCCTCTCAAGGAGAATTGGTTCTACCCTCTCTCTTACATGAAAGAGGAGAAACCTACCCTCCACCCAAAAAACAAATAAAATCATCATTAGCCGGCTTGCTCCTACAAGCCCAAAATCAAATCCTGCATTGTTAGGCTTACGCAAAAACATGCTGAAGCCTGCACTCCTGCGAGTCGACCCTTCATCTCAACAGGGGCCGAGCTCGCAAAATTCAAGTCTTCATTGCGACAGACAAAGGACCACGTCCAGATTCTGTCCTTGCCCAGCTTCAAGGAAGACAAACTCGGTTGCTGCGCACAAGGGACTACATCCTTCATCGCCAGAGCCCAGCCAGAGCTGACTGAAGCTCAAATTGCTCATCGTATGCGTCGCCGCGCGGCATATCGACTAAAGGGACTTGAGAAACAAAGAACCCAGTGTTCTAATCTCCATGTCTCAAATAAATGGGTCGAAAAAGAAAGACCCGACCAATTCGTTGCTATTCATATGGTTGGCAAAACCAGAAAATGCCAGAAGTCAGCAACCAAAATCAGTGTTAGACGTCCGGTGACTCGCAGCGTCTCCCGGACACGAACACATCTAGAAGAATCCTCCACTCCTCCAAGCCAAGGACACCGGAGTAACCACTCCTCAGATTCTTCATCCAGAAGAATGAGCCTCAGCTCAATCACCAGGACGATTTCTTAGTTCGAATCCCGAGGGATGAACGTCTTGGCTACAAGTTCTGAGCAGCCTCCACCGCATGATGACGTAACCACACGCATCCAGCAGTTGGAGCAAGGACAACAGAGAATTGAGGCTCTGATGGAAAACCTTATTCTCACTCTACAGCGTCCACCACCTAACAACCAAACTCCTCCGAATCATGAAGATGACGAGGACAATGTAGAAAATAATGAGTCTCGTGCCCTTACCAAAAAGGACGTGGACGATATCCTCGCAAAAGCAAAAGAAGAGGATACATTGAAGGAACATGGGATCAAGCCACCCTACCCTCTATGGATGGACTCGGTTCCATTCCCTGCAAAATTCAAGCAACCTACTCTCCAGACATATACTGGGAAAGGTTCAGCCAGACAATATGTCATCCATTTCAAGATCCTGACGGGAGCCATTGTGGATCAAGATGCCCTCAAGATTCGCCTCTTTGCAAGTACCCTAAAAGGTACAGCCTTTGATTGGTACTCCACTCTGCCGGAGAACTCCATTCAGAACTGGGCTATGCTGGAGACACGCTTCCTGACCCACTTCCAAGGTGAGTATCATCCTGTTACTATGGCTCAACTCTGTAGCCTAAAACAGGGAGAGAATGAGTCAACATACGACTTCATTCACAAATGGAAGGCAATGGCGTATAAATGCTCAGATGTACTGCCACAAGCAACGCTAGTCGACATCTGCCGTAACAATATGAGAGCAAAAATTGGCTCCATGATCATCGGCAACAAATCAAAGAACCTGGGAGAACTTCTCGAAGCTTCCATGGAAGCTGAAATGGTGATCAAAGACCTCAACAGTAAAAAATCATCAAAGGAAAAGCCGACTGCTGTTACAACCTCAAAACCAAAGAAAAAGGAGGTTATCAATGTCCAACTAAATCAGCTCCTCAGCAGCCAAAGAAACCTGAAAACAAAACTGCAGGTAAAAGACCTGAACTCTCTGATGCCTTCAAAGAACGTGTAGAAAAGAAATATCTGTTCGATGAAGATGTTGAAGAAATCTTTGAGGCTCTCCTAGCAAATGGCAAACTCATTTTGCCAGAGCCCAAAAGACCGGGAGATGTTGGCAAAACCAATGATCCCTGATACTGTCCATACCATCAGATGATCTCACATCCTCTCAATCAATGCTTCGTTGTGAGAGAGAAGATCAATGAGATGTGGAAAAACGGAGTCATAACCTTTGATAAAAACTATGGCCCCGCCTCTGTCAACATGGTGTCATGTCGGCAAACTTCAAAGTCACCGAATGAGAAAATCACTACTTCATTCAGGGTGATAAAAATGGCTCAAGCATCCCAAGAATTGGTTCCCTATCCAACATCAGATGGACAACCTATATGGGTGCATCCCGATCTCCTAGATGAAGAAAATTGGGAGGTCGTCAAAACAAAGCCGACCGCTCAGCAGCGAAGGCAAGCCAAGAGACAACTCCGCAAGCTCAAACAGCAGCAGAAGTCTCAACCAAAACAAGAAGTCCTTCAAAAAGCAGAAACCTCTTCCACTGCTTCACTAGGGGCAACGGAAGAATCTCTTCCCAAAACTTCAAAGGCGGTAAGAAAATTCACCCTTGATGATTTCATGCCACTTCTATACAAAAATGAAAATGTGCAGGGGGCATCATACTCTTGCAACTCGGTAGTTGGATTCTCCATGAATGGATACAAGTCCAGTGATACTGCCAGTGATATCGATGAGTGGGAAGAATCCCTTGAAACAGGATAATACCTCTCCGACGAGGAATGGATTCCCGAGTCTCATCTTATGCCAGTAATCTGGTATAACCCATTACAGCCATAGGGATCCTGGTCCGATGACGAAGAAGACCAGGACCCTGTTCAAGAAAATGTTGTCAATCCAGCACCAAACAATGCTCCGGTGGAACCCAACATTAGTGAACCACAAGGAGCAGATGACGAAGAAGATTTCACTCCTATGCCTGATCTTGAGGAATATGCAAGAATCTTGCAACATCTTGCTATAGAGCAGGAGCAGGATCGCATCAGTGATCTTCGTCATAATCCAAAACTAGAATTCCCTGAAAATCAACAGGAACTTACTCCTGAAAATGGAGAAAAAAATTGGATCGATGATCCTCTTACATCTGAGGATGAGTCCGATTCCCAACAGTCTGCACTGGGGGCATCTCCTGTCCGGATGACCTGCAATGCGATAGCTCAGGACGATAGTGCCTCTGAAGCTTCCGAAGACACGACCACCCCAACCGGTAATGTATCATCTGGAGCTACATCTTCTCAGGTGACTTCCACTGAGATATCATCCTCTCAGCCCTCGTCTCCTGAAGCTGTGACATCGGAACTCAAGCCTCTCCCAATTGATCATCTTGAAGAAACTCCTGCCAATGAAATCTTCTTCATTGAAAGCCCAGTCGATTGGTCCCAGATGCCCAATCTCATAGACGATGTCTTGACTAATACAGAAAGGTTGTCGGATGCTGTTTAGGACTTGTTCCTGGAAATTGCTCCGTGCAACACAATTACTGAAGACACCAATGCTGTTACAGAGACGTCTTCAGCAAAGGATCAGCCCCTTGATCCTGTGAGTGATCTTCCAAAAGAAGACCAGTCTCTAGAAGCTCTTGAAGTTGGTAGAGGTACCCATTCTGGCCGGGTTTACCACAAAAATTACAACCAACCTTCTTCTTCTTATGTAAATCCTTCGGGAAATCAAGTTGTAAGCGCCCCAAGTGGCAATAATAATGAAAATGCAGGCCCGAAAGAGGCTTTCAAGTACGACTTGATTGAGCACTTCAAACACATACCTGCACGTCTGCACATCCTTGACTTATTACGAATGTCTCCACAAACTCGTAATAGTCTCATTTCAGAATTACAAAGGATGAATGCGGATGTCGACAAACACGCCCCACAAGTCCTACAAATTGAAATGGACTACAAGGTCAAAAAATCAAATACTCCCCCAAAGGAAAAAAGAAGAAAACTGAGGGATCAAGCAATGAATGCCTCTCGGTACAAAAAGCAGCAAGTGCAACAATTGCCTTCGACAAGGATGACGTCCTGCTAGGCAAGATAAAGCACAACCGACCCTTGTACTTTACGGGGCACGTCAAAGAAATGCCAGTACACAGAGTTCAGATCGATCCAGGATCTGCACTCAATCTCATTTCTACTTCGGCACTCGAAGAGCTGGGCATCCCACCTAGCAACCTGAGTCACACGTCTATATCCATCTTCGGATATGATGGCAGCGCTCAAAAGCCTATCGGCAAAATTAGGTTCAAATTGCAAATCGGTGATCTTATTTCTGAAGTCACTGTGTATGCAATAAGGACCCCTTCATGTTACAATATACTCCTTGGACGCCCCTGGATACATGAGAATGGTGTCGTCCCTTCAACTTTACATCAGTGCATCAAGATCGTTGGCAACGATGGCTTGATACATCGAGTGTTTACAGACAAAAAGCCCTTCAAAGGCAGAGATGTCCATTTTGCAGATGCTCAAATGTATAAAGATGGAAAAGAAGAACAGGAGGAAAAAACAATTCACTTTCCCGACAATCTCCAGAAAGGTAAAGGCAAGGCTCCTCAGCAATCACCAGAGGTAAACAAACCCTCCACCAAACTCGAAGTAAGCGGTCAAGCTCCCTTCGTCGTCTCCGTCAATCTCCAAAGCCTTTGGTAATCACTACCAAAGTAAAGAAGACAAAACAAAAGGCTGGGGGCAAGTTCACTGTCTCCTTTGTGTCTATTATGCATGACACAGACTCGGAGTCAGAGCCAGAAGATGACACAGCATTAAGCCAAGCTGATACTCAGCAAGATCAGCCCGCTCTCACTCCATTGGAGACACCTGCTGACATAAAAGATCCTACGTCTACTTCCTTTGTTATTCCGGCAACTTCGCCAGAAGAAAAAGTGATTTACTTCCACAGATCAGGAGCATCTTCACTGAACTCTCTGCTTGAACCTTTCCAAAACGAAGGTATGCTTCAGCTATCCTTGTATAGTCCGATGGCACAAGCTATCATGAAGAAAATGGGCTATGACGCTCAAAATCCGACTGGTTTGGGAGGTGGCCGTGGTATTCTCACACCATTGGAACTCACCCTGACCAAAAGTCAGCCAGAAGATTGGAAAATCCACTTTCACAAAGGCAAGTCTTCATATGGGTTGGGGTATGATCCTACCGCTCCTATAAGACAATTGACACCATGGCTGCAAAGTCGCTTTGCCGACCAAGCCTCAACATCTCATGAAGAAATTGATATCCGTGGATATCTCTTTGAGGAGTCACTCGTCAAGGGTCCAGGAAGCTCCTCCAATTGCTATAATTTCTCTGATGATAAAGAGGAATTGCCCGATGACACAAATGAGCGGTTCTCTGACCCAGAAGAATCATCGTCTCCAAAAGAAGTACCCTACTTCAACCCAATTCCAGCAAATGATTGGGACCATCTCATTGTGAGCCTTGAGAATGACACTGATCAAGAAGATCCATGAACAGAAACAGAGCCTCAGTCTGAAAATTTCTCTGGTACTCCATAAGGTCTTGTTGAGTCGGAAGCCTCCAAAAATACTGTGGAGGAACCACCTTCAAACCTTCCGATAGAAGACCCTGTTTAAAAGATATACTTGGGAACACCTGATAACCCACGTCCTGTATTCATAAGCAAGAATATAAAGGATGGTGAGTTACCCGAGTATATCTCTTTTCTTTGCGAGTTCGTTGATTGCTTTGCATGGTCTTATACCAAAATGCCTGGCCTGGATCCCAAAGTAGCAGTCCACAAGCTCAACTTGCAAAAAGAAATCAAGCCGATCAAATAAGGCCAAAGAAGATTCCGGCCCGACGTGATGGACACAATTGAACAAGAAGTTCAGAAACTCAAAAACGTTGGCTTCATCCGCAAGGAGCAGCATCCTGAATAGTTAGCCAACATCGTCCCTGTGACAAAGAAAAATGGGCAGATAAGGGTCTGTATTGACTACAAAGACCTGAATAATGCATGCCCTAAAGATGAATTCCCGCTCCCCATACCAGAGGTGATGATTGACAACACCTATGGGTTCGAGCGAATGACATTCATGGATGGATTTTTCTGGCTACAATCAGATAAAGATGCATCCTGAAGATGAAAGGCATACGTCATTTCGCACACCATTTGGCGTGTACTGCTACACTGTCATGCCATTTGGTCTGAAAAATGCAGGTGCAACATATCAGAGGGCTATGATGAAAATATTCCAAGATATGCAGCACAAGACGGTTGAATGCTATGTTGACGACCTCGCCATCAAAAGCAGAAGAAAAGAAGACCATCTTGACGATCTTCGAGAAGTCTTCCTCCGACTTCGCAAACATAAATTGCGGATGAATCCACTAAAGTGCTTCTTCGGTGTCTCATCGGGTAAATTTCTCGGATTCATAGTACGGAAAGGTGGAATAGAACTTGACTGTACCAAAGTCAAGGCTATCCTGGAAATGCCATCTCCTAGAACCCTAAGAGAATTAAAAGGCCTTCAAGGAAGGTTGGCCTACATTTCATGGTTCATCTCCAATCTATCAGGGAAGTGTCGTCCATTCTCTCGCCTGATGAAGAAAGGCGTAGACTTTGTCTGGGATGCTGAATGTGAAAATGTATTTCAAGACATTAAAGCATACCTCACCAAACCTCTAGTACTGGCTGCCCCCACAACTGGAAAACGATTTATCTTGTATACAAGAGCTCTCGACCACTCTTTGGGTGCTCTGTTCGCACAAGAGAACGACGACGGAAAAGAAGCTGCTCTATATTACCTTAGCCGCATTTGGTAGGTGCAGAGCATCGCTACTCCCCAGTCGAAAAAGAATGCCTTGCAGTGATGTTTGCCGTACAAAAGCTATGTTACTATCTGCTGTCGAACACAGTCTACCTGATTTCGAGGATCAACCTTTTAAAGGTCCTTGTCACAAAAGCAGGTTCTATCAATGCCCGGCTGGCAAAACGGTCCATTTTTTTATCACAGTTTGATATTAAGTATGTACCACAAAAAGCAATCAAAGGCCAAGCTCTAGCAGACTTCCTCGCAGAGCATCCATTGCCTAAAGATTCTCCACTCAGGGATGATCTCCTAGACGAATTTGTCTACAACGTGGAAACTTCCTTATCAAATGCTTCCTGGGACATGTACTTTGACGATGCAACCAGGACAAATGAAAAAGGAAAGCAAATATCGGGAATCGGCATCCTCTTTGTCAACCCCGACAAATACATTATTCTACATGCCTTCTCGCTACTGGAACCAAGTTCAAACAATGCAGCTGAGTACCAAGCCCTGATTGTAGGATTGGAACTCGCCCTTGAATCTGGCATCACCGTGTTGGAAGCTTTTGGGGACTCTCAACTGATCGTCAACCAGATGAATCAGAAATATGAAGTCAGGAAGCCTGATTTGCTACCTTACTACAATAAGGCGCAGTCGCTTCGACAAAAATTCAACATCTGTCATATCACCCACATCCTCAGAGGTGAAAACATCCGTGTAGATGCCCTGGCTGGACTTGCCGCATCCATGGCAATCCAAGAAGGGGAAAACATGCAAATCACAGTGTGTCAAAGAAGGATTCTCCCTCCTCTCAACACACACCAAGCAGATACTGAATGCCACCAAGTGGTTGGAAGTCGGATGTCCATCCTCAAACCTCCGATTGGCGACTGGAGAGATCCGTTCATTGATTACATCATGTTCGGAATCCTACCTGAAGATCCAAAAGATCGGGTAAGCATCCAAAGACGAGCCCCGAACTTTCATTTGGATATACCTTCAAAAGCACTTTACAGAAAATCCTTCAACGGAGTACTCCTACGCTGCTTGTCACAACAAGAGGCTGAGGAAACTCTCAAAGAAGTACATGCTGATCTTTGCGGAGCCCATCAGGCTGGTCCTAAGCTCTACAACCAGATAAAAAGGCTAGGTTATTATTGGCCTACCATGGTAGCTGATGCAATACAATTTTCCAAGCACTGCCAAAATGCCAGATTCACGGAGATTATATCCACATGCCTCCAGAATGGCTACATCCAACAGCAATCTCGTGGCCTTTCGAAGCCTGGGGTATGGACATCATAGGTCCTATTTCTCCCCCATCAAGCAAAGATCATCGCTTCATCTTCGCCGCTACGGATTATTTCTCCAAGTGGTCAGAAGCATTTGTGCTCAGTGAAATGAAGACCTCATCAATCCTTCAATTCTTGCGCACCAACATTATTTGTCGCTTCGGCATACCTAAAAGATTCGTCCATGATAACGGACCACAATTCCGGGATCACAGATTCTACAGGTTTTGCGACAAGTACAAAATCCAAAGTTGTCCTTCGACTCCATATAATCCAGCAGCGAACGGACTAGCAGAAGCCTTCAATAAGACACTCTGCAAAATTCTCAAGAAAATAGTTTCTAGTCATAAAAGAGACTGGGGCGAAAAACTACCAGAAGCTTTGTGGGCCTATCGAACCACCATTCGAGGACCAACCCATAGCACACCATTCTCTTTGGTCTATGGATGCGAAGCTGTTGTCCCTTTGGAAGTACAAATTCCTTCCTTAAGGGTATCTTTGCAAAATTACATGACGCAAGAAAGCAATGTCAAATTGAGACTCCAAGAGCTGGATAATCTCGATGAAAGACGACTCGAATTTCTACAAAGCATTGAGTTGTACCAAGCACGCATGGCAGGATCTTTCGACAAGAAGGTCAGGCAACGCGCCTACAAAAAGGGTGACTTGGTTCTTGCAGTAAAAAGACCCATAGTCTTTGCCTACAAATCCAAAGGCAAATTTGAACCAAAATGGGAGGGACCCGTCGTCATCGACAAAGTCTTCTCCAATGGCGCATACGCTCTTCTAAACATGGAAGGAGACAGATGTATGCTGCCCATCAACGGCAAGTTCTTGAAGCGGTACTACCCTTGAAGACTTCCTCAAACGGGTCAGAGCGATATCTACACGGCCAAAGCCTATTTCCGAGGTACTTGCTCGTCAAACCCACCCCTTTTGAAATTTTCATCTTTATGTTGAAGTTTCCAAAAAAAAAAAAAAAAAAACTCTCTCAAAACAATGCTTCCTTTCATCGTTTCATTGTTCAAAAAAAAAAAAAAATCAAAATCCAAAAAATCCAAGTTTAGGAGCCTCTTCCCAGACTTGACCAAAATTTTCAATCCTTGAACCAAAAAATTCATGGTTTGAAACAAAAACCAGGACTCAGGAACTTTCACCCTAGTTCACCCCGGCTTTTACAACCAAAATGGTTTTAAGTCAAAATTTATGACCCTTATGTCTTTAAACAAAAAAATGGTTTTTTTTAGAAACCGCGGGGAAGCGACACTTAGTCGATACTCGCAAAAACCAAAAAACCGGAAGGATGCGAACCCCATTCGATACTTCCAAAAACCCAAAAAACCACAATGAAGCGAACCCCATTCGATACTTGCAAAACCTCAAATCGTGGAGAAGCAACAGACCAGTTGATATCCACAACCCAAATTTCAAAAAATCGTGGAGAAGTAATATTCCAATGGATATCCACAACCCAAATTTCAAAAATCATGGAGAAGCAACATACCAGTTGATATCGACAATCCAAAATTTCAAATGGTTCGATAAAACCTCAAATTTCAAAAATCACGGGGAAACAACATCAAGTCAATACTCGCAAAACCAAAAGTTTTGGGAAAAGCAGGGAAGCGACGCTTAGTCGATATTTGCACCCCAATCCGCGAGGAAGCGACATTCCATCGATACTCACAAACACAGCCCGCGAGGAAGTGACATTCCATCAATACTCGCAAACCGAATGAGCAAGGAAGCGACATTCCATCGATACTTGCAAGACCATTCAGCGGGGAGGCGACATTTAGTCAATACCTGCATTTTGAAAACCAAATTCGGCTATAAACGCCAAAAAGCGGCTATAAACGCCAAAATCCGGCTATAAATGCCAAATTCGGCTATAAATGCCAAAACAAAAAAAAATCCGGCTATAAACGCCAAATTCGGCTATAAATGCCAAAACAAAAAAAATTTCGGCTATAAACGCCAAAATCGGCTTTCATGCCAACAAAACAAAAACTTGGTTTTCAAAAATCTGGCTTCCATGCCAAAACAAAACAAAACACAACAAAACAAAACTCGGCTATAAAAGCCAAAACTCGGCTATAAACGCCAAAACTCGGTTATAAACGCCAAAAAGCGGCTATAAACGCCAAAATCCGGCTATAAACGCCAAAACAAAACAAAAAAAAATTTCGGCTATAAACGCCAAAATCGGCTTTCATGCCAACAAAACAAAACTTGGTTTTCAAAAATCTGGCTCCTATGCCAAAAAAAAAAAAAAAAAAAAAAAACTTCGGCTTTCATGCCATCCTAAAATTCGGCTCCTATGCCATTCCAAAAATCGGCTTTCACGCCATCCAAAAACCTTGGCTCTCATGCCACAAACAAAATTTTGGCTTTCTTGCCACAAACAAAAACTTTGGCTTTCATGCTACAAACAAAAAAAAAAAAAAAAAAAAAAAAAAACAACTTTGGCCCTAATGCCATCTCAAAATTTTTAGTTCCCATGCCGCAAAACAAATCTTGGCTCTTACGCCACAAAATTAGGCTTTCATGCCATCCAAAATTTGGTTTTCAAGCCATCAAAAACCAGGCTTTTTGCCGCAAAATTGGCTTTCATGCCCAAAACAACTCTTTGACAAAAGATTTTCACAAAATGACAACCTTTTGATCAAATTCTTAAACAAACATTCCCATCAACTTTTGCTCAAATTTTGTTTCATAAAAAAAAATGATTTAAGTGAAAGGAAGGGGATACAAAAATATAGTACCAAAATTGTTTATACATGGAGGTACCAAAAAAAGAAAAAAAATGAGAGAAGAAGAAAAGAGTTTGTTACAACTCAGGAGCTCAATCCAAAAAATGAGAGAAGAAGAAAAGAGTTTGTTACAACTCAGGAGCTCAATCCAACATGGTCTTCAACCAAAGATTCAACTCCTCAAGTAGACCATTGGCCTTAACTTCCAAAGTTTTTAGGCCACGCTTCTTCAGAATATCCCCATAAAATGCGGTCGAATGTCACGACCCATTTGCAGCACGAGGAAGTTCTTCCCAGAGGACTTGCCACTGCTCATGCTCCTGAGTCTTCCTTCGGACATTACCTTCAGCTTCCTCAACCTGGCGAATAAGGGTCCCTTCTTTGTCATGAGCCTCCACAATGGCGGTCCATTTGGCAGCGGCTTCTTCCTCCAAAAGATCAAGACGCTGCCTAGCCTCTACAACCTCCTTATCAAGGTGGTCTAAGTCTTGCTTTAGCCCCATAATGGATAACTCGGTAACGTTCTTCTCCCGAACGATCTGCCTCTGAGTCTTCGTGACCTCAGTCAGTTCAGCTTTGACTTTGCTGGATGGCTCTATGAACATCTCATCAAAGAAGTCACCATCAGGGAAACTATTGGTCTCAGTCCATTTGTTCCTTAAGGCGATGACCTCCTCAACAAAATCTTTGGCGCTTGTGATGTCCAGATCGACTTCTTTACTATCAGCAAGGATGTCCTGCACGTGCTTGATCATGCCAAAACCAGCTTCCAAATGACCTGAAGAGAGAGTCTCAACCCATGAGCTCAAGACAGTCTTCAACACCTTCCTTGCATGTTGAAGGTGCGGTGCAGATGAGTATTCGCCATGCTCTGGTGCCCGACTGCCCATGTCATGTTCCATTGGAAGAGTAATCAATAAACTCTTTCCAACTGAAGAGGCTGACTCATTAAAGGAAGCAGAAGCCCCCACTCCTGGATCAGCAGCAGGTACCCCCTGTTCTGGCTCTGAGGAAGACGGAGGAACCTCTCCTGTTGCTCCACAATCTGCCAAGGAAAGGACAAAAGGTATGAATATAATCTCGTCAAGAAAAAAATATATCAAGATTATTATTGCAAAAATACATGCTTCGACGACTGGCGGAGTACTCTCTGCCTCTCTGAGCTCATCCGAAGCATCGTCAAAAGTTGCGTCCATGGATGGCTCGAAATCGTCAGAATCCTCTGGCAAGTCAAGAAAACAAAAGCTACATGTTAGCAAATGACCAGCACAAACAAAAAAGAAGAAAAAAAAAGAAGCCAAAGCAATCATACCAGGTGAAGGTTCTGGAACCACTCGAGAGTCCTAGGGCTCTTCCACAGATGCCATAACTGGATCCGTTATTGCCTCATTGGCCGGAACCTCGGGCATCACCAGGTCATCATCCTCTGCCAAAAGAAAGAAAGCAGCGGATTAACAACAAAAAAATCTCTTACAAGAGAAAAGAAGAAACAAAAGAAAGAAAGAGGATCATACCAGCTGTCTCCTCTTCTCTGCTTCTTTTCTCTGGAGGCTCGTCAGCATCCTCAGACACCTCCTCAACAATGGTGAGAGGAACTTCAATATCAGAAGGACTATCATGCCGTTTCATATTTCGACGTTGTCCTCTCTTCCTCTTGCTACGGCGGGTCAATCTGCTCGACGATCCTGCCCCACTATAAACATTAGGCCTCTCGCTAGAGTCCTCACCGGATGGTCTGCTTTTCTCAGTAGACTCCATGGAAGCCTTCGTATGCTCTGCCTGTATCATAGCATCGATCTTGGCCTCCTCCTCTTCTAGCTGTCTGAAGACCTCACCAGGAATCCCTTGTGCAGCTCCTGATCTGATGACGTCCTGCTCATTGAGAAAGCCTATCTTATGCTTCTCTTTAGAAAGGAAGGTCAAAACTTCCTCTCGGGGGACACCATCTGATTTGCCAAGACCCTTCCCAGGAGACTGCTTGACATCGAGCTCTTTCTTGGAAAGCCCCCGGTACACTGAGAAGCTCTCCACGAACCACTTCGTGAAGCCAGCAGTCCGGAAAGTGGGCAGCTCAGGATAGGAAATCATGGAGGTAGTGTCCTCTGCACTGTAAAAAGCCCATGCATTTCTCCCATTCTGCAAACATCCAAAACGCTTCACCATGCTCGAAGGCGCTCCAACAACACCTTGAGAGAAGCCAAGCTGCAATGCAAAACGCGAAGGGACATACGGTTGGATGTCGACGAAAAGATATCTACGGTACACCATCGTACCAACCCGTATGTTGAAGAGCCATCTCTTCTCCACGTCTTTCAAAGCATAGTGTCTTCCCGACCCTGCCCTGGTCGAATTAAGGGAGACACCAAAGTCAAAATCCTTCTTCCGCAAACCCGGAGAAAGCTTCACCGAAGACTGCCCAATCTCGACGTCCCTAAATCATCGGATCCTCAAACGGGCAGACAAAAGTGATTCGGAAACGGCTGTCCCTCTAGCCAAACGAATCATAAAAGGATCTTCGTCCTGTGCAACTCCCAAACGATGGAAGCTAGGCAGTGGTATACATACCACGAATAGAAGATGTGGGCAGAAAATACCCTGTTCATGGGAAGCCCAAACGATGGAAGCTAGGCAGTGGTATACATACCACGAATAGAAGATGTGGGCAGAAAATACCCTGTTCATGGGAAGCCCAAGCCGAACCAGAAAAGCAGCAGCCTGAAGTTCGGTACACAAATAGGAGTAAAGAGCAGGTATCAAAGCCAGCCGCTCTCCAAACGCCATCTGATAAGCCGGAAAAATATAGTGCGACCTGATGTGCGTTCCATCTTCTCCAGCAAAAACAGCCTCACCCAACCAATAAGTGAGGTAAATAGCGAGATCTCTCCGCAACGCAATGTCAGGACAAATGGCATCCATGCTTGTGAAAAACTTCTTTAAATGTTCTCGCACGGCGGCGGTCTTCTTCAAACTTGATGCTTTAACCCTAGCATCTTGGGCCATGCCATCAGAAGACTCCCCGCTGTCAAAAAAGTTGGAGCTGCAACTTCTCCAATTGCTGCATCTAACTTTCGAGCCCTCCTTCTCCTTCAAAAAATCATAGAAGGCGACGAGCTGAAAGTATACAAGCCTGAACTCCTTAGATTCCTCCTCAAGGACGCTGTCAATAGGCATAAACTCCTCATAGAGTTTGCCGAAGATAGGCAATCCGGTGATGGTGCTCAGCTCCTTCAAAGAAAAACCAATTTCACCATTCGTCACAATGAAGGTGTTGGTTTATGGAAGGAATGACTCCAGCATGCCATGAAAGCCTCATCGGAGAAAACGACGGTTTGCCGAAACGGTCTCGCCAATCCTCAGGGTGTGATCAGTCCATGACTCCCAGCTCGAGTCAGTACTGAAACGGTCACGAAGTCGAAAAGGCTTCACCCAATTGCTGCCGTCACCCAGAAAAACACCAAGGCCCACCAGTCTCAAATCAACCGATGGATGATCAGAACCTTGGTAGCCACTGGTTGGCATCAACATGTCCATACGGACAGGTGGCTTCTCTGCAAAACCGGAAGGGCCGCCAACAAAAATCCCAGTCTTGATCACACTGGTCCTCTTCACCCAGCTCGGAGGATCTTCCCTCTTAGGGCACGTGGGAGAAAGGCTCAGGATCGAGATGGTCCGATCGAAAGTCGACCGGGTGAAAATAGTTCTCTCCTCACCATTTGCTGTGTAAGAGAACTGAAAACATCTCCTTTGGTATGTCAAGTCGTCAGGGACTGCATTACCGAAAAAGAAGGTAGGCTTAAGTACAACGCTCTGATCGTTCGTAATCCAAGGACGGCTGCTTACCATGATCTTATAGAATTCCTCATCTTTGAGAGCGATCAATCACTGTCTCATCTCATCACTATTGAGGGAATCACACTCTTCCAAGTTCTTCTCAACAAACTGGACCTTCTCCCAAGCCTGCTGAACAGCCGCATTGGAAGATCTAGTAGACCGACGAGGTGCGTTAGTAACAGGACCTTTACCCTTGTTTGTTCTAGAAGAACTACCTACAAAAGATGGAAGAGAAAAGATCAATCAACATCAAAATGACAGATTCTGCTACAAAAATTCTAGCAAAATTTTGACATGGTTCCGGGGCAATTCCAAAGAGAAGGAAAATACTGCGAAAAAGACAGGAAGCTTGAAGATGAGCTCAATGTCGCTGCGAGCTCATAGTCAGTGGAGAATTCTCAAAGAAGGTTCGAACTCAACATCGCTGCGAGAACGAGCCAATCTCATTAAATTTCCGCAAAGTTTGGAAAAGAGCTCAACATTGCTGCGAGCTTCAGAATCCAAAAATTGCAAACTTCCTCAAAATCCAGCAAGACTGAAAAAAAGTTCAACATCGTTGCGAGCTCAAAATCCCAATACTTGCAAAAGATTTTCAGGTATGCATCATCATACTTCCAAATCCATTTACAAAATCATGCATCAAAAATATATCATCATGCATTAGATACTAGGAAAACCTTGACCAAAGTTTGACCAATTCCAACCCAATTTGGTCAAAACCAATGAAACTTTGTCCAAGTCAAAAATCATGTTGGCTTGACCTAGAGACTCTAGCCTTCTATCTTGATGCATCACAAAAAAAATGCATACATATTGAAATTGCATAGCCTTATTATCATGGTGAGCAAACAAAGACAAAAAAAAAAAAGGAAAAATCGCTGACAAAAAAAAGAGAAGTTAGCGTGTGAAAAAAAAATATATATACACGGTAAAAAAAAAAAAACAAAAGGGAAAACCCTGAAAAAGAAAACAAGAAGAAGAAGCACGAGAAAAAAAAAAAAAAGGAAAACATGCTTGAAAAAAAAAGAAAAAAAAAAAGAAGAAGAAGAAGCACGAAAAAAAAGGGGAAAACGTGCTTGAAAAAAAAAAGAAAAGAAAAAGAAGAAGAGAAGCAAAAAAAATGAAGAAGCTACTTCTACAATGGAGATTCTTGTGGAGGAAGAAAACTTACTTCAAGCCATTGATGGAGAAGAAGAAGAAAAGCTTGGAGCCCTTGGAGCAAAAGCACTTCTTATCTTGGAGAGCACTCTTGAAGATTTCTTGCAAAAAGAAAGCAATGGAGCAAAAGAAACAACCCTCTTGCTTTTATAGAAGAGAGCAAGCCAAAAGAGGAAACAAGGAAAAAGAAAAGAGGTAAGTATTAAAATTTAGCTACTTTCCCAAAAAGAGAGATATTTTGAGAAAATCTTTCCACAAAAAGGAAACTTGAGAAATTCTCTCCAAGTAAGAATATTTTTAAATATTCTCTACACCAAAGAGATATTTTTAGATATTCTCTACAAATATGACACCATGTGAGATCTAGGACATCTTCAAAGCCTAAGGTCCCATGGGTTAGCCCATATGAGCCAGATCTGACCACCTAGGCACTAAAAGTGGCTTTTAGTCAAAATATTCCTCTTAACAAGAGCAAAAAAAAAAAAAAAGAAAAAAGAGCAAAGAAGTCCCATGCCTCTTTTGAGTTGATGGGACCATTCAAAAAAAGAGAAAAAAAAGCCTCATGAGTTTCCAAAAATCAAACCATCCAACCTCATGAACTAAATTGAGCCAAAATCTTGAAATTGACATTTCACAAAACCAAATTCCGGTCCCCTAGCTTGCCACATACTGCTTGTTAGGTCACAAGACCAAAACCAAAATCAAAATCCAAAAACAAACCAAAACCAAAAACCCAAATCTGACCCCCCAACTTGCCACATACAACTTGTTGGGTCACAAGGTCAAAATCAAAATCAAACCCCGACCCCCTAACCTGCCATATACAGCTTGTTAGGTCACAAGGTCAAAATACAAAAACCAAAATCCAAAACCCAAAATCCAAACACCCCATGTCATTTTCAAAACTTTGCCTTGAGATGGTACGTGATCCCTCTCACTACCATAAAATCCCTCGGAAACTCAGAAGGCTATTCAAAAAAAAAAAAAAAAATGCTCAAGACTCTTGGTCAAGTTGGAATCTCTCCTCCAAGTTTCTCTTCGAGGCACATCGACTCCGAAAAGCTACTCGTCGCTATACCTCGAGGGGGCATTTGTTGACACCAAAAAACTCACTATGTCTCCTCAACATCAAGAAGCCTCCTGAAGCTGCATCCTGCTACAAAACAGGCAAGGCTACTTCAAGCATCAGATTTTGTCAGAATCAGACAGAAACTGAAAGATCCTTCAAGACAGCCAAAAGAGGGGTACACCTGAGGTTTCGGGCCATTCCGACATCGTTTGGCCTTACTTCACTGCTCCGATAGCTAAACAACCGCTCCCGGCCGCGACATCATCAAAGATACCAAAACTTTGATCAGAGCCTACGGATGACTCTAGAATGTCTTCAAAGTGCTCCATGCCAAATTTCAAGTCAAACCGACAATGTTTGACCCTCCATCAACGCTCGAGTAACAAAATCAAGCCTCCCGGGGGCGGGAACCACAAAAGATCACTCATCAAACAAAGTACATGAGTGGCTTCAACATGCCTCCAAAAGGCTGCACATCGAATTTCAGGTCATTCGGACAACGTTTGACCAGGTTTCGATGCTCCGAGAGAAAATCAAGCCTACCGGCGGCGGAGCAACCCGGGACCATGACATCCAAAACGGAGCTGATGGAACGTCTCAAAATGACTCCAATAGGCTCCCCGTCAAATTTCGGGTCAATCGGACATCGTTTGACCACATATCAAAGCTCGGCATTTTCCCCTTAGCAAAATCAAGTCAAGCATCGATGCGACCCCAAACGGCTTCAAAACTCAAATAAAAGCTCATGGTTGGTCCTATCCACTGCTCAAGAAGCTTCACCTCAATTTTCAGGTCATTCCGACATCATTTGACCTAGTTTCGACTCTTCACGGAAAATCGACTACAAAGTCTTTGGCTTTCCCGAAAAATGGGAAACTTTGTGCTCCGATTTCGCACGGGTTCTCATCAAGATTTCTCAAAGAAAATCAAGTCAACAATTGAGGAAAAATGTCAAGGAAAATACAGAGGAAAGAAGGAACGAAAAAGACGGAAAAACGGCCGAAAACGAAGCTCGGCGACCGAAAATGGCAAAACCGCCGGCGACCCTGGGTGCATGGTCGCCCGGCGACCCTGCAAATCCGGGCCGCCGGATTTTGCACCAAAACGTCCGTTTTTCGATTCTTTTCCCGTTTCGGGTGTTCCTGCCTCTGTGATTTTCTAAAAATCCAATGTTTGATACTTAAAAACGACTGATCTTCACCGACATCTCGGATCCGCCGTCGAAAGCATGAAATCATCACCGATCGCTCCAAGATCGCCTACCGGCTGACCAAGAAAGTACACTTTTTGTCTGACCGATTGTGAAATCAACAAGACAGATGTCACCGGCCCACCAACATCAACCAATGTTTGAAATTGGATCGTAATCCGACATCAAACAATGCGTGGATCCACCTGTGATGATCGCAAGAAGAATCTCAAAAGACGATGCGCAGCCCGCGACTCTTCACATGCCTTGGCGACCACTTAATGACATTAATTGACTCCTTTATGAAAACTTAATGTGGTCATCAACTCATTATTTTGGACGGCCCAATCAGATTCAAGCATTTGGGAGTTACAAATCCAAGCAATCATGGCATTTAACCCATGAAACTCCCATCATCATGAAGCTTAAAGGGAATTAAAAGCCCACTACCTTCATTGCCCAATCACAAGCCATGAAAAAAGAGTTACAAAATCAACTTGTAACTCCTCATCAATTCTTTCATCACGGCCATCAATGCCAATAAACACCTCATGGCTACTAAAAGCCTATAAAAGGAGGTCCATTCCAAGAAAAAAAAAAGAAGAAAATAGATCCCAAGTGCAAGTTCTGAAAATCCAGAAAATCCAAGAGAGAGACGAAGTCCATACATGACTTGCTACCGTCGATCTCAACGTGTCCCCACAATCTCCTGAGAAGTTAGATCCATTTTCTTACTTTTCTATTGTAGCTTGTATTTCTTAAAGAGACAAATAAAAGAAATCACAATTCTTGTCTTTCATATTTGATGAGTTTTGTAAAATCGCCTTTCACGGCAAACAAACAAAAACGCCTCCTACGGCATTCTCAAAAAAACAAACTTGTCTCTTTTCTTAATATTTATGCAATTTGAAAAGTTAGAAAAAATGATTGATTTCCTTTCTATTTGTGAAGGTGAATCTCAGGATTATCACCATTTCAAATTCCAAGTAGAAAGTAAATCTGGCATACCTGTACAAAAAAATGTTGATACCCGCGATTCTCCCACCTCCGCCGAGACCCAGGACAACCCCCGGGGTGCGGAAGGAGAGGACGGAAGATTCCCGAGGGTCCATCACTGGTTCTATCTTCTAGATAGATATATTTTACTGATCTTGATATGTGAGATTGAGGGTTTGCATCTTGGATTGGGTTTATGCCCTTTGGGATAGATGATCACTGAGTCAAGTGGGTCAAAAGTTTTTGAAACCTATCCTAAGGGCCCAACAATATTCCAACAGAAGACTCCAAGGCCAACACATAAATCAATTACATCTCCTACAAACCAATGATGGAAACCATGGGAACTTAAGAAGTTTCCTCTCTCCAATTAGTTATTTAACAATGAGGGTTCTTATAAAGTAGTTTAATTAAGATTAGTTTAAAATCTAGTAGTAATAAGTAAACATGTCTTTACTACTACACCATTCTAAACATAATTAAACATAATTAATATCATATTTAGCAAGCGATCATAATAATAGATATCTAAGCAGAAAAAGGAATGACAACCAGCACAAGATGCCTAGCTATCATGGTCATGCAAGATCCTTTGTCTTCATGGTTTCCACTTCTTCAACATGCGCTACGCAGAGGGGGTTCGGGGGTGTCCCATGCGGGGTTCCAGGGGTAGCGCCCCTGCGGGGATCGAGCTGTGTGGTCAGCTCGCAGGGGTCCAGGGGATCGAGCTTCCTTCGAAATCGAATTTCTTCCTTCAGAACCTGTGCCCCTTCTTGAAAAATTACATCGAGTCCTAAGCCTCCTTGCAAACGGAGTTCACATGCTATCTCAATATAATTACATCTCCAAGAAGAAAAAAATTTACATTGAACCCTAAGCCTCCTGACGAAAGGAGTTCACATGCTATGTCAATATAATTACATCACGATGAAAAATTACATTGAGCCCTAAGCCTCCTGACGAACGGAGTTCACATGCTATGACAATATAATTACATCACCATAAAAGTTGTATTGAATACATAAAACAATAACCATGAATATAATTCATTTGATCCATTCACATAACATACACACATGGTGACCATGATAGCCAAATCAATAACTCAGTTGCTGCAAAACAAAGGTTAGATATTCCGCTGCAAAACAAGGGTTATTCATAGCAAACGCAGACCATGTTTTCTTACAACAACCTATAATCTTTACTAAATTCTCTACAATCCATATGCAGTATCAAGATTTGCTCTTACACCAATTGTTAGAAATGACTAGAAACCAGGATCTCTAGATATTGTGTACAGATTGCTGCGGAAATTATTATGAATGCAAATGATTAAAATCATACCTGCGAGATCTCTCTGATTTGATCTCAAACTTACAGCAACTCGAAAAACACAAAGTATTCTACTGTATTCCTATATGCTCGAACTCGCACCAGGGAGTGAGCCTCTTCTGCGAATTCTCCTTGCTCTCTCAAAACCGAGATTTCTCTCTTCTTATTCTAGTAGGTAACCTAAAGAGCAATAACTCATATTTATAGGCTACAATAAGGACCTTAAGAAGCAAATAAGGATAGGCTCCTTATGGAAGTAGGAAACCCTAATTCAACCCAAATTAGAATCCTAGTTCCATAAATTACAATTCAGTCCACTAAAGAATTGTAATTGCACTCCAGTCCTTATTCTCAAAATTATAATTCGAGCTTCTTTTATTAAATGCTCATTAATCTTCCCACGTTAAGATTTCAGATATCCATCGATTAAATAATTGCTGACTACTATATTTAATGGATATCTTTATAATTCCTTGAGACCTTATACTTAACTTATTTGATATGTCGGACACAAAGTCCACCTGCAGGGTTTAACATAATAAAAACTTATAAGCTTAATCAAGGGGATATCATCAATCCGTATTACAGGATGTGGATTTTGTCAATAAACTAATATTCACCATACATGTAGTGTAGTCATCCAATTCACTGAGATTGTTGATCCACAAAAGATCTCACTCATTTGTAAATCAAAATGCCAAACACCAGAAGTATGTGTCTATTATTTATATCGGGATTAAGAGTACAAGCACTCATAATAACCATTTGGATGTTCATCATCTTATATAGTTAGTATAAAGACAATAAACCCAAAAAACACGGTCCTGTTTAATACACACATAGTGTACTAGCATAATGAGTTGAAACTGTACCGTTTCTCTCATCTAAGACAAGCCTGTTGAAACATCATGCTACAATCGTATCGATGGTATGTCCAAATCCATCTAGATTGTGAACTATAACTTATATTCTATAAGAACCAACAAATAAGTCTTCTGTGTGTAAGCAAAACTCTACACACCAACTTGTCTACTTTATAGAATAAAAGACACTCACATGCATAATAATAAACAATGCAACCATTTGCCCATTTAAAATCTCATTTAGATGAGAAGATAAAATATACTAAAAATGAATTAGTCAAAGACAAATACATAAAGCATGTTTTTAGTATAAATTTCCAACAAGAACATACTAGTTGTCCACAACCAGACTAGGCCACCTCAGCCACAAGTACCGTAGCAGCAGTATAGATCACAGCAACAGCAGCAACAGGCCCATCCACAGGGACAGAATCAGAATCAGCGTCCACTGCAATAGAACAAAAATGTAATACAAGGCAGGCAGCACCAGGCTCCACACAGGCCACAACAGCGAGGACAAGTCTATGCGGTCAATAAAGTTGATGCAGAAGCAGCGGGGAACGTGGTGGAAGGTATACTCCTCGTTTGTGGAATTAAAGCTAGGATTGTATTTTACCCTGGCTCTATACACTCATTTCTATCCTCTAAATCCTCTGAGTTGATTGATGTGCATGCTAGAGAACTTGGATTTATTTTAATTGTGGCTACTCCAGTAGGGAAACAAGTTGTATGTAGATCCTTTTACCCTAGTTGCATAATTCAGATAGGAGAAGTGATATTACCCGCAGACCTTATTTTGTTGAAGATGCATGATTTCGATATTATCCTAGGGATGGATTGGTTGGCAGGGTACCATGCCACGATGGATTGTTTCTATAAGACCCTCACCTTCAAATTGGTTGAAACACCAGTGAGAGTATTGTTTCAGGGAGAGAGGAAGAATCCTCATACAAGGTTTGTCTTAGGGTTGAAAGCTGATAGACTTTTGAAAAGTGGATGTGAAGCCTATTTGGCGTTTATCACGGAGGATAAATGGTCCCAAGGGGTGGAGGAGATCCCTATTGTTTAGGAATTCCTGGATGTTTTTCCAGAAGAAATTCTAGGATTGCCACCCATTAGAGAAATTGATTTCACTATCGAGTTATTACCAAGGCTGCTCCGATTTCTATTGTACCTTATCAAATGGCTCCGACGGAATTGGGGGAATTGAAGATACAGTTACAAGAATTGTTAAACAAGGGTTTTGTAAGACCTAGTATTTTGCCGTGGGGAGCTCCTATTTTGTTTGTCAAGAAGAAAGATGGTTCGATGAGAATGTGTATTGACTACCAAAGATTGAATCAAGTGACTATCAAGAACAAATACCCGTTGCCAAGGATAGATGAACTATTCGATCAATTGCAAGGTGCTTCATATTTCTCGAAGATTGACTTGAGATCCATTTGTCATTAGTTAAGAGTTAGAGAATTTGATGTTCTGCAGACAGCTTTTTGGACAAGATGTGGACACTATGAGTTCCTAGTGATGCCATTTGGATTGACAAATGCACCGGCAGTATTCATGGCATTAATGAACAAGATATTTGCATAGTATCTGGATCAGTTTGTAGTGGTGCTCATTGACGATATCTTAGTATACTCCAAAACTAGGGAAGAGCATGAAAAACATTTGAGGATAGCACTGCAACTTCTAAGATGAAACCAGCTGTATGCGAAGCTCAATAAGTGTGAATTTTGGCTAGAACAAGTAGCATTTTTGGGACACATCATCTCCAAAGAAGGACTATTAGTGGACCCGTCCAAGATTGAGGCAGTAGTGAAGTGGGAAAGTGTTGGAAGTAGGTGGGCCTCGTGGATAGATTTTCAAAACTTTTGACTCGCTTGACTCAGGGATCAAGTACCCATAAGGCCAAACACTATATCCATGATGCATAACCCTCAATCTCATGATCATGTACAGTAAATAAAACTTCTAAAAGATAGAAACAAGCAGCCAACAAGCATCCATGAAAAATCTACAACATGCAACGAAGTAGATTATACCTTTGAAGCTCGGTTGTGCTCTAATAGAGAAGTTGCGTCTTTATTTGATGATGAAACTCTTTCAATTATCAAATAGGAATCTCCAAGACCTTTTGATCTTCCACGCTATGACCCGTATCAGATTCTCTTTCCTCAAGAAGATGGGTGGGATCTCTAAGAGAAAACTCTTAAGAAAATTAAAAGAAGGAAGAGACGAAGCATGTTCAACTCTTGCACAAAAGGGCATGGGCGTGAATCCCTAGGTAGGTATTTCCATTAGAACGTCCAAGCACTCTTATCTCCTCTATTTCTTGCTAAAAGCAAGTTCCTCTTCTTTGTTATCTAATTGAAATAGAAGTCTTACTTCTCTAACAATTAGTAACTCTCTTCTTTCTAATTAAAATAGAAGTCTCACTTCCATTATAATTAGTAACTTACTATTACCACTATTAGAAGTCTCACTTCAAATAGAAATAGTAACTTTCTATTTTCTTTTAGAGTTCTACTATAATTAGTAGCATTCTAATAACTTGGGCTAGCGTGGGGACCACTAGGGATTCCTTAGAAAACTAGCTCCAACTGGGACAACGCGACGCCACATCTCATGTGCAATCTGGGCTCACAGTTAATTGCAAATAACACCACTATATAAATGCAATTGCACTCCAGTCTTAAGAATAAATTACAATGAAGACCCTAAACTTCCCGATTACCACAAGTAGGCCCCTCTATCAATATCCATGGATCAATTGGAATAAATCTGTCTGTTCCAATCTTAGTTCCATATCTTATTATCCTTGAGCCCCAATTAATCACAGTGATCATTAGTACCATCCAATTAACTCTTAATCGAGATGGGTGCGCACTTACTAATGACAAAACCATTAATTGGCACAAGGGGATAATAGAGATAGATTCCATCTTGATCATTCAATGTTCCCACAGTCCTACTATCACATACCCAAGACACCGAGGTGTTGACCTACAGTTGGCCTCACTCATTGTTGACTCAAAGCAAATGAATAGATAGCAACTTGGGTTCATTAATGTCTCAGGATTGAGACCCTATTGCTATGGAATTATGAGAGCATACCTTATAATCGAGACAAAATTTCATAAGGTGCTTCTCATGGTCCTTCAATACATCCAATGTACCAGCACCCTGATCCAGAATCTTCCATTTTGATGGTCGAGACAAATCACACTCTCTCATAGTGATCAAAGTGCTGCAACCTTATCAAATGAGATGCCCAGTCTCATCACTGGTTGTGAAGATATTTAAGTATAAGATTTGTGACATATATCTCCCATGTGTGGATCTCATCCATACACATATATCACATCTAATATACTAATGGGACCCGGTTCAACTCATGAACCATTATGTCAAGTGTATTGGTCATGTGCATTAAGTAATAAAATAACATTGATCTCATGAAAGTAAAGCATGATATTACTGATAAATAAAGAAATTAATCAATTCATTTATCATCTAATGGATTGAGACCATATAAACTAACAGAAAGACCGAAGAATGTGTCAGAAATCAGAAGTTTCCGGGAATTGGCGGGGTATTATTGGAGGTTTGTACAAGGATTTTCGTCAATTGCATCACCATTGACGAAGTTGACCAGGAAAAATGTACCGTATGTGTGGACAGATCAATGTGAGGTTAGTTTCCAAGAGTTGAAGAAGAGATTAACTATGGCACCAGTCCTTACTTTACCGTCCGAAAGCGGAGGTTTTAGTATTTTTACCGATGTTTCGAATGTTGGACTTGGATGTGTGTTGATGCAAGATGGAAAAATGGTTGCTTATGGATCCCGGCAGTTAAAAGATCAGGAGAAGAACTATGCAACCCATGATCTTGAGTTGGCAGCGTTCGTCTTTGCATTGAAAATGTGGAGACACTATCTTTATGGAGAGAAGTTCGAAGTCCACTCTGACCACCGCAACTTACAGTATCTGTTTTCTCAGAAAGAATTGAACATGAGGTAGAGGAGATGGATGGAATATATCAAGGATTATGACTTCCCAATCAAATATCACCCGGGGAAAGCAAATGTAGTTACTGATACCTTGAGCAAAAAATCAGTAGGTTTGGCAAATTTAAGCGGCACTTGCATTTTTGAGCAATTTGAGGAGTTGAGAATAAACCTACAACCATTGAAGAAAGGTGTGATATTAGCCAAAATGTTAGTATCTGAGCCTTCCTTCATCCAGAAGATCAAAGATAGTCAATTGCAAGATCCGGAGTTGGCCAGGATTTCAGAGCATATAGCAGACCATCTTGACTTTCGTATTGTTGATAGAGTTTTGTATTATCGTAATCGTCTATGTGTGCCTAACATTGAAGATTTGAGGAAAGACATGATGACTGAATCCCGTAGTACGAAGTATTCCATGCACCCGGGTAGTACGAAGATGTATCAGAATTTGAAGGGTAGATTTTGGTGGAACAATATGAAAAAAGAGATAGCAGCAGTTGTCTCCCGGTGTATGACTTGTCAGTTGATAAAAACAGAGCACCAGAAGCCTCCAGGGTTGTTGCAACCATTAGAGATTCCGGAATGAAATGGGAGCACATTACCATTGTCGTGACCCCGGACCGAGACCCGGGCCCGCGATGCGGTGATTTACATAATTAATAGTAAAACATACAGCCTGTCTTCCCACAGGTTTCCGCGGTGAGGATCCCAAAATACGGGTCGAGCTCACACGAATAGGTATGCGGAAGCGTGTAGCAAAACATATCACACTAGTCTTAAACAATAAGATGCAAGGGAATTTATAATAAAACCGAGACTTGGTATCGAAAGAGGATTGTCAACATAGCATTCCTACCATGATTAAAGTTTCACCATTTAACAAAAGTATATTAATTCAAGTTACATATCCAAGAGGGCCCAACAAAGGCCAATACAACAAAAGATCCCAAAAGATACCCCAAAACTAGATGAACGAGAAGTCAAGATCCCGCCTGGCGTCTAGATGACGTCGTCGGGTTGCCACTCATGTGCTGGGGGTGGCTCAATAGCCTCCTCCGGGCACTCCTCGTCAAACACGATACCTCCTGCACCTGGACACCAAAATAGAAAGCATCAAACACGACGGTTTGGTAAAATAAACAATTTAGGCATGAATATGAAAAATAGTGCTAAAACAGTTCAAGATTAAAGTACACGTTTCAAGTTTACGAAACTAGCATGAATACATATAATATCATGAAAAGATAAATTCACATTGAGCTCATCCTTTCTCTATCACGTAAAATGACAAGAGTAAGCATGCACGAAATACGAGACGCAAGACACGATCCCACGTTACACAAGGTAAACGGGGAGGCCGGCCGCGGAACCGGAACACGAACACGCACGATGTGTAATATAATATACGACTAGTCTGTAAGCAGTCCGCATGTTTAAGGACCCCCAGGTAGTGGATCAAGCTAAAAGGGCAGTCCAAGCTCAGTGGTATTCACTTATATCATGAATGCACAAAACACGGTGATACACGTTCGAGAACACGACAAACAAGAGGGAAATCATTTATCAAACACAACATGACAAGACTAGCAAAATAACATAGTATTAGTGCTTAACAAACTTAAGAAATGATTCCCTTTTTCTTATTCTTGAAACACGTCTTAAAACGAGCTTATACTTGAAATTCAAACGAAATGCATGATGATGCACGACGCATCAAAACAAGAGTCCAAACACAAAATCTATCAAGTTTAGGCTAAGACCATTCATTGACCCTTGTGGAGTTGAAACCCAAATGTCGGAGTTTGACAAGATTTGGTGCCCCAGAAGTTATAGTACATTTTGGAATTCCAAGTGCACAAAGTCAATTAAAGGTCTAAATCCTAGTCTAGTTTTCATTCTCACGAAAATCCTTCAAAAACATAACTTTTGGTAAATTTCGGTTAGCCCTCGGTTTCCTGTTGGTTAACCAACGTTGATCTGTCGGTCCACCGACGGCTGACCGACAGGTCTCAGCCCAGACAATGCAGCTCTCTGGAATTCGGACCGACAGGTCTCGGTTGGCTGTCGGTGGACCGAACTTGGGAGTTCGGTCAACCAACATCTGACCGACACCTGACCGACGGAATTTCTGGCACAATGTTGCTCTCTGGAATTCGGACCGACAGGTCTCGGTTGGCTGTCGGTCGACCGAACTTGGGAGTTTGGTCAACCGACAGCTGACCGACACCTGACCGATAGAACGCGGGTAGTGCGTTTCAGTTCAGATTTTTCACACTTCTTTCCCCTCTTCACTCCCACACTTGAATCACCTGCACTCCCCAAGCCTACATGCTTTCCAAGGGATGATTTTCACACAAAAATCCATTCTCATTCAATCAAAACTTCAAAATCACTAAACCATTCACATTCAAATCATGTAGTTAATAACTTGTAAATCATTCAATTGAAAGACATGCTTCCATTCAAGACAAGACTTCTAGATTAGATAAAGTGATCAGCAACCATGCTTGTAAAGATTAAACAAACTAAAGGAGTTTAGTAACATGAAGGAAAAGATAAGCTTGATAATAAAACTACATTTCACAAGGTAAAATACCCAAAACTCACAATGCACTAAGAAAGACTAAAATGTTTACTTGCCTTAGCCCAATGTCAAGCAAAAACTCCACAAAACTCAACAAGAAGGGGAGATTCACGAAATCTACACAAAACCCCCAAAATAGAACACACAAAAATCACCATTTTGGTCATTACAAACCCCCATTTCGAAAATGGATTTGAAAACATGGAAAACAAGCTCTAAATGAGCCAAATGAACATCAAATGAAAGAATGAAGAAGGGTTCTAACCTTGAGCCAGCTAAACAAGAAGAAGAGAGCTTGAAGATGATGAATAGTGAAAGGGATTGGCTCCAAAAACGTCCCAAATGAAGCTTGAGAAGAAAGAAAGAGAATGGTGAAGTCGGATTAGGGATTGGAGCCTTCTTGATGGATGACTCAAGGGAAAAAGACCAAAAGGAAAGCCTTCTTCTCTTCTCCACTCTAGGTCAAGACCGGTTGTAGGGATTTTGGGGAAGAAGAATGGAGGAGAGAGAGTAAGAGAGTTTATACAGTGTCTGGAAGGAGGGTCCCAAAGCAGTTGAACTTGAAACGATTAAAACATGGTCTTGTGGATCCCGGATGGAAACGACGAGGAAGAATAAAACGATCGTCGATAAATCTAGTTTCGGAAAAGTATACTTTTGAAATTGTTTCACGACTTCGAAAATTGTTCCCAGATTTTAGCATGAATAATCATATTTACCTTTTTTGGGCCAAAACTTGGGTTTCTGGGCCTCAAATACATGCAGGCTAAAAATGAAAGTTGTCACAAATAATAAAACCATTCAAGAGAAATAAAAATCACGATCAAACCAAAGATCTAGAACAAAAATCCATTCTTTCACGTGTACTCAGGGCGTCCCTGAGCGTGTTGACTCATACTAAACGTCCTCAAAGCTCCCAAAGCTATAATCCAGACTAAGTCTAATCACATTCTAACCTAGCTAGTACTAAGACTCATTTAAGACTAAACACTCACTTAATTAGTACTAATCGAGTTGGTCTGGGTCGGGGTCCAACATCCTCCACCCCTTAGGATATTTGGTCCACCAAATATAATTAATTTTACCTCTGGTAACAAGTGTGGATACTTCCTCTGGACTTGATCTCTCAATTACCATGTGGCTTCTTCTGGCTCAAGGTTCTCCCAAAGTACCTTGACCCAATGGATAGTCCGATTTCTCAATTCATGTTCTTTGGTGTCGATGATTCTAACCGGTTTCTCCACATATGAAGCGTCCTCTCGAATCTCTAAAGGCTCATGTGGAATAATGTGAGAAGGACTGTGAACATACTTCTTGAGCATGGAGACGTGAAAAACATTATGTACCCCGGAGAGTTCCGGCGGTAACGTAAGTCTGTATGCAACATTTCCAATCTTGCTCAAGATCTCATATGGACCAATGTATCTGCTAGACAATTTTCCTTTCTTTCCAAATCTTAAAGTGCCTCTGACCAGTGAGACCTTCAAGAATACCTTGTCACCCACTTCAAACTGTAATTCTCTCCGGCGAGTGTCAGCATAACTCTTCTGTCTGCTTCGAGCAATCTTCAATCTGTCCTGAATCTGTTTAACCTTGTCGCTTGTCTCTCCAACTATCGTCGGTCCATGAAAGCTACGCACATCGACTTCCTCCCAGTAAATCGGAGTTCTGCATCTCCTACCATAGAGTGCCTCGAAAGGTGCCATTCCAATGCTAGAATGGTAGCTATTGTTGTACGCGAACTCACAAAGAGGTAGGTTCTCATCCCACTGAACCTTGAAATCCAGTACACAAGCACGTAGCATATCTTCAAGAGTTTGTATCGTCCGCTCTGACTGACCATTTGTCTGAGGATGATACACTGTGCTGAACTGAAGTTTGGTACCCATGGATTCAAGCAGAGATTTCCAAAATCTCGAAACAAATCTACTGTCTCTGTCGGAAGTGATGGAGACGGGTTGGCCATGCTTACTGACGATCTCATTGATGAATAATCTTGCAAGTGGTGCCATGTGCATCATATTCCCAGTCTTCATCGGAATGAAGTGAGTAGACTTCGTAAGACGGTCTACTATAACCCAAATTGCATTGTTTCCTCTCTTGGTGTTGGGCAAACCGAAGACAAAATCCATAGTGATGTGCTCCCATTTCCACTCCGGAATCTCTAAGGGCTGTAACAAACCAGGAGGCTTTTGATGTTCTGCCTTGATCATCTAACAAGTCAAGCAACGAGACACAAAAGCTGTTATCTCTCGCTTCATGGTATTCCACCAAAATCTATTCTTCATGGTATTCCACAACATCTTCGTGCTACCCGGATGAATAGAGTATCTAGTATGGTGGGCTTCAGTCATAATTTCATTTTTCAAATCATCTACATTTGGTACACACAGCCGGTCACGAAAATACAACACTCCATCTGAAATCCTGAAATCTGGACGTTCTAAAATCTGATCTACAATCTTGACCAATTCTGGGTCTTGCAACTGACTATCTTTGATCCTCTGGATGAAGGTAGGCTCAGACACTGTCATATTTGCCAATAAAACACCTCTCCTCAAGTGTTGTACTTCCACTCCAAGTTCTTCAACTGTTGGAAAACACTAACTCCTCTCAAACTAGCCATAACTGCCGACTTTCTGCTCAAAGCATCAGAGAACTAGCAGAGGCAACAATGCAATATGGGTCATTGTGGATCGACTCACCAAGTCGGTTCATTTCAGTCCCATGAGGACTAGAAAGATGATGCACATTTTACCTTTGGTGGAGTTGTTTGTTAATGAGATCGTCAGTCGACATGGACAGCCAGTTACCATCACATTGGACAGAGATAACAGATTCATCTCGAGATTTTGGACGACATTACATGAATCCATGGGTACGAAACTACAATTCAGCACGGCTTATCACCCTCAGACAGATGGCCAGTCAGAGAGGACAATTCAGACCTTTGAGGATATGCTCCATGCTTGTGTGTTAGACTTCAAGACTAAATGGGACGAGTCCTTACCGTTGTGTGAGTTCGCTTACAACAACAGTTACCATTCGAGCATTGGAATGGCACCTTTTGAAGCTTTGTATGGCAGAAGGTGTAGGACGCCTATGTGTTGAGAAGAAGTTGGCGTTCGCAGCTTCCATGGACCAACCATAGTGAGTGAGAGTAGTGATAAAGTCAAGTTGATTCGAGAACGTTTGAAACTAGCCCGGAGTAGACAGAAAAGCTACGCTGACTCTCACAAAAGGGATTTACAGTTCAAAGAAGGAGACAAAGTTTTCTTGAAGGTATCACCTACTAGGGGAACTTTGAGATTTGGATGGAAAGGCAAATTATCCAAGAGATACATTGGACCGTATGACCTCATGAGCAAGATTGGTGGTGTGGCCTATAGGCTAGCCTTACCACCCGAACTATCTGGCGTAGATAACGTCTTCATGTGTCAATGTTGAAGAAGTACGTCCCCGACCCTTCTTATGTACTCCGCCATGAGCCCTTGGAGATCCGAGAGGATACTACATATGTTGAGAAGCCAATTCAAATCATTGATACAAAGGAACAAGAGTTGAGGACACGGACTATTCATTGGGTGAAAGTGCTTTGGGAAAACCATGGGCCAAAAGAAGCAACGTGGGAACTACGAGATCAAGTATAGAATAAGTACCCGCATCTACTACCTAAGGTGAGTTTCGTATTTCATTTGAAGGACCAAATGCCCCAAAGGGTGGAGGATGTAAGACTCCAACCCGAATGACCTCGATTAGTACCAATTAAGTTGTGTGTTAGTGCTAAGCGTGATTAGTGGATTTTGATTAAGTTGGGAATATAATAACTTTTGATATAGCTATAAGACCCCGACCCGAGTGATCTCGATTAATACTAATTAAGTCGCGTGTTAGGGCTAAGCGTGTTTGATAGAATTTACTAAGTTGGATTAGTATAGTTCTTGTTTTAGCTTTGGGAATTTTAAGTGCTTGTGTTAGTAGGGCCCTTTGGGGGTTCCTTTTTGATAGCTTTACGTTAATTTGGGAATTTTCCCGAGACCCCGATGACTTGTATGCCTACCCCGTGTCACTCGTTCTGATAATCCTTACAACTTTCATGTTGATCCCGTAACCGTCTGGAACACCGAAAACCGATTTTCTTACATTGAGGACAAAACAGTCTTCCTACATGAAATCTGTACCCAAAACTCGATATCCCCAAAACCCTCGAAACATATACTTTTTAGAAACTAGATATTTCGACGATTACTTTTCCCTTCTTCGTCGATTTCGTCCGAGGTCTCGAGATTAGTGATTTCAGCCCAAAGAGTTTCTTAAGTGGTGGAGCCCATTCCAAAATGCTTTATATAGAGACCCATCTTCTTCTTTTACTCTTTTTCCAGCACAAGAGTCTCAACCTAGGGTTCTTTGCTTCCTTCTATTCTTCTTCTTGCTTCTCCATCCTCAAGCTCTACCAAACCTTGCTCCAATCAAGAAATGGAAGTCATCATCTTCTTCCTCTCTTCTAAAGCTCTCCGTTGATACAACTTTTGTAGAGAACCTCCACTCCAAGTTCTTCTTTGAGGTAGTCTCACCATTTTGAGGAGTCCTCTTGTAAGTGATCCTTCCAACTCTTTTGTTATTGTGTTTTCCTAGCCTTGGAGGAGCTTCATTCCCATTATTGAAGCTTTCTTCTTCCCATTCCTTGTTTGACCCATTTTAGGGTTTGCATTTTTGGGGGGTTTTTGTGTAGATTGCACCCTTGGCTTGGAAGAGTGTCTAGAAGCTTGATTTCCTTGATTAGAGATCTAGAGGCAAGTGGATTGAATGGATGTTTTGGTTTTAATGATTTCCATGACATGTGTACTTGATTTGTAGCTCATTAATGGCTTTTTCTCCTTGGCATTCAATGATGTTAAATACTTTTGAAAAGGGCTGGTAAACCTCTTTATTGTCTTGAACATGATTTCTAGCCTTTGTTTCATTTGTTGTCTTTAAATCTTGAATTGTAGCTTTGGTTCATCTTTTGTACAATGCCTAAGTGAATCTTTGTGATGATAGATGTCTTCCTTCTATTGGTGATAGTATGAATGTAAAAATGGACAATGAAAGAAAATGGTTTGGAGAAGGGAAGGCCTGAATCTGAACCTAGTGAGGAAATTCCCGTGACTGGCGGTCAGCTGGCGGTCGCCAAGCGGCTAGCTGCCTGGTGACCAGCGGCTAACTAAAGCAAGTTCGGTTACATTTCCAGAGAGCTATTACCTCACGGTCAGCTCCGCGGTCAGCTAGCGGCTACCCGCCGTGTCCATCGACGGCTAACCGCCCCCCCAACCGTGTAGTTACGGTCACGTCTCCAGAGAGCTGTAATCTCGCGGTCAGCTCCGCGGTCAGCTAGCGGCTAACCGCCGTATCCATCGACGGCTAACCGCTAGCCAACCGAATTGAAGCAGTCACAATTCTAGAGAGCTGCAATCCCACGGTCAGTCTCACAGTCAGCCAGCGGCTAACCGCCGGATTCACTGGCGGCTAACCGCCATCTGACCGCCAGGTAACCGAAATTCCCTGTACTTTTATGAATAAAGGGGGGGTTGAAGGGAGCTTCCATCCCATTGCTTGTGAACCTCTCTGAGAGCAACGGGCACCGCTCGCCTGGAAATGTGTTTGAAACAGAGATAAAAGGTTTGTTGGGAGTCCATTCGAGAGAGAAACCACATCACAGAAATTCATTTAAGCATTGAGGCTACTAGAGTGTATAAGGAACCCGGCATGCCCTCCAAATTCAAAGAGTACCAAGTTTTCTTTATTATACCGACATACGGGATCCCTATCCACCTTGAATTAGTTTTAAACCCCGATATTTTGAAAGTCTATTTCAATTGTTTACTCCATAAATTTATGAATTATGAGTTATCAATCCCGAAAGCATTGTATTTGTACTTGCACTCTTTTTAATTGGTCCCGAAATGCATGCCCGACATAATGTGACCCGATATTGAAATGATGTTTGTGCCTTGAGCACCCCATCTTGCTCGTCTATACGATTTCATCGTAAGTGTTTTATACATGCCCGATTTCTTGCATATGACCTATGAGTCGGCACCACTAAGCTTGGATAACCTTGTCAGTCTGATCCACTGACTTGGAGATCCCTTCCCATCCCGCCAGCTGCAGCATGGATCCCGATACCCGGTTTATTAACTATGGTCCCATCCTGATTCTCGGCTCGCTCCCGTGGTTCCCGATATCCGGTTAGCTACCGTGATTCCCGACACCCGGTTTGCTACCGTGGTCCCGTCCTGTATTATTGTATATGTATATGTAAATTGATTGCACCTCCTCACTTCGGTGACTGAGGTCAACATCCGATACTCTCGTCACTTCGGTGATAGAGGATTTAGCTTCTTGTGGATGCCATCTTGATTGTTTCCCGATTTCCTTGACCACCTTACATGTTTTATGACTGCATATGCGATTTAATTAAATGATTCATTTACTTCTTGAAAGTCATTGTTTAAACAGGTTTATATGTTTTCTAAGGTAAAGGTTTTTATTATCGAATGTTTATATCTTTTCACCCACCTGCCAGACCGTCGTGTCTGACCCCTTTGCTTTGGTACTCAGGTCCCGTTGTTGGTTATCCCGAGGAGGAACCAGAGGAGGCGGTCGGAGAACCGCAACCGCTAGTTGAGTGGCGTGCTGACGATGTTATGTAAACATCGGATTGTCGAGATGCGAAACATTTTGGGGGGCACTTGGATTGGATTTGTATTTTTTTGGTGGACATTGTTTTGTCTATATTGGCCTTTGTTGGCCTCTATTTTTGGGAGTTGTAATTAAATTATTTGTTGATTAAACTTTAACATGTACTTTTGGGTTACGCTTTAGGACATTGCCCATTCTGATACTTGTTATTCAAATGTAATCAGTCTTGTTGTTTTGGAAAGGAAATACATGCTTGATTTGCCATACGCTTCCGCAATTATACTATATGGTTATGTGTGTTGGAAAATCCTCACCGTGGACACCTGTGGGAAATCACGTGCTCAGGTAATGTGTGTTCTTTTATTAACCCGTGTACACTTGGGCATCAAACATACCTCTTCTTATTTACTTTTTAATTAGTCTTGATCCCGGATTGGTCCCCAAACCCGGTCCGGGGTCGCGACAATAGCTTTGGGAAATTTTGAGCGCCTTAGAAATTAGTGGGACCTTTTGGGGGTTCCTTTTGTGACCCTGCATGTACTCGGGGGATTACTTGAGATCTTAATAATTCATATTTCAATCCAGTTTTAATCATCTCGTTAATCCCTTTAACTTTCGTGTTGATCCCATCCCCGTTCGAAACCCCGAAACCCGACTTTCCTAGCATTGAGGGTAAAATAGTCTTTTTACACCAAATCTGGACACAAAATTCAATGTTCCCAAAACCCTTGAGATTTATACTTGTTAGAAACTAGATATTTCAACGATCAATTTTCCCTCCTTCGTCGAACTCTTCCGAGGTTGTGTTGGGGATTTTAGGGTTTGTATTTCGGGATTTTGGTTGTGTTGTAGGTTGGCCTTGTAAGAGAGTGTGATTAGAGCTTGTTTTGCTAAGCTTAGACCCAAGGCAAGTGGATGAATGGATTGTTGAATGATTTCATGTTTATGTGAAAATATGGATTTTTATTTATTGCTTTCAACAATGCATTCCCTATCGATTTTAATAGCTTTGAAATGTGCATAAGATCTCTTAAAACGTGGACATTATGTTTTGATAAAGATGTTTGTCAGTTATGAATCTTCATGAATGATGGTTACTCTAGTGATAAATGAAATGGTTTAATGATCTTGATGGAGTGGTTATAGGGGAGCTATTATGGTTTGAAGAAGGCAAGGAAACTCAAATGTTTATGGAAGATTTGAATGAGGTTTTTTGTAGGGTTTTAGGAGATTTTAAGCCTTCATTCTTGTGTAGAAAGTTTGTAAGAAGAGGAAAAAGGAGGGAGCAGAACTGTCCTGGAATCTGTTTTTGGACAGTTCGCTCGAGCGAACATGTCACTTCGCTCGAGCGAACCCACTTAGAGGACAGTTCGCTCGAGCGAACCTTAGCTCGCTTAAGCGGGCCCTCCAAGAACTCCATCCAGAAAATTGTTAGCTTGACTGAATCGAAAGTTCGCTCGAGCCAACCGGAACTGGACAGGTGCGCTCGAGCGAACCCTTCCAGATACCATTTCACTCGAGCGAACTGTGTTGTCCGCTCGAGTGACGTGCACTGTTCATCTGGGGCTATGTTAGAGTAGGAAGGTGATGTTTAGATGTTTGGAAAATGTTTGTTGGAAGTCCATTTGAGAAAGAAACCAAATCACGAAGATTCATCGAAGAGTTGAAATTACCAAGGTGCATAAGGAACTTGGAATGTCTCCAAACTCAAGGAGTACCAAATCTATACTTAATCGAATTCACCTTGAACTAGTCCTAAATCCTAATACTTGTCCCGAAATTTCAAAAGTCCAATTATATTTCATTGTTCCCGAATTTTGATATGCACTCCCGAAATTCATGATTTATAATTTATCATTCCTGAAAGCACTGAAATTATATTTGTAGCATTTTGCTAGTCCCGTTGTGCATTGCTTGAAATGAAGTGATATTTGTGAGCTTGAGCACCCCCGTTCTGCCCGTTTATATACTTGTACCCGATATATTTCATACATGTCCCGATTTCTGTTATTTGACTTCGAGTCGGCACCACTAAGCTTGGACGACCCTGTTGGTTTGATCCACCAACTTGGAAGTCCGCCTTCCGTCCCACCAACTGCAGTTTAGATCCTGATGCCCAGCTTGTTGCCGTGGTCCCATCCCGATACTCGGCTTTCTCCCATGGTTCCTGATACCTAGTTCGCTACTGCAGTTCCCGATACCCGGCTTGCTATCGTGGTCCCATCTCGTATTATTATATGTATATATATTGTCGCGACCCCGGACCCAGACCTGGGACCGCGACTGCGGCGATATGATTAACTAACATATAAAACATACCACCGCTTTTCCCACAGGTTTCCGCAGTGAGGATCCCAAGACACGGGTCGAGCTCACACGAATAGATATGCGGAAAAGTGTAACAAAACGTGTCACACAATTCTTAAACAACAAGATGCAAGAGACATTATAATATCGAGACTTGGTACCAAAAGAGAGTGTCAATAAAGCGTTCCTATCATGATTGGAGTTTCATAGTTAAACAAAAGTATGTTAATTCAAGATACATAACCTTGAGAGGCCAACAAAGGCCAATACAACAGAAAAAAATCCCAAAAGACAACCCAACTAGGTGAACGAGAAAATCAAGGTTCCGACCGGCGTCTATATGACGTCATTGGGCTGCCACTTGTGTTTTGGGGGTGGCTCAATAACCTCCTCCGGGCACTCCTCGTCAAGCGTGAAACCTCCGGCACCTGGACACCAAAATAACAAGCATCAAACACGACGGTTTGGAAAATAAACAATTTAGGCATGCATATGAGAAATAATGCTAAAACAGTTCAAGATTTAAATACACGTTTCAAGTTTACGAAACTAGCATGAATACTTATAATATCATGAAAAGATAAATCCACATTGAGCTCATCATTTCTCCGTCATACATGATGACAAGAGCAAGCACGCACGACAAGCACGACACGAAAGAACACGATCCCACGCTAAACAAGGTAGACGGGTATCCGGCCACGGAACCGGATCACAAACACGCACGATGTGTAATATAATACACGACTAGTCTACAGATAGTCCACATGTTTAAGGATCCCCAGGTAGTGGATCAAGCTAAAAGGGCAGTCCAAGCTCAGTGGTATTCACTTATATCATGAATGCACAAAACACGGCGATACACGTTCGAGAACATGATAAAACAAGTGGGAAATCATTTACCAAACATAACACGGCAAGACTAGTAAAATAGCATATTATAAATGCTTAACAAACTTAAGAAATGATTCCCTTTTTCTTAGTCTTGAACACATCTTAAAACGAACTTATACTTGAAAAATCAAACAAGGACATGATGATGCATGAAGCATCATAACAAGAGTTCAAACAAAATCTATCAAGCATAGGCTAAGACCAACCCCTGACCCTTGTGGAATTGAAAACCAAATGTCGGAATTCAATAAAACTTGGTGTCCCCGAAGGTATATTACATTTTGGAATTCCAAGTGCATAAGGTCAATAAAAAGGTCTAAAACCTAGTCTAGTTTTCATTCCCGCAAAAATCCTTCAAAAACAGTACTTTTTGTAATTGTCGGTCTGGTATAAGCATCTCTACCGGTAGACCTACCGGTTTAAGCACTTCTACCGGCAGAACTACCGGTTTAAGCACCTCTACCGGTAGAACTTCCGGGAGACCAAGGGTTCTCAATTTCCTTAAGTCTCTGCCAAAATTCGAGCCACTTCTACTGGTAGAACTTCCGTAGAACTTATATGAAGTTTAATTTTTTTTCACACTTCTCTCCCCTTCAGTTCCACATTTTCACCATCTGCACTCCCCAAGCCTACATGCTTTCCAAGGGATGATTTCCACACAAAAATCCACTCCCATTTCAATCAAAACTTCAAAAATCGCAAACCCATCTACATTCAAATCATGTATTACTAACTTGTAAGGTATTCCACTGAAAAACATGCTTCCATTCAAGACAAAACTTCTAGATTAGGTAGAGTAATTAGCTACCATGCTTAGCAAGATTAAACAAGCTAAAAGGGATTAATAACATGAAAGAAAAGACAAGCTTTATGATGAAACAATATTTCCAATGTAAAATGCCCTAAAACTTGCAATGTATTAGGAAGAACTAAAAGGTTTACTTGCCTTAGCCCAATGTCAAGCAAAACTCCACAAAACTCAACAAGAATGGGAGCTCCACGAAATCTACACAAAAATCACCATTTTGGCCATCACAAACCTCCATTTCGAAAATGGGTTTGAAAACATGAAAAACAAGCTCTAAGTGAGCTAAATGATCATTAAATGAAGGAATGAAGAAAAACACCAACCTTGAGCTAGCTGAACAAGGAGAAGAGAGGTTGAAGATGATGAATAGTAGAATGGTTTGGCTCCAAAACACTCCAAACGAAGCTTGAGAAGAGAGGAAGAGAATGGCGGAGTCGGATTAGAGATTAGAGCCTTCTTGCTAGATGATTTCCAAGGGAGAAAAACCAAACAAAAACTTCCTTCACTCACTTGCTCTAGGTCAAAAGTTGCAGAGATTTGGAAAAGAATGGAGGAGAGAGAATAGGAGAGTATTTATATGGGTTGAGAGGTGGGTCCCTTTCCAGTTGAACTTGAAACACTTAAAACATGGTCTTGTGGACCCCGAATTGAATCAACGAAGAAGAGCAAAACGATCGTCGAAAAATCTAGTTTCGGAAAAGTATAATTTTGACATAATTTCACGACTTCGAAAAGTGTGCCCAGATTTTGCATGAAAAGACAGATTTACCCTTATTGGGCCAAAACTTGGGTTTTCTGGGCCTCAAATGCATGCAGGTTAAAAATAAAAGTTGCCACAAATAATAAAACCATTCAAGAGAAATAAAAATCACAATCATAGAAAAGATCTAGAACAAAAACCCACTCTTACACGTGTACTCAGGGCGTCCCTGAGCGTGTCTGATTCATACTAAACGTCCTCAAAATCTCTAAAGCTATAATCCAGACTAAGTCTAATCACATTCTAACCCAACTAGTACTAAGACTCACTTAAGACTAAACACTCACTTAATTAGCACTAATCGAGTTGGTCTGGGTTGGGGTCTGTTGACACCAAAAAAAGTCACTTTGTCTCCTCAACATCAAGAAGCCTCGTGAAGCTACATCCTGCTAAAAATAGGCAAGGCTACTTCAAGCATCAGATTTTGTCAAAATCAGACAGAAACTGAAAGATCCTTCAAGGCAGCCAAAAGAGGGGTACACCTGAGGTTTCGGGCCATTCCAACATCGTTTGGCCTAACTTCACTGCTCCGATAGCTAAACAAGCGCTCCCGGTGGAGACATCATCGAAGACACCAAAACTTCGATCAGAGCCTACGGATGACTACAGAATGTTTTCAAAGGGCTCCATGCCAAATCTCAAGTCAAACCGACAATGTTTGACCCTCCATCAATGCTCGAGCAGCAAAATCAAGCCTCCCGGCCGCGGGAACCACCGAAGTCATCCCTCATGAAACAAAGTAGATGAATGGCTTCAACATGCTTCCAAAAGGCTGCACGTCGAATTTCAGGTCACTCCGACAACGTTTGACCAGGTTTCGATGCTCCGAGAGAAAATCAAGCCTACCGACGACGGAGCAACCTGGGACCATGACATCCAAAACGGAGCTGATGGAACGCCTCAAAATGACTCCAATAGGCTCCTCCTCAAATTTCAGGTTAATCGGACATCGTTTGACCACATATCAAAGCTCGACATTTTCCTAGCAGCAAAATCAAGTCAAGCATCGATGGGACCCCAAACGGCTTCAAAACTCAAATAAAAGCTCATGGTTGTTCTTATCCACTGCTCAAGAAGCTTCACCTCAATTTTCAGGTCATTCCGACATCGTTTGACCTAGTTTCGACTCTTGACGGAAAATCGGCTACAAAGTCTTCGGCTTTCCCGAAAAATGGGAAACTTTGTGCTCCGATTTCGCGCGGGTTCTCGTCAAGATTTCTCCAAGAAAATCAAGTCAATAATTGAGGAAAAATGTCAAGAAAAGAGGAACGAAAAAGACGAAAAACGGCAGAAAACGACGCTTGGCGACCAAACGGGCCAAAGCCCTATGGTCGTCGGCGACCTTGGGTGCATGGTCGCCCGGCGACCCTGCAAATCCGGGTCGCCGGATTTTGCACCAAATTGCTCGTTTTCCGATCCTCTTCGCGTTTCGAGCATTCCTACCTCTGTGATTTTCTGAAAGTCCAATGTTTGATGCTTGAAAACGATTGATCTTCACCGACATCTCGGATCCGCCGTCAAAAGCATGAAATCATCACCGATCGCCTCAAGATCGCCAACCGGCTGACCTAGAAAGTATACTTTCTGTCCGACCGATCTTGAAATCGACAAGACAGATGTCACCAGCCCACCAACATCAATCAATGTCTGAGATTGCACTACAATCCGACATCGAACAATGCGTGGATCCACCTGTGATGATCGCAAAAAGAATCTCAAAAGGCGCAGCGCGGCCCGCGACTCTTCACATGCCTTGGCAACCACTCAATGACGTTAATTGACCCGTTTATGACAACTTCATGCGGTCATTAACTCATTTTTTTGGACGGACCAATCAGATTCAAGCATTTGGGAGTTACAAATCCAAGCAATCATGGCATTTAACCCATGAAACTCAAATCATCATGAAGCTTAAAGGGAATTAAATGCCCACTACCTTCATCGGCCAATCACAAGCCATGAAAAAGGAGTTACAAAATCAACTTGTAACTCCTCATCAATTCTCTCATCATGGATATCGGTGCTCATAATCACCTCATGGCTATCAAAGGCCTATTAAAGGAGATTCATTTCCAAGAGAGAGACATCTATCGGCAAATCAATACACACATCGACTTGAAATTTTGCATTTCTCCTAAAGAAATCCAGACGAAGTCCTGCTGCTCTGCTGCAAGAAGCACCACAAGGTGATCAACGTCCCTTGGGGGGCCATTCCCCCAAGGTCCCCTCCTTCTCCAACATGGCCTAAACGCGGCTTTTCAGCCCATTTACTTGGTTTTTCATTGGATATAGGACCTCCTCTTGGTCCTTATCCTTTAAAAAACTGAGGTTAGGAGCCAAACCGAAGAATCAAAGCATCAACCGTTCTCATTTGAAGGACGATGGCGAAGTCCATACATGACTTGCGACCGTCGATCTCAACGTGTCCCCACAATCTCCTGAGAAGTTAGATCAATTTTCTTACTTTTCTATTGTAGTTCTTAAAGAGACAAAAAAGAAATCACAATTCTTGTCTTTCATATTTGATGAGTTTTGTAAAATCGTCTTTCACGGCAAACAAACAAAAACACCTCCTACGGCATTCTCAAAAAAACAAACTTATCTCTTTTCTTAATATTTATGCAATTTGAAAAGTTAGAAAAAAGGATTGATTTCCTTTGTATTTGTGAAGGTGAATCTCCGTATTATCACCATTCCAAATTCCAAGTAGAAAGTAAATCTGGCATACCCATACAAAAAATGTTGATACCCGCGATTTTCCCTCCTCCGCCGAGACCCAGGTCAGCCCCCGAGGTGCGGAAGGAGAGGACGGAAGATTTCCGAGGGTCCATCAAGTTGGCACACCCGGTGGGACTCGTTGACTTGAGAACGTGATGCTTTGATCCCTTGGCGCCTTTCTAGTTGGTGGCCTATGTTGCATTTTGCATCTAAAAAAAAAGAAACATGAGATGGGATTTCAATTGTTCTTTCTCACTTCAAAAAAAAAAAAAAAAAAACAAATCTGAACTCCTTTTCTTAAAAACTCAACTTTGAGAAATTTTGATCTTTCCCTCTTCGAACTTGATAGCTCACAGAAATGTTCGCAGCTATCGTTCATATCGGGGATTGGGCCATCTTTTCTCTTTGATGAGTCCAATTGGGATTTCAAAAAAAAAAAAACACCTTCATTTCAAATTCTTTCAAAAAAAAATGATCTCTCTTTCTCAAGATTAAACTTTGAGAAATTTTGATCCTCTCCTCTTTGAACTTGATAGCTCACAGAAATGTTAGCAGCTATCGTTCATATCGGGGATTGGGCCATCTTTTCTCTTTGATGAGTCCAATTGGGATTTCAAAAAAAAAATATAATTCCAAAAAGAAAATCAGTTTTCTTTCTTTTGGGCTCAAAATTGAGAAATCTTGATTCTTTCCCATTCGGATTTAACGCTCGCAGAAATGTTGAGTTGTGGTTTGGATTGGAACACCACTTGTTCTCTTTAATGAGCTCATTAGAAATCTTTCAAAACCAAAAAAAAAAAAAAAAAACACTAAGGTTGCGTCAATTGCGCTCTTTGACTAAAGTGGATTCAAGAAAAGCCTTGTCCAGAGTGTGGAGACAGCTAGACTGTTCGAGGCAAGGGTCCTCTAAACGGGTTCATTAAGTAATCCAACCCTTACATGAGGGCTAATCTATCTACTAAGGTTTCATAAGATCAATTGGAAACCTATGTGCATTTTTTAAAAAAAAAAAAAAAGAAAAATTTCCCGTCATTTTTGAGTTCAGAATTGAGAAATCTTGGTTCTTTCCCTTTCGGATTTAACGCTCGCAGAAATGTTGAGTTGTGGTTAGGATTGGAACGCCATTTGCTCTGTTTGATGAATTTAATCTTGACCTTTCAAAAAAACGGAAAAAAAAAAACTCCCGTCATTTTTGAGTTCAGAATCGAGAAATCTTGGTTCTTTCCCTTTCGGATTTAACGCTCGCAGAAATGTTGAGTTGTGGTTCGGATTGGAATACCATTTGCTCTCTTTGATGAATTTAATCTTGACATTTCAAAAAAAGAAAAAAAAACTTCCGTCAATACTGGATTCACATTTGAGAAATTCCGGTCCCTTTCTCTTTCGGATTTAACGCTCGCAGAAATGTTGAGTTGTGGTTCGGATTGGAATACCAGTTGCTCTCCTTTATGAACCCAAATTTGACCCTTTTTTTTAAAAAAAAAATCCCATCTCCTGTCCTTCCCAAGGATGCGATTTGTAACATTTGTGCCTAGCGGTGCTAGTGTGCCCTTTCGGGTCTACTGTATTCGCGACCGACACATTTGTATCTCCAACCTTATATCATTTTACCTCGAGTGAGCCTTGCTTCTCGGTAATTTGAATTAAGGTCTACAATTGCTTCTAGCAGTCACTGGAATGCTCACTCTGAGCCTACCATACTTGCATTTTAGAACAATTGTATCCTCTATGGCTTTTTGCCTTCTTCATCGTCCTTGGGTTGGGCCATGTCCCCTCAAGTGATTTGAAAAGACAAAATCATAGTTGTTCTCCATTTATGATCACCATATTCTTGTGATTACTAATGGATTTGGTCTTGTTTCAAAAGTTTTCCAAAACTAACAATGGCAGCTTCATTAACCATCACTTTCGATGAGAACAAGTACCAGCTTATGCTTCAAGACAAGCATTGAGTGTAACAATGGCAGCTTCATTAACCATCATTTCACCCTGCCAGTTGCCGAAGCGTCATCTCCCTCGACAACTCTCCAAACACCGGGTCAACTTCAACTCCCCGGACCATCGTCTTTGGGTCGCTGGGACCATTCCCACTCCTCGCAGAAGACATTGTACCTGCCAAGAAGTAGAAAACCGCCCTGCAACGTGTCACTAACACGGCACCAAGGGCGAACAACAAAAAGCCTGAAGCCCGTGGCGCTCCCACGAAGCCTCAACCCATAAGAAACCAGGTTTACCTCAAAACCTGGTCCCCGAGATTCTCACCAAAGCAACGAAGGTCCCGAACATCTACAAAGCCAGTATACCTGGCCCCTCTCAAGGAGAATCGGTTCTACCCTCTCTCTTACATGAAAGATGAGAAACCTACCCTCCACCCAAAAAAAAAAAACAAAATCATCATGAGCCGGCTTGCTCCTACAAGCCCAAAATCAAATCCTGCATTGTTAGGCCTACGTAAAAACATGCTGAAGCCTGCACTCCTGCGAGTCGACCCTTCATCTTAACAGGGGCCAAGCTCGCAAAATTCAAATCATCACTGCGACAGACAAAGGACCGCGTCCAGATTCTGTCCTTGCCAAGCTTCAAAGAAGACAAACTTGGCTGCTGCGCACAAGGGACTACATCCTTCATCACCAGAGCCCAGCCAGAGCTGACTGAAGCTCAAATTGCTCGTCGAATGCGTCGCCATGCAGCATATCGACAAAAGGGACTTGAGAAACAAAGAACCCAGTGTTCTAATCTTCATGTCTGAAATAAATGGGTCGAAAAAGAAAGACCCGACCAATTCGTTGCTGTTCATATGGTTGGCAAAACCAAAAAACGCCAGAAGTCAACAACCAAAATCAATGTTAGACGTCCGGTGACTCGCAGCGTCTCCCGGACACGAACACATCTAGAAGAATCCTCCACTCCTCTAAGCCAAGGACACCGGAGTAACCACTCCTCAGATTCTTCATCTAGAAGAATGAGCCCCAGCTCAGTCACCAGGACGATTTCTTCGTTCGAATCCCGAGGGATGAACGTCTTGGCTACTAGTTCTGAGCCACCTCCACAACATGATGATGTAACTACACGCATCCAGCAGTTGGAGCAAGGACAACAGAGAATTGAGGCTCTGATGGAAAACCTTATTCTCACTCTATAGCGCCCACCACCTAACAATGAAATCCCTCTGAATCATGAAGATGATGAGGGCAATGCAGAAAACAATGAGTCTCGTGCCCTTACCAAAAAGGACGTGGACGATATCCTCCCAAAAGCAAAAGAAGAGGATCCATTGAAGGAACATGGGATCAAGCCACCCTACCCTTTATGGATGGACTCGGTTCCGTTCCCTACAAAATTCAAGCAACCTACTCTCCAGACATATACTGGGAAAGGTTCAGCCAGACAGCATGTCATCCATTTCAAGATCCTGACGGGAGCCATTGCGGATCAAGATGCCCTCAACATTCGCCTTTTTGCAAGTACCCTAAAAGGTACAGCATTTGATTGGTACTCCACTCTGCCGGAGAACTCCATCCAGAACTGGGCTATGCCAGAGACACGCTTCCTGACCCACTTCCAAGGTGAGGATCATCCTGTTACTATGGCTTAACTCTGCAGCCTAAAACAGGGAGAGAATGAGTCAACATAGGACTTCATTCACAAATGGAAGGCAATGGCGTACAAATGCTCAGATGTACTGCCACAAGCGTCGCTAGTCGACATCTGTCGTAACAATATGAGCCCAAAAGGCCGGGAGATGTTGGCAAACCGCGTCCAGATTCTGTCCTTGCCAAGCTTCAAAGAAGACAAACTCGGCTGCTGCGCACAAGGGACTACATCCTTCATCACCAGAGCCCAGCCAGAGCTGACTGAAGCTCAAATTGCTCGTCGTATGCGTCGCCGCACTGCATATCGACAAAAGAGACTCGAGAAACAAAGAACCCAGCGTTCTACTCTCCACGTCTCAAACAAATGGGTCGAAAAAGAAAGACCCGACCTAATCGTTGCTGTTCATATGGTTGGTAAAACCAGAAAACGCCGGAACTCAGCAACCAAAATCAGTGTTAGACGTCCAGTGACTCGCAGCGTCTCTCGGACACGAACACATCTGGAGGAATCTTCCACTCCTCCAAGCCAAGAATGTCGGAGTAACCACTCCTCAGATTCTTCATCCAGAAGAATGAGCCCCAGCTCAGTCACCAGGACGATTTCTTCGTTCGAATCCCGAGGGATGAACGTCTTGGCTACAAGTTCTGAGCAGCCTCCACCGTATGATGACGTAACTGCACGCATCCAGCAGTTGGAGCAAGGACAACAGAGAATTGAGACTCTGATGGAAAATTTGATTCTCACTCTACAGCGTCCACCACCTAACAATGAAACCCCTCCGAATCATGAAGATGACGAGGGCAATGCAGAAAACAATGAGTCTAGCGCCCTTACCAGAAAGGACGTGGACGATATCCTCGCAAAAGCAAAAGAAGAGGATACATTGAAGGAACATGGGATCAAGCCACCCTACCCTCTATGGATGGACTCGGTTCCGTTCCCTGTAAAATTCAAACAACCTACTCTCCAGACATATACTGGGAAAGGTTCAGCCAGACAGCATGTCATCCATTTCAAGATCCTGACGGGAGCTATTGCGGATCAAGATGCCCTCAAGATTCGCCTCTTCGCAAGTACCCTAAAAGGTACAGCCTTTGATTGGTACTCCACTCTGCCGGAGAACTCCATTCAGAACTGGGCTATGCTCGAGACACGCTTCCTGACCCACTTCCACGGTGAGGATCATCCTGTTACTATGGCTCAACTCTGCAGCCTAAAACAGGGAGAGAATGAGTCAACATACGACTTCATTCACAAATGGAAGGCAATGGCGTACAAATGCTCAGATGTGCTACCACAAGCGTCGCTGGTCGACATCTGCCGTAACAATATGAGAGCAAAAATCCGCTCCATGATCATCGGCAACAAATCAAAAAACCTGAGGGAACTCCTCGAAGCTTCCATGGAAGCTGAAATGGTGATCAAAGACCTCAATAGTCAGAAATCATCAAAGAAAGAGCCGACTGCTGTTACAACCTCAAAACCAAAGAAAAAGGAGGTTCTCAATGTGCAGACTAAGTCAGCTCCTCAGTAGCCAAAGAAACCTGAAAACAAAACTACAGGTAAAAGGCCTGAACTCTCTGATGCCTTCAAAGAACGCGTAGAAAAGAAATATCCGTTCGATGAAGACGTTGAAGAAATCTTTGAGGCTCTCCTAGCAAATGGTAAACTCATTTTGCCAGAGCCCAAAAGGCCGGGAGATGTTGGCAAAACCAATGATCCCCGATACTGTCCATACCATCAGATGATCTCACATCCTCTCAATCAATGTTTCGTTGTGAGAGAGAAGATCAATGAGATGTGGAAAAACAGAGTCATAACCTTTGATAAAAACTATGGCCCCGCCTCTGTCAACATGGTGTCATGTCGGCAAACTTCAAAGTCACCAAAGGAGAAGATCACTACTTCATTCAAGGTGATAAAAATGGCTCAAGCATCCCAAGAATTGGTTCCCTATCCAACACCAGATGGACAACCTATATTGGTGCATCCCGATCTCCTAGATGATGAAAATTGGGAGATCGTCAAAACAAAGCAGACCGCTCAGCAGCGAAGGCAAGCCAAGAGACAGCTCCGCAAGCTCAAACAGCAGCAAAAGTCTCAACCAAAACAAGAAGTCCTTGAAAAAGCAGAAACCTCTTCCACTGTTTCACTAAGGACGACGGAAGAATCTCTTCCCAAAACCTCCAAGGCGGTAAGAAAATTCACTCTTGATGATTTCATGCCACCTCTATACAAATTTGAAAATGTGCAGGGGGCATCATACTTTTGCAACTCGGTAGTTGGATTCTCCATGAATGGATACGAGTCCAGTGATACTGCCAGTGATATAGATGAGTGGGAAGAATCCTTTCAAACAGGAGAATACATCTCCGACGAGGAATGGATTCCCGAGTCTCATCTTATGCCAATAATCTGGTATAACCCATTGCAGCCACAAGGATCTTGGTCTGATGACGAAGAAGACCAGGACCCTGTTCAAGAAAACGCTGTCGATCCAGCACCAAACAATGCTCCGGTGGAACCCAACATTGGTGAACCACAAGGAGCAAATGACGAAGAAGATTTGGTTCCCATGCCTGATCTTGAAGAATAAGCAAGAATTTTGCAACATCTTGCAATAGAACAGGAGCAGGATCGCAGTAATCTTCGTCATGATCCAGAACTGGAAGTCCTTGAAAATCAACGGGAACTCCCTCCCTCAACTCCTGAAAAAGGAGAAAATAGTTGGATCGATGATCCTCTCACATCTGAGGATGAGTCTGATTCTCAACAGTCTACACTGGGGGCATCTCCTATCAGGATAACCTGCAATGCAATAGCTCAGGACGACAGTGCCTTTGAAGCTTCTGAAGACACGTACTCCCCAACCGGTAGCGTATCTTCCGGAGCTACATCCTCTCAGGTGACTTCCACTGAGATAACATCATCTCAACCTTTGTCTCCTGAAGCTGTGACATCAGAGCTCAAGCCTCTCCCAATTGATCATCTAGAAGAAACTTCTGCCAATGAAATCTTCTTCAATGAAAACTCAGTCAATTGGTCCCAGATACCCGATCTCACGGGCGATGTCAGGGCTAATAAAGAAAAGTTGTCGGCTACTGTTCAGGACTTGTTCCCGGAAATTGCTCCATGCAACACAATCACTGAAGATGCCAATGCTGTTACAGACACGTCCTCAGCAAAGGATCAACCCCTTGATCCTGAGAACGATCTTCCAAAAGAAGACCCTTCTCTAGAGGCTCTTGAAGTTGGTAGAGGTACCCGTTCTAGCCGGGATTACCACAAAAATTACAACCAACCCTCTCCTTCTTATGTAAATCCTTCGGGAAAGCAAGTTGTAAACTCCCCAAGTGGCAATAATAATGAAAATGCAGGCCCGAAGGAGGCTTTCAAGTACGACTTGATTGAGCACTTCAAACACATACCTGCACGTCCGCACATCCTTGACTTATTGCGAATGTCTCCACAGACTCATGATAGTCTCATTTCAGAATTACAAAGGCTGAATGCGGATGTCGACAAACATGCCCTACAAGTCCTACAAATTGAAATGGACTATAGGGTCAAAAAATCAAAGACTCCCTCAAAGGGAGAAAAGAAGAAAACTGAGGGATCAAGCAATGAATGCCTCTCGGTACAAAAAGCAGCAAGTGCAACAATTGCCTTCGATAAGGGTGACCTCCTCCTAGGCAAAGCAAAGCACAACCGTCCCTTGTACTTTACTGGGTACGTCAAAGAAATGCCAGTACAAAGGGCTCAGATCGATCCAGGTTCTGCACTCAACCTCATCTCTACTTCGGCACTCGAAGAGCTGGGCATCCCACCTAGCAAGCTGAGTCACACGTCCGTATCCATCTTCGGATATGACGGTAGCGCTCAAAGGCCTATCGGCAAAATCAGGTTCAAATTGCAAATCGGTGATCTTATTTCTGAAGTCACTGTGTATGCAATAAGGACCCCTTCATGCTACAATATACTCCTTGGACGCCCCTGGATACATGAGAATGGTGTCGTCCCTTCAACTCTACATCAGTGCATCAAGTTCATTGGCGACGATGGCCTGTACATCGAGTATTTGCAGACAAAAAGCCCTTCAAAGGCAGAGATGTCCATTTTGCAGATGCTCAAATGTAAAAAGATGGAAAAGAAGAACAGGAGGAAAAAACAATTCGCTTTGTCGACAGTCTCCAGAAAGATAAAGGCAAGGCTCCTCAGCAATCATCGGAGGAAAACAAACCCTCCACCAAACTCGAAGTAAGCGGCCAAGCTCCCTTCGTCGTCTCCTTCAAATCTCCAAAGCCTTTGGTAATCACTACTAAAGCAAAGAAGACAAAACAAAAGACTGGGGGCAAGTTCACTGTCTCCTTTGTGTCTATTATGCATGATACAGACTCAGAGTCAGAGCCAGAAGATGACACAGCATCGAGCCGAGCTGATACTCAGCAAAATCAGCTCACTCTCACTCCATTGGAGACACCAGCAGACATAGAAGATCCTACGTCTGCTTCCTTTGTTATCCCGACAACTTCGCCAGAAGAAAAAACAATCTTCTTCCATAGATCGGGAGCATCTCCAATGGACTCTTGCTTGAACCTTTCCAAAACGAAGGTATACCTCAGCTATCCCTGTATAGTCCAATGGCACAAGCTATCATGAAGAAAATGGGCTACGACACTCAAAATCCGACTGGTTTGGGAGGTGTCCATGGTATTCTTACACCATTGGAACCCACCCTGGCCAAAAGTCAATCAGAAGATTGGAAAATCCACCTTCAAAAAGGCAAGTCTTCATATGGGTTGGGGTATGATCCTACCGCTCCTATGAGACAGTTGACACCATGGCTGCAAAGTCGCTTTGCCGACCAAGCCTCAACATCTCCTGAAGACATCAATATCCCTGGATATCTCTTCGAGGAGTTACTCGTCAAAAATCCTGAAAGCTCCTCCAATTGGTATAATTTCTCTGATAATAAAGAGGAATTGCCCGATGGCACAGACGAGCGGTTCTCTATCCCAGAAGAATCATTGTCTCCAAAAGAAGTACCCTACTTCAACCCAATTCCAGCAAATGATTGGGACCATCTCATTGCAAGCCTTGAGAAGGATAGCCTTGAGAAGGATACTGATCAAGAAGATTCATGGACGGAAACAGAGCCTCAGTCTGAAAATCCCTCTGTAGTCCAAAAGGTCTTGTTGAGTTGGAAGCCTCCGAAAATATTGTGGAGGAACCACCTTCAAACCTTCCGACAGAAGACCCTGTTCAAAGGATAGACTTGGGAACACCTGATAACCCACGTCCTGTATTCATAAGCAAGAATATAAAGGATGATGAGTTACCCGAGTATATCTCTTTTTTTCGTGAGTTCGTTGATTGCTTTGCATGGTCTTATGCCGAAATGCCTGGCTTGGATCCCAAAGTAGCAGTCCACAAGCTCAACTTGCAAAAAGAAATCAAGCCTATCAAACAAAAGAAGATTCCGTCCCGACGTGATGGACATAATCGAACAAGAAGTTCAGAAACTCAAAAACGTTGGCTTCATCCGCGAGGAACAGCATCCTGAATGGTTGGCCAATATTGTCCCCGTGACAAAGAAAAAAGGGCAGATAAGGGTCTGTATCGACTACAGAGACCTGAATAGTGCATGTCCTAAAGATGAATTCCCACTCCCCATACCAGAGGTGATGATTGACAACACCTATGGGTTCGAGCGAATGACGTTCATGGATGGATTCTCTGGATACAACCAGATAAAAATGCATCCTGAAGATGAAAGGCATACATCATTTCGGACCATTCGGCGTGTATTGCTACACTGTTATGCCGTTTGGCCTGAAAAATGCAGGTGCGACATATCAGAGGGCTATGATGAAAATATTCCAAGATATGCAGCACAAGACGGTCGAATGCTATGTTGACGACCTCGCCATAAAAAGCAGAAGAAAAGAAGACCATCTCGATGATCTCCGAGAAGTCTTCCTCCGACTCCGCAAACACAAATTGCGGATGAATCCACTAAAGTGCTTCTTCGGTGTCTCATCGGGTAAGTTTCTCGGATTCATAGTACGGAAAGCTGGAATAGAACTTGACCCCACCAAAGTCAAGGCTATCCTGGAAATGCCATCTCCCAAAACCCTAAGAGAATTAAAAGGGCTTCAAGGACGGTTCATCTCCAATCTATCAGGGAAATGCCGTCCATTCTCTCGCTTAATGAAGAAAGGCGTGGACTTTGTCTGGGATGCTGAATGTGAAAATGCATTTCAAGACATCAAAGCATACCTCATCAAACTTCCAGTGCTGGCTGCCCCCACAACTGGAAAACCATTTATCTTGTACACAAGAGCTCTCGACCACTCTTTGGGTGCTCTGCTCGCACAAGAAAATGACGATGGAAAAGAAGCTGCTCTATATTACCTTAGCCGCATGATGGTAGGTGCAGAGCATCGCTACTCCCCAGTCGAAAAAGAATGCCTTGCAGTAATGTTCGCCGTACAAAAGCTGCGTCACTATCTGCTGTCAAATACAGTCTACCTGGTTTCGAGGATCAACCTCCTAAAGGTCCTTGTCACAAAAGCAGGTTCTCTCAATGCCCGACTGGCAAAATGGTCCATTCTCCTATCACAATTTGATATTAGGTATGTACCACAAAAAGCAATCAAAGGCCAAGCTCTAGCAGACTTCCTCGCAGAGCATCCATTGCCTAAAGATTCTCCACTCAAGGATGATCTCCCAGACGAATTTGTCTACAATGTGGAAACTTCCTTGTCAAATGCTTCCTGGGACATGTACTTTGACGGTGCAACCAGGACAAATGAAAAAGGAAAGTAAATATCGGGAATCGGCATCCTCTTCGTCAGCCCCGACGAATACATGATTCCACACGCCTTCTCGCTACTGGAACCATGTTCAAACAATGCAGCTGAGTACCAAGCCCTGATTGTTGGATTGGAACTCGCCTTCGAATCCGGCATGACCATGTTGGAAGCTTTTGGAGACTCTCAACTGGTCGTCAACCAGATGAATCGGAAATATGAAGTCAGGAAGCCTGATTTGCTACCTTACTACAATAAGGCGCAGTCGCTTCGACAAAAATTCAATATCTGCCATATCACCCATATCCTTAGAGGTGAAAACATCCATGCAGATGCCCTGGCTGGACTTGCCGCATCCATGGCAATCCAAGAAGGGGAAAACATGCAAGTCACAGTGTGTCAAAGAAGGATTTTCCCTCCTCTCAACACACACCAAGCAGTTGCTGAATGCCACCAAGTGGTTGGAAGTCGGATGTCCATCCTCAAACCTCCGATTGGCGACTGGAGAGATCCGTTCATTGATTATATCATGTTCGGAATACTACCTGAAGATCCAAAAGAGCGGGTAAGCATCCAAAGACGAGCCCCAAACTTTCATTTGGATATACCTTCAAAAGCACTTTACAGAAAATCCTTCAACAGAGTACTCCTACGCTGCTTATCACAACAAGAGGCTGAGGAAACTCTCAAAGAAGTACATGCTGGTCTTTGTGGAGCCCATCAGGCTGGCCCTAAGCTCTACAACCAGATAAAAAAGCTAGTTTACTATTGGCCTACCATGGTAACTGATGCAATACAATTTACCAAGCGCTGCCAAAAATGCCAGATTCACGGAGATTATGTCCACATGCCTCCAGAATGGCTACATCCAACAACAATCTCATAGCCTTTCGAAGCCTGGGGTATGGACATCATAGGTCCTATTTCTCCCCCATCAAGCAAAGGTCATCGCTTCATCTTCGCCGCTACGGATTATTTCTCCAAGTAGTCGGAAGCATTTGCGCTCAGCGAAATGAAGACTTCATCAGTCCTTCAGTTCTTGCGCACCAACATTATTTGTCGCTTCGGCATACCTAAAAGATTCGTCCATGATAACGGACCACAATTCCGGGATCACAGATTCTATAGGTTCTGCGACAAGTACAAAATCCAAAGTTGTCCTTCGACTCCATATAATCCAGCAGCGAACGGACTAGCAGAAGCCTTCAACAAGACACTCTGCAAAATTCTCAAGAAAATGGTCTCGAGTCACAAAAGAGACTGGGGCGACAAACTACTAGAAGCTTTGTGGGCCTATCGAACCACCGTTCAAGGACCAACCCATAGCACACCATTCTTTTTGGTCTATGGATGCGAAGCTGTTGTCCCTTTGGAAGTACAAATTCCTTCCTTAAGGGTATCTTTGCAAAATGACATGACGCAAGAAAGCAACGTCAAACTGAGACTCCAAGAGCTGGATAATCTCGATGAAAGACAACTCGAAGCTCTACAAAGCATTGAGTTGTACCAAGCATGCATGGCAGGATCTTTCGACAAAAAGGTTAGGCAACGCGCCTACAAAAAGGGTGACTTGGTTCTTGCAGTAAAAAGACCCATAGTCTTTGCCCACAAATCCAAAGGCAAATTCGAACCAAAATGGGAGGGACCCTTCGTCATCGACAAAGTCTTCTCCAACGGTGCATACGCTCTTCTAAACATGGAAGGAGACAGATGTATGCTACCCATCAACGGCAAGTTCTTGAAGCGGTACTACCCTTGAAGACTTCCTCAAAACGGGTCAAAGCAATATCTACACGGCTAAAGCCTATTTCTAAGGTACTTGCTCGTCAAACCCACTTCTTTTGAAATTTTCATCTTTATGTTGAAGTTTCCAAAAAAAAAACAATCTCTCAAAACAATGCTTACTTTCATCGTTTCATTGTTCAAAAAGAAAAAAAATCAAAATCCAAAAATCCAAGTTTAGGAGCCTCTTCCCAGACTTGACCAAAATTTTCGATCCTTGAACCCAAAATTCATGGTTTGAAACAAAAATCGGGACTTAGGAATTTTCACCCTAAACCGCCTCGGCTTTTACAACCAAAATGGTTTTAAGTCGAAATTTATGACCTCCGTGTCTTTAAACAAAAATTTTGGTTTTTAGAAACCGCGGGGAAGCGACATTCAGTCGATACTCGCAAAACCCAAAAAACCGGAAGGATGCGAACCCCATTCGATACTTCCAAAACCCAAAAATCGCAAGGAAGCGAACCCCATTCGATACTTGCAAATTTCAAAAATCTTGGAGAAGCAACAAACCAGTTGATATCCACAACCCAAATTTCAAAAATCTTGGAGATGCAACATACCAGTTGCTATCCACAATCCAAATTTCAAATGGTTCGAGAAAACCTCAAAAATCACGGAGAAACGACATCAAGTCAGTACCCGCAAAACCAAAAGTTTTGGGAAACGCAGGGAAGCGACGCTTAGTCGATATTTGCACCCCAATCCGCGAGGAAGCGACATTCCATCGATACTCGCAAAACCTAACCCGCGAGGAAGTGACATTCCATCAATACTCACAAAACCGAATGAGCAAGGAAGCGACATTCCATCGATACTTGTAAGACCATTCAGCGGGGAGGCGACATTTAGTCGATACCTGCATTTTGAAAACCAAAACTCGGCTATAAACGCCAAAATCCGGCTACAAATGCCAAAATCCGGCTATAAATGCCAAAACAAAAATTTTTTCGGCTATAAACGCCAAAATCTGGCTATAAACGCCAAAATCCGGCTATAAATGCCAAAACAAAAATTTTTGGCTATAAACGCCAAAATCGGCTTTCATGCCAACAAAACAAAACTTGGTTTTCAAAAAACTCGGCTATAAATGCGAAAATCTGGCTATAAACGCCAAAATCGGCTCTCATGCCACAAACAAAATTTTTGGCTCTCATGCCATCTCAAAATTCGGCTATAAACGCCAAAATTCGGCTATAAATGCTAAAACAAAAAAAATCGGCTATAAACGCCAAAATCTGGCTATAAATGCCAAAATTCGGCTATAAACGCCAAGACAAACAAAACAAAATTCGGCTTTTATGCCATTCTAAAATTCGGCTTTCACGCCATCCAAAAATTTTGGCTCCCACGCCGCAAAACAAATTTTGGCTCTTACGCTACAAAATTAGGTTTCATGCCATCCAAAATTTCGGTTTTCAAACCATCAAAAAATCAGGCTTTTCGCCACAAAATTGGCTTTCATGCCCAAAACAACCCTTTGACAAAAGATTTTCACAAAATGACAACCTTTTGATCAAATCCTTAAGCAAACATTCCCATCAAACTTTTGCTCAAAATTGTTTTCTTCAAAAATGATTTAAGTGAAAGGAAGGCGATACAAAATCTAGTACCAAAATTGTTTATACATGGAGGTACCAAAAAAAAAAGAAAAAGGAAAAAGAGTTTGTTACAACTCAGGAGCTCAATCCTACATGGTCTTCAACCAAAGGTTCAACTCCTCAAGCAGACCCTTGGCCTTAACTTCCAAAGTTTTTAGGCCACGCTCCTTCAAAATGTCCCCATAAAACGCGGCCGAATGCCGTGACCCATCTGCAGCACGAGGAAGTTCTTCCCAGAGGACCTGCCACTGGTCATGCTCCTGAGTCTTCCTCCGGACATTACCTTCGACTTTCTCAACCTGGCGAATGAGAGTCCCCTCCTTGTCACGAGCCTCCACAATGGCGGCCCATTTGGCAGCAGCCTCTTCCTCTAAAAGATCAAGACGTTGCCTAGCCTCAACGACCTCCTTATCAAGGCGGTCCAAGTCTTGCTTCAGCCCCATGATGGATAACTCGGTAACGTTCTTCTCCCGAACGATCTGCCACCGAGTCTTCGTGACCTCAGTCAGCTCAGCTTTGACTTTGCTGGAAGGTTTTAAGAACATCTCATCAAAGAAGTCACCATCTGGGAAACTCTTGGTCTCAGTCCATTTGTTCCCCAAGGTGATGATCTCCTCAACAAAATCCTTGGCACTTGCAATGTCCAGACCGACTTCTTTGCCATCAGCGAGGATGTCCTGCACATGCTTGATCATGCCAAAACCAGCTTTCAAATGACCTGAAGAAAGAGTCTCAACCCATGAGCTCAAGACAGTCTTCAACACCTTCCTTGCATACTGAAGGTGTGGTGCAGATGAGGATTCGCCATGCTCTGGTGCCCGACTGCCCACGTCATGCTCCATTGGAAGAGTAATCAATAAACTCTTTCCAATAGAAGAAGCTGACTCATTGAAAGTGGAAGAAGCCTCTACTTCTGGATCAGCAGCAGGCATCCCCTGTTCTGGCTCTAAGGAAGACGGAGGAATCTCTCATGCTGCTTCACAATCTGTCAAAGAAAAAAAAGAAGGGTATGAATATAATCTTGTCAAAAATATATCAAGATCATTATTGCAAATATACCTGCTTCGATGACCGGCGGAGTACTCTCTGCCTCTTTGAGCTCATCCGAAGCATCGTCAAAAGTTGCGTCCATGGATGGCTCGAAATCGTCGGAATCCTCTGGCAAGTCAGCTACATGTTAGCAAATGACAGCAAAAGAAGACAAAAAAGCAAAAGCCAAAGCAAGTCATACCAGGTGAAGGTTCTGGACCACTCCAGAGTCCCTGGGCTCTTCCTCAGATGCCACAACTGGATCCGTCATCGCCTCATTGGCAGGAACCTCAGGCACCACCAGGTCATCATCCTCTGCTAAAAAAAAAGAAGCAGCGGATCAAAACAAAATCTTTCACAAAAAAAAGGAAGGAAGAAACAAAAGGAAAGAAAGGGGATCATACCAGCTATCTCCTCTTCTCTGCTTCTCTTCTCCGGAGGCTCGTCAGTATCCTCAGACACCTCCTCAGCAATGGTGAGAGGAACTTCAAGATCAGAAGGACTATCGTGCCGTCTCATATTACGGCGCTGTCCTCTCTTCCTCTTGCTACGGCGGGTCAATCTGCTCGACGATCCTACCACACTATCGACATCAGGCCTCTCACAAGAGTCCTCACTGGATGGTCTACTTTTCTCAGTAGACTCCATGGAAGCCTTCGTATGCTCTGCCTATATTATAGCATCGATCTCGGCCTCCTCCTCTTCCAGTTGCCTCAAGACCTCACCAGGAATCCCCTGTGCAGCTCCTGATCTGATGATGTCCTGCCCGTTGAGAAAGCCTATCTTGTGCTTCTCTCCAGAAAGGAAGGCCAAAACTTCCTCCCAACGGACACCATCCGATTTGCCAAGACTCTTCCCAGGAGATTGCTTAATATCAAGCTCTTTCTTGGAAAGCTCCCGGTACACTGAAAAGCTCTCCACGAACCACTTCGTGAAGCCAGCAGTCCGGAAGGTGGGCAGCTCAGGATAGGAAATCATGGCGGTAGTGTCCTCAGCGCTATAAAATGCCCATGCATTTCTCCCATCCTGCAGACCTCCAAAAAGCTTCACCATAGTCGAGGGCGCTCCAACAACGCCTTGAGAGAAGCCAAGCTGCAATGCAAAACGCGAAGGCACATATGGTTGGATGTCGACGAAAAGATGTCTACGGTACACCATCGTACCAACCCGTATGTTGAAGAGCCACCTCTTCTCCGCGTCCGTCAAAGCATAATGTCTTCCCGACCCTGCCCTGGTCGAATCACGGGAGACACCAAAGTCAAAAGCCTTCTTCCGCAAGCCCGGAGAAAGCTTCACTGAAGACTTCCCAATCTCGACGTCCCTGAATCGTCGGATCCTTAAACGGGCAGATAAAAGTGATTGGTGAACGGCTGTCCCTCTAGCCAAACGAATTATAAAGGGATCTTCGTCCTGTGCAACTCCCAAACAATGGAAGCTAGGACAGTGGTATACATACCACGAATAGAAGATATGGGCAGAAAACACCCTGTTCATGGGAAGCCCAAGCCGAACCAGGAAAGCAGCAGCCTGCAGTTCGGTACCCAAATAGGAGTAAAGAGCAGGTACCAAAGCCAGCCGCTCTCCAAACGCCATCTGACAAGCCGGAAAAATACAGTGCGGCCTGATGTGCGTCCCATCTCCTCCAGCAAAAACAGCCTCACCCAGCCAGTAAGTGAGGTAGACAGCGAGATCTCTCCGCAACGCAATGTCAGGACAAATGGCATCCGTGCTTGCGAAGAACTTCTCCAAATCTTCTCGCATAGCAGCGATCTTCTTCAAACTTGATGCTTTAGCCCTAACATCCTGGGCCATGCCATCAGAAGAATCCCCGCTGTCAAAAAAGTTGGAGCTGCAACTTTTCCAACTGCTGCATCTAACTTTCGAGCCCTCCTTCTCCTTCAGAAAATCGTAGAAGGCGACAAGCTGAAAGTACACAAGCCTAAACTCCTCAGAATGCTCCTCAAGGACACTGTCAATAGGCATAAACTCCTCATAGAGTTGCCAAGGATAGGCAACCCGGTGATGGCGCTCAGCTCCTTCAAAGAAAAACCAATCTCACCATTCGTCACAATGAAGGTGTTGGTTTGTGGAAGGAATGACTCCAGCATGGCCATGAAAGCCTCATCGGAGAAAACAACGGTTTGCCGAAAAGCGCGAACCGCGTCAAAAATCTCGGCCTCCCGAAGAACGGCCTCACCAATCCTCAAGGTGTGATCAGTCCATGACTCCCAGCTTGAGTCAGCACTGAAACGGCCACGAAGTCGAAAAAGCTTCACCCAATTACTGCCGTCACCCCGAAAAACGCCAAGGCCCATCGGTCTCAAATCAATCGATGGATGATCAGAACCTTGGTAGCCACTAGCTGGCATCAACATGTCCATACGGACAGGTGGCTTCTCTGCAAAACCGGAAGGTCCACCAACAAAAACCCCGGTCTTGATCACACTGGTCCTCTTCACCCAGCTCGGAGGATCTTCCCTCTTAGGGCACGTGGGAGAAAGGCTCAGGATCGAGATGGTCCGATCAAAAGACGACCGGGTAGAAATAGTTCTCTCCTCACCATCTGCTGTGTAAGAGAACTGAAAACATCTCCTTTGGTATGTCAAGTCGTCGGGGACTGCATCACCGAAGAAGAAGGTAGGCTTGAGCACAACGCTCTGATCGTCCGTAACCCAGGGACGGCTGCTTACCATGATCTTATAGAACTCCTCATCCTTGAGAGCGATGTCTCATCTCATCACGATTGAGGGAATCGCATTCTTCCAAGTTTTTCTCCACAAATTGGACCTTCTCCCAAGCTTGCTGAACGGCAGCATTGGAAGATCTAGCAGACCGATGAGGTGCATCAGTAACAGGACGTTTACCTTTGTTCGTTCTAGAAGAACTACCTACAAAAGATGGAAGAGAAAAGATCAATCAACATGACAGAATTCTGCTACAAAAAATTCTAGCAAAATTTTGACATGATTCCGGGGCAATTCCAACGAAAAGGAAAATACTCCGAAAAAAGACAGGAAGTCTGAAGATGAGCTCAACATCGCTGCGAGCTCATAGTCAGTGGAGAATTCTCAAAGAAGGCTCGAACTCAACATCACTGCGAGAACAAGACAATCTCATCAAACTTCCGCAAAATCTGGAAAAGAGCTCAACATTGCTGCGAGCTTCAGAATCCAAAAGTTGCAAACTTCCTCAAAATCCAGCAAGACCAAGAAAGAGCTCAACATCGCTGCGAGCTCAAAATCCCAACACTTGCAAAAGATTTTCTGGTATGCATCATCATACTTCCAAGTCTATTTACCAAAACTCATGCATCAAAAATATATCATCATGCATTAAATGCTAGGAAAACCTTGACCAAAGTTTGACCAATTCCAACCCAATTTGGTCAAAACCAATCAAACTTTGTCCAAGTCAAAAATCATGTTGGCTTGACCTAGAGACTCTAGCCTTCTATCTTGATGCATCAAACAAAAAAATGCATACATATTGAAATTGCATAGCCTCATTATCATAGTGAGCAAACAAGGAAAAAGAAAAAGATAGAAAAAAAAATCTCAGCAAAACAAAAAAAAAAAAATATTTTGGCCCCACAGGCCGTGGCCCACTGCCAGTGGCAGTACGGTCAGGTCCGTACGGACCTGTCTGTACAGCCAGAAGAAAAAAAACAGAAACAGCAAAAAAAAAAAAAAAAAAAAAAAAAAAAAAAAAAAAAAAAAATGAGAAACACGCTGAAAAAAATAGGGAATCAGCGTGGAGAAAAAAAAAACACAGAAAGAAAAAAAGGAGTTCACGAAAAAAAAAAAGAGAGAAAACCGTGAAAAGAAAAAAAAAAGAAAGAAAAAAAAAACAAAGAAAGAAAGAAAAAAAAAGAGAGAAGCACGAAAAAAAGAAAAACGTGCATGAAAAGAAAAGAAAAGAAAAAAGAAAAAAAGAGAAGAAGAAAGAAGAAAAGAAAAAGAAAAGAAGGAAAAAATGAAGAAGCTACTTCTACAATGGAGATTCTTGAGGAAGAAAACTTACTTGAAGCCATTGATGGTGAAGAAGAAGAAAAGCTTGGAGATCCTTGAAGAAGAGAAAGCACTTGTTGCCTTGGGGAGCACTCTTGAAGATTTCTTGCAAAAAGAAAGCAATGGAGCAAAAGCATCAACCCTCTTGCTTTTATAGAAGGGAGCAAGCCAAAAGAGGAAACAAGGAGAAAAGAAAGGAGGTAAGTGCTAAAATTTAGCTACTTTCCCAAAGAGAAAGATATTTTGAGAGAATCTTTCCACAAAAAAGAAAACTTGAGAAATTCTCTCCAAGTAAAGATATTTTTAGATATTCTCTACACAAAAGAGATATTTTTAGATATTCTTTACAAATATGACACCATATGAGATCTAGGCCATCTCCAAAGCCTAAGGTCCCATGGGTTAGCCCATATGAGCCAGGTTTGACCACCTAGGCACTAAAATTGGCTTTTAGTCAAAATATTCCTCTTACCAAGAGCAAAAAAAAAAGAAAAGAGCAAAAAAAGTCCCATGCCTCTTTTGAGTTGATGGGACCATTCAAAAAAAAAAAAAGAAAAAAAGAAAGTCCCATGAGTTTCCAAAAACCAAACCATCCAACCTCATGAACCAAATTGAGCCAAAATCTTGAAATTGACATTTCACAAAACCAAATTCCGGTCCCCTAGCTCGCCACATACAGCTTGTTAGGTCACAAGACCAAAACCAAAATCAAAATCCAAAACCAACAAACCAAATCTGACCCCCCAACCTGCCACATACAGCTTGTTGGGTCACAAGGTCGAAACCAAAATCAAACCCCGACCCCCTAACCTGCCACATACAGCTTGTTAGGTCACAAGGTCAAAAACCAAAATCCAAAACCCAAAATCCAAATACCCCATGTCATTTTAAAAACTTTGCCTTGAGATGGTACGTGATCCCTCTCACTGCCATAAAATTCCCCCGGAAACTCAGAAGGCTATTCAAAAAAAAAATGCTCAAGACTCTTGGTCAAGTTGGAATCTCTCCTCCAAGTTTCTCTTCAAGGCACATCGACTCCAAAAAGATACTCGTCGCCGTACCTCGAGGGGGCATTTGTTGACACCAAAAAAGTCTCTATGTCTCCTCAACATCAAGAAGCCTCCTAAAGCTGCATCCTGCTAAAAATAGGCAAGGCTACTTCAAGCATCAGATTTTGTCAGAATCAGACAGAAACTGAGAGATCCTACAAGACAGCTAAAAGAGGGGTACACCTGAGGTTTCGGGCCATTCCGACATCGTTTGGCCTAACTTCACCGCTCCGACAGCTAAACAGGCACTCCCGGCGGCAACATCATCAAAGACACCAAAACTTTGATCAGAGCCTACGGATGACTCCAGAATGTCTCCAAAGGGCTCCATGCCAAATTTCAAGTCAAACCGACAATGTTTGACCCTCCATCAATGCTCGAGCAGCAAAATCAAGCCTCCCGGCGGCGGCAACCACCGAAGCCATCACTCATCAAACAAAATACATGAGTGGCTTCAACATGCTTCCAAAAGGCTGCACGTAAAAATTCAGGTCATTCTGACAACGTTTGACTAGGTTTCGATGCTCCTCGAGAAAATCAAGCCTACCGGCGGCGGAGCAACCCGGGACCATGACATCCAAAACGGAGCCCATGGAACGTCTCAAAATGACTCCAATAGGCTCCCCGTCAAATTTCAGGTCAATCGGACATCGTTTGACCACATATCAAAGCTCGGCATTTTCCCGGCAGCAAAATCAAGTGAAGCATCGATGGGACCCCAAACGGCTTCAAAACTCAAATAAAAGCCCATGGTTGGTCCTATCCACTGCTCAAGAAGCTTCACCTTAATTTTCAGGTCATTCCGACATCGTTTGACCTAGTTTCGACGCTTGACGGAAAATCGGCTAAAAAGTCTTCGGCTTTCCCGAAAAATAGGAAACTTTGTGCTCCGATTTCGCGAGGGTTCTCGTCAAGATTTCTTCAAGAAAATCAAATCAATAATTGAGGAAAAATTTCAAGAAAATACAGAAGAAAAAAGGGAAGAAAAAGACGAAAAAACGGCCGAAACGACGCTCGGCAACCAAACGGGCCAAAGCCCCATGGTCGCCGGCGACCCTGGAAATCCGGGTCGCCGGATTTTGGCCGAAGTGTCCGTTTTCGATGCTTTTTGCGTTTCGGGTGTTCTGGCCTCTGTGATTTTCTGAAAATCCAATGTTTGATGCTTCAAAACCACTGATCTTCGTCGACATCTCGGATCCGTCGTCAAAAGCATGAAATCATCACCGATCGCCTCAAGATCGCCAACCGGCTGACCAAGAAAGTGCACTTTCTGTCCGACCGATCGTGAAATCGACAAGACAGATGTCACTGGCCCGCCAACATCAATCATTGTCTGAAATTGCACCGTAATCCGACATCAAATGATGTGTGGATCCACCCATGATGATTGCAAGAAGAATTTCAAAAGGCGCAGCGCGGCCCGCGACTCTTCACATGCCTTGGCAACCACTTAATGACGTTAATTAACCCATTAAAGCAGTCATTAACTCATTATTTTGGACGGCCCAATCAGAACCAAGCATTTGGGGGTTACAAATCCAAGCAATCATGGCATTAAACCCATGAAACTCCCATCATCATGAAGCATAAAGGTGATTGAATGCCCACTACCTTCATCGGCCAATCACAAGCCTTGAAAAAGGAGTTACAAAATCAACTTGTAACTCCTCATCAATTCCTTCATCATGGCCATCAATGCCAATAAACACCTCATGGCTACCAAAAGCCTATAAAAGGAGGTCCAGTCCAAGAGAAAAAAGAAAAAAAGGAGATCCCAAGTGCAAGCTCTGAAAATTCAGAAAATCCAAGAGAGAGACGAAGTCCTGCCACTTTGCTCCCGGAAGTACCACAAGGTGATCAACGTCCCTTGGGGGGCCACCCCCCCCCCCCCCCCCCCCCCACAAGGTCACCTCCTTCTCCAACATGGCCTAAACGCGGCTTTTCAGCCCGTTTACTTGGTTTTTCATTGGATATAGGACCTTCTCTTGGTCCTTGTCCTTTAAAAAACCGAGGTTAGGAGCCAAGCCAAAGAATCAAAGCATCACATGTTCTCATTTGAAGGACGACGGCGAAGCCCATACATGACTTGCGACCGTCAATCTTAACGTGTACAATCTCCTGAGAAGTTAGATCCCTTTTCTTCCTTTTCTATTGTAGTTTGTATTTCTTAAAGAGACAAAAAGAAATCACAATTCTTGTCTTTCATATTTGATGAGTTTTGTAAAAACACCTTTCACGGCAAAATCGCCTTTCACGGCAAACAAACAAAAACGCCTCTTACTGCATTCTAAAAACTTGTCTCTTTTCTTAGTATTTATGCAATTTGAAAAGTTAGAAAAAAGGATTGATTTCCTTTCCACTTGTGAAGGTGAATCTCCGGATTATCACTTTTCCAAATTCCAAGTAGAAAGTAAATCTGGCATACCCGTACAAAAATGTTGATGCCCGAGATCTTCCCTCCTCCGCCGAGACCCAGGACAGCCCCCGGGGTGCGGAGGGAGAGGACGAAAATTCCCCCTTTCTTTTTTTCGGGTCCATCAGCCATCAGAAGAATCCCTACTGTCAAAAACGTTGGAGCTGCAACTTCTCCAACTGCTGCATCTAACTTTCGAGCCCTCCTTCTCCTTCAAAAATTCATAGAAGGCAACAAGCTGAAAGTACACAAACCTAAACTCCTCAGACTGCTCCTCAAGGACGCTGTCAATAGGCATAAACTCCTCATAGAGTTTGCCTAGGATAGGCAACCCGGTGATGGCGCTCAGTTCCTTCAAAGAAAAATCAATCTCACCATTCGTCACAATGAAGGTGTTGGTTTGTGGAAGGAATGACTCCATCATGGCCATGAAAGCCTCATCGGAGAAAACAACTGTTTGCCGAAAAGCGTGAAACACATCAAGAATCTCGGCCTCCCGTAGAACGGCCTCGCCAATCCTCAGGGTATGATCAGTCCATGACTCCCAGCTAGAGTCAGCACTGAAACGGCCACAAAGTCGAAAAGGCTTCACCCAATTGCTATCGTCACCTCGAAAAACACCAAGGCCCACCGGTCTCAAATCGACCGATGGATGATCAGAACCTTGGTAGCCACTGGCTGGCATCAACATGTCCATACGGACAGGTGGCTTCTCTGCAAAACAAGAAGGGCCGCCAACAAAAACCCCGATCTTGATCACACTGGTCCTCTTCACCCAGCTCGGAGGATCTTCCCTCCTAGGGCACGTGGGAGAAAGGCTCGGGATCGAGATGGTCCGATCGAAAGTGGACCGGGTGAAAATAGTTCTCTCCTCACCATCTGTTGTGTAAGAGAACTGAAAACATCTCCTTTGGTATGTCAAGTCGTCAGGGACTGCATCACCGAAGAAGAAGGTAGGCTTAAGCACAACGCTCTGATCGTCCGTAACCCAAGGACGGCTGCTTACCACAATCTTGTAGAATTCCTCATCTTTGAGAATGATCAATCGCTGTCTCATCTCATCACGATTGAGGGAATCGCACTCTTCCATGTTCTCCTCAACAAACTGGACCTTCTCCCAAGCCTGCTGAACGGCCGCATTGGAAGATCTAGCAGACCGACGAGGTGCGTCAGTAACAAGACCTTTACCCTTGTTTGTTCTAGAAGAACTACCTGCAAAAGATGGAAGAGAAAAGATCAATCAACATCAAAATGACAGAATTCTGCTACAAAAATTCTAGCAAAATTTTGACATGGTTCCGGGGCAATTCCAAAGAAAAGGAAAATACTCCGAAAACGACAGGAAGCCTGAAGATGAGCTCAACATCGCTGCAAGCTCATAGTTAGTGGAGAATACTCAATGAAGGTTCGAACTCAACATTGCTGCGAGAACGAGCCAATCTCATCAAACTTCTGCAAAATCTGGAAAAGAGCTGAACATTGCTGCGAGCTTCAGAATCCAAAAAATTGCAAAGTTCCTCAAAATCCAGCAAGACCGAGAAAGAGCTCAACATCGCTGCGAGCTCAAAATCCCAATACTTGCAAAAGATTTTCAGGTATGCATCATCATACTTCCAAATCCATTTCCAAAATCATGCATCAAAAAATATCATCATGCATTAGATGCTAGGAAAACCTTGACCAAAGTTTAACCAATTCCAACCCAATTTGGTCAAAGCCAATCAAACTTTGTCCAAGTCAAAAATCATGTTGGCTTGACCTAGAGACTCTAGCCTTCTATCCTGATGCATCAAAAAAAATTATATATATATAAATTTGGCCCACAGGCCGTGGCCCACTGCCACGTTGCAGGCTGTCCGTACAGCCAAGAAAAACAGAAAAAAAAAAAAAAAACAAGCAGCAGAAAAAAAAGAGAAAAGGAAAAACGCCGAAAAAAAAAAAAAAACAGGAATCAGCGTACAAAAACAGAAAATAGAAATAAAAAGAAAAAAGGGGAAAATCACTGACAAAAAAAAAAGAAGTCAGCTTGTGGAAAAAAAAAACATATACACGGTGAAAAAAAAAAAAAAAAAGAAAACCGTGAAAAGAAGAGAAAAAAAAAGAGAAGAAAAAAAAAACAAGAAGAAGCACGAAAAAAAAAGGGAAAACGTGCTTGAAAAAAAAAGAAAAGAAAAGAAAAAGAAGAAGAGAAGAAAAAAAAAATGAAGAAGCTACTTCTACAATGGAGATTCTTGTGGAGGAAGAAAACTTACTTGAAGCCATTGATGGAGAAGAAGAAGAAAAGCCTGAAGATCCTTGAAGAAGAAAAAAAGCACTTCTAATCTTGGAGAGCACTCTTGAAGATTTCTTGCAAAAAGAAAGCAATGGAGCAAGAGAAACAACCCTCTTGCTTTTATAGAAGAGAGCAAGCCAAAAGAGGAAACAAGGAGAAAGAAAAGAGGTAAGTACTAAAATCTAGTTACTTTCCCAAAAGAGAGATATTTTGAGAGAATCTTTCCACAAAAAGAAAACTTGAGAAATTCTCTCCAACTAAGGATATTTTTAGATATTCTCTACACAAAAGAGATATTTTTCGATATTCTCTACAAATATGACACCATGTGAGATCTAGGCCATCTTCAAAGCCTAAGGTCCCATGGGTTAGCCCATATGAGCCAGGTTTGACTACCTAGGCACTAAAAGTGGCTTTTAGTCAAAATATTCCTCTTACCAAGAGCAAAAAAAAAAAAAACAAAAGAAAAAAGAGCAAAAAAGTCCCATGCCTCTTTTGAGTTGATGGGACCATTCAAAAAAAAAAAAAAAAAAGAGAAAAGAAAGCCTCATGAGTTTCCAAAAATCAAACCATCCAACCTCATGAACCAAATTGAGCCAAAATCTTGAAATTGACATTTCACAAAACCAAATTCCGGTCCCCTAGCTCGCCACATATAGCTTGTTAGGTCACAAGACCAAAACCAAAATCAAAATCCAAACCAAACCAAAACCAAAAACCCAAAGCTGACCCCCCAACCTGCCACATACAGCTTGTTGGGTCACAAGGTCAAAATCAAAATAAAACCCCGACCCCCTAACCTGCCACATACAGCTTGTTAGGTCACAAGGTCAAAAACCAAAATCCAAAATCCAAAATCCAAACACCCCATGTCATTTTCAAAACTTTGCCTTGAGATGGTACGTGATCCCTCTCACTACCATAAAATTCCCCCGGAAACTCAGAAGGCTATTAAAAAATAAAAAAAAAAGCTCAAGACTCTTAGTCAAGTTGGAATCTCTCCTCCAAATTTCTCTTTGAAGCACATCGACTCCAAAAAGCTACTCGTCGCCGTACCTCGAAGGGGCATTTGTTGACACAAAAAAAAGTCACTATGTCTCCTCAACATCAAGAAGCCTCGTGAAGCTGCATCCTGCTAAAAATAGGCAAAGCTACTTCAAGCATTAGATTTTGTCAGAATCAGACAGAAACTAAAAGATCCTTCAAGGCAGCCAAAAGAGGGGTACACCTGAGGTTTCGGGCCATTCCGACATCGTTTGGCCTAACTTCACTGCTCCGATAGCTAAACAAGCGCTCCCGGCGGCGACATCATCGAAGACACCAAAACTTCGATCAGAGCCTACGGATGACTCCAGAATGTCTTCAAAGGGCTCCATGCCAAATTTCAAGTCAAACCGACAATGTTTGACCCTCCATCAACACTCGAGCAGCAAAATCAAGCCTCCTGGCGGCGGGAACCACCGAAGTCATCACTCATGAAACAAAGTACATGAATGGCTTCAACATGCTTCCAAAAGGCTGCACGTCGAATTTTAGGTCATTCCGACAACGTTTGACCAGGTTTCGATGCTCCGAGAGAAAATCAAGCCTACCGGCGGCGGAGCAACCCAGGACAATGACATCCAAAACGGAGCTGATGGAACGTCTCAAAATGACTCCAATAGGCTCCTCGTCAAATTTCAGGTTAAGCGGACATCGTTTGACCACATATCAAAGCTCGGTATTTTCCCCGCAGCAAAATCAAGTCAAGCATCGATGGGACCCTAAACGGCTTCAAAACTCAAATAAAAGCTCATGGTTGGTCGTATCCACTGCTCAAGAAGCTTCACCTCAATTTTCAGGTCATTCCAACATCGTTTGACCTAGTTTTGACTCTTGACGGAAAATCGGCTACAAAGTCTTCGGCTTTCCCGAAAAATGGGAAACTTTGTGCTCTAATTGCGCGCGGGTTCTCGTCAAGATTTCTCCAGGAAAATCAAGTCAATAATTGAGGAAAAATGTCAAGAAAAATAAAGAAGAAAAAAGGAACGAAAAAGACGAAAAACGGCCGAAAACAATGCTCGGCGACCAAACGGGCCAAAGCCCTATGGTCGCCGGCGACCCTTGTTAGAGATTTTGTGTATTGCAATTTGATGGATGCACTATTCATTTTATTCATCATTTGAATTCACACACATGCATTGTTTTAGAAAAGCTTAAATTTTGATTTATACATACATTGTTTTAAATCTTGTACACCTTATGATTTATGCTTGTTTTGGTTTTAAACATTGGATGCATTTTTAGTTTTAAAAAGGATTTTATAAATCAAGCTAGCCATTTGTTTTAAACTTTCAAATCTATTTAGGCTTTTTATGTTTCATGATTTTAAAGCACTTGGATTGGTTTAAATCATGTTTCCATGCTTGGTTTAATGGCCCAAAGATCCCACAAGAAATTTACTTTGAAAAATGCAAAAGTTTGGATTTTTGTCTTAGGCTGTCGGTCAACCGACAAGCTGAGTGTCGGCTAACCGACAAGTGGACCAAGGTCAACCGACAAGTGTTCTCGGTTAGAATTCCAGAGGGCTTAAAACTTCATATTTTTGTACTATCGGTTTGATGTCGGCTGACCGACACCTGTTCAACGGTTCGCAAATTTTCAAATATTATGACCGTTGGACTGTCGGTCGACCGACACCTTGTTGTCAACTGACCGACAAGTAGCCGTTGCGCAACTTTTTCTATAAAAAGAAGCTCATTCCTTAGCCCCTACTGATGATCTTTGAAGCCCTTCTTGAGGTATTTTAAGGGAAAAGAAAGGGGATCAAGCTAAGGAAGGCTAAGGGTCATTAAGGAATGCTAAAGCTTGGATTAATGAAATTAAACCACCAAGTAAGCTTTGCCTTTTTATAATCATTATTTTATGCTTTGTTTAATCTTTGGTAAATGATTTTAGCATATAAACTATGATGTGTTGAATCCTCTACTTCTTTAATCTCTTTATTTAAATAATTGGATTCTTCACCTTGACTTCTAAACAAGTTTGTTTTAATACTTTATAAAACACGTTTTGTCAAAACCTTTGATTTGTTTTATAAACATGTTTCATTAACTTGTTTGAATCATCTTTGTTGTTTTCATTCATTTGAACTTTAGTTAAATTAGTTTGTTTTTGAAAACAATATTGAATATGCATCACATGTTTAGACATAATTAATTTCATACAACTTGTGACCTTTTGATTTCATATCTTCAATAAGTTTGTATTTGGTACATGTGATTTGCATATTACTTCAATCAAATCTTTTTATGTGTATTAAACTTTTAATTGCTTCAAGCATAAAATGATTAAGCTTTATTTTAAAACTTGATTGAAGTATTCAAACACTCACTTCATAAGCATTTATCTTTGCATTTTAAAGTGTTTGTGTGAGTTTGTTTTGCACTTTCATATTCGCCTAATCTAGAGGCAATTAAATTGAGCTTTAATTGTAATCTCTTAGAGTGCTTTGTGAAAACACTTTCTTGAGAGAAGTCATTTGATTGTAAAGGTTATTGCTTATCCTAAGAAAAGCATTGTGTAAAGGTTATTGCTTAGCCTAGAAAAGCATCTTCTATAGGTTGTTGTTAAGCCTTGAAAAACAACATTGTAAGGTTATTGCTTATCCTTGGAAAACATATTGTAGTGGTTATTGCTTAGCCATTTGAAAAGCATAAATAGTGGAAATCCGGTGGGGTGTGAGATCACAAGCTGGTAGTGGATGTAGGCATTGAGGCCGAACCACTATAAATGATTATGTTATGGTGAATGCTTTTGTGGTGATTGTTGTTGTTTAGCTTCCACATTTTATTTGTTAATCATCACAAGTGGCTAATTGTTTTAAAGAAGTTTAAAATTGGCATAATTGGTTATTAAGTTGTAGCTCACCCTATTCACCCCCCCCCCCTGCTAGGGTTAGGATCCCGGAGTTTCAATTGGTATCAGAGCCTCGTGCTCTAATATTAGGATCAAGTGTTTGGAACTCTTGATTAGGTGTAAAAACCTAGAGTTTAGACCCTAGTTGTACTAATCTTGAAAATCATTTCAACGGATTCCACTAAGATAGATTGTATAGATTCCCTTGTAGATTCTTCTAGACCATTCCTTCTTCCAAGATTTGGAGATTCAAACCATGAATTTAATGAATTTAATGAGTCTAAATTTGAATCAAATGAAGAAGAAAGTGATGAAAATCAAGATGACATTCAACAAGCCTATAATGATTTATGTACATTTTCCCTAGAGCTTGTTAAGAAGAATAAAAGATTAGAAGAAAAATCTAAAAGTCTAAACAAAGAATTAGTTTCTTCAAAAAATGAACTTAGAGAGAAAGAAGAATTAATAAATTGTGTAGACTCTAAGTTTATGATCTCTTTACATAATTTATCTAATGCTCAAGATGAATTAAATGAAATTAAGATAAGTTATGATAATCTTAATAAGGAAAATTCTAAACTAAGAGATCAATTACAAAGGCAAGATAAAGACATTAACAATCTTGAATCTAAGTTAACTATCACTAAGGAGAATTTATCTAATAAGATAAAAACTCAAGAATTCGGATCCAATGTTATTAATGAACTTAAATTTGAATTAAAACTTTGCCCATGAAGAACTAAACAACTTTAAGGGAATTGAAAATGAACAAACAAAAGTTAAAAATAAAAATTCAATCCTTAAAGAACAAGTCACTCAACTTGAAAGGTACAAACAAAAGTATGAGTGCAAATTTACCCATGGTGAAGAGAAATTTGAAAAGTTATTTAAATTGGATAAATTTCAAAGAAATAGGACGGGTCTTGGATTTGATAGGAATATTTTTCATGACCCCATAGTCACCAATACATTTGTGAAAGGTGAGTCCTCATTCTCTAGCACTCACTCTCCTTTGCCCAAAACAAAATGTAATTATTGTGGCATTGAAGGGCATTTTAGGTTGGAGTGCAAACTAAGGAGAAGCCATGTGTCTAAACCCATCTATGAACCTAAGAAAGTAAAATCTAACTCTATGATGGATAAGACACTAAAAATCAAGGAAGACTCCAAGAAGATTAAACAAGTTAAACCTATTAAAAAGGAGTCTCCTTAGATAGATTCTAAAAAGTTTAAACAAGTTAAAACTAATATAAAAGAATCTATCAAGAAAAAGCTTCTCAACCTACCTCCCCTAACTCAACAAATGAAAGAACTTTTGAAGAAAGTTGCAAAGTTAAATCTAAAATTCAAAAGTCAATTAAAGGGAGGAAATAAGAAGAAAAGAAATCAATCCCCTACTAAGAAAAGTCACCAACCTCAAAAGACTAATCACCAATCAAAGCTAAAATTAGTCAAATCTCATTATCATGGTGATAAGTCTAAATTGAAAATTTATCAAGTCAAATCTCTTAAAGTTGGTGAGACTTTTAAGATAGACCTCAAAGACCAACCATCTCAAGACCTTAGGTGGATTCCTAAAGTTAGATACTTAGACAAACCTTAAGGCCTTGGAACTCATTGACCAACCGAACCTTTTTAGTTAAATCATATTGTTAGTCATGACACATTTGCATTTGTTTCTTTCATAGTCACATTTATTTAAATGTAATGTTTATTTATGCTCAATTGATTTTGTCTTCATGTACCTTTCTGGTTAAATATCATGGCTTTCAAAATCATTTGATTATAATTTCATCATTATAGATTTGCTTTTTGCTCTCATTTAGTTATATCTTTTGCAATGCATTTCTATATATGATCAATTGATTGTGATTTCAAATGCTTTTATAGCTAGATTTTTTTATAATCGATTGATATTTTCAAATTCATTTGTTTGATTGTCTTAGTTAAATTATTTTGAAAAACAAATGATTTAGATTTTCCATGGATTCTTTCTTATGGAAAGTTATTGTTTTGAAAAATCAACTTGTATGTGTTTCAAATAAGTTATATCTTTTACAATGCAAATTGAAAATGATTTAAGCCTCATTACTACATTCTTGATGAAAAATGAGGATTGAAAATTGATTTTCATTCTATGCTTACTAAGTTAGTATTTTGATATGAAAATTCAATTCATTGATTTACTTGAGTTTCAATTGGTTAGATCTTTATAGTTATATTCTTCAAAATTGAATGTGTTTTTGATAAATGCATTTTTCCAATTGATATCAAGTTTGAAAAGTTTTTAAGTCAATTTGTATGAGTTTTTGTAGTTATCCTTGATTACAAATTGAAATTTGATATTAGTTCACTTCATGGTTTTCTTAATCACTTGATCATGATTTTATGTTTCATTGTTGGATTTTGATTGTCGAAGTGAATTAAAGTCCTTTGGAAAATGTTCTAAGCTTTGTTAGTTATATTTATAGCTGCATTTTCCTTTGAGTTTATTTCCTTGTGTTTATGATTATATCTTTTAGAAGGAAATACTTGTTATATGCTATTTGCATCATTGCTTATTTGGTTTCATTCTTTTTATGCAAATGTCATATAGTTCCATGTATGGTTGTGCTCTTGAGTTATATTTATAGATATCATACTAGAACTTTCAAATCCATCTTCTATGCTTTCTAGTCATTTTTTTTGTTAAATGGGTGGTTATGATGTTGATTCATGTGTATTTTCCTTGTGATGTCATTCTTATACATGTCTCAACTTCATAGTAGTGTTTAATCATATGAACCTCTTTGAAATCCATTCCTTGTATTTCATAGTTATATCTTTTGTTTGATGGATTTCTTAGTTGTTGAATTCATATGATTTGGCACTTTAGTAAATTGCATCCTCTACCAAGTTATATATATTTCTAAATGCAATTTCTCATGTTCATCACTATGTTCATTAGTTATATTATTCTAAGTGATGAATATCATTTTATGATGCTTGTTGGAATTTTATGTTTGTCACATGCTTGCTCTTAATCATGTTTCATATTCAATTGGTAATCATTTGGTATCATTTTCAATCAGTATAAATATCCAATTGGTATCATATCTTGAGTTTGTGATAGACCTTGTGTATATTGGATTGAACTTAATAGTAATAATTTTTTTTTTATTCCATGTCACATTCCATTAGCATCATAATGTTCATGTTTGCCTCCTCTCTTGTACATATAGGTAAATCTCATGACCACCATGTTTATGTGTTTATAATCTTGGTTGGTTAATGGTTGAGGTAGGCTTCATGTTTGAACTTCATTTCATTCATCTTGATCATGATAGTCATATTTAATGATTGAATGAAATGATTTCAAAATATTCATAACATATAATTTTCATTGTTATATTGATTGATGCTATGTTTAGTAAACCCCATTACATCATGGATAGCTCTAATTTAGATTAATCCTATTAGTTATATTCCTTTTAACTCCATTTTAGAGTGATTGAGAAAATAGTCATATCCTTGAATCTCAATTGATATATATTTTTATTTCAATTGGTATCCATGATTGTTTATCCTCTTGACCTTGCTCTTTATATTGATAATTTGACCATATTGAGCTTTATAGTCAATTATCATAGTCAATTGGAATCTAATCCTTTCCTTGAAGTTTACCCTCAATTGGTAAAACCATCTTCTTCTTGCACCTTATAGTTAAATCCTTGCACAAGTTTGACAAAAGAAGAGTATGGATTGAGGAGGAGTAAACCTTTTAAATGAAGTATTAGTTTTGATCAAATTCACCCTTATATTGGCTCTTTACCCCTATAGTGTTCCACTCATGCATGATACCGTGTTAAGAATTTCATTTTCGATTTCTTTTGTTAACAGGTGCTACTAAAGGTATTTTCCTTGTTTCATGTGTGTAGGTACAATTTGGACATTCGACCCCTCTTCAATTGGTATTTTGCAATTTAATGGCAAAGGGGGAGAGAATGTACAAGTTGTCAAAAAAGAGAGAAATGGGGAGAGATCTTCTACAGGGGGAGAAAGTATTCAAGCTACCAAAAAGAGGAGATTTTGTATTATCTACCAAAGGGGGAGAGAATGCATATTTTGCCCAAGAGTGCATGATCCAAGGGGGAGAGATGAAATAAGAAAGCTTGGGAGCTAAAGAAGAGATGTTTGGCCAAAGAAAGATAGATGAAAGCTCCAAGCATCAAGAAGATTGAAGCCCAAGCTAAGTGAAGAAGCATCCAAAGAAGATTTCAAGCCATGTCCAGCTAAGGAGGAGCTGAAGACTATGTGTGATGAATTAGTGTTGAGTAAGGTTTGCCATCAAATTGCAAAGGGGGAGATTGTTAGAGATTTTGTGTGTTGCAATTTGATGGATGCACTATTCATTTTATTCATCATTTGAATTCACACACATGCATTGTTTTAGAAAAGCTTGAAATTTTGATTTATACATACATTATTTTAAATCTTGTACACCTTATGATTTATGCATGTTTTGGTTTTAAACATTGGATGCATTTTTAGTTTTAAAAAGGATTTTCTAAATCAAGCTAGCAATTTGTTTTAAACTTTCAAATCTATTTAGGCTTTTTATGTTTCATGATTTTAAAGCACTTGGATTGGTTTAAATCATGATTCCATGCTTGGTTTAATGGCCCAAAGATCCAACAAGAAATTTACTTTGAAAAATGTAAAAGTTTGGATTTTTGTCTTGGCTGTCAGTCAACCGACAAGCTGAGTGTCGGCTAACCAACAAGTGGACCAAGGTCAACCGACAAGTGTTCTCGGTTAGAATTCCAGAGAGCTTAAAAACTTCATATTTTTGTACTGTCGGTTCGATGTCGGTTCGTTGTCGGCTGACCGATACCTGTTCAACGGTTCGCAAATTTTCAAATATTATGACTGTTGGAGAAGACTGTTGGATTGTCGGTCCACCGACACCTTGTTGTCGGCTGACCGACAGGTAGCCGTTGAGCAACTTTTTCTATAAAAAGAAGCTCATTCCTTAGCCCCTACTGATGATCTTTGAAGCCCTTCTTTAGGTATTTTGAGGGAAAAGAAAGGGGATGAAGCTAAGGAAGGCTAAGGGTCATTAAGGAAAGCTAAAGCTTGGATTAATGAAGTTAAACCACCAAGTAAGCTTTGCATTTTTATAATCATTGTTTTATGCTTTGTTTAATCTTTGGTAAATGATTTTAGCATATAAACTATGATGTGTTGAATCCTCTACTTCTTTAATCTTTGATTTAAGTCATTGGATTCTTCACCTTGACTTCTAAACAAGTTTGTTTTAATACTTTATAAAACATGTTTTGTCAAAACCTTTGATTTGTTTTATAAACATGTTTCATTAACTTGTTTGAATCATCTTTGTTGTTTTCATTCATTTGAACTTTAGTTAAATTAGTTCGTTTTTGAAAACAACATTGAATATGCATCACATGTTTAGACATAATTAATTTCATACAACTTGTGAGCTTTTGATTTCATATCTTCAATAAATTTGTATTTGGTATATGTGATTTGCATATTACTTCAATCAAATCTTTTTATGTGTATTAAACTTTTAATTGCTTCAAGCATAAAATGATTAAGCTTTATTTTAAAACTTGATTGAAGTATTCAAACACTCACTTCATAAGCATTCATCTTTGCATTTTAAAGTGTTTGTGTGAGTTTGTTTTGCACTTTCATATTTGCCCAATCTAGAGGCAATTAAATTGAGCTTTAATTGTAATCTGTTAGAGTGCTTTGTGAAAACACTTTCTTGAGAGAAATTATTTGATTGTAAAGGTTATTGCTTAGCCTAAGAAAAACATTGTGTAAAGGTTATTGCTTAGCCTAGAAAAGCATCTTGTATAGGTTGTTGTTAAGCCTTGAAAAACAACATTGTAAGGTTATTGCTTATCCTTGGAAAGCATATTGTAGTGGTTATTGCTTAGCCATTTGAAAAGCATAAAAAGTGGAAATCCGGTAGGGTGTGAGATCACAAGCTGGTAGTGGATGTAGGCATTGAGGCCGAACCACTATAAATGATTATGTTATGGTGAATGCTTTTGTGGTGATTGTTTTTGTTTAGCTTCCGCTTTTTATTTGTTAATCATCACAAGTGGCTAATTGTTTTAAAGAAGTTTAAAATTGGCATAATTGGTCATTAAGTTGTAGCTCACCCTATTCACCCCCCCCGTTAGGGTTAGGATCCTGGACTTTCAACCCTGGCCCAGGGTCGCCGGCGACCCTGGGTGCATGGTCGCGCGGCGACCCTGCAAATCCGGGTCGCCGGATTTTGCACCAAATTGCCCGTTTTTCGATCCTCTTCGCGTTTCTAGCATTCCTACCTCTGTGATTTTCTGAAAATCCATTGTTTGATGCTTGAAAAGGACTGATCTTCACCGACATCTCGGATCCGCCGTCAAAAGCATGAAATCATCACCGATCGCCTCAAGATCGCCAACTGGCTGACCAAGAAAGTATACTTTTTGTCCGACCGATCGTGAAATCGACAAGACAGATGTCACCGGCCCACCAACATCAATCAATGTCTGAGATTGCACTGCAATCCGACATCAAACGATGCGTGGATCCACCTGTGATAATCGCAAGAAGAATCTCAAAAGGCGCAGCACGGCCCGCGACTCTTCACATGCCTTGGCAACCACTCAATGATGTTAATTGACCCGTTTATGATAACTTAATGCAGTCATTAACTCATTTTTTTGGACGGCCTAATTAGATTCAAGCATTTGGGAGTTACAAATCCAAGCAATCATGGCATTTAACCCATGAAACTCCCATCATCATGAAGCTTAAAGGGAATTAAATGCCCACTACCTTCATCGGCCAATCACAAGCCATGAAAAAGGAGTTACAAAATCAACTTGTATCTCATCAATTCTCTCATCATGGTTATCAATGCTCATAATCACCTCATGGCTATCAAAGGCCTATTAAAGGAGATCCATTTCCAAGAGAGAGACATCTATCGCCAAATCGATACACACATCGACTTGAAATTCTGAATTTCTCCCAAAGAAATCCAGACGAAGTCCTGCTGCTCTGCTGCAAGAAGCACCACAAGGTGATCAACGTCCCTTAGGGGGCCGTCCCCCCAAGGTCCCCTCCTTCTCCAAATGGCCTAAACGCGGCTTTTCAGCCCGTTTACTTGGTTTTCCATTGGATATAGGACCTCCTCTTGGTCCTTGTCCTTTAAAAAACTGAGGTTAGGAGCCAAGCCGAAGAATCAAAGCATCAACCATTCTCATTTGAAGGACGATGGCGAAGTCCATACATGACTTGCGACCGTCGATCTCAACGTGTCCCCACAATCTCCTGAGAAGTTAGATCCCTTTTCTTATTTTCTATTGTAGTTTGTATTTCTTAAAGAGACAAAAAAGAAATCACAATTCTTGTCTTTCATATTCGATGAGTTTTGTAAAATCACCTTTCACGGCAAACAAACAAAAACGCCTCTTACGGCATTCTCAAAAAAACAAACTTATCTATTTTCTTAATATTTATGCAATTTGAAAAGTTAGAAAAAATGATTGATTTCCTTTCTATTTGTGAAAGTGAATCTCCGGATTATCACCATTCCAAATTCCAAATAGAAAGTAAATCTGGCATATCCGTACAAAAAATGTTAATACCCATGATTTTCCCTCCTCCGCCGAGACCCAGGTCAGCCCCCGGGGTGCGGAAGGAGAGGACGGAAGATTCCCGAGGGTCCATCAGGGTCTAACATATATTTTCGTTGAATCTCCTGACCTTGATGACTGAGATCAACGCCCTGATATGCTCTTGTCACTTTGCTGATAGAGGACTTAGCTTTGTGTGGTTTCCATCTTACTTGTTTCTTATTCCCTGGTACACTTACATGCTTTCATATTGCACATATGTTCTTGAATAAATGATTTAATATTTTTATGGAATTTGTTGTTTAAACAGATTTAAATATTTTTCAAGGTAAATTCATTTGTTGTTACTGTCATATCCTTTCACCCACCTGCCAGACCGTTGTGTTTGACCCATTCTTTGGTACTCAGGTCCAGACGTCGGTCACCCCGAGGCGGAGCTTGATAAGGAGGTCGATGAACCACAACGTTTAGTGGAGTGGCATGCCGATGATGTCATTTAGACATTCGGTTGCCACGAGATACGATTCATTTTGGGGATTGTGGTTAACCATTCTTTTGGATATTGTTTTGGGTTGTACTGGCATTTGTTGGCCTCTATTTCGGGAATGTTAATTGACCAATCTTTTGTATAAACATTAACTTTACTTTTGGGGAAATGCTTATGAATATTGCTCACTCTGATATACTTTGTTTTATATTAATGTTCTATCAGTCTTGTTGATGAGAATGAGTTATAGACTTGATTTCCTACATGCTTCCGCATTTAACAAAAATTCATATATGTTGATGTGACATCCTCACCGCGGACACCTGCGGGAAATCACGTGCATAGGTAGTATCGTATTTTTTATTGACCCGTGTACGTATTGGCCAAAATAAATTTATGATCTATGGCATCTCATGAGTCTCGATCCCGGATTTGGCCCGCGGACCTTGTCAGGGGTCGCGACAGGTTAGGATTGACTGTCTTTTCCAAAAAAAAATTTATTGCCAATTAGAAATTTCCGCCTATCAGCTAGTTTGTGGGTGATAGGGAGTAACAACCTTATGAGTGATAGAATATTTTTCCATTAAATTCTCGAATGTGCTATTACAAAAATGACTCCCACCATCACTGATAATCGCCCTGGGGGTACCAAATCTAGAAAAAATGTTTTCTTTAATAAATTTGATAACCACGTGATGATCATTCGTTCTGGTTAGAATCACCTCTATCCATTTGGAGACATAATCTAAAGCAAGCAAAATGTGTAAGTTGCCAAAGGAACTCGGAAATGGAACCATGAAGTCTATTCCCTAAACATAAAAAATTTCCACAATAAGCATCGAATTTAAGGGCATCATGATCCTCCAGTAAATTTTGCCTAATTTCTGGCAACACTCACAGTGCAAACAAAACCTGTGACAATCCTTGAAAAGGGTGGGCCAATAAAACCCGCACTGCAACACCTTTGCAGCGGTCTTCTTAGAACTAAAATGCCCACCACAAGCATGGTCATGGCAGAAGGATATCACACTTAAATAGTAATCTTCCGAAATGCATCTCCTAATGATCTGGTCTAGACAGTACTTGGACAGGTATGGGTCATCAAAGAAGAAATACTTAACCTCAGAAAAAACTTAGACCTATCCTCTTTGGACCAGTGATCGGGCATCTGTCCAGTGGCTAGGTAGTTAACGATATCCGCAAACCAAGGGAAATGGGAGACACTCAGCAACTGTTCATCCGGGAAACTTTCACTCAATGGGATGCTCTCATACTCAATGTCTGTAGATAATCGGGAGAGATGGTTAGCTATAACATTTTCAGAACCTTTCTTGTCCCGAATCTCAAGGTCAAACTCTTGTAACAAGAGAATCCACCTAATCAAACAGGCTTTTGCATCTTTTCTCATCCATAGGTACCTAACGGCTGAATGATCGGTGTAAACTATGACCTTAGACCCAATCAGGAAGGGTCTAAACTTCTCCAGGGCAAAGACGACAGCTAACAGCTCTGTCTCTGTTGTTGTGTAATTCAGCTAAGCGTCATTCAAGGTCCTACTAGCATAATATATGACATGGGGCGATTTGTTCACTCTCTATCCTAGCACAGCCCCAAAAGCATGGTCAGAAGCATCACACATGAGTTCGAAGGGAATTGTCCAATCAGGTGGCTTTATTATCGGGGTAAAGGTCAACTCCTTTTTCAATTACTCAAATGCTTGTAGGCAAGGTTCATTGAAGACAAAAGGCACATCCTTAGATAACAGATTGCTCAAGGGTGCAGCTATCTTGCTAAAATTCTTAATGAACCGTCTATAAAAACCTGCATGGCTCAAGAAAGATCTGATATTCTTCACCGTTTTTGGTGGTGGCAGGTTGGAAATGAGATCAATTTTGGCCTTGTCGACCTCGATACCATTCTCAGAAATAACATGGCCTAGGACAATTCCTCTTTTTTCCATGACATGACACTTCTCCCAATTCAAAACAAGATTCTTATCTTAACATCTCACTAAAACAAGGTTCAGGTGATGCAAACATTCTTAGAAACTACTCCCATGGACTGAAAAATCGTCTATAAACGCCTTTAAGAATCGCTCGACCATGTCCGAAAATATGCTCATCATACACCTTTGAAATGTCGCAGGTGCATTGCCCAGCCCAAAAGGCATGCGCCGGTTGATGGACCCGAAAGAGGGGGAATTTTCCGTCCTCTCCCTCCGCACCCCGGGGGCTGACCTGGGTCTCGGCGGAGGAGGGAAGATCTCGGGCATCAACATTTTTGTACGGGTATGCCAGATTTACTTTCTACTTGGAATTTGGAATGGTGATTGATGGAACGCGCTCCTGCCGAGGGTGCTACCGGGGTCGGCGGACGTGGGAGTCCGTCGGGTCCGGCCCTTTCGCGCCCGGGGGACTGAAGCGTGCATCAACATTTCTTTGTGTGGGTGTGCCAGATTTTCTATTTTACTTGGAATTGCAAGTGGTAATCCGGAGATCAACCTTCGCAAGTAAAAAGGAAATCAACTTCTTTCAAGTTTTCCACTGCACAAATATTTAAGAAAAGAGACATTTTCTTGGTTTGCCGTGAAAGGCGATTTTGTTTGGCATTTATAGCCGATTTTGGCGTTTATAGCCGATTTACAATTCTCATCAATAATGAAAGATAAGAGTTGTGATTTTTGTCTCTTTTAGAAAAATACAAACTACAATGAAAAGCAAGAAAAGGAGGATCTAACTTTTCAGGAGATTGTGGGGGACTCGTTCAGATTGACGGTCGCAAGCCATGTATGGGCTTCGCCATCATCCATGCAGATGAGAACAGAGGATGCTCTTGATTCGCTTGGCTTGGCTATAACCTCAGGTTTTTAGAGGACAAAGACCAAGAGAAGGTCATATGTCCAATAAAAAGCTAAGTAGACTGGCTGAAAAGCCACGTCTAAGCCATTGGAGGCAGCGGGAGAAGGCAAGGACCTCGGGGGGGAGTACCCCCCAAGGGACTTTTTGTCACCTTGTAGTGGTGCTTGATGTAGAATTTCTGCAGAATTTTCTCTCTTTCTCTAGACTCTGTCTGTCTGGAATTCGGGATTCTCTGCACCTTTTGATTTTCGATCTTCGGTTTTCCGTTCGTCCTTTTCCGATCCCTTTCTTCTTGGAAAGCTCTCCTATTTATAGGCTCTTGGTAGCCATTAGGAGAGTTTATGGGCTTTAATGGCTTTAATGGGAGGAGTTACAAGATTTATTTCTTGATTTTGTAACTCCTTTTTCCTTGAATCTGATTGGCCGATGGAGATTAAGGGCTTTTAATCACCTTAATTACCATAATGGGAGGAGTTTCATGGCTTGAATGCCATGACTTAATTGATTTGTAACTCCTGGATGCTTGCTTCTGATTGGGCCGTCCAAAGAAATGAATTAATGACTGCAATAAAGCTAGTCAATTAACTGCATTAAATGGTCGCCGAGCAGTTGAAGAGTCGCGGGCCGCGCCGCGTCTTTTGGGATTCTTTTGGAGATGATCACCGATGGATCTACATGCTGATCGACATCGGATGACCGTGTAATTTCAGACATTGATAGCTAGCAGCGGGCCGGTGACATCTGTCTTGTCGATTTTTCGATCAGTCGGACAGAAAGTGCACTTTCTTGGTCAGCCGGTTGGGAATCTTAAGGCGATCGGTGATGATTTCATGCTTTTGACGGCGGATCCGAGATGTCGACGAAGATCAGTGGTTTTGAAGCACCAAACATTGGATTTTCAGAAAATCACAGAGGCCAGAACACCCGAAACGCGAAAAGAATCGGAAAACGGAGGATTTGGCGCAAAATCCGGTGACCCGGATTTCCAGGGTCGCCGGCGACCATAGGGCTTCGGCTCGTTTGGTCGCCGAACGTCGTTTTCGGCCGTTTTTTCGTCTTTTTCGTTCCATTTTTCTTCTGTATTTTTCTTGACATTTTTCCTCAATTATTGACTTGATTTTCTTGGAGAAATCTTGACGAGAACCCTCGTGAAATCGGAGCACAAAGTTTCCTATTTTTCGGGAAAGCCAAAGACTTTGTAGCCGATTTTCCGTCAAGCGTCGAAACTAGGTCAAACGATGTCGGAATGACCTGAAAATTGAGGTGAAGCTTCTTGAGCAGTGGATAGGACCAACCATGGGCTTTTATTTGAGTTTTGAAGCCGTTTGGGGTCCCATCGATGCTTCATTTGATTTTACTGCATTTGACGGGGAGCCTATTGGAGTCATTTTGAGACGTTCCATGGGCTCCGTTTTGGATGTCATGGTCCCGGGTTGCTCCGCCGCCGGTAGGCTTGATTTTCTCTCGGAGCATCGAAACCTGGTCAAACGTTGTCGGAATGACCTGAAATTTGACGTGCAGCCTTTTGGAAGCATGTTGAAGCCACTCACGTATTTTGTTTCATGAGTGCTGGCTTCGGTGGTTCCCGCCGCTGGGAGGCTTGATTTTGCTGCTCGAGTATTGATGGAGGGTCAAACGTTGTCGGTTTGACTTGAAATTTGGTATGGAGCCATTTGGAGACATTCTGGAGTCATCCGTAGGCTCTGATCAAAGTTTTAGTGTCTTTGATGATGTCGCCGCCGGGAGCGTTTGTTTAGCTGTCGGAGCAGTGAAGTTAGGCCAAACGCTGTCGGAATGGCCCGAAACCTCAGGTGTAGCCCTCTTTTAGCTGTCTTGAAGGATCTCTCAGGTTCTGTCTGATTCTGAAAAGATCTGATGTTTGAAGTAGCCTTGCCTGTTTTGTAGCAGGATGCAGCTTCAGGAGGCTTCTTGATGTGGAGACATAGTGACTTTTTTGGTGTTAACAAATGCCCCCTCGAGGTACAGTGACGAGTAGCTTTTTGGAGTCGCTGTGCCTCGAAGAGAAACTTGGAGGAGAGATTCCAACTTGACCAAGAGTCTTGAGCATTTTTTTTTTTTGAATAGCATTCTGAGTTTCCAGGGGAATTTTATGGTAGTGAGAGGGATCACGTACCATCTCAAGGCAAAGTTTTGAAAATGACATGGGGTATTTGGATTTTGGTTTTTGACCTTGTGACCTAAAAAGCTGTATGTGGCAGGTTAGGGGGTCGGGGTTTGATTTTGATTTTGACCTTGTGACCCAACAAGCTGTATGTGGCAGGTTGGGGGGTCAGATTTGGTTTGTTGGTTTTGGATTTTGATTTTGGTTTTGGTCTTGTGACTTAAAAAGCTGTATGTGGCAAGCTAGGGGACCGGATTTTGGTTTTGTGAAATGTCAATTTCAAGATTTTGGCTCAATGAGGTTGGATGGTTTGGTTTTTGGAAACTCATAGGACTTTCTTTTTTTTCTTTTGAATGGTCCCATCAACTCAAAAGAGGCGTGGGACTTTTTTTGCTCTTTTCTTTTGTTTGCTCTTGGTAAGAGGAATACTTTGACTAAAAGCTAATTTTAGTGCCTAGGTGGTCAAACCTGGCTCATATGGGCTAACCCATGGGACCTTAGGCTTTGGAGATGGCCTAGATCTCATATAGTGTCATATTTGTAAAGAATATCCAAAAATATCTCTTTTGTGTAGAGAATATCTAAAAATATCTTTACTTGGAGAGAATTCCTCAAGTTTTCTTTTTGTGGAAAGATTCTCTCAAAATATCTTTCTCTTTGGGAAAGTAGCTAAATTTTAGCACTTACCTCCTTTCTTTCTCTTTGTTTCCTCTTTTGGCTTGCTCTCTTCTATAAAAGCAAAGAGGGTTGGTGCTTTTACTCCATTACTTTCTTTTTACAAGAAATCTTCAAGAGTGCTCCCCAAGGCAAGAAGTGCTTTCTCTTCTTCAAGGATCTCCAAGATTTTCTTCTTCTTCTCCATCAATGGCTTCAAGTAAGTTTTCTTCCTCGTCAAGAATCTCCATTGTAAAAGTAGCTTCTTCATCATTTTTTCCTTCTTTTTCTTTTCTTTTCTTTTCTTTTCATGCACATTTTTCCTTTTTTTTTTCGTGCTTCTCTTTTTTTTCTTTTTTTCTTTTTTTTTTCTCTTTTTTTTTCTTTTCACGATTTTCTCTTCTTTTTTTTTTTTTTTTAAAACCGTGTACTCTTTTTTTTTCTGTTTTTTTTCCCCACGCTGATTTCTCTTTTTTTTTTTAGCGTCTTTCTTTTCTCTCTCTGTTTTTTTTTGCTGTTTCTGTTTTTTTTTTTTTTTCTGGCTGTACGGACCTGACCGTACGGACCTGACCGTACGGACCTGACCGTACTGCCACGTGGCAGTGGGCCACGGCCTGTGGGCCAAATTTTTTTTTTTTTTTTTTGCTGAGATTTTTTTTCTCTCTTTCTTTTTCTTTTTCCTTGTTTGCTCACTATGATAATGAGGCTATGCAATTTTAATATGTATGCATTTTTTGTTTGATGCATCAAGATAGAAGGCTAGAGTCTCTAGGTCAAGCCAACATGATTTTTGACTGGGACAAAGTTTGATTGGTTTTGACCAAATTGGGTTGGAATTGGTCAAACTTTGGTCAAGGTTTTCCTAGCATCTAATGCATGATGATATTTTTTTATGCATGATTTTTGTAAATGGATTTGGAAGTATGATGATGCATACCTAAAAATCTTTTGCAAGTATCGGGATTTTGAGCTCGCAGCGATGTTGAGCTCTTTCTCGGTCTTGCTGGATTTTGAGGAAGTTTGCAACTTTTGGATTCTGAAGCTCGCAGCAATGTTGAGCTCTTTTCCAGATTTTGCGGAAGTTTGATGAGATTGGCTTGTTCTCGCAGCGATGTTGAGTTCAAGCCTTCTTTGAGAATCCTCCACTGACTATGAGCTCGCAGCGATGTTGAGCTCATCTTCTGGCTTCCTGTCTTTTTCGGAGTATTTTCCTTTTCTTTGGAATTGCCCCGGAACCATGTCAAAATTTTGCTAGAATTTTTGCAGCAAAATTCTGTCATTTCGATGTTGATTGATCTTTTCTCTTCCATCTTTTGCAGGTAGTTCTTCTAGAACGAACAAAGGTAAAGGTCATGTTACTGACGCACCTCGTCGGTCTGCTAAATCTTCCAATGCTGCCGTTCAGCAGGCTTGGGAGAAGATCCAGTTTGTGGAGAAAAACTTGGAAGAATGCGATTCCCTCAATCGTGATGAGATGAGATAGCGATTGATCGCTCTCAAGGATGAGGAGTTCTATAAGATCATGGTAAGCAGCCGTCCCTGGGTTACGGACGATCAGAGCGTTGTGCTCAAGCTTACCTTCTTCTTCGGTGATGCAGTCCCCGACGACTTGACATACCAAAGGAGATGTTTTCAGTTCTTTTACACAGCGGATGGTGAGGAGAGAACTATTTCTACCCGGTCGTCTTTTGATCGGACCATCTCGATCCTGAGCCTTTCTCCCACGTGCCCTAAGAGGGATGATCCTCCGAGTTGGGTGAAGAGGACCAGTGTGATCAAGACCGGGGTTTTTGTTGGTGGACCTTCCGGTTTTGCAGAGAAGCCACCTGTCCGTATGGACATGTTGATGCCAGCCAGTGGCTACCAAGGTTCTGATCATCCATCGATCGATTTGAGACCGGTGGGCCTTGGCGTTTTCGGGGTGATGGCAGCAATTGGGTGAAGCCTTTTCGACTTCGTGGCCGTTTCAGTGCTGACTCGAGCTGGGAGTCATGGACTGATCACACCTTGAGGATTGGTGAGGCCGTTCTTCGGGAGGCCGAGATTTTTGATGCGGTTCGCGCTTTTCGGCAAACCGTCGTTTTCTCCGATGAGGCTTTCATAGCCATGCTGGAGTCATTCCTTTCACAAACCAACACCTTCATTGTGACGAATTGTGAGATTGGTTTTTCTTTGAAGGAGCTGAGCGCCATCACCGGATTGCCTATCCTCGGCAAACTCTATGAGGAGTTTATGCCTATTGACAGCGTCCTTGAGGAGCAGTCTGAGGAATTTAGGCTTGTGTACTTTCAGCTCGTCGCCTTCTACGATTTTTTGAAGGAGAAGGAGGGCTCGAAAGTTAGATGCAGCAGTTGGAGGAGTTGCAGCTCCAACTTTTTTTACGGCGGGGATTCTTCCGATGGCATGACCCAGGATGTTAGGGCTAAAGCATCAAGTTTGAAGAAGATCGCTGCTATGCAAGAAGATTTGAAGAAGTTCTTCGCAAGCACAGATGCCATTTGTCCTGACATTGCGTTGCGGAGAGATCTCGCTGTTTACTTCACTTACTGGCTGGGTGAGGCTGTTTTTGCTGGAGGAGATGGAACGCACATCAAGCCGCACTGTATTTTTCCGGTTTATCAGATGGCGTTTGGAGAGCGACTGGCTTTGGTACCTGCTCTTTACTCCTATTTATGTACCGAACTGCAGGCTGCTGCTTTCCTGGTTCGGCTTGGGCTTCCCATGAACAGGGTATTTTCTGCCCACATCTTCTATTCGTGGTATGTATACCACTGTCCTAGCTTCCATCGTTTGGGAGTTGCACAGGACGAAGATCCCTTTATAATTCGTTTGGCTAGAGGGACAGCCGTTCACCAATCACTTTTATCTGCCCGTTTAAGGATCCGACGATTCAGGGACGTCGAGATTGGGAAGTCTTCAGTGAAGCTTTCTCCGGGCTTGCGGAAGAAGGCTTTTGACTTTGGTGTCTCCCGTGATTCGACCAGGGCAGGGTTGGGAAGACATTATGCTTTGACGGACGCGGAGAAGAGGTGGCTCTTCAACATACGGGTTGGTACGATGGTGTACCGTAGACATCTTTTCGTCGACATCCAACCATATGTGCCTTCGCGTTTTGCATTGCGCTTGGCTTCTCTCAAGGCGTTGTTGGAGCGCCTTCGAGTATGGTGAAGCGTTTTGGAGGTCTGCAAGATGGGAGAAATGCATGGGCTTTTTATAGCGCCGAGGATACTACCGCCATGATTTCTTATCCTGAGCTGCCCACCTTCCGGACTGCTGGCTTCACGAAGTGGTTCGTGGAGAGCTTTTCAGTGTACCGGGGGCTTTCCAAGAAAGAGCTCGATATTAAGCATTCTCCTGGGAAGAGTCTTGGCAAATCGGATGGTGTCCGTCGGGAGGAAGTTTTGGCCTTCCTTTCTGGAGAGAAGCACAAGATAGGCTTTCTCAACGGGCAGGACATCATCAGATCGGGAGCTGCACAAGGGATTCCTGGTGAGGTCCTGAGACAGCTGGAGGAGGAGGAAGCCGAGATCGATGCTATGATATGGGCAGAGCATACGAAGGCTTCCATGGAGTCTACTGAGAAAAGTAGACCATCCAATGAGGACTCTTGTGAGAGGCCTGATGTTGATAGTGTGGCAGGATCGTCGAGCAGATTGACTCGCCGAGGCAAGAGGAGGAGAGGACAACGCCGTAACATGAGACGGCACGATAGTCCTTCTGGTCTTGAAGTTCCTTTTACCATTGCTGAGGAGGTGTCTGAGGATGCTGACGAGCCTCCGAAGAAGAGAAGCAGAGAAGATGAGATAGCTCGTATGATCCCCTTTCTTTCCTTTTGTTTCTTCCTTCCTTTTTTTTTGTAAAAGATTTTGTTTTGATCCGCTACTTCTTTGTTTAGCAGAGGATGATGACCTGGTGATGCCTGAGGTTCCGGCCAATGAGGCAATGACGGATCCAGTCGTGGCATCTGAGGAAGAGCCCAGGGACTCTGGAGTGGTTCTAGAACCTTCACTTGGTATGATTTGCTTTGGCTTTTGCTTTTTTTTTTCTTCTTCTTTTGCTGTCATTTGCTAACATGTAGCTGACTTACCAGAGGATTCCGACGATTTCGAGCCATCCATGGACGCAACTTTTGACGATGCTTCGGATGAGCTCAAAGAGGCAGAGAGTACTCCGCCGGTCGTCGAAGCAGGTATACTTGCAATAATAATCTTGATATATTTTTGACATGATTATATTCATACCTTTCTGTCTTTTTCTCTTTTTTTTTGACAGATTGTGAAGCAGCAGGAGAGATTCCTCCGTCTTCCTCAGAGCCAGAACAGGGGATACCTGCGGCTGATGCAGAAGTAGGGGCTTCTTCCACTTTCAATGAGTCAGCTTCTTCCGTTGGAAAGAGTTTATTGGTTACTCTTCCAATGGAGCATGACGTGGGCAGTCGGGCACCAGAGCATGGCGAATCCTCATCTGCACCACACCTTCAGTATGCAAGGAAGGTGTTGAAGACTGTCTTGAGCTCATGGGTTGAGACTCTTTCTTCAGGTCATTTGGAAGCTGGTTTTGGCATGATCAAGCATGTGCAAGACATCCTCGCTGATAGTAAAGAAGTCGGTCTGGACATTGCAAGTGCCAAGGATTTTGTTGAGGAGATCATCACCTTGGGGAACAAATGGACTGAGACCAAAAGTTTCCCAGATGGTGACTTCTTTGATGAGATGTTCTTAAAACCTTCCAGCAAAGTCAAAGCTGAGCTGATGGAGGTCACGAAGACTAGGAGGCAGATCGTTCGGGAGAAGAACGTTACCGAGTTATCCATCATGGGGCTGAAGTAAGACTTGGACCGCCTTGATAAGGAGGTCGTTGAGGCTAGGCAACGTCTTGATCTTTTAGAGGAAGAGGCTGCTGCCAAATGGACCGCCATTGTGGAGGCTCGTGACAAGGAGGGGACTCTCATTCGCCAGGTTGAGGAAGCCGAAGGTAATGTCCGGAGGAAGACTCAGGAGCATGAGCAGTGGCAGGTCCTCTGGGAAGAACTTCCTCGTGCTGCAGATGGGTCACGACATTCGGCCGCGTTTTATGGGGACATTTTGAAGGAGCGTGGCCTAAAACCTTTGGAAGTTAAGGCCAAGGGTCTGCTTGAGGAGTTGAACCTTTGGTTGAAGACCATGTAGGATTGAGCTCCTGAGTTGTAACAAACTCTTTTTCCTTTTTGTTTTTTTTTTCTTTTTTTTTTAGTACCTCCATGTATAAACAATCATTTTTTTTTTTGAAAACAATTTTGAGCAAAAGTTTGATGGGAATGTTTGTTTAAGGATTTGATCAAAAGGTTGTCATTTTGTGAAAATCTTTTGTCAAAGGGTTGTTTTGGGCATGAAAGCCAATTTTGTGGCGGAAAGCCTTGTTTTTGATGGTTTGAAAACCAAAATTTGGATGGCGAGAAAGCCTAATTTTGTGGCGTAAGAGCCAAAATTTGTTTTGCGGCATGGAAGCCAAAATTTTTGGATGGCGTGAAAGCCGAATTTTAGAATGGCATAGAAGCCGAATTTTGTTTTGTTTGTCTTGGCATTTATAGCGGAATTTTGGCATTTATAACCAGATTTTGGCGTTTATAGCCGATTTTTTTTTGTTTTGTTTTGGCATTTATAGCCGAATTTTGGGATGGCATGAGAGCCAAAAAATTTTTTTGTGGCATGAGAGCCGATTTTGAGATGGCATGAAAGCCGATTTTGGCGTTTATAGTCGAAAAATTTTGTTTTTGGCATTTATAGCCGAATTTTGGCATTTATAGCCGGATTCTGGCATTTATAGCCGGATTTGGCGTTTATAGCCGAGTTTTGGCGTTTATAGCCAGATTTTGGCGTTTATAGCCGAGTTTTTTGAAAACCAAGTTTTATTTTATTGGCATGAAATCCGATTTTGGCGTTTATAGCCGAAAAATTTTTGTTTTGGCATTTATAGCCGAATTTTGGCGTTTATAGCCGGATTTTGGCGTTCATAGCCGAGCTTTGGTTTTCAAAATGCAGGTATCGACTAAATGTCGCCTCCCCGCTGAATGGTCTTGCAAGTATCGATGGAATGTCGCTTCCTTGCTCATTCGGTTTTGCGAGTATTGATGGAATGTCACTTCCTCGCGGGCTAGGTTTTGCGAGTATCGATGGAATGTCGCTTCCTCGCGAATTGGGGTGCAAATATCGACTAAGCGCCGCTTCCCTGCTTTTCCCAAAACTTTTGGTTTTGCGGGTACTGACTTGATATCGTTTCTGCATGATTTTTGAAATTTGAGGTTTTCTCGAACCATTTGAAATTTGGGTTGTGGATAGCAATTGGTATGTTGCATCTCCACGATTTTTGAAATTTTGGGTTGTGGATATCAACTGGTTTGTTGTTTCTCCACGATTTTTGAAATTTGGGTTGTGGATATCAACTGGTTTGTTGCTTCTCCACGATTTTTGAAATTTGCAAGTATCGAATGGGGTTCGCTTCCTTGCGATTTTGGGTTTTTGGAAGTATCGAATGGCGTTCGCATCCTTCCGGTTTTTTTTTTTTTTGGGTTTTGCGAGTATTGACTGAATGTCACTTCCCCGCGGTTTTTTAAAAACCAAAGTTTTGTTTAAAGACGCGAAGGTCATAAATTTTGACTTAAAACCATTTTGGTTGTAAAAGCCAAGGCGGTCTAGGGTGAAAATTCCTAAGTCCCGATTTTTGTTTCAAACCGTGAATTTTAGGTTCAAGGATCGAGAATTTTGGTCAAGTCTGGGAAGAGGCTCCTAAACTTGGATTGATTTTTCTTTTGAACAATGAAACGATGAAAGTAAGCATTGTTTTGAGAGATAGTTTTTTTTTTTAGAAACTTCAACATAAAGATGAAAATTTCAAAAGGGGTGGGTTTGATGAGCAAGTACCTTGGAAATATGCTTTAGCCATGTAGATATTGCTCTGACCCGTTTGAGGAAGTCTTCAAGGGTAGTACCGCTTCAAGAACTTGCCGTTGATGGGTAGCATACATCTGTCTCCTTCCATATTTAGAAGAGCGTATGCACCGTTGGAGAAGACTTTGTCGATGACGAAGGGTCCCTCCCATTTTGGTTCGATTTTGCCTTTGGATTTGTGGGCAAAGACTATGGGTCTTTTTACTGCAAGAACCAAGTCACCCTTTTTGTAGGCACGTTGCCTGACCTTTTTGTCGAAAGATCCTGCCATGCGTGCTTGGTACAACTCAATGCTTTGTAAAGCTTCGAGTCGTCTTTCATCGAGATTATCCAGCTCTTGGAGTCTCAGTTTGACATTGCTTTCTTGCGTCATGTCATTTTGCAAAGATACCCTTAAGGAAGGAATTTGTACTTCCAAAGGGACAACAGCTTCACATCCATAGACCAAAGAGAATGGTGTGCTATGGGTTGGTCCTCGAACGGTGGTTCGATAGGCCCACAAAGCTTCTAGTAGTTTGTCGCCCCAGTCTCTTTTGTGACTAGAGACCATTTTCTTGAGAATTTTGCAGAGTGTCTTGTTGAAGGCTTCTGCTAGTCCGTTCGCTGCTGGATTATATGGAGTCGAAGGACAACTTTGGATTTTGTACTTGTCGCAGAACCTATAGAATCTATGATCCCGGAATTGTGGTCCGTTATCCTGGACGAATCTTTTAGGTATGCCGAAGGGACAAATAATGTTGGTGCGCAAGAACTGAAGGACTGATGAAGTCTTCATTTCGCTGAGCGCAAATGCTTCCGACCACTTGGAGAAATAATCCGTAGCGGCGAAGATGAAGCGATGACCTTTGCTTGATGGGGGAGAAATAGGACCTATGATGTCCATGCCCCATGCTTCAAAAGGCCATGAGATTGCTGTAGGATGCAGCCATTCTGGAGGCATGTGAATGTAGTCTCCATGAACTTGGCATTGTTGGCAGCGCTTAGCAAATTGCATTGCGTCGGGTACCATGGTAGGCCGGTAGTAACCCAACCTTTTGATTTGGTCGTAGAGCTTGGGACCAGTCTGATGAGCTCCACAAAGACCAGCGTGAACTTCTTTGAGTGTTTCTACAGCTTCTTGTTGTGACAAGCAGCGTAGGAGTACTCCATTGAAGGATTTCCTGTAAAGGATCTTTGAAGGGATATCCAAATGAAAGTTTGGGGTTCGCCTTTGGATGCTTACCTGTTCTTTTGGATCTTCAGGTAGGATTCCGAACATAGTGTAATCAATGAACGGATCCCTCCAGTCGCCGATTGAAGTTTGAAGGATAGAGATCCGACTTCCAACCACTCGGTGGCATTCAGCAACTGCTTGGTGTGTGTTAAGAGGAGGGAGGATCCTTCTCTCACACACTGTAATTTGCATGTTTTCCCCTTCTTGAATTGCCAAAGATGCAGCAAGTCCAGCCAGGGCATCTGCACGGATGTTTTCACCTCAACGAATGTGGGTGATGTTGCAGATGTCAAACTTTTGCAGAAGCGATTGTGCCTTGTTGTAGTAAGGCAGCAGATTAGGCTTCCCGACTTCATATTTCTGATTCATCTGGTTGACGATCAGTTGAGAGTCTCCAAAGACTTCCAGCATGGTGATACCGGATTCAATGGCGAGTTCCAATCCTAGGATCAGAGCTTGGTATTCAGCTGCATTGTTTATGCATGGTTCCAATAGCGAGAAAGCATGTGGAATCATGTATCTGTTAGGGCTAACAAAGAGGATGCCAACTCCCGAGATCAGCTGTCTTTTTTCATTTGTCCTGGATGCACCGTCAAAGTACATGTCCCAGGAGACATTTGGCAAGAAGGTCTCCACGTTGTAGACGGGTTCGTCTGGGAGATCATCTCTGAGTGGTGAATCTTTAGGCAATGGATGCTCTGCGAGGAAATCTGCTAGAGCTTGGCCTTTGATTGCTTTTTGTGGCACATACCTAATATCAAATTGTGATAGAAGGATGGACCATTTTGCCAGTCGTGCATTGAGAGAACCTGCTTTTGTAACAAGGACCTTCAAGAGGTTGATCCTTGAGACGAGGTAGACTGTGTTGGAAAGCAAGTAGTGACATAGCTTTTGTACGGCGAACATCACTGCAAGGCATTCTTTTTCGACTGGAGAGTAACGATGCTCTGCACCTACTAGCATGCAGCTGAGGTAATATAGAGCAGCTTCCTTTCCCCCACCATTCTCTTGTGCAAGCAGAGCGCCTACAGAATGATCAAGAGCTCTTATGTACAAGATGAATGGTTTTCCAGTGGCAGGGGCAGCTAACACTGGAGGTTTGGTCAGGTATGACTTGATATCTTGAAATGCGGCTTCACAGGGGCATCCCAGACAAAGTCTACACCCTTTTTCATCAATCGAGAGAATGGACGGCATTTCCCCGAAAGATTGGAGATGAACCGTCTGATGTAGGCCAATCTCCCTTGGAGCCCTTTTAATTCTCTCAAGGTTCTTGGAGAGGGCATTTCTAGAATAGCCTTGACTTTTATGGGGTCAAGTTCTATTCCAGCTTTCCGAAAAAGGAATCCGAGAAACTTACCCGACGAGACGCCGAAGAAGCATTTTAGAGGATTCATCCGCAGTTTGTGTTTGCGGAGTCGGAGGAAGACTTCCCGAAGATCTTTGAGATGGTCTTCTTTTCTTCTGCTTTTGACAGCGAGGTCATCAACGTAACATTCGATCGTCTTGTGCTGCATATCTTGGAATATTTTCATCATAGCCCTCTGATATGTGGCACCAGCATTTTTCAGACCAAATGGCATGACAGTGTAGCAATACACGCCAAATGGAGTCCGAAATGAAGTGTGCTTTTCATCTTCAGGACGCTTCTTTATCTGATTGTAGCCAGAGAAGCCATCCATGAATGTCATTTGCTCGAATCCACAGGTATTGTCAATCATTACCTCTGGTATGGGGAGCGGGAATTCAGCTTTAGGGCAAGCGCCATTCAAGTCTCTATAGTCAATACAGACTCTGATCTGCCCATTTTTCTTTGTCACGGGGACAATGTTGGCCAACCATTCAGGATGTTGTTCCTCACGGATGAAGCCAACGCTTTTGAGTTTTTGAACTTCTTGTTCAATTTTATCCATCACATCCGGACGGAATCTTCTTTGGCCTTGTTTGACAGGCTTGATGTCTTCTTGAAGATTGAGTTTGTGGACTGCTACTTTGGGGTCTAAACCAGGCATTTCAGCGTAAGACCAAGCAAAACAATCAACGAACTCACGAAGAAAAGAGATATACTCGGGTAACTCATCATCCTTTATATTCTTGCTTATGAATACAGGACGTGGGTTATCAGGTGTTCCCAAGTTTATCTTTTGAACAGGATCTTCTGTCGGAAGGTTCGAAGGTGGTTCCTCCACAATATTTTCGGAGGCTTCCAACTCAACGAAACCTTCTGGAGTTTCAACTGCATTACCAGACCAAGGCTCTATTCCTTTCCATGGATTTTCTTGATTGGTGATCTCCTCAAGGCTTGCTATGAGATAGTCCCAATCGCCTGTTGAGTCTGGTATTTCTTTTGGAGACGAGGGTTCTTCTGGGTCAGGATGCCACCCGTCTGTGTCATCGGGCGATTCCTCTTCATCATCAGAGAAATCGTACCAATTGGAGGAGCTTCCTGGATCTTTGTCAAACGACTCTTCAAAGAGATATCCAGGGAGATCGATGTCTTTATGGACTTGAGATGTTGAGGCTTGGTCGGTAAATCGACTTTTAAGCCTTTGTGTCAACTGTCTCAGGGGGGTATCAGGATCATACCCTAATCCATGTGAAGACTTTTCTACATATCCGTAGAGTCTCCAATCTTCCAGCTGGCTTTTGGTCAAGGCGGGCCCCAATGGCGTGAGAATACCGCGGCCTTCTCCCAAACCGACTGGGTTCTGACCGTCAAAGCCCATTTTCTTCATGATAGCTTGTGCCACAGGACTATATAGAGATAGTTGAGGCATACCTTCGTTTTGGAAAGGTTCAAGTAAGGAACTTGATGAAGAAGCATCCGATCTATGAAAGAAGATCGGTCTTTGCTTTGGTGATGTTGCCGGAACAACAAAGGTAGCAGACGTAGGATCTTCTACATCAGCAGGTGTCTCCATCGGAGTGAGAGCAGGCTGAACTTGCTGAGTGTCAGCTTGGCTTGACGATGCATCGTCTTCTGGCTCTGAGTCCGAGTCTGTGTCTTGCATAATAGACACAAAGGAGACAGTGAACTTGCCCCCAGTCTTTTGTTTTGTCTTCTTTGCTTTAGTAATGATTACCAAAGGCTTTGGAGATTTGAAGGAGATGACGAAGGGAGCTTGGCCGCTTACTTGAAGTTTGGTGGAGGGTTTGTTTTCCTCCGATGATTGCTGAGGAGCCTTGCCTTTATCTTTCTGGAGACTGTTGACAAAGCGAATTGTTTTTTTCCTCCTGTTCTTCTTTTCCATCTTTATACATTTGAGCATCGCCTTGGGGGTTTTGGGAAGAGATTCTTCCATCGTCCCTAGTGAAGCAGTGGAAGAAGTTTCTGCTTTTTCAAGGACTTCTTGTTTTGGTTGAGATTTCTACTGCTGTTTGAGCTTGCGAAGCTGTCTCTTGGCTTGCCTTCGCTGCTGAGCGGTCGGCTTTGTTTTGACGATCTCCCAGTTTTCATCATCTAGGAGACCGGGATGCACCCATATAGGTTGTCTATCTGGTGTTGGATAGGGAACCAATTCTTGGGACGCTTGAGCCATTTTTATCACCTTGAATGAAGTAGTGATCTTCTCCTTCGGTGACTTTGAAGTTTGCCGACATGACACCATGTTGACAGAGGCGGGGCCATAGTTTTTATCAAAGGTCATGACTCCGTTTTTCCACATCTCATTGATCTTCTCTCTCACAACGAAGCATTGATGGAGAGGATGTGAGATCATCTGATGATATGGACAGTAACGGGGATCATTGGTTTTGCCAACATCTCCCGGTCTTTTGGGCTCTAGCAAAATGAGTTTGCCATTTGCTAGGAGAGCCTCAAAGATTTCTTCAACGTCTTCATCGAACGGATATTTCTTTTCTACACGTTCTTTGAAGGCATCAGAGAGTTCAGGCCTTTTACCTGCAGTTTTGTTTTCAGGTTTCTTTGGCTGCTGAGGAGCTGACTTAGTCTGCACATTGAGAACCTCCTTTTTCTTTGGTTTTGAGGTTGTAACAGCAGTCGGCTCTTTCTTTGATGATTTTTGACTATTGAGGTCTTTGATCACCATTTCAGCTTCCATGGAAGGTTCGAGGAGTTCCCCCAGGTTCTTTGATTTGTTGCCGATGATCATGGAGCGGATTTTTGCTCTCATATTGTTACGGCAGATGTCGACTAGCGACGCTTGTGGCAGCACATCTGAGCATTTGTACGCCATTGCCTTCCATTTGTGAATGAAGTCGTATGTTGACTCATTCTCTCCCTGTTTTAGGCTGCAGAGTTGAGCCATAGTAACAGGATGATCCTCACCTTGGAAGTGGGTCAGGAAGCGTGTCTCTAGCATAGCCCAGTTCTGGATGGAGTTCTCCGGAAGAGTGGAGTACCAATCGAAGGCCGTACCTTTTAGGGTACTTGCAAAGAGGCGGATCTTGAGGGCATCTTGATCTGCAATAGCTCCTGTCAGGATCTTGAAGTGGATGACGTGTTGTCTGGCTGATCCTTTCCCCGTATATGTTTGGAGAGTGGGATGTTTGAATTTTGTTGGGAATGGGACTGAGTCCATCCATAAGGGATATGGTGGCTTGATCCCATGCTCTTTGAGTATATCCTCTTCTTTAGCTTTGGCGAGGATACTGTCTACGTCCTTTTTGGTAAGGGTGCGTGACTCATTTTCTTCACAATTTTCCTCGTTATTGCGATGATTCGGAGGAGGCTCATTGTTCACCTGATTTTGGACAACAAGGAGAAGGTTTTCCATCAGAGTTTCAATCCTCTGCTGGCCTTGTTCCAACTGCTGGATGCGTGTGAGCGCATCATCTTGAGGTGGATTCTTAGGTGGTGGCTCAGAATTTGTAACCAGGACGTTCATTCCTCGGGATTCAAACGAAGAAACCGTCCTGGTGACTGAGCTGGGGCTCATTCTTTTTGATGAAGAGCTTGATGAAGGATTACTCTCCCGTCCTTGGCTTGAAGGGGCAGGAGATTCTTCGGGATGTCTTCGTGTCCTGGTGACGCTACGGGTCACCGGACGTCGGACGTGGATTTTTTATGCTGACTTTTGGCGTCTTCTGGTTTTTCCAACCAAATGGACGGCAGCAACTTGGTCGGGTCTTTCTTTTTCGACCCATTTGTGGGAGACTTGAAGTGTAGGAGGCTGGGTCCGTTGCTTCTCTAGTCTCTTTTGTCGATATGACGCATGGCGGCGTGCTCGACGAGCGATTTGAGCTTCAGTCAGCTCTGGCTGGGCTTTAACAATGAAGGATGTACTCCCTCGGGGGCAGCAGCCGAGCTTGTCTTCTTTGTAATTGGGCAAGGACAGGATGCGGACCCGGTCCTTTGCCTGTTGCAGTGAAGCTTTGAACCTTTCGAGTTCGGCCCCTGTAGAGATGAAGGGTCGAACTGAAGGAGTGTAGGCCTTGGCAGGTGCTTGTAGAGGCCTAGTGATGCATGATCTGATTTCGGGCTTGTGGGAGCAAGCCGGTTCATGCTGGGTTGACTTGGGAGTCAAGTTGGAGATGGGTCTCTCCTCTTTCATGTAGGCAAGAGGGTAGAACTGGTTCTCTTTGAGTGGGGCCAGGTATGCTGGCTTGGTGGAGGTTTGAGACATTCTTTGTTTTGGGGAAGGTCTTGGAGACCAAGTCTTAGGGTAGACCTGGTTGGTTGTTGGTTGAGGTTTCGCGGGTATGCCGCGGGTTTTAGTATTCTTGGGGTTCGCCCTTGGTGTCACAGAAGTGACACGTTGAGGGGCGATCTTCTGCTTCTCGGCAGTTGCCTTTGGTGTCACAGTAGTGACACGTTGCGAGGCGACCTTCTGCCTTTTGGCAGGAGCAGTTTCTTCTTCGGGAAGTGGGAATGGTCCCAGTGTCCCGAAGACGATGGTCCGGGGAGTCGAGGTCGACCCGGAGTTCAGAGAGTTGCTAAGGGAGTTGGTGCTTTGGCAGCTAGCAGGGCGCTTGTAAGTGCGCTCGGTTTGCTTCTGTTGAAGCATGAGCTGGTGCTTGTTTTCATTGAAGGTGATGATCAGTGAAGCTGCCATTGTTAGTTTCAAAATTTCTGAAACAAGACCACATCCATTAGTAATCACGAGAATATGATGATCATAAATGGGGAATTCTATGATTTTGTCTTTTCAAATCGCTCAAGGGACATGACCCAAGCAATATGAAGAAGGCAAAAAGCCATAGAGGGTACAATTGTTCTGGTTGCAAGCATGGTAGGCTCGAAATGAGCGTTCCAATGACTGCTAGAAGCAATTGTATACCTAAATTCGACTTATCGAGAAGCGGAGCTTGCTCGAGATAAGAAGAATATAAGGTAGGAGTTACAAATGTGCCGGTCACAGATACAGTAGACCCTGAAAGGGCGTACTAGTACCGCTATGCACAAATGTTGGAGATCGCATCCATGAGATGGGATTCTCTGTTTTGAAAGGTCAGAAATGGATTCGTCAAAGAGAGCAGGTGGCATTCCGATTCAAATACGGGCTCAACGATTTCCGCGAGCACCAGTACTCAGAAGGAAAGAGACCATAATTTCTCGAATCTGAATCCAAAAGTGACGAGTTTTTTTTTTTTTTTTGAAATGTCAAGACTGGTTCCATCAAGGAGAGCAAATGGTATTCCAATCTGAACACGGTCTCGGCGATTTCCGCGAGCGCCAGTGCTCAGAAAAGAAGAAACCAAAATTTCTCAGATCTGAAATCAAAAGTGACGAGTTTTTGAAGATTTTTTTTTTGAAATGATTTTTTTTATTTTATTATTTTTTATTTTTTTATTTTTTTTTAAAATATTTTTTTTAAGATTATTTATTTTTATTTTTTTGAAGATTTTTTTTATTTTTATATATATATTTTTTGAAGGTTTTTAAAGACGAGAGAGTACACATAGGCCTCCTAACCCGGTCTTATGAAACCTCAATTGATAGAATTTCCCCCAGGTAAGGGTAGGATTACTTAATGAACTCGTTTGGAGGACCCTTGCCTAGAACAGTCAAGCTGTCTCCACACTCATGACAAGGCTTTTCTTGAGTCAATCATGATCAAAGAATGCAATTGGTTTAACCTTAGTGGTCTATGTCTTTTTTTCCAAATCCCAAATAGACTCATCGAAGAGAAACGATGGCCCAAAACCTTAGTCGAACGGGCTCAACATTTCTGCAAGCACGACGAACGATAGGATAGGATCAAAGCTTCTCAATTTTGAATCAGAACTAAGAAAACTGATTTTTTGATTTTTTATAATTTTTTTTATATATATATTTTTATTAAATCACTAATGAACTCATCGAAGAGAAACGATGGCCCAAAACCTTAGTCGAACGGGCTCAACATTTCTGCAAGCACCAAAGAACGATAGGATAGGATCAAAGTTTCTCAATTTTGAATTCAAACTAAGAAAACTGATTATTTTTTTTTATTTTTATTTTTTGAAATCTCTAATGAACTCATCGAAGAGAAACGATGGCCCAAAACCTTAGTCGAACGGGCTCAACATTTCTGCAAGCACCAAAGAACGATAGGATAGGATCAAAGTTTCTCAATTTTGAATTCAAACTAAGAAAACTGATTTTTTTGATTTTTTTTTTATTTTTTTATTATTATTTTTTTTGAAATCTCTAATGAACTCATCGAAGAGAAACGATGGCCCAAAACCTTGGTCGAACGGGCTCAACATTTCTGCAAGCACCAAAGAACGATAGGATAAGATCAAAGTTTCTCAATTTTGAATTCAAACTAAGAAAACTGATTTTTTTTTATTTTTTATTTTTGAAAAGAGAAAGAGTGGAAACAAACTCAAAGAAATAGAAATTTCCAAAAAATCCCATCTCATTTTTTTTTAGGATGCAAAATCCAACATAGGCTACCAGCTAGAAAGTAGCCAAGGAATCCGGAAAAGAAGTATAAGCATAGAGCAAAAAGTATGATATGCAAATATTTCATTTCCGAGCACCGTGTTCTCAAATGAACGAGTCCCACCGGGTGTGCCAGCTTGATGGAACGCGCTCCTGCCGAGGGTGCTACCGGGGTCGGCGGACGTGGGAGTCCGTCGGGTCCGGCCCTTTCGCGCCCGGGGGGCTGAAGGGTGCATCAACATTTCTTTGTGTGGGTGTGCCAGATTTTCTGTTTTACTTGGAATTGCAAGTGGTAATCCGGAGATCAACCTTCGCAAGTAAAAAGGAAATCAACTTCTTTCAAGTTTTCCATTGCACAAATATTTAAGAAAAGAGACATTTTCTTGGTTTGTCGTGAAAGGCGATTTTGTTTGGCATTTATAGCCGATTTTGGCGTTTATAGCCGATTTACAATTCTCATCAATAATGAAAGACAAGAGTTGTGATTTTTGTCTCTTTTAGAAAAATACAAACTACAATGAAAAGCAAGAAAAGGAGGATCTAACTTTTCAGGAGATTGTGGGGGACTCGTTCAGATTGACGGTCGCAAGCCATGTATGGGCTTCGCCATCATCCATGCAGATGAGAACAGAGGATGCTCTTGATTTGCTTGGCTTGGCTATAACCTCAGGTTTTTAGAGGACAAAGACCAAGAGAAGGTCCTATGTCCAATAAAAAGCTAAGTAGACGGGCTGAAAAGCCACGTCTAAGCCATTGGAGGCAGCGGGAGAAGGCAAGGACCTCGGGGGGGAGTACCCCCCAAGGGACTTTTTGTCACCTTGTAGTGGTGCTTGATGTAGAATTTCTGCAGAATTTTCTCTCTTTCTCTAGACTCTGTCTGTCTGGAATTCGGGATTCTCTGCACCTTTTGATTTTCGATCTTCGGTTTTCCTTTCGTCCTTTTTCGATCCCTTTCTTCTTGGAAAGCTCTCCTATTTATAGGCTCTTGGTAGCCATTAGGAGAGTTTATGGGCTTTAATGGCTTTAATGGGAGGAGTTACAAGATTTATTTCTTGATTTTGTAACTCCTTTTTCCTTGAATCTGATTGGCCGATGGAGATTAAGGGCTTTTAATCACCTTAATTACCATAATGGGAGGAGTTTCATGGCTTGAATGCCATGACTTAATTGATTTCTAACTCCTGGATGCTTGCTTTTGATTGGGCCGTCCAAAGAAATGAATTAATGACTGCAATAAAGCTAGTCAATTAACTGCATTAAATGGTCGCCGAGCAGTTGAAGAGTCGCGGGCCGCGCCGCGTCTTTTGGGATTCTTTTGGAGATGATCACCGATGGATCTACATGCTGATCGACATTGGATGACCGTGTAATTTCAGGCATTGATAGCTAGCAGCGGGCCGGTGACATCTGTCTTGTCGATTTCTCGATCGGTCGGACAGAAAGTGCACTTTCTTGGTCAGCCGGTTGGCGATCTTGAGGCGATCGGTGATGATTTCATGCTTTTGACGGCGGATCCGAGATGTCGACGAAGATCAGTGGTTTTGAAGCACCAAACATTGGATTTTCAGAAAATCACAGAGGCCAAAACACCCGAAACGCGAAAAGAATCGGAAAACGGACGATTTGGCGCAAAATCCGGCGACCCGGATTTCCAGGGTCGCCGGCGACCATAGGGCTTCGTCCCGTTTGGTCGCCGAGCGTCGTTTTCGGCCGTTTTTTCATCTTTTTCGTTCCTTTTTTCTTCTGTATTTTTCTTGACATTTTTTCTCAATTATTGACTTGATTTTCTTGGAGAAATCTTGACGAGAACCCTAGCAAAATCGGAGCACAAAGTTTCCTATTTTTCGGGAAAGCCGAAGACTTTGTAGCCGATTTTCCGTCAAGCGTCGAAACTAGGTCAAACGATGTCAGAATGACCTAAAAATTGAGGTGAAGCTTCTTGAGCAGTGGATAGGACCAACCATGGGCTTTTATTTGAGTTTTGAAGCCGTTTGGGGTCCCATCGATGCTTCACTTGATTTTGCTGCGGGGAAAATGCCGAGCTTTGATATGTGGTCAAACGATGTCCGATTGACCTAAAATTTGACGAGGAGCCTATTGGAGTCATTTTGAGACGTTCCAAGGGCTCCGTTTTGGATGTCATGGTCCCGGGTTGCTCCGCCGCCGGTAGGCTTGATTTTCTCTCGGAGCATCGAAACCTGGTCAAACGTTGTCGGAATGACCTGAAATTTGACGTGCAGCCTTTTGGAAGCATGTTGAAGCCACTCACGTATTTTGTTTCATGAGTGCTGGCTTCGGTGGTTCCCGCCGCCGGGAGGCTTGATTTTGCTGCTCGAGCATTGATGGAGGCTCAAACATTGTCGGTTTGACTTGAAATTTGGTATGGAGCCCTTTGGAGACATTCTGGAGTCATCCGTAGGCTCTGATCAAAGTTTTGGTGTCTTTGATGATGTCGCCGCCGGGAGCGTTTGTTTAGCTGTCGGAGCAGTGAAGTTAGGCCAAACGCTGTCGGAATGGCCCGAAACCTCTGGTGTACCCCTCTTTTAGCTGTCTTGAAGGATCTCTCAGGTTTTGTCTGATTCTGAAAAGATTTGATGTTTGAAGTAGCCTTGCCTGTTTTGTAGCAGGATGCAGCTTAAGGAGGCTTCTTGATGTGGAGGAGACATAGTGACTTTTTTGGTGTCAACAGTGATAATCCGGAGATTCACCTTCACAAGTGGAAAGGAAATCAATCCTTTTTTCTAACTTTTCAAATTGCATTAATATTAATAAAATAGACAAGTTTGTTTTTTTTTTAGAATGCCGTAGGAGGCGTTTTTGTTTGTTTGCCGTAAAAGGCGATTTTGCCGAGAAAGGCGATTTTACAAAACTCATCAAATGTGAAAGACAAGAATTGTGATTTCTTTTTGTCTCTTTAGGAAATACAAACTACAATAGAAAAGTAAGAAAAGGGATCTAACTTCTCAGGAGATTGTGGGGACACGTTGAGATCGACGGTCGCAAGTCATGTGTGGGCTTCGCCATCGTTCTTCAAATGAGAAGATGTGATGCTTTGATTCTTTGGCTTGGCTCCTAACCTCAGTTTTTTAAAGGACAAGGACCAAGAGAAGGTCCTATATCCAATGAAAATCCGAGTAAACGGGCTGAAAAGCCGCGTTTAGGCCATGTTGGAGAAGGAGGTGACCTTGGGGGGGGGGGGGGTTGGCCCCTAAGGGACGTTGATCACCTTGTGGTACTTCCGGGGAGGAAAGTAGCAGGACTTCGTCTCGATTTCTTTAGGAGAAGTGCAGAACTTCAAGTTGATAGATGTTGATCTAATGATCCTTTGATGATCCCCTCTCTCTTGGAAATGCATCTCCTTTTATAGGCTTTTGGTAGCCATGGGATGGTTATGGGCATTGATAGCCATGATGAGGAGTTACAAGTTGATTTTGTAACTCCTTTTTCATGGCTTGTGATTGGCCGATGGAGGTAGTGGGCTTTTAATTGCCTTTATGCTTCATGATGATGGGAGTTTCATGGGTTTAATGCCATGATTACTTGGATTTGTAACTCCCAAATGCTTGAATCTGATTGGGCCGTCCAAAATAATGAGTTAATGACCGCATTAAGTTGTCATAAACGGGTCAATTAACGTCATTAAGTGGTTGCCCAGGCATGTGAAGAGTCGCGGGCCGTGCTACGCCTTTTGAGATTCTTCTTGCGATCATCACAGGTGGATCCACACATTGTTTGATGTCGGATTGCAGTGCAATTTCAGACATTGATTGATGTTGGCGGGCCGGTGACATCTGTCTTGTCGATTTCACGATCGGTCAGACAGAAAGTGCACTTTCTTGGTCAGCTAGTTGGCGATCTTGAGGCGATCGGTGATGATTTCATGCTTTTGACGGCGGATCCGATATGTCGATGATGATCAGCCGTTTTCAAGCATCAAACATTGCATTTTCGGAAAATCACAGAGGCCGGAACACCCGAAACGCGAAAAGAATCGGAAAACGGATGATTTGGTACAAAATCCGGCGACCTGGATTTGCAGGGTCGCCGGGCGATCATGCACCCAGGGTTGCCGGCGACCTTAGGGTTTTTTGCCTTTTGGTCGCCGAGCTCCGTTTTCGGCCGATTTTCCGTCTTTTTCGTTCCTTTTTCCTTCTGTATTTTTCTTGATAATTTCATTCAATTATTGACTTCATTTTCTTGGAGAAAACTTGACGAGAACCTGCGCGAAATCGGAGCACAAAGTTTCCCATTTTTCGGGAAAGCCGAAGACTTTGTAGCCGATTTTCCGTCAAGAGTCGAAACTTGGTCAAACGATGTCGGAATGACCTGAAAATTGAGGTGAAGCTTCTTGAGCAGTGGATAGGACCAACCATGGGCTTTTATTTGAGTTTTGAAGCCGTTTGGGGTCCCATCGATGCTTCACTTGATTTTGCTGCGGGGAAAATGCCGAGCTTTGATATGTGGTCAAACGATGTCCGATTGACATGAAATTTGACGGGGAGCCTATTGGAGTCATTTTGAGACGTTCCATGGGCTCCGTTTTGTATGTCATGGTCCCGGGTTGCTCTGCCACAAGTAGGCTTGATTTTCTCTTGGAGCATCGAAACCTGGTCAAACGTTGTCGGAATTACCTGAAATTCGACGTGCAGCCTTTTGGAAGCATGTTGAAGCCACTCATGTATTTTGTTTGATGAGTGATGGTTTCGGTGGTTCCCGCCGCCGGGAGGCTTGATTTTGCTGCTCGAGCATTGATGGAGGGTCAAACGTTGTCGGTTTGACTTGAAATTTGGTATGGAGCCCTTTGGAGACATTCTGGAGTCATCCGTAGGCTCTAATCAAAGTTTTGGTGTCTTTGATGATGTCGCCGCCGGGAGCGCTTGTTTAGCTGTCGGAGCAGTGAAGTTAGGCCAAACGCTGTCGGAATGGCCCGAAACCTCAGGTGTACCCCTCTTTTAGTTGTCTTGAAGGATCTTTCAGTTTTTGTCTGATTCTGACAAGATTTGATGCTTGAAGTAGCTTTGCCTGTTTTTTAGCAGGATGCGGCTTGACGAGGCTTCTTGATGTTGGGGAGACATAGTGACTTTTTTGGTGTCAACAAATGCCCCCTTGAGGTACAGCGACGAGTAGCTTTTTGGAGTCGATGTGCCTCGAGGAGAAACTTGGAGGTGAGATTCCAACTTGACCAAGAGTCTAAAGCAATTTTTTTTTGAATAGCCTTCTGAGTTTCCGGGGGAATTTTATGGTAGTGAGAGGGATCAAACACCATCTCAAGGCAAAGTTTTGAAAATGACATGGGGTATTTGGATTTTGGGTTTTGGATTTTGGTTTTTGACCTTGTGACCTAACAAGCTGTATGTGGTAGGTTAGGGGGTCGGGGTTTGATTTTGATTTTGACCTTGTGACCCAACAAGCTGTATGTGGCAGGTTGGGGGGTCAGATTTGGTTTGTTGGTTTTGGATTTTGATTTTGGTTTTGGTCTTGTGACGTAACAAGTTGTATGTGGCGAGCTAGCGGACCGGAATTTGGTTTTGTGAAATGTCAATTTCAAGATTTTGGCTCAATTTGGTTCATGAGGTTGGATGGTTTGGTTTTTGGAAACTCATGAGACTTTCTTTTCTTTTTTTTTGAATGGTCCCATCAACTCAAAAGAGGCATGGGACTTTTTTTGCTCTTTTCTTTTTTTTGCTCTTGGTAAGAGGAATACTTTGACTAAAAGCCAATTTTAGTGCCTAGGTGGTCAAACCTGGCTCATATGGGCTAACCCATGGGACCTTAGGCTTTGGAGATGGCCTAGATCTCATATGGTGTCATATTTGTAAAGAATATCTAAAAATATCTCTTTTGTGTAGAGAATATCTAAAAATATCTTTACTTGAAGAGAATTTCTCAAGTTTTCTTTTTGTGGAAAGATTCTCTCAAAATATCTTTCTTTTTGGGAAAGTAGCTAAATTTTAGCACTTGCCTCCTTTCTTTCTCCTTGTTTCCTCTTTTGGCTTGCTCTCTTCTATAAAAGCAAAGAGGGTTGGTGCTTTTGCTCCATTGCTTTCTTTTTGCAAGAAATCTTCAAGAGTGCTCTCCAAGACAAGAAGTGCTTTCTCTTCTTCAAGGATCTCCAAGCTTTTCTTCTTCTTCTCCATCAATGGCTTTAAGTAAGTTTTCTTCCTCGTCAAGAATCTCCATTGTAGAAGTAGCTTCTTTATTTTTTCTTTTCTTTTTCTTTTTCTTTTTTTTTCTCTTTCCTTTTTTTTTCATGCACGTTTTCCTTTCTTTTTTTTTGTGCTTCTTTTTTTTTTCTTTCCACAGTTTTTTTTTCTTTTTTTTTTTTAAACCGTGTACTCTCTTTTTTTTCTGTTTTTTTTTTCACGCTGATTTCTGCTTTTTTTTCAGCGTTTTTCTCTTCTTTTCTTTTTTTTTTTTTGCTGTTTTTTTTTTCTGGCTGTACGGACAGGTCCGTACGGACCTGACCGTACTGCCAGGTGGCAGTGGGTCACGGCCTGTGGGCCCAAAATTTTTTTTTTTTGCTGAGATTTTTTCTCTCTTTCTTTTTCTTTTTCCTTGTTTGCTCACTATGATAATGAGGCTATTTAATTTCAATATGTATGCATTTTTTTTTGTTTGATGCATCAAGATAGAAGGCTAGAGTCTCTAGGTCAAGCCAACATGATTTTTGACTTGGACAAAGTTTGATTGGTTTTGACCAAATTGGGTTGAATTGGTCAAACTTTGGTCAAGGTTTTCCTAGCATCTAATGCATGATGATATTTTTTGATGCATGAGTTTTGGTAAATAGATTTGGAAGTATGATGATGCATACCTGAAAATCTTTTGCAAGATTTGGAAGTATGATGATGCATACCTGAAAATCTTTTGCAAGTATCGGGATTTTGAGCTCGCAGCGATGTTGAGCTCTTTCTCGGTCTTGCTGGATTTTGAGGAAGTTTTGCAATTTTTGGATTCTGAAGCTCGCAGCAATGTTGAGCTCTTTTCCAGATTTTGCGGAAGTTTGATGAGATTGGCTTGTTCTCGCAGCGATGTTGAGTTCAAGCCTTCTTTGAGAATTCTCCACTGACTATGAGCTTGCAGCAATGTTGAGCTCATCTTCAGGCTTCTTGTCTTTTTTGGAGTATTTTCCTTTTCTTCGGAATTGCCCCGGAACCATGTCAAAATTTTGCTAGGATTTTTGTAGCAGAATTCTGTCATTTTGATGTTGATTGATCTTTTCTCTTCCATCTTTTGCAGGTAGTTCTTCTAGAACGAACAAAGGTAAAGGTCCTGTTACTGACGCACCTCGTCGGTCTGCTAGATCTTCCAATGCTGCCGTTCAGCAGGCTTGGGAGAAGGTCCAGTTTGTGGAGAAAAACTTGGAAGAATGCAATTCCCTCACTCGTGATGAGATGAGGCAGCGATTGATCGCTCTAAAAGATGAGGAGTTCTATAAGATCATGGTAAGCGGTCGTCCTTGGGTTACGGACGATCAGAGTGTTGTGCTCAAGCCTATCTTCTTCTTCGGTGATGCAGTCCCTGACGACTTGACATACCAAAGAAGATGTTTTCAGTTCTCTTACGCAGCAGATGGTGAGGAGAGAACTATTTCTACCCGGTCGTCTTTTGACCGGACCATCTCGATCTTGAGCCTTTCTCCCACGTGCCCTAAGAGGGAAGATCCTCCGAGCTGGGTGAAGAGGATCAGTGTGATCAAGACCGGGGTTTTTGTTGGTGGACCTTCTGGTTTTGCAGAGAAGCCACCTGTCCGTATGAACATGTTGATGCCAGCTAGTGGCTACCAAGGTTCTGATCATCCATCGGTTGATTTGAGACCGGTGGGCCTTGGCGTTTTTCGGGGTGACGGCAGCAATTGGGTGAAGCCTTTTCGACTTCGTGGCCGTTTCAGTGCTGACTCGAGCTGGGAGTCATGGACTGATCACACCCTGAGGATTGGTGAGGCCGTTCTCCGGGAGGCCGAGATTTTTGACGCGGTTCGCGCTTTTCGGCAAACCGTCGTTTTCTCCGATGAGGCTTTCATGGCCATGCAGGAGTCATTCCTTCCACAAACCAACACCTTCATTGTGACGAATAGTGAGATTGGTTTTTCTTTGAAGGAACTGAGCGCCATCACCGGATTGCCTATCCTCGGCAAACTCTATGAAGAGTTTATGCCTATTGACAACGTCCTTGAGGAGGAATCTGAGGAGTTTAGGCTTGTGTACTTTCAGCTCATCGCCTTCTATGATTTTTTGAAGGAGAAGGAGGGCACGAAAGTTAGATGCAGCAGTTGGAGAAGTTCCAGCTCCAACTTTTTTTACAGCGGGGATTCTTCTGATGGCATGGCCCAGGATGTTAGGGCTAAAGCATCAAGTTTGAAGAAGATCGCTGCTATGCGAGAAGATTTGAAGAAGTTCTTTGCAAGCGCAGATGCCATTTGTCCTGACATTGCGTTGCGGAGAGATCTCGCTGTTTACCTCACTTACTAGCTAGGTGAGGCTGTTTTTCCTGGAGGAGATGGGACGCACATCATGCCGCACTGTATTTTTCCGGCTTGTCAGATGGCGTTTGGAGAGCGGCTGGCTTTGGTACCTGCTCTTTACTCCTATTTGTGTACCGAACTGCAGGCTGCTGCTTTCCTGGTTCAGCTTGGGCTTCCCATGAACAGGGTATTTTCTGCCCACATCTTCTACTCGTGGTATGTATACCACTGTCTTAGCTTCCATCGTTTGGGAGTTGCACAGGACGAAGATCACTTTATGATTCGTTTGGCTAGAGGGACAGCCGTTCACGAATCACTTTTATCTGCCCGTTTAAGGATCCGACGATTTAGGGATGTTGAGATTGGGCAGTCTTCAGTGAAGCTTTCTCCGGGTTTTCGGAAGAAGGCTTTTGACTTTGGTGTCTCCCGTGATTCGACCAGGGCAGGGTCGGGAAGACACTATGCTTTGACAGACGCGGAGTAGAGATGGCTCTTCAACATACGGGTTGGTACGATGGTGTACCGCAGACATCTTTTCGTCGATATCCAACCGTATGTTCCTTCGCGTTTTGCATTGCAGCTTGGCTTCTATCAAGGCGTTGTTGGAGCGCCTTCGAGTATGGTGAAGCGTTTTGGAGGTCTGCAGGATGGGAGAAATGCATGGGCTTTTTACAGTGCAGAGGGCACTACCGCCATGATTTTCTATCCTGAGCTGCCCACCTTCTGGACTGCTGGCTTCACGAAGTGGTTCGTGGAGAGCTTCTCAGTGCACCGGGGGCTTTCCAAGAAAGAGCTTGATATTAAGCAATCTCCTGGGAAAAGTCTTGGCAAATTGGATGGTGTCCGTTGGGAGGAAGTTTTGGCCTTCCTTTCTGGAGAGAAGCACAAGATAAGCTTTCTCAACGGGTAGGACATCATCAAATCGGGAGCTGCACAAGGGATTCCTGGTGAGGTCTTGAGACAGCTGGAAGAGGAGGAGGCCGAGATCGATGCTATGATACAGGCAGAGCATACGAAGGCTTCCATGGAGTCTACTGGGAAAAGTAGACCATCCAATGAGGACTCTTGTGAGAGGCCTGATGTTGATATTGGGGTAGGATCTCGAGCAGATTGACCCGCCGAGGCAAGAGGAAGAGAGGACAACGCCGTAACATGAGACGGCACGATAGTCCTTCTGATCTCGAAGTTCCTCTCACCATTACTGAGGAGGTGTCTGAGGATGCTGACGAGCCTCCGGAGAAGAGAAGCAGAGAAGAGGAGATAGCTGGTATGATCCCCTTTCTTTCCTTTTGTTTCTTCCTTTTTTTTGTGAAAGATTTTGTTTTGATCTGCTGCTTCTTTGTTTCGCAGAGGATGATGACCTGGTGATGCCTGGGGTTCCGGCCGATGAGGCAATGACGGATCCAGTTGTTGCATCTGAGGAAGAGCCCAGGGACTCTGGAGTGGTTCCAGAACCTTCACCTGGTATGATTTGCTTTGGCTTTTGCTTTTTTTTTTTTTTTTCTTTTGCTGTCATTTGCTAACATGTAGCTGACTTGCCAGAGGATTCCGATGATTTCGAGCCATCTATGGACGCAACTTTTGACGATGCTTCGGATGAGCTCAAAGAGGCAGAGAGTACTCCGTCGGTCGTCGAAGCAGGTATATTTGCAATAATAATCTTGATATATTTTTGACAAGATTATATTCATACCTTTTTGTCTTTTTCTTCCCTTTTTTTTTTTTTTTGACAGATTGTGAAACAGCAGGAGAGATTCCTCCGTCTTCTTCAGAGCCAGAACAGGGGACACTTGCTGCTGATCCAGAAGTAGGGCTTCTTCCATTTTCAATGAGTCAGCTTCTTCCATTGGAAAGAGTTTATTGATTACTCTCCCAATGGAGTATGACATGGGCAGTCGGGCACCAGAGCATGGCGAATCCTCATCTGCACCGCACCTTCAGTATGCAAGGAAGGTGTTGAAGACTGTCTTGAGCTCATGGGTTGAGACTGTTTCTTCAGGTCATTTGGAAGCTAGTTTTGGCATGATCAAGCATGTGCAGGACATCCTTGCTGATAGCAAAGAAGTCGGTCTGGACATTGCGAGCGCCAAAGACTTTGTTGAGGAGATCATCACCTTGGGGAAGAAATGGACTGAGACCAAGAGTTTCCCAGATGGTGACTTTTTTGATGAGATGTTCATAAAACCTTCCAGCAAAGTCAAAGCTGAGCTGACTGAGGTCACGAAGACTCAGAGGCAGATCGTTCAGGAGAAGAACGTTACCGAGTTATCCATCATGGGGCTGAAGCAAGACTTGGACCGCCTTGATAGGGAGGCCGTCGAGGTTAGGCAGCGTCTTGATCTTTTAGAGGAAGAGGCTGCTGCCAAATGGACCGCCATTGTGGAGGCTCGTGACAAGGAGGGGACTCTCATTCGCCAGGTTGAGTAAGCCGAAGGTAATGTCCGGAGGAAGACTCAAGAGCATGAGCAGTGGCAGGTCCTCTGGGAAGAACTTCCTCGTGCTGCAGATGGGTCACGGCATTCGACCGCGTTTTATGGGGACATTTTGAAGAAGCGTAGCCTAAAAACTTTGGAAGTTAAGACCATGGGTCTGCTTGAGGAGTTGAACCTTTGGTTGAAGACCATGTCGGATTGAGCTCCTGAGTTGTAACAGACTCTTTTTTTTCCCTTTTTTTTGGTACCTCCATGTATAAACAATTTTGGTACTATATTTTGTATCCCCTTCCTTTCACTTAAATCATTTTTTGATGAAAACAATTTTGAGCAAAAGATTGATGGGAATGTTTGTTTAAGAATTTGATCAAAAGGTTGTTATTTTGTGAAAATCTTCTGTCAAAGGGTTGTTTTGGGCATGAAAGCCAATTTTTGTGGCGAAAAGCCTGGTTTTTTTATGGTTTGAAAACCGAAATTTTGGATGGCATGAAAGCCTAATTTTGTGGCGTAAGAGCCAAATTTGTTTGTGGCATGGGAGCCAAAATTTTGAGATGGCATTGGAGCCAAAATTTTGAGATGGCATTAGAGCCAAAGTTTTTTGGATGGTGTCGAAGCCGAATTTTGGAATGGCATAGAAGCCGAATTTTGACATGGCATGAGAGCCAAAAATTTTGTTTGTGGCATGAGAGCCGATTTTGAGATGGCATGAAAGCCGATTTTGGCGTTTATAGTCGAAAAATTTTTTGTTTTGGCATTTAGAGCCGAATTTTGGCATTTATAGCCGGATTTTAGCGTTTATAGCCGGATTTTGGCGTTTATAGCAGGATTTTGGCGTTTTATAGCCGAGTTTTGGCATTTATAGCCGAGTTTTTTTAAAACGAAGTTTTGTTTTATTGGCATGAAAGCCAATTTTGGCGTTTATAGCAAAAAAAATTTTTGTTTTGGCATTTATAGCCGAATTTTGGCATTTATAGCCGGATTTTGGCGTTTATAGCCGAGTTTTGGTTTTCAAAATGCAGGTATCGACTAAATGTCGCCTCCCCGCTGAATGATCTTGCAAGTATCGATGGAATGTCGCTTCCTTGCTCATTCGGTTTTGCGAGTATTGATGGAATGTCACTTTCTCGCGGGTTAGGTTTTGCGAGTATCGATGGAATGTCGCTTCCTCGCGAATTGGGGTGTAAATATCGACTAAGCGTCGCTTCCCTGCTTTTCCCAAAACTTTTGGTTTTGCGGGTACTGACTTGATGTCGTTTCTCCGCGATTTTTGAAATTTGAGGTTTTCTCGAACCATTTGAAATTTGGGTTGTGGATAGCAACTGGTATGTTGCATCTCCACGATTTTTTGAAATTTGGGTTGTGGATATCAACTGGTTTGTTGCTTCTCCATGATTTTTGAAATTTGGGTTGTGGATATCAACTGGTTTGTTGCTTCTCCACGATTTTTTGAAATTTGTAAGTATCGAATGGGGTTCGCTTCCTTGCGATTTTTGGGTTTTGGAAGTATCGAATGGGGTTTGCATCCTACCGGTTTTTAGGTTTTACGAGTATCGACTGAATGTCGCTTCCCCGCGGTTTCTAAAAACCAAAATTTTTGTTTAGAGACATGATGGTCATAAATTTTGGCTTAAAACCATTTCGGTTGTAAAAGCCAAGGTAGACTAGGGTGAAAATTCCTGAGTCCTGGTTTTTGTTTCAAACCATGAATTTTGGGTTCAAGGATCGAAAATTTTGGTCAGGTCTGGGAAGAGGCTCCTAAACTTGGATTTTGGATTTGATTTTTCTTTTGAAAAATGAAACGATGAAAGTAAGCATTGTTTTGAGAGATTGTTTTTTTTTTGGAAACTTCAACATAAAGATGAAAATTTCAAAATGGGTGGGTTTGACGAACAAGTACCTTGGAAATACGCTTTAGCCGTGTAGATATTGCTCTGACCTGTTTGAGGAAGTCTTCAAGGGTAGTACCGCTTCAAGAACTTGCCGTTGATGGGTAGCATACATCTTTCTCCTTCCATGTTTAGAAGAGCGTATGCACCGTTGGAGAATACTTTGTCGATGACGAAGGGTCCCACCCATTTTGGTTCGAATTTGCCTTTGGATTTGTGGGCAAAGACTATGGGTCTTTTTACTGCAAGAACCAAGTCACCCTTTTTGTAAGCGCGTTGCCTGACCTTCTTGTCGAAAGATCCTGCCATGCGTGCTTGGGACAACTCAATGCTTTGTAAAGCCTCAAGTCGTCTTTCATCGAGATTATCCAGCTCTTGGAGTCTCAATTTGACATTGCTTTCTTGCGTCATGTCATTTTGCAAAGATACCCTTAAGGAAGGAATTTGTACTTCCAAAGGAACAACAGCTTCGCATCCATAGACCAAAGAGAATGGTGTGCTATGGTTGGTCCTCGAACGGTGGTTCGATAGGCCTACAAAGCTTCTAATAGTTTGTCGCCCCAGTCTCTTTTGTGACTGGAGACCATTTTCTTGAGAATTTTACAGAGTGTCTTGTTGAAGGCTTCTGCTAGTCCGTTCGCTGCTGGATTATATGGAGTCGAAGGACAACTTTGGATTTTGTACTTGTCGCAGAACCTATAGAATCTGTGATCCCGGAATTGTGGTCCGTTATCATGGACGAATTTTTTAGGTATGCCGAAGCGACAAATAATGTTGGTGCGCAAGAACTGAAGGACTGATGAAGTCTTCATTTCGCTGAGCGCAAATGCTTCTGACCACTTGGAGAAATAATCCGTAGCGGCGAAGATGAAGCGATGACCTTTGCTTGATGGGGGAGAAATAAGACCTATGATGTCCATACCCCAGGCTTCGAAAGGCCATGAGATTGCTGTTGGATGTAGCCATTCTGGAGGCATGTGGACATAATCTCCGTGAATCTGGCATTTTTGGCAGCACTTGGCAAATTGCATTGCAACAGCTACCATGGTAGGCCAATAGTAACCTAGCCTTTTTATCTGGTTGTAGAGCTTAGGGCCAGCCTGATGGGCTCCACAAAGACCAGCATGTACTTCTTCGAGAGTTTCCTCAGCCTCTTGTTGTGATAAGCAGCGTAGGAGTACTCCGTTGAAGGATTTTCTGTAAAGTGCTTTTGAAGGTATATCCAAATGAAAGTTTGGGGCTCGTCTTTGGATGCTTACCCGCTCTTTTGGATCTTCAGGTAGTATTCCGAACATGATATAATCAATGAACGGATCTCTCCAGTCGCCAATCAGAGGTTTGAGGATGGACATCTGACTTCCAACCACTTGGTGGCATTCAGTAACTGCTTGGTGTGTGTTGAGAGGAGGGAGAATCCTTCTTTGACACACTATGACTTGCATGTTGTCCCCTTCTTGGATTGCCATGGACGCGGCAAGTCCAGCCAGGGCATCTGCACGGATGTTTTCACCTCTGAGGATGTGGGTGATGTGACAGATGTTGAATTTTTATCGAAGCGACTGCGCCTTATTGTAGTAAGGCAGCAAATCAGGCTTCCTGACTTCATATTTCTGATTCATCTGGTTGACGACCAGTTGAGAGTCTCCAAAAGCTTCCAGCGTGGTGATGCCGGATTCGAGGGCGAGTTCCAATCCTACAATCAGGGCTTGGTATTCAGCTGCATTGTTTGAACATGGTTCCAGTAGCGAGAAGGCGTGTGGAATCATGTATTTGTAGGGACTAACAAATAGGATGCCAATTCCCGATATTTGCTTTCCCCTTTCATTTGTCCTGGTTGCACCGTCAAAGTACATGTCCCAGGAGGTGTCTGATAAGGAAGTTTCCACATTGTAGACAACTTCGTCTGGGAGATCATCCCTGAGTGGAGAATCTTTAGGCAATGGATGCTTTGCGAGGGAGTCTGCCAGAGCTTGTCCTTTGATTGCTTTTTGTGGTACATACCTAATATCAAACTGTGATAGAAGGATGGACCATTTTGCCAGTCGGGCATTGAGAGAACCTGCTCTTGTAACAAGGACCTTTAGGAGGTTGATCCTCGAAATCAGGTAGACTGTGTTCTACAGTAGATAGTGACGCAGCTTTTGTACAGCGAACATTATTGCAAGGCATTCTTTTTCGACTGGGGAGTAGCGATGCTCTGTACCTACCATCATGCGGCTAAGGTAATATAGAGCAGCTTCTTTTCCGTCGTCGTTTTCTTGTGCGAGCAGAGCACCCAAAGAGTGGTCGAGAGCTCTTGTGTACAAGATAAATGGTTCTCCAGTTGTGGGGTAGCCAGCACTGGAGGTTTGATGAGGTATGCATTGATGTCTTGAAATGCACTTTCACATTCAGCATCCCAGACAAAGTCCACGCCTTTCTTCATCAGGCGAGAGAATGGACGGCATTTGCCTGATAGATTGGAGATGAACCGTCGAATGTAGGCCAACCTTCCTTGAAGCCCTTTTAATTCTCTTAGGGTTCTGGGAGATGGCATTTCCAGGATAGCCTTGACTTTGGTGGGGTCAAGTTCTATTCCAGCTTTCCGTACTATGAATCCGAGAAACTTACCCGATGAGACACCGAAGAAGCACTTTAGTGGATTCATCCGTAATTTGTGTTTGCGAAGTCGGAGGAAGACTTCTCGAAGATCATTGAGATGGTCTTCTTTTCTTCTGCTTTTTATGGCGAGGTCGTCAACATAGCATTCGACCGTCTTGTGCTGCATATCTTGGAATATTTTCATCATAGCCCTCTGATATGTTGCACCTGCATTTTTCAGACCAAACGGCATAACAGTGTAGCAATACACGCCGAATGGTGTCCGAAATGATGTATGCCTTTCATCTTCAGGATGCATCTTTATCTGGTTGTAGCCAGAGCATCCATCCACGAACGCCATTCGCTCGAACCCATATGTGTTGTCAATCATCACCTCTGGTATGGGGAGCGGGAATTCATCTCTAGGACATGCACTATTCAGGTCTCTGTAGTCAATACAGACCCTTATCTGCCCATTTTTCTTTGTCACAGGGACGATGTTGGCCAACTATTCAGGATGCTGTTCCTCGCGGATGAAGCCAACGTTTTTGAGTTTCTGAACTTCTTGTTCAATTTTGTCCATCACGTCGGGACGGAATCTTCTTTGGCCTTGTTTAATAGGCTTGATTTCTTTTTGCAAGTTGAGCTTGTGGACTGCTACTTCGGGATCGAAGCCAGGCATTTCGGCATAAGACCATGCAAAGCAATCAACGAACTCACGAAGAAAAGAGATATACTCGGGTAACTCATCATCCTTTATATTCTTGCTTATGAATACAGGACGTGGGTCACCAGATGTTCCCAAGTCTATCTTTTGGGCATGATCTTCTGTCGGAAGGTTTGAAGGTGGTTCCTCCACAGTATTTTCGGAGGCTTCCAACTCAACAAGACCTTCTGGAGTGCCAGAGGCATTTTCAGACTGAGGCTCTGTTTCTGTCCATGAATCTTCTTGATCAGTATCCTTCTCAAGGCTTGCAATGGGATGGTCCCAATCATTTGTTGGAATTGGGTTGAAGTAAGGTACTTCTTTTGGAGACGATGGTTCTTCTGAGTCAGAAAACCGTTCGTCTATATCATCGGGCAATTCCTCTTTATTATCAGAGAAATTATACCAATTGGAGGAGCTTTCAGGATTTTTGACGAGTAACTCCTCAAAGAGATATCCGGGAATATCGATGTCTTCATGAGATGTTGAGGCTTGGTCGGTAAAACGACTTTGTAGCCATGGTGTCAACTGTCTCATAGGAGCGATAGGATCATACCCCAACCAATATGAAGACTTGCCCTTTTGAAGGTGGATTCTCCAATCTTCTGGTTGACTTTTGATCAGGGTGGGTTCCAATGGTGTGAGAATACCACGGCCACCTCCCAAATCAGTCGGATTTTGAGCGTCATGCCATTGGACTATACAGGGATAGCTGAGGCATACCTTCATTTTGGAAAGGTTCAAGCAGAGAGTTCAGTGGAGATGCTCCTGATCTGTGGAAGTAAATCACTTTTTCTTCTGGCGAAGTTGCCGGAATAACAAAGGAAGCAGACGTAGGGTCTTCTATGTCTGCAGGTGTCTCCAATGGAGTGAGAGCAAGCTGATCTTGCTGAATATCAGCTTGGCTTGATGCTGTGTCATCTCTTGACTCTGACTCCGAGTCTGTGTCATGTATAATAGACACAAAGGAGACAGTGAACTTGCCCCCGGTCTTTTTTTTGTCTTCTTTGCTTTGGTAGTGATTACCAAAGGCTTTGGAGATTTGAAGGAGACGACGAAGGGAGCTTGACCGGTTACTTCTAGTTTGGTGGAGGGTTTGTTTACCTCCGATGATTGATGAAGAGCCTTGCCTTTATCTTTCTAGAGACTGTCGGCAAAGTGAATTGTTTTTTCCTCCTGTTCTTCTTTTCCATCTTTATACATTTGAGCATCTGCAAAATGGACATCTCTGCCTTTGAAGGGCCTTTTGTCTGTAAATACTCGATGTATCAGGCCATCGTCGCCAACGAACTTGATGCACTGATGTAGAGTTGAAGGGACGACACCATTCTCATATATCCAGGGGCGTCCAAGGAGTATATTGTAGCATGAAGGGGTCCTTATTGCATACACAGTGACTTCAGAAATAAGATCACCGATTTGCAATTTGAACCTGATTTTGCCGATAGGCCTTTGAGCGCTCCCGTCATATCCGAAGATGGATACGGACATGTGACTCAGCTTACTAGGTGGGATGCCCAGCTCTTTGAGTGCCGAAGTAGAGATGAGGTTGAGTGTAGAACCTGGATCGATCTGAACTCTATGTACTGGCATTTCTTTGACGTACCCCGTAAAGTACAAGGGACGGTTTTGCTTTGTTTCGCCTAGGAGGAGGTCATCCTTGTCGAAGGCAATTGTTGCACTTGCTGCTTTTTGTACCGAGAGACATTCATTGCTTGATCCCTCAGTTTTCTTCTTTTCTTCCTTTGAGGGAGTATTTGATTTTTTGACCCTATAGTCCATTTCAATTTGTAGGACTTGTGGGGCATGTTTGTCGATATCCGCATTCAGCCTTTATAATTCTGAAATGAGACTATCACGAGTTTGTGGAGACATTCGCAATAAGTCAAGGATGTGCAGACGTGCAGGTATGTGTTTGAAGTGCTCAATCAAGTCATACTTGAAAGCCTCCTTCGGGTCTGCATTTTCATTATTATTGCCACTTGGGGCGCTTACATCTTGCTTTCCCGAAGGATTTACATAAGAAGAAGAGGGTTGATTGTAATTTTTATGGTAATCCCTGCCAGAACGGGTACCTCTACCAACTTCAAGAGCCTCTAGAGAAGGGTCTTCTTTTGGAAGATCGTTCTCAGGATCAAGAGGTTGATCCTTTGCTGAGGACGTCTCTGTACAGCATTGGCGTCTTCAGTGATTGTGTTGCACGGAGCAATTTCCGGGAACAAGTCCTGAACAGTAGCCGGCAACTTTTCTTTATTAGCCTAGACATCGCCCGTGAGATAGGGTATCTGGGACCAATTGACTGAATTTTCATTGAAGAAGATTTCATTGGCAGAAGTTTCTTCAAGATGATCAATCGGGAGAGGCTTGAGTTCTGATGTCACAGGTTCAGGAGACGAGGGCTGAGAGGATGTTATCTCAGTGGAAGTCACCTTAGAGGATGTAGCTTCGGAAGCTTCAGAGGCACTGTCGTCCTGAGCTATTGCATTGCAGGTTATCCTGATAGGAGATGCCCCCAGTGTAGACTGTTGGGAATCAGACTCATCTTCAGATGTGAGAGGATCATCGATCCAACTGTTTTCTCCATTTTCAGGAGTTGAGGGAGGGAGTTCCTGTTGATTTTCAGGGACTTCCAGTTCTGGATCATGACGAAGATTGATACGATCCTGCTCCTGCTCTATGGCAAGATGTTGCAAGATTCTTGCATATTCTTCAAGATCAGGCGTGGGAGCCAAATCTTCTTCGTCATTTGCTCCTTGTGGTTCGCCCATGTTAGGTTCCACTGAAGCATTTGCTGGTGCTGGATCGACAGCGTTTTCTTGAACAGGGTCCTAGTCTTCTTCATCATCAAACCAAGATCCTTGTGGCTGCAATGGGTTATACCAGATTACTGGCATAAGATGAGACTCGGGAATCCATTCCTCGTCGGAGAGGTATTCTCCTGTTTCAAGGGATTCTTCCCACTCATCTATATCACTGGCAGTATCACTGGACTCGTATCCATTCATGGAGAATCCAACTACCGAGTTACAAGAGTATGATGCCCCCTGCACATTTCCATTTTTATATAGAGGTGGCATGAAATCATCAAGAGTGAATTTTCTTACCGCCTTGGAGGTTTTGGGAAGAGATTCTTCCGTCGTCCCTAGTGAAGCAGTGGAAGAAGTTTCTGTTTTTTCAAGGACTTCTTGTTTTGGTTGAGACTTCTGCCGCTGTTTGAGCTTGCGGAGTTGTCTCTTGGCTTGCCTTTGCTGCCGAGCGGTGGGCTTTGTTTTGACGATCTCCCAATTTTCATCATCTAGGAGATCGGGATGCACCCATATAGGTTGTCCATCTGGGTTGGATAGGGAACCAATTCTTGGGATGCTTGAGCCATTTTAATCACCTTGAATGAAGTAATGGTCTTCTTCTTTGGTGATTTTGAAACTTGTCGACATGACACCATGTTGACAGAGGCGGGGCCATATTTTTTATCAAAGGCTATGACTCTGTTTTTCCACATCTCATTGATCTTCTCTCTCACAACGAAGCATTGATTGAGAGGATGTGAGATCATCTGATGGTATGGACAGTATCGGGGATCATTGGTTTTGCCAACATCTCCCGGTCTTTTGGGCTCTGGCAAAATGAGTTTGCCATTTGCTAGGAGAGCCTCAAAGATTTCTTCAACATCTTCATCAAACGGATATTTCTTTTCTACACGTTCTTTGAAGGCATCAGAGAGTTCAGGCCTTTTACCTGCAGTATTGTTTTCAAGTTTCTTTGGTTGCTGAGAAGCTGACTTAGTCTGCACATTGAGAACCGCCTTTTTCTTTGGTTTTGAGGTTGTAACAGCAGTTGGTTCTTTCTTTGATGATTTCTGACTGTTGAGGTCTTTGATCACCATTTCAGCTTCCATGGAGGCTTCGAGGAGTTCCCCCAGGTTCTTTGATTTATTGCCGATAATCATGGAGCGGATTTTTGCTCTCATATTGTTACGGCAGATGTTGACTAGCGACGCTTGTGGCAGTACATCTGAGCATTTGTACGCCATTGCCTTCCATTTGTGAATGAAGTCGTACGTTGACTCATTCTCTCCCTGTTCTAGGCTGCAGAGCTGAGCCATAGTAACAGGATGATCCTCACCTTGGAAGTGGGTCAGGAAGCATGTCTCCAGCATAGCCCAGTTTTGGATGGAGTTCTCCGGCAGAGTGGAGTACCAATCGGAGGCTGTACCTTTTAGGGTACTTGCAAAGAGGCGAATCTTGAGGGCATCTTGATCCACAATAGCTCCCATCAGGATCTTGAAATGGATGACATGCTGTCTGGCTGAACCCTTCCCAGTATATGTCTGGAGAGTAGGTTGTTTGAATTTTGTAGGGAACGGAACCGAGTCCATCCATAAAGGGTAGGGTGGCTTGATCCCATGTTCCTTCAATGTATCCTCTTCTTTTGCTTTTGCGAGGATATCGTCCACGTCCTTTCTGGTAAGGGCACGAGACTCATTGTTTTCTGCATTACCCTCGTCATCTTCATGATTCGGAGGGGTTTCATTGGTAGGTGGCGGACGCTGTAAAGTGAGAATGAGGTTTTCCATCAAAGCCTCAATTCTCTGTTGTCCTTGCTCCAACTGCTGGATGCGTGCGGTTACATCGTCATCCTGTGGAGGCGGCTCAGAACTTGTAGCCAAGACGTTCATCCCTCGGGATTCGAACGAAGAAATTGTCCTGGTGACTGAGCTGGGGCTCATTCTCCTGGATGAAGAATCTGAAGAGTGGTTACTCCGATGTTCTTGGCTTGGAGGAGTGGAAGATTCTTCCACATGTGTTCGTGTCTGAGAGATGCTGCGAGTCACTGGACGTCTAACACTGATTTTGGTTGCTGACTTCTGGCGTTTTCTGGTTTTGCCAACCATATGAACAGCAACGAATTGGTCGGGTCTTTCTTTTTCGACCCATTTGTTTGACATGTGGAGAGTAGAACGCTGGGTTCTTTGTTTCTCGAGTCTCTTTTGTCGAAATGTAGTGCGGCGACGCATACGACGAGCAATTTGAGCTTCAGTCAGCTCTGGCTGGGCTCTGGCGATGAAGGATGTAGTCCCCCGTGCGCAGCAGCCGAGTTTATCTTCTTTGAAGCTTGGCAAGGACAGAATCTGGACGCGGTCCTTTGTCTGTCGTAGTGAAGATTTGAATTTTACGAGCTCGGCCCCTGTTGAGATGAAGGGTCGACTCGCGGGAGTGCAGGCTTCAGCATGTTTTTGCATAGGCCTAACGATGTAGGATTTGATTTTTGGCTTGTAGGAGCAAGCCGGCTCATGATGATTTTGTTTATTTTTTTGGGTGGAGGGTAGGTTTCTCCTCTTTCATGTAAGAGAGAGGGTAGAACTGATTCTCCTTGAGAGGGGCCAGGTATGCTGGCTTTGCAGATGTTTGGGACCTCCGTTGCTTTGGCGAAGATCTCGGGGACCAAGTTTTGGGGTAAACCTGGTTTCTTGTGGGTTGAGGCTTCGTGGGAACGCCACGGGCTTCAGGCTTCTTGGTGTTCGCCCTTGGTGCCATTTTAGTGACACGTTGCGGGGCAGTTTTCTGCTTCTTGGCAGGTACAGTGTCTTCTGCGGGAAGTGGGAATGGTCCCAGTGATCCGAAGACGATGGTCCGGGGAGTTGAAGTTAACCCGGTGTTTGGAGTTGTCGAGGGAGATGACACTTCGGCAACTGGCAGGGCGCTTATGCTTGTCTTGCTCATTTTTAAGCATAAGCTGGTACTTGTTCTCATCGAAAGTGATGGTCAATGAAGCTGCCATTGTTAGTTTTGGAAAAATTCTGAAACAAGACCAAATCCATTAGTAATCACAAGAATACGGTGATCGTAAATGGAGAACAACTATGGTTTTGTCTTTTCAAATCACTTGAGGGGACATGGCCCAACCCAAGGACGATGAAGAAGGCAAAAAACCATAGAGGATACAATTGTTCTAAAATGCAAGTATGGTAGGCTCAGAGTGAGCGTTCCAGTGACTGCTAGAAGCAATTGTAGACCTTAATTCAAATTACCGAGAAGCAAGGCTCACTTGAGGTAAAATGATATAAGGTTGGAGATACAAATGTGTCGGTCGCGAATACAGTAGACCCGAAAGGGTGTACTAGCATCGCTAGGCACAAATGTTGCAAATCGCATCCTTAGGAAGGACACGAGATGGGATTTTTTTGAAAGGTCAAAATTGGGTTCATAAAGGAGAGCAAATGGTGTTCCAATCTGAACAAAGGCTCAACATTTCTGCGAGCGCTAAATTCAGAAGGGAAGGAACCAGAATTTCTCGGATGTGAATCCAATAATGACGGTAGTTTTTTTTTGAAAGGTCAAGATTGAATTCATCGAAGAGAGCAAATGGTGTTCCATTCCGAACAAGGCTCAACATTTCTGCGAGCGCTAAATCCGAAAGGGAAAGAACCAAGATTTCTCAACTCTGATCTCAAAGTGACGGAAGTTTTTTTTCTGAAAGGTCAAGATTGAATTCATCGAAGAGAGCAAATGGTGTTCCATTCCGAACAAGGCTCAACATTTCTGCCAGCGCTAAATCCGAAAGGGAAAGAACCAAGATTTCTCAACTCTGAATTCAAAAGAGACAGAAGTTTTTTTTTTTAAGAATTTTTTTTTAGAGAATTTTTTTTGAAAGGTGCACATAGATTTCCAATTCGATCTTATGAAACCTTAGTAGATAGATCAGCCCCCAGGTAAGGGTAGGATTACTTAATGAACCCGTTTGGAGGACCCTTGCCTCGAACAGCCAGCTGTCTCCACACTCTGGACAAGGCTTTTCTTACATCCACTTTGGTCAAAGAACGCAACTGGTGGAACCTCAGTGTTTTTTTTTTTGAAATCTTTTTTTTTTGAAAGGTTTTTTATAAACTCATTAAAGAGAACGAATGGTGTTCTAATCCGAACAAAGGCTCAACATTTCTGCGAGCGCTAAATTTAGAAGGGAATGATCCAAGGTTTCTCAAATTTGAATGCAAAAGAGAGAAAGCTAAATTTTTTTTGAATTTATAATATTTTTTTTGAAATCCCAATTGGACTCATCAAAGAGAAAAGATGGCCCAATCCCCGTTATGAACGATAGCTGCGAACATTTTTGTGAGCTATCGAGTTCAAGGAGGAGGGGATCAAAATTTCTCAAAGTTGAATCTTGAGAAAGAGAGATCATTTTTTTTTTTTTTGAAAGAGTTTGAAATGAAGGTGTTTTTTTTTTTTTTTTTTTTTTTTTTTTTTTTTAAATCCCAATTGGACTCATCAAAGAGAAAAGGTGGCCCAATCCCCGCTATGAACGATAGCTGCGAACATTTCTGTGAGCTATCAAGTTCGAAGAGGGAATGATCAAAATTTCTCAAAGTTGAATCTAAGAAAAGAGATCAGATTTGTTTTTTTTTTTTGAAGTGAAAAAGAACAAATGAAATCCCATCTCATATTTTTTTAGATGCAAAATGCAACATAGGCCACCAACTAGAAAGGAGCCAAGTGATCAAAGCATCACGTTCTCAAGTCAACGTGTCCCACCGGGTATGCCAACTTGATAGACCCGAAAGAGGGGGAATCTTCCGTCCTCTCCCTCCGCACCCCGGGGGCTGACCTGGGTCTCGGTGGAGGAGAGAAGATCTTGGGCATCAACATTTTTGTACGGGTATGCCAGATTTACTTTCTACTTGGAATTTGGAATGGTGATAATCCGGAGATTCACCTTCACAAGTGGAAAGGAAATCAATCATTTTTTCTAACTTTTCAAATTGCATTAATATTAAGAAAAGTACAAGTTTATTTTCTTTTAGAATGCCGTAGGAGGCGTTTTTGTTTGTTTGCCGTAAAAGGCGATTTTACAAAACTCATCAAATGTGAAAGACAAGAATTGTAATATCTTTTTGTCTCTTTAGGAGATACAAACTACAATAGAAAAGTAAGAAAAGGGATCTAACTTCTCAGGAGATTGTGGGGACACGTTGAGATCGACGGTCGCAAGTCATGTGTGGGCTTCGCCATCGTCCTTCAAATGAGAACATGTGATGCTTTGATTCTTTGGCTTGGCTCCTAACCTTAGTTTTTTAAAGGACAAGGACCAAGAGAAGGTCCTATATCCAATGAAAAACCGAGTAAACGGGCTGAAAAGCCGCGTTTAGGCCATGTTGGAGAAGGAGGTGACCTTGGGGGGGGGGGGGGGGGTGGCCCCCAAGGGACGTTGATCACCTTGTGGTGCTTCCGGGAGCAAAGTAGCAGGACTTCGTCTAGATTTCTTTGGGAGAAGTGCAGAACTTCAAGTTGATAGATGTTGATCTAATGATCCTTCGATGATCCCCTCTCTTGGAAATGGATCTCCTTTTATAGGCTTTTGGTAGCCATGGGATGGTTATGGGCATTGATAGCCATGATGAGAGCATTGATGAGGAGTTACACGTTGATTTTGTAACTCCTTTTTCATGGCTTGTGATTGGCCGATGGAGGTAGTGGGCTTTTAATTGCCTTTATGCTTCATGATGATGGGAGTTTCATGGGTTTAATGCCATGATTACTTGGATTTGTAACTCCCAAATGCTTGAATCTGATTGGGCCGTCCAAAATAATGAGTTAATGACCGCATTAAGTTGTCATAAACGGGTCAATTAACGTCATTAAGTGGTTGCCCAGGCATGTGAAGAGTCGCGGGCCGCGCTGTGCCTTTTGAGATTCTTCTTGCGATCATCACAGGTGGATCCACACATTGTTTGATGTCGGATTGCAGTGCAATTTCAGACATTGATTGATGTTGGTGGGTCGGTGACATCTATCTTGTCGATTTCAAGATCGGTTGGATAGAAAGTACACTTTCTAGGTCAGCCAATTGGCGATCTTGAGGCGATCGGTGATGATTTCATGCTTTTGACGGCGGATCCGAGATGTCGACGAAGATCGGCCGTTTTCAAGCATCAAACATTGCATTTTCCGAAAATCACAGAGGCAGGAACACCCGAAATGCGAAAAGAATCGGAAAATGGACGATTTGGTGCAAAATCCGGCGACCCGGATTTGCAGGGTCGCCGGCGACCTTAGGGTTTTTTGCCCTTTGGTCGCCGAGCTCCGTTTTCAGCCGATTTTCCGTCTTTTTTATTCCTTTTTCCTTCTGTATTTTTCTTGAAAATTCTATTCAATTATTGACTTCATTTTCTTGGAGAAAACTTGACGAGAACCTGTGCGAAACCGGAGCACAAAGTTTCCCATTTTTCGGGAAAGCCGAAGACTTTGTAGCCGATTTTCCGTCAAGAGTCGAAACTAGGTCAAACAATGTCGGAATGACCTGAAAATTGAGGTAATGCTTCTTGAGTAGTGGATAGGACCAACCATGGGCTTTTATTTGAGTTTTGAAGCCGTTTGGGGTCCCATCGATGCTTCACTTGATTTTGCTGCGGGGAAAATGCCGAGCTTTGATATGTGGTCAAACGATGTCCGATGGACCTGAGATTTGACGGGGAGCCTATTGGAGTCATTTTGAGACGTTCCATGGGCTCCGTTTTGGATATAATGGTCCCGGGTTGCTCCGCCGCCGGTAGGCTTGATTTTCTCTTGGAGCATCGAAACCTGGTCAAACGTTGTTGGAATGACCTGAAATTCGACGTGCAGCCTTTTGGAAGCATGTTGAAGCCACTCATGTATTTTGTTTGATGAGTGATAGCTTCGGTGGTTCCCGCCGCCGGGAGGCTTGATTTTCCTGCTCGAGCATTGATGGAGGGTCAAACGTTGTCGGTTTGACTTGAAATTTGGTATGGAGCCCTTTGGAGACATTCTGGAGTCATCCGTAGGCTTTGATCAAAGTTTTGGTGTCTTTGATGATGTCGCCGCCGGGAGCGCTTGTTTAGCTGTCGGAGCAGTGAAGTTAGGCCAAACGCTGTCGGAATGGCCCGAAACCTTAGGTGTACCCCTCTTTTCGCTGTCTTGAAGGATCTTTCAGTTTTTGTCTGATTCTGAAAAGATCTGATGCTTGAAGTAGCTTTGCCTGTTTTGTAGCATGATGCAGCTTGACGAGGCTTCTTGATGTTGAGGAGACATAGTGACTTTTTTGGTGTCAACACCGGTAGGCAAATGTACCGAAAGGGCATGTAAAAGTTGTCTTATCCTTGTCCTCAAGTGCTATGGGTATCTGATTATAGCCGGTGTATCCATCAAGGAAACAATAAAATACATGACCGGCTAGTCTCTCAAGCATCTGGTCCATAAATGGGAGGGAAAAACGGTCTTTACGGATGGCTGAGTTCAACTTTCTATAGTCAATGCACACTCGCCAACCCATCTGGGTCCTTGTGGGCACTAACTCGTTCCCCTCAGTCTTTACAACAGTTATCCCGGACTTTTTTGGCACAACATGGACTGGGCTCACCCATGAGCAGTCAAAAATAGGGTAAATGATACATTAATCCAATAGTTTCAGAACCTCCACTCTTAGGACATCCTTCATTGATGGATTAAGATTCCTCTGTGGTTCTCTGGAAGTTTTTCATTTTCTTCCAAATGGATCCGATGTTGAACCACAGATGAGCTTGTTCCTTTTATATCTGCAATTGTCCAGCCTATAGCCTTTTTGTGATCCTTCAGGATCTCAATCAATTGTTGTTCCTAGACTTCTTCTAGGTCTGAGGCTATAATGACGGGGAAGGTCTCGGCTGGGCCCAAAAACACATACTTGAGGGTGTCAGGTTGTGGTTTTAGGTCGAGCTTGGGTGGTTCCTTAACTGATGGAACAGGTGGGGCAGCCGATGGAATCAAGATCGTTGGCTTGGGTTGCCATTGACTCCTCTCAAAAGCAGGGGCAGAATCTAGTAACACATTTACATCTTTAATGCTTTTCTCAACATCAGTGCTATCTCCAAAATATGCAAGAAAGGCCTCTAGTGGGTCCTTACAAATTAACTGTGATCCTACTCTCTCAATAAGCTCCTCTAGGTAACTCACCTCACAAATTTTAGAATCACTCTCATCTCTGGGTTTCTTGCCAACATTGAAAATGTTTATCTGGACTGTCATATTCCCAAATGATAGGTGCATCACACCATTTCAACAATTAATTAGGGCATCGGAAATGACAAGGAATGGTCTCCCTAAAATTACCAGAATCTTCACGATATTTCCGATTGGTGGTCGGGTATCAAGGACTACAAAGTCCACCGGGAAAACAAACTCACCTACCTTGATCAAAACATCCTCATCAACACCTTTGGGGTACCTAACTAAAGCATCACCTAGTTGTAAGGTCACCTTTGTTGGTTTCAGTTCTCCCAAACCTAACTCCTTGTATATCGAATATGGGAGTAGATTGACACTCGCACACAAGTCCAGCAAAGCCTGTTCTATGTGATAATCCCTTATTTGACAAGAAATTGTAGGACACCTAGGGTCCTTGTATTTGATTGGGGTCGAAGTGGTAATGATGGAACTGCATTGCTGGGCTAAAAAGGCCTTTTTGGGTACATTGGTTGTTCTCTTGAATGTGCATAAATCTTTGAGGACTTTGGCATAGGTCGGGATCTGTTGGATGAATTTTAACAGTGGGATATTAATTCTCACTTACTTGAACACTTCAAGGATTTTATCCAATTGGACATTATTTTTCATTTGACCTAGCCTTGAGGGTATGAAGCCTTGGGAACAAAGGTTTTAGGAGGGGGCTCACTCTCACTCGGTGAGGCATCTCCTATTGGTTTCTTAGGTTCCTTAGTAGGCTATGGGTCCTTCTTTGGTTCCTTGGGTTCTTTTTCCAAAACTACATACTCCATCCTCACTTGGGTCCATTTAGATTGCCTAGGGTCCTCTTATGGTGTGTCAACCTCCCTTGCAGCCATTCTATGGGTGGTAACTGCATGTACTACATTGACTTGCTCATGGACTTTGCCCTTGTCATCATGGACAACAAATTGGCCCGTTGAAGTTTGGCCTTTGGGGTTGGCTTTGGGCTAAATTGGAAAGGTACCCTTGTCTTTTTGAGCTATTGACCTAGCCAACTAGCTGATAATGTATTCCAGCTTGGCAATGGACATGGTATTGGCATCCAAATTCTGAATAGTGCTTTGCTGGAATTGGAGGGTATTTTGGGCCAACAGTTTCATTGTGTCCTCTAGAGAACTTATCTGCTAATTCTGGGAATTAAGATTCTGATAACCTTGGACCATGGGTGGTCCCTGTGACACTTGGGGTACCTGAGGCTTTTGCTATCCCAGAGGTGGCATATGCTGGGCCATTGGCTGATAAAGGTTTCCTTGGTGTTGTCCTTTGGTCCATGAAAGATTAGGATTATCTTTCCAACTAGGATTGTATGTATTAGAATACATATCATACCTCGGCTGCTCATATCTAGTATTTTGGTAAAGTGCACTCACCTCATCCATACTCTCACTTTGACTTTGATCAAACAATGCTCTACATTGGGATCCATGATGGGTAAAATCTCCACAATTGGTGCAAGATGGGGCAGTAGGGTCACTAATTGCTTGGCTCATTTTTAATGATTCCAGGGTCTTTGGGGTGGTCTGCTGACAGGTTTGGTTCATTTCAAGGGCTTCTAATCTCCTAGTCAACGTGGCCAACTTGGCCTCGGCCTCGAATTTGGGTTCCAATCTATGCATGCCCCTTCTTTTTGCAACAATGGATCTTTTGGGATCCTCTCTAATAGGTTCCCATTGGAGAGTGTTCTCAGTGACCTCCTCAAGGTATGTCCAAGCTTGGTCAGCTGTCTTTTGAGTGAATACTCCATTGCAGAAAGACTCCACCATGGTCTTAGTGGGATAGTCTAGTCCTTCATAAAGGATTTGGACTAGCCAGATCTTTTCGAATCCGTGATGTGGGCATTGCAACAATAAGTCTTTGAACCTTTCCATGTACTCATACATGGTTTCTCCCTCAAGTTGGTGAAAGTTGTTTAGGGTATGTCTAATGAAGGCTGTTTTCTGATTTGAATAAAACTTTTTATAAAAGGCATCGACTAGTCCCTCCCATGTGTTTATGGAATTAGCCTGTAGGGCGTAAAGCCATGCTTTCGCTTTCTCCTTCAGCGAGAACGGGAACAACCTTAGCTTAAGGGCCTCTTCAGACATGTGGTTATATTTCATGGTCCCACAAATTTCTTCAAACTCTCTCACATGCTGATATGGGTTCTCATTTTCCACCTCTCGGAAAATTGATAACATTTGGATTAAGCTGGATTTCAGCTCAAAAGAGGCATTTGTGGTGGGTATGATGATGCATGAGGGCTGGGTAGATCGGGTTGGGTATATGTACTTCCTAAGAGTCATGGGTTGGGTTGGTGGGTTTTCGTCAGCCATTTCCTCAATGGCAATGGGGTTCGCAAAATTCTCAACAGGGATATCGAATAAATCGAAGCTCTCTAAACGACCCTGCATACATAACCAATTGTGCATAAACTACCTTTTAACTCTTAAGTGATGGTCCGCTCAAGTGATGATGAACGAGGATTAATGCTCAAACACAAACAAGCAAAACAAAATGATTTTGAAAAACAAACCAAACTTTGCTTAACTAAGGCTACCTAAGATTAAGCTAGATAGCTCCTAACTGTGAAGAGTAGACCTAGGCCTCCAATCCGGTCCTATGAAACGTAGTCGGCCAAGCAAGCCCCTAGGGGATTGGTGGGATCACGATGCGTGTGGCAAAGGTTCCGCTCAAATACCAAACTCCTAGAACAGATGAACTGTCTCCCTTAAGGGACAAGGCTTTTCTAGACACCGATTTCCGTCAAGGAGCGCAAATGGTACAACCTTGCATGGTCTTCTCCTAATTAGCTCGTGTCCTATGGTCATGTTTCTACTCAAATTTTATTAAAGGCTAAGGATTCCAAAGTAGTGAGAAAAATGAGTTCCTATGGGCAAGGAAATGGTGATGAAATCCAATCCTTATCTTGTTGGGGGTATGATTTCCCTTACTAAGTGTGTGCTTTCCAAATTACTTTGTGTATTTTAAAATGATTAAGCACTACAAAGAAATTAAACAATCAAATAACTAACAAAATTGACCCACTAACGGGGGATGTGTTGGTGTATCGAAATATGCACCTCCCAAACTAAATTGGGGGATGTCGTGACCCCGGACCGAGGCCCGGGCCCGCGACTGCTCGGCGATATGATTAACTAGCAAATAAAACATACCGCCGCTGTTATCTTTCCCACAGGTTTCCGCGGTGAGGATCCTAAGACACGGGTCTAGCTCACACGAATGGATATGCGGAAGTGTGTAGCAAAACATGTTACACAAATCTTAAACAATGAGATACAAGAGAAATTATAATATCAAGAGTTGGCATCAAAAGAGAATGTCAACATAGCATTCCTACCATGATTAAGTTTCAACATTTAGACAAAGTATTTTAACTTTCAATTACAAAACCCTGAGAGGCCAACAGAGGCCAATACAACAATTACAATCCCAAAAATAATAACGCAAACTAGGCGAAACGAGAATCAAGATCCAGACCGGCGTCTAGACGACGTCGTTGGGCTGCCACTCGTGTGCTGGGGGTGGCTCAATAGCCTCCCCCGGGCACTCCTCGTCTAGCGTGAACTCTCCTGCAACTGGATATCAAATAACAAGCATCAAACATGACAGTTTGGCAGATAAACAATTTAGGCATGAATATGATAAATAGTGCTAAAACAATTCAAGATTTAAATACACGTTTCAAGTTTACGAAACTAGCATGAATACTTATAATATTATGAAAAGATAAATCCACATTGATCTCATCCTTTCTCCATCATACATGATGACAAGAGCAAGCACGCACGACAAGCACGACACGAAAAACACGATCCCACGCCACACAAGGTAGACGGGGTATCCGGCCGCGGAACTGGATCACGAACACGCACGATGTGTAATATAATACACGACTAGTCTACAGACAGTCCACATGTTTAAGGACCCCCAGGTAGTGGATCAAGCTAAAAGGGCAGTCCAAGCTCAGTGGTATTCACTTATATCATGAATGCACAAAACACAGCAATACACGTTCGAGAACACGACAAAACAAGAGGGAGATCATTTATAAAACACAACACGACGAGACTAGCAAAATAGCATAATATTAATGATTAGCAAACTTAAGAAATGATTCCCTTTTTTATTCTTGAAACACATCTTGAAACATGTCTTAAATACGAACTCATACTTGAAAATCAAACGAGAACACGATGATGCATGAGGCATCAAAATAAGAGTGCAAACAAAGTCCATCAAGCATAGGCTAAGACTGCTCATTGACCTTAGTGAAGTTGAAACCCAAATGTTAGAAATTTACATAGTTTGATGTCCCCGAAGGTAAGGTACATTTTGGAGTTCCAATTTACACAATGTCAATTAAAAGTCTAAAGCATAGTCTAGTTTTCAATTTCCAAGAAATTTAGAAAAAGATTGAAAATCCAAGACTTTGAGCATTAGGTTCGCTCGAGCGGTCAAACCATCGCTCGAGCGGACCCCAGACAGAAACTTATTCGCACGAGCCAACCCAGAAGTTCGCTCGAGCGGACAGGTTTCTGCTCGAAGTCCTTCAAACAGAGTCATGTTCGCTCGAGCGGACCCTACGGTCGCTCGAGCGAACAGGCTTCTGCCTGAACGCGTCTGAGTGCAGAAACTGCACTTTTCTCCTTCCATTCACTTGCATTTTTCTTCCTTCTTCTTCTCACTTCTGAACCAAACAAACTCCTGAGCCACCATGCTCACCAAGGGTCAAAAACAACATTCAATCCACAATTAAATCATTCAATCCAAAAACAAACATCAAGACATTTCTATGACAAAATCATAAAACCATAGTGCAATGTACAAGAAGAAATCTAAAGAGTTTACTTGCCTCAGTCCAATGTCAAGCAAAACTTCACAAAAATCAACAAGAAGGGGTGCTCCACGAAATCTACACAAAACCCCCAAAATAGAGCACACAAAATCATCATTTTGGCTACTACAAACCCCCATTTCAAAAATGGGTTTGAAATCATGAAAAACAAGCTCTAAATGAGCTAAAGAACAAGAAAAGAAAGAATGAAAAGGAAGACTAACCAAGGGCTAGCTCAACAAGGAGGATAGAGCTTGAAGATGATATATAGTGCAATGGTTTGGCTCCAAAAACACTCCAAACAAAGTTTGAGAAGAGAGGAAGAGATTGGCGGAGTCGGATTGGAGATTTGGGCCTTCTTGCTGGATGATTTCCAAGGGAGAAGAGGTCAAGAGAAAACCCTTCTCTTCTTCACTCTAGGTCAACTATTGCAGAGATTGGGAAAAAGGGAAAAGAATGAGAGGAAGAGTTTATATAGTGTCTGGAAGTGGGTCCCTGGCAGTTGAGTTTTGAAACGCTTAAAAGGTGGTCTTGTGGACCCCGGATGGAATCGACAAAGAAGAACAAAACGATTGTCGAAAAATCTAGTTTCGGAAAAGTATACTTTTGACATAGTTTCACAACTTCGAAAATTGTGCCCAGATTTTGCATGAAAAGACAGATTTACCCTTATTAGGCCAATACTTGGGTTTTTGGGCCTCAAATGCATGCAGGTTAAAAACGAAAGTTATCACAAATAATAAAACCATTCAAGATAAAGAAAAATCACAACCATAGTAAAGATCTAAAACAAGAACCCATTCTTACTCGTGTACTCAGGGCGTCCCTGAGCGTGTCTGACTCATACTAAACTTCCTCAAAATCCCCAAAGCTATAATCCAGACTATATCTAATCACATTCTAACCCAACTAGTACTAAGACTCGCTTAAGACTAAACACTCACTCAATTAGTACTAATTGAGTTTGTCTAGGTCGGGGTCTAACAACGATTAAAACTAAAACAACACTAAACCCGAAAATTGGGGGTCGGGGTCTTACGTCCTCCCCCCCTAAGAACTCATTTGGTCCTCCAAATGGTCTAAACCAAGTAAAAATCGAAACCCGAATGACTAATAAAAAAAAAAAAAACAATGACACCCTACGCTGAACCTCGGCAACTGAGATGTGCCCTGATCGAATATGATGATGAGATGCGTATGCAACAACATTCCTGATTCAGTTGAAGGCTTTAAACTGTCACACACATCTACCCGACAACAAGCTCCTCTAACAATTCTGATGTTCAAAATTCCTCTAGTCATCCTTTGGTGACCATCTGGCTTCCTGCACTATGTCAGTTCTTCAACTTACCTTGTCAATCACTGTCCGTCCAAGAAAATGCAAGTTCTGCCTTCCCTCTATCATTTTAAATTTTTGTGCCTTAAGTTATACCGAGCTGCTCGTGATGATTCTGACACTTGAATGAAGATGTGATCGTAGACATGCTTTCATAGAAAAATCTCCATCTCGGAGAAATTTTGGAATTCCATATGTCTGCTCATACTGTACTACTCAGATTCCGGTTCAACCTTTCCATTCGGTCTAGTCCTCGAAGATTTGACGAAACTGATGAGCCACTATGTGTTTGTTTCCTCAATTAAAAGGTTCAATGGTCCTCCAGACATATCATCAATCCTTCTCTGTTCTGAAATCACAGACTCAACAATTCTATAAGTATCCTGCCTCTAACTTGATCCGTTATAACTCAGATACTTCACCACTACAAACCAGATGCTAAACTGTCATAACCTGCTGAGCTGCTCTGAGTGTTAACACGTCGCATGGGTTGCCTCTTTCGGATTTCACTCTTCAAATTCTCTACCCTTGCCATATATAACCGATCTTGGAAATCCAATATATGTGTTTACAATTCCAAAGTCCAATCTTTCTTCTCTGTTTTCAGAAATTCAAATTCACTATGCTTCTATCTACTTGTTGCTCTTGGTTCTAAAAATTCGGGCAATCTGTAACCAGGTGGTCAAAACCACTACTCTTGAAACAAGCACCTGTGATTCTATAGCACTCCTGGGAGGGGCGATTCTTTCCACAATGTATAAAACCAGTTCGTGTCTAAGGATTCTGATGCTGTCTCTGCCTCTTACCTTGATGAAATCTCTACCATTGGTATTGTTCTCTTTTTTTGAGCATCCTGAACAATTTGGTTATTAATGTCTTCAATCTTGTAGGCTTTTATGATGGCTTCTTAGAAAGTAACAGGTGACACAACATCGGGGGAATCCCTCAAGATGATGGGACTAAGTCCATCTAAGAACTTGATGATTTTCTTCTGTTCTATGCCAATGAGCTTTGGTACATATAGGGACAATTTCTCAAATTTTGTGAGATTCTCAAATACTGTCGTGTCCTCTTGCTTGAGTAGCTGGAAATCTGCTGCCTACAGCTCTATGATATGAGCGGGACATATTTTTCACTGAATCGCTGCTTGAAGTAGTCCAGGCACCCTCCTGCTCAATGTTTTAGTACCATTCTTTATAATTTCCCATCAAATGTCTGCCAAACCAGTAAACATAGGAGTTGCCAGGTGGACTTGCTGTCTACCAGTACTCTGCAAAAGATCAAAGATGTTCTCCGTATGGGCCAACCAATCATCTGCTGTCAAAGGATCTTCCTGTCCTGTAAATTCTTCTGAACCTCTCTTCCAAAATTTTCTCAATTAGAGCATTAGGGTTTCGGCCCCAAATATGGATGATAATCTGAGCTCCTACATTTGGGGCTGATATTGGTTCTGGTCTTCTCCCCAAAATCTCAAATAGCTGCCTTTGAACTTGGGTCAATTCTTCATCCTTCCTTGCCATCTGTTCTTGTAGTCTAGCCTACTGTTCAACTAATATCTACATGAGCTGTTGAAATTGATCTGGCATTTGGTTCTCAACTTCACTGCCACTAATACTGCCTACTACTATAATATCAGTAAAACATATCCGCCAACCTGATGTTAATCTGTGAAAAGTTAAAACTTTTAATCCAAGCCTCGAGACAACTCCACCACTTCTTATTTGTCCTCAAATGTTCCACAAAATAACCAAATCTTTACTCAAAATTTTCACAATCCGGAGTCTGCTCAACTTCTACCTCTGCCTCATGCTCTACTTTCTGCGAAAACAATTGTCTCATCTATAATTGGGTATGTTGTTGCGAATCATGTTCACTGTCTCACCATTCCAAATCCGTCGCCAACTTTCTTCTATGCAACCAATGTGTCTCCATCCATTGAGTAGACAGAACTACAACCAACTTGTGATGCTTCTTCAACTTGTATCTACATACTGTCCAGCCCAAAAACCCGTAAGTCAATGAAATCCACAAAATTTCCTCTATCATTCTATCAAGTCAGGCTCTTTTTCTACGTATCACCTCTTTCCTCTACTGCTGAAAATTGATCTTGAATGTACCTAATCATCCACTTGGTATTTCTGCTGAGTTAACTGCATCGGTATAACTGTAAGTCATGAAAATTCTCAACCAAAACTATAACAAAAGCTCTTTGAATCCGGGAAATCCCTAAGTTTTTGGCATCAACTCCTAGCCCTACTATCTGAAAATCACGTCACCCTTCATAAAATCAACGACCAAAACAGCTTTTGCAATCCTTCATCCCAGAAAAACAGTTTGAGTACACCAAAAAAAAATCCTCACTTATTCACTTTGGTAGGCTGCCTGACGATCTTCAATTAGCTGAAACGGGGTCTTCAAGTATTACTTATGTTCTCCTCTAGCAAACAATTCATACATCTTCTCTCATTAACCATATCGGTGACGCTAAAGGACTGAAAGTATGCTGATGTTCTCCAAAAACAACACACTAAGTCCACGGGGTTCTCAGTCTCCGACGCGAACACAGGTAATAGACACTAAATGTGGGTATGGAGACTTTAGATTCTCCCCCACGAACAGGAAATTTGGTCTTCCAAATTCCCTAACAATAAAGACGACATGAAAAGACAAGTAAGATTTCCTTGACTAGAAGAAAAACGAACCCAAATTCAAAGAAACAAAAGAAGAGAAAACAAATCCACACAATCTAACAAATCCTCACTGCACGTCTTAGTGTTTCTAGAGTGTTTTATTTCCTAGAAACTGACCAGCTCTGATACCAATCTGTCACACCCCGAAACCAGGATCCTGCAGTGATCCGATCTCGGGATGTGAAATTTTGGGATTAATTAAAAGTTTTATTTTTCCCAAGATCCGCATGAATGAGGATCACACATTTCCACACAATCTGAATATTTCGCGAAAGCTTGCGTGGCGTTGCGACTCGGAGCCCGTGGCCATCGGATTCCGTGTCGCACTCAACCAAGGAACATAAAGCCATCCATAAAGAAGATTGGTATAAATAAAGAACCATAAAGCATTGAGCTGACAGTAACAAGATATTTTTATTTCCCATGAACATTCAAGTTACAAATTATAAAAGTATTTTCATTAAATTCCCAAAGTAAAAAGGCTAATAAAAGCCATCTAAACAAATAACCAACTAAACAAAATACTACCCAAAATTTATATTACGAACTCCGGTGCCGGCTTGACATCTATATGACATCAATGGGCAGCCTCTCGCGTCCAACCGGCGGCTCAACCGCCTCCTCACTCAAGCCACCTAAAAAGGCAAGAAAACAAGACCTGGCACCAAACAAGAGGGGTCAGACACGACGGTCTGGCAAGTGAATAATACAGATGTTATACAAGTTTTACTCAAGTCATATTTGAAATCATGAAAGTGTACTGAAAGTAAATTGTATTCAGAAAACGATTTAATTGAATAAATACTGCACATATACAGATATTTCATAAATAAACTTTGCAAACTGATAAACAATTATTCGAAACAATGGCAACCCACATATAGCTATATTCTCCTATTACCGAAGTAACAAGAGCACTCAAACAAAAACCGTAGCCACTTTCGTGGGACCGGAAAAGATGCCATGAAAAATGGCGGAAACTGTAGCCACTTCCGTGGGACCGGAAAATAGAACCGTTGCCACTTCCATGGGACCGGAGATGATCAGAACCGTAGCCATACAAATGGAACCGGCAGATCCAAATCAGAACCGTTGCCATGGTCGGCGCGAACAAAATCCAAACTGCAGTTGGCAAATGATTTTAAGATCCCAAGCCGGGTGATCAGCCCGACAAGGCGACCTAAGCTTAGTGGTGCCATTTCATAGGTTATATGCAAGTAACAAACAAATTCTCCTTTTTGGCTCATGGGCTCTCACTACAAAGCTCTGGCCCCATCTTGCCTCAAGGTTTTATTCTCAAAATAATAATCCTTTTGGTTCATGGGCTCGCACTACAAAACTCTGGCCCCATCTTACCTCAAGGTTTTGGTTTCGAAATAATAATCCTTCAAAACCCAAAAATCTGAAATTACTATAAATCAAATCATAATAATGCATTTCAAAATCGATAAGAAAACTACTCTGAACAAATGCAAATAGACAGAGTCGAATGAACCGAAGGAGTAGTCTTACCGATAATTTCAAAACGATATAATCAAACTGTCAAAAATACATTTCCATTGATGAAAAGGACTATTCTTAACCAAATACAAATAAACAAATACAGACAAATCAGACGAGTAGCCTTATCAACGTTTTTCCAAAGATAGCAATTTAATTGACTTCATTTCAAATCAATTATAAGAAAAGATGGAATTATTCTAACTTGAAATGAGATGATTAGTAGTGTTTGATGGGCTTACCGGGGCCGTCTCGATACACACTTAGTGCCTCCATGTTGGTTTATAAGTGAAGAAGTTGGTCCCTCCGAAGGTTTTCCAACATTTGAGGGCATAAAGTATATATAGAGACTTAAAGAAAATCCCCGGTAATTTAATTTCTAACTTTCTCCATTGATTTTGTTCAAACAAAGTGATTTGGGCTCAAATTCTTAATTCCCGATGATTAATAGGTCATTAGGGAATTTTTCATACTCAAACCGGGCCTCAAAATGCAAAACAAGCCCAAAGAGTGTATTAAAAGACATATGGGCCAGAACCTAGGCCCACTCCAGCGGGCCCAGATCGCTCGAGCGAGTACACAGTCTGCTTCAGCGGCTGGGCCTCTGCCCAGTCCGGGAACAGTCACCAAATACTGACTGTTTTCCTTCCTTCTTCCTGTTTCAGCTATATTGCACCTCCCATGGATCCAACTGAGTGTAAATCTCCTGCATTTGACTTCTATGCACTCCCTTTTTGATCACCAACAATCACTCCATCATCCCAATCACATTCCATTCCATAAACATAAATCAAAGGTAGTGTTTAACAAAGGAAAGTTCATAAATCATTAATGGGGTTTTCACCACAGTATGAACTATAGAAAGATATGATATGCCATTCTAATGAAACAGAACCTGTAGACTTGAGAACAAACTAAACATAAGAAAATCATCTTGAATCACAACTTTCATAGCTTAACTCATTTGATGGATTGAATAGCATTTTCAAACCACATTCATCTTTTGAAAGGAAATCATCAATTCAGTAGCATGTATTCCAAACTGAGTTATTCACTTGCCTCTAGTGAGATTGGGTCTCAAAATCACTCTAAAACAACTCCTACAATCAGCTGCAGGCCTATCAAAAAAAAAAAAAAAACCATGAAAGAACCCATTTCAAAAATCCACTAAAACTTGGAAGACAATGAAGCTTTACAAAAGAACTCTTGCATGAATGCAAAGAGGCTCCTATCCATGTAATAAAACCATGATTTGGGAAGAAGAGAGCCATTGCTAACCTTGAGAAACTTTAAACAAGAAGAGGAGCTTGGAGAAGAGATGAAACCCAGCTGAAATCTCACAAAAGTTGTATCTTTGGAAAGCTTGGAAGATGGGGAAGAGAATGGTGAAATTTGTTTTCCAATTGGAGTTTGTTTTCCACACATGCAAGATGAGAGAAGTTGAAATGGAAGAGAGAAAAGGAGTTCTGGTTTCAGCTGCTACAGGGACCGGATGAATGAGGGAGATGAAGACCATTTGACCATTTTAAATGGGTAGACGTGGGGCCCATTTGGTCTAAAACTTGTGGCTTTTAAAACTCCTATTTATGGGTCCCGAATGAAGTCGACACGAAGAAGAGAAAATTGATCAACGAAATATTTAATTTCCAAAAAGCATATTTTCCCCAATTTCTGGAATTTTCGAAATTTATTAACAGATTTAGTGAAACTTGTCATTTTTTGCCCATTTTCTCGAAAAAAGTGATTTCTGAGCCTCAAATCCAAATGGATAAAACATGAAAGCTGTTTATAACAATAAAATAAGTCAAAAGGAATAAAAATTGGAATTTTTAGAAATCGAGAATAAATTCTCACAAAAAAATACATTTTACAAAAGCCGGGTCAAACCAAAGTCAACGGTCTCCAAAATCTCCAAAGTTGGGAAAATCTATTCAAACTCTCAAGCAAGGTCAAACGAATTCTAAACTCACCCAAAAATCCAAAACCCTGATTAAAACTAAAACAACACTAAACCCGAAAATTGGGGGTCGGGGTCTTACACGAAGTCCATTCAGACCACCGAAGTTTACAATATTTGTCTTCACAGAAGGAATTGAATATGAGGCAGAGACGGTGGATGGAGTATATAAAAGATTATGACTTCCCAATCTAGTATCATCCGAGCAAAGTGAATGTGGTAGCAGATGCGTTGAGCAGAAAGTCAACAGTTATGGCTAGTTTGAGAGAAGTTAGTGTTTTCCAACGGTTTGAAGAACTTGGAGTGGAAGTACAACACTTGAGGAGAGGTATTTTATTGGCAAACATGACAGTGTTAAGCCTACCTTCATCCAGAGAATCAAAGATAGTCAGTTGCAAGACCCAGAATTGGCCAAGATTGTAGATCAAATTGCAGAACGTCCAGATTTCAGGATTTCTGATGGAGTGTTGTATTTTCGTGACCGGTTGTGTGTACCAAATGTTGATGATTTGAAGAATGAAATTATGACTGAAGCCCCCCATACTAGATACTCTATACATCCGGGTAGCACGAAGATGTACCATAACTTGAAGAACAGATTTTGGTGGAATAACATGAAGCGGGAGATAGCAGCTTTTGTATCTCGTTGCTTGACTTGTCAGATTATCAAGGCAGAACATCAGAAGCCTCCTGGTTTGTTACAGCCCTTAGAGATTCCGGAGTGGAAATGGGAGCACATCACTATGGATTTTGTCTCCGGTTTGCCCAATACCAAGAAGGGAAACAATGCGATTTGGGTTATAGTAGACCGTCTTACGAAGTCTGCTCACTTCATTCCGATGAAGACTGGGAATATGATGCATATGGCACCACTTGCAAGACTATTTATCAATGATATCGTTAGTAAGCATGGCCAGCCCGTCTCCATCACTTGCGACAAAGATAGTAGATTCGTTTCGAGATTTTGGAAATCTCTTCTTGAATCCATGGGTACCAAACTTCAGTTTAGCACAGCGTATCATCCTCAGACAGATGGCCAGTCAGAGCGGACGATACAGACTCTTGAAGATATGCTACGTGCTTGTGTGTTGGATTTCAAGGTTCAGTGGGATGAGAACCTACCTCTTTGTGAGTTTGCGTACAACAATAGCTACCATTCTAGCATTGGAATGGCACCTTTCGAGGCACTCTATGGTAGGAGATGCAGAACTCTAGTTTCTTGGGAAGAAGTCGGTGTGCGTAGTTTTCATGGACCGGCGATAGTTAGAGAGACAAGTGACAAGGTTAAACAGATTTAGGACAGGTTGAAGATTGCTCGAAGCAGACAGAAGAGTTATGCTGACACTCGCCGGAGAGAATTACAGTTTGAAGTGGGTGACAAGGTATTCTTGAAAGTCTCACCGATCAGAGGCACTCTAAGATTTGGAAAGAAAGGAAAATTGTCTAGCAGATACATTGGCCCATATGAGATTTTGAGCAAGATTGAAAATGTCGCATACAGGCTTGCGTTACCGCTGGAACTCTCCGGAGTACATAATGTTTTTCACATCTCCATGCTCAAGAAGTATGTTCATAGTCCTTCTTACATTATTCCACACGAGCCTTTAGAGATTCGGGAAGACGCTTCATATGTGGAGAAACCGGTTAGAATCATCGATACCAAAGAACATGAATTGAGAAATCGGACTATCCATTGGGTCAAAGTACTTTGGGAGAATCACGAGCCAGAAGAAGCCACATGAGAATTGAGAGATCAAGTCCAGAAGAAGTATCCATACCTGTTATCAGAGGTAAAATTGTTTATATTTGGTGGACCAAATATCCTAAGGGGTGGAGGATGTTAGACCCCGACCCAGACCAACTCGATTAGCACTAATTAAGTGAGTGTTTAGTCTTAAGTGAGTCTTAGTACTAATTGGGTTAGAATGTGATTAGACTTAGTTTGGATTATAGCTTTGGGGATTTTGAGGACGTTTAGTATGAGTCAGATACGCTCAGGGACGCCCTGAGTACACGAGTAAGAATGGGTTTTTATTCTAGATATCTTGTTTGGTCGTGATTTTTATTTCTCTTGAAAGGTTTTATTATTTGTGGCAACTTTCGTTTTTAACCTGCATGCATTTGAGGCCTAGAGACCCAAGTTTTGGCCCAATAAGGGTAAATCTGACTATTCATGCTAAACTAGGCACACTTTTCAAAGTCGTGAAACTATGTCAAAATTATACTTTTCCGAAACTAGAATTTTCAACGATCGTTTTGTTCTCCTTCGTCGTTTCCATCCGGGGTCCACAAGACCATGTTTTTATCGTTTCAAAGTTCAGCTGAAAGGGGACCCACGTCTCAAGCCATATATATATTCTCCTATTCTCTCTCCTCCATTCTTCTTCCCAAATCCCTGCAACGTTTTGACCTAGAGTGGAGAAGAGAAGAAAGCCTTCTTCTTGACTTTTCTCCCTTGGAATCATCTAGCAAGAGAGCTCCAATCTCTAATCCGACTCCGCCATTCTTTTCCTCTCTTCTCAAGCTTCGTTTGGGGTATTTTTGGAGCCTTTCCATTGCACTATTCATCATCTTCAACCTTCCTTCATCTTGTTCAGCTAGCTCAAGGTTGGTGTTTTTCTTCATTCCTTCATTTAATGTTCATTTAGCTCACTTAGAGCTTGTTTCCCATGTTTTCAAACCCATTTTCGAAATGGGGGTTTGTAATGGCAAAAATGGTGATTTTTGAGTGCTCTCTTTTGGGGGTTCTTGTGTAGATTTCGTGGAGCTCCCATCCTTGTTAGATTTTGTGGAGTTTTTGCTTGGCATTGGTTAGAGGCAAGTAAACTTTATAGGTTTTTCATGTACATTGTATTGTGGTTTCATTTCTTCCATTAAGACATAATTTTTATGCTTAAACTTATTAATGTATGTTATATTTATGTTCTCTTAAATCATTGATTTGAGCTCCTCTACTTGAGTTGTTGTTAATTGAAAGTTCAGGCTAGGGCCAATGACTAAGTCCTAGAGGGGGGGTGAATAGGACTGAGGCTAAACAATTGCCATTTTTAATTTTCTAATCCTGTTTTTAATCAAAGCAGAATAATGAACAAGACAAGCATAGCAAGAGTATAACTGAAACAGAAACTGTAGAACATTCAGAAGAGATATGGACACAGAGATTTATAGTGGTTCGGTCACACAGACCTACATCCACTCTCAAGAGTCACACAGACCCTTGGTTCCACTATCATGAATCAAACTACACAAGTTCTAATTCTACCTCATATTTGATACAGAGGTTCAATCACACAGATCTACTCCTCCTTACAGCAATGTGGTGAGTTTAATCACACAAATCTACACACCCGCCACATTATACATATATTGCAGAAATTTGAAGAAGGGTGAACACTTGCCTTGATGATGGTTGAAGTGTTCTATAGAGCTCTGACCGCAGTCGAAGGTTGCACCTCTTGTTGACCTCTTGGTTTTGAGAAGAATGTCTCCATGTGTTGCACAACCAGGGTTAAGAGGATTTTGTTTCTAGGGTTACACAAATGAGTCTCTTATGGTGTAAACTACCCTAGAGGATGCACTTCCTAACAAGACACTCATCATCGAGCTAATAGAGCTCTAGGGTCTACCTAAGTCAATCTCATAAGTGTTTTGGAAGTGATTTGGAAGCCTACAATGGATGGGAAGAAGGTAGCAAGCAAGGCTATACCCTAAGGTCCTTGAAATGCACAGTGAAACAAGCTACAGCTTTATAGAAAACTCCCAATGGATACATTTTACGATTAGCCTCTAAAACTGGCGGCTAGCCCCTTTTCAAAATCCCTGAGCCAACGGATATATTTTTGAAAGCGGTCCGCTCACGGTTAGCCGCGGGTGGCCTTGGTGGTTAGCCGTGAGGTGACCGTAAAGGTGACCGCAAGAATGACAGGAAAAAATAGCTCTCGGGAAAACAAACCGTAAGACTTACGGTTACTTGCGGTTAGCCGTAAAAGCTCCACGCGGTTAGCCGTAAGGGGACCGGAAGGGTGACCGAAGATACTGACAGAGAAAGAGTTTGCTCTCTGGAAAGGTGACCGCAGGACTTCGGTCACCTGCGGTTAGCCGCAAACCATTCTGCGGTTAGCCGTGAGGGAACCGTGGAGCTGGCCGAAATCCTTGACAGGAAAAACAGCTTGCTGGAAAGGTAACCGTGGGTTTTTCGGTTACCTGGCGGTTAGCTGTATTGTGCAAAGAGGCTGGCCGCCAGGTGACCGGAAGGTCACCGAACCCTCTAAATTTCAGGAAGTTTTAACTGATTAGATACAAGGTATTTTCCAAGGGATCTACAGGATGGTCCGGGTTTGAAATACCTGAGAGAGGGTTGGTTAGCACACAAGGAGTTCTTCTTTGATAAATCCAGCCTTCCAAGTCTAGTACTTCTGCCTTGATCTTCCTTGTGAAACTTGAGAGGGAATGTCTTGGACTCTTTGACACGGAATTGTCAATACAAAACAAGTGCACATTGGAATGTGGCACTAATAATCTCCCCCTTTGTCAATTACGAGGCAAAACACCTATTCTAGATTGAATTACAACAATTGGACTCAAATACAAGTAAGATAAAAAGAGTACATGATCTTAACACAGAATACAACCATTAAATCTCAAAGACTCATGACTCGAGAAGTTTCCCTTAAGATGCACCTGCATAGAGCATTGAAAAAAAAAACATTCTATGGTGGGATTGCTACTCCCCCTGAATTGTTAGTCGCAAAAATTCATAGATAGAGTGTTCTCTACATTCTCCCCCTTAAGATAATCTCTCCAATTTACAGGATTCAATTCATGTATTCTCCCCCTTTTTGTCAGGAATTGACAAAGGGAGCAAGCAGCAACAAGAAAGGCATCAAATAGCACAAATCACCACTGAAATACCAAGCATACAACAAGATAAAGAACCACAAATCACCACTGAAATAGATAGCAAGATAGATGTATATGAAAATGCAGTAAAAAGCAGTAACCATCCAGATAGTAATCATCAATATGAAATAGTTAAGCTAATCAGCCAAATGTAGTAGCCATCCAAAACTATATGAAAATAACCATCAGAAGGTAATAGAGCCACAATAACAAAGACACCACCACATATATCAATAACCAATAAAAAGCACAAGTGACCCCCAGATGAAAAACAAAAGGCAAAGAAGCTAGTCTGAAGGGGGCGACGGAGAAGGTGGCATGGCATCCATATTATTGGAGCGGCAGGCTTTAGAAATTCCACTGAGATATTTGAGTGTCTTCTTTAGCAGCTTCTCGATCTTATTCTGATTTCACTCGAATGCATCCATCTGCTCAGCAATGGACCGGGGAACCGGAGAGCGAGGAGCCTGGTGAGAAGAAGAGGGTGGCGCTGAAGCATGCTGTTGATGACCTGTAGGACCAGGTTGCTGAGGAGGGTCGACCCCGGCAGGAGGTGGGGCTTGCCCGGCCTCTACATTCGGAGAGAGGTTCATCTGAATAAGATTGGCATGACCAAACGGGGTATGGGAGAGTGGTGTCTCAGAGGGTCGAAAGATACCGATAGAGCGAGCTAACTCAGACATGAGAAAGCCAAAGGGGATAGCAGTCTTTGAAGCAGCGGATGAGTGAAAACGGACAATGGCTCGACAGATGAGGGAGGGGAGACAGATCTGCTCACCAGAGACCACCTTGGACAAAAGATTTACCATGAAAGTAGTCAACTCAGTTCGATTGCCTTTGCGGGGGTAGACATTAAATGTGAAAAGGTGGTGTAAGAGCCTATATTTGGGAATCAAAGAGTTCAAAGGAAGAAAAATTTTCCGATCCCAAACCGCGGGATAGCCACAAAGGATGGTGGTGGCATCGGCCTTCTCAGCTTCTGTAAGAGTATCAGCAACAGAAGTGAGACCATTCTCAGTCAAGGGTGTATTGAGGATAGACGAGATATATTTAGGATCGATGGAAACAGCCTCGCTGTGCTTCAAAGCTATAGAGAATTTGCAAGAGGAGGTGGTGGACTCTGCAGAAACTATGGAAGCATACATGCCATAGACAAGTGTGGGGTAGGCCTTATCACCCCAGTCTAGGAGATTTTCCCAACCAATGTGACCAAGAATAGCAATAGTCTAGTGAGGTACAACTACGGAGCGCAGGGTGCGCCGTTCTACCATTATCGCTCTTGTTTTTAGAGATGCCAAAAGTTTGGCATTTGGCTTTAACTGGGCAGTGGGCTGCTGTGGAGGAGGAGAAGGTGATGGAGACCGGGAAAGGTCTAGAGAGGTGGATAGTGAGGGTGAAGGTGGAGGTGAAGGAGACCTAGCGCGAGAAGAGGAGGTGCCAGGGGTTGAGCGTCTCCGTTTTGAAGGACGATTCACAGCAGTCTTCATACGAGGAGGCATTTTGACAGATAGGTAGAATGCACAAGAGAAAAAAAAATGAAGAAGAACACAAGAGAGAGAGGAAACAACAGTAAAAAAAATAGGGAAGACACAAGAGATGTGGAAAAGGAAAGATAAAAAGGGAATGGAACGGAGATGAGAAACAGATGGAAGCCCTAAAACAAAACGATCCAGACAAGAAGAAAACACATGGTTACAAACAATAGAAATCATGTGAAAACAAGAAAATAGAAATGAAAAAGAAAGAAGATGGAGATTACCTTGAAACAGAGAGGGAATGTGAGATGCAGACTGGTAGAAGAAGACGAAGAGACGAGGTGAAGAGACGCAGAGCAGAGGAAATGAAAAGAAGAGAAAAAACGAAGGGGCCTGCGAGGTTTTAAGTTGCAGCCCGAGAAATCTGGTTAGCCGCTAAGAAGTCTTACGGCTAGCTGCTACCCCCCTTTTTTTTTGTATAAAACCAAAGCAACACAACAAGATGGAGTGATTATCTAATGGTGCACACACCAAGAGAGTTTCTCATATTCTCAAATTTAGAAACATCCAAAGGTTTTGTCAAAATGTCTGCAAGTTGATTTTCTGTAGGGATATGATCCAATGTTATGATTTTCTCTTCAACTAGTTCTCTAATGAAATGATGCCTAATGTCTATATGCTTAGTCCTAGAGTGTTGAACAGGATTTTTAGAGATATTGATAGCACTAGTGGTATCACAATACAAATTCATGCTGCTTTGATCAATACCATAGTCTTTAAGCATTTGTTTCATCCAAAGCATTTGAGTACAACCACTGCCAGTTGCTTTATATTCTGCCTCAGCTGTAGATAAGGAAATAGAATATTGTTTTTTGCTGTGCCAAGCAACTAGACAATTTCCTAGGTAGAAATACCCTCCACTAGTTGATTTTCTATCATCCACATTTCCAGCCCAATCGGCAACTGAGTAACCAACAATGCAAATAGGAGAATCATATGGGTACCATAGGCCATATCCTGAAGTCCCTGACACATACCTAATGATTCTCTTAACAGCTTTCAAATGAGCTTCTTTGGGATCAGATTGATATCTAGCACAAGCTCCTACACTAAAAACAATATCTGGTCTACTAGCTGTAAGATATAACAGGCTGCCTATCATGCTTCTATACATACTAGGATCAACACTCTTTCCACTTGATTCTTTAGATAATTTGAGTGATGTACTCATGGGAGTGTTCATGTGTTTGGTTGACTCTAAACCAAACCTTTTGACCAATTCTTTTGCATACTTGGTTTGGGATATAAACATTCCTTCAGACAATTGTCTAACTTGTAATCCTAGAAAGAAGTTAAGTTCACCAACCATGTTCATTTCAAATTCAGATTTCATAAGATCTGCAAACTTTTCGGTTAACACATCATGAGTAGAACCAAAAATAATATCATCTACATAGATTTGAGCAATCAATATGGTGTCATTTGTTCTTTGAATAAACAGAGTTTTATCAACACTGCCTCTTTCAAAATTATGGTTAATCAGAAATTGAGTGAGCCTTTCATACCAAGCTCTAGGGGCTTGTTTGAGACCATAGAGAGCCTTTTTAAGATAATACACATGATTAGGCTGCTTGGGGTCTTCAAACCCTTTGGGTTGCTCAACATAAACTTCTTCTTCTAAAACTCCATTCAAAAAGGCACTTTTGACATCCATTTGATATAATTTAAATTTCAAGGAACAAGCAATGGCAAACAAGATTCTAATGGATTCAAGCCTAGCAACAGGAGCAAATGTTTCTTCAAAGTCTATTCCTTCAATTTGAGAGTACCCTTGGGCAACTAACCTAGCCTTGTTTCTAACTATAGTACCATTTTCGTCATGTTTATTTTTGTAGATCCATTTGGTACCATGATGTTTTTTTCATTAGGCCTAGGTACTAATACCCAAACTTCATTCCTAACAAACTGATTTAGCTCTTCTTGCATAGCATTTATCCAACAATCATCAGAGAAAACTTCATCAACAGATTTTGGTTCAATGGTAGAGGTAAAGCAAAGAAAGCTAACAATGTTTTCAAGTTGTCTTCTAGTCTTGACACCAAGCAAGGGATCTCCTAGAATTTGGTTCATAGGATGATTCTTCACATTAACCAGATCCTTAGAGGTTTGAGATTTATCCAGGTTTGTAGTAGAAACATTTATCTCATCATCATCAGGGTCTTCTTGATTACAGGAATCCTTTAGTTTGTCATCAATGACAACATTTACAGATTCTTGTATGGTTCTAGTGTTGATGTTTAAAACTCTATAAGAACGACTGTTTTGAGAATAGCCAATAAAGATGCCTTCATCACTTTTGGAATCAAACTTGCTCAAGTGTTTTCTATCCTTGAGAATATGACATTTGCTACCAAAAATTTTAAAGTAGCTAATGTTTGGCTTCTTCTCATGCCATAGTTCATAAGGAGTTTTATCCAATCCAGTTCTCAAGTAAACCCTATTAATGATGTAACAAGCTATATTCACTGCTTCAGCCCATAGATCTCTAGGAACATTCTTTCCATGAAGCATAACTATGGCCATCTCTTGTAAGACTCTATTCTTCCTTTCAACAACTCCATTTTGTTGAGGAGTTTTAGGGGCAGAAAATTCATGGTGAATTCCATACTTATCACAATATTTTTCAAATCTGGAATTTTCAAATTCTCCGCCATAATCACTTCTTATTCTAGCAATTGCTCTTCCTTTTTCAACTTGGATTCTTTTCACAATCTTTTTGAATTCAGCATATGCATCTGATTTTTCTCTAAAAAAAGTAACCCAAGTGAATCTAGAATAATCATCTACAATAACAAGAAAATATTTTCTGCCACCCCTACTCTCTTTCTTAGTTGGACCAACTAGATCCATGTGAAGAAGCTCTACGGGTCTAGAAGTCTTCAGAGACTTGGTCTTTTTGTGAGATGCTCTGATTTTCTTCCCTTTTTGGCATTCTCCACAAATAGTTTTTGACTTCCTGTTGATTTTTGGAAGACCCTTTACATAATTGTTCAGCTTGGACAAATCTTTATGGTTTACATGTCCAAGTCTTTGATGCCACAGTTGAGCTTCATCAAGATGAGCGATGTAACATGATGAGCTGAAAGATTCTTTTTGGTCACCAACAACATAGCAGTTTTCTTGATTTCTAAACCCTCTTAGAATAACTTTTCCATTTTTAGAAATCTCACAACCATGACTAGTAAAGATGACTACTGACACCGAAAAAGTCAATATGTCTCCTCAACATAAGAAGCCTCATGAAGCTGGATCCTTCTAAAAAAAGGCAAGGCTACTTCAAGCATCAGATTTTGTCAGAATCAGACAGAAACTGAAGGATCCTTCAAGGCAGCCAAAAGAGGGGTATACCTGAGGTTTCGGGCCATTTCGACATCGTTTGGCCTAACTTCACTGCTCCGACAGCTAAACAAGCGCTCCCGGCGGTGACATCATCAAAGACGTCAAAACTTTGATTAGAGCCTATGGATGACTCCAGAATGTCTCTAAAGGGCTCTACACCAAATTTCAAGTCAAACCGACAACGTTTGACCCTTCATCAATGCTCGAGCAGCAAAATCAAGCCTCCCGGCGGCGGGAACCACCGAAGCCATCACTCATCAAACAAAGTACATGAGTGGCTTCAACATGCCTCCAAAGGGCTGCACGTCAAATTTCAGGTCATTCCGACAACGTTTGACCAGGTTTCGATGCTCCGAGAGAAAATCAAGTCTACCGGCGGGGGAGCAACCCGGGACCATGACATCGAAAACGGAGCCCATGGAACGTCTCAAAATGACTCCAATAGGCTCCCTGTCAAATTTCAGGTCAATCGGACATCGTTTGACCACATATCAAAGCTCGGCATTTTCCCCGCAGTAAAATCAAGTGAAGCATCGATGGAACCCTAAACGGCTTCAAAACTCAAATAAAAGTCCATGGTTGGTCCTATCCACTGCTCAAGAAGCTTCACCTCAATTTTCAGGTCATTCCAACATCGTTTGACCTAGTTTCGACTCTTGACGAAAAATCGGCTACAAAGTCTTCGGCTTTCCCGAAAAATGGGAAACTTTGTGTCCCGATTTCGCGCGGATTCTCGTCAAGTTTTCTCCAAGAAAATGAGTCAATAATTGAGGAAAAATATCAAGAAAAATACAGAAGAAAAAAGGAACGAAAAAGATGCAAAATCGGCCGAAAACGAAGCTCGGCGACCAAAGGGCAAAAAACCCTAAGGTCGCCGGCGACCCTGCAAATCCGGGTCGCCGGATTTTGCACCAAATTGACCGTTTTTCGATCTTTTCACGTTTCGGGTGTTCCGGCCTCTGTGATTTTCGGAAAATCCAAATTTTGATGCTTGAAAACCACTGATCTTCGTCGACATCTCGGATCTGCCGTCAAAAGCATGAAATCATCACCAATCGCCTCAAGATCGCCAACCGGCCGACCAAGAAAGTGCACTTTCTGTCCGACTGATCGTGAAATCGACAAGACAGATGTCACCGGCCCACCAACGTCAATCAATGTCTGAAATTGCACTGCAATCCGACATCAAACAATGCGTGGATCCACCTGTGATGATCGCAAGAAGAATCTCAAAAGGCGCAGTGCGGCCCGCGACTCTTCACATGCCCTGGCGACCACTTAATGACGTTAATTGACCCATTTATGACAACATAATGCGGTCATTAACTCATTATTTTGGACGGCCCAATCAGATTCAAGCATTTGGGAGTTACAAATCCAAGCAATCATGGCATTAAACCCATGAAACTCCCATCATTATGAAGCATAAAGGTGATTAAATGCCCACTACCTTCATTGGCCAATCACAAGCCTTGAAAAAGGAGTTACAAAATCAACTTGTAACTCCTCATAATTCTTTCATCATGGCCATCAATGCCAATAAACACCTCATGGCTACCAAAAGCCTATAAAAGGAGGTCCATTCCAAGAAGAAAAAATGACGAAAATAGATCCCAAGTGCAAGCTCTGAAAATCCAGAAAATCCAAGAGAGAGACGAAGTTCTGCTACTTTGCTCCCGGAAGCACCACAAGGTGATCAACGTCCCTTGGGGGGCCACCCCCCCCCAAGGTCACCTCCTTCTCCAACATGGCCTAAACGCGGCTTTTTAGCCCGTTTACTCGGTTTTTCATTGGATATAGGACCTCCTCTTGGTCCTTATCCTTTAAAAAACCGAGGTTAGGAGCCAAGCCAAAGAATCAAAGCATCACATGTTCTCATTTGAAGGACGATGGCGAAGCCCACACATGACTTGCGACCGTCGATCTCAACATGTCCCCACAATCACCTGAGAAGTTAGATCCCTTTTCTTACTTTTTTATTGTAGTTTGTATTTCCTAAAGAGACAAAAAGAAATCACAATTCTTGTCTTTCATACTTGATGTGTTTTGTAAAATTGCCTTTTACGGCAAACAAACAAAAACGCCTCCTACGGCATTCTAAAAAAACAAACTTGTCTCTTTTCTTAATATTAATACAATTTGAAAAGTTAGAAAAAATGATTGATTTCCTTTCCACTTGTGAAGGTGAATCTCCGGATTATCACCATTCCAAATTCCAAGTAGAAAGTAAATCTGGCATACCCGTACAAAAAATGTTCATGCCCGAGATTTTCCCTCCTCCGCCGAGACCCAGGTCAACCCTCGGGGTGCGGAGGGAGAGGACGGAAGATTCCCTTTTCGGGTCTATCAAGTTGGCATATCCGGTGGGACTCGTTGACTTGAGAACGTGATGCTTTGATCCCTTGGCTCCTTTCTAGTTGGTGGCCTATGTTGCATTTTGCATCTAAAAAAAAAAAAACACATGAGATGGGATTTAAATTTTTCTTTCTCACTTCAAAAAAAAAAATTTGATCTCTTTTTCTTAAAAAACTCAACTTTGAGAAATTTTGATCTTTCCCCTCTTCGAACTTGATAGCTCACAGAAATGTTCGCAGCTATCGTTCATATCGGGGATTGGGCCATCTTTTCTCTTTGATGAGTCCAATTGGGATTTCAAAAAAAAAAAAAAAAACACCTTCATTTCAAATTCTTTCAAAAAAAAATGATCTCTCTTTCTCAAGATTCAACTTTGAGAAATTTTGATCCTCTCCTCTTTGAACTTGATAGCTCACAGAAATGTTCGCAGCTATCGTTCATATCGGGGATTGGGCCATCTTTTCTCTTTGATGAGTCCAATTGGGATTTCAAAAAAAAATTTATAATTTCAAAAAAAAAATCAGTTTTCTCTCTTTTCAATTCAAATTTGAGAAACTTTGGTTTTTCCTTTTCGAACTTAGCGCTCGCAGAAATGTTGAGCCTTTGTTCAGATTAGAACACCTTTCGCTATCTTTGATGAGTTCATTAGAAATCTTTCAAAAAGGGTTCAAAAAAAAAAAAAAAAACACTAAGGTTCCACCAGTTGCGTTCTTTGACCAAAGTGGATTTAAGAAAAGCCTTGTCTAGAGTGTGGAGACAGCTAGACTGTTCGAGGCAAGGGTCCTCCAAACGGGTTCATTAAGTAATCCTACCCTTACCTGGGGGCTGATCTATCCACTAAGGTTTCATAAGATCGAATTGGAAATCTATGTGCACCTTTCAAAAAAAAATCCTTTTAAAATTTTTTTTTTAAAACAAAAAAAAAACTTCTGTCACTTTTGAATTCAGAGTTGAGAAATCTTGGTTCTTTCCCTTTCGGATTTAGCGCTCGCAGAAATGTTGAGCCTTGTTCGGAATGGAACACCATTTGCTCTCTTTGATGAATTCAATCTTGACCATTCAAAAAAAAAAAAAAAAAACTTCCGTCACTTTTGAATTCAGAGTTGAGAAATCTTGGTTCTTTCCCTTTCGGATTTAGCGCTCGCAGAAATGTTGAGCCTTTGTTCGGAACGGAACACCATTTGCTCTTTTTGATAAATTCAATCTTGACCTTTCAAAAAAAAAAGAAAAAAAACTTTCGTTACGTCTGGATTCACATTTGAAAAATTCTAGTTTCCTTCCTTTTCGAATTTAACGCTCGCAGAAATGTTGAGTTGTGGTTCGGATTGGAATACCAGTTGCCCTCCTTTATGAATCCAAATTTGACTTTTCAAAAAATCCCATCTCGTGTCCTTTCCAAGGATGCAATTTGTAACATGTGTGCCTAGCGGTGCTAGTACGCCCTTTCGGGTCTACTGTATTCGCGACCGACACATTTGTATCTCCAACCTTATATCATTTTACCTCGAGTGAGCCTTGCTTCTCGGTAATTTGAATTAAGGTCTACAATTGCTTCAGCAGTCACTGGAACGCTCACTCTGAGCCTACCATAGTTGGATTTTAGAACAATTGTATCCTCTATGGCTTTTTGCCTTCTTCATCGTCCTTGGGTTGGGCCATGTCCCCTCAAGTGATTTGAAAAGACAAAACCATAGTTGTTCTCCATTTATGATCACCATATTCTTGTGATTACTAATGGATTTGGTCTTGTTTCAGAAGTTTTCCAAAACTAACAATGGCAGCTTCATTAACCATCACTTTCGATGAGAACAAGTACCAGCGTATGCTTCAAGACAAGCAAAACAAGCACAAGCGCCCTGCCAGTTGCAGAAGCGTCATCTCTCTCGACAACTCTCCAAACACCGGGTCAACTTCAACTCCCCGGACCATCGTCTTTGGATCGCTGGGACCATTACCACTTCCCACAGAAGACACTGTACCTGCCAGGAAGCAGAAAACCGCCCCGCAACGTGTCACTAAAATGGCACCAAGGGCGAACACCAAGAAGCTTGAAGCCCGTGGCGTTCCCACGAAGCCTCAACCCACAAGAAACCAGGTTTACACCAAAACTTGATCCCCGAGATCTTTGCCAAAGCAACGAAAGTCCCAAACATCTGCAAAGCCAGCATACCTGGCCCCTTTCAAGGAGAATCGGTTCTACCCTCTCTCTTACATGAAAGAGGAGAAACCTACCCTCCACCCAAAAAACAAACAAAATCATCATGAGCCAGCTTGCTCCTACAAGCCCAAAATCAAATCCTGCATTGTTAGGCCTACGCAAAAACATGCTGAAGCCTGCATTCCTGCGAGTCGACCCTTCATCTCAACAGGGACCGAGCTCGCAAAATTCAAGTCTTCATTGCGACAGACAAAGGACCGCGTCCAGATTCTATCCTTGCCAAGCTTCAAAGAAGACAAACTCGGCTGCTGCACACAAGGGACTACATCCTTCATCGCCAGAGCCCAACCAGAGCTGACTGAAGCTCAAATTGCTCGTCGTATGCGTCGCCGTGTGGCATATCGACAAAAGGGACTTCAGAAACAAAGAACCCAGTGTTCTAATCTCCATGTCTCAAATAAATGGGTGGAAAAAGAAAGACCCGACCAATTCGTTGCCATCCATATGGTTGGCAAAACCAGAAAACGCCAGAAGTCAGCAACCAAAATCAGTGTTAGACGTCCAGTGACTCGCAGCGTCTCTCGGACAAGAACACATCTGGAAGAATCCTCCACTCCTCCAAGCCAAGGACACCGGAGTAACCACTCTTCACATTCTTCATCCAGAAGAATGAGCCCCAGCTCAGTCACCAGGACGATTTCTTCGTTCGAATCCCGAGGGATGAACGTCTTGGCTACAAGTTCTGAGCCGCCTCCACCGCCGATGACGTAACCGTACGCATCCAGCAGTTGGAGCAAGGACAACAGAGAATTGAGGCTCTGATGGAAAACCTTATTCTCACTCTACAGCGTCCACCACCTAACAATGAAACCCCTCTGAATCATGAAGATGACGAGGGTAATGCAGAAAACAATGAGTCAAGCGCCCTTACCAGAAAGGACGTGGACGATATCCTCGCAAAAGCAAAAGAAGAGGATACATTGAAGGAACATGGGATCAAGCCACCCTACCCTTTATGGATGGACTCGGTTCCGTTCCCTGCAAAACTCAAACAACCAACTCTCCAGACATATACTGGGAAAGGTTCAGCCAGACAGCATGTCATCCATTTCAAGATCCTGACGGGAGCTATTACAAATCAAGATGCCCTCAATATTCGCCTCTTTGTAAGTACCCTAAAAGGTACAGCCTTTGATTGGTACTCCACTCTGCCGGAGAACTCCATTCAGAACTGGGCTACGTTGGAGACAGCTTCCTGACCCACTTCCAAGGTGAGGATCATCCTGTTACTATGGCTCAACTCTGCAGCCTAAAACAGGGAGAGAATGAGTCAACATACAACTTCATTCACAAATGAAAGGCAATGGCTGATGGACCCGAAAAAGGGAATCTTCCGTCCTCTCCCTCCGCACCTCGGGGGCTGACCTAGGTCTTGGCAAAGGAGGGAAGATCTGGGGCATCAACATTTTTGTACGGGTATGCCAGATTTACTTTCTACTTGGAATTTGGAATGGTGATCATCCGGAGATTCACCTTCACAAGTGGAAAGGAAATCAATCCTTTTTTCTAACTTTTCAATTGCATTAATATTAAGAAAGGAGACAAGTTTGTTTTTTTAGAATGCCGTAGGAGGCGTTTTTGTTTGTTTGCAGTAAAAGTCGATTTTGCCGTAAAAGGCGATTTTACAAAACTCATCAAATGTGAAAGACAAGAATTGTGATTTCTTTTTGTCTCTTTAGGAAATACAAATTACAATAGAAAAGTAAGAAAAGGGATCTAACTTCTCAGGAGATTGTGGGGACACGTTGAGATCGACGGTCGCAAGTCATGTGTAGGCTTCGCCATCGTCCTTCAAATGAGAACATGTGATGCTTTGATTCTTTGACTTGGTTCCTAACCTCAGTTTTTTAAAGGATAAGGACCAAGAGGAGGTCCTATATCCAATAAAAAACCGAGTAAACGAGCTGAAAAGCCGCGTTTAGGCCCTGTTGGAGAAGGAGGAGACCTTGGGGGGGGGCAAGGGATGTTGATCACCTTGTGGTGCTTCCGGAAGCAAAGTAGCAGGACTTCGTCTCTCTCTTGGATTTTCTGGATTTTCAGAGCTTGCACTTGGGATCTATTTTCATCATGCTTTCTTCTTGGAATGGACCTCCTTTTATAGGCTTTTGGTAGCCATGAGGTGTTTATTGGCATTGATGGTCATGATGAAAGAATTGATGAGGAGTTACAAATTGATTTTGTAACTCCTTTTTCATGGCTTGTGATTGGCCGATGAAGGTAGTGGGCTTTTAATTGCCTTTATGCTTCATGATGATGGGAGTTTCATGGGTTTAATGCCATGATTACTTGGATTTGTAACTCCCAAATGCTTGAATCTGATTGGGTCGTCCAAAATAATGAGTTAATGACCGCATTAAGTTGTCATAAACGGGTCAATTAACGTCATCAAGTGGTCGCCCAGGCATGTGAAGAGTGCGGGCTGCGCTGCGCCTTTTGAGATTCTTCTTGCGATCATCACAGGTGGATCCACGCATTGTTTGATGTCGGATTGCGATGCAATTTTAGACATTAGTTGATGTTATGGGCCAGTGACATCTGTCTTGTCGATTTCACGATCGGTCGGACAGAAAGTTCACTTTCTTGGTCAGCCGGTTGGCGATCTTGGAGCGATCGATGATGATTTCATGCTTTCGACGGCGGATCCGAGATGTCGACGAAGATCAGTCGTTTTCGAGCATCAAAATTTGGATTTTCCGAAAATCACAGAGGCCGGAACACCCGAAACGCGAAAAGATCGAAAAACGATCAATTTGGTGCAAAATCCGGCGACCCGGATTTGCAGGGTCGCCAGCGACCTTAGGGTTTTTTGCCCTTTGGTTGCCGAGCTTCGTTTTCGGCCGATTTTGCGTCTTTTTCGTTCCTTTTTTCTTCTGTATTTTTCTTGACATTTTTCCTCAATTATTGACTTCATTTTCTTGGAGAAAACTTGAAGAGAACCCTCGCGAAATCGGAGCACAAAGTTTCCCATTTTTCGGGAAAGCCGAAGACTTTGTAGCCGATTTTCCGTCAAGAGTCGAAACTAGGTCAAACGATGTCGGAATGACCTGAAAATTGAGGTGAAGCTTCCTGAGTAGTGGATAGGACCAACCATAGGCTTTTATTTGAGTTTTGAAGCCGTTTGGGGTCCCATCGATGCTTGACTTGATTTTGTTGCGGGGAAAATGCCGAGCTTTGATATGTGGTCAAACGTTGTCCGATTGACTTGAAATTTGACGAGGAGCCTATTGGAGTCATTTTGAGACGTTCCATGGGCTCCGTTTTGGATGTCATGGTCCCGGGTTGCTCCGCCGTCGGTAGGCTTGATTTTCTCTCGGAGCATCGAAACCTGGTCAAACATTGTCAGAATGACCTGAAATTCGACGTGCAGCCCTTTGGAGGCATGTTGAAGCCACTCATGTACTTGGTTTGATGAGTGATGGCCTCGGTGGTTCCCGCCGCCGGGAGGCTTGATTTTGTTGTTCGAGCGTTGATGGAACGTCAAACATTGTCGGTTTGACTTGAAATTTGGCATGGAGCCCTTTGGAGACATTCTAGAGTCATCCGTAGGCTCTGATCAAAGTTTTGACGTGTTTGATGATGTCGCCGCCGAGAGCGCTTGTTTAGCTATCGGAGCAGTGAAGTTAGGCCAAACATGTCGGAGTGGCCCGAAACCTCAGGTGTACCCCTCTTTTGGCTGCCTTGAAGGATCTCTCAGTTTCTGTCTGATTCTGATAAGGTCTGATGATTGAAGTAGCCTTTCCTGTTTTGTAGCAGGATGCAGCTTCACGAGGCTTCTTGATGCTAAGGAGACATAGTGACTTTTTCGGTGTCAACAAATGCCCCCTCGAGGTACAGCGACGAGTAGCTTTTTAGAGTCGATGTGCCTCGAAGAGAAACTTGGAGGAGAGATTCCAACTTGACCAAGAGTCTTTAGCATTTTTTTTTAATAGCCTTCTGAGTTTCCGGGGTATTTTATGGTAGTGAGAGGGATCACGTACCATCTCAAGGCAGAGTTTTGAAAATGACATGGGGTATTTGGATTTTGGGTTTTGGATTTTGGTTTTTGACCTTGTGACCTAACAAGCTGTATGTGGCAGGTTAGGGGGTCGGGGTTTCATTTTGATTTTGACCTTGTGACCCAACAAGTTGTGTGTGGCAAGTTGGGGGGTCAGATTTGGGTTTTTGATTTCGGTTTGGTTTGGATTTTGATTTTGGTTTTGGTCTTGTGACCTAACAAGCTGTATGTGGCGAGCTAGGGGACCGGAATTTGGTTTTGTGAAATGTCAATTTCAAGATTTTGGCTCAATTTGGTTCATGAGGTTGGATGGTTTGATTTTTGGAAACTCATGAGACTTTCTTTTCTCTTTTTTTTCTTTTTTTCTTTTTTTTTTAATGGTCCCATCAACTCAAAAGAGGCATGATACTTTTTTGCTCTTTTTCTTTTTTTTTTTTTGCTCTTAGTAAGAGGAATATTTTGACTAAAAGCCACTTTTAGTGCTTAGGTGGTCAAACCTGGCTCATATGGGCTAACCCATGGGACCTTAGCCTTTGGAGATGGCCTAAATCTCATATGGTGTCATATTTGTAGAGAATATCTAAAAATATCTCTTTTGTGTAGAGAATATCTAAAAATATTCTTACTTGGAGAGAATTTCTCAAGTTTCCTCCTCAAAATATCTTTCTTTTTGGGAAAGTAGCTAAATTTTAGCACTTACCTCCTTTCTTTTCTCCTTGTTTCCTCTTTTGGCTTGCTTTCTTCTATAAAAGCAAGAGAGTTGGTGTAAGACCCCGACCCTCAATTTTTGGGTTTAGCATTGTTTTAATTGTGATTTAGATTTTTAAACAATATTAGAGTTGATTTGACTTTGTTTTTGAGTTTGATTAGATTTTTCATAACTTTGGAGAGTTTTAAAAGACCATTGACTTTGTTTTGACCCAACCCTTGTAAATTGTATTTTTGTAAGAATTTATTCTTGGTTTCTAAAAATTCCATTTTTTATTCCTTTCGACTCATTTTATTATTATAAACATCTTTCATGTTTTATCCATTTGGATTTAAGGCTCAAAAATCGCGTTTTTTCGAGAAAGAGGGCAAAAATGACAAATTTCACTAAATTTGTCCATAAATTTCGAAAATTCCAGAATTGGGGAAAATATACTTTTTGAAAACTAGATTTTTCGATGATCTTTTTGTTCTTCTTCTCCGATTTCATCCGGGGTCCGCAAAACCATGTTTTAATCGTTTCAAGTTCTACTGCATTGGGACCCACCTTCCAGACACTATAAATATCCTCTTCTTCCCCCTCCTCCATTCTTTTTCCCCATTTTTCCTGCACCGCTCCTTGGCCTAGAGTGGAGATGAGGAGAAGACTCTCTTCTTGATCTTTTTCCCTTGAAATCATCTAGCAAGAGAGCTCCAATCCCCGATCCGACTCCGTTAATCTCTTCCTCTCTTCTCAACCTTCGTTTGGAGTGTTTTTGGAGCCAAACCATTTCACTATTCATCATCTCCAACCTCCCTTCTTCTTGTTCAGCGAGCTCGAGGTTGGTAATTTCCTCCATTCTTTCATTTGGTGTTCTTTTAGTTCATTTAGAACTTGTTTTCCATGTTTTCAAACCCATTTTCGAAATGGGGGTTTGTGATGACCAAAAATGTGATTTTTATGTGTTCTATTTTGGGGCTTTTGTGTAGATTTCATGGATCTTCCCTTTGGTTGAGTTTTTGTGGAGTTTTCCTTGGCATTGGATTGAGGCAAATGAACTCTATAGAATTTCTTATGTATATTGATTTAGGTTTTCATTATGGTTTCAATATTTCATTAAAGCATGTTTTCTATGTTTAATTTCATAATGCAAGTTATGTTATACTCTTTCAAGTCATGAGTTTTGGCTTCTTCATTTGTCTTGTTAGCCATGATTTTGCAAGCTCCTAGAATCATGTTTGATCTTGTTAGTTTTTATGATTTTATACTTGAAAATGTCTTGATGTCTTTTTTATAGAATGAATGGTTTATTTGTGAATGGAATACTTTACAAGTTAGTAATACATGATTTGAATGTAAATGGGTTTGTGATTTTTGAAGTTTTGTTTGAAATGGGAGTGGATTTTTGTGTGGAAATCATCCCTTGGAAAGCTTGTAGGCTTGGGAGTGTAGGTGGTAAAAATATGCAAGTGAAGAAGGGAGAGAAGTGTGAAAAAAACTGTGAACTCTTAGTTCTACCGAAAGTTCTACCGGTAGAAGTGGCTCGAATTTTGGCAGAGAAGTGTGAAAAAACTGTGAACTCTTAGTTCTACCGGATGTTCTACCGGTAGAAGTGGCTCGAATTTTGGCAGAGAAGTGTGAAAAACTATGAACCCTTAGTTCTACTGGAAGTTCTACCGGTAGAAGTGCTCCAACCGGTAGTTCTACCGGTAGAGGTGGTTCTACCGGAATTTCTACCGGTAGAGACACTTAAACCGGAAGTTCTACCGGTAGAGATGCTGAACCCAGACCGACAGTTACAAAAAATACTGTTTTTGAAGGATTTTTGCGGGAATGAAAACTAGACTAGGTTTTCGACCTTTTTAGTGACTTTGTGCACTTGAAATTTCAAAATGTACTTTAACTTCTGGGGCACCAAATCTTGTTAAAACTCCGACATTTGGGTTTCAACTCCACAAGGGTCAATGAATGGTCTTTAGCCTAAACTTGATAGATTTCGTATTTGAACTTCTGTTCTGATGTTACGTACATCATCGTGTACTCGCCTTGAATTTCAAGTACAAGTTTGTTTGAAGATTTGTTTCAAGAACCAAGACTCTTGTTTTGATACTCCGTGCATCATCGTGCATTCGTTTGAGTTTCAAGAATAAGCTCGTTTTAAGACGTGTTTCAAGAATAAGAAAAAGGGAATCATTTCTTAAGTTTGATAAGCATTTATATTATGCTATTTTGCTAGTCTCGTCGTGTCGTGCTTGTTAAATGATTTCCCTCTTGTTTTGTCGTGTTCTCGAACGTGTATCGCCATGTTTTGTGCATTCATGATATAAGTGATTACCACTGAGCTTGGACTGTCTGCAGACTAGTTGTGTCTTGAATGACACATCGTGCGTGTTCGTGTTCCGGTTCCGCGGCCGGAAATTCCCCGTATATGTGGGATCGTGTCGTGCTTGTCGTGTGTGCTTACTCTTGTCATCATGTATGATAGAGAAAGGATGGGCTCTTTGTGGATTTACTAATCATTATATTATATGTATTCATGTCTTGTTTCGTATATCGTTCATGCACTAGTGATTTCTCGATAAGTATCCTGTTCATGCATTGTTTTTAAATCTTGTAAATCTGTTCAAGTTCAATAAAGTGTTTTTAGTTCTTGTTTCCTTTAAACTTCAAATTTGTTTATGCTCTTGCCTATATTGATCACCTGCCAGACCGTTGTGTCTGATATTCTTCTACTTTGGTGCTCTAGATAGTAGGTCCTCGTTTTGAGCTAGTTCGTGTACAGAGGGCTGTTGAGCCACGAGTTTCGCAAGCTTGTTGTGTCAGCGATGTCATGTAGACGTCATGCTTGACTCCGGAGTTACGTTACACCTTGGGTAGATTTGTTTTAGCTTGCTATTTTGTACGGCTTTTGTTAGCCTTTTTCTTGGGAATTGTAATTAATGTACTCGTTAATTTGTAACTTGAATATGTTTGGGTAATGACTAGCCTGTTATCGTCAGCTCTGTATTTTTTGATATTATGAATTGTTCCAGTCTGAGTTTAAATATGTTCATGATAATCTTATGCTGACAGATCGAGTACGACACGGAACCCGATGGATACGGATTCCGGGTCGTAACGTCTTGTAGAGCTTCCGCGAAATATTTTGACGTTTTGTGAATTTTGTCATCCTCACACACGCGGATCCTGGGAGGGGAAATACAAATTCCCCAAACTCGCGTCCCCGAGATCGGATCTCAGTTTTGGGGACGTGACAGTCGGTGCTTTTGCTCCATTGCTTTCTTTTTGCAAGAAATCTTCAAGAGTGCTCTTCAAGATTAGAAGTGCTTTTGCTCCAAGGATCTCCAAGCTTTTCTTCTTCTTCTCCATCAATGGCTTCAAGTAAGTTTTCTTCCTCCACAAGAATCTCCATTGTAGAAGTAGCTTCATCATTTTTTTTTTCTTCTTTTTCTTTTCTTTCTTTCTTTTTTTTTTTCAAGCACGTTTTCCCCTTTTTTTTTTCGTGCTTCTTCTTCTTTTTTTTTTCTTTTTTTTTCCTTCTTTTCACGGTTTTCTTCTTTTTTTTTTTTTACCGTGTACTCTTTCTTTTTTATTTTTCAGTTTTCTGTTTTTTTTTTCCTTCTTCACGCTGATTTCTGTTTTTTTTTTTGTTCAGTGTTTTTTTTTTCTTTTTTTTTTTAGGCTGTACGGACAGGTCCGTACGGACCTGGCCGTACTACCACATGGCAGTGGGCCACGGCCTGTGGGCCAGAATTTTTTTTTTTTTTTTTAGCATGCTGAGATTTTTCTCTCTCTCTCTCTCTCTCTCTCTCTCTCTCTCTTTTTCTTTTCTTTGTTTGCTCACCATGATAATGAGGCTATGCAATTTCAATATGTATGCATTTTCTTTTCTTTTTTTTTTTTATGCATCAAGATAGAAGGCTAGAGTCTCTTGGTCAAGCCAACATGATTTTTGACTTGGACAAAGTTTGATTGGTTTTGACCAACTTGGGTTGGAATTGGTAAAACTTTGGTCAAGGTTTTCCTAGGATCTAATGCTTGATGATATTTTTTCGATGCATGATTTTTGGTAAAATGATTTGGAAGTATGATGATGCACACCTGAAAATCTTTTGTAAGTATTGGGATTTTAAGCTCGCAACGATGTTGAGCTCTTTCTCGGTCTAGCTGGATTTTGAGGAAGTTTGTAATTTTCGGATTCTGAAGCTCGCAGCAATGTTGAGCTCTTTTCCGAATTTTGCTGAAGTTTAATGAGATTGGCTCGTTCTCGCAGCGATGTTGAGTTCGAACCTTCTTTAAGAATTCTCCACTGACTATGAGCTCGCAGCGATGTTGAGCTCATCTTCAGGCTTCTTGTCTTTTTCGGAGTATTTTCCTTTTCTTTGGAATTGCCCCGGAACAATGTCAAAATTTTGCTAGAATTTTTGTAGCAGAATTCTGTCATTTTGATGTTGATTGATCTTTTCTCTTCCATCTTTTGAAAGTAGTTCTTCTAGAACGAACAAAGGTAAAGGTCCTGTTACTGATGCACCTCGTCGGTCTGCTAGATCTTCCAATGCGGCCGTTCAGCAGGCTTCGGAGAAGGTCCAGTTTGTGGAGAAGAACTTGGAAGAATGCGATTCCCTCAATCGTGATGAGATGAGACAGCGATTGATCGCTCTCAAAGATGAGGAGTTCTATAAGATCGTGGTAAGCAGCTGTCCCTGGGTTACGGACGATCAGAGCGTTGTGCTCAAGCCTACCTTCTTCTTCGGTGATGCAGTCCCTGACGACTTGACATACCAAAGGAGATGTTTTCAGTTCTCTTACACAGCAGATGGTGAAGAGAGAACTATTTCTACCCGGTCGTCTTTTGATCGGACCATCTCGATCCTGAGCCTTTCTCCCACATGCCCTAAGAGGGAAGATCATCCGAGCTGGGTGAAGAGGACCAGTGTGATTAAGACCGGGGTTTTTGTCGGCGGCCCTTCCGGTTTTGCAGAGAAACCACCTGTCCGTATAAACATGTTGATGCCAGCCAGTGGCTGCCAAGGTTTTTATCATCCATCGATCGATTTGAGACCGGTGGGCCTTGGCGTTTTTCGGGGTGACATCAGCAATTGGGTGAAGCCTTTTCGACTTCGTGGCCGTTTCAGTGCTGACTCGAGCTGGGAGTCATGGACTGATCACACCTGAGGATTGGTGAGGCCGTTCTTCGGGAGGCCGAGATTTTTGATGCGGTTCGCGCTTTTCGAGAAACCGTCGTTTTCTCCGATGAGGCTTTCATGACCATGCTGGAGTCATTCCTTCCACAAACCAACACCTTCATTGTGACGAATGGTGAGATTGGTTTTTCTTTGAAGGAACTGAGTGCCATCACCGGGTTGCCTTTCCTCGGCAAACTCTATGAGGAGTTTATGCCTATTGACAGCGTCCTTGAGGAGCAATCTGAGGAGTTTAGGCTTGTGTACTTTCAGCTCGTCACCTTCTATGGTTTTTTGAAGGAGAAGGAGGGCTCGAAAGTTAGATGCAGCAGTTGGAGAAGTTACAGCTCCAACTTTTTTTATAGCTGGGATTCTTCTGATGGCATGGCCCAAGATGCTAGGGCTAAAACATCAAGTTTGAAGAAGATCGCCGCCATGCGAGAATATTTGAAGAAGTTCTTCGCAAGCACGGATGCCATTTGTCCTGACATTGCATTGCGGTGAAATCTTGCTGTTTACCTCACTTATTGGCTGGGTGAGGCTGTTTTTGCTGGAGGAGATGGAACGCACATCAGGCCTCACTGTATTTTTCCGGCTTGTTAGATGGCGTTTGGAGAGCGGCTGGCTGTGGTACCTGCTCTTTACTCCTATTTGTGTATCGAACTGCAGGCTGCTGCTTTCCTAGTTCGGCTTGGGCTTCCCATGAACAGGGTATTTTCAGCCCATATCTTCTATTCGTGGTATGTATACCACTATCCTAGCTTCCATCATTTGGGAGTTGCACAGGACGAAGATCCCTTTATGATTCGTTTGGCTAGAGGGACAGCCGTTCCCGAATCACTTTTGTCTGCCCGTTTAAGGATCTGACGATTTAGGGACGTCGAGATTGGGCAGTCTTCGGTGAAGCTTTCTCCGGGCTTGCGGAAGAAGGCTTTTGACTTTGGTGTCTCCCGTGATTCGACCAGGGCAGGGTCGGGAAGACACTATGTTTAACAGACGCGAAGAAGAGATGGCTCTTCAACATACGGGTTGGTACGATGGTGTACCGCAGAAATCTTTTCGTCGATATCCAGCCGTATGTCCCTTCGCGTTTTGCATTGCAGCTTGGCTTCTCTCAAGGCGTTGTTGGAGCGCCTTCGAGCATGGTGAAGCGTTTTGGAGGTCTGCAGGATGGGAGAAATGCATGAGCTTTTTATAGCGCCGAGGACACTACCGCCATGATTTCCTATCCTGAGCTACCCACCTTCCAGTCTGCTGGCTTCACGAAGAGCCTCTCAGTGCACCGGGGGCTTTCCAAGAAAGAGCTCGATATTAAGCAATCTCCTGGGAAAGGTCTTGGTAAATCGGATGGTGTCCATCGGAGGAAGTTTTGGCCTTCCTTTCTAGAGAGAAGCACAAGATAGGCTTTCTCAACGGGCAAGACATCATCAGATTAGGAGCTGCACAGGGGATTCCTGGAGAGGTCTTGAGACAGCTGGAGGAGGAGGAGGCCGAGATCGATGCTATGATACAAGCAAAGCATACGAAGGCTTCCATGGAGTCTACTGAGAAAAGTAGACCATCCAGTGAGGACTCTTGTGAGAGGCCTGATGTTGATAGTGGGGCAGGATCGTCGAATAGATTGACCCGTCGAGGCAAGAGGAGGAGAGGACAACGCCGTAACATGAGACGGCACGATAGTCCTTCTGATCTCGAAGTTCCTCTCACCATTGCTGAGGAGGTGTCTGAGGATGCTGACGAGCCTCCAGAGAAGAAGAGCAAAGAAGAGGAGACAGCTGGTATGATCCCCTTTCTTTCCTTTTGTTTCTTCCTTTTTTTTTTCTTGTGAAAGTTTTTGTTTTGATCCGCTGCTTCTTTTTTTTAGCAGAGGATGATGACCTGGTGATGCCTGAGGTTCCTGCCGATGAGGCGATGACGGATCCAGTCGTGGCATTTGAGGAAGAGCCCAGGGACTCTGGAGTGGTTCCAGAACCTTCACCTGGTATGATTTGCTTTGGCTTTTGCTTTTTTTTTTTTTTCTTTTGCTGTCATTTGCTAACATGTAGCTGACTTGCAAGAGGATTCCGACGATTTCGAGCCATCTGTGGACGTAACTTTTGACGATGCTTTGGATGAGCTCAAAGAGGCAGAGAGTACTCCGCCGGTCGTCGATGCAGGTATATTTGCAATAATAATCTTGATATATTTTTGACAAGATTATATTCATACCTTTTTGTCTTTTCTTTTTTTTTTTTCTTTGACAGATTGTGAAGCAGCAGGAGAGATTCCTCCGTCTTCCTCAGAGCCAGAACAGGGGATACCTGCTGCTGATCCAGGAGTAGGGGCTTCTCCTTCTTTCAATGAGTCAGCTTCTTCGATTGGAAAGTGTTTATTGATTACTCTTCCAATGGAGCATGACATGGGCAGTTGCGTGCCAGAGCATGGCGAATCCTCATCTGCACCGCACCTTCAGTATGCAAGGAAGGTGTTGAAGACTGTCTTGAGCTCATGGGTTGAGACTCTTTCTTCAGATCATTTGGAAGCTGGTTTTGGCATGATCAAGCATGTGCAGGACATCCTCGCTGATAAGAAAGAAGTAGGCCTGGATAACGCAAGCGCCAAGGATTTTGTTGAGGAAATCATCGCCTTGGGGAACAAATGGACTGAGACCAAGAGTTTCCCAGATGGTGACTTCTTTGATGAGATATTCATAAAACCTTCCAGCAAAGTCAAAGCTGAACTGACTGAGGTCACGAAGACTCGGAGGCAGATCGTTCGGGAGAAGAACGTTACCGAGTTATCCATCATGGGGCTGAAGCAAGACTTGGACCGCCTTGATAAGGAGGTTGTCGAGGCTAGGCAGCGTCTTGATCTTTTGGAGGAAGAGGCTGCTGCCAAATTGACCGCTATTGTGGAGGCTCGTGACAAGGAGGGGACTCTCATTCGCCAGGTTGAGGAAGCTGAAGGTAATGTCCGGAAGAAGACTCAAGAGCATGAGCAGTGGCAGGTCCTCTGGGAAGATCTTCCTCGTGCTGTAGATGGGTCACAGCATTCGGCCGCGTTTTATGGGGACATTCTGAAGAAGCGTGGCCTAAAAACATTGGAAGTTAAGGCCAAGGGTCTGCTTGAGGAGTTGAACCTTTGGTTGAAGACCATGTCAGATTGAGCTCCTGAGTTGTAACAAACTCTTTTCTTCTTTTTTTTTTTGGTACCTCCATGTATAAACAATTTTGGTACTATATTTTGTATCCCCTTCCTTTCACTTAAATCATTTTTTTGATGAAAACAATTTTGAGCAAAAGTTGATGGGAATGTTTTGTCAAAGAGTTGTTTTGGGCATGAAAGCCAATTTTTGTGGCAAAAAGCCTGGTTTTATTTATGGTTTGAAAACCGAAATTTTGGATGGCATGAAAACCTAATTTTTTCTGTGGCATGGGAGCCAAATTTTATTTGTGGCATGGGAGCCAAAAATTTGAGATGGCATTAGAGCCAAAGTTTTTGAGATGGCATGAAAGCCGAATTTTGGAATGGCATAGAAGCCGAATTTCATTTTGTGGCATGGGAGCCAAATTTTGTTTGTGGCATGAGAGCCAAAATTTTTGTTTGTGGCATGAGAGCCAAGGTTTTTTTTGGTTGTGGCATGAGAGCCAAAGTTTTTTGGATGGCGTGAAAGCCGATTTTTGGAATGGCATAGGAGCCGAATTTTAAAATGGCATGAAAGCCGAAGATTTTTTTTTGATGGCGTGAAAGCCGAATTTTTTTTGTTTTGGCATTTATAGCCGAATTTGGCGTTTATAGCCGGATTTTGGCGTTTATAGTCACTTTTTGGCGTTTATAGCCGGATTTTGGTGTTTATAGCCGATTTTTTTTTTGCGTTTATAGCCGGATTTTGTTTTATTAGTTGTTTGTTTTGTTTTGGCATGGAATCCAGATTTTTGAAAACCAAGTTTTGTTTTGTTGGCATGAAAGCCGATTTTGGCGTTTATAGCCGAATTTTGGCGTTTATAGCCGGATTTTTTTTGTTTTGGCATTTATAGCCGAATTTGGCGTTTATAGCTGCTTTTTGGCGTTTATAGCCACTTTTTTGTTTTCAAAATGCAGGTATCGACTAAATGTCGCCTCCCCGCTGAATGGTCTTGCAAGTATCGATGGAATGTCGCTTCCTTGCTCATTTGGTTTTGCGAGTATTGATGGAATGTCACTTCCTTGCGGGCTAGGTTTTGCGAGTATCGACGGAATGTCGCTTTCTCGCGAATTGGGGTGCAAATATCGACTAAGCATTGCTTCCCTGCTTTTCCCAAAACTTTTGGTTTTGCGGGTACTGACTTGGTGTCGTTTCCCCGCGATTTTTTTTTGAAATTTGAGGTTTTCTCAAACCATTTGAAATTTGGGTTGTGGATAGCAGCTGGAATATTGCGTCTCCACGATTTTTTGAAATTTGGGTTGTAGATATCAACTGGTTTGTTGCTTCTCCACGATTTTTGAAATTTTGCAAGTATCGAATGGGGTTCGCTTCCTCGCGATTTTTTGGGTTTTGGAAGTATCGAATGGGGTTCGCATCCTTCCGGTTTTTGGGTTTTGCGAGTATCGACTAAGTGTCGCTTCCCCGCGGTTTCTAAAAACCAATTTTTTTGTTTAGAGACACGAGGGTCATAAATTTTGGATTAAAACCATTTTGGTTGTAAGAACCAAGGCAGACTAGGGTGAAAATTCCAGAGTCCTGGTTTTTGTTTCAAACCATGAATTTTGGGTTCAAGGATCGAAAATTTTGATTAAGTCCGGGAAGAGGCTCCTAAACTTGGATTTTTGGATTTGATGATTTTTTTTTGAACAATGAAACGATGAAAGTAAGCATTGTTTTGAGAGATTGTTTTTTTGGGAACTTCAACATAAAGATGAAAATTTCAAAATGGGTGGGTTTGACGAGCAAGTACCTTGGAAATACGGCGACCATGCACCCAGGGTCGCCGGCGACCATAGGGCTTTGGCCCGTTTGAGGAAGTTTTCAAGGGTAGTACCGCTTCAAAAACTTGCCATTGATGGATAGCATACATCTGTCTCCTTCCATATTTAGAAGAGCGTATGTACCGTTGGAGAAGACTTTGTCGATGACGAAGGGTCCCTCCCATTTTGGTTCGAATTTGCCTTTAGATCTGTGGGCAAAGACTATGAGTTTTTTTACTGCAAGAACCAAGTCACCCTTTTTGTAGGCGCGTTGCCTGACCTTTTTGTCGAAAGATCCTGCCATGCGTGCTTGGTACAACTCAATGCTTTGTAGAGCTTCGAGTCGTCTTTCATCGAGATTATCCAGCTCTTGGAGTCTCAATTTGACATTGCTTTCTTCCGTCATGTCATTTTGTAAAGATACCCTTAAGGAAGGAATATGTACTTCCAAAGGGACAACAGCTTCGCATCCATAGACCAAGGAGAATGGTGTGCAATGGGTTAGTTCTTGAACGGTGGTTCGATAGGCCCACAAAGCTTCCAGTAGTTTGTCGCCCCAGTCTCTTTTGTGACGAGATACCATTTTCTTGAGAATTTTGCAGAGTGTCTTGTTGAAGGCTTCTGCTAGTCCATTCGCTGCTGGATTATATGGAGTCGAATGACAACTTTGGATTTTGCACTTGTCGCAATACCTGTATAATCTGTGATCCCGGAATTGTGGTCCGTTATCATGGACGAATCTTTTAGGTATGCCGAAGCGACAAATAATGTTGGTGAGCAAGAACTGAAGGACTGATGAGGTCTTCATTTCGCTGAGCGCAAATGCTTCTGACCACTTGGAGAAATAATCCATAGCGGCGAAGATGAAAGCGATGACCTTTGCTTGATGGGGGAGAAATGGGACCTATGATGTCCATACCCCAGGCTTCGAAAGGCCATGAGATTGCTGTTGGATGTAGCCATTTTGGAGGCATGTGGACATAATCTCCGTGAATTTGGCATTTTTGGCAGCGCTTGGCAAATTGCATTGCATCAGCTACCATGGTAGGCCAATAATAACCTAGCCTTTTTATCTGGTTGTAGAGCTTAGGGCCAGCCTGATGGGCTTCACAAAGACCAGCATGAACTTCTTTGAGAGTTTCCTCAGCCTCTTGTTGTGACAAGCAGCGTAGGAGTACTCTGTTGAAGGATTTTCTGTAAAGTGCTTTTGAAGGTATATCCAAATGAAAGTTCGGGGCTCGTCTTTGGATGCTTACCCGTTCTTTTGGATCTTTAGGTAGGATTCCGAACATGATATATTCAATGAACGGATCTCTCCAGTCGCCAATCGGAGGTTTGAGGATGGACATCCGGCTTCCAACCAGTTGGTGGCATTCAGCAACTGCTTGGTGTGTGTTGAGAGGAGGGAGAATCCTTCTTTGACACACCGTGACTTGCATGTTTTCTCCTTCTTGGATTGCCATGGATGTGGCGAGTCGAGCCAGGGCATCTGCACGGATGTTTTCACCTCTGAGGATGTGGGTGATATGGCAGATGTTGAATTTTTGTCGAAGTGACTGCGCCTTTTTGTATTAAGGTAGCAAATCAGGCTTCCTGACTTCATATTTCTGATTCATCTGGTTGACGACCAGCTGAGAGTCTCCAAAAGCTTCCAGCGTGGTGATGCCGGATTCGAGGACGAGTTCCAATCATACAATCAGGGCTTGGTACTCAGCTGCATTGTTTGAACATGGTTCCAGTAGCGAGAAGGCGTGTGGAATCATGTATTTGTCGGGATTGACAAAGAGGATGCCGATTCCCGATATTTGCTTTCTTTTTTCATTTGTCCTGGTTGCACCGTCAAAGTACATGTCCCAGGAAGCGTTTGACAAGGAAGTTTCCACATTGTAAACAAATTCGTCTGGGAGATCATCCCTGAGTGGAGAATCTTTAGGCAATGGATACTCTGCGAGGAAGTCTGCTAGAGCTTGGCCTTTGATTGCTTTTTGTGGTACATACCTAATATCAAACTGTGATAGAAGGATGGACCATTTTGCCAGTCGGGCATTGAGAGAACCTGCTTTTATGACAAGGACCTTTAGGAGGTTGATCCTCGAAATCAGGTAGACTGTGTTCGACAGCAGATACTGACGCAGCTTTTGTACAGCGAACATTACTGCAAGGCATTCTTTTTCGACTAGGGAGTAGCGATGCTCTGCACCTACCATCATGCGGCTAAGGTAATATAGAGCAGCTTCTTTTCCGTCGTCATTTTCTTGTGCGAGCAGAGCACCCAAAGAGTAGTCGAGGGCTCTTGTGTACAAGATAAATGGTTTTCCAGTTGTGGGGGCAGCCAGCACTGGAGGTTTGGTGAGGTATGCTTTGATGTCTTGAAATGCATTTTCACATTCAGCATCCCAGACAAAGTCCACGCCTTTCTTCATTAAGCGAGAAAATGGATGGCATCTCCCTGATAGATTGGAGATGAACCGTCGAATGTAGGCCAGCCTTCCTTGAAGCCCTTTTAATTCTCTTAGGGTTCTGGGAGATGGTATTTCCAGGATAGCCTTGACTTTGGTAGGGTCAGGTTCTATTCCAGCTTTCCGTATTATGAATCCGAGAAACTTACCCGATGAGACACCGAAGAAGCACTTTAGTGGATTCATCCGCAATTTGTGTTTGCGAAGTCGGAGGAAGACTTCTCGAAGATCATCGAGATGGTCTTCTTTTTTTCTGCTTTTGATGGCGAGTCGTCAACATAGCATTCGACCATCTTGTACTGCATATCTTGGATTATTTTCATCATAGCCCTCTGATATGTTGCACCTGCATTTTTCAGACCAAACGGCATAACAGTGTAGCAATACACGCCGAATGGTGTCCGAAATGATGTATGCCTTTCATCTTCAGGATGCATCTTTATCTGATTATAGCCAGAGAATCCATCCATGAATGTCATTCGCTCGAACCCATAGGTGTTGTCAATCATCACCTCTGGTATGGGGAGCGGGAATTCATCTTTAGGACATGCACTATTCAGGTCTCTGTAGTCAATACAGACCCTTATCTTCCCTTTTTTTTTTGTCACGGGGACGATGTTGGCCAACCATTCAGGATGCTGTTCCTCGCGGATGAAGCCAACGTTTTTGAGGTTCTGAACTTCTTGTTCAATTTTGTCCATCACGTCGGGACGGAATCTTCTTTGGCCTTGTTTGATAGGCTTGATTTCTTTTTGCAAGTTGAGCTTGTGGACCGCTACTTTGGGATCCAGGCCAGGCATTTCAACATAAGACCATGCAAAGCAATCAACGAACTCACGAAGAAAAGAGATATACTCGGGTAACTCATCATCCTTTATATTCTTGCTTATGAATACAGGACGTGGGTTATCAGATGCTCCCAAGTCTATCTTTTGGACAGGATCTTCTGTCGGAAGGTTTGAAGGTGGTCCCTCCACAATGTTTTCGGAGGTTTCCAACTCAACAAGACCTTCTGGAGTGCCAAAGGCATTTTTAGACTGAGGGTCTGTTTCTGTCCATGAATCTTCTTGATCAGTATCCTTCTCAAGGCTATCCTTTTCAAGGCTTGCAATGAGATGGTCCCAATCATTTGCTGGAATTGGGTTGAAGTAGAGTACTTCTTTTGGAGACGATGATTCTTCTGGGACAGAGAACCGCTCGTCTGTGTCTTCGGGCAGTTCCTCTTTATCATCAGAGAAATTATAGCAATTGGAGGAGCTTTCTGGACCCTTGACGAGTGACTCCTCAAAGAGATATCTAGGGATATCAATTTCTTCATGAGATGTTGAGGCTTGGTCGGCAAAGCGACTTTGCAGCCATGGCGTCAATTGTCTCATAGGAGCGGTAGGATCATACCCCAAACCATATGAAGTCTTGCCTTTGTGAAGGTGGACATCCTTGCTTTTGAAGGGTTTTTTGTCTGCGAATACTCGATGTATCAAGCCATCGTCACCAACGAACTTGATGCACTGATGTAGAGTTGAAGGGACGACACCATTCTCATGTATCCAGGGGCGTCCAAGGAGTATATTGTAACATGAAGGGGTCTTTATCGCATACACGGTGACTTCAAAAATAAGATCACCGATTTGCAATTTGAACCTGATTTTGCCGATAGGCCTTTGAGCGCTGCCGTCATATCCGAAGATGGATACAAACGTGTGACTCAGCTCGCTAGGTGGGATGCCCAGCTCTTCGAGTGCCGAAGTAGAAATGAGGTTGAGTGCAGAACCAGGATTGATCTGAACTCTGTGTACTGGCATTTCTTTGACGTACCCCGTAAAGTACAAGGGACGGTTGTGCTTTGTTTCGCCTAGGAGGAGATCATCCTTGTCGAAGGCAATTGTTGCACTTGCTGCTTTTTGTATCGAGAGGCATTCTTTGCTTGATCCCTCAGTTTTCTTCTTTTCTCCCTTTGAGGGAGTATTTGATTTTTTGACCCTATAGTCCATTTCAATTTGTAGGACTTGTGGGGCATGTTTGTCGACATCCGCATTCAGCCTTTGTAGTTCTGAAATGAGACTATCACGAGTTTGTGGAGACATTCGCAATAAGTCAAAGATGTGCAGACGTGCAGGTATGTGTTTGAAGTGCTCAATCAAGTCGTACTTGAAAGCCTCCTTCGGGCCTGCATTTTCATTATTATTGCCACTTGGGGCGCTTACATCTTGCTTTCCCGAAGGATTTACATAAGAAGAAGAGGGTTGATTGTAATTTTTGTGGTAATCCCGGCCAGAACGGGTACCTCTACCAACTTCAAGAGCCTCTAGAGAAGGGTCTTCTTTTGGAAGATCGTTCTCAGGATCAAGAGGTTTATCCTTTGCTGAGGACGTCTTTGTAACAGCATTGGCGTCTTCAGTGATTGTGTTGCACGGAGCAATTTCCGGGAACAAGTCCTGAACAGCAGCCGACAACTTTTCTTTATTAGCCCAGACATCGCCTGTGAGATAGGGTATCTGGGACTAGTTGACTGAGTTTTCATTGAAGAGGATTTCATTGGCAAAAGTTTCTTCAAGATGATCAATCGGGAGAGGCTTGAGTTCCGATGTCACAGCTTCAGGAGACGAGGGCTGAGAGGATGTTATCTCAGTGGAAGTCACCTGAGAGGATGTAGCTCCGGAAGATACGCTGCCGGTTGGGGAGTACGTGTCTTCGGAAGCTTCAGAGGCACTGTCGTCCTGAGCTATTGCATTGCAGGTTATCCTGACAGGAGGTGCCCCTAGTGTAGACTGTTGGAAATCGGACTCATTATCGGATGTGAGAGGATCATCGATCCAACTGTTTTCTCCATTTTTAGGAGTTAAGGGAGAAAGTTCCCGCTGATTTTCAGGGACTTCCGGTTCTGGATCATGACGAAGATTGCTGCGATCCTGCTCCTGCTCTATGGAAAGATGTTGCAAGATTCTTGCATATTCCTCAAGATCAGGCATGAGAGCCAAATCTTCTTCGTCATTTGCTCCTTGTGGTTCGCCCATGTTGGGTTCCATTGAAAGATTTGTTGGTGCTGGATCGACAGCGTTTTCTTGAACAGGGTCCTGGTCTTCTTTATCATCAGACCAAAATCCTTTTGGTTGTAATGGGTTATACCAGATTACTGGCATAAGATGAGACTCGGGAATCCATTCCTCGTCGGAGAGGTATTCTCCTGTTTCAAAGGATTCTTCCCACTCATCTATATCACTGGACTCGTATCCATTCATGGAGAATCCAACTACTGAGTTGTAAGAGTATGATGCCCCCTGCATGTTTCCATTTTTGTATAGAAGTGGCATGAAATCATCAAGAGTGAATTTTCTTACCGCCTTGGAAGTTTTGGGAAGAGATTATTCCGTCATCCCTAGTGAAGCAGTGGAAGAAGTTTCTGGTTTTTCAAGGACTTCTTGTTTTGGTTGAGACTTCTGCTGCTGTTTGAGCTTGCAGAGTTGTCTCTTGGCTTGCCTTCGCTGCTGAGCGGTCGGCTTTGTTTTGACGATCTCCCAATTTTCATCATCTAGGAGATCGGGATGCACCCATATAGGCTGTCCATCTGATGTTGGATAGGGAACCAATTCTTGGGACGCTTGAGCCATTTTTATCACCTTGAATGAAGTAGTGATCTTCTCCTTCAGTGACTTTGAAGTTTGCCGACATGACACCATGTTGACAGAGGCGGGGCCATAGTTTTTATCAAAGGTTATGACTCCGTTTTTCCACATCTCATTGATCTTCTCTCTCACAACGAAGCATTGATTGAGAGGATGTGAGATCATCTGATGGTATGGACAGTATCAGGGATCATTGGTTTTACCAACATCTCCCGGTCTTTTGGGCTCTGGCAAAATGAGTTTGCCATTTGCAAGGAGAGCCTCAAAGATTTCTTTAACATCTTCATCGAATGGATATTTCTTTTCTACACGTTCTTTGAAGGCATCAGAGAGTTCAGGTCTTTTATGTGCAGTTTTGTTTTCAAGTTTCTTTGGTTGCTGAGGAGCTGACTCAGTCTGTACGTTGAGAACCTCCTTTTTCTTTGGTTTTGAGGTTGTAACAGCAGTCGGCTCTTTTTTTGATGATTTCTGACTGTTGAGGTCTTTGATCACCATTTCAGCTTCCATGGAAGCTTCGAGGAGTTCTCCCAGGTTCTTTGATTTGTTGCCGATGATCATGGAGTGGATTTTTGCTCTCATATTGTTACGGCAGATGTCGACTAGCGACGCTTGTGGCAGCACATCTGAGCATTTGTACGCCATTGCCTTCCACTTGTGAATGAAGTCATAAGTTGACTCATTCTCTCCCTGTTTTAGGCTGCAGAGTTGAGCCATAGTAACAGGATGATCCTCACCTTGGAAGTGGGTCAGGAAGCGTGTCTCTAGCATAGCCCAGTTTTGGATGGAGTTCTCTGGTAGAGTGGAGTACCAATCAAAGGCTGTACCTTTTATGGTACTTGTAAAGAGGCAAATCTTGAGGGCATCTTGATCCGCAATAGCTCCCGTCAGGATCTTGAAATGGATGACATGCTGTCTGGCTGAACCTTTTCCAGTATATGTCTAGAGAGTAGGTTGTTTGAATTTTGCAGGGAACGGAACCGAGTCCATCCATAGAGGGTAGGGTGGCTTGATCCCATGTTCCTTTAATGTATCCTCTTCTTTTGCTTTTGCGAGGATATCGTCCACGTCCTTTCTGGTAAGGGCGTGAGACTCATTGTTTTCTGCATTACCCTCATCATCTTCATGATTCGGAGGGGTTTCATTGTTAGGTGGTGGACGTTGTAGAGTGAGAATAAGGTTTTCCATCAGAGCCTCAATTCTCTGTTGTCCTTACTCCAACTGCTGGATGCGTGCGGTTACATCGTCATGCTGTGGAGGCGGCTTAGAACTTGTAGCTAAGACATTCATCCCTCAAGATTCGAACAAAGAAATCGTCCTGGTGACTGAGTTGGGGCTCATTCTTCTGGATGAAGAATCTGAAGAGTGGTTACTCCGGTGTTCTTGGCTTGCAAGAGTGGAAGATTCTTCCAGATGTGTTCGTGTCCGGGAGACGCTGCGAGTCACTGGACGTCTAACACTGATTTTGGTTGCTGACTTCTGGCGTTTTCTGGTTTTGCCAACCATATGAACAGCAACGAATTGGTCGGGTCTTTCTTTTTTGACCCATTTGTTTGAGACGTGGAGAGTAGAACGCTGGGTTCTTTGTTTCTCGAGTCTCTTTTGTCGATATGCAGTGCGGCGACGCATACGACGAGAAATTTGAGCTTCAGTCAGCTCTGGCTGGGCTCTGGCGATGAAGGATGTAGTCCTTCGTGCGCAGCAGCTGAGTTTGTCTTCTTTGAAGCTTGGCAAGGACAGAATCTAGACGCGGTCCTTTGCCTGTCGTAATGAAGACTTGAATTTTGCGAGCTTAGCCCCTGTTGAGATGAAGGGTCAACTCGCGGGAGTGCAGGCTTCAGTATGTTTTTGTGTAGGCCTAACAATGCAGGATTTGATTTTGGGCTTGTAGGAGCAAGCCGGCTCATGATGATTTTGTTTGTTTTTTGGGCGGAGGGTAGGTTTCTCCTCTTTCTTGTAAGAGAGAGGGTAGAACTGATTCTCCTTGAGAGGGGCCAAGTATGCTGGCTTTGCAGATGTTCGGGACCTCCATTGCTTTGGTGAAGATCTCGGGGACCAAGTTTTGGTGTAAACCTGGTTTCTTATGGGTTAAGGCTTCGTGGGAACGCCACGGGCTTCAGGCTTCTTCATGTTCGCCCTTGGTGCAATGTTAGTGACACATTGCGGAGCGGTTTTCTGCTTCTTGGCAGGTACAGTGTCTTTTGCTGGAAGTGGGAATGGTCCCAGCGATCCTAAGACTATGGTCCGGGGAGTTGAAGTTGACCCGGTGTTTGGAGAGTTGTCGAGGGAGATGACGCTTCGGCAACTGGTAGGGCGCTTATGCTTGTTTTGCTTGTCTTGAAGCATAAGCTGGTACTTGTTCTCATCGAAAGTGATGGTCAATGAAGCTGCCATTGTTAGTTTTGGAAAACTTCTGAAACAAGACCAAATCCATTAGTAATCACAGGAATATGGTGATCATAAATGGAGAACAACTATGGTTTTGTCTTTTCAAATCACTTGAGGGGACATGGCCCAACCCAAGGATGATGAAGAAGGCAAAAAGCCATAGAGGATACAATTGTTATAAAATGCAAGTATGGTAGGCTCAGAGTGAGCGTTCTAGTGACTGCTAGAAGCAATTGTAGACCTTAATTCAAATTACCGAGAAGCAAGGCTCACTCGAGGTAAAATGATATAAGGTTGGAGATACAAATGTGTCGGTCGCGAATACAGTAGACTCGAAAGGGCGTACTAGCACCGCTAGGCACAAATGTTGCAAATCGCATCCTTGGGAAGGACACGAGATGGGATTTTTTTTTGAAAGGTCAAAATTTGGATTCATAAAGGAGAGCAAATGGTGTTCCAATCCGAACAAAGGCTCAACATTTCTGCGAGCGCTAAATTCAGAAGGGAAGGAACCAGAATTTCTCGGATGTGAATCCAATAATGACGGAAGTTTTTTTTTTTTTTTTTGGAAGGTCAAGATTGAATTTATCGAAGAGAGCAAATTGTGTTCCATTTCAAACAAAGGCTCAACATTTCTGCGAGCGCTAAATCCGAAAGGGAAAGAACCGAGATTTCTCAACTCTGAATTCAAAAGTGACAGAAGTTTTTTTTGAAAGGTCAAGATTGAATTCATCGAAGAGAGCAAATGGTGTTCCATTCCGAACAAGGCTCAACATTTCTGCGAGCACTAAATTCGAAAGGGAAAGAACCAAGATTTCTCAACTCTGAATTCAAAGTGACATAAGTTTTTTTTTTTAAAGATTTTTTTTAGGGGATTTTTTTAAAAGGTACACATAGATTTCCAATTCGATCTTATGAAACCTTAGTAGATAGATCAGCCCCCAGGTAAGGGTATGATTACTTAATGAACTCGTTTGGAGGACCCTTGCTTCGAACAGTCTAGCTGTCTCCACACTCTGGACAAGGCTTTTCTTAAATCCACTTTGGTCAAAGAACGCAACTGGTGGAACCTTAGTGTTTTTTTTAACTCTTTTTTGAAAGGTTTTTTTAATAAACTCATCAAAGAGAACGAATGGTGTTACAATCCGAACAAAGGCTCAACATTTCTGTGAGCGCTAAATCTGAAAGGGAAGGAACCAAGGTTTCTCAAATTTGAATGCAAAAGAGAGAAAACTAATTTTCTTTTGAAATTATAATTTTTTTTTGAAATCCCAATTGGACTCATCAAATAGAAAAGATGGCCCAATCCCCGATATAAATGATAGCTGCCAACATTTCTGTGAGCTATCAAGTTCAAAGAGGAGAGGATCAAAATTTCTCAAAGTTGAATCTTGAGAAAGAGAGATCATTTTTTTTTTTTGAAAGAATTTGAAATGAAGGTGTTTTTTTTTTTTTTGAAATCCCAATTGGACTCATCAAAGAGAAAAGATGGCCCAATCCCCGATATGAACGATAGCTGCGAACATTTCTGTGAGCTATCAAGTTCGAAGAGGGAAGGATAAAAATTTCTCAAAGTTGAATCTAAGAAAAGAAATCAGATTTGTTTTTTTTTTTTTTTTTTGAAGTGAGAAAGAACAATTGAAATCCCATCTGATATTTTTTTAGATGCAAAATGCAACACAGGCCACCAACTAGAAAGGAGCCAAGTAATCAAAGAATCATGTTCTCAAGTCAACGTGTCCCACCGGGTGTGCCAACCTGATGGACCCGAAAAGGGGAATCTTCCGTCCTCTCCCTCCGCACCCCGGGGCCTGACCTGGGTCTCGGCGGAGGAGGGAAGATCTCGGGGATCAACATTTTTGTACGGGTATGCCAGATTTACTTTCTACTTGGAATTTGGAATGGTAATAATCCGGAGATTCACCTTCACAAGTGGAAAGGAAATCAATCCTTTTTTCTAACTTTTCAAATTGCATTAATATTAAGAAAAGAGACAAGTTTGGTTTTTTAGAATGCCGTAGGAGGCGTTTTTGTTTGTTTACCGTAAAAGGCGATTTTGCCGTGAAAGGCGATTTTACAAAACTCATCAAATGTGAAAGACAAAAATTTTGATTTCTTTTTGTCTCTTTAAGAAATGGATCTAACTTCTCAGGAGATTATAGGGACACGTTGAGATCGACGGTCGCAAGTCATGTGTGGGCTTCGCCATCGTCCTTCAAATGAGAACATGTGATGCTTTGATTCCTTGGCTTGGCTCCTAACCTCAGTTTTTTAAAGGATAAGGACCAAGAGGAGGTCCTATATCTAGTAAACAAACCGAGTAAACGAGCTGAAAAGCCGCGTTTAGGCCATGTTGGAGAAGGAGGAGACCTTGGAGGGGGGGGGGGGGGGTAAGGGTCGTTGATCACCTTGTGATGCTTCTGGTAGCAAAGTAGCAGGACTTCGTCTCTCTCTTGGATTTTCTGGATTTTCAGAGCTTGCACTTGGTATCTATTTTCATCATGCTTTCTTCTTGGAATGGACCTCCTTTTATAGGCTTTTGGTAGCCATGAGGTGTTTATTGGCATTGATGATCATGACGAAAGAATTTATGAGGAGTTACAAATTGATTTTGTAACTCCTTTTTCATGGCTTGTGATTGGCCGATGAAGGTAGTGGGCTTTTAATTGCCTTTATGCTTCATGATGATGGGAGTTTCATGGGTTTAATGCCATGATTACTTGGATTTGTAACTCCCAAATGCTTGAATCTGATTGGGCCGTCTAAAATAATGAGTTAATGACCGCATTAAGTTGTCATAAACGGGTCAATTAACGTCATTAAGTGGTCGCCAGGCATGTGAAGAGTCGCGGGCCGCGCCGCGCCTTTTGAGATTCTTCTTGCGATCATCACAGGTGGATCCACGCATTGTTTGATGTCGGATTGTGATGCAATTTTAGACATTAGTTGATGTTGGTGGGCCAGTGACATCTGTCTTGTCGATTTCACGATCAGTCGGACAGAAAGTGCACTTTCTTGGTCAGCCGGTTGGCGATCTTGGAGCGATCGGTGATGATTTCATGCTTTCGACTGCGGATCCGAGATATCGACGAAGATCAGTAGTTTTCGAGCATCAAAATTTGGATTTTCCGAAAATCACAGAGGCTGGAACACCCGAAACGCGAAAAGATCAAAAAACGATCAATTTGGTGCAAAATCTGGCGACCCGGATTTGCAGGGTCGCCGGGCAACCATGCACCCAGCCAAGGTCGCCGGCGACCTTAGGGTTTTTTGCCCTTTGGTCGCCGAGCTTCGTTCTCGGCCGATTTTGCGTCTTTTTCGTTCCTTTTTTCTTTTGTATTTTTCTTAACATTCTTCCTCAATTATTGACTTCATTTTCTTGGAGAAAACTCGACAAGAACCCGCGCGAAATCGGAGCACAAAGTTTCCCATTTTTCGGGAAAGCCGAAGACTTTGTAGCCGATTTTCCGTCAAGAGTCGAAACTAGGTCAAACGATCTTGGAATGACCTGAAAATTGAGGTGAAGCTTCTTGAATAGTGGATAGGACCAACCATGGGCTTTTATTTGAGTTTTGAAGCCGTTTGGGGTCCCATCGATGCTTGACTTGATTTTGCTGCGGGGAAAATACCGAGCTTTGATATCTGGTCAAACGATGTCCGATTGACCTGAAATTTGACGAGGAGCCTATTGGAGTCATTTTGAGACGTTCCATGGGCTCCGTTTTGGATGTCATGGTCCCAGGTTGCTCCGCCACCGGTAGGCTTGATTTTCTCTCAGAGCATCGAAACCTGGTCAAACGTTGTCAGAATGACCTGAAATTCGACGTGCAGCCCTTTGGAGGCATGTTGAAGCCACTCATGTACTTGGTTTGATGAGTGATGGCCTCGGTGGTTCCCGCCGCCGGGAGGCTTGATTTTGCTGTTTGAGCTTTGATGGAGAGTCAAACATTGTCGGTTTGACTTGAAATTTGGCATGGAGCCCTTTGGAGACATTCTGGAGTCATCCGTAGGCTCTGATCAAAGTTTTGACGTCTTTGATGATGTCGCCGCCGGGTGCGCTTGTTTAGCTGTCAGAGCAGTGAAGTTAGGCCAAACGATGTCGGAATGGCCCGAAACCTCAGGTGTACCCTTCTTTTGGCTGCCTTGAAGGATCTCTCAGTTTCTGTCTGATTCTGATAAGATCTGATGATTGAAGTAGCCTTGCCTGTTTTGTAGCAGGATGCAACTTCATGAGGCTTCTTGATGCTGAGGAGACATATTGACTTTTTTGGTGTCAACAATGGCGTACAAATGCTCAGATGTACTGCCACAAGCATCGCTAGTCGACATCTGCCGTAACAATATGAGAGCAAAAATTCGCTCCATGATCATCGGCAACAAATCAAAGAACCTGGGGGAGCTTCTCGAAGCTTCTATGGAAGCTGAAATGGTGATCAAAGACCTCAACAGTCAGAAATCATCAAAAAAAGAGCCGACTGCTGTTACAACCTCAAAACCAAAGAAAAAGGAGGTTCTCAATGTGCAGACTAAATCAGCTCCTTAGCAACCAAAGAAACCTGAAAAAAAAAATTGCAGGTAAAAGACCTGAACTCTCTGATGCCTTCAAAGAACGTGTAGAAAAGAAATATCCGTTCGATGAAGATGTTGAAGAAATCTTTGAGGCTCTCCTAACAAATGGCAAACTCATTTTGCCAGAGCCCAAAAGACCGGGAGATGTTGGCAAAACCAATGATCCCCGATACTGTCCATACCATCAGATGATCTCACATCCTCTCAATCAATGCTTCGTTGTGAGAGAGAAGATCAATGAGATGTGGAAAAACGGAGTCAAAGCCTTTGATAAAAACTATGGCCCCGCCTCTGTCAACATGGTGTCATGTCGGCAAACTTCGAAGTCACCAAAGGAGAAAATCACTACTTCATTCAAGGTGATAAAAATGGCTCAAGCGGCCCAAGAATTGGTTCCCTATCCAACATCAGATCGACAACTTATATGGGTGCATCCCGATCTCCTAGATGATGAAAATTGGGAGATCGTCAAAACAAAGCCGACCGCTCAGCAACGAAGGCAAGCCAAGAGACAGCTCCGCAAGCTCAAACAGCAGCAGAAGTCTCAACCAAAATAAGAAGTCCTCGAAAAAGCAGAAACTTCTTCCACTGCTTCACTAGGGACGACGGAAGAATCTCTTCCCAAAACTTCAAAGGCGGTAAGAAAATTCACTTTTGATGATTTCATGCCACCTCTATACAAAAATAAAAATGTGTAGGGGGCATCATACTCTTGCAACTCGGTAATTGGATTCTCCATGAATGGATACGAGTCCAGTGATACTGCCAGTGATATTGATGAGTGGGAAGAATCCCTTGAAACAGGAGAATACCTCTCCGACGAGGAATGGATTCCCGAGTCTCATCTTATGCCAGTAATCTGGTATAACCCATTACAACCACAAGGATCTTGGTCTGATGATGAAGAAGACCAGGGCCCTGCTCAAGAAAACGTTGTTGATCCAGCACCAGCAAATGCTTCAGTGGAACCCAACATGGGCAAACCACGAGGAGCGGATGACGAAGAAGATTTGGCTCCCATGCCTGATCTTGAAGAATATGCAAGAATCTTGCAACATCTTGCCATAGAGCAGGAGCAAGATCCCATCAATCTTCGTCATGATGCAGAACTGGAAGTCCCTGAAAATCAACGGGAACTTTCTCCCTCAACTCCTGAAAATGGAGAAAACAGTTGGATCAATGATCCTCTTACATCTGAGGATGAGTCCGATTCCCAACAATCTACACTGGGGGCATCTCCTATCAGGATAACCTGCAATGCAATAGCTCAGGACGACGTGCCTCTGAAGCTTCTGAAGACACGTACTCCCCAACCGGTAGCGTATCTTCCGGAGTTACATCCTCTCAGGTGACTTCCACTGAGATAACATCCTCTCAGCCCTCGTCTCCTGAAGCTGTGACATCAGAACTCAAGCCTCTCCCGATTGATCATCTTGAAGAAACTTCTGCCAATGAAATCTTCTTCAATGAAAACTCAGTCAATTGGTCCCAGATACCCGATCTCATGGGCAATGTCTGGGCTAATAAAGAAAAGTTGCCAGCTGCTGTTCAGGACTTGTTCCCGGAAATTGCTCCGTGCAACACAATTACTGAAGACACCAATACTGTTACAGAGACATCTTCAGCAAAGGATCAACCCCTTGATCCTGAGGGTGATCTTCCAAAAGAAGACCAGTCTCTAGAAACTCTTGAAGTTGGTAAAGGTACCCGTTCTGGCCGGGATTACCACAAAAATTACAACCAACCTTCTTCTTCTTATGTAAATCCTTCAAGAAAGCAAGTTGTAAGCGCCCCAAGTGGCAACAATAATGAAAATGCAGGCCCGAAGGAGGCTTTCAAGTACGACTTGATTGAGCACTTCAAACACATACCTGCACGTCTGCACATCCTTGACTTATTACGAATGTCTCCACAAACTCGTGATAGTCTCATTTCAGAAATACAAAGGCTGAATGCGGATGTCGACAAACATGCCCCACAAGTCCTACAAATTGAAATGGACTATATGGTCAAAAAATCAAATACTCTCTCAAAGGGAGAAAAGAAGAAAACTGAGGGATCAAGCTATGAATGCCTCTCGGTACAAAAAGCAGCAAGTGCAACAATTGCCTTCGACAAGGATGACCTCCTCCTTGGCGAAACAAAGTACAACCGTCCCTTGTACTTTACGGGGTACGTCAAAGAAATGCAAGTACACAGAGTTCAGATCGATCCAAGTTCTGCACTCAACCTCATCTCTACTTCGGCACTCGAAGAGCTGGGCATCCCACCTAGCAAGCTGAGTCACACATTTGTATCCATCTTCGGATATGACGGCAGCGCTCAAAGGCCTATCGGCAAAATCAGGTTCAAATTGTAAATCGGTGATCTTATTTCTGAAGTCACCGTGTATGCGATAAAGACCCCTTCATGTTACAATATACTCCTTGGACGCCCGTGGATACATGACAATGGTGCGTCCCTTCAACTCTACATCAGTGCATCAAGTTCGTTGGCAACGATGGCTTGATACATCGAGTGTTTGCAGACAAAAAACCCTTCAAAGGAAGAGATGTCCATTTTGCAGATGCTTAAATGTATAAAGATGGAAAAGAAGAACAGGATGAAAAGACAATTCACCTTGCCGACAGTCTCCAGAAAGATAAAGGCAAGGCTCCTCATCAATCATCGGAGGTAAACAAACCCTCCACCAAACTCGAAGTAAGCGGCCAAGCTCCCTTCGTCGTCTCCTTCAAATCTCCAAAGCCTTTGGTAATCACTACCAAAGTAAAGAAGACAAAACAAAAGGCTGGGGGCAAGTTCACTGTGTCCTTTGTGTCTATTATGCATGACACAGACTCTGAGTAAGAGCTAGAAGATGACACAGCATCGAGCCAAGCTGATACTCAACGAGATCAGCCCACTCTCACTTCATTGGAGACACCTGCAGACATAGAAGACCCTACGTCTGCTTCCTTTGTTATTCCGGCAACTTCGCCAGGAGAAAAAGTGATTTACTTCCACAGATCAGGAGCATCTCCACTGAACTCTTTGCTTGAACCTTTCCGTAACAAAGGTATGCCTCAACTATCCCTGTATAGTCCAATGGCATAAGCTATCATGAAGAAAATGGGCTACGACGCTCAAAATCCGACTGGTTTGGGAGGTGGTCGTGGTATTCTCACACCATTGGAACCCACCCTGACCAAAAGTCAACCAGAAGATTGGAAAATCCACCTTCACAAAGGCAAGTCTTCATATGGGTTGGGGTATGATCCTACCGCTCCTATGAGACAATTGACACCATGGCTGTAAAGTCACTTTGCCGACCAAGCCTCAACATCTCATGAAGAAATTGATATCCCTGGATATCTCTTTGAGGAGTCACTCATCAAGGGTCCAGAAAGCTCCTCCACTTGGTATGGTTTCTCTGATAATAAAGAGGAATTGCCCGATGACATAGACGCGTGGTTCTCTGACCCAGAAGAACCATCGTCTCCAAAAGAAGTACCCTACTTCAACCCAATTCCAGCAAATGATTGGGACCATCTCATTGCGAGCCTTGAGAAGGACACTGATCAAGAAGACCCATTGATAGAAACAGAGCCTCAGTCTGAAAATTTCTCTGGCACTCCAAAAGGTCTTGTTGAGTTGGAAGCCTCCGAAAATACTTTGGAGGAACCACCTTCAAGCCTTCCGACAGAAGACCCTGTTCAAAAGATAAACTTGGGAACACCTGATAACCCACGTCCTGTATTCATAAGCAAGAATATAAAGGATGGTGAGTTACCCGAGTATATCTATTTTCTTCGCGAGTTCGTTGATTGCTTTGCATGGTCTTATGCTGAAATGCCTGGCTTAGATCCCAAAGTAGCAGTCCACAAGCTCAACTTGCAAAAAGAAATCAAGCCTGTCAAACAAGGCCAAAGAAGATTCAGTCCCGACGTGATGGACAAAATTGAACAAGAAGTTCAGAAACTCAAAAACGTTGGCTTCATCCGCGAGGAGCAGCATCCTGAATGGTTAGCCAACATCATCCCTGTGACAAAGAAAAATGGGCGGATAAGGGTCTGTATTGACTACAGAGACCTGAATAATGCATGTCCTAAAGATGAATTCCCGTTTCCCATGCCAGAGGTGATGATTGACAACACCTATGGGTTCGAGCGAATGACATTCATGGATGGATTTTCATGCTACAACCAGAAAAAGATGCATCCTGAAGACGAAAGGCATACGTCATTTCACACACCATTTGGCGTATATTGCTACACTGTCATGCCATTTGGTCTGAAAAATGCAGGTGCAACATATCAGAGGGCTATGATGAAAATATTCCAAGATATGCAGCACAAAACAGTCGAATGCTATGTTGACGACCTCGCCATCAAAAGCAGAAGTAGAGAAGACCATCTCGATGATCTTCGAGAAGTTTTCCTCTGACTTCGCAAACACAAATTGCGGATGAATCCACTAAAGTGCTTCTTCGGTGTCTCATCCGGTAAGTTTCATGGATTCATAATACAGAAAGCTGGAATAGAACTTGACCCTACCAAAGTCAAGGCTATCCTGGAAATGCCATCTCCCAGAACCCTAAGAGAATTAAAAGGACTTCAGGGAAGGTTGGCATACATCTGACGGTTCATCTCCAATCTATCAGGGAAGTGTCGTCCATTCTCTTGCTTAATGAAGAAAGGCGTCGACTTTGTCTGGGATGCTGAATGTCAAAATGCATTTCAAGACATCAAAGCATACCTCACCAAACCTCCAGTGCTGGCTGCCCCCACAACTGGAAAACCATTTATCTTGTACACAAGAGCGCTCGACCACTCTTTGGGTGCTCTGCTCGCACAAGAAAACGACGATGGAAAAGAAGCTGCTCTATATTACCTTAGTCGCATGATGGTAGGTGCAGAGCATCACTACTCCCCAGTCGAAAAAGAATGCCTTGCAGTAATGTTCGCTACGCTACGCCGTACAAAAGCTGCATCACTATCTGCTGTTGAACACAGTCTACCTGATTTCGAGGATCAACCTCCTAAAGGTCCTTGTCACAAAAGCAGGTTCTCTCAATGCCCAACTGGCAAAATGGTCTATTCTTCTATCACAGTTTGATATTAGGTATGTGCCATAAAAAGCAATCAAAGGCCAAGCTCTAGCAGACTTCCTCGCAGAGCATCCATTGCCTAAAGATTATCCACTCAGGGATGATCTCCCAGACGAATTTGTCTACAACGTGGAAACTTCCTTATCAAATGCTTCCTGGGACATGTACTTTGACGGTGCAACCAGGACAAATGAAAAGGGAAAGCAAATATCGGGAATTGGCATCTTCTTTGTCAGTCCCGACAAATACATGATTCCACACGCCTTCTCGCTACTGGAACCATGTTCAAACAATGAAGCTGAGTACCAAGCCCTGATTGTAGGATTGGAACTCGCCCTCGAATCTGGCATCACCATGTTGGAAGCTTTTGGGGACTCTCAACTGATCGTCAACCAGATGAATCAGAAATATGAAGTCAGGAAGCCTGATTTGCTACCTTACTACGATAAGGCACAGTCGCTTCGACAAAAATTCAACATCTGCCATATCACCCACATCCTCAGAGGTGAAAACATCCGTGCAGATGCCCTGGCTGGACTCGCCGCATCCATGGCAATCCAAGAAGGCGAAAACATGCAAATCACAGTGTGTCAAAGAAGGATTCTCCCTCCTCTCAACACACACCAAGCAGTTGCTGAATGCCACCAAGTGGTTGGAAGTCGGATGTCCATCCTCAAACCTCCGATTGGCGACTGGAGAGATCCGTTCATTGATTACATCATGTTCGGAATCCTACCTGAAGATCCAAAAGAGCGGGTAAGCATCCAAAGACGAGCCCCAAACTATCATTTGGATATACCTTCAAAAGAACTTTACAGAAAATCCTTCAACGGAGTACTCCTACGCTCCTTGTCACAACAAGAGGCTGAGGAAACTCTCAAAGAAGTACATGCTGGTCTTTGTGGAGCCCATCAGGTTGGTCCTAAGCTCTATAACCAGATAAAAAGGCTAGGTTACTATTGGCCTACCATGGTAGCTGATGCAATGCAATTTGCCAAGCGCTGCCAAAAATGCCAGATTCATGGAGATTATGTCCACATGCCTCCAGAATGGCTACATCCAACACCAATCTCATGGCCTTTCGAAGCCTGGGGTATGGACTTCATTGGTCCTATTTCTCCCCATCAAGCAAAGGTCATCGCTTCATCTTCGCCGCTACGGATTATTTCTCCAAGTGGTCAGAAGCATTTGCGCTCAGCGAAATGAAGACTTCATCAGTCCTTCAGTTTTTGCGCACCAACATTATTTGTCGCTTCGGCATACCTAAAAGATTCGTCCATGATAACGGACCACAATTCCGGGATCACAAATTCTACAAGTTTTGCGACAAGTACAAAATCCAAAGTTGTCCTTCGACTCCATATAATCCAGCAGCGAACGGACTAGCAGAAGCCATCAACAAGACACTCTGCAAAATTCTCAAGAAAATGGTCTCTAGTCATAAAAGAGACTGGGGCGACAAACTACCAGAAGCTTTGTGGGCCTATCGAACCACCATTCGAGGACCAACCCATAGTACACCATTCTCTTTGGTCTATGGATGCGAAGCTGTTGTCCCTTTGGTAGTACAAATTCCTTCCTTAAGGGTATCTTTGCAAAATGACATGACCCAAGAAAGCAATGTCAAATTGAGACTCCAAGAGCTGGATAATCTCGATGAAAGACGACTCGAAGCTCTACAAAGCATTGAGTTGTACCAAGCACGCATGGCAGGATCTTTTGACAAGAAGGTCAGGCAACGCGCCTATAAAAAGGGTGACTTGGTTCTTGCAGTAAAAAGACCCATAGTCTTTGCCCACAAATCCAAAGGCAAATTTGAACCAAAATGGGAGGGACCCTTTGTCATCGACAAAGCCTTCTCCAATGGCGCATACGCTCTTCTAAACATGGAAGGAGACAGATGTATGCTACCCTTCAATGGCAAGTTCTTGAAGCGGTACTACCCTTGAAAACTTCCTCAAACGGGTCAGAGCGATATCTACACGGCCAAAGCCTATTTCCAAGGTACTTGCTTGACAAACCCACCCCTTTTGAAATTTTCATCTTTATGTTGAAGTTTACAAAAAAAAAAATCTCTCTCAAAACAATGCTTACTTTCATCGTTTCATTTTTCAAAAAAAAGAAAAAATCAAAATCCAAAAATCCAAGTTTAGGAGCCTCTTCCTAGACTTGACCAAAATTTCGATCCTTGAACCCAAAATTCATAGTTTGAAACAAAAATCGAGACTTAGGAATTTTCACCCTAGACCGCCCCGGCTTTTACAACAAAAATGGTTTTAAGTCAAAATTTATGACCCTCGTGTCTTTAAACAAAAAAATGGTTTTTTTAGAAACCGCGGGGAAGCGACACGTAGTCGATACTCGCAAAAACCAAAAAACCGGAAGGATGCGAACCCCATTCGATACTTCCAAAAAACCCAAAAAACCGCAAGGAAGCGAACCCCATTCGATACTTGCAAAACCTCAAATCGTGGAAAAGCAACATACCAGTTGATATCCAAAACCCAAATTTCAAATGGTTCGAGAAAACCTCAAATTTCAAAAATCGCGGGGAAACGACATCAAGTCAGTACCTGCAAAACCAAAAGTTTTGGGAAAGGCAAGGAACCGACTCTTAGTCGATACTTGTACCCCAATTCACGAGAAAGCGACATTCCATCGATACTCGTAAAACCCAGCCCACGAAGAAGTGACATTCCATCAATACTCATAAACCGAATGAGCAAGGAAGCGACATTCCATTGATACTTGCAAGACCATTCAGCGGGGAGGCGACATTTAGTCGATACCTGCATTTTGAAAACCAAATCCGGCTATAAACGCCAAAAAGCGGCTATAAACGCCAAAATCTGGCTATAAACGCCAAATTCGGCTATAAATGCCAAAACCGAAAAAAAAAAAAAAAACCCGGCTATAAACGCCAAAATCCGGCTATAAATGCCAAAAAAAAAAAATTTCGGCTATAGACGCCAAAATCGGCTTTCATGCCAACAAAACAAAAAATTGGTTTTCAAAAATCTGGCTCTTATGCCAAAACAAAACAAAACAAAATCTGGCTATAAACACCAAAAAGCGGCTGTAAACGCCAAAATCCGGCTATAAATGCCCAAAATCCGGCTATAATCGCCAAATTCGGCTATAAATGCCAAAAAAAAAAAAAAAAAAACTTCGGCTTTCATGCCATCTTAAAATACGGCTCCTATGCCATTCCAAAAATCGGCTTTCTCGCCATCCAAAAACTTTGGCTCTCATGCCACAAAAAAAAAAAAAAAAAACTTTGGCTCTCATGCCACAAACAAAAACTTTGGCTTTCATGCCACAAACAAAATTTTGGCTTTCATGCCACAAACAAAAACTTTGGCTTTCATGCCACAAACAAAATCGGCTTTCATGCTACAAACAAAAAACTTTGGCTTTCATGCTACAAAAAAAAAAAAAAAAAAAAAAACTTTGGCTCTAATGCCATCTCAAATTTTTGGCTCCCATGCCGCAGAACAAATTTTGGCTCTTACGCCACAAAATTAGGCTTTCATGCCATCCAAAATTTCGGTTTTCAAACCATCAAAAACCAGGCTTTTCGCCACAAAATTGGCTTTCATGCCCAAAACAACCCTTTGACAAAATATTTTCACAAAATGACAACCTTTTGATCAAATTCTTAAACAAACATTCCCGCCAACTTTTGCTCAAATTTGTTTTCATAAAAAAAAAATGATTTAAGTGAAAGGAAGGGGATGCAAAAATATAGTACCAAAACTGTTTATACATGGAGGAACCAAAAAAAAAAGAGGAAGGAAAAAGAGTTTGTTTCAACTCAGGAGCTCAAACCGACATGGTCTTCAACCAAAGGTTCAACTCCTCAAGCAGACCCTTGGCCTTAACTTCCAAAGTTTTTAGGCCACGCTTCTTCAGAATGTCCCCATAAAATGCGGCCGAATGCCGTGACCCATCTGCAGTACGAGGAAGTTCTTCCCAGAGGACTTGCCACTGCTCATGCTCCTGAGTCTTCCTCCGGACATTACCTTCAGCTTCCTCAACCTGGTGAATGAGAGTCCCCTCCTTGTAACGAGCCTCCACAATGGCGGTCCATTTGGCAGTAGCTTCTTACTCCAAAAGCTCAAGACGCTGCCTAGCCTCGACAACCTCCTTATCAAGGCAGTCCAAGTCTTGCTTCAGCCCCATGATGGATAACTCGGTAATGTTCTTCTCCCGAACGATCTGCCTCCGAGCCTTCGTGACCTCAGTCAGCTCAGCTTTGACTCTGCTGGATGGTTTTATGAACATCTCATCAAAGAAGTCACCATCTGGGAAACTCTTGGTCTCAGTCCATTTGTTCCCCAAGGTGATGATCTCTTCAACAAAATCCTTGGCGCTTGCGATGTCCAGACCGACCTCTTTGCTATCAGCGAGGATGTCTTGCACATGCTTGATCATGCCAAAACCAGCGTCCAAATGACCTGAAGAAAGAGTCTCAACCCATGAGCTCAAGACAGTCTTCAACACCTTCCTTGCATACTGAAGGTGTGGTGCAGATGAGTATTCGCCATGCTCTGGTGCCCGACTGCCCATGTCATGCTCCATTGGAAGAGTAATCAATAAACTCTTTTCAATGGAAGAAGCTGACTCATTGGAAGCAGAAGAAGCCCCTACTTCTGCATCAGCCGCAGGTATCCCCTGTTCTGGCTTTGAAGAAGACGGAGGAACCTCTCCCGCTGCTCCACAATCTGTCGAAAAAAGACAAAAAAGGTATGAATATAATCTCGTCACAAAAAGAAATATATGTCAAGATTATTATTGCAAAAAATACCTGCTTCGATGACTGGTGGAGTACTCTCTGCCTCTCTGAGCTCATCCGAAGCATCATCAAAAGTTGCGTCCATGGATGGCTCGAAATCGTCAGAATCCTCTGGCAAGTCAAGAAAACAAAGGCTACATGTTAGTAAATGACAGCACAAACAAAAAGAAGAAAAAAAAAAAAAGAAGCCAAAGTAATCTTACCAGGTGAAGGTTCTGGAACCACTCCAGAGTCCCTGGGCTCTTCCTCAGATGCCACGACTGGATCCGTCATTGCCTCATCGGCCGGAACCTCGGGCATCACCAGGTCATCATCCTCTGCCAAAAGAAAGAAAGCAGCGGATTAAAATAAAAAATCTCTTACAAGAGAAAAGAAGAAACAAAAGAAAGAAAGAGGATCATACCAGCTGTCTCCTCTTCTCTGCTTCTTTTCCCCAGAGGCTCGTCAGCATCCTCAGACACCTCCTCAACAATGGTGAGAGGAACTTCAACATCAGAAGGACTATCGTGCCGTCTCATGTTACGACGTTGTCCTCTCTTCCTCTTACCTCGGCGGGTCAACCTGCTTGATGATCTTGCCCCCACAATCAACATCAGGCCTCTCACAAGTGTCCTCACTAGATGGTCTACTTTTCTCAGTAGACTCTATGGAAGCCTTCATATGCTCTGCCTGTATCATAGCATCGATCTCGGCCTCCTCCTCCTCCAGCTGTCTCAAGACCTCACCAGGAATCCCTTGTGCAACTCCTGATCTGATGAGGTCCTGCTCATTGAGAAAGCCTATCTTATACTTCTCTCCAGAAAGAAATGCCAAAACTTCCTCCCGATGGACACCATCCGATTTGCCAAGACCTTTCCCAGGAGATTGCTTGACATTGAACTCTTTCTTGGAAAGCCCCCGGTACACTGAGAAGCTCTCCACGAACCACTTCGTCAAGCCAGCAATCCGGAAAGTGGGCAGCTCAGGATAGGAAATCATGGTGGTAGTGTCCTTTGCACTGTAAAAAGCCCATGCATTTCTCCCATCCTGCAAACCTCCAAAACGCTTCACCATGCTCGAAGGCGCTCCAACAATGCCTTGAGAGAAGCCAAGCTGCAATGCAAAACGCTAAGGGACATACGGCTGGATATCGACGAAAAGATGTCTGCGGTACACCATCGTACCAACCGTATATTGAAGAGCCATCTCTTCTCCACGTCTGTGAAAGCATAGTGTCTTCCCGACCCTGCCCTGGTTGAATCACGGGAGACACCAAAGTCAAAAGCCTTCTTCAGCAAACCCGGAGAAAGCTTCACTGAAGACTGCCCAATCTCGACGTCCCTAAATCGTCGAATCCTTAAACGGGCAGATAAAAGTGATTCGGGAATGGCTGTCCCTCTAGCCAAACGAATCATAAAGGGATCTTCGTCCTGTGCAACTCCCAAACAATGGAAGCTAGGACAGTGGTATACATACCACGAATAGAAGATGTGGGCAGAAAATACCCTGTTCATGGGAAGCCCAAGCCGAACCAGGAAAGCAGCAGCCTGAAGTTCGGTACACAAATAGGAGTAAAGAGCAGGTACCAAAGCCAACCGCTCTCCAAACACCATCTGACAAGCCGGAAAAATACAGTGCGGCCTGATGTCCGTTCCATCTCCTCCAGTAAAAACAGCCTCACCTAGCCAGTAAGTGAGGTAAACAGCAAGATCTCTCCGCAACGCAATGTCAGGACAAATGGCATCCGTGCTTGCGAAGAACTTCTTTAAATCTTCTCGCATAGCAGCGATCTTCTTCAAATTTGATGCTTTAGCCCTAGCATCTTGGGCCATGCCATCAGAAGAATCCCCGTTGTCAAAAAAGTTGGAGCTGCAACTTCTCCAATTGCTGCATCTGACTTTCGAGCCCTCCTTCTCCTTCAGAAAATCATAGAACGCGACGAGCTGATAGTATACAAGCCTAAACTCCTCAGACTGCTCCTCAGGGACGCTGTCAATAGGCATAAACTCCTCATAGAGTTTGCCGAGGATAGGCAATCTGGTGATGGCGCTTAGTTCCTTCCAAGAAAAACCAATCTCACCATTCGTCACAATGAAGGTGTTGGTTTGTGGAAGAAATGACTCCAGCATGGCCATGAAAGCCTCATCGGAGAAAACAACGGTTTGCCGAAAAGAGCGAACCGCATCAAAAATTTTGGCCTCCCGCAAAACGGCCTCGCCAATCCTCAAGGTGTGATCAGTCCATGACTCCCAGCTCGAGTCAGCACTGAAACGGCCACGAAGTCGAAAAGGCTTCACCCAATTGCTGCCGTCACCCCAAAAAACACCAAGGACCACCGGTCTCAAATCAACCGATGGATGATCAGAACCTTGGTAGCCACTGGCTGGCATCAACATGTCCATACGGACAGGTGGCTTCTCTGCAAGACCGGAAGGGCCACCAACAAAAATCCCGGTCTTGATCATACTGGTCCTCTTCACCCAGCTCGGAGGATCTTCCCTCTTAGGGCACGTGGGAGAAAGGCTCAGGATCGAGATGGTCTGATCGAAAGTCGACCGGGTGAAAATAGTTCTCTCCTCACCATCTGCTGTGTAAGAGAACCGAAAACATCTCCTTTGGTATGTTAAGTCGTCGGGGACTGCATCACCGAAGAAGAAGGCAGGCTTGAGCACAACGCTCTGATCGTCCGTAACCCAAGGACGGCTGCCTACCATGATCTTATAGAATTCCTCATCTTTGAGAGTGATCAATCGCTGTCTCATCTCATCACGATTGAGGGAATCGCACTCTTCCAAGTTCTTCTCAACAAACTGGACCTTCTCCCAAGCCTGCTGAACAGCCGCATTGGAAGATCTAGCAAACCGACGAGGTACGTCAATAACATGACCTTTACCCTTGTTCGTTCTAGAAGAACTACCTGCAAAAGATGGAAGAGAAAAGATCAATCAACATCAAAATGACAGAATTCTGCTACAAAGATTCTAGTAAAATTTTGACATGGTTCCGGGGCAATTCCAAAGAAAAGGAAAATACTCCGAAAAAGACAGGAAGCCTGAAGATGAGCTCAACATCGCTGCGAGCTCATATTCAATGGAGAATTCTCAAAGAAAGTTCGAACTCAACATCGCTGCGAGAACGAGCCAATCTCATCAAACTTCCGCAAAATCTGGAAAAGAGCTCAACATTGCTGCGAGCTTCAGAATCCAAAAGTTGCAAACTTCTTCAAAATCCAGCAAGACCGAGAAAAAGCTCAACATCGCTGCGAGCTCAAATCCCAATACTTGCAAAAGATTTTCAGGTATGCATCATCATACTTCCAAATCCATTTACAAAATCATGCATAAAAAAAATATCATCATGCATTAGATTCTAAGAAAACCTTGACCAAAGTTTGACCAATTCCAACCTAATTTGGTCAAAACCAATCAAACTTTGTCCAAGTCAAAAATCATGTTGGCTTGACTTAGAGACTCTAGCCTTCTATCTTGATGCATCAAAAAAATTTGCATACATATTAAAATTGCATAGCCTCATTATCATGGTGAGCAAATAAGGAAAAAGAAAAAGAAAAAAAAAATCTCAGCAAAAAAGAAAAAAAAAATTTTTGGCCCACAGGCCGTGGCCCACTGCCACGTGGCAGGCTGTCCGTACAGCCAAGAAAAAAAAGAAGGAAAAATGTTGAAAAAAAAAGGGAAAAGGAAAAGTCAGCGTGTGAAAAAAAAGAAAAAAAAAAGGGAAATACACAAAAAAAAGGGATTTTGCACCAAATTGACTGTTTTTCGATCTTTTCGCGTTTCGGGTGTTCCGGCCTCTGTGATTTTCGGAAAATCCAAATTTTCATTGCTTGAAAACCACTGATCTTCGTCGACATCTCGGATTCGCCGTCAAAAGCATGAAATCATCACCGATCGCCTCAAGATCGCCAACCGGCTGACCAAGAAAGTGCACTTTCTGTCCGACCGATCGTGAAATCGACAAGACAGATGTCACCGGCCCACCAACGTCAATCAACATCTGAAATTGCACTGCAATCCGACATCAAACAATGCGTGGATCCACCTGTGATGATCGCAAGAAGAATCTCAAAAGGCGCAGCGCGGCCCGTGACTTTTCACATGCCTTGGCGACCACTTAATGACGTTAATTGACCGGTTTATGACAACTTAATGCGGTCATTAACTCATTATTTTGGACGGCCCAATCAGATTCAAGCATTTGGGAGTTACAAATCCAAGCAATCATGGCATTAAACACATGAAACTCCCATCATCATGAAGCATAAAGGTGATTAAATGCCCATTACCTTCATCGGCCAATCACAAGCCTTGAAAAAGGAGTTACAAAATCAACTTGTAACTCCTCATCAATTCTTTCATCATGGCCATCAATGCCAATAAACACCTCATGGCTACCAAAAGCCTATAAAAGGAGGTCCATTCCAAGAAGAAAAAATGACGAAAATAGATCCCAAGTGCAAGCTCTGAAAATCCAGAAAATCCAAGAGAGAGACGAAGTTCTGCTACTTTGCTCCCGGAAGCACCACAAGGTGATCAACGTCCCTTGGGGGGCCACCCCCCCCAAGGTCACCTCCTTCTCCAACATGGCCTAAACGCGGCTTTTTAGCCCGTTTACTCGGTTTTTCATTGGATATAGGACCTCCTCTTGGTCCTTATCCTTTAAAAAACCGAGGTTAGGAGCCAAGCCAAAGAATCAAAGCATCACATGTTCTCATTTGAAGGACGATGGCGAAGCCCACACATGACTTGCGACCGTCGATCTCAACGTGTCCCCACAATCTCCTGAGAAGTTAGATCCCTTTTCTTACTTTTCTATTGTAGTTTGTATTTCCTAAAGAGACAAAAAGAAATCACAATGCTTGTCTTTCATACTTGATGAGTTTTGTAAAATCGCCTTTTACGGCAAACAAACAAAAACGCCTCCTACGACATTCTAAAAAAACAAACTTGTCTCTTTTCTTAATATTAATGCAATTTGAAAAGTTAGAAAAAATGATTGATTTCCTTTCCACTTGTGAAGGTGAATCTCCGGATTATCACCATTCCAAATTCCAAGTAGAAAGTAAATCTGGCATACCCGTACAAAAAATGTTGATGGCCGAGATTTTGCCTCCTCCGCCAAGACCCAGGTCAGCCCCCGGGGTGCGGAGGGAGAGGACGGAAGATTCCCTTTTCGGGTCCACAATGACAGCATGATTTTTATCACAAATTTGAGAAATGCTAAGAAGGTTATGCTTCAAGTCATCAACACATAAAACATCTTCTAAGTGAGACAAGTTTGGAACATTTAGAGTGCTTTTTCCAATCACTTTAGCTACATTGCCATCACCAAAAGTAACAATTCCACCATCATATTCACTTAATTTTGAGAAGAGTGTTTTATCTCCAGTCATGTGTCTAGAACATCTACTATCAAAATACCACAAAGATTGATCTCCAGCTTTAAGGGCTGTGTAGACTAATAAGCTTTTAGGTACCCATTTGTACTTATGAGATTTTGACTTATCCGAATCATGTTGATGAAAGGATTTCTTAGAATTTCTTTTAGCATGATTATTGAATTGAATTCTAAGTTGATCAATCTATTTCATAAGTTCATTCAATTTTTGTGGAACAGTGAGATTCTTATGATACCGGGTTTTGCTTAGTTCATTCTTATAGGACTGTCTTTTGACTTGTTTCATTTTACACTCATATTTGACATGTCCTTTTCTCCCACAAGAATGACATATGACTTCGGAGATGTTTAGATTACTTGAGGAGGCTTCTCCTTTTACGAACTTAGTAGAGACATTAGGATTACATTTGGCTTCTTTATTGTATCCAAGCCCAGTTTTGTCTCTTTGATATTTGCCCATCCCAAATAATCTTTCGAACTTTTCTTCTCCATGAGTGAAGGAATACTCATACTTTTCTTTGTACCAACTCAATTTGGTGACTTCATTCATCAAACGAGAAATCAATTCTTTTAGATTTTCAGTCTCATCTTTCTCTCTTGTAAGCTATCTTATGTAGTCACTAGCAATTTGAAATTTGGAATTAATTTCATGAAGATCATTGGTCAAAATATTATTTTCATTATTCAAAGTTTCAACTTTGTCTTTTAACATTTTGATCTTAATTCCTTGTTTGCTCATAGTTCTAATTAGTTTACAACTCTCCTCATAGAGTTGATCATAGGTTTCTTGAAGATCTTCCTCATCAATGTCATTATCTGTGCTGTCTTCTTCAGATTCAGTTGCATCCTCAGATTTATCAATATCAGATCTTTCAGAATTTTCATTCATCTCAACTGACGGATCACAAACACTTCTGGCCATCAAAACATTATAGTTTTCGGTCTCATCTTGGTGAGATTCATCTGATTCAGATTCAAATTCAGATGATTCATCATCCCATGTTGCCACAAGTGTCTTTTTATTTCTTTCCACTTGACACTCAGATGAGATATGACGATACTTTTGACAGTTATAACATTTCACCTTTCTATATTGACTCTTAGAGGAGGAGTTGACTTTGTTTTTACCTTTATCAAAGGATTTGAAATTGGAATTCTTCTTCTTAAATTGTTTCAGAAACCTCTTAGCAAGTAAGGCAACATCTTCATTATCACTTTCTTTCTCATTATCAGATTCTTCTTTAGAAGGGGATGGTTGAGATGTCTTTAATGCAATAGATTTCTTGTCTTTGGATTTATTAGAAGAATTTATCAATTTCATTTCAAAGGTTCTAATGTTGCCAGATAATTCCTCTACTTTCATAGTTTCAGGGTCATTATATTCTTCTATAAAAGTCACTTTGGGGTGAAATCTTTCGGGTAAAGACCTCAGGATTTTGCTACATACTTTGCCCTCAGGAATTTTTTCACCAAGTGACTACATTTCATTTACAATGACCATTAACTTTGTTCGAAACTCATCGAACACTTCATCTTCCCTCATTCTTAGAGATTCGAATTTGGAAGTCAACATTTGAAGCTTGGCTCTTGTAACAATGGTTGTTCCTTCATAGTTTGTTTCTAAAAGATCCCAAGCTTGTTTAGCTGTAACACAAGTCATAATCTTTTTGTATTCTTCAGCTATCATGGCACACAATATGGCATTTAAAGCCTTCGCATCACTATCTTTCAAAGCTTTTTGATCAGTTGACCATCTAGCCTTCGCAAGAGGCTGGACAGTGCCATCTTCAGCTGTGGTGGTAGGATGAGTCCATCCATCCTCTACAGCATCCCATATTGATGAACCAAGGGATCTGAGGAATATAGTCATCCGGGCTTTCCAAAAGGCATAGTTTGTACCATTAAACAAAGGGGGTCTGTTTACTGCACTACCTTCTGGGTTAGACATTAGTACTAGTAAAAATCAAAAGATCTACTCCAGGTTGTTAAGCCTTTTTGGGGAGTAACCCGCTCTGATACCAACTGAAAGTTTAGGCTAAGGCCAATGACTAAGTCCTAGAGGGGGGGTGAATAGAACTGAGGCTAAACAATTGCCATTTTTAATTTTCTAATCCTGTTTTTAATCAAAGCAGAATAATGAACAAGACAAGCATAGCAAGAGTATAACTGAAATAGAAACTGTAGAACATTGAGAAGAGATATGGACACAGAGATTTATAGTGGTTCGGTCACACAGACCTACATCCACTCTCAAGGGTCACACAGACCCTTGGTTCCACTATCATGAATCAAACTACACAAGTTCTGATTCTACCTCATATTTGATACAGAGGTTCAATCACACAGATCTACTCATCCTTACAGCAATGTGGTGAGTTTAATCACACAGATCTACACACCTACCACATTATACATATATTGTAGAAATTTGAAGAAGGGTGAACACTTGCCTTGATGATGGTTGAAGTGTTCTATGGAGCTCTGACTACAGTCGAAGCTTACACCTCTTGTTGACCTCTTGGTGTTGAGAAGAATGTCTACAATGTGTTGCACAACCAGGGTTAAGAGGATTTGGTTTCTAGGGTTACACAAATGAGTCTCTTATGGTGTAAACTACCCTAGAGGATGCACTCCCTAACAAGACACTCATCATCGAGCTAATAGAGCTCTAGGGTCTACCTAAGTCAAGCTCATAAGTGTTTTGGAAGTGATTTGGAAGCCTACAATGGATGGGAAGAAGGTAGCAAGCAAGGCTATACCCTAAGGTCCTTGAAATGCACAGTGAAACAAGCTACAACTTTATAGAAAACTCCCAACGGATACATTTTACGGTTAGCCTCTAAAACTGGCGGTTAGCCCCTTTTCAAAATCCCTGAGCCAACGGATATATTTTTGAAAGCGGTCAGCTCACGGTTAGCCGCGGGTGGCCTTGGTGGTTAGCCATGAGGTGACAGTAAACCGCAAGAATGACAGGAAAAAATAGCTCTCGGGAAAACAAACCGTAAGACTTTCGGTTACTTGCGGGTAGCCGTAAAAGCTCCACGCGGTTAGCCGTAAGGGGACCGGAAGGGTGACCGAAGATCCTGGCAGAGAAAGAGTTTGCTCTCTGGAAAGGTGACCGCAGGACTTCAGTCACCTGCGGTTAGCCGCAAACCATTCTGCGGTTACCCGTGAGGTAACCGTGGAGCTGGCCGAAATCCTTGACAGGAAAAACAGCTTGCTGGAAAGGTAACCGTGGGTTTTTCGATTACCTGGCGGTTAGCTGTAATGTACAAAGAGGCTAGCCGCCAGGTGACTGGAAGGTCACCGAACCCTCTAAATTTCAGGAAGTTTTAACTGATTAAATACAAGGTATTTTCCAAGGGATCTACAGGATGGTCCGGGTTTGAAATACCTGAGAGAGGGTTGGTTAGCACACAAGGAGTTCTTCTTTGATAAATCCAGGCCTTCCAAGTCTAGTACTTCTACCTTCAAACTTGATCTTCCTTGTGAAACTTGAGAGGGAATGTCTTGGACTCTTTGACACGGAATTGTCAATACAAAACAAGTGCACATTGGAATGTGGCACTAACATTAATGACTTTTCCAAGTTCTTAGAATCAAATTTGGTTTTGTAAGTTCTATGAATTTGTTTTTGGAAATGTCTTAATGTTTCTCATTGGAATGGATGGATTAATTATGGAGGGAATGCCTTAAAATGTGTGAAATGTATCCCTTGGAAAGTATGTAGGCTTGGGGAGTGCAGGTGGTTCAATGTGGAGGTGAAGAAGGGAAAGGAGTTGTGAAAATCTGAATCGAAACATGCTGCACCGTGTCGTCGATCAGGTGTCGGTCAGCTATCGATCGACCGACAGCCAACCAAGGATCTGTCGGTTCAATTTCCAGAGAGCAACAATTTTGTCAGGTCATCCGTCGGTCGACCGACAACCAACCGATGATCTGTCGGTTCAATTTCTAGAGAGCAACAATTTTGTCAAGTCATCCGTCGGTCAGCCATCAGTTGACCGACAGGTTGACCGAGGACCTGTCAGTTCGAATTTCAGAGAGCAACATTTCTGGGCTGGATCCTGTCAGTCATCCATCGGTCGACCAACAGTTTAACGTCGGTTGACCGACAGGTGACCGAGGGTTGACCGACAGTTACAAAAAAAAGAACTGTTTTGGAAGAATTTTTGCTGGAATGAAAACTAGACTGGGCTTTAGACCTTTTATTTGACCTTGTGCACTTGGAATTTCCAAAATGCACTATACCTTCAGCGACACCAAGCTATATAGAATTCCGACATTTGGTCTTCAATTCCACAAGGGTCAAAGATTGGTCTTAGCCTATGCTTGATAGATTTATGTTTGAACTCTTGTTTTGATGCTTCATGCATCCTCATGTTCTTGTTTGATTTTCCAAGTATAAGCTCGTTTTAAGATGTGTTTCAAGAATGAGAAAAAGGGAATCATTTCTTAAGTTGTTAAGTATTTATACTATGCTATTTTGCTAGTCTTGTCGTGTTCTCAAACGTGTATCGCCGTGTTTTGTGCATTCATGATATAAGTGAATACCACTGAGCTTGGACTGCCCTTTTAGCTTGATCCACTACCTGGGGGTCCTTAAATATGTGGATTGTCTGCAGACTAGTCGTGTATTATATTACACATCGTGCGTGTTCGTGATCCGGTTCCGCGGCCGGATGCCCCGTCTACCTTGTGTGGCGTGGGATCGTGTTTTTCATGTCGTGCTTGTCGTGCGTGCTTGCTCTTGTCATCATGTATGAAGGAGAAAGGATGAGCTCAATGTGGATTTATCTTTTCATGATATTATAAGTATTCATGCTAGTTTCGTAAACTTGAAACGTGTATTTAAATCTCGAACTGTTTTAGCATTATTCCTCATATTCATGCCTAAATTGTTTATTTGCCAAACCATTGTGTTTGATGCTTGTTATTTTGGTGTCCAGGTGCCGGAGGTTACACGCTTGACGAGGAGTGCCCGGAGGAGGCTTTTGAGCCACCCCCGCACCTGAGTGGCAGCCCAACGACATCATCTAGACGCCTGTCGGGAACTTGATTACTCATTCACCTAGTTGGGATATTCTTTTTGGGATCTTTTGTTGTATTGGCCTTTGTTGGCCTCTCATGGTTTTGTAACTTGAACTAATGTACTTTTGTCTAACTATGAAACTTTAATCATGATAGGAATGCTTTGATGACATTCTCTGTTGATACTTAGTCTCAATATTAAAATTTCTCTTGCATCTTGTTGTTTTTAAGAATTGCATGATTCGTTTTGCTACACGCTTCCGCATACCCATTCGTGTGAACTCGACCCGTGTCTTGGGATCCTCACCACGGAAACCTGTGGGAAAACAGGCGGTATGTTTTATGGTCTATTAATCATATCGCCGCGTCGCGGTCCCGGGTCTCGGTCCGGGGTCGCAACAAAATGAATGTAGATCCTATGTTTGACATCAAATTGCAAATCTAGGTCACAACCTAGGGTCTAAAAATTAGTAGAATTTGACTAAGTTTGGACTAGAATAGATCTTTTATCGCTTTTGGGAATTTTGAGTGCCTTTGTGATTAGTGGGACCCTTTGGGGGTTCTTTTTATAGCTTTGCGTTGACTTGGGGGATTATCCGATATTCTTGTGATTTGTATTTTGATCCCGTTTTACTTGTCTCGTCAATCTCCACAACTTTCATGTTGAACTCGTCCCCGTTTGGAATTCGAAACCCGATTTTCCTAACATTGAGGGCAAAACAGTCATTTTACACCAAATATGTACCCAAAAGTTGATATCCCCGAAACCTGCGAAAAATATACTTTTTGGAAACTAGATATTTCGGTGATCATTTTCCTCTACTTTGTCGATCTCAACCGAGATCCAGAAAGTTGTGATTTTAGCCTCCAAAGATTTCTAGTGGTAGAGCCCACACCCCATTAGTATATATAGAGAACCCATCTCTTTCTTTCTCCTTTTCTAGCACAAGAACTTCACCCAAGCTAGGGTTTCCTTTCCTCTCTTTTCTTCTTGCTCATCCATCTTCCAATCTCTACGTAACCCTTACCAATTGGAGAAATGAGAATCATCACCTTCTTCTTGTCTTTGAGAGCTATCCCTTGATGCTATTTGTGGAAAAAGAGACCCATTTCAAGACCCTCCTTCAGCTAACCTAATCTTTTGAAGAACTTCCAAGTAAGCAAATTCCTCTTTTCTCTTTGTTTTGTGTTCTTCTTCACTTTAGGAAGCCCCATTCTTAGTATTGAAGCTTTTCTCTTCTTGTTTCTTGTTTGACCCATTTTAGGGTTTGTATTTGGGAGTTTTGTTTGTGCTTGTAGGTTTTCTTGAGAGAGCTTGATTAGTGGCTTAATTTCTTGATTGGAAACCCCAAGGCAAGTGGATGAATTGATTTTGTGAACATTTTATAGTTTCATGGAAAATGTGTTGATTTTTGTTATTCCCATTCATACTATTCTTGATTTACGTGGATTTGAAGTAAATGCATATGGTTGAGTTGGTTGGTTTGTTTAACTCCTAGAAATGTTAACATTTATGGTCTCTCATTTATTTCTAGTTGATAGTTTAAATGGATTCTTGTGTTTTGGAGGATTCTTCTTTCTCTTGTGGTTGAATGTGATTGAGAAGAAGGTGATTGGATGTAGGCTCATGGGAGTTTGGATGTGGGGAGATGATGTGTGATGTTTTGAAGGAGCCTTTGTTCATTTTATTGTTAGGAAGTGAATGGAGAATGCATGAAACTAATTGGAGAATAAATGACCTGAATCTGAACTGTATTGTGGAGTTCCTGTAACTAGCGGTCAGCTGGTGGTCACCCAGTGATGGACCCTCGGGAATATTCCGTCCTCTCCTTCCGCACCGCGGGGGCTGTCCTGGGTCTCGGCGGAGGAGGGAGAATCGCGGGTATCAACATTTTTTGTACGGGAATGCCAGATTTACTTTCTACTTGAAATTTGGAATGGTGATAATCCGGAGATTCACCTTCATAAATAGAAAGGAAATCAATCCTTTTTTCTAACTTTTCAAATTGCATAAATATTAAGAAAAGAGACAAGTATGTTTTTTGAGAATGCCATAGGCGGCATTTTTGTTTGTTTGCTGTGAAAGGCGATTTTACAAAACTCATCAAATATGAAAGACAAGAATTGTGATTTCTTTTTTTTTTTTTTTTTTTTTTTTTTTGTCTCTTTAAGAAATACAAACTACAATAGAAAAGTAAGAAAATGGATCTAACTTCTCAGGAGATTGTGGGGACACGTTGAGATCGACGGTCGCAAGTCATGTATGGACTTCGCCATCGTCCTTCAAATGAGAACGGTTGATGCTTTGATTCTTTGGCTTGGCTCCTAACCTCGGTTTTTTAAAGGACAAGGACCAAGAGGAGGTCCTATATCCAATGAAAAACGAAGTAAACGGGCTGAAAAGCCGCGTTTAGACCATGTTGGAGAAGGACGGAACCTTGGGGGATGGCCTCCCCCAAGGGACGTTGATCACCTTGTGGTGCTTCCGGGAGCAAAGCAGCAGGACTTCGTCTCTCTCTTGGATTTTCTGGATTTTCAGAACTTGCACTTGGGATCTATTTTCTTCTCTTTTTCTTCTTGGAATGGACCTCCTTTTATAGGCTTTTGGTAGCCATGAGGTGCTTATTGGCATTGATGGCCATGATGAAAGAATTGATGAGGAGTTACAAGTTGATTTTGTAACTCCTTTTTCATGGCTTGTGATTGGCCGATGAAGGTAGTGGGCTTTTAATTCCCTTTAAGCTTCATGATGATGGGAGTTTCATGGGTTAAATGACATGATTGCTTGGATTTGTAACTCCCAAATGCTTGGATCTGATTGGGTCGTCCAAAATAATGAGTTAATGACCGCATTAAGTTGTCATAAACGGGTCAATTAACGTCATTAAGTGGTCGCCAAGGCATGTGAAGAGTCGCGGGCCGCGCCGCGTCTTTTTGAGATTCTTCTTGCGATCATCACAGGTGGATCCACGCATTGTTTGATGTCGGATTGCAGTGCAATCTCAAACATTGATTGATGTTGGTGGGCCGGTGACATCTGTCTTGTCGATTTCACGATCGGTCGGATAGAAAGTGTACTTTCTTGGTCAGCCGGTTGGCGATCTTGGAGCGATCGGTGATGATTTCATGCTTTTGACGGCGGATCCGAGATGTCGGTGAAGATCATTCGTTTTCAAGCATCAAACATTGGATTTTCAGAAAATCACAGAGGCAGGAACACCCGAAACGAGAAAAGAATCGAAAAACGGACGTTTTGGTGAAAAACGGAGGCTTCTTGATGTTGAGGAGAAATAGTGACTTTTTTTGTGTCAACAAATGCCCCCTCAAGGTACAGCGACGAGTAGCTTTTTGGAGTCGATGTGCCTCGAAGAGAAACTTGGAGGAGAGATTCCAACTTGACGAAGAGTCTTGAGCATTTTTTTTTTTTTTTTTGAATAGCCTTCTGAGTTTCCAAGGGATTTTATGGTAGTGAGAGGGATCACGTACCATCTCAAGGCAAAGTTTTGAAAATGACATGTGGTGTTTGGATTTTGGGTTTTGGATTTTGGTTTTTGACCTTGTGACCTAACAAGCTGTAAGTGGCAGGTCAGGGGGTCCGGGTTTTATTTTGATTTTGACCTTGTGACCCAACAAGCTGAATGTGGCAAGTTGGGGGGTCAGATTTGGGATTTTGGTTTTGGTTTGTTTTGGATTTTGATTTTGGTTTTGGTCTCGTGACCTAACAAGCTGTATATGGCGAGCTAGGGGACCGGAATTTGGTTTTGTGAAATGTCAATTTCAAGATTTTGGCTCAATTTAGTTCATGAGGTTGGATGGTTTGGTTTTGGAAACTCATGAGGCTTTCTTTTCTCTTTTTTTTTTTTTGAATGGTCCCATCAACTCAAAAGAGGCATGGGACTTTTTTGCTCTTTTTTCTTTTTTTTTTTTTTTTTGGCTCTTGGTAAGAGGAATATTTTGACTAAAAGCCACTTTTAGTGCCTAGGTGGTCAAACCTGGCTCATATGGGCTAACCCATGGGACCTTAGGCTTTGAAGATGGCCTAGATCTCACATGGTGTCATATTTGTAGAGAATATTTAAAAATATCTCTTTTGTGTAGAGAATATCTAAAAGTATCCTTACTTGGAGAGAATTTCTCAAGTTTCCTTTTGTGGAAAGATTTTCTCAAAATATCTCCCTTTTTGGGAAAGTAGCTAAATTTTAGCACTTACCTCCTTTCTTTTCTCCTTGTTTCCTCTTTTGGCTTGCTTTCTTCTATAAAAGCAAGAGGGTTGTTTCTTTTGCTCCATTGCTTTCTTTTTGCAAGAAATCTTCAAGAGTGCTCTCCAAGACTAGAAGTGCTTTTTTTTCTTTCTTCAAGGATCTTCAAGCTTTTCTTCTTCTTCTCCATCAATGGCTTCAAGTAAGTTTTCTTCCTCCACAAGAATCTCCATTGTAGAAGTAGCTTCTTCATTTTTTTTTTCTTCTCTTCTTCTTTTTCTTTCCTTTTCTCTTTTTTTTTCTTCAAGCACGTTTTCCCTTTTTTTTTTGTGCGTTTTCTTCTTTTTTTTCTCTTTTTTTTTCTCACGGTTTTCTCCCTTCTTTTTTTTTTTTTTTACCGTGCACTTCCCTTTTTTCCTTCACACGCTGACTTTTCCCTTTTTTCTTTCAACGATTTTTTTTTCTGTTTTTTTTTTTTTTTTTTTTTTTTTTTTTTTTTTTGCACGTTGATTTCCTTTCCTTTTTTTTTTTCAGCGTTTTTCCTTCTTTTTTTTTTCTGCAGTTTGTTTTTTTTTTTTCTCTTGGATGTACGGAAGGCCTGCCACGTGGCAGTGGGCCACGGCCTGTGGGCCAGAATTTTTTTTTTTTGCTAAGATTTTTTTCTCTCTGTTTTTTTTTTTTTTTCTTTGTTTGCTGACCATGATAATGAGGCTATGCAATTTCAATATCTATGCATTTTCTTTTCTTTTGATGCATCAAGATAGAAGGTTAGAGTCTCTAGGTCAAGCCAACGTGATTTTTGACTTGGACAAAGTTTGATTGGTTTTGAAGGTTTTCCTAGTATCTAATGCATGATGATATATTTTTGATACATGATTTTGTAAATGGATTCGGAAGTATGATGATGCATACCTGAAAATCTTTTGCAAGTATTGGGATTTTGAGCTCGCAACGATGTTGAGCTCTTTCTCGGTCTTGCTGGATTTTGAGGGATTTTGCAATTTTTGGATTCTGAAGCTCGCAAGAATGTTGAGCTCTTTGCCAGATTTTGCGGAAGTTTGATGAGATTGGCCTGTTCTCGCAGCAATGTTGAGTTCGAGCCTTCTTTGAGAATTCTCCACTGACTATGAGTTCGCAGCGATGTTGAGCTCATCTTCAGGCTTCCTGTCTTTTTCGGAGTATTTTCCTTTTCTTTGGAATTGCCCCGGAACCATGTCAAAATTTTGCTAGGATTTTTGTAGCAGAATTCTGTCATTTTGATATTGATTGATCTTTTCTCTTCCATCTTTTGCAGGCAGTTCTTCTAGAACGAACAAGGGTAAAGGTCCTGTTACTGACGCACCTCGTCGGTCTGCTAGATCTTCCAATGCGGCCGTTTAGCAGGCTTGGAAGAAGGTCCAGTTTGTTGAGAAGAACTTGGAAGAGTGTGATTCCCTCAATCGTGATGAGATGAGACAGCGATTGATCACTCTCAAAGATGAGGAATTCTATAAGATCATGGTAAGCAGCCGTCCTTGGGTTACGGACGATCAGTCGTGGTAAATGGTGATCTTATAGTCGAGGACTGCTTACCATGAAAATAGTCCTCGACGACTTGACATACCAAAGGAGATGTTTTCATTTCTCTTACATAGCAAATGGTGAGGAGAGAACTATTTTCACATGGTCGACTTTCGATCGGACCATCTCGATCCTGAGCCTTTCTCCCACCTGCCCTAAGAGGGAAGATCCTCCGAGCTGGGTGAAGAGGACCAGTGTGATCAAGACCGGGATTTTTGTTGGCGGACCTTCCGATTTTGCAGAGAAGCCACCTGTCCATATGGACATGTTGATGCCAGCCAGTGGCTACCAAGGTTCTGATCATCCATCGGTTGATTTGAGACCCGTGGGCCTTGGTGTTTTTCGGGGTGACGGCAACAATTGGGTGAAGCCTTTTCGACTTCATGGCTGTTTCAGTGCTGACTCGAGCTAGGAGTCATGGACTGATCACACCCTGAGGATTGGCGAGGCCGTTCTGCGGGAGGCTGAGATTTTTGATGCGGTTCGCTCTTTTCAGCAAACCGTAGTTTTCTTCGATGAGGCTTTCATGGCTATGCTGGAGTCATTCCTTCCACAAACCAACACCTACATTGTGACGAATGGTGAGATTGGTTTTTCTTTGAAGGAACTGGGCGCCATCACCGGATTGCCTATTCTCGGCAAACTCTATAAGGAGTTTATGCCTATTGATGGACCCGAAAAAGGGAATCTTCCGTCCTCTCCCTCCGCACCCCGGGGGCTAACCTGGGTCTCGGCGGAGGTGGGAAGATCTCGGGCATCAACATTTTTGTACGGGTATGCCAGATTTACTTTCTACTTGGAATTTGGAATGGTGATAATCCGGAGATTCACCTTCCCAAGTGGAAAGGAAATCAATCCTTTTTTCTAACTTTTCAAATTGCATTAATATTAAGAAAAGAGACAAGTTTGTTTTTTTAGAATGCCGTAGGAGGCGTTTTTGTTTGTTTGCCGTAAAAGGCGATTTTGCCATGAAAGGCGATTTTACAAAACTCATCAAATGTGAAAGACAAGAATTGTGATTTCTTTTTGTCTCTTTAGGAAATACAAATTACCATAGAAAAGTAAGAAAAGGGATCTAACTTCTCAGGAGATTGTGGGGACACGTTGAGATCGACGGTCGCAAGTCATGTGTGGGCTTCACCATCGTCCTTCAAATGAGAACATGTGATGCTTTGATTCTTTGGCTTGGCTCCTAACCTTGTTTTTTTAAAGGACAAGGACCAAGAGGAGGTCCTATATCCAATGAAAAACCAAGTAAACGGGCTGAAAAACCGCATTTAGGCCATGTTGGAGAAGGAGGAGACCTTGGGGGGGGGGGGTGGCCCCCCAAGGGACGTTGATCACCTTGTGGTGCTTCCTGGAGCAAAGTAGTAGGACTTCGTCTCTCTCTTAGATTTTCTGGATTTTCAGAACTTGCACTTGGGATCTATTTTCATCATGCTTTCTTCTTGGAATGGACCTCCTTTTATAGGCTTTTGGTAGCCATGAGGTTTTTATTGGCATTGATGGTCATGATGAAAGAATTGATGAGGAGTTACAAGTTGATTTTGTAACTCCTTTTTCAGGGCTTGTGATTGGCCGATGAAGGTAGTGGGCATTTAATCACCTTTATGCTTCATGATGATGGGAGTTTCATGGGTTTAATGCCATGGTTGCTTGGATTTATAACTCCCAAATGCTTGAATCTAATTGGGCCGTCCAAAATAATGAGTTAATGACCGCATTAAGTTGTTATAAACGGGTCAATTAACATCATTAAGTGGTCGCCCAGGCATGTGAAGAGTCGCGGGCCGCGCTGCGCCTTTTGAAATTCTCCTTGCGATCATCACAGGTGGATGCACGCAATGTTTGATGTCGGATTGCGATGCAATTTCAGACATTAGTTAATGTTGGTGGGCCGGTGACATCTGTCTTGTCGATTTCACGATCGGTCGGACAGAAAATGCACTTTCTTGGTCAGCCGGTTGGCGATCTTGAGGCGATCGGTGATGATTTCATGCTTTGGACGGCGGATCCGAGATGTCGACGAAGATCAGTGGTTTTCAAGCACCAAACATTGGATTTTCAGAAAATCACAAAGGCCGAAACACACGAAACGCGAAAACCATCGAAAACGGACGCTTTGGTGCAAAATCCAGCGACCCGGATTTGCAGGGTCGCCGGGCGACCATGCACCCAGGGTCGCCGGTGGGCCAGGGTCGCCGGCGACCTTAGGGTTTTTTGCCCTTTGGTCGCCGAGTTCTGTTTTCGGCCGATTTTGCGTCTTTTTCGTTCCTTTTTTCTTCTGTATTTTTCTTGAAATTTTTCCTCAATTATTGACTTCATTTTCTTGGAGAAAACTTGATGAGAACCCGCACGAAAGCGGAGCACAGAGTTTCCCATTTTTCGGGAAAGCCGAAGACTTTGTAGCCGATTTTCCGTCAAGAGTCGAAACTAGGTCAAACGTTGTCGGAATGACCTGAAAATTGAGGTGAAGCTTCTTGAGCAGTGGATAGGACAAACCATGGGCTTTTATTTGAGTTTTGATGCCGTTTGGGGTACAATCGATGCTTCACTTGATTTTGCTGCGGGGAAAATGCCGAGCTTTGATATGTGGTCAAACGATGTCCGATTGACCTGAAATTCGACGAGTAGCCTATTGGAGTCATTTGAGACGTTCCATGGGCTCTGTTTAGGATGTCATGGTCCTGGGTTACTCCGCCGCCGGTAGGCTTGATTTTCTCTCGGAGCATCGAAACCTGGTCAAACTTTGTCGGAATGACCTGAAATTTGACGTGCAGCCCTTTGGAGGCATGTTGAAGCCACTCATGTACTTTGTTTCATGAGTGATGACTTCTGTGGTTCCCGCCGCCGGGAGGCTTGATTTTGCTGCTCGAGTATTGATGGAGGGTCAAACGTTGTCGGTTTACTTGAAATTTGGCATGGAGCCCTTTGGAGACATTCTGGAGTCATCCGTAGGCTCTGATCAAAGTTTTGGTGTCTTTGATGATGTCGCCGCCGGGAGCGCTTGTTTAGCTGTCGGAGCAGTGAAGTTGGGCCAAACGATGTCGGAATGACCCGAAACCTCAGGTGTACCCCTCTTTTGGCTGCCTTGAAGGATCCTTCAGTTTCTGTCCGATTCTGACAAAATCTGATGGTTGAAGTAGCCTTGCCTTTTTTTAGCAGGATGCAGCTTCACAAGGCTTCTTGATGTTGAGGAGACACAGTGACTTTTTTGGTGTCAACAGCTATTGACAGCGTCCTTGAGGAGCAGTCTGAGGAGTTCAGGCTTGTATACTTTCAACTCGTCGCCTTCTATGATTTTTTGAAGGAGAAGGAGGGCTCGAAAGTTAAATGCAGCAGTTGGAGAAGTTGCAGCTCCAACTTTTTTGACAGCCGGGATTCTTCTGATGGCATGGCCCAAGATGCTAGGGCTAAAGCATCAAGTTTGAAGAAGACCGCCGCCGTGCGAGAAGATTTAAAGAAGTTCTTCGCAAGTACGGATGCCATTTGTCCTGACATTGCGTTGCGGAGAGATCTCGCTGTTTACCTCACTTACTGGCTAGGTGAGGCTGTTTTTGTTAGAGGAGATGTAACGCACATCAGGCCACACTGTATTTTTCCGGCTTGTCAGATGGCGTTTGGAGAGTGGCTGGCTTTGGTACCTGCTCTTTACTCCTATTTGTGTACTGAACTTCAGGCTGCTGCTTTCCTGGTTCGGCTTGGGCTTCCCATGAACAGGGTATTTTCTGCCCACATCTTCTACTCGTGGTATGTATACCACTGTCCTAGCTTCCATTGTTTGGGAGTTGCACGGGACGAAGATCCTTTTATGATTCGTTTGGCTAGAGGGACAGCCATTCCCGAATCACTTTTGTCTGCCCGTTTGAGGATCCGACGATTTAGGGACGTCGAGATTGGGCAGTCTTCGGTGAAGCTTTCTCCGGGTTTGCTGAAGAAGGGTTTTGACTTTGGTGTCTCCTGTGATTCGACCAGGGTAGGATCGGGAAGACACTATGCTTTGACATACGCGGAGAAGAGATGGCTCTTCAATATACGGGTTGGTACGATGGTGTACCGCAGACATCTTTTCATCAATATCCAGCCGTATGTGCCTTCGCGTTTTACATTGCAGCTTGGCTTCTCTCAAGGCGAAGTTGGAGTGCCTTCAAGCATGGTGAAGCGTTTTGGAGGTTTGTAGGATGGGAGAAATGCATGGGCTTTTTACAGTGCAGAGGACACTACCGCCATGATTTCTTATCCTGAGCTGCCCACTTTCTGGACTGTTGGCTTCATGAAGTGGTTCGTGGAGAGCTCCTCAGTGTACCGGGGGCTTTCCAAGAAAGAGCTCGATGTCAAGCAGTCTCCTGGGAAGGGTCTTGGCAAATCAAATGGTGTCCGCCGGGAGGAAGTTTTGACTTTTCTTTCTGGAGAGAAGCATAAGATAGGCTTTCTCAATGAGCAGGACGTCATCAGATGAGGAGCTGCACAAGGGATTCCTGGTGAGGTCTTGAGACAGCTGGAGGAGGAGGAGGCCGAGATCGATGCTATGATACAGGCAAAGCATACGAAGGCTTCCATGGAGTCTACTGAGAAAAGTAGACCATCCAGTGAGGACTCTAGTGAGAGGCCTGATGTTGATAGTGGGGCAGGATCGTCAAGCAGATTGACCCGCCGAAGCAAGAGGAAGAGAGGATAGCGTCGTAACATGAAACGACACGATAGTCCTTCTGATATTGAAGTTCCTCTCACCATTGTTGAGGAGGTGTCTGAGGATGCTGACGAGCCTCCGGAGAAAAGAAGCAGAGAAGAGGAGACAGCTGGTATGATCCTCTTTCTTTCTTTTGTTTCTTCTTTTCTCTTGTAAGAGATTTTTTGTTGTTAATCCGCTGCTTTCTTTCTTCTGGCAGAGGATGATGACCTGGTGATGCCCGAGGTTCCGGTCGATGAGGCAATGACGGATCCAGTCGTGGCATCTGAGGAAGAGCCTAGGGACTCTGGAGTGGTTCCAGAACCTTCACCTGGTATGATTGCTTTGGTTTCTTTTTTCTTCTTTTTTTTTGTGCTGTCATTTGCTAACATGTAGCCTTTGTTTTCTTGACTTGCCAGAGGATTCTGACGATTTCGAGCCATCCATGGATGCAACTTTTGACGATGCTTCGGATGAGCTCAGAGAGGCAAAGAGTACTCCGCCGGTTGTCGAAGCAGGTATTTCTGTAATAATAATCTTGATATATTTTTTTCGACGAGATTATATTCATACCTTTTGTCCTTTCCCTGGCAGATTGTGGGGCAACAAGAGAGGTTCCTCCGTCTTCCTCAGAGCTAGAACAGGGGGTACCTGCTGCTGATCCAGGAGTGGAGGCTTCTGCTTTCTTCAATGAGTCAGCTTCTTCAGTTGGAAAGAGTTTATTGATTACTCTTCCAATGGAACATGACATGGGCAGTCGGGCACCAGAGCATGGCGAATACTCATCTGCACTGTATCTTCAATATGCAAGGAAGGTGTTGAAGACTGTCTTGAGCTCATGGGTTGAGACTCTCTCTTCAGGTCATTTGGAACCTGGTTTTGGCATAATCAAGCACGTGCAGGACATCCTTGCTGATAGCAAAGAAGTCGGTCTGGACATCGCAAGCGCCAAAGACTTTGTTGAGGAAATCATCGCCTGGGGAACAAATGGACTGAGACCAAGAGTTTCCCAGATTGTGACTTCTTTGATGAGATGTTTATAAAATCATCCGGCAAAGTCAAAGCTGAGCTGACTGAGGTCACGAAGACTCGGAGGCAGATCGTTCGGGAGAAGAACGTTACCGAGTTATCCATCATGGGGCTGAAGCAAGACTTGGACCGCCATGATAAGGAGGTTGTCGAGTCTAGGCAGTGCCTTGAGCTTTTGGAGGAAGAAGTAGCTGCCAAATGGACCGCCATTGTGGAGGCTCGTGACAAGGAGGGGACTCTCATTCGCCAGGTTGAGGAAGTTGAAGGTAATGTCCAGAGGAATACTCAGAAGCATGAGTAGTGGCAAGTCCTTTGGGAAGAACTTCCTCGTGCTGTAGATGGGTCACGACATTCAGCCGCATTTTATGGGAACATTCTGAAGAAGCGTGGCCTGAAAACTTTGGAAGCTAAGGCCAAGGGTCTGCTTGAGGAGTTGAACCTTTGGTTGAAGACCATGTTGGATTGAGCTCCTGAGTTGTAACAAACTCTTTTCTTCTTCTTTTTTTTTTTTTGGTACCTCCATGTATAAACAATTTTGGTACTATATTTTTGTATCCCATTCGTTTTACTTAAATCATTTTTTGATGAAAAGAAATTTGAGCAAAAGTTGATGGGAATGTTTGTTTAAGAATTTGATCAAAAGGTTGTCATTTTGTGAAAATCTTTTGTCAAAGAGTTGTTTTGGGCATGAAAGCCAATTTTGTGGCAAAAAGCCTAGTTTTTTTATGGCTTGAAAACCGAAATTTTGGTGGCATGGAAGCCTAATTTTGTGACGTAAGAGCCAAAATGGTTTTTGATTGGGCTTGGAAGCCAAAAATTTTGAGATGGCATTAGAGCCAAAGTTTTTTGAGATGGCATGAAAGCCGAATTTTGGAATGGCATAGAAGCCGAATTTCATTTTGTGGCATGGGAGCCAAATTTTGTTTGTGGCACGAGAGCCAAAAATTTTGTTTGTGGCATGAGAGCCAAAGTTTCTGGATGGCATGAAAGCCAAAGTTTTTTTGTTTGTGGCATCAGAACCAAAGTTTTTGGATGGCGTGAAAGCCGATTTTTGGAATGGCATAGGAGCCGAATTTTAAGATGGCATGAAAGCCGATTTTTTTTTAATGGCATAGGAGCCGAATTTTAAGATGGCATGAAAGCCGATTTTTGGAATGGCATAGGAGCCAAATTTTGTTTTTCTTGTTGTTTGTTTTGTTTTGGCATGGAAACCAGATTTTTGAAAACCAAGTTTTTGTTTTGTTGGCATGAAAGCCGATTTTGGCGTTTATAGCCGATTTTTTTTTTACATTTATAGCCGAATTTGGCGTTTATAGCCGGATTTTGGTGTTTATAGCCGATTTTTGGCATTTATAGTCGGATTTTGGCGTTTATAGCCGAATTTTGGTGTTTACAACCGGATTTGGTTTTCAAAATGCAGGTATCTACTAAATGTCGCCTCCCCGCTGAATGGCCTTGCAAGTATCGATGGAATGCCGCTTCCTTGCTCATTCGGTTTGCGAGTATTGATGGAATGTCACTTCCTCGCGGGCTGGGTTTTGCGAGTATTGATGGAATGTCGCTTCCTCGCGAATTGGGATATAAGTATCTGTTAGACCCCGACCCAGACCAACGCGATTAGTGCTAATTAAGTGAACGTTTAGTCTTAAGTGAGTCTTAGTACTAGTTGGGTTAGAATGTGATTAGACTTAGTCTGGATTATAGATTTGGGGATTTTGAGGACGTTTAGTATGAGTCAGACACGCTCAGGGACGCCCTGAGTACACGAGTAAGAATGGGGTTTTGTGCTAGATCTTTGATGTGGATGTGATCTTTATTTCTCTTGAGTGATTTTATTATTTGTGACAACTTTTGTTTTCAAGCTGCATGCATGTGAGGCCCGGAAGCCCAAGTTTTGGCCCAATAGGGTAAATCTGTCTTTTCATGCAAAATCTGGGCACACTTTTCGAAGTCGTGAAACCATGTCAAAAATATACTTTTCTGAAACTAGATTTTTCGACGATCGTTTTGTTCTTCTTCGTCGATTTCATCCGGGGTCCACAAGACCATGTTTTAAGCGTTTCTAGTTCAGCTAGAGAGGGACCCACCTCTCAACCCATATAAAAGGTCTCTTACTCTCTCTCCTCCATTTTCTTCTTCCTTTTTCCTGCAACGGTTGCCCTAGAGTGGAGTGGAGAAGGCAGCCCTCTTCTTGACCTTTTCTTCCTTGGATCATCTAGCAAGAAGACTCCAATCTTCGATTCGTTTCCGCCATTCTCTTCCTCTCTTCGCGAGCTTCGATTGGGCACGTTTTAGAGCCAAACCCTTTCCACTATTCATCATCTTCAACCTCCATTCTTCTTGTTTGGCTAGCAAAAGGTTAGAGCTTGGACCCATCTTTCTATTTGATGTTCTTAGGCTCACCAAGAGCTTGTTTATCATGATTTCAAACCCATTTTCGAAATGGGGGTTTGTAATGGCTAAAATGTTGATTTTTGTATGCTCCATTTTGGGGGTTTTGTGTAGATCTCGTGGAGCACCCCTCATTGTTGGTTTTTGTGAAGCTTCCTTTGACTTTGATTTGAGGCAAGTAAACTTTATAGGATTTTCATATACATTGTGTTGTAGTTTCACTACTTCCATTTAAGACATGGTTTTTATGCTTGAACCTATTAATGTAGGTTATGTTTATTTTCTCTCAAGTCATTAGTTTGAGTTCCTTTACTTGTGTTATTGTTGATGATTCATCCAAGTTCTTAGAATCATGTTGGTTTTGTAAGTTTCATGAAATCGTTATGGGAATGCCTTGATGTTTCTCTTTGGAATAAATGGACAAATTGTGGATGGAATGCTCTTTAATGTGTGTAATGAACCCCTTGGAAAGCATGGAGGCTTGGGGAGTGCAGGTGGTAAAAGTGTGGAAGTGAAGAAGGGAGAAAAAGTTGTGAAAATTCTGAACAGAATGCACTGCCCGTGCCTGTCGGTCAGCTGTCGGTCAGACTTCGGTCGACCAACAGGTCGACCGACACCAACCGAAATCTGTCGGTTCGAATTCCAGAGAGCAGCATTTCTGTCAGGACATCCCTCGGTTCGCTGTCGGTCAACCGACAGGTCGACCGACAACCAACCGAGGATCTGTCGGTTCAATTTCCAGAGAGCAACATTTTCTGTCTGGTCATCTGTCGGTTCACATTCGGTCAACCGAGGATCTGTCGGTTCAATTTCCAGAGAGCAGCAATTCTGGGCTGGGATCTGTCGGTCAAGCCTTCGGTCGACCGACAGATCGACCTCGGTTAACCGACGGTTAACCGAGCGTTGACCGACAGTTACAAAAAGAACTGTGTTTGGAGAAATTTTGCAGGAATGAAAACTAGACTATGCTTTAGACCTCCATTTGACATTGTGCACTTGAAATTCCTAAATGTATCTTACCTTCGGGGACACCAAGTTATATAGAGTTTCGACGTTTGGATTTCCAAGTCCACAAGGGTCAAAGTTTTGGTCTTAGCCTATGCTTGATAGATTTTGTTCGGACTCTTGTTTTGATGCTTTATGCGTCCTCATGTTCTTGTTTGATCTTTTTCAAGTATAAGCTTGTATTTAAGACGTGTTTCAAGAATCGTGTTTCAAGAAAGAAAAAGGGAATCATTTCTTAAGTTTTGTTAAGCATTTATATAATGCTATTTTTGCTAGCCTGTCGTGACGTGTTTGATAAATGATTTCCCTCTTGCTTTGACGTGTTCTCGGATAAGTTTTGTCGTGTTTTATGCATTCATGATATAAGTGATTACCACTGAGCTTGGACTGCCCTTTTAGCTTGATCCACTACCTGGGGGTCCTTAAACATGTGGACTGTCTGCAGACTAGTCGTGTCTTGAATTGACACATCGTGCGTGTTCGTGGTCCGGTTCCGCGGCCGGACACCCCGTCTACCTTGTGTGGCGTGGGATCGTGTTTATCGTGTTGTGCTTATCGTGCTTGTCGTGCGTGCTTACTCTTATCATCATGTATGATGGAGAAAGGATGGGCTCTTTGTGGATTTACTAATCATGATATTATAAGTATACATGCTAGTTTCGAAAACGTGAAACGTGTATTCAACTCTTGAACTGTTTTAGCATTATTTTAACTATTCATGCCTAAATGGTTTATTTGCCAAACCGTCGTGTTTGATGCTTGTTATTTTGGTGTCCAGGTGCAGGAGTGTTCACGCGTGACGAGGAGTGCCCGGAGGAGGCTGTTGAGCCACCCCCAGCACTCGAGTGGCAGCCCAACGACGTCATCTAGACGCCGGTCGGGATCTTGATTTTCGTTTCACCTAGCTTGGGTTACGTTGGGTTGTTCTTATTGGGTTCCATTGTTGTATTGGCCTTTGTTGGCCTCTTTGGGTTGTGTAACTTGAATTAATATACTTTTCTGAAACCTTGAAATGTTAATCATGATAGGAATGCTTGATGACTTTCCTTTTGATACCTTGTCTCCATATTATATATGCTTCTTGTATCTTATCGTTCAAGATTGTATGAATTGTTTTGCTACACGCTTCCGCATACCCATTCGTGTGAGCTCGACCCGTGTCTTGGGATCCTCACCGCGGAAACCTGTGGGAAATCAAACAACAGCCGGCGGCGGCGTGCTTTGGTTGTCGGTTAATCATGCCGCCGCGCAGTCGCGGGCCCGGGTCCCGGTCCGGGGTCGCGACAGTATCGACTAAGCGTCGCTTCCCTGCCTTTCCCAAAACTTTTGGTTTCGCGGGTACTGACTTGGTGTCGTTTCCCCACGATTTTTGAAATTTGAGGTTTTCTCGAACCATTTGAAATTTGGGTTGTGGATAGCAACTGGAATATTGCGTCTCCACGATTTTGAAATTTTGAGGTTTTGCAAGTATCGAATGGGGTTCGCTTCCTTGCGATTTTTGGGTTTTGGAAGTATCGAATGGGGTTCGCATCCTTCCGTTTTTTTTTTTTTTTTGGGTTTTGGAAGTATCGAATGGGGTTCGCATCCTTTTATTTTTTGGGTTTTGGAAGTATCGAATAGGGTTCGCATCCTTCCGTTTTTTGGGTTTTGCGAGTATCGACTAAGTGTCGCTTCCCCACGATTTCTAAAAAACCATTTTTTTTGTTTAAAGACATGAGGGTCATAAATTTTGACTTAAAACCATTTTGGTTGTAAAAGCCGGGGCGAACTAGGGTGAAACTTCCTGAGTCCTGGTTTTTGTTTCAAACCATGAATTTTTGGGTTCAAGGATCAAAAATTTTGGTCAAGTCCGGGAAAAGGCTCCTAAACTTGGATTTTTAGATTTAGATTTTTTTTTTTGAACAATGAAACGATGAAAGTAAGCATTGTTTTGAGAGATTTTTTTTTTAGAAACTTCAACATAAAGATGAAAATTTCAAAAGGGGTGGGTTTGACGAGCAAGTACCTTGGAAATAGGCTTTGGCCGTGTAGATATCGCTCTGACCCATTTGAGGAAGTCTTCAAGGGTAGTACCGCTTCAAGAACTTGCCGTTGATGGGTAGCATACATCTGTCTCCTTCCATGTTTAGAAGAGCGTATGTGCCGTTGGAGAAGAATTTGTCAATGACGAAGGGTCCCTCCCATTTTGGTTCAAATTTGCCTTTGGATTTGTGGGCAAAGACTATGGGTATTTTTACTACAAGAACCAAGTCACCCTTTTTGTAGGCGCGTTGCCTGACCTTCTTGTTGAAAGATTCTACCATGCGTGCTTGGTACAACTCAATGCTTTGTAGAGCTTCGAGTCGTCTTTCATCGAGATTATCCAGCTCTTGGAGTCTCAATTTGACATTGCTTTCTTGCGTCATGTCATTTTGCAAAGATACCCTTAAGGAAGGAATTTGTACTTCCAAAGGGACAACAGCTTCGCATCCATAGATTAAGGAGAATGGTGTACTATGGGTCGGTCCTCGAACGGTGGTTCGATAGGCCCACAAAGCTTCTGGTAGTTTGTCGCCCCAGTCTCTTTTGTGACTAGAGACCATTTTCTTGAGAATTTTGCAGAGTGTCTTGTTGAAGGCTTCTGCTAGTCCGTTCGCTGCTGGATTATATGGAGTCGAAGGACAACTTTGGATTTTGTACTTGTCGCAAAACCTGTAGAATCTGTGATCACGGAATTGTGGTCCGTTATCATGGACGAATCTTTTAGGTATGCCGAAGCGACAAATAATGTTGGTGCGCAAGAACTGAAGGACTGATGAGGTCTTCATTTCGCTGAGCGCAAATGCTTCTAACCACTTGGAGAAATAATTCGTAGTGGCGAAGATGAAGCGATGACCTTTGCTTGATGGGGGAGAGATAGGACCTATGATGTCCATACCCCAGGCTTCGAAAGGCCATGAGATTGTTGTTGGATGTAGCCATTCTGGAGGCATGTGGACATAATCTCCATGAATCTGGCATTTTTGGCAGCGCTTGGCAAATTGCAATGCATCAGCTACCATGGTAGGCCAATAATAACCTAGCTTTTAAATCTGGTTGTAGAGCTTAGGACCAGCCTGATGAGCTCCACGAAGACCAGCATGTACTTCTTCAAGAGTTTCCTCAGCCTCTTGTTGTGACAAGCAGCGTAGAAGTACTCCGTTGAAGGATTTTCTGTAGAGTGCTTTTGAAGGTATATCCAAATGAAAGTTCGGGGCTCGTCTTTGGATGCTTACCTGTTCTTTTGAATCTTCAGGTAGGATTCCGAACATGATCTAATCAATGAACGGATCTCTTCAGTCGCCAATCGGAGGTTTGAGGATGGACATCCGACTTCCAACTACTTGGTGGCATTCAGCAACTGCTTGGTATGTGTTGAGAGGAGGGAGAATCCTTCTTTGACACACTGTGACTTGCATGTTTTCCCCTTCTTGGATTGCCATGGATGCGGCGAGTCCGGCCAGGGCATCTGCACTGATGTTTTCACCTCTGAGGATGTGGGTGATATGGCAGATGTTGAATTTTTGTCGAAGCGACTGCGCCTTATTGTAGTAAGGTAGCAGATCAGGCTTCCTGACTTCATATTTCTGATTCATCTGGTTGACGATCAGTTGAGAGTCTCCAAAAGCTTCCAGCATGGTGATGCCGGATTCGAGGGCGAGTTCCAATCCTACAATCAGGGCTTGGTACTCAGCTGCATTGTTTGAACATGGTTCCAGTAGTGAGAAGGCGTGTGGGATCATGTATTTGTCGGGACTAACAAAGAGGATGCCGATTCCCGATATTTGCTTTCCTTTTTCATTTGTCCTGGTTGCACCGTCAAAGTACATGTCCCAGGAAGCATTTGAGATCATCCCTGAGTGGAGAATCTTTAGGCAATGGATGCTCTGCGAGGAAGTCTGCTTGAGCTTGGCCTTTGATTGCTTTTTGTGGCACATAACTAATATCAAACTGTGATGGAAGAATGGACCATTTTACCAGTCGGGCATTGAGAGAACCTGCTTTTGTGACAAGGACCTTTAGGAGGTTAATCCTCGAAATCAGGTAGACTGTGTTCGACAGCAGATAGTGACGCAGCCTTTGTACGACGAACATCACTGCAAGGCATTCTTTTTCGACTGGGGAGTAGCGATGCTCTGCACCTACCATCATGCGGCTAAGGTAATATAGAGCAGCTTCTTTTCCGTCGTCGCTTTCTTGTGCGAGCAGAGCACCTAAAGTGTGGTCGAGAGCTCTCGTGTACAAGATAAATGGTCTTCCAGTTGTGGGGGCAGCCAGCACTGTAGGTTTAGTGAGGTATGCCTTGATGTCTTGAAAGGCATTTTCACATTCAGCATCCCAGACAAAGTTCACGCCTTTCTTCATCAGGCGAGAAAATGGACGGCACTTCCCTGATAGATTGGAGATGAACCGTCGAATGTAGGCCAACCTTCCTTTGAAGCCCTTTTAATTCTCTTAGGGTTCTGGGAGATGGCATTTCCAGGATAGCCTTGACTTTGGTGGGGTCAAGTTCTATTCCAGCTTTCTGTACTATGAATCCGAGAAACTTACCCGATGAGACACCGAAGAAGCACTTTAGTGGATTCATCCGCAATTTGTGTTTGTGAAGTCTGAGGAAGACTTCTCGAAGATCACCGAGATGGTTTTCTTTTCTTCTGCTTTTGATAGCGAGGTCGTCAACATAGCATTCGACCGTCTTGTGCTGCATATCTTGGAATATTTTCATCATAGCCCTCTGATATGTTGCACCTGCATTTTTCAGACCAAATGGCATGACAATGTAGCAATACACGCCAAATGGTGTCCGAAATGATGTATGCCTTTCATCTTCAGGATGCATCTTTATCTGATTGTAGCCAGAGAATCCATCCATGAATGTCATTCGCTCGAACCCATAGCAGTTTATAGCATTCTTTATCTGATTGTAGCATTCTTTTAATTCAGGATGCATCTTTATCTGATTGTAGCATTCTTTTGGAGACGATGATTCTTCTAGGTCAGAGAACCGCTCGTCTGTGTCATCGGGCAATTCCTCTTTATCATCAGAGAAATTACAGCAATTGGAGGAGCTTTCTGGACCCTTGACGAGTGACTCCTCAAAGTGATATCCAGGGAGATCAATGTCTTCATGAGATGTTGAGGCTTGGTACGTAAAGCGACTTTGTAGCCATGGTGTCAACTGTCTCATAGGAGCGGTAGGATCATACCACAACCCATATGAAGACTTGCCTTTATGAAGGTGGATTTTCCAATCTTCTAGTTGACTTTTGATCAGGGTGGGTTCCAATGGTGTGAGAATACCACGGCCACCTCCCAAACCAGTCGGATTTTGAGTGTCGTAGCCCATTTTCTTCATGATAGCTTGTGCCATTGAACTATACAGGGATAGCTGAGGCATACGTTCGTTTCGGAAAGGTTCAAGCAGAGAGTTCAGTGGAGATGCTCCTGATCTGTGGAAGAAAATCACTTTTTCTTCTAGCGAAGTTGCCGGAATAACAAAGGAAGCAGACGTAAGATCTTCTATGTCTGCAGGTGTTTCCAATGGAGTGAGAGCGGGCTGATCTTGCTGAGTATCAGCTTGGCTTGATGCTGTGTCATCTCCTGACTCTGACTCCGAGTTTGTGTCATGTATAATAGACACAAAGGAGACAGTGAACTTGCCCCCAGCCTTTTGTTTTGTCTTCTTTACTTTGGTAGTGATTACCAAAGGCTTTGGAGATTTGAAGGAGACGACGAAGGGAGCTTGACTGCTTACTTCGAGTTTGGTGGAGGGTATGTTTACCTTCGGTGATTGCTGAGGAGCCCTGCCTTTATCTTTCTGGAGACTGTCGGCAAAGTGAATTATTTTTTCCTCCTGTTCTTCTTTTCCATCTTTATACATTTGAGCATCTACAAAATGGACATCTCTGCCTTTGAAGGGCTTTTTGTCTGCAAACACTCGATGTATCAAGCCATCGTTGCCAACGAACTTGATGCACTGATGTAGAGTTGAAGGGACGACACCATTCTCATGTATCCAGGGGCGTCCAAGGAGTATATTGTAGCATGAAGGGGTCCTTATTGCATACACGGTGACTTCAGAAATAAGATCACCGATTTGCAATTTGAACCTGATTTTGCCGATAGGCCTTTGAGCGCTCCCGTCATATCCGAAGATGGATACGGAGGTGTGACTCAGTTTGCTAGGTGGGATGCCCAGCTCTTCAAGTGCCGAAGTAGAGATGAGGTTGAGAGCAGAACCTGGATCGATCTGAACTATGTGTACTGGCATTTCTTTGACGTACCCCGTAAAGTACAAGGGTCGGTTGTGCTTTGTCTCGCCTAGCAGGAGGTCATCCTTGTTGAAGGCAATTGTTGCACTTGCTGCTTTTTGTACCGAGAGGCATTCATTGCCTGATCCCTCAATTTTCTTCTTTTCTCCCATTGGGGGAGTATTTGATTTTTTGACCCTGTAGTCCATTTCAATTTGTAGGACTTGTGGGGCGTGTTTGTCGACATCCGCATTCAGCCTTTGTAATTCGCCTTGGAGGTCTTGGGAAGAGATTCTTCCGTCGTCCCAAGTGAAGCAGTGGAAAAAGTTTTTGCTTTTTCAAGGACTTCTTATTTTGGTTGAGACTTCTGCAGCTGTTTGAGCTTGCGGAGCTGTCTCTTGGCTTGCCTTCGCAGCTGAGCGGTCGGCTTTGTTTTGACGATCTCCCAATTTTCATCATCTAGGAGATCGGGATGCACCCATATAGGTTGTCCATCTGATGTTGGATAGGGAACCAACTCTTGGGATGTTTGAGCCATTTTAATCACCTTGAATGAAGTAGTGATTTTCTCCTTCGGTGACTTTGAAGTTTGCCGACATGTCACCATGTTGACAGAGGCGGGGCCATAGTTTTTATTAAAGGTTATGACTCCGTTTTTCCACATCTCATTGATCTTCTCTCTCACAACGATGCATTGATTGAGAGGATGTGAGATCATCTGATGGTATGGACAGTATCGGGGATCATTGGTTTTGCCAACATCTCACGGTCTTTTGGGCTCTGGCAAAATGAGTTTGCCATTTGCTAGGAGAGCCTCAAAGATTTCTTCAACATCTTCATCGAATGGATATTTCTTTTCTACACGTTCTTTGAAGGCATCAGAGAGTTCAGGTCTTTTACCTGCAGTTTTGTTTTCAGGTTTCTTTGGCTGCTGAGGAGCTGATTTAGTCTGCACATTCAGAACCTCCTTTTTCTTTGGTTTTGAGGTTGTAACAGCAGTCGTCTCTTTCTTTGATGATTTCTGACTGTTGAGGTCTTTGATCACCATTTCAGTTTCCATGGAAGCTTCGAGAAGTTCTCCTAGGTTCTTTGATTTGTCGCCGATGATCATGGAGCGAATTTTTGCTCTGATATTGTTACGGCAGATGTCTACTAACGACGCTTGTGGATGTACATCTGAGCATTTGTACGCCATTGCCTTCCATTTGTGAATGAAGACGTATGTTGACTCATTCTCTCCCTGTTTTAAGTTGAGAGCTGAGCCATAGTAACATGATGATCCTCACCTTGGAAGTGGGTCAAGAAGCGTGTCTCCAGCATAGCCCAATTCTAAATGGTGTTCTACGGCATAGTGGAGTACCAATCAAAGGCTGTACCTTTCAGGTACTTGCAAAGAGACGAATCTTGAGGGCATCTTGATCCGCAATGGCTCCCATCAGGATCTTGAAATGAATGACGTGTTGTCTGGCTGAACCTTTCCTAGTATATGTCTGGAGATTAGGTTGCTTGAATTTTGCAGGGAACGGAATTGAGTCCATCCATAGAGGGTAGGATGGCTTGATTCCATGTTCTTTCAATGTATCCTCTTCTTTTGCTTTTGCAAGGATATCGTCCACGTCCTTTCTGGTAAGGGCGCGAGAGTCATTGTTTTCTGCATTACCCTCGTCATCTTCATGATTCGGAGAGGTTTCATTGTTAGGTGGTGGACTCTGTAGAGTGAGAATAAGGTTTTCCATCAGAGCCTCAATTCTCTGTTGTCCTTGCTCCAATTGCTGGATGCATGCAGTTACGTCATCATGCGGTGGAAGCTGCTCAGAACTTGTGGCCAAGACATTCATCATTCGGGACTCGAACGAAGAAATTGTCCTGGTGACTGAGCTGGGGCTCATTCTTCTGGATGAAGAATCTGAGGAGTGGTTACTCCGGTGTCCTTGGCTTGGATGAGTGGAAGATTCTTCTAGATGTGTTCGAATCTGAGAGACGCTGCGAGTCACTAGACGTCTAACACAGATTTTGGTTGCTTACTTCTGGCATTTTCTGGTTTTGCCAACCATATGAACAGCAACGAATTGGTCGGGTCTTTCTTTTTCGACCCATTTGTTTGAGACATGGAGAGTAGAACGCTGGGTTCTTTCTTTCTCGAGTCTCTTTTGTCGATATGCAGTGCGGCGACGCATACGACAAACAATTTGAGCTTCAGTCAGCTCTGGCTGGGTTCTGACGGTGAAGGATGTAGTCCCTCGTGCGTAGTAGCCGAGTTTGTCTTCCTTGAAGCTGGGCAAGGACAGAATCTGGACGCGGTCCTTTGTCTGTCGCAATGAAGACTTGAATTTTTGCGAGCTCAGCCCCGGTTGAGATGAAGGGTTGACTCGCAAGAGTGCAGGCTTCAACATGTTTTTGCGTAGGCCTAACAATGCATGATTTAATTTTGGGCTTGTAGGAGCAAGCCGGCTCATTATGATTTTGTTTGTTCTTTGGGTGGAGGGTAGGTTTCTCCTCTTTCATGTAAGAGAGAGGGTAGAACCAATTCTCTTTGAGAGGGGCCGGGTAAGCTGGCTTTGCAGATGTTTGGGACCTTCGTTGCTTTGGTGAAGATCTCGGGGACCAAGTTTTGGGGCAAACCTGGTTTCTTGTGGATTGAGGCTTCGTGGAAATGCCACGGGCTTCAAGCTTTTTCATGTTCGCCCTTGGTGCCATGTTAGTGACACGTTGCGGGGCGGTTTTCTGCTTCTTGCAGGTACAGTGTCTTCTGCGGGAAGTGGGAATGGTCCCAGCGATCCGAAGACGATGGTCCGGGGAGTTGAAGTTGACCCGGTGTTTGGAGAGTTATCGAGGGAGATGACACTTCGGCAACTGGCAGGGCGCTTATGCTTGTTTTGCTTGTCTTGAAGCATAAGCTGGTACTTGTTCTCATCGAAAGTGATGGTCAATGAAGCTGCCATTGTTAGTTTTGGAAAACTTTTGAAACAAGACCAAATTCAGTAGTAATCACAAGAATATGGTGATCATAAATGGGGGACAACTATGGTTTTGTCTTTTCAAATCACTTGAGGGGACATGGCCCAACCCAAGGACGATGAAGGAGGCAAAAAGCCATAGAGGATACAATTGTTCTAAAATGCAAGTATGGTAGGCTCAGAGTGAGCGTTCCAGTGACTGCTAGAAGCAATTGTAGACCTTAATTCAAATTACCGAGAAGCAAGGCTCACTCGAGGTAAAATGATATAAGGTTGGAGATACAAATGTGTCGGTCGCGAATACAGTAGACCCGAAAGGGCGTACTAGCACCGCTAGGTACAAATGTTACAAATCACATCCTAGGGAAGGACACGAGATGGGATTTTTTGAAAGGTCAAATTTGGATCCATAGAGGAGAGCAAATGGTGTTCCAATCCAAACGAAGGCTCAACATTTCTACGAGCGCTAAATTCAGAAGGGAAGGAACCAGATTTCTCGGATGTGAATCCAATAATGACGGGAGTTTTTTTTTTTTTTTTTTCGAAGGGTCAAGATTGAATTCATCAAAGAGAGCAAATGGTGTTCCGTTCCGAACAAGGGCTCAACATTTCTGCGAGCGCTAAATCCGAAAGGGAGGGAACCAAAATTTCTCAATTCTGAACTCAAAAGTGACGGAACTTTTTTTTTTTTTTTGAAGGGTCAAGATTGAATTCATCAAAGAGAGCAAATGGTGTTCCATTCCGAACAAGGCTCAACATTTCTACGAACGCTAAATCCGAAAGGGAAAGAACCAAGATTTCTCAACTCTGAATTCAAAAGTGACAGAAGTTTTTTTTTTTCTTTAAAAGATTTTTTTTAAGGATTTTTTTTTGAAAGGTGCACATTGATTTCCAATTCGATCTTATGAAACCTTAGTAGATAGATTAGCCCCCAGGTACGGGTAGGATTACTGAATTAACCTGTTTGGAGGACCCTTGCCTCGAACAGTCTAGCTATCTCCACACTCTGGACAAGGCTTTTCTTAAATCCACTTTGGTCAAAGAACGCAACTGGTGGAACCTTAGGGGTTTTTTTTTTTTTTGAAAGATTTTTTAATGAACTCATCAAAGAGAGCGAATGGTGTTCCAATCCGAACAAAGGCTCAACATTTCTGCGAGCGCTAAATCCGAAAGGTAAGGAACCAAGGTTTCTCAAATTTGAATTCAAAAGAGAGAAAACTAAATTTTTTTTGAAATTATAATTTTTTTTTTGAAATCCCAATTGGACTCATCAAAGAGAAAAGATGGCCCAATCCCCAATATGAACGATAGCTGCGAACATTTCTGTGAGCTATCAAGTTCAAAAAGGAGAGGATCAAAATTTCTCAAAGTTGAATCTTGAGAAAGAGAGATCATTTTTTGTTCTTTGAAAGAATTTGAAATGAAGTTTTTTTTTTTGAAATCCCAATTGGACTCATCAAAGAGAAAAGATGGCCCAATCCTCGATATGAACGATAGCTGTGAACATTTCTGTGAGCTATCAAGTTCGAAGAGGGAAGGATCAAAGTTTCTCATAGTTGAATCTAAGAAAAGAAATCAGATTTGTTTTTTTTTTTTTTTTTGAAGTGAGAAAGAACAATTGAAATCCCATCTCATATATATTTTTTTTTAGATGCAAAATGCAACATAGGGCACCAACTAGAAAGGAGCCAAGTGATCAAAGCATCACGTTCTCAAGTCAACGCGTCCCACCGGGTATGCCTACTTGATGGACCCTCGGGAATCTTCCGTCCTCTCCTTCCGCACCCCGGGGGCTGTCCTGGGTCTCGGCGGAGGAGGGAGAATCGCGGGTATCAACATTTTTTGTACGAGTATGCCAGATTTACTTTCTACTTGGAATTTGGAATGGTGATAATCCGGAGATTCACCTTCACAAATAGAAAGGAAATCAATCCTTTTTCTAAATTTTCAAATTGCATAAATATTAAGAAAAGAGACAAGTTTGTTTTCTGAGAATACCGTAGGAGGCGTTTTTGTTTGTTTGCCGTGAAAGGCGATTTTACAAAACTCATCAAATATGAAAGACAAGAATTGTGATTTCTTTTTTTTTTTTTTGTCTCTTTAAGAAATACAAACTACAATAGAAAAGTAAGAAAAGGGATCTAACTTCTCAGGAGATTGTGGGGACACGTTGAGATTGACAGTCGCAAGTCATGTATGGACTTCGCCATCGTCCTTCAAATGAGAACGGTTGATGCTTTGATTCTTTGGCTTGGCTCCTAACCTCGGTTTTTTAAAGGACAAGGACCAAGAGGAGGTCCTATATCCAATGAAAAACCAAGTAAACGGGCCGAAAAGCCGTGTTTAGGCCATGTTGGAGAAGGAGGGAACCTTGGGGGATGGCCCCCCCCAAGGGACGTTGATCACCTTGTGGTGCTTCCGGGAGCAAAGCAGCAGGACTTCGTCTCTCTCTTGGATTTTCTAGATTTTCAAAACTTCCACTTGGGATCTATTTTCTTCTCCTTTTCTTCTTGGAATGGACCTCCTTTTATAGGCTTTTGGTAGCCATGAGGTGTTTATTGGCATTGATGGCCATGATGAAAGAATTGATGAGGAGTTACAAGTTGATTTTGTAACTCCTTTTTCATGGCTTGTGATTGGCCGATGAAGGTAGTGGGCTTTTAGTTCCCTTTAAACTTCATGATGATGGGAGTTGCATGGGTTAAATGCCATGATTGCTTGGATTTGTAAGTCCCAAATGCTTGAATCTGATTGGGCCGTCCAAAATAATGAGTTAATGACCGCATTAAGTTGTCATAAACATGGTCAATTAACGTCATTAAGTGGTCGCCAAGGCATGTGAAGAGTCGCGGGCCGCGCCGCGTCTTTTTGAGATTCTTCTTGCGATCATCACAGGTGGATCCACACATTGTTTGATGTTGGATTGTAGTGCAATCTCAGACATTGATTGATGTTGGTGGGCCGGTGACATCTGTCTTGTCGATTTCACGATCGGTCGGACAGAAAGTATACTTACTTGGTCAGCCGGTTGGCGATCTTGGAGCGATCGGTAATGATTTCATGCTTTCGACGGCGGATCCAAGATGTCGGTGAAGATCAGTCGTTTTCAAGCATCAAACATTGGATTTTCAGAAAATCACAGAGGCAGGAACACCCGAAACGCGAAAAGAATAAAAAAACGAACGTTTTGGTGCAAAATCTGGCGACCCGGATTTGCAAGGTCGCCGGGCGACCCTGCACCCAGGGTCGCCGGCGACCCTGGGCCAAGGTCGCTGGTGACCATAGGGCTTTGGCCCGTTTGGTCGTCGAGTGTCGTTTTCGGCTGTTTTTTCGTCTTTTTCATTCCTTTTTTCTTCTGTATTTTTCTTGACATTTTTCCTCAATTGTTGACTTGATTTTCTTGGAGAAATCTTGATGAGAACCCGTGCGAAATCGGAGCACAAAGTTTCCCATTTTTCAGGAAAGCCGAAGACTTTGTAGCCGATTTTCCGTCAAGAGTCGAAATTAGGTCAAACGATGTCGGAATGACCTGAAAATTGAGGTGAAGCTTCTTGAGCAGTGGATAGGACCAATCATGAGCTTTTATTTGAGTTTTGAAGCCGTTTGGGGTCCCATCGATGCTTGACTTGATTTTACTGTGGGGAAAATGCCGAGCTTTGATATGTGGTCAAACGATGTCCGATTGACATGAAATTTGACGAGGAGCCTATTGGAGTCATTTTGAGACGTTCCATCAGCTCCGTTTGTGATGTCATGGTCCCGGGTTGCTCCGCCGCCGGTAGGCTTGATTTTCTCTGGAAGCATCGAAACCTGGTCAAACGTTGTCGAAATGACTTGAAATTTGACGTGCAGCCCTTTGGAAGCATGTTGAAGCCACTCATGTACTTTGTTTGAAGAGTGATGGCTTCTGTGGTTCCCACTGCCGGGAGGCTTGATTTTGCTGCTCGAGCGTTGATGGAGGGTCAAACATTGTCGGTTTGACTTGAAATTTGGCATGGAGCCCTTTGAAGACATTCTGGAGTCATCCGTAGGCTTTGATCGAAGTTTTGGTGTCTTCAATGATGTCGCCGCCGGGAGCGCTTGTTTAGGTATCGGAGCAGTGAAGTTAGGCCAAACGATGTCAGAATGGTCTGAAACCTCAGGTGTACCCCTCTTTTGGCTGTCTTGAAGGATCTTTCAGTTCCTATCTGATTCTGACAAAATCTGATGCTTGAAGTAGCCTTGCCTGTTTTGTAGTAGGATGTAGCTTCAGGAGGCTTCCTGATGTTGAGGAGACATAGTGACTTTTTTGGTGTCAACACCCAGCGGCTAGCCGTCTGGTGACTGGCGGCTAACCGAACCAATTCGGTTACAATTCCAGAGAGCTGCAATCTCGTGGTCAGCCCCGCGGTCAACTAGCGGTTAACCACCTAATCCATTGGCGGCTAACCGCCAACCAACCGAATTGAGGCAGTCACAATTCCAAAATGCTACATTTGCTGAAGCTACCCGCGGTTAGCCTCACGGTCAGCCAGCAGTTAACCCCCGAATCCATTGGCAGTTAACCGCCAGCTGACCGCCATATAACCGAATTTCCCAGAATTTTGGGAATAAAGAGAGATGAAGGGAGTTTCCATCCCATTTGCTTGTGGACCCTTTTTTAGAGAATAGGCACTGTTCACCTGGGGATATGTTTAGAGCAGAGATGAAACGCTTGTTGGAAGCCCGTTTGAGAGAGAAATCACATAACAGAGATTCGTTGAAGTGTCGAGATTACTAAGGTGTGTAAGGAGCCTGGAATGTCTCCAAACTCAAGGAGTACCAAATCTATATTGAAATTGACATACGGGACCCCTATTCAACTTGAGTTACCTCGAATCCCGATACTAGTCCTGAGATTTCGAAAGCTCAGTTTCATTTTATTTACCCATCTGAAATACACGATTTATGACTTGTCATTCCCGAAAGCATTGAAATGACACTTATAGTATTTTCTAGCCCCAACGTGCATTACTTGATATGGAAAGGATACTTGTGCCTTGAGCACCCCCGTCTTGCCCGGTTCTATTCCCGCACTTGATTTATTTTACACGTGTCCTGATTTTGTTAGTTGACCTATGAGTTGGCACCACTAAGCTTAGATAACTATATCAGTCTGATCCACTAACTTGGAGATCTCCCACTTGTCCCGCCAGCTACAGTTTGGATCCCGCTACCCAGTTATTACCGTGGTCTTGTCCCAATACCGCGGATTGCTACCGTGGTTCCTAATGCCCGGCTCGCTACCGTGGTCATGTCCCGTATATTATATATGCATATGTAAATTTTGTTTGACCTCCTCACTTCGGCGACTGAGGTCAACGCCTTGATATGCTTGCTCTTGTCACTTCGATGATAGAGGATTTAGCTTCGTGTGGTTGCCACCTTGCTTGTTTTTCCCGATTCCTTGGATACCTGTACATGTTTTATACTGCATATATGTCTTTAATAAATGATTCATTTCCTTTAGGAAAATTATTGTTTAAACAAGTTTAAATGTTTTCCAAGGTAAATGCATTTATTATAGTATTGTGATATCTTTTCACCCACCTGCCAAACCGTCGTGTTTGACCCACTCTTTGGTACTCAGGTCCCGTTGTTGGTTATCCCGAGGAGGCGGTTGGCGAGCCGCAATGCCTAGTTGAGTGGCAAGCCGATGATGTTATCTAAACATCCGGTTGCCCGAGATACGTAACATTTTGAGGGTTGTGATTAACCATTCTTTTGGGTTTATATTTTGTTGTATTGGCCTTTGTTGGCCTCTATTTTTGGGAATGTAATTAAATGATCTTTGTATAAACTTTAACTATACTTTTGGGAAACGCTAATGATCATTGCTCATTCTGATACTTGTTATTAAATTGTAATCAGTCTTATTAATATGGAAATGAATTACATACTTGATTTACTACACGCTTCCGCACTTAAGCAAAATATTTATGTTGTTGAGATATCCTCACCGTGGATACCCGTGGGAAATCATGTGCACGGGGAGTACCACATTCTATGTTGACCCGTGTACGCATTGACACTAAACATACTAATTATTCGTATTATCCATCATCATCCACCAGTCCCGATCCCGGATTAGGCCGTAAACCCAGTCTGGGGTCGCGATAGAACCGGTATAAGAGCAAGACGTGTTTCAAGCAATTAAAAGAAACTAGAAATCCTAAGGACGTGGCGAGGATTCGTTAGATCTTTCGTTAGCTAGAATCGTGTGAGCAATGTGTGACCCTGTTTTTGATTTATATGTGCTAATACTTGTTTTGCAGTATCATGCCACCTCGTAAGTGACCACTAAACAGCAATTCCACCACAAGTAACAGTGATTATACGGGGCTGATTGAGGAGGATATAGTTGAAAATACAATGCAGAATCAATTCTAGCAAATGATGCAAACTATGCTTGATCAGCAGCGTTGGGCAAATGAAAACCAAGCTAGATTGCAGGAACATATGCTTAAGAAAGATGAAGACCATGCCGGAGAGTTGGCATAGATGCAGAGATAGTTGTTGGAGGTACTACAGAGAAGGCTCGAACAGGTTCAACCTCAACCCATAATTGTCTTTAACCAAAGAGAGCACGATCCAAATGCATTGTTTGAACGGTTTAAGAAGAGAGGTCCAAAGGTGTGACGCCCCGGCAGAAGCAAAACCGTGAGGCAAGATTGGATGCGCTTGGGCCAGGTCCTCTGGTCGAGTAGCCCATGAGCTAAAGCGGATAATATCATGCATGTGTGAAGGGTGGGGCGTTACAAATGGTATCAGAGCCGACTCTCGACTAGTTTGAGTGTGGGTCCCCTGCCGTGGCCTGGTGCAAGTGGGCGGGCCAAGAGGGCTGGCAAGCTACTGCACAGGGACATACAACCTTAAGGGGGGGTGGAATATGACGCCCCAGAGTCCCACATCGACTATAGAGAGGAAAGTGATTGGGGTTATATGTAGAGCTTACACCCTTACTTTGCATGAGGCCTTTTGATGGGTTAAGGCCCATCAGAAGTAAAACCGTGAGGCAAGATTGGATGCGCTTGGGCCAGGTCCTCTGGTCGAGTAACCCATGAGCTAAAGCGGACAGTATCATGCATGTGTGAAGGGTGGGGCATTACAAAAGAACTCTCTTGGTACAGAAGATCCATTAGCTGCAGACGATTGGTTAGAGCATACAGAGAATATCTTTGGAGTCTTTCGATGTATAGGAGGTGAGAGAGTACAACTTGTAGCAACACTCTTCACCGGTTTGGTAGACATTTGGTGGAAGACAGTGAGGGAAGAGTACGGGACTATGGCTAATGCAGTGGCTTGGGCAAACTTCAAGAGGCAATATAGAGACAAATACGTGCCCGCCCATGTCAAGAGACAAAAGGCAGTAGAATTCCAGCAGCTTGTACAAGGAAGTATGATAGTGTTAGAGTACCTCACCAAGTTTGAGAGGTTGTCACGATATGCCCCAGAATTGGTGGACACAGTGGAGAAGAAAATTGCTAAGTATTTAGAAGGACTTCACCCCATTATTGAGAGAGATGCCACGGGGGTATACCACCTGTCACATTTGAACAAGCAGTCAATAGAGCCTACAAGTTAGAGAACTTTCATCACAAGATCCTTAGAGTTCAAGGCAAGGGACAGGGGCAACCTCACCAGCAGAGGAACCAGCAGCATAAGAGAAGAGGCATGACCATAATGTTCAGCTAGTTTGTATTCACTGTGAGAAGAACCATGAGAGTGCCCACTGCCGTACAGTCTCAGGAGCATGTTTAAGATGTGGCTCCATGGATGTCGCGACCCCGGACCGGGTCTATGGCCTAATCCGAGATCGGGACCCATGAATGATGAAAAGATAAAGATAGTGGTATGTTTAGTGCCAATGCGTACATGGGTTAATAAAGAACGATTATTACCCGTGCACGTGATTTTCCACAGATGTCTGCGGTGAGGATATCACAACTACATGAATATTTCGAATAATTGCGGAAGCGTGTAGCAAATCATATTCATAGATTCATTTCTGTAAGACCCCGACCCGAGTGTCCACGATTAGTACTAATTAAGTCGCATGTTAGTTCTAAACGTGATTAGTGAATTTTGGTTAAGTTTGGACTAGAATAGCTCTTTGATAGCTTTGGAGGAGTTTTGAGTGCCTTTGTGATTGTAGGACCATTTAGGGGTCCCTTTTTATAGCTTTACGCATATGTAGGGGACCATCCGAGATTCCGGTGATTTATATTTCAACCCTATTTACTTGCCTCGTTAATCCCTGCAACTTTTATGTTGATCTCATACACGTCCAAAATTCCTAGCATTAAGGGCAAAACAGTCTCTGCACAACAAATTTGTACCCAAAAATTGATATCCCCAAAAACCGCGAAAAATACACTTTTTGGAAACTAGATATTTCGACGATCGTTTTTCCCTTCTTCGTCGAACTCTTTTGAAGCACCAAAAGTCGTGATTTCAGCCCAAAGAGATTTCCAATGGTAGAGCCCACACACAACTTGTATAAAAAAGACCCTTCTCTTCCATTCTCTCTTTTCCAACTCAAGAGCCACCCAAGCTAGGGCTTTTTTCCCTCTTCTTTTCTCCTTGCTTCTCCACCACCAAACCACCACCAAGATTGCACCAATAGCTCAATGGAGGTCACCATTATCTTCCTCTCCTCGAGAGCTTCTTCTTGATGCTATTCTTTGAGGAAATCTCTCACTACAAGACTCTTTTTGGACTAGCTTAGTACTTTTGAAGAACCCTCTTGTAAGTAATCCTTCCAATCTTTGGATATTGTGTTTTCCTAGCCTATGAGGATCCTTCATTTTCATTTTTATGAGTTCCTTATTCTTGTACCTTGTTGTGACCATTTTAGGGTTTTATTTCGGGGTTTTTTTGTGTAGCTTGTGATCTTGGCTTGGAGAAGTGTTTAGAGGCCTGATTTCTTGAGTAGAGACCCTAAGGCAAGTGGAATGAATTGATGTTTGGGTTTTGAATGGTTTTCATGATAAATATGATTGATTTTGTTATTTCCATTAATGTTTTGTTTTACTTGCATTCAATGTGAAATAAATGCTCTTGAAAAGGTTGGTTAACTCATTTATTGTCTTGGAAAGGTAGTTTATAGCCCCTTGTTTTACCTCTTGTTTATGACTTGAATGAATTCTTGTGATTGTGGATTTTCCCTTTTTCTTTGGGGTGTTTGAATGTGGAAAAGGAGATTGGGTTGAATGCTCATGGAAATTTTGATTGGAGTTTTAAGTAGTGTTTGAAGGGATTTAAAGAATGATTATTGGAGGCAAGGAGGCCTTTTTATTGCAGGTGAAATGTGTAGAAGAAGAGGGGAAAGGAGGCCATGAAGGCCATTCCCGGGCAGCAGGATTGACTGCCCGCTCGAGCGCATACCAAGCCGCTCGAGCGCGCAGTCAATCTGACTTTAATCTCGGGCGGCAGAATGATTGCTCGCTCGAGTGGGCAGACAACAACAGCCCAGGTCCGCTCGAACGCACTTTGGCCCGCTCGAGCGTACCCCCTCTTGGGCCTAAAGCACTTGTAGAGCTCAAAAAATCCTTTTAAAGGAATCCCCTGGTATTGGGGAGATCCATGAAGCAATGTTCGAAGTCCATTTGAGAAGAAAAACCACATCACAAAGATCCATTGAAGTCCTTTAGAAAATTCCAAGGTGTATAAGTATTCCGGAATGTCTCCAAATTCAAAGAGTACCAAATATATGTCGAAATCGACATACGGGACCCCTATTCACCTTGAACGAGTTTTGAACCCCAATACTTGCCCGCAATTTCGACAGTTAAATTGTGTTTTCATTATTCCGGAATTTTAACATGCACTCCCGAAAATCATGATTTATGATTTAATATTCCCGGAAACATTGAAATTGTACTTGTAGCAATTTGCTAGCCCTGACATGCATGACCTGATATTGAAAAGGGTACTTGTGCCTTGAGCACCCCCGTCTTGCCCGGTTATATTCTTGCACTTGATTTTATTTTACACGTGTCTTGATTTCCGTTATTTGACCTATGAGTCGGCACCACTAAGCTTGGATGACCTTGCCGTTTTGATCAACCGACTTGGAGATCCCCCCCACTTATCCTGCTAGTTGCAGTTTGGATCCCGCTACCCGGTTTATTAACCATGGTCTTGTCCTGATACCCCGGTTCGCTACCGTGTTTCCTAATGCCTTGCTCGCTACCGTGGTCATGCCCCGTATATTATATATGTATATGTAAATTTCGTTGAACCTCCTCACTTCGGTAACTGAGGTCAATGCCTTGATATGCTTGCTCTTGTCACTTTGGTGATAGAGGATTTAGCTTCATATGGTTGCCACTTTGCTTGTTTCCTGATTTCCTGGGATACTTGTACATGTTTTATACTGCATTACATTTTCAGTAAATGATTTATTTTCTTTATAAAAGTTATTGTTTTAACAGGTTTAAATGCTTTCCAAGGTAAATGTATTTATTATCGAATGATTATATCTTTTCACACACCTGCCAAACCGTCATGTTTGACCCACTTTTTAGTACTCAGGTCCTGTCGTTGGTTATCTCGAGGAGGAGCACGAGGAGGCGGTCGGAGAACCGCATCAGTTAGTTGAGTGGCGCGCCGATGATGTTGTTTAGACATCCGGTTGCCTTGAGGTACGTTACATTTTGGGTTGTAGCTAACCATTCTTTTGGGAGTTATTGTTTTGTTTATATTGGCCTTTGTTGGCCTCTACTTTTGGGGAATGTAATTAACTGATCTTTTCTTTAAACTTTAGTATTACTTTTGGGAAATACTAATGATCATTGCTCATTCTGATACTTGTTTATAAATGTGTTATCAATCTTGCTAATTTGGGTGTGAATGTTGATTTACTACACGCTTCCGCATCTATACAAAATATTTACATTGTTGTGATATCCTCACCGCGGGCACCTGTGGGAAATCACGTGCATGGGTAATAAGCGTTCTTTATTAGCCCGGGTACGCATTGGCACTAAACATACCACTATCTTTATATTTTCATCATTAATGGGTCCCGATCCTGGATTAGGCTGTAGACCCGGTCCGGGGTCGCGACAGAACTTGTATCAGAGCGAGACGTCTTTCAGGCAATTAAAAGAAATTAAAAATCCTAAGGACGTGGCGAGGATTCGTTAGATTTTCCGTTAGCTAGAATCGTGTGTGTCACGACCCCGGACCGGGTTTAGGGTCCGATCCGGGATCGGGACTCATAAGATAATAGTAACAATTGTGATAAGAGTATGTTTGGTGCCAATACGTACACGGGTTAATAAAGAACACACATTACCCGTGCACATGATTTCCCACAGGTGTCCGCGGTGAGGATTAAACGCCATCATGAATATTTCTATTTAAGTGTGGAAGCGTATGGCAAATCACATGTAAATCATTTCATAAAACATAAGACTGGTTGTATTTAAGTAACAAGTATCAGAATGAGCAAGGTTCTAAAGCATAACCCAAAAGTGCTATTAAAGTTTAAACAAATATTTCTTAATTACATCTCCCCAAAAATAGAGGCCAACAAAGGCCAATAAAACTAAAACAATATCCACCAAAATATAGTTTAAACATTCCCCGAAAATGTTTCGTATCTCTCGAGGCAACCGAATGTTTAGACAACATCATCAGCGCGCCACTCTACTAGTTGCTGCGGTTCTTCGACTGCCTCCTCATGCTCCTCCTCGGGAAAGTCAACATCGGGACCTGAGTACCAAAAGTGGGTCAAACACGACGGTTTGGCAAGCGGATGAAAAGATACGATAATAAATGAAATTACCTTTGAAAGCATTTAAATTGGTATACATGATGATCTTCATGAAAAGATAATTCATTTAATCAAAAACATGCATGTACTGTAAAACAAGTAAAGGTACCAAGGAAACAGGAATAACAAAATGGCATCCACAAGAAGCTAAATCCTCTATCACCGAAGTGACAAGAGTCTATCTGGGTGTTGACCTTAGTCACCGAAGTGAGGAGGTGCAACAACATCTACATATACATAAGTAATAATACGGGACAGGACCACGGTAGCAAATCGGGTGTCGGAAACCACGGGAGCGAGCCGGGTATCGGGATCCAAACTGCAGCTGGCGGGATGGGAGGGGGAATCTTCAAGTCAGTGGATCAGACTGACAAGGTTATCCAAGCTTAGTGGTGCCGACTCATGGGTCACAAGCGAGAAAAACAAAACAAATACATATAACGGGACGGGGTGCTCATAAGCACAAAAGCATAACTGTATCGGTCGGGCATGTACGGGCTAGCAACAATGCTAAAAACATGAATTTCAATACTGTCGGGCAAGTCTAGTCATAAAACACGAGATTTAAAATGTACAAATAATATTCGGTTCGAATTAAAGCATGAATGGATTTCTCATATTCTCCGGACTAAGTATTGAAAGTCCAAGATTTGAATCAATGTAAATAGGGTCCCATATGTTAGGTTGATATACATTTGGTACTCTTTTCAGAATTTAAAACATTCCAGGGCCTTATACACATTGACAAATTTAAAAGACCTAAACAACAAAGTCATAAAGGGATTTCTTCTTCCATTTAGCTCCATAAATTCTTTAAAATAAATCCTTCAGAACTGGCTTGTCGGTCAACCCTCGGTTGGCTTGTCGGTTGACCGACAGGGTCTATCGGTCGACCGACAGGCTGACCGTCGGTTGGCCGAGATCAGAAAATGGGGAGGAATTGCTCTCTGGAATTGGGACCGAGAGGCTGTCGATCGAGGTGTCGGTTGGGTGTCGGTTGACTGACACCTTGGCATCAGAAACTGCAAAAAATGCAGCTCTCTGGAATTGGAGCCGATGGACTGTTGGTTGGCTGTCGGTCGACCGAACTAGGGAGTTCGGTCAGCTGACAGCTGACCGGCAGATTTCTTGAAGGAAATCTGATCGAAATTGGTCTCTGGAATTGAGACCGACAGAACTCGGTTAGCTCAGTTTCGAGTCAGGTTTCTGCTGTCTTTCTTCCCTTTTTACATACAACCTGGGCACCCTTCTCTGTACACTTTGAGGGTTTCAAAACCTTAATCAAACTCATTCATTCTACCGACACAAACACCCCAATCCTCTCCTTCCCATCCACATTCCACCTCATCCATTCTTCCATCAAATCCTTCCATTCCATTCACATTCAACCAAAAGAAATCCATTCCAATCATAAATCAATTTCGATATGAATAAGAAAGGAATAGACTAACATTATGCATTTCCAAATCAATGTGAATCATAAAGAAAACATGAATAGTGATAATGTGAAACATCATGTATGAAATAGAAAAACCACATTTCTCATAAAACATGTAATTATCAAATCATCCACTTGCCTTAGGTCTTCTAACAAGCCAATCCAAGCTCTAAACCAAATTTCCAAGCCAAGATCCAAGCTACAAGCAAAACCCCCAAAACAAAGCCCTAAAGTGGCAAAATCAAACCAAAACACAAAGGAAACCTCCAATAATCAAAACAAAGCTTCTCAAAGGCTAGGAGAATACAAATCCAAAAGACTACAAGGATCCCTTACTTGGAAGTTCTTCAAAATGCAAGAAGTTATTCAAAGGAAATCTTGAAAAACTTGGTTTTCTTAAAAAATGGCATCAATGGATAGCTATTGTGAAGATGATGAAGATGGTAAAGTCCAATCTTGGTTTAGCAATAGTTTAGTGGTGCTATGAGATGGAGAAAGCAAGAAAGAAATGGAGGGGCTGATGGCTGCTGGGATTCATCTCTTAGAATAGTGATTAGGGCAAGGAAGAAGAGAAGAGAAGAAGGGTTCTCTTTATATATCAAAGGTGAAGTGGGTCCCACAACTTAAAGTACTAGTCGGGCTAAAAACATGCATTTTGGGGCCTCAAATGGATTCGATGAAGAAGGCAAAGTTGATCAACAAAATTTCTAGTTTCCAAAAAGTATATATTTCGCGGGTTTCGGGGACATCAAATTTTGGGTACAGATTTCATGTAAAAAGAATGTTTTGCCCTCAATGCTAGAAAAATCGGGTTTCAGGGTTCCGGACGGGCACGGGTTCAATATGAAAGTTGTAGGGATCGACGAGATGAGTAAAACATGATACGAACAAAATCACAAGAATCTCGAATAACCCCCAAAGTAAATTCAAGACTAATAAAAAGGAACCCCCAAAGGGTCCTACTAACACAGGACACTTAGAACTCCCAAAAAGCTATAAAATAGCTATTCTAATCCAAGCTAGTCAAATTCTAATCACTACACTTAGCACTAACACGCAACTTAATTAATACTAATTGAGTCACTCGGGTCAGGGTCTTACAGTGTGAGCAATGAGTGACCCTGTTTTTGACTTATATGTGCTAACAACTTGTTTTCCAACATCATGTCACCTCATAAGCGACCGTTAAACGGCAATCTCACCGCAAGCAACAGTGATTATACTGGGCCGATTGAAGAAGATAGAGTTGAAAATACAATGCAGAATCAATTCCAGCAAATGATGCAAACAATGCTTGATCTGCAGTGTCAGGCAAATGAGAACCAGGCTAGACTCCAAGAGCAAATGCTTATTGTGGACAGACTCACCAAATCAGCTCATTTCATTCCTAAGAGGACACGGAAGAAGATGCATATGTTACCCCTAGCAAAGTTGTTCGTTAACGAGATTGTCAGTCGACACGGTCAACCAGTTTCCATTACATCCGACAGGGATAGCAGATTCATCTCGAGATTCTGGAAAACATTGCATGAGTTTAAGGGTACGAAATTACAATTCAACACAGCTTATCACCCTCGGACAGATGGCCAGTCAGAGAGGACAATTCAGACCCTTGAGGATATGCTTCGTGCTTGTTTGTTAGACTTCAAGACTCAATGGGATGAGACTCTACCATTGTGCAAGTTGGCTTACAACAGCAGCTACCACTCAAGCATTAGAATGGCGCCTTTTGAGGCCTTGTACGGCAGACGGTGTAGGACACCTGTTTGTTGGGAAGAAGTTGGCACCCGCAATTTCCATGGACCAACCATAGTGAGTGAGACCAGTGACAAAGTGAGACAGATACAAGAACGTCAGAAAGTAGCCTGGAGTAGACAGAAAAGTTATGCAGACTCTCACCGAACAGATTTACAGTTCAAAGAAGACCAGTGACAAAGTGAGACAGATTCAAGAACGTCTGAAAGTAGCCTGGAGTAGACAAAAAAGTTATACAGACTCTCACCGAATGGATTTACAGTCCAAATAAGGAGATAAGGTTTTCCTGAACGTGACACCGACCAGAGGAACATTGAGATTTCGGCAGAAAGGCAAGTTATCATGGAGACACATTGGATCGTACGATATCATGAGTAAGATTGGTGATGTTGCTTATAGACTAGCCTTACCACCCGAGCTCTCCGGTGTACACAACTTCTTCCATGTGTCAATGTTGAAGAAATACGTCCCCGACCCTTCGCATGTACTCCGGCATGAACCGTTGGAAATAAGAGAAGAAGCCACCTATGTAGAGAAGCCTGTTCAGATCATAGACACGAAAGAGCAAGAGTTGAGGACACCGACTATTCAGTGGGAGAAAGTACTTTGGGAGAATCATGGACCGGAGGAATCAACGTGGGAATTTGAGATCAAGTTCAGAAGAAGTATCCACATCTACTACCACATGTGAGTTTTGTGTTTCATTTGGAGGACCAAATACCCTAAGGGGTGGAGGATGTAAGACCCCGACCCGAGTGTCCACGATTAGTACTAATTAAGTCGTGTGTAAGTTCTAAGCGTGATTAGTGAATTTTGGTTAAGTTTGGACTAGAATAGCAATTTTATAGCTTTGGAGGAGTTTTGAGTGCCTTTGTGAATGTAGGACCCTTTGGGGGTCCCTTTTTATAGCTTTACGCATACGTGGGGGACCATCTGAGATTTCGATGATTTATACTTCAACCCCATTTTACTTGCCTCGTTAATCCCTGCAACTTTCATGTTAATCTCGTACCCGTCTGAAACCCCGAAACCCGACTTTCTTAGCATCGAGGGCAAAACAGGCTTTGCACACCAAATCTGTATCCAAAAATTGATATCCCCAAAAACTGCGAAAAATATACTTTTTGGAAACTAGATATTTCGACGATCCTTTTTCCCTTCTTCGTCGAACTCGTTTGAAGCACCGAAAGTCGTAATTTCAGCTCAAAGAGATTTCCAATGGTGGAGCCCACACTCAACTTGTATAAAAGAGACCCTTCTCTTCCATTCTCTCTTTTCGAACTCAAGAGCCACCCAAGCTAGGGCTTTTTTCCCTCTTCTTTTCTCCTTGCTTCTCCACCACTATACCACCACCAAGCTTGTACCCATAGCTCAATGGAGGTCACCATTATCTTCCTCTCCTTGAGAGCTTCTTCTTGATGTTATTCTTGGAGGAAATCTCTCACTACGAGACTCTTTTTGGACTAGCTTAGTAGTTTTGAAGAACCCTCTTGTAAGTAATCCTTCCAATCTTTGGATATTGTGTTTTCCTAGCCTATGAGGATCCTTCATTTTCATTTTTATGAGTTCCTTCTTGTACCATGTTGTGACCATTTTAGGGTTTTATTTGGGGGTTTTTGTGTGTAGCTTGTGAACTTGGCTTGGAGAAGTGTTTAGAGGCTTGATTTCTTGAGTAGAGACCCTAAGGCAAGTGGAATGAATTGATGTTTGGGTTTTGAATGGTTTTCATGATAAATATGATTGATTTTGTTATTTCCATTAATGTTTTGTTTTACTTGCATTCAATGTGAAATAAATGCTCTTGAAAAGGTTGGTTAACTCATTTATTGTCTTGGAAAGGTAGTTTATAGCCCCTTGTTTTACCTCTTGTTTATGACTTGAATGAGTTTTTGTGATTGTGGATTTTCCCTTTTTCTTTGGGGTGTTTGAATGTGGAAAAGGAGATTGGGTTGAATGCTCATGGAAGTTTTGATGGGAGTTTTAAGTAGTGTTTGAATGGATTTGAAGAATGATTATTACAGGCAAGGAGCCCTTTTTATTGCAGGTGAAATGTGTAGAAGAAGAGGGAAAGAAGGCCATGAAGGCCATTCCCGGGCAGCAGGATTGACTGCCCGCTCGAGCGTGCAGTCAATCTGACTGGAATCTCGGGCGGCAGAATGACTGACATATGTCTGCTCGAGCGGCATGCTTTCCGCTCGAGAGGGTAGACTTGCCGTCTGCCTGTTTTCCTACGCAGCCCAGGTCCGCTCGAGCGCACTTTGGCCCGCTCGAGCGCACCCCCTCTTGGGACTAAAGCACTTTTAGAGCTAGAAAAATCCTTTTAAAGGAATCCCCTGGTATCGGGGAGATCTATGTGGCAATGTTCGAAGTCCATTTGAGAAGAAAAACCACATCACAAAGATCCATTGAAGTCCTTTAGAAAATTCCAAGGTGTATAAGTATTCTGGAATGTCTCCAAATTCAAAGAGTACCAAATATATATCGAAATCAACATACGGGACCCCTATTCACCTTGAATGAGTTTTGAACCCCAATACTTGCCCGCAATTTCGACAGTTCAATTGTGTTTTCATTATTCCTGAATTTTAACATGCAGTCCCGAAATTCATGATTTATGATTTAATATTCCCAGAAACATTGAAATTGTACTTGTAGCAATTTGCTAGCCTTGACATGCATGACCCGATATTGAAAAGGGTACTTGTGCCTTGAGCACCCCCGTCTTGCCTGGTTATATTATTGCACTTGATTTTATTTTACTCATGTCTTGATTTCTGTTATTTGACCTATGAGTCGGCAACACCAAGCTTGGATGACCTCACCGGTTTGATCAACCGGCTTGGAGATCCCCCCCCCCCCCCCCCAACTTGTCCCACAAGCTGCAGTTTGGATCCCGCTACCCTGTTTACTAACCGTGGTCTTGTCCTGGTACCCCGGTTCGCTACCGTGGTTCCTGATGCCCGGCTTGCTACTGTGGTCATGTCCCGTATATTATATATGTATATGTAAATTTTGTTAAACCTCCTCACTTTGGCGACTGAGGTCAACTCCTTCATATGCTTGCTCTTTTCTCTTCGGTGATAGAGGATTTAGCTTTATGTGGTTGCCACCTTGCTTGTTTTCCTAATTTCCTGGGATACCTGTACATGTTTTATACTGCATTATGTTTTCAGTAAATGATTCATTTCCTTTATGAAAGTTATTGTTTTAACAGGTTTAAATGCTTTCCTTATCAAATGATTATATCTTTTCACCTACCTGCCAAATCATCGTGTTTGACCTACTTTTTTGTACTCAGGTCCCGTCGTTGGTTATCCCGAGGAGGAGCATGAGGAGGTGGTTGAAGAACTGCAGCAGTTAATTAAGTGGCCCGCCGATGATGTTTAGACATCCGGTTTCCTTGAGATACGTTACATTTTGGGTTGTGGCTAACCATTCTTTTGGGAGTTATTGTTTTGTTTATATTGGCCTTTGTTGGCCTATATTTTTAGGGAATGTAATTAAATGATCTTTTGTTTAAACTTTAGTATTACTTTTGGGAAACGCTAATGATCATTGCTCATTCTGATACTTGTTTATAAATGTGTTATCAATCTTGTTAATTTGGGTGTGAATGTTGATTTACTACACGCTTCCGCATCTATACAAAATATTTACATTGTTGTGATATCCTCACCGCGGTCACCTGTGGGAAATCACGTGCACGGGTAATATGCATTCTTTATTAACCCGGGTACGCATTGGCACTAAACATACCACTATCTTTATCTTTTCATCATTCATGGGTCCCGATCCCGGATTAGGCCGTAGACCAGGTCCGGGGTCGCGACAATTTCCATCAAGAGGACTAATAACAAATTTACATACATAAGGAATTAGAATGAGCAATGATCATTAGTGTTTCCCAAAGGTATTGTTATAGTTTAAACAAAAGATCAATTAATTACATTTTCCAAAAATAGATGCCAACAAAGGCCATTATAAACAAAACAATAACTCTCAAAAGAATGGTTAGTCATAACCCAAAACGTAACGTCTCTCGAGGCAACTAGATGTTTAGACAACATCATCGGCATACCACTCAACTAACTGCTGCGATTCTCTAACTGCCTCCTCGTGCTCCTCCTGGAGGTAACCAACGATTGGAACTAAGTACCAAAAGTGGGTCAAACACGACGGTCTAGCAGGTGGGTGAAAAGATATGACAAGACGAAAATAATTACATTTACCTCGGAAAACATTTAAACATGTTTAAACAATAACTTTCATGAAGGAAATGAATCATTTATTGAAGATATATATGCAGTGTCAAACATGTAAAGGTAACAAGGAAATTCGGGAACAAGTAAGATGGCAACCACACGAAGCTAAATCCTCTATCACCGAAGTGACAAGAGCAAGCATATCAAGGCGTTGACCTCAGTCACCGAAGTGAGGAGGTACAACGAAATTTACATATACACATATAATATACGGGACATGATGTCATGACCCCGGACCGGGTTTATGGTCCAATCCGGGATCGGGACTAAGTAAGTGATGGTGGAAAGATAGATGATATGTTTAGTGTCAAGGCGTACACGAGTTAATAAAAGACACACATTACCCGTGCACGTGATTTCCTATAGGTGTCTGCGGTGAGGATAACACAACATCATGAATATTTTGTTAAATGTGGAAGCGTGTAGTAAATCAACATGTAATTCCAGAATTTCATTTCCATCAAGAAGACTGTTAACATATGCATGGATATAAGGAATCAGAGTGAGCAATGATCATTAGTGTAACCCAAAAGTACTGTTAAAGTTTAAACAACGATCATTTAATTACATTCCCTAAAAATAGAGGCCAACAAAGGCCAATATAAACAAAACCATGTCCACCAAAAGAATAGTTAATAGCAACCCCCAAAATGATACTTATCTCGGCAACCGGATGTTTAAACAACATCATCGGCGCGCCACTCAACTAACTGTTGCCGTTCTCCGACTGCCTCCTCGAGCTCCTCCTCGGGATAACTGACAACGGGACCTGAGTACCAAAGAAATGGATCAGACACAACGGTCTGGCAGGTGGGTGAAAAGATATGACAATACAACAACAAATGAATTTACATTCGAAAGCATTTAAATCTATATAAACAATAATTTTCATGAAAAGATAAATCATTTATTCAAATCATGTGCGCAAGGCAAAACTAGTAAAGGTACCAAGCAGAACGGGAAACAAACAAGATGGCATCCACACGAAGCTAAATCCTCTATCACCGAAGTGACAAGAGCAAGTATATCAAGGCGTTGACCTCAGTCACCGAAGTGAGGAGGTGCAACGAAATTTACATATATATATAATATAAGATACGGGACATGACCACGGTAACGAGCCGGGCATTAGGAACACAGTAGCAATCTGTGGTATCTGGACAAGACCATGGTTAATAAACCGGGTAGCGGGATCCAGACTGCAGCTGGCAGGACAAGTGGGGGATCTCCAAATCAGTAGATCAGACTGACAAGGTTATCCAAGCTTAGTGGTGCCGACTCATAGGTCAAATCATCGAAATCAAGTCAAGTGTAAAATACATCAAGTACATGAACATGACCGGGCAAGACGGGGGTGCTCAAAGGCACAACTATCGTATCATGTCGGGCACGCATGTCGGGGCTAGCGAAAGGTACAAGTACAATTTCAAGGCTTTCGGGATTGATAGATCATAAATCATGAATTTCGGGATTAATGGGGTGAAATAAACTTTCGAAATATCGGGACAAGTGTTGGGGTTCAAAACTAGTTCGAGGTGAATAGGGATCCTGTACTTCTATTTAATAAAAACTTCATACTCCTTGAGTTTGGAGACATTCCGGGTTCTTTATACACTTTGGAAGTTTCCAAAACTTCAATGAATTCTTTGTGATTAAGTTTCTTTCTCACCCGGACCTTATGCATCACTTAGTAAATCTTCTGACACAACGGGGCTCCCAATGAACCTCTCACAATCATATAAATATTTCACTTCACCTCCAAGCATGTCCTCAGTCCAACAGTACCCATCGCTCGAGCGGACATTACATTTCGCTTGAGCGGAGTGGCCTCTGGAATGGTTTCTGGAAGGGTTCACTCGAGCGGACCTGCCCAGTTCAGGCTGGCTCGAGCGAAAGAGCAGTTCGCTCGAGCTAACCACTCTCTAGGTGGACGCTGGGAACGTTCGCTCAAGCGGGTCAGGGTTCATGAGCGAGCCGTTTTCTGGAATGAAACGAGCCCCTTTTTGGGCAGTTCGTTCTAGCGAAGTGTCAGTTTGCTCTAGTGAACTGTCTAGAACCAGTTCCGGGGACAATTCTGCTCTACCTATCTTCTCTTCTCACAAGCCCCTTTCTGGGGTTCCATTTCTACACCCATTAGAGGGCATATAGGCACCTTAAAGCCACCTTCAAATCATCATCAGCTGCTCACAACATCCACCAAGAATCCATTCATTTAACTCCATTCTTTTCCACATTCAATCACAAAGAGAGGGAGAAGAAGTCCACAATCACTAAGACTCATTTAAGTCTTAGACAAGAGAAAAAACAAGAGCTATACACCACATTTTCAAGGCAATAAATGGGCTAACCAACCCTTTTCAAGAGCATTTAAATCACATTGAATGCAAATAAAAAAGGACATTAATGAATACAAAATCAACCACATTTGTCATAAAAACTATTTAATGCTCAAAACATCCATTCATCCACTTGCCTCAATGTCTCTACTCAAGGAAATCAAGCCTCAAATCAACTCTCCAAGCCAAGATCACAACTACACACAAAACCCCCAAATACAAACCCTAAAATGGGTCAAACAAGGAACAAGAAGATAGAAATCATGAAAGTGAAAATAAAGGCTCCTATTAGGCTAGGAAAACACAATATCCAAAGATTGGAAAGGTTACTTACTTGGAGACTCTTAAAAAGGCAAGATGAGCCTCAAGAAGGCTCTAAGATGGGTGGCTTCCTTCTAAAAATGGTATCAATGGAGAGCTCTAGTGTTGAGGAAGAAGATGATGGCTTCCATCTCTCAATTTGTGCAAGGTTGGTGATGATTTGATGATGGAAAAGCAAAAGGAAGAAGAAAAGAGAAAAGCCCTAGCCTTTTGGGTTGTGCTGGAAAAAAAAAAGAGGACGGAAGAGATGGGTTCCTTATATACAAGTTGAGTGTGGGCCCCACCATGAGCAACCTTTGAAGGCTGAAATCGTGACTGTCGGGACTTCGAACAGATTCGACGAAGAAGAGAAAAACGGTCGTCAAAATATCTAGTTTCCAAAAAGTATATTTTTCATGGGTTTCGGGGATATCAAATTTTGGGTACAGATTTGGTGTAAAAAGATTGTTTTGCCCTTAATGCTAGGAAAATCGGGTTTCGGGGTTCCGGACTGGGACGAGATCAACACGAAAGTTGTAGGGATCAACAAGATGAGTAAAACGGGACCAAGACAAGAATTATAGGAATCTCAAGAATCCCCCAAGTAAACACAAAGTCACAAAAAGGAACCCCCAAAGGGTCCCACTAATCACAAGGGCACTCAAAATTTCCCAAAAGCTATAAAAGAGCTATTCTAATCACAACTTAGTCAAATCTACTAATTACGCTTAACACTAACACGCAACTTAATTAGCACTAATCATGGACACTCGAGTCGGGGTCTTACATCCTCCACCCTTTAGGGCATTTGGTCCTCCAAATGAAATATAAAACTCATCTCGCGTAGGAGATGTGGATACTTCTTCTGCACTTGATCTCGCAATTCCTACGTGGCTTCTTCCGGTCCATGATTGTCCCAAAGCACCTTCACCCACTAAATAGTCCGTGTCCTCAACTCCTGTTCTTTTGTATCAATGATCTAAATGGGCTTCTCCACATATGTAGCATCTTCTCGAATTTCCAACTGTTCATGCCGGAGTACATGCGAAGGATCAGGGACGTACTTCTTCAACATCGACACATGGAAGACGTTGTGTACACTGAATAACTGTAAGACCCCGACTCGAGTGTACACGATTAGTACTAATTAAGTCACGTGTTAGTGCTAAGCTTGATTAGTAGATTTGACAAGTCTGGATTAGAATAGCATTGCTATGCTTTGGGGGATTCTGGGGAGTCCTTGTGATTTATAGGACCCTTGGGGGGTCCCTTTTTATAGCTTTGTGTTGATTTGGGAATTATCCGAGATTCTGGTGATTTGTATTTCTATCACGTTTCACTTGTCCCGTTAATCCCTACAACTTTCGTGTTGACCCCGTAATCGTCCGGAACCCCGAAACCCGATTTTCTTAGTATTGAGGGCAAAACAGTCATTATACACTAAATCTGTACCCAAAATTTGATATCCCCAAAACCCGTAAAAAATATACTTTTTGGAAACTAGATATGTCGGTGATAACTTTTCTCTTTTTCGTCGATTCCATTCGAGGTCCCGATAGTAGTGATTTCAGCCTCCAAAGATCACTAGTGGTGGATCCCACTCCCATTTGCTTTATAAAGAGACCCTTCTCTTCCATTCACCCTTTTTCAAGCACAAACCCAACAAGCTAGGGCTCTTTTCCCTTTTCTCTTTTCTTCTTGCTTTTCCACTACCAAATCACCACCAACCTTGCATCTTTTGAGAAATGGAGATCACCATTCTCTTCCCCTCCTTGCAAGCTTCTCCTTAATACCATTTGTGGAAGAATCTACTCATTTCAAAACCCTCTTTGAGCTCACCTTGTCTATTTGGAGAACCTACAAGTAAGCTTCCTCCCTAATCTCTTAGATTTGTGTTCTCCTAGTCTTTGGAGGGATCTATTTTCATTATTGAGAGTTCTCTCCTCTAGTTCCTTGTTTGACCATTTTAGGGTTTGTCTTTTGGGGGTTTTTGTTGTGCTCGTAGGGTTCTTGAGAGAGAGCTTGATTTGTGCTTATTTTCTTGATTAGAGAGCCAAGGCAAGTGGAATGATTAGATGTTTTGAGTTTTGAATGGTTTTGAAGACAAGCTTGATTGATTTTGTATCTCTATTAATGATTTATTTTCTTGCATTTAGTGTGAAATAAATGTTCTTGAAGGTGGTTGGTAAGCTCATTATGATCTTGAAAATGTGGTTTATAGCCTTTTGTTCTACCTTTAGTTCAAGACTTTAATGAACCATTGTGGTTGGGTTTCTTCTCTTCTCTTTGTGATTGAGTGTGGAAAAGAATGAAGATGAATGTATGGATTATTGGTGGATGCTGTGAGGAGTTTTGATGGCGATTTGAAGATGGTATTGAGGTGCTTTTCCCTCTAATGGTGTAGAATGGAACCTTAAAAATGGGTTTGTAGGAAGAGAAGACAAGCAGAGCAGAACTGTCTCTAAAATTGGTTTTGGACAGTTCGCTCGAGCGAACTGACACTACGCTCGAGTGAACTGCCCAGAAAGGGACTCGTTCCATTCCAGAGAACAGTTCGCTCCAGCGAACCCTGGTCCGCTAGAGCGAATGTTCCCAGCAACCCATCCAGAGAATGGTTAGTTCGAGAGAACTGATAGTTCGCTCGAGCCAGCCTGAACTAGGCAAGTCCGCTCGAGCGAACCCCCCAGAAACCATTCTAGAGATCACTCCGCTCGAGCGAACTGCATTGTCCGCTCGAGCGATGGGTACTGTTTACCTGGGAACATGTTTTGAGCGAAAGTGAAATGCCTATAGGATTGAGAGAGGTTGGTTGGGAGCCCTAATGTAATGGGAAATGTACAGATAACATAAGAAGCCCATTTGAGAAAGGAAACACATCACAAAGATCCATTGAAGTCTTAGAAAATCGCCAAGGTGTATAAGGAGCCCGGAATGTCTCCAAACTTGAGGAGTACCAAGTGTTTACTGAGAAACGACATACGTGACCCCTATCTACCTCGAATTAGTTTTGAACCCTGATGTTTATCCTAGAATCTTGAAAGGCTAATTGCATTACTTTGTTTCCGAAGTTTTTATGTTCATTCCCGAAAACATTGGACTGTACTTCGCATTTTGCTAGCCCAGCCATGCCTCGCCCGATATAAAAGGATATTTGTGCCTTCGAGCACCCCGTCCGCCCCTTCATACTATTGCATCAAGTGTGTTTTATACATGTCCCGATTTATGTGATTTAACCAATGAGTCGGCACCACTAAGCTTGAATGACCTTGTCGGTCTGATCTACCGACTTGGAGATCCCCTCCCGTCCCGCCAGCTGCAGTTTGGATCCCGATACCTGGTTTATTAACCGTGGTCCCGTCCTGATACCCGGCTCGCTCCCGTGGTTCCCGATATCCGGTTCGCTACCATGATTTCTGATACTCGGTTTGCTACCATGGTCCCGCCCCGTATTATTATATATGTATATGTAAATTTTGTTGCACTTCCTCACTTCAGTGACTGAGGTCAACGTCCCGTTATACTCTTGTCACTTCGATGATAGAGGATTTAGCTTCTTGTGGATGCCATCTTGTTTGTTCCTATTTCCTTGGTACCTTTACTTGTTTCACATTGCATACATGTTTGAATAAATGATTAACCTTTTCATGAAAGTTATTGTTAAATAGGTTTAAGTGTTTTCCAAGGTAAATGCTTTTAATACCGAATGTTTATACCCTTTCATCCACCTGCCAGACCGTCGTGTCTGATCCATTTCTTTGGTACTCAGGTCCCGTTGTTGGTTACCCGAACGAGGAGCACGAGGAGGCGGTCGGAGTACCGCAGCAGTTAGTTGAGTGGCATGCCAATGATGTTATTTAAACATCCGGTTACCTCGAGAGACGTCATATTTTGGGGTTGTGGCTAGTTTTCTTTTGGTGGATATTGTTTTGTTTATATTGGCCTTTGTTGGCCTCTAATTTTAGGGAATGTAACTAAATGATCTTTGTTTAAACTTTAACAGTACTTTGGAATTATGCTAATGATCACTGCTCATTCTGATACTTGTTATTCAAATGTAATCAGTCTTGTTATTATGGAAATGAACTACATGCTTGATTTACTACACGCTTTCGCATTTAAAAAAAATATTTATGTTGTTGTGAAATCCTCACCGCGGACACCTGTGGGAAATCACGTGCACAGGTGATATGTGTTCTTTATTTACCTGTGTACACTTTGGGTTCTAAACATACCCACATCATTTATCGTCATCATTCCATCACTACTCACGTAGTCCCGGTCCCAGATTGGTCCGTAAACCCGGTCCGGGGTCTTGACAGACTGGTATCAGAGCGAGATGTGTTTCAGACTATTAAAGGAAACTAGAAATCCTAAGGACGTATCGAGGATTTGTTAGATCTTTCGTTAGCTAGAATCGCGTGAGCAATATATGACCCTATTCTTGATTATTATATACTAACAACTTGTTTTGTAGCATCATGCCACCTCGTAAGCGACTGGTAAATGGCAATCCCACTGCAAGTAACAATGATTATACTGGGTCGGTTGAAGAAGATAGAGTTGACAATACAATGCCAAATCAGTTTTAGCAGATGATGCAGGCTATGCTTGATCAGCAGCGCCAAGCCAATGAGAACCAAACTAGATTGCAAGAACAGATGCTTAAGAAGGATGAGGATCATGCCAGAGAGTTGGCAAAGATGCAGACGCAGTTATTAGAAGTGTTACAGCGAAGGCCCGAACCGGTTCAACCTCAGCCTGCAATTGTCATCAATCAGAGGGAACATGTCCCAAATGCCTTATTTGAACGGTTTAGAAAGAGAGCTCCAAAGGATTTTGTGGGGACAGAAGACCCCTTGGCTGCAGATGATTGGCTAGAGCATACAAAAAATTATCTTTGAGGTCTTCAAATGTACCGGAGGTGAGAGAGTACAACTTGCAGATCACTCTTCACCAGCTTGGCAGACATTTGGTGGAAGACAGTGAGGGAGGAGTACAGGACTATGACAGATGCAGTGGCTTGGGCAAACTTCAAGAGGAAATTTAGAGACAAATACGTGCCCGCCCATGTCAAGAGACAAAAAGCACAAGAGTTTCAGTAGCTTGTTCAAGGCAGTATGACGGTGTTAGAATACCTCACCAAATTCGAGAGGTTGTCTAGATATGCTCCGGAGTTTGTGGACATGGTGAAGAAAAAGATTTCTAAGTTCTTGGAAGGACTTCACCCCATCATCAAGAGGGATGCCACAGGGGTAGTACCACTTGTCACATTTGAAGAAGCTATCAAGAGAGCCTATAAATTTGAGAACTTCCACCACAAGATCCTTAAGGTCCAAGGCAAAGGATAGGGGCAACCTCAACAGCAGCACAACCAGCAGAAGAACCAACAGAACAAGAGGCAGAGACAAGATTAGAATGTGCAGCTAGTCTGTATCCACTGTGGGAAGAACCATGAAAGCGCTCAGTGTCGTACCATCACAAGAGCGAGCTTCAGGTGTGGCTCCATGGACCATCAGATGAGGAATTGTCCGAGACCGAATAGGCAAAATCAACAGCCTCAAGGAGCACCACGTCCAGCACCACCACAGAATGCAATGGTTGTCCAAAATCAGGTAAGGCAACATCAGCAGCAGGCACCACCGCAACAGTACAGACCTCGGCAGCAGCAGCAACAGGCCCGTCAATAAGGACAGCATCAGAATCAGCGTCCACAGGAACAGAACAGAAATGTCCCTCAAGGTAGTCAGCAGCAGGCTCCAATCAGGCCACAACAACGGGGACAAGTATATGCGGTCAATAGAGCTGATGCAGAGGCAGCAGGCAATGTTGTGGAAGGTACACTTCTTGTTAGTGGGATTAAAGCTAGGATATTGTTTGACCCTGGCTCTACGCATTCATTTATATCCCACGCATTTTCTAGATTGATTGATTTGCATGGTAGAGAACTTGAATATATTCTGACTGTGGCTACCCTAGTAGGAAAACAAGTTGTGTGTATTATCTATTACCCTAGTTGTATAATTCAGATAGGAGAGGTTGTGTTACCCGCAGATCTTATTCTGTTGAAGATGAATGATTTTGATGTCATCCTAGGGATGGATTGGTTGGCCGGGTACCGGGCCACGATGGATTGTTTCCATAAGGCCCTCACATTCAAATTGGATGAGACACCAGCAGGGGTCTTGTTTCAGGGAGAGAGGAGGAATCCTCGTGCGGGGTTTGTCTCAGCGTTGAAAGCTGATAGACTTTTGAGAAGTAGATGTGAAGCCTATTTGGCGTTTATCACGGAGGATAAACGGTCCCAAGGGGTGGAGGAGATCCCTATTGTTTGGGAGTTCCCGGATGTGTTTCCGAAGGAGATTCCAGGATTACCACCCATAAGAGAAATCGATTTCCCCATTGAGTTGTTACCAGGGACCACTCCGATATTTATTGCACCTTATCGTATGGCTCCGGCGAAATTGGGAGAGTTGAAGGTACAATTGCAAGAGTTGTTGGATAAAGGTTTCGTGAGACCTAGTATTTCACCGTGGGGAGCTCCAGTTTTGTTCGTTAAGAAGAAAGATGGTTCGATGAGAATGTGTATCGATTACTGAAGGTTGAACCAAGTGACCATCAAGAACAAACATCCATTGCCAAGGATAGATGAACTGTTTGATCAGTTACAAGGTGCTTTGTATTTCTCGAAGATTGATTTGAGATCCGGTTACCATCAGCTGAGAGTCAGAGAATCGGATGTGTTGAAAACAGCTTTCCGGACAAGATATGGCCACTATGAGTTCCTAGTGATGCCATTTGGATTGACCAATGCACCGGTAGTGTTCATGGCTTTGATGAACAAGATATTTGCACAATACCTAGACCAATTTGTAGTGGTGTTCATTGATGATAGTTTGGTGTACTCCAAGACTAGAGAAGAGCATGAAGAGCATCTGAGGATAGCACTGTAACTTCTGAGAGAGAACCAATTGTATGCAAAGCTCAACAAGTGTTAATTTTGGCTAGAGCAAGTTGCATTTTTGGGGCACATTATCTCCAAGGAAGGTTATCAGTAGACCCGTCTAAGATTGAGGCAGTAGTGAAGTGGGAAAGACCGAAGAATGTGTCAAAGATCAGGAGTTTTCTTGGATTGGCAGGGTATTACCGGAGATTTGTATAAGGATTTTTGTCGATTACAGCACCGTTGACAAAGTTGACAAGGAAGAATGTACATTATGTGTGGACAGATCAGTGTGAGACAAGATCCCAAGAGCTAAAGAAGAGATTGACCACTGCACCAGTCCTTACTTTACCATCTGGAAGTGGCGGTTTCACCATTTTTACCGATGCTTCGAATGTTGGGCTTGGTTGTGTGTTGATGTAGGAAGGAAAAGTTGTTGCATATGGGTCCCGGCAGTTGCAAGACCACGAGAAGAATTATGCAACCCATGATCTTGAGTTGGCAGCGGTTGTCTTCGCATTGAAAATGTGGAGACACTATCTCTATGGGGAGAAGTTTGAGGTCCATTCTGATCACCGCAGCTTGTAGTACTTATTTTCTAAGAAGGAATTGAACATGAGGCAGAGGAGGTGGATGGAATATATCAAAGATTACGATTTTCCAATCAAGTATCACCCGGGGAAAGTGAATGTAGTTGCCGATGCTTTGAGTAGAAAATCAGTAGGCTTGGCAAATCTAACTGGCACCTTTATTTTTGAACAGTTTGAGGAATTGAGGATAGACCTACAGCCACTGAGGGAAGGTGTTATAGTTGCTAATATGTTAGTGTCTGAGCCCTCCTTTATCCAGAAGATCAAGGATAGTCAGTTGCAAGATCCAGAGTTAGCCAAAATTTCAGAACATATAGCAGTTCATCCTGATTTTCGTATCGTTGATGGAGTTCTTTATTACCGAGACCGTTTGTGTGTGCCTAACATCGAAGATTTGAGAAATGACATCATGGCAGAAGCTCACAGTACGAAGTATTCCATGCACCCAGGCAGCACGAAGATGTATCAAAACCTGAAGGTAGATTTTGGTGGAACAACATGAAGAGAGAGATTGCAGCGTTCGTCTCTTGCTGTATGACGTGTCAGCTGATAAAGGCAGAGCATCAGAAACCTCCAGGGTTGTTACAGCCATTAGAGATCCCGGAATAGAAATGGGAGCACATTACCATGGATTTTATTTCAGGACTACCAAGAACAAGCAGAGGCAATGATGCGATATGGGTTATTGTGGACAGACTCACCAAGTCAGCCCATTTCATCTCCATGAAGACCGGAAAGAAGATGCATATGTTACCCCTAGCAGAATTGTTTGTTAATGAGATTGTTAGTAGACATGGACAACCAGTTTCTATTACCTCCGACAGAGACAGCAGATTCATCTCGAGGTTTTGGAAGACCCTACATGAGTCTATGGGTACGAAACTACAGTTTAGCACGGCTTATCACCCTCAGACAGATGGCCAGTCAGAGAGAACAATTCAAATGCTCGAGGACATGCTCCGTTCTTGTGTGTTAGATTTCAAGACTCAATGGGATAAGACCCTACCGTTGTGTGAGTTCACTTACAACAACAGCTACCATTTAAGCATTGGAATGGCACCCTTTGAAGCCCTGTATGGCAGAAGGTGTAGGACACCTGTAAGTTGGAAAGAAGTTGGCACCCGCAGTTTCCATGGACCAACCATAGTGAGTGAGACCAGTGACAAAGTGAGATAGATTCAAGAATGTTTGAAAGTAGCCCGGAGTAGACAGAAAAGCTATGCAGACTCTCACAGGTGGGACTTACAGCTTAAAGAAGGAGATAAGGTTTTCTTGAAGATGTCACCTACTAGAGGAACATTGAGATTTGGGCAGAATGACAAGTTATCGCGGAGGTACATTGGACCGTACGATATTGTAAGTAAGATTGGTGACGTGGCTTATAGATTAGCCTTACCACCTGAGCTTTCTGGTGTACATAACGTCTTCCATGTGTCGATGTTGAAGAAGTACATCCCTGGTCCTTCACATGTACTCCGGCATGAACCGTTGGAAATTCGAGAAGATGCTACATATGTGGAGAAGCCCATTCAGATCATAGACACGAAAGAGCAAGAGTTGAGAACACGGACTATTCAGTGGGTGAAGGTACTTTGGGAGAATCATGGGCCGGAAGAAGCAACGTGGGACTTACGAGATCAAGTGCAGATGAAGTATCCACATGTCCTACCCGATGTGAGTTTTATAGTTCATTTGGAGGACCAAATGCCCTAAGGGGTGGAGGATGTAAGACCCCGACCCGAGTGTACACGATTAGGACTAATTAAGTGGCGTGTTAGTGCTAAGCTTGATTAGTAGATTTGACTAAGTCTGGATTAGAATAGCTTTGCTATGCTTTGGGGGATTTTGGGGAGTCCTTGTGATTTGTAGGACCCTTTGGGGGTCCCTTTTTATAGATTTGCGTTGATTTGGGAATTATCCGAGATTCCGGTGATTTGTATTTCTACCCCGTTTCACTTGTCCCGTTAATCCCTACAACTTTCATGTTGACCCCGTAACCGTCCGGAACCCCGAAACCCGATTTTCCTAGTATTGAGGGCAAAACAGTCATTGTACACTAAATCTGTACCCAAAATTTGATATCCCCAAACCCCGCGAAAAATATACTTTTTAGAAACTAGATATGTCGGTGATCACTTTTCTCTTCTTCGTCGATTTCGTTCGAGGTCCCGATAGTAGTGATTTCAGCCTCCAAAGATCCCTAGTGGTGGAGCCCACTCCCATTTGCTTTATAAAGAGACCCTTCTCTTCCATTCACCCTTTATCCAGCACAAACCCAACAAGCTAGGGCTCTTTTCCCTTTTCTCTTTTCTTCTTGCTTTCCCTCTACCAAATCACCACCAACCTCGCATCTTTTGAGAAATGGAGATCACCATTCTCTTCCCCTCCTTGCAAGCTTCTCCTTAATACCATTTGTGGAAGAATCTACTCATTCCAAGACCCTCTTTGAGCTCACCTTGTCTATTTGGAGAACCTACAAGTAAGCTTCCTCCCTAATCTCTTAGATTTGTATTCTCCTAGTCTTTGGAGGGCTCTATTTTCATTATTGAGAGTTCTCTCCTCTAGTTCCTTGTTTGACCATTTTAGGGTTTGTCTTTTGGGGGTTTTTGTTGTGCTCTTAGAGTTCTTGAGAGAGAGCTTGATTTGTGCTTATTTTCTTGATTAGAGACCCCAAGGCAAGTGGAATGATTAGATGTTTTGAGTTTTGAATGGTTTTGAAGACAAGCTTGATTGATTTTGTATCTCTATTAATGATTTATTTTCTTGCATTTAATGTGAAATAAATGTTCTTGAAGGTGGTTGGTAAGCTCATTATGATCTTGAAAATGTGGTTTATAGCTTTTTGTTCTACCTTTTGTTCAAGACTTTAATGAACCATTGTGGTTGGGATTCTTCTCTTCTCTTTGTGATTGAGTGTGGAAAAGAATGGAGATGAATGTATGGATTATTGGTGGATGCTGTGAGGAGTTTTGATGGGGATTTGAAGATGGTATTGAGGTACTTATATGCCCTCTATTGGTGTAGAATGGAACCTCAAAAATGGGTTTGTAGGAACAGAACACAGGTAGAGCAAAATTGTCTCCGAAACTGGTTCTGGACAGTTCGGTCGAGCAAACTGACACTATGCTCGAGCAAACTGCCCAGAAAGGGACTCGTTCCATTCCAGAGAATAGTTCGCTCGAGCGAACCCTGGTCCGCTCGAGCAAACGTTCCCAGCAACCCATCCAGAGAATGGTTAGTTCGAGCGAACTGATAGTTCACTCGAGCCAGCTTGAACTGGGTAGGTCCGCTCGAGCGACCGCTGGCCCGCTTGAGCAAACCCTCCCAGAAACCATTCCAGAGATCACTCTGCTCGAGTGAACTGCAGCGTCCGCTCAAGCGATGGGTACTGTTCACCTGGGGACATGTTTTGAGCGAAAGTGAAATGCCTGTAGGATTGAGAGAGGTTGGTTGGGAGCCCTAATGTAATAGGAAATGTACAGAGAACATAAGAAGCCCATTTGAGAAAGGAAACACATCACAAAGATCCATTGAAGTCTTGGAAAATCGCCAAGGGGTATAAGGAGCCCGGAATGTCTCCAAACTTGAGGAGTACCAAGTGTTTACCGAAAAACGAGATACAAGACTCCTATCCATCTCGAATTAGTTTTGAACCCCGATGTTTATCCTGGAATCTTGAAAGGCTAATTGCATTACTTTTGTTTCCGAAGTTTTTATGTTCATTCCCGAAAACATTGGATTGTACTTCGCATTTTGCTAGCCCAGCCATGCCTCGCCTGATATAAAAGGATATTTGTGCCTTCGAGCACCCCGTCCCGCTCGTTCATACTATTGCATCAAGTGTGATTTATACTTGTCTCGATTGATGTGATTTAACCTATGAGTCAGCACCACTAAGCTTGGATGACCTTGTCGGTCTGATCTACCGACTTGGAGATCCCCTCCCGTCCCGCCAGCTGCAGTTTGGATCCCGATACTTGGTTTATTAACTGTGGTCTCGTCCCGATACCCGGCTCGCTCCCGTGGTTCCCGATATCTGGTTTGCTACTATGATTTTCGATACCCGGTTTGCTACTGTGGTCCTGCCCCGTATTATTATATATGTATATGTATATTTTGTTGCACTTCCTCACTTTGGTGACTGAGGTCAACGTCCCGTTATACTCTTGTCACTTCGGTGTTAGAGGATTTAGCTTCTTGTGGATTCCATCTTGTTTGTTCCTGTTTCCTTGGTACCTTTACTTATTTTTCATTGCATACATGTTTGAATAAATGATTTACCTTTTCATGAAAGTTATTGTTAAACAAGTTTAAGTGTTTTCCAAGGTAAATGCTTTTAATACCGAATGTTTATACCCTTTCGTCCACCTGCCGTTGTCGGCTACCCCGAGGAGGAGCACGAGGAGGCGGTCGGAGAACCGCAGTAGTTAGTTGAGTGGCATGCCGATGATGTTGTTTAAACATCCGGTTGCCTCGAGAGATGTTATATTTTGGGGTTGTGGCTAGTTTTCTTTTGGTGGATATTGTTTTGTTTATATTGGCCTTTGTTGGCCTCTAATTTTAGGGAATGTAACTAAATGATCTTTGTTTAATCTTTAACAGTACTTTGGGATTATGCTAATGATCATTGCTCATTCTGACACTTGTTATTCAAATGTAATCAGTCTTGTTATTATGGAAATAAACTACATGCTTGATTTACTACAGGCTTCCGCATTTATCAAAAATATTTATGTTGTTGTGAAATCCTCACCGCGGACACCTGTGGGAAATCACGTGCACAGGTGATATGTGTTCTTTATTTACCCGTGTGCGCTTTGGGTTCTAGACATACCACATCATTTATCGTCATCATTCCATCACCACTCACTTAGTCCCGATCCCGGATTGGGCCATAAACCCGGTCCGGGGTCGTGACAATAACTCGGGTGGTAAGGATAATCTATAAGCCACATCACCAATCTTACTCACAATGTCATATGGTCCAATGTACCTCTTGGATAACTTGCCCTTCTTCCCAAATCTCAATGTTCCTCTAGTAGGTGACACCTTCAAGAAAACCTTATCTCCTTCTTTGAACTGTAAGTCCCTTCTGTGAGAGTCTGCATAGCTCTTCTGTCTACTCCGGGCTACTTTCAAACATTCTTGAATATGTCTCACTTTGTCACTGGTCTCGCTCACTATGGTTGGTCCATGGAAACTGCGAGTGCCAACCTCTTCCCAACAAACAGGTGTCCTACACCTTCTGCCATACAAAGCTTCAAAGGGTGCCATTCCAATGCTTGAGTGGTAGATGTTGTTATAAGCGAACTCACACAAGGGTAGAGTCTCATCCCATTAAGTCTTAAAATCTAACGCACAAGCATGGAGCATATCCTCAAGGGTCTGAATTGTCCTCTCTGACTGGCCATCTATCTGAGGGTGATAAGCCGTGCTGAACTGTAACTTTGTACCCATGGACTCATGTAGGGTCTTCCAAAACCTCAAGACGAATATGCTGTCTCTGTCGGATGTGATGGAAACTGGCTGTCCATGTCTACTGACGATCTCGTTAACAAACAACTCTGCTAGGGGTAACATGTGCATCTTCTTCCCTATCTTCATGAGAGTAAAATGAGCTGACTTGGTGAGTCTGTCCACAATAAACCATATCGCATCATTGCTTCTGCTGGTTCTCGGTAGTCCCGAAATAAAATCCATGGTAATGTGCTCCCATTTCCATTCCGGGATCTCTAATGGCTATAGCAATCCTTGAGGCTTCTGATGCTTTGCCTTGATCAGTTGACATGTCATACAGCGAGAGACAAACGCTGCAATCTCTCTCTTCATCCTATTCCACCAAAATCTGCCCTTCAAGTTCTGATACATCTTCGTGCTACCTGGGTGCATGGAATACTTCGTACTGTGAGCTTCTACCATGATGTCATTTATCAAATCTTCGATGTTAGGCACACATAGACGGTCTTGCTAATAAAGAACCCCATCGACAATACAAAAATTAGGACATTCTGCTATATTCTCTGAAATCTTAGCCAATTCTGGATCTTGCAACTGGCTATCCTTGATCTTCTGAATAAATGAAGGCTCTGACACTGACATATTGGCAACTGTAACACCTTCCCTCAGTGGCTGTAGATCTATCATCAACTCCTCAAATTGCTTAAAAATACAAGTGCCACTTAGATTTGCCAAGCCCACTGATTTTTTGCTCAAGGCATCGGCAACTACATTCGCTTTCCCTGGGTGATACTTGATTGGAAAATCATAGTCTTTAATATACTCCATCCATCTTCTCTGCCTCATGTTCAATTCCTTCTATGAAAACAAGCATTGTAGGCTGCGGTGATCAGAATGAACCTCAAACTTTTCTTCATAGAGATAGTGTCTCCACATCTTCAACGCGAAGACAACCGCTGCCAACTCAAGATCATGGGTTGCATAATTCTTCTCGTGATCTTTCAACTGTTGGGACCCATATGCAACAACTTTTCCTTCTTGCATCAATACACAACCAAGTCCAACATTCGAAGCATCGGTAAAAATGGTGAAACCGCCGCTTCCGGACGGCAAAGTGAGGACTGGTGCGGTGGTCAATCTCTTCTTTAGCTCTTGAAAACTGGCCTCACATTGATCCGTCCACACATAAGGTACATTTTTCCTTGTTAACTTCGCCAACGGTGCTGCAATCAATGAGAATCTTTGCACGAACCTCCGGTAATACCCTGCCAATCCAAGAAAACTCCTAATTTCTAACATATTCTTTGGTCTTTCCTACTTCACTACTGCCTCAATCTTGGCCGGGTCTACTGACAATCCTTCCTTGGAGATAATGTGCCCCAAAAATGCAACTTGCTCTACCCAAAATTCACACTTGTTAAGCTTTGCATACAGGTGGTTCTCTCTCAGAAGTTCTAATGCTTTCCTCAGATGCTCTTCATGCTCTTCTTTGGTCTTGGAGTACACCAAAATATCATCAATAAATACTACCACAAACTGATCCAGATACTGCGTAAATATCTTATTCATCAATGCCATGAACACTGCCAGTGCATTGGTCAATCCAAATGGAATGACTAGGAACTCATAGTGGCCATATCTTGTCTGGAAGGCTGTTTTCAACACATCCGATTCTCTGACTCTCAGCTGATGGTAACCGGATCTCAAATCAATCTTCGAGGAATACAAAGCACCTTGTAACCGATCAAACAGTTCATCTATCCTTGGCAATGGATATTTGTTCTTGATGGTCACTTGATTCAACCTTCGGTAATCAATACACATTCTCATTGAACCATCTTTCTTTTTGACAAACAAAACCGGAGCTCCTCACGGCGAAATACTAGGTCTTACAAAACCTTTACCCAACAACTCTTGCAACTGTATCTTAAGTTCTCCCAATTCCACCGGAGCCATTCTATATGGTGCAATAGAAATCGGAGCGGTCCCTAGTAACAACTCAATGGGGAAATCGATTTCTCTTATGGATGGTAATCCTGGAATCTCCTCTGGAAACATATCCGGGAACTCCCAAACAATAGGGATCTCCTCCACCCCTTGGGACCATTTATCCTCCGTAATAAACGCCAAATAGGCTTCACATCCACTTCTCAATAGTCTATCAGCTTTCAATGCTGAGAAAAACCCTGCACGAGGATTCCTCATCTCTCCCTGAAACAACACCCCAGCTGGTGTCTCATCTAACTTGAATGTGAGGGTCTTATGGAAACAATCAATCGTGGCGTGGTACCCTGCCAGCCAATCCATCCCTAGGATGACATCAAAATCATTCATCTCCAACATAATAAGATCTGCTGGTAACACAACTTCTCCTATCTGGACTGTACAACTAGGGTAATAGATAGTACACACAACTTGTTTTACTATTGGGGTAGCCACAATCAAAATATACTCAAGTTCTCTACCATGCACATCAATCAATCTAGAAAATGCATGGGATATAAGTGAATACGTAGAGCTAGGATCAAACAATATCCTAGCTTTTATCCCATTAACAAGAAGTGTACCTTCGACAACATTGCCCGCTGCCTCTGCATCAGCTCTATTGATCGCATATACTTGTCCCCGTTGCTGTGGCCTGATAGGAGCTTGCTGCTGCCTGCCTTGAGGGATATTTCTGTTCTGCTGCGGGGGACGCTGATTCGGCTGTTGTCCATGTTGACGGGCCTGTTGCTGCTGATGGGGCCTATACTGTTGCTGCGGTGACTGTTGCTGAAGTGGTCTGACCTGATTCTGGATAACTAGTTCATTCTGTGGCGGTGCTGGACGCGGTGCCCCTTGCTGCTGCTGGTTCTGCCTGTTCTATCTTAGACAATCTCTCATCTGATGGTTCATCGAACCACATCTAAAGCATGCTCCCAAGACTATACTACACTGGGCACTCTCATGGTTCTTCCCACAATGAATACAAACTACCTGCATGTAAGGTCCCAGACCTTAATAGGGTGTTTAATTTCCTAATATTGGCGATTAACCTAATTAATTGTGATTCTAGCTAATTAGGCAGGTTTAGTGGCTAAGCGAGTTTCTTTTATCATTAGTAAGATGTTCCCGAAGTTTTGTTTGATTTTGAGTGCGATTAGTCTTAATAGGGGGTTAGGTTGTGATTAATAGGAAAATTGGGTATTTTTCCAAAAATTCCGTTTTCCCCGAATTTGGGCTCCTTGGAAAGATCTCGTCGTGCTCGTCATTTTTCGTTCTTGACTCGTCACGATTTGACGCACTGAAGTCCCTCAAATAATTGCATTTCTCTCATTTGACTCAGATGGGCATTCCAGACATTTCCTTCTCCACCTCTCATTTAAACCCCAACCCAGCCGTATCATTCGTTCTTCCTCCCTTCACTCAACGGTGCTGCAACCCTCTCTTCTTTTTCCTCCTTTACTCTCTCATCTTGCATGTGGAGCTTAAAGGCCCTTCCAAGGACATCCAACTACACCATTGTCTTCCTCTCTTCTTCTTCTTTCCTTAGACCTCAAATTTGGTAAGTTTCCTCTTCTCATTCCCTTCCCATTTCGTTTCTCATGGCTGTGAATGGATTGCATGTTGATTGATTTCCTTTCTTTCTTTTCCTTTGTGTTCCTCAAGTGTAGAAGAGAGGCTTGGGAGAGTTGTGTTGGCTAGAGTGTGTGTGGGAGCTTTCTTCCTCCTCAATCTTCTCAATTTCCATTATTTCACTCTCTTTGGTGAAGGCAAGTAGATTTGTTTTATATATTAGGCATGCATGTATTATTATTGTCTCTTGTTAACTCATTGTTTAGATTTTCCCCAAAATTCCAAGCTTGTCATGGTTAACTAGATTACACATGCTAAAATTGGATTAATGGGTTGAATGGGTTTTTATTATGGGTGGATGACTTGATGAATGGATGAAATGTGGTTTGGAGGAGAGCATGGTGGCTCTTTGTGCAGGTTATGGCCTTTGGAAAGGTTTGGAAAGGGGTTGGAGAAGGAGCCACTCAAAATGATTGAATTTTTGGCTAAAAAACTCATGTTTCTACCCAGAATTCGGCTAGCCGCAGGAAATTCGGTCACCATTCGGTTACTTTTCCAGTAACCATGTTTTTACAGGGCATTTTCGGTCACTTTTGGTCACCTTTTCTGCTAGCCGCATGGGCCAATTTGGCTAGCCGCAATAGGGCAGATTTCATGAATTTTTGACAGATTTCAAATGACCATAACGTTTGAACCGTTCGTTGGAATCTGGAGTTCTATATACCATTGGAAAGCTCTTAAGATGTAGAATCCAATGGTATACATATCTTAATGATCAGAGATCGAGAAAGGAAGTGGCTATTGGATCAATGTACCAAGCCTTTATCTTTTTGTAAAGGGATTCTAAACCTAGTTTGGACCCTAGGTTGGAACCCATCGACCCTACCCTTGCATGACCAATTGGGGAAAATGAAAACGGAGCATATTTGGCTTGGTGTGCTTCGTCGGTTGCTCGGGAATTTCCGTATATCAATGTAACTTGGCCGAATGCATGTGGAATTGAGTTAATTGGTGCCCAACAACTCCCGTACACCATGACCCCATCAAAGTAGGACACTATTGACTCATTCTCCATACGTACTCCGTTGGGGATACGTTCGGTACACGATGGACAACTCTCGACCTAGAATCGGCTTGTTCTTCACTTTTGACTCTTAATTCATGTATCCACAGCTTGTCGTATCTTATGCACTCTATCTTGTACACTTGTATAACTTTTAACTTAACTTGTAGAATTAGAATGTGACCGGACTTAAAGTGTACCTTTAGGTACCTTGTCTTGTATTGATAAACACGTGTGGATAGACTTGAAAGAGGACTACTCATGGAACTTGGAACTTGACTTGTATCTTGGCTTGACTTGGAGTAGCCCTCAATTTATTATTTTGTACTCGGGAACCTATCCACGTGTATTTGTCTTGGAACTTGTGTCGTAAACAAACCATCATCATCATCTTGCATTCATAACCAGTTGCAGACTGAGGATTATAAAGTGGGCCGGATACTGGATACTAAGGTGGGTAGTCGGCTCTGGACGACGTCCATGGCGCGAATAGCTGGGAGTGGGCTAGGATCGTGCTGCTATTCCTAGGACTAGGAGCTAGGATCCCCCTAGAGCCGGACTTTGGGTATTCGTAGTCGGCTTGGACGTCACTTATACCCCCGTGAGATGGCTAGGACATCCTCGGAGTCTCCTCTTACTTGACATTGCATTTCACGGATGGTTATTCTTGTTTATCTTGTTAGGATTTATATTGTTACTTGACTCTCGTATTATTCATGCTTATGCATAGCTTGTACCTTGCTATCTTATAATCATGTACTTGTCTTTATTTCCTTTTGAAGCATGTTATGATAATGTATATTGCTTATCTTCTTGCCAACATATTGTTGATAGTTTATTTCATGGTGTGCAGAGGACACCTTCTACTATTACACCGACCCGGATGCCGAGGCAATCCCAGAGGATCCTCAACCGGGGGAGGAGGACGAGGTACGAGAGTGGGGTGCCGATGACGTAGCTTAGTGCCATCACTCCCGGCACTAGTGCGCGTTACACGGGGATATCTTTTAGCGTACCGCCTCATTTCATCTTTTGGGTCTTAGATCTTGTGGACTTGTCTTTTCTAGTACTGTATATCTTTTGTACCAGGACCTAAGTTTTTGGGGATGGTCCTGATGTTTATAAACTTTATATGTCTTATCTTTTGAAACTTGAATATATATAGTGGGATGAATATCATACGTGCTTTGATATTTCTACAGGTTAACGTTGTGTTTACCGGACAAGTCTCGTTGATTAATTTGTTAATGAGGCTCAACTACACAATCCTCACAGCGGACTTCGGTCCTTGGGCATTAAGGGCAAATTTTTTTTAATTAGCCCTAAATTTCACACCCCGAACCGGTTTAGATCTTCGAAGTGTTTCAGTGCACTGGAAACCAACAAGTTCAATTGGCAGCTCACATGTTTCGTGGGACAGCAGAAGGATGGTGGAAGACCATCAAGAGTGCTTATGACACCGTTGAGGACGACAAGGCATGGGAGACTTTTGTCAAGCAGTTTCAGGACAAATTCATCCCTGAGCACTACACAGAGCAGAAGATAGTAGAACTTGAGAGGTTTATACAAGATACTCTCACGGTTCAAGAGTACGAGATCCAGTTCACCCGTTTGTCCAGATTTGCAGCGGCTTTGATCAAGCCAGATTCTAAGAAGGTTCAAAGGTTTATCAGGGGGCTGAGGCCCGATATTAAGTTGCAAGTTCAACAGAGCAAGTTGATAGAGTATGATGCAGTAGTCAAGAAGGCATATTGGACGGAGGAGTCACTCAAGGATGTCATAGTGTTGGAGCAACAAAGGATTATGGCTATGTTGCCACAGCTTATTGGACAGTATATACTTGCTCCTGCTCCTCTTCCTCCTCTTCAGCAACCCAAGAGACCAAGAATGGAACACAGGTTCAAACAACCATAGCAAATATTAGAGTGCATGCATTATGGTGGAGGTCATTACTCCCGAGACTGCCGGAAGCAGTCCGGTGCATGCTATCATTGTGGAGATCCCGGGCATGAGGTTCGTAATTGCCCGACAAAGATAGGGTTTACACCCCCAGCACTTCCCGCTCCGGCACTCAGGCCTCCTTATCCTCTCCAGCCGTTGAGGCAGGCACCTCCAATACAGATTAGACCACCGCCGCAGCAGCAACAAGTTATTGTCCGACCTCCCAGGCCGCCACAGCCACGTGCTCTGGGTCCTCAGTATAGAGCTCCGCAGCGACCCCTAGCATTGCAGCGACCTCCGGCATTGCAGCGACCACAATATCATGCTCAGAGACCACATCAGCAGTATCAGCGTCCGATGCAGTTGGGCAAGGCATATACGATCACCCATGAGCAGGCAGAGGCAGCAGAGAATGTCATTGAAGGTACTCTCTCAGTTTGTGGATTTGATGCTAGAGTTTTGTTTGATCCCGGTTCCACGCATTCGTTTGTTGCACCTGCAATTGCATTACATTTTGGGAAGGATAGAGAGATGTTACCATTTGTTCTAGTGCTTACTACCCCGGTAGGCCGATCAGTAGTGTGTGATTTTGTTTATCCTAGGTGTACAGTTCAGATTGGAGGTACTCAGTTGACCGCCAGTTTGATTGTGTTGGCGATGTCCAACTTTGATGTTATTCTTGGTATGGACTGGTTAGCGGCAAATCGCGCGGTGTTGGATTGTTTCAACAAGACCATGAGGTTACAGGGTGTAGACCGTAGTGTTGAGTTTGTTGGTGCGAAGAAGCCCACCTCCACTCGGTTGATTTCTGCATTAAAGGCAGACCGCTTGATGAGGGGCGGATGTGAGGGTTACATCGTGTTTATCGCGGAGGACAAGCAGTCCAAACCCATAGATGAGATTCCGGTAGTATGCGAGTTCCCGGATTTTTTTCCGGAGGAGATTCCGGGTTTGCCACCCGTGCGTGAGTTAGACTTCACGATAGAGCTACTACCAGGTACTGCACTGATTTCGAAGGCTCCGTATAGAATGGCCCCTGTAGAGTTAAAAGAATTGAAGACTCAGTCAAGAGATCTGCTGGATAAGGGCTTCATCAAGCCAAGCGTATCACCATGGGGAGTGTAAGACCCCGACCCGAGTGACTCGATTAGTACTAATTAAGTTGCGTATTAGTGTTAAGCTTGGTGATTAGAATTTGACTAGCTTGGATTAGAATAGTTATTTTATAGCTTTTTGGGGAGTTCTAAGTGCCTTGTGTTTAGTGGGACCCTTGGGGGTTTCCTTTTTTATAGTCTTGTTTGCTTGGAGATTACTTGATTTTTCCCCTAATTCTCGCATTGATCCCGTTTTACTTATTTTGTCGATCCTTACAACTTTCACGTTGAGCCCGTACCCGTCCGGAACCCCGAAACTCGATTTTCTTGCATCGAGGGCAAAACAGTCTTTTTACATGAAATATGTGCCCAAGACTTGATATCCCCGAAACTCGCGAAACATATACTTTTTGCAAACTAGATATTTCGGCGATCACTTTTCCCTTCTTCGTCGATTTCGTCCGAGGTCCCGATAATAGTGATTTCAATCCAAAGAGTTTCTAGATGGTGGAGCCCACACCCATGGTCTTTAAATAGAGAACCCTTCTCCCCATTTACCCTTTTTCCAGCATAAGCACAAACCTAGGGTTTCCTTGCTTTCTTCCCTTCTTCTTCTTGCTTCTCCACCATCAAGTACCACCCCACCTTACTCAAATCAAGAAATGGAGATCTCAACCTTCTTCCCCACCTTGCAAGCTTCTCTTTAATACCATTTGTGGAAGGATCTACTCAACTCAAGACCCTCCTTGAGCTCACCTTGTCCCATTGGAGAACCTACAAGTAAGCTTCCTCCCTAATCTCTTAGATCCATGTTCTTCTAGCCTTAGGAGAGCTCCATCTTCATTATTGAGAGTTATCTCTTCTTGTTTCATCGTTTGACCCATCTTAGGGTTTGTATTTGGGGGTTTTTGTATAGATTGTATTCTTGGCTTGGAGGAAGTGTTTAGAGACTTGATCTTCTTGATTAGAGACCTTGAGTACATTTTGACTGTGGCAACCCCAGTAGGAAAACAAGTTGTTTGTACTAGTTATTACCCTAGTTGTACAGTCCGGATAGGAGAAGTTGTGTTACCCGCATATCTTATTCTATTGGAGATGAAGGATTTTGATGTCATCCTAGGGACGGATTGGCTGGCAGGGTACCATGCCACAATGGATTGTTTCCATAAGACCCTCACATTCAAGTTGGATGAGACACCAGCAGGGGTGTTATTCAAGGGAGAGAGGAGAAATCCTCGTACAGGGTTTGTCTCAGCGTTGAAGGCTGATAGACTATTGAGAAGTGGATGTGAAGCCTATTTGGCATTTATCACAGAGGATAAATGGTCCCAAGGGGTGGAGGAGATCCCTATTGTTTGGGAGTTCCCGGATGTATTTCCGGAGGAGATTCCAGGATTACCACCCATGAGAGAAATTGATTTCACCATTGAGTTGTTACCGGGGACCGCTCCGATGTCTATTGCACCATATAGAATGCTCCAGCGGAATTGGGAGAGTTGAAGATACAGTTACAAGAGTTATTGGACAAAAGTTTTGCGAGGCCTAGTATCTCACCGTGGGGAGCTCCAGTTTTGTTTGTCAAGAAGAAGGATGGTTCGATGAGGATGTGTATTGATTACCGGAGGTTGAACCAAGTGACCATCAAGAACAAATATCCACTGCCAATGATAGATGAACTATTTGATCAGTTACAAGGTGCTTCGTATTTCTCGAAGATTGATTTGAGATCAGGTTACCATCAGCTAAGAGTTAGAGAATCAGATGTGTTGAAAACAGCTTTCCGGACAAGATATGGCCACTATGAGTTTCTAGTGATGCCATTTGGATTGAAAAATGCACCGGCAGTGTTCATGGCTTTGATGAACAAGATATTTGCCCAATATCTGGATCAGTTTGTAGTGGTGTCCATCGATGATATTTTGGTGTACTCCAAGACCAGAGAAGAGCATGAAGAGCATTTGAGGATATCATTGCAGCTTTTGAGAGAGAATCAGTTGTACGCGTAGCTCAACAAGTGTGAATTTTGGTTAGAGCAGGTCGCATTTTTGGGACACATTATCTCAAAGGAAGGTTTGTTAGTAGAGTCGTCCAAGATTGAGGCAGTAGTGGGATGGGAAAGACCGAAGAACGTGTCAGAAATTAGGAGTTTTCTTGGATTGGCAGGGTATTACCAGAGGTTTGTGCAAGGTTTTTCGTCGATTGCAGCACCGTTGACGAAGTTGACAAGGAAGAATGTGCCTTATGTGTGGTCAGATCAGTGTGAAGCTAGTTTTGAAGAGCTGAAGAAGAGGTTAACCACCGCACCAGTCCTTACTTTGCCATCCGGAAGCGGCGGTCTTACCATCTTTACCGATGCTTCGAACATTGGACTTGGTTGTGTGTTGATGCAAGAGCGAAAAGTTGTTGCATATGGGTCCCGGCAGTTGAAAGATCACGAAAAGAACTATGCGACCCATGATCTTGAGTTGGCAACGGTTGTCTTCGGGTTGAAGATGTGGAGACATTACCTCTATGGAGAGAAGTTTGAAGTCCATTCTGATCACCACAGCCTACAGTACCTATTTTCATAGAAGGAATTGAACATGAGGCAGAGGAGATGGATGGAATATATCAAGGACTATGATTTTCCGATCAAGTATTACCCAAGGAAAGCGAATTTAGTTGCCGATGCCTTGAGTAGGAAATCAGTTGGCATGGAGAATCAAAGTAGCACTTGTATTTTTGATCAATTTGATGAGTTGAAGATAGACCTACAGCCACTGAGGAGGGTGTCATATGCGCCAACATGTCAGTGTCAGAGCCTTTGTTCATTCAGAAGATCAAGGACAGTCAATTGCAAGATCCAGAGCTGTCCAAGGTTGCAGAACATGTAGCAGAACGTCCTAATTTTCGTATTGTTAATGGAGTTCTTTATTATCGGGATCGTCTGTGTGTGTCTAACATAGAAGATTTGAGGAATGACATCATGGCAGAAGCTCACAGTACGAAGTACTCTATGCACCCGGGCGGCACGAAGATGTATCAGAACTTGAAGGGAAGATTTTGGTGGAACAATATGAAGAGAGAGATTGCAGCGTTTGTCTCCCGTTGCATGACCTGTCAATTGATAAAGGCAGAACATCAGAAGTCTCCAGGGTTGTTGCAGCCATTAGAGATCCCGGAATGGAAATGGGAGCATATTACCATGGACTTTATTTCAGGATTACCAAAGACTAGCAGAGGCAATGATGCAATATGGGTTATATGGACAGACTCACCAAGTCAGCTCATTTTATCCCCATGAGGACAGGAAAGAAGATGCACATGTTACCCCTGGCAGAGTTGTTTGTCAATGAGATCGTCAGTAGACATGGACAGCCAGTTTCCATCACTTCAGACAGAGACAACAGATTCGTCTCGAGATTTTGGAAGACCCTACATGAGTCTATGGGTACAAGGCTACAGTTCAGCACGGCTTATCACCCTCAGACAGATGGTCAGTCAGAGAGGACAATTCAGAATCTTGAGGATATGCTTCGAGCTTGTGTGTTGGATTTCAAGACTCAATGGGATGAGACTCTACTGTTGTGTGAGTTTGCTTACAACAACAGCTACCACTCGAGCATTGGGATGGCACCTTTTGAGGCTTTATATGGCAGAAGGTGCAGGACACCTGTTTGTTGGGAAGAAGTTGGCACCCGCAGTTTCCATGGACCGTCCATAGTAAGTGAGACCACCGACAAAGTGAGACAGATCCAAGAATGTTTGAAAGTAGCCCGGAGTAAACAGAAGAGCTATGCAGACTCTCACAGAAATGATTTACAGTTTAAGGAAGGAGATAAGGTTTTCCTGAAAGTGTCACCTACTAGAGGAACATTGAGGTTTGGGCAGAAAGGCAAGTTATCACGGAGATACATTGGACCGTATGATATTATGAGAAAGATTGGTGATGTGGCTTATAGATTAGCCTTACCACCCGAGCTATTCGGTGTACACAATGTCTTCCATGTGTCGATGTTGAAGAAGTATGTCCCCGACCCTTCACATGTGCTCCGCCATGAACCGTTGGAAATTAGAGAAGATGCTACCTTTGTAGAGAAACCCATCCAGATTATTCATACAAAAGAGCAAGAGTTGAGGACACGGACTATTTAGTGGGTGAAGGTACTTTGGGAGAATCATGGACCGGAAGAGGCAACGTGGGAATTGCGAGATCAAGTGTAGAAGAAGTATCCACATCTCTTACCCGATGTGAGTTTTGTATTTCATTTGGAGGACCAAATGCCATAAGGGGTGGAGGATGTAAGACCCCGACCCGAGTGACTCGATTAGTACTAATTAAGTTACGTATTAGTGCTAAGCTTGGTGATTAGAATTTGACTACCTTGGATTAGAATAGTTATTTTATAGCTTTTTGGGGAGTTCTAAGTGCCTTGTGTTTAGTGGGACCCTTGGGGGTTTCCTTTTTGATAGTCTTGCTTGCGTGGAGATTACTTGATTTTTCCCCTAATTCCCGTCTTGATCCCATTTTACTTATTTTGTCGATCCTTACAACTTTCATGTTGAGCCCGTACCCGTCTGGAACCCCGAAACTCGATTTTCTTGAATCGAGGGCAAAACAGTCTTTTTACATGAAATTTGTGCCCAAGACTTGATATCCCGGAAACTCGCGAAACATATACTTTTTGGAAACTAGATATTTCGACGATCGTTTTTCCCTTCTTCGTCGATTTCGTCCGAGGTCCCGATAATAGTGATTTCAGTCCAAAGAGTTTCTAGATGGTGGAGCCCACACCCATGGTCTTTAAATAGAGAACCCTTCTCCCCATTTACCCTTTTTCCAGCACAAGCACAAACCTAGGGTTTCCTTGCTTTCTTCCCTTCTTCTTCTTGCTTCTCCACCATTAAGCACCACTCCACCTTACTCAAATCAAGAAATGGAGATCTCAACCTTCTTCCCCACCTTGCAAGCTTCTCTTTAATATCATTTGTGGAAGGATCTACTCAACTCAAGACCCTCCTTGAGCTCACCTTGTCCCATTGGAGAACCTACAAGTAAGCTTCCTCCCTAATCTCTTAGATCCATGTTCTTCTAGTCTTGGGAGAGCTCTATCTTCATTATTGAGAGTTATCTCTTCTTGTTTCATTGTTTGACCCATTTTAGGGTTTGTATTTGGGGGTTTTTGTATAGATTGCATTCTTGGCTTGGAGGAAGTGTTTAGAGACTTGATCTTCTTGATTAGAGACCTTGAGGCAAGTGGATTTAATGGATGTTTTTGGTTTTCAATGATTTCCATGATTAACGTGTTGATTTATTGTCTCATTAATGGTGGATTTCAATTGCATTCAATGTGATTTTTAATGCTTTTGAAAGGGGTTGTTGAGCCCATTTATTGTCTTGAAATATGATTGATAGCCTTTGTTTTATCTTGTGCTTAAAAACTTGAATGAATCTATGTAATTGTGGTTATGTCTTTCTCCTTTTGATGGAATGGGAAAATGTATGAATGGATGGATTATATGTGGAGGTTGTGAGAGGTTTTGATGGAGTTTTGAAGAGGAGGTTGATGTACTTACATGCCCTCCTTTGGTGTATGATAGAACCTCAAGAAATGTGGATTTGTAAGAGAAGGAGAATGGAGAAAAGAGCTGTTCACGAAACAAGTTCCGGACAGTTCGCTCAAGTGAACTTGACACTTCGCTCGAGCGAACTGCCCAGGAGAGGGTTCGTGCCTTTCCAAAGAGTTGTCCGCTCGTGCGAACCCCATGTCCGCTCTAGCGAACCCTCTCAGCAGCCATCCAGAGAATGGTTGGCTTGAGCGCACTAATCGTTCACTCGTGTCATCCTGAACTGGGCAGGTCCGCTCGAGCGAACCCTCTCAGAAGGCCATTCCAGAGAGCACATCGCTTGAGCGAACTTCATGTCCGCTCGAGCGACATGTACTGTTCATCTGGGGCCACTTTGGAAGTAGCAATTAAATATCCTAGCTATGAAGGGAGGTTTGTTAACGTCCCTATCGTGATGAGAAGACTCATAACCGTGGTTTGAAGCTCGGATGAGAAAGAAACCATAATCACAAGAATTCATTGAAGTTGTGGAAATTTCCAAGTGCCTAAGGAGCCCGGAATGCCTTCAAATTCAAAGAGTACCAGGTAATTGTAAAATAGGCATACGAGGTCCCTATTCACTTGAGCTAGTTTTAACCCCGACACTTTCTTTACATTTCGAAAGGTTACTTCACCTTTTATTTTCCGGAATTTATGATTTGGGATCTATTCATCCTGAAAACATTGAAAGAATACTTGTACTGTTTTACTAGTCTTGACATACATGCCCGACCTGGTATGATAGCTGTGCCTTGAGCACCCACGTCTTGCCCGAATACAGTCTTGTACTTGATTTATTTTACACATGTCTTGATTTCCATGTTTTGACCTATGAGTCGGCACCACTAAGCTTGGATACCTTGTTAGTCTGATCTACTGGCTAGGTGATCCCCCTCTTGTCCCGCCAGCTGCAGTTTGGATCTTGCTACCCGGTTATTTAACCGTGGTCTTGTCCTGATACCGCAGATTGCTACTGTGGTTCCCGATGCCCAGCTCGCTACTGTGGTCATGTCTTGTATATAGTATATATGTATATGTATTTCGTTGTACCTCCTCACTTCGGTGACTGGGGTCAACGCCTTGATATGCTTGCTCTATCACTTCAGTGATAGAGGATTTAGCTTTGTGTGGTTGCCATCTTGCTTGTTTCCTAAATACCTTGGTTACCCTTACCTGTTTTACCTTGCATATATGTTTTCAACTAAATGATTCATTTACTCATGAAAGTATTGTTTAGACAGGTTTAAATGTTTTCCAAGGTAAATATTTTATTATGAAATGTGTTTACCTTTTTGTCCACCTGCCAGACCGTCGTGTCTGACCCTTTGCTTTGGTACTCAGGTCCCGTTGTTGGTTTCCCCGAGGAGGAGCCTGAGGAGGCGGTCGGAGAACCGCAGCAGCTAGTAGAGTGGCGCGCCGATAATGTTGTTTAAACATCTGGTTGCCTCGAGAGTTGCAAAACATTTTGGGGGATGGTTATTGTTAGTTTTGGTGGATATTGTTTTGTTTATTGGCCTTTGTTGGCCTCAAATTTTGGGAACCGTAATTAACTGATATATGTTCAACTTTAACAGTACTTTTGGGTTACGCTATAGAACATTGCTCATTCTGATACTTGTTACTTAAATGCAACCAGTCTTGTTATTATGGAAATGAAATCACATGCTTGATTTACCATACGCTTCCGCAATTATACTAAATGTTTATGTGTGTTGGAAAATCCTCACCGCGGACACCTATGGGAAATCACGTGCACGAGTAATATGTGTTCTTTCATTAGCCCGTGTACGCTTGATCATAAACATATCTTTATTTATTGTCCTCACTCCATATGATCGCATGTCCATTACAATCACATCATGCCCAGGACCATTACCATCACAATTAGTCCCGATCCCGGATTTGGTACCCAAACCCGGTTCGGGGTCGCGACAGGGAGCTCCAGTTCTATTTGTTAAGAAGAAGGATGGGACTATGAGGATGTGCATCGATTATCGACAATTGAACCAAGTGACAGTCAAGAACAAGTACCCGCTTCCGAGAATAGATGAGTTGTTTGATCAGCTACAAGGAGCCCAGTTCTTTTCGAAGATTGATCTACGTTCAGGATATCATCAGCTACGTGTCAGAGGGGAAGATATTCCTAAGACAGCGTTCCAGACTAGATATGGCCACTTTGAGTTTTTAGTGATGCCTTTCGGTTTGACGAATGCACCGGCAGTGTTCATGGCTTTAATGAACAAGATATTCGCTCCTTACCTTGATCAGTTCGTAGTGGTATTCATTGATGATGTGTTAGTTTATTCCAAGTCCAAGGAGGAACATGAGCATCAGTTGAGGACTTCATTGCAGCTTTTGAAAGACAGCCAGTTGTATGCCAAATTGAGTAAATGTGAGTTCTGGTTAGAATAGGTGTCATTTCTAGGACATGTGATTTCGAAGGAAGGATTGGCAGTGGATTCCAAGAAGATAGAAGCAGTTGTCAATTGGGGTAGTCCACAAAATGCAGCAGAGATTCGCAGTTTCCTGGTGTTATTTCAGGGAGAGAGGAGGAATCCTCGTGCAGGGTTTGTCTCAGCGTTGAAAGCTGATAGACTATTGAGAAGTGGAAGTGAAGCCTATTTGGCGTTTATCTACCCGTGTACGTTGGGCATCAAACATAACTATGATCTCTTTTATGTCACTTACTTCACAAATTAGTCCCGATCCCGGATTGGTCCCCAAACCCGGTCCGGGGTCGCGACACAGATGCCCTAGCTGGACTCACCGCATCTATGGCAATCTAAGAAGGGGAAAACATACAAATTACAGTGTGTCAAAGAAGGATTCTCTTAACACACACCAAGTAGTTGCTGAATGCCACCAAGTGGTTGGAAGTCGGATATCCATCCTCAAACCTCCGATCGGCGACTGGAGGAATCTGTTCATTGATTACATTATGTTCGGAATCCTACCTGAAGATCCAAAAGAACAGGTAAGCATTCAAAGATGAGCCCCAAACTTTCATTTGGATATTCCTTCAAAAATACTTTACAGAAAATCCTTCAACGGAGTACTTCTACATTGCCTGTCACAACAAGAGGCCGAGGAAACTCTCAAAGAAGTACATGCTGGTCTTTGTGGAGCCCATCAGGCTGGTTCTAAGATCTACAATCAGATAAAAATGTTAGGTTATTATTGGCCTACCATTGTAGCTAACGCAATGCAATTTGCTAAGTGCTGCCAACAATGCCAAATTCATGGAGATTATGTCCACATACCTCCAGAATGGCTACATCCTACAGCAATCTCATGGCCTTTCAAAGCCTGGGGTATGGACATCATAGGTCCTATCTCTCCCCCATCAAGAAAAGGTCATCGCTTCATCTTCGCCGCTACGGATTATTTCTCCAAGTGGTTAGAAGCATTTGCACTCAGCGAAATGAAGACCTCATTAGTCCTTCAACTCTTGAGCACCGACATTATTTGTTGCTTCGGCATACCTAAAAGATTCGCCCATGATAACGGACCACAATTCCGGGATCATAGATTCTACAAGTTCTGCGACAAGTACAAAAGAGGAATACAATCCAAAATTGTCCTTCGACTCCATATAATCCGGTAGCGAACGGACTAGCAGAAGCCTTCAACAAGACACCCTGTAAAATTCTCAAGAAAATGGTCTCTAGTCACAAAAGAGACTAGGGCGACAAACTACCAGAAGCTTTGTGGGCCTATCGAACCACCGTTCGAGGACCAACCCATTGCACACCATTCTCCTTGGTCTATGGATACGAAGCTGTTATCCCTTTGGAAGTACAAATTCCTTCTTTAAGGGTATCTTTGCAAAATGACGTGATGTAAGAAAGCAATGTGAAATTGAGACTCCAAGAGCTGGATAATCTTGATGAGAGACGGCTTGAAGCTATACAAAGCATTGAGCTGTACCAAGCACGCAAGGTAGGATCTTTCGACAAGAAGGTCAAGCAACGCGCCTACAAAAAGGGTGACTTGGTCCTTGCAGTAAAAAGACCCATAGTCTTTGCCCACAAATCCAAAGGCAAATTCGAACCAAAATGGGAGGGACCCTTCATCATCAACAAAGTCTTCTCCAACGGCACATACGCTCTTCTAAACATGGAAGGTGACAGATGTATGCTGCCCATCAACGGCAAGTTCTTGAAGCGGTACTACCCTTGAAGACTTCCTCCAATGGGTCAAAGCGATGCCTATATGGCCAAAGCCTATTCCTAGGTACTTGCTCACCAAACCCATCACTTTTGGAATTTTCATCCTTATGTTGAAATTTCTAAAAAAAAAAAAAAACCTCTCAAAACAATGCTTACTTTCATCGTTTCATTGTTAAAAAAAAAAAAATCAAATCCAAAAATCCAAGTTTTGGGGCCTCTTCTCGGTCTTGACCAAAATTTTCTATCCTTGAAACCAAAATTCATGGTTTGAAACAAAAATCAGGACTCAAGAATTTCGACCCTAGTCCGCCCCGACTTTTACAACCAAAAATGGTTTTGAGTGAAAATTTACAACCCTCGTGTCTTTAAACAAAAATGGTTTTCAAGAAACCACGAGGAAGCGACGCTCGGTCGATACTCGCAAAAACCAAAAATCGGAAGGATGCGAACCCCATTCGATACTACCAAAATTTCAAAATACAAGGAAGCGACGCCTTGTCGATACTTGCGAAATTTCAAAAAAAATCATGGAGACGCAACATTTCAGTTGATATCCACAACCTAAATTGCAAAAAAACCTCAAATTTAAAAAAAAAATCATTGAGGCGAAACATTCCAGTTGATATCCACAACCCAAATTTCAAAAAACCTCAAATTTCAAAAAATCGTGGGGAAGCAACATTCAGCCGATACCCGCAAAACCAAAATTTTTTAAAAAGCAAGGAAGCGACGTCCAGTCGATACTTGCACCCCAATCCGTGAGGAGGCAACATTCCATCGATACTCGCAACCGAATGAGCAAGGAGGCGACATTCCATCGATACTTGCAATACCATTCAGCAGAGAGGCGACCCTTAGTCGATACCTGCATCTTTGAAAACCAATAACCCGGCTTTTATGCCAAAACTCAAAAAATCTGGCTTCCATGCCAACAAAACAAAACTTGGTTTTCAAAAGTTTGGCTTTCACGCCAACAAACAAAATCAACTCCTATGCCACAAAACCCGGCTTTCTTGCCATCTCAAAATTCGGCTTTCATGCCATCTCAAAATTTCGGCTTTCATGCCATCTCCAAAAATTCGGCTTTCATGCCATCTCTAAAACTTCAGCTTCCATGCCATCTCAAAAACTTCGGCTTCCATGCCACAAACAAATTTTGGCTCTTACGCCACAAAATTCGACTTCCATGCCATCCCAAAATTCGACTTTCAAGCCATCAAAAACCAGGCTTTCGCCACAAAATTTGGCTCTTATGCCCAAAGAAACCCTTTAACAAAAGATTTTCACAAAATGACAACCTTTTGATCAAATTCTCAAATAAACATTCCCATTCAGCTCTTGCTTAAATTTGTTTTCATCAAAAAATAATTTAAGTGAAAAGAGGGAATACAAAAAATATATAGTACCAAAAATGTTTATACGTGGAGGTACCAAAAAAAAAAAGAGAAGAAAAGGAGTTTGTTAAAACTTAGGAGCTTAGTCTAACATGGTCTTCCACCAAAGATTGAACTCCTCAAGCAGACTCTTGGCCTTAGCCTCCAAAGCTTCCAGGCCACGCTTCTTCAAAATCTTTCCATAAAATGCTACAGAACACCACGACCCATCTTCAGCATGAGGAAGCTCTTCCCAAAGCATTTGCCATTGCTCATACTCCTGAGTCTTCCTCCGGAGATTGCTGTCAACCTCTTTGACCTGGAGAATGAGAGTCCCTTCTTTAGCACGAGCTTCCACAATAGCAGTCCATATGGCAGCAGCTTGTTCTTCCAGTAACTCAAGACGCTGTCTGGCCTCGATGACCTCCCTATCAAGACGGTGCAGGTCATGTATTAGCTTAATGATAGCCAACTCGGTGACATTCCTCTCCCACACAAATTGCTTTCGGGTCCATAAGATCTCATACATTTCAGATTTGTCCTCACTAGAAGGCTTCAAAAACATCTCATTGAAGAAGTCACCATTTGGGAAGCTCTTGGTCTCAGTCCACTTGTTGCCCAAATCAATGACTTCATCAACAAAAGCCTTGGCACTTGCAATGTCCAGACCGACTTCTTCGCTATCAGCAAGAATGTCCTGCACATGCTTGACATGCCAAGACCAGCTTCCAAGTGACCTGAAAAGAGAGTCTCGACCCATGATCACAAAACGCTCTTCAACACCTTCTTTGCATAATGAAGAGACGGCCCAGATGAGGAATCGCCATGCTCCGGTGTCCGACTACCCATGTCATGCCCCGTCGGAGGAGTAATCAATAAGCTCTTTCCAATTGAAGAAGTTGACTCATCATGAGGTTTCACCCCTGCTGCGTTGAAACTAGTAGAAGAAGCCCCTACTTCTGGATTGGCTGCAGGTATCTCCTGTTATGGCCCTGAGGAAGACAGAGGAACTTCTCCTGCTGCTTCACAATCTATCAATAAAAGACGAGAAGGTATGAATATGATCTTGTCAAAAATCAATATCGAGATTATTACTACAAAATACCTTCTTCGACGACTGGCGGAATACTTTCTACCTCCATGAGCTCATCCGAAGCATCATCAAAGGTTGCATCCATGGATGGCTCGAAGTCATCAGAATCCTCTGGCAAGTCAACTAACAAGAAAACAAAGCAACATGTTAGTAAATGAAAGCACAGACAAAAAAGGAGGAAAAGTAAAAGAAATCATACCAGGTGAAGATTCTGGAACCATTCCAGAAACCCTTGGTTCATCCTCAGATGCCACGACCGGATCTGTCATCGCCTCATCGGCTAGAACCTCAGGCATCACCAAATCATCATCCTATGCCAAAAGAAAATAAAGCAGCGGATCAAAACAAAAATCTCTCATAAGAGAAAAGAAGCGTAAACAGAAAGAAAGAGAATCATACCATTATCAATGATCTCCTCTTCTCGGCTCCTCTTCTCTGGAGGCTCGTCAGCATCCCTAGACACCTCCTCAACAATGGTGAGAGGAACTTCCAGATCAGGAGGACTTTCGTGCCATCTCATATTACGGCGTTGTCCTCTCTTCCTTTTACTTCTGTGGGTCGGTCTGCTCGAAGAACCTGCCCCACTATCCAAATCAGGTCTCTCATTAGAGTCCTTAACGGATGGTCTGCTTTTCCCTGTATACTCCATGGAAGCCTTTGTTCGCTCTGCTTGCATCCAAGCGCCGATCTCGGCCTCCTCCTACTCTAGCTGTTTCAAGACCTCACCAGGAACTTCTTGCACAGCTTCAAATCTAATGACGTCCTGCTCATTGAGAAAGACTATCTTATGCTTCTCTCCAGAAAGGAAAGCCAGAACTTTCTCTCATCGAAGGCCATCTGATTTGCCAAGATCCTTCCCAAAAGACTGCTTTATATCAAGCTCCTTCTTGGAAAGCCCCCGGTGTACTGAAAAGCTCTCCGCGAATCACTTCGTGAAGCCAGCAGTCCGGAAAGTAGGCAACTCAGGATAGGAAATCATGGCGGTAGTGTCCTCCGCATTGTAAAAGGCCCATGCAATCCTCCCATCCTGCAAACCTCCAAAACGCCTCACCATGCTTGAAGGCGCTCCAACAACGCCTTGAGAGAAGCCCAATTGCAATGCAAAACGTGAGGAGACATATGGCTGGATGTCGACAAAAAGATGTCTACGGTACACCATTGTACCAACCCGTATGTTAAAAAGTCACCTCTTCTCTACGTTGGTCAAAGAATAGTGCCTTCCCAACCCTGCCTGGTGGATTCACGGGAGACACCAAAATCAAAAACCTTCTTCTGCAGACCCGGAGAAAGCTTCACTGAAGACTTCCCAATCTCGACGTCCCTGAACCGTCGGATTCTCAAATGGGCAGACAAAAGAGATTCGGAAACGGCTACTCCTCTAGCCAACTGAATCATGAATGGATCATCGTCCTGTGCAGTACCAAACTGATGAAAGCTAGGGCAGTGGTATACATACCACGAATAGAAAATATGGGCTGAAAATACCCTATTCATGGGGAGCCCAAGCCGAACAAGGAAAGCAGCAGCCTACAGTTCAGTACATAAATAGGAGTAAAGAGCAGCTACCAAAGCCAACTACTTTTCGAACGCCATCTGACAAGCCAGAAAAATGCAATGTGGCCTGATGTGCGTGCCATCTCCTCCAGCAAAAACAGCCTTACCAAGCCAGTGAGGTAAACAGTGAGATCCCTCCGCAGTGCAATGTCAGGACAAATGGCATTTGTAATCTTGAAGAAGTTCTTCAAATCTCCCCGCATGACAGAAGTCTTCTTCGAATCCGGATTCTTAGCTCTAGCTTCCCGGGTCATGCTGTCGGAAATCTCTCTATCAAAGAGTTGGAAGACGAAGAACTAAAACTCTTCCAACTGCTGCACTTGACTTTTGAGCCTCCTTCTCCTTCAAAAAATATAGAAGGCAACGAGCTGAAAGTATAGAAGTCGAAAATCCTCAAACTGTTCCTCAAGGACATTGTCGATAGGTATGAACTCCTCATAGAGTTTGCCGATGATGGGTAGCCCGGTAATGGCACTCAATTCAGTCGAAGAAAAACCAATTTCACCATTCGTAACAACGAATGTGTTGGTTTGTGGAAGAAAAGACTCCAACATGGCCATGAAGGCCTCGTCAGAAAAGATCACGATCTCCCTAAAAGCACGGACCGCGTCAAAGATCTCTGCCTCCTTCAGAGTGGCACCACCAATCTGTAAGATGTGATCAGTCCATGACTCCCAGCTTGAGTCAGCACTGAAACAACCATGAAGTCGAAAAGGCTTCACCCAATTACTGCCGTCACCCTTAAAAATTCCAAGGCCCACCTGTCTCAAATCGATCGAAGGATGATCTGAACCTTGGTAACCGCTGGCAGGCATCAACATGTCCATACGGACAGGTGTAGACACCTCATTTGGCCCCCTATGATAGACTTAAACACCTGTCATATATAACGGTGCCCCCATTTCACCCATAATTGAATGGTTAATGGCATAATTAAGATTAATTAATGACGATGAAGATGCTTGTTGAAAATTTTATGCTTAGTTCGACAATATTTAGAAATTTGTGAGAGAAAAGGCCGAATCGCGTTGAGATTTCGAGTCCAACCCACTACTCATACAAAGAATAGGCTACAACACCATCCAAGTCCCATCCAGACCACATAGAACACACTCAGGTTGATTCCAAAGATATTACACTTAGTTTACCTAAGTACGATGCAATTAGTATGATTTAAACAGCTAGAATCTTTGATCCAGAGATCCCTACCATTTCCTGAACTCTAATCACCATGATATATGGACCAAAAGATTCTACGTTCCGAGAGCTTTCCGTCTATATATAGAACGTCCAAATCCGATGAACGAATCAAAAGATATGGTTGTCGGAAGATTACCCTGCGAACACCCCACCAGGCACATACCTGGGCGCCCATGTAGGTGCGCCCATGTCCCAGGGTTGTACTTCGGCGCCCACACAGGTGCGCCCAGGTCCCTAGTTGCCTTAGGGAAGCACTTAGGCACATATTTGACTGCATCCCGCTTTACCTTTTATAGTTCCGACCCGATCTCAACCTGAAAAACGAACCGGAGCCAAACCCGAACCCATTTGACCCAAGACATGACATGGGCGCACCCAAGTCCTGGAATCAACTTGGGCCCCACCCTGGGTGCGCCCAGGTCCAAGACATGCTAAAAAAAGCGCTTTGAGGTATACTTAGGCATGATTTACTCTACTCTTCGCAGTTTCAACTCGGTTTAGACCCAAAAACAATCCGGAACCGGACCCTAGACCCATTAGGCTTCAAAGTTAGACATGGGCGCCCAAGTCATGGGACCCACTTGGGCGCACCTCCATGTGCGCCCAAGTCTCCGAGAGCCCTATCTCACCTTGGTTTGTGTGAAACCTCTGGAAACTTGTGCAAGTAGTAACCCTAACCCTTCCTCCACGTCAAAATCACTATAAAGAGACCTGATATACTACTTTTGCAAGGGAGGGGGCTACCAAAAAAGAGAGGAAAAGTAGAGTAAAAAAGAGAGGAAAAGAGAAAGGTCACAAAGGAGATCTCTAGATCTAGAAGAAAGGAGAAAGAAGATTGCTTTGGTTCTCCAAGATCAGCAATGGAGAAAACCTCCCAAAGCCATGGACTTGCACAAGAACTTCAACTTAGGACTTAGAGAATACGATTCGAATCGGTACTTATAGATCTCTTTTGTTTATTTACATTACACCATCATTATTGTTTAGAAACATGTTTAGGATCATGCACACATTGTAGATCTGCATTAATAGTACTATTTTACAGTAGATCTGATATTCAATATTCATTCCTCATTAGAAACATGCTTAGGATCATCCGTAATTTGTAGAACTGCATTATTCTCATCATCTTGAACTCGTGATTAGGATAGATTTTGTATCCATCTCATTCTCATTAGGAAAAATCCGAATCTGAAAGGAAAAGTTCTAAAAAAAGAGAAGAGCACTTGGGCGCCACTGTGCGTGCGCCCAAGTCCCAAGAGTGGGATTTTGACCTTAGTTTCATCCCGCCTATAATTTCTCTCTCAAATTCGGGTTTCTATTCATATAAGTTGTCATCAGTACCCTCGGATTTGTGACTTTGTGTTCAAAATCGATCGAAAAGCATTGAAAAAGAAACAAAAGAGAAAGAAAAGTGCAACAGAGAACTTGGGCGCCCATACAGGTGCGCCCAAGTCCAAAATTGGGGATTTGACTCCCATTTTCCATTTCGCGCGCATTTTGCTTCTAAAATCCGAGTCCATCCTCGTATAAGTTGATATCAAGGCATTCGGTTTTGTTAAAAAGTATTGAAAGAACCGAAAAGGGACCAAACGGGAAGTAAAAGAGAAAAAAGTACAGGAAGGTACTTGGGAGCAACCACAGGTGAGCCCAAGTCCTAAGTTTGGGGATTTGACTCCAATTTTCCATTTCATGTGCTTCTTTGCTCTTTGAATTCGAGTCAATCCTCATACAAATTGATATCAAAGTCCTTGGACCAGTAAAGAGCATTAAAAGAAACAAAAATGGAGTAAATATTATTGCCAAAAGAGAAGGAAAAGAGACAAAGGAAGGCAGAGCTACTTGGGCGCCACTGTGGGTGCGCCCAAGTCCCTGCAAAGGGATTCATCCCCGAATCTTGGTCCTTGCATTGTTACTCTTCAAATCTGAAAGTTTTGATATTAATAATTTACAGTAGTACCTTGCACTTAGTCTCGAATTGTTAGAAATCATATTGGGATATCGCCAGAAGCCCGAAATACACCAAGTCCCGCAGAGGGAACACTTGGGCTCCACTGTGTGTGCGCCCAAGTCCTGCAGGAGCACTTGGGCGCCCCTGTGTGTGCGCCCAAGTCCCCAGTTTGACTTCCAGCCCGTATTTTCCTCATTTTGCATTGCGTTTAACTTGCTATTGGATCTCTGCGATAGTTTTAATTGATTGCTCAACTTCCGGACTTCAAAACTTTGGATTATCACACTTAGGTTAAGTAGCATTTGTATTGCATAAAAATACCAAAAAATCACAAAATCATAAAACTCTTCCCTTCTCATCTTGCTCTTTAGTAATTAGAGAAGAGAACAAAAAAAATTAAAAGAAATAGAAAAGTACATAAAAAGAAAAAGAATAGACATTAAGTAGAAGACCCTAAATTGTTCTTTAGGATAGCTCGCATTGTTTTTCGCATAAAAAAAAACCAAACACCAAAAAAATCACAAAATCATAAAACACTTCTCCTCTCATCTTGCTCTCTAGTAATTAGAGAAGAGAACAAAAAGAAATTAAAAAAAAAATAGTAGAATTATAGAGTTAGACATTAACTAGGTGATCCTAGCTTATTCCATTCATGATTAAGTGAATTAATAAACTTGACCAACCCTAATTTAAACACCCAATTAATTAGAAGCAATTAATTAAAACACTCAATTAATTAAAATATGTTAGATTGTATGGACTCAATCCATCAGTTGATGTAATAAATTGATTAATCAATAAAATCATGCTTTACTTTCATGAGATGAATGTTATTTTATTACTTTATGCACATGACCAATACATATGACATAATGGTTCATGAGTTGAACTTGGTCCCATTAGTATATTAGATGTGATATATGTATATGGATGAAATCCACATACGGGAGATATATGTCACAAATCTTATACTTAAAATATCCTCACAACCAGTGATGAGACTGGGCATCTCATCTGATAAGGTTGCAGCACTTTGATCACTATGAGATAGTGTGATTTGTCTCGATCATCAGAATGGAAGATTCTGGATCAATGTGCTGGTACATTGAATGTATTGAAGGACCATGAGAAGCACCTTAAGGAATTCCGTCTCAATAATAAGGTATGCTCTCATAATTCCCTAGCAATAGGCTCTCAATCCTGAGACATTGATGAACTCAAGTTTCTATCTATTCATTTGCTTTGAGTCACCAATGAGTGAGGCCAACTGTAGGTCAACACCTCGGTGTCTTGGGTATGTGGTAGTAGGACTGTGGGAACGTTGAATGATCAAGATAGAATCTATCTCTATTATCCCCTTGTGCCAATTAATGGGTTTGTCATTCGTAAGTGCGTACCCATCTCGATTAAAAGTTAATTGGATGGTACTGATGATCATACTGATTAATTGGGTCTCAAGGATAATAATATGTGGAACTGAGATTGGAAGAGACAGATTTATTCCAATTGATCCATGGATATTGATAGAGGTGCCTACTTGTGGTAATTGGGAAGTTTAGGGTCTTCATTGTAATTTATTCCTAATACTGGAATGCAATAGCATTTATATAGTGGTGTTATTTGCAATTAATTGTGGGCCCGGATTGCACATGAGATGTGGGGTCGCGTATCCCAGTTGGAGCCAGCTTTCTATGGAATCCCTAGTGGTCCCCACGCTAGCCCAAGTTATTAGAAAGATACTAATCCTATTCGAACTCTAAAAGGAAGGAATTAGGAAATTACTATTTCTATTTGAAGTAGGACTTCTGATAGTGGTAATAGTATACTTACTAATTGTTGTGGAAGTAAGACTTCTATTTCAATTATGAGAAAAGGAGCTTTGAGAGATTATAAAAGGGAATGCCCCCCCGTCCCGGACGAATATAACATTATCATAGTGAAAAACGTCCATCCCTTTTTGTGCAACAGTTGCACTGCTGTCTTCTCTCTTCTTTTTCTAGTTCCTTAGGGTTTCGAGTTGGGTTTTCTCTTGAAGATTCCACCAATCTTCTTGAAAAGAGAAATCTGATTCAGGTCATAGTGTGGAAGGCCAAGAGGTGTTGAAGATTCTGATCTCAGTTTGTAGAGAAGTTCTACATCAACGAAAGTTGTCAACTTCTCTATTAGAGCGCAACCGAGCTCCTAAGGTAAAATCTGCTTCCTTGTATGTTGTGAATTTTAATGGATGCTTGTTCGTTTCTGTTCTATCTTTTAGATAGTTTTTCTTACTGTATGTGATCATGAGATTGAGGGTTATGCATTCTGGATTGGGTTTTTTGCCTTATGGATACTTGATCCCTGAGTCAAGTGGGTCAAAAGTTTTGAATATCTATCCACGAGGCCCTCCTACTTCCAACAAAATTCACTTACTTAATTAATTAATTAAATCCCTAAAACTTATTAACAACTCCTAATGAAACCCCTAATTAAATAAAACTTTAATCAACAAGTCCCAATTAAAATCTCGATTAACAAACCTAATCAATAAGCTTTAATTTATTAAAAGAAATTAACTTAAAGACAACCTACAAGATAACAAACTACTAGACCGACACTTGGGAGCAACCACAAGTGCGCCCAAGTCATCCCAGACACTTGGGAGCAACCACAAGTGCGCCCAAGTTACCCTTGACACTTAGGAGCAACCACAGGTGCGTCCAAGTCATCCCAGACACTTAGGAGCAACCATAGGTGCGCCCAAGTCACATTTAGTTCGGGAATCACCGAATCCCTATTAATTTCAAGCTTTGACCCGAATCAACACACTAAAACACCCTTACGATTTGAAACAACCAGAGCCAGTAGCCTAGATTAACCTAAACGATCAAACCGACTTAAGCCACAAAAACATCCACGTAGGCACCAATCTCTTGACAGTTAGCCTCCCATAATCATTAAGAAATCTAATTCATTGAAACCTAATTTAATTTTAACCAATCCAACACAACAAAAACATAGTTAATTCAAAGAACATCAAACGATAAATACTCGACCTCAAATCAACCCAAAAAGAAAAGAAACACGCAGACCAAGCACTTGGGAGCAACCATAGTTGTGCCCAAGTCACCTTGAGAACATAGGCGTCCATACAGGTGCGCCCAAATCCATTTCCATTCCCTGGGACCACCGAATTCTCATTCACTTCCAATCTCGATCTAGATCATTACCTCAGAACTATCACAGAACCAATAACAACCTTTTAAATCAAAACCTTGATCAACTTAGACTCGTCCGGAACTTCAAATCGAGCCAAAGTGACCAAAAGATTTCAAATTCCAACTTGGGCGCCACTACTGGTGCGCCCAAGTTTACAGGAATACCTAGGCGCACACACAGGTGCGCCCAAGTCCTCTGTCACATCCAAATTGTGCACTCTCGTTCCATTTCAAGTTCTGGACTCAAGACTATTAAAATTAATTGACCCAAAACATAAAACAACACTAGAACCGAAGCTTACATTGATTAGAACCCTACGAAACTCCAAAAATCAAGCCAACACCATTGCAACCAATCAAACCACATAGAGCAGTCACTTGGGCGCCACTACAGGTGCTCCCAAGTCACCAAAGTGACCTAGGTGCCACCACAGGTGCGCCCAAGTCCTCTTCCATCCCCGTTTTGCTAGTTTCAACATCCTTTCATCATTTTAAGTGAAACCCAAAATTCCAGAACCTTGAGCATACTAATACAGAACCTTAAAACAACCTTAACCCATCCTTAAATAATTCTTAATCAAACCACAACTTGAAACAAACCAAATCAAATTAGTAGGCTGTTTAGACATAGGAGCTATCAAACTTAGACAATTCACATCCTAGCATTGGATCGGATTTCCCCATTAGATAGACTAGAGCATTAGGCTTCGTCCCACCACTTTTCATGTTCCGTTAGGGGACCGGGAGAGCTGATGTGGGCGGTTTAGGACCTTAGGTTAGGGTTAATCCGATGATCAGTAATAAAGCGTTAATCACGTAAATCCAAGTAAAATCCCCTAGTTAGGCCCTTCTAACCCCAATATCAAAAATCCATAAAAACTATAAAACTAACAAAATAAACCCAAAAAGATTTTTCCTTTATTTCTTCCTCCACCTCAGGTGCCAGATATTTAATTGAGCTTAATGATAAAAGAGAAAGAAGAACTGATTTCTAAAATTGAATAGATGAGAATGACGAGATGAGATGAATGATTTCGCACACACTTTTAAAACAACCACGGCCCATCAGCCCCTTTAAAACAATCACGGCCCATCGGCCACTCTAAAACAAATACCAGCCCATCGGCCACCTATAGTCAATTTCAGCCCATCAGCCTTTCACTTTTATCACTCATGTATCGCATACAAAAAACACAGAAATCACAAGTCAAAGTCTCATTTGCATCATTTGTTTTGGTTTACAAAGTCGGCCTTTAAACCCTATATTGCCAAGGGATTTGAAGGGGGTACCCGGGAACGGGGCCGATCCTCTTCTTAAATATTTGGCGCCTGCCCCCTTTTTATTTCCTTTATTTTAATTATTTTATTTTACTTGGATATATTATGATTTTGCTATGTGAGGATTAACCTTTATTTGGACTTTAACTTGTAACCCTGAATTGACCCTATATTAAATAGACCCAAAGAGACCGAAATTAATGTGACAAGACAACCGTCGTGTGTTGCCGGCAGCACATTAGACGAGAGGAAGAACCCACCTATTTATTTTCTCCCATATTTCTTCGGCTTTCGTCGAAGGACGGTGTTACGGCCGTTACCGTAGCTGGCGATCGTGATCCGTCGATTTTGAGGGTAGTCGGAATCCTCATTTTCGATGTAAAATTTAAATAGCACATATATAGATGAATGGAGATTTTTCCCAAGCCCATTGGTTTGCGCGGGGGGGTCGAAATTCACATCCGACAACCTGGCTTGACCAATTCCCAATACATGGGATTCCAAGCCCATTGGTTTGCAAGCTCCAAATTCACATCCCAAGCCCATTGGTTTGCAAGCTCCAAATTCACATCCCAAGCCCATTGGTTTGCAAGCTCCAAATCCCAATACTTACAAAAGATTTCTAGGTATTCATTATCATGCTTCCAAATCAATTTACTAAAAATCATGCATCAAAGAAAATCATCATGCATTAAATGCTAAGAAAACCTTAACCAAAGTTTGACCAATTCCAACCCAACTTGGTCAAAACCAATCAAACTTTGTCCAAGTCAAAATTCATGTTGGCTTGACCTAGAAACTCTAGCCTTTTTTTGATACATAAAAAAATGCATGAACATCTTGAAATTGCATAACCTCATTATCATGGTGAGCAAAAAGAGGAAAAAAACAGAGAGAGAGAAACCTCTTAAAAAAAATTTCTGGGCTGGCCCACAGGCTGTGGCCCACTGCCACGTGTTGACACCAAAAATGTCACTTTGCCTCTTCAACATCAAGAAAGCTGCATGAAGTCGCAACCTGCCATAAATAGGCAATGCAACTTCTCCAAAAAATCAAATCTTGTCAGAATCAAACAAAAACTGCAAGATCCTTCAAGACAGCCAAGGGAGGAGTACACAAGGAGTTTCGGGCCATTTCAGAATCATTTGGCCTAACTTCGCTTCTCCGGCAGCTAAATTGGCGCTCCCGGCGGCGACATCATCGAAGACGTCAAAACTTCGATCAGAGCCTACGGATGACTCCAGCATGTCTCAAAAGGGCTCCATGCCAAATTTCAAGTCAAACCGACAACGTTTAACCCTCCATCAATGCTCGAGCAGCAAAATCAAACCTCCCGGCGGCGGGAACCACCGAAGCCTTCGCTCATCAAACCAAGTGCATGAGTAGCTTCAACATGCTTCCAAAAGGCTGCACGTCGAATTTCAGGTCATTCCGACAACGTTTGACCAGGTTTCGACGCTCCGAAAGAAAATCAAGCCTACCGGCGGCGGAGCTCCCCGGGACCATGGTTTCCAAGACAGAGCCTGTGGATCATCTCAAAATGACTCCAATAGGTTCCCTGTCAAAATTCAGGTCAATCGGACATCGTTTGACCGCACATCAAACGCGCGGCATCTCCCTCGCGGCAAAATCAAGTCTACTGGCGACGGGACCCCAAACGGATTCAAAACTCAAACAAAAGCCTATGGTTGGTCTTATTTATTACTCAGGATGCTCCACCTCAAATTTCAGGTCATTCCGACATCGTTTGACCAAGTTTCAGCTTCTGGCGGAAAATCAGCAGCTCTACGCGACAAAGTCTTCGGCTTTCCCGGAAAATTGGAAACTTTGCACTCTAAAAATGCAAGGATTCTCATCAGGTTTTCTACAGGGAAATCAAGCCAATAAATGAGAAGAAATGTCAGGAAAAATACAGAAGAAAACGGCGACGAAAAAGACCGCGAAACGGACCAAAAAGGGGAGAAAAACCCCCAGGGTCGCAGCCCGCAACCCTGGCCCAGGGTCGCCGGCGACCATGGAAGTCCGGGTCACCGGATGTTTCGCCGGTGACCCGTTTTTCCGTCTCTTTTCGCGTTTCGCGCACTTTGGCCCCTGTGGTTTCCTGAAAATGTGATTTTTAGTGCTTGAAATTGACTCATATCCGACGACATCTCATATCCGCCGTCGAAAGCATAAAATCATCATTGATCGCTCCAAGATTGCCGACCGGTTGACCTAAAAAGTGCTCTTTCTGTCCGACCGATTGAGAAATCGACAAGACAGATGTCACCGGCCCGCTGCTCGCTATCAATGTCTGAAGTTACACGGTCATCCGATGTCGATCAGCATGTAGATCCATCGGTGATCATCTCCAAAAGAATCCCAAAAGACGCGGTGCGGCCCGCGACTCTTCAACTGCTCGGCGACCATTTAATGCAGTTAATTGACTAGCTTTATTGCAGTCATTAATTCATTTCTTTGGACGGCCCAATCAGAAGCAAGCATCCAGGAGTTACAAATCAATTAAGTCATGGCATTCAAGCCATGAAACTCCTCCCATTATGGTAATTAAGGTGATTAAAAGCCCTTAATCTCCATCGGCCAATCAGATTCAAGGAAAAAGGAGTTACAAAATCAAGAAATAAATCTTGTAACTCCTCCCATTAAAGCCATTAAAGCCCAAAAAAGCTCTCCTAAATGGCTACCAAAAGCCTATAAATAAGAGAGCATTCCATTGAAATCCAGATGGGAAAGATCTCGGAAAGAATCCAGAGCTCGTATCCAGAAGAGAATCGAATCCAGACGGATCAAACACAGAAAATCCAGAGAAAGAAAAAGAGAGAAAAACTCTGCTGAAGTTCTGCACCGGCCACCACTACAAGGTGACAAAAGTCCCTTGGGGGGTACCTTCCCCCCAAGGTCCTTCGCCTTCTCCTCCTGCTTCCAAATGGCTTAGACGTGGCTTTTCAGCCCGTCTACTTAGCTTTTTATTGGACATAGGACCTCCTCTTGGTCTTTGTCCTCTAAAAATCTGAGGTTATAGCCAAGCCAAGCGAATCAAGAGCATCCACTGTTCTCATCTGCATGGATGATGGCGAAGCCCACACATGGCTTGCGACCGTCAATCTGAACGAGTCCCCCACAATCTCCTGAGAAGTTAGATCCTCCTTTTCTTGATTTTCATTGTAGTTTGTATTTTTCTAAAGAGACAAAAAAAATCACAACTCTTGTCTTTCATTATTGATGAGAATTGTAAATCGGCTATAAACGCCAAAATCGGCTATAAATGCCAAACAAAATCGCCTTTCATGGCAAACCAAGAAAATGTCTCTTTTCTTAAATATTTGTGCAATGGAAAACTTGAAAGAAGTTGATTTCCTTTTTACTTGCGAAGGTTGATCTCCGGATTACCACTTGCAATTCCAAGTAAAATAGAAAATCTGGCACACCCACACAAAGAAATGTTGATGCACGCTTCAGCCCCCCGGGCGCGAAAGGGCCGTACCCGACGGACTCCCACGTCCGCCGACCCCAGTAGCACCCTCGGCAGGAGCGCGTTCCATCAAGCTGGCACACCCGGTGGGACTCGTTCATTTGAGAACACGGTGCTCGGAAATGAAATATTTGCATACCATATTTTTGCTCTATGCTTATACTTCTTCTCCAGATTCCTTGGCTACTTTCTAGTTGGTGGCCTATGTTGGATTTCGCATCTAAAAAAATGAGATGGGATTTTTTGGAAATTTCTATTTCTTTGAGTTTGTTTCCACTCTTTCTCTTTTCAAAAAAAAAATCCAAAAAAAAAAAATCAGTTTCCTTAGTTTGAATTCAAAATTGAGAAACTTTGATCCTATCCTATCGTTCTTTGGTGCTTGCAGAAATGTTGAGCCCGTTCGACTAAGGTTTTGGGCCATCGTTTCTCTTCGATGAGTTCATTAGAGATTTCAAAAAAAAATTTAATAAAAAAAATCAAATTTCTCGTTTTGGATTCAAAATTGAGAAACTTTGATCCTTTCTCTTCTGGGCATGTGTGCTCGCGGAAATCGTTGAGCCCGTGTTCGGATCGGGGATTGGGCCATCGTTTCTCTTCGATGAGTCTGTCAGGGATCTAAAAAAAATTAAATAAATAAATAAAAAGACATAGACCACTAAGGTTAAACCAATTGCGTTCTTTGATCACGATTGATTCAAGAAAAGCCTTGTCCAGAGTGTGGAGACAGCTTGACTGTTCTAGGCAAGGGTCCTCCAAACGGGTTCATTAAGTAATCCTACCCTTACCTGGGGGCAATTCTATCAATTGAGGTTTCATAAGACCGGGTTAGGAGGCCTATGTGTACTCTCTCGTCTTTAAATCTTAAAAAATTAAAAAAAATCAAAAAAATAAATAAAAAAAAAAGATTTTCAAAAAAAAAATCTTAAACAAAAAAAAATCAAAATCAAAATAAAAAAATAATAAAAAATAAAAAAAAAGATTTTCAAAAAAAAATCTTAAAGAAAAAAATATAAATAAAATAAAAATAAAAAAATAAAAAAAAGATTTAAAAAATAAAAAAATCTTAAAATAAAAAAATCTTCAAAAATTCGTCACTTTTGATTTCAGATCTGAGAAATTTTGGTTTCTTCTTTTCTGAGCACTGGCGCTCGCGGAAATCGCCGAGACCGTGTTCAGATTGGAATACCATTTGCTCTCCTGATGGAACCAATCTTGACATTTCAAAAAAAAAAAAAAAACTCGTCACTTTTGGATTCAGATTCGAGAAATTGTGGTCTCTTTCCTTCTGAGTACTGGCGCTTGCGAAAATCGTTGAGCCCGTATTTGAGTCGGAATGCCACCTGCTCTCTTTGACGAATCCATTTCTGACCTTTCAAAATAGAGAATCCCATCTCATGGATGCGATTTCCAACATTTGTGCCTAGCAATACTGGTACGCCCTTTCAGGGTCTACTGTATTTGCGACCGGCACATTTGTAACTCCTACCTTATATTCTTCTTATCTCGAGCAAGCTCTGCTTCTCGATAAGTCGAATTTAGGTATACAATTGCTTCTAGCAGTCATTGGAATGCTCATTTCGAGCCTACCATGCTTGCAACCAGAACAATTGTACCCTCTATGGCTTTTTGCCTTCTTCATATTGCTTGGGTCATGTCCCTTGAGCGATTTGAAAAGACAAATCATAGAATTCCCCATTTATGATCATCATATTCTTGTGATTACTAATGGATGTGGTCTTATTTCAGAAATTTTGAAACTAACAATGGCAGCTTCACTGATCATCACCTTCGATGAAAACAAGCACCAGCTCATGCTTCAACAGAAGCAAACTGAGTGCACTTACAAGCGCCCTGCTAGCTGCCGAAGCACCAACTCCCTCAGCAACTCTCTGAACTCCGGGTCGACCTCGACTCCCCGAACCATCGTCTTCGGGACACTGGGACCATTCCCACTTCCCGAAGAAGAAACTGCTCCTGCCAAAAGGCAGAAGGTCGCCTCGCAACGTGTCACTACTGTGACACCAAAGGCAACTGCCGAGAAGCAGAAGATCGCCCCTCAATGTGTCACTTCTGTGACACCAAGGGCGAACCCCAAGAATACTAAAACCCGCGGCATCCCCGCGAAACCTCAACCAACAACCAACCAGGTCTACTCTAAAACTTAGTCTCCAAGACCTTCCCCAAAACAAAGAAGGTCTCAAACCTCCACCAAGCTAGCATACCTGGCCCCACTCAAAGAGAACCAGTTCTACCCTCTTGCCTACATGAAAGAGGAGAGACCCATCTCCAACTTGACTCCCAAGTCAACCCAGCATGAACCGGCTTGCTCCCACAAGCCCAAAATCAGATCATGCATCACTAGGCCTCTACAAGCACCTGCCAAGGCCTACACTCCTTCAGTTCGACCCTTCATCTCTACAGGGGCCGAACTCGAAAGGTTCAAAGCTTCACTGCAGCAGGCAAAGGACCGGGTCAGCATCCTGTCCTTGCCCAATTACAAAGAAGACAAGCTCGGCTGCTGCGCCCGAGGGAGTACATCCTTCATTGTTAAAGTCCAGCCAGAGCTGACTGAAGCTCAAATCGCTCGTCGAGCACGCCGCCGTGCGTCATATCGACAAAAGAGACTAGAGAAGCAATGGACCCAGCCTCCTACACTTCAAGTCTCCCACAAATGGGTCGAAAAAGAAAGACCCGACCAAGTTGCTGCCGTCCATATGGTTGGAAAAACCAGAAGACGCCAAAAGTCAGCATAAAAAATCCATGTCCGACGTCCGGTGACCCGTAGCGTCACCAGGACAGAAAGACATCCCGAAGAATCTCCTACCCCTTCAAGCCAAGGACGGGAGAGTAATCCTTCATCAAGCTCTTCATCAAAAAGAATGAGCCCCAGCTCAGTCAACAGGACGGTTTCTTCGTTTGAATCCCGAGGAATGAACGTCCTGGTTACAAATTCTGAGCCACCACCTCAGAATCCACCTCAAGATGATGCGTTCACACGCATCCAGCAGTTGGAACAAGGCTAGCAGAGGATTGAAACTCTGATGGAAAACCTTCTCCTTGTTGTCCAAAATCAGGTGAACAATGAGCCTCCTCCGAATCATCGCAATAACGAGGAAAATTGTGAAGAAAATGAGTCACGCGCCCTTACCAAAAAGGACATAGACAGTATCCTCACCAAAGCTAAAGAAGAGGATACACTCAAAGAGCATGGGATCAAGCCACCATATCCCTTATGGATGGACTCAGTCCCATTCCCAACAAAATTCAAACATCCTACTCTCCAAACATATACGGGGAAAGGATCAGCCAGACAGCACGTCATCCACTTCAAGATTTTGACGGGAGCTATCGCGGATCAAGATGCACTCAAGATTCGCCTCTTTGCAAGTACCCTAAAAGGTACGGCCTTCGATTGGTACTCCACTCTGCCGGAGAACTCCATCCAGAACTGGGCTATGCTGGATACACGCTTCCTGACCCACTTCCAAGGTGAGGATCATCCTGTTACTATGGCTCAACTCTGCAGCCTAAAGCAGGGGGAGAATGAGTCAACATACGACTTCATTCACAAGTGGAAAGCAATGGCGTACAAATGCTCAGATGTACTGCCACAAGCGTCGCTAATCGACATCTGCCGAAACAACATGAGAGCTAGAATCCGCTCCATGATCATCGGCAACAAATCAAAAAACCTGGGAGAACTCCTGGAAGTTTCTATGGAAGCTGAAACGGTGATTAAAGACCTCAACAGTCAGAAATCATCAAGAAAAGAGCCAACCGCCATTGTAACCTCTAAACCAAAGAAAAAAGAAGTCCTCAATGTGCAAACCAAGTCAGCTCCTCAGCAACCAAAGAAAGCTGAAAACAAAACTGCAGGTAAAAGGCCTGAACTCTCTGATGCCTTCAAAGAACGTGTAGAAAAGAAATATCCATTCGATGAAGACGTTGAAAAAATCTTTGAGGCTCTCCTAGCAAATCGTAAACTCATTTTGCCAGAGCCCAAAAGACCGGGAGACGTTGGCAAAACCAATGATCCCCGATACTGTCCATACCATCAGATGATCTCACATCCTCTCAATCAATGCTTCGTTGTGAGAGAGAAGATCAATGAGATGTGGAAAAACGGAGTCATAACCTTTGATAAAAACTATGGCCCCGCCTCTGTCAACATGGTGTCATGTCGGCAAACTTCAAAGTCACCGAAGGAGAAGATCACTACTTCATTCAAGGTGATAAAAATGGCTCAAGCGTCCCAAGAATGGGTTCCCTATCTAACACCAGATGGACAACCTATATGGGTGCATCCCGATCTCCTAGATGATGAAAATTGGGAGATCGTCAAAACAAAGCCAACCGCTCAGCAGCGAAGGCAAGTCAAGAGACAGCTCCGCAAGCTCAAACAGCAGCAGAAGTCTCAACCAAAACAAGGAGTCCTTGAAAGAGCAAAAACTTCTTCCACTGCTTCACTCAGGACGACGGAAGAATCTCTTCCCAAAACCTCCAAGGCGGTAAGAAAATTCACTCTTGATAATTTCATGCCACCTCTATACAAAAATGAAACTATGCAGGGGGCATCATACTCTTGCAACTCGGTAGTTGGATTCTCCATGAACGGATACGAGTCCGTGACACTGCCAGTGATATCGATGAGTGGGAAGAATCCCTTGAAACATGAGAATATCTCTCCGATGAAGAATGGGTTCCTGAGTCTCATCTTATGCCAGTAATCTGGTATAACCCTTTGCAACCACAAGGATCCTGGTCTGATGATGAAGAAGATCAAGTGGTTGCACAAGAAGATACTGTTAACCCAGCACCTGTCATTGCTCCAGTGGAAATCAACTATGTTGAGCCACACGAAGAAGACGAAGAAGAGGATCTGGCTCCCATGCCTGATCTTGAAGAATATGCAAGGATCTTGCAGCGTCTCGCTCTAGAACAAGAGCAAGATCGCGTTAACGAGCCTCCTCGCAACCCAGAGCCTGAAGTCCCTGAAGATAATCAGGTACATCCACCCTTAACTCCTAAAAATGGAGAACATTGCTGGATAGACGATCCTCTTACATCCGAGGATGAGTCTGACTCCGAGCAGGCAACATCTCCTATCAGAGCTTCCTGTAATGTAATATATCAGGACTATAGCTCTTCTGAAGCGTCGTCTGATGAGATTACCTATACTCCGACGACGCCTAGCAATGTATCCTCTGGAGCTACCTCGTCTCACGTGACTTTCACAAAGATGACACCCTCTCAGGTTTCTTCTCCTGAGACTGTGACTTCAGGATACACATTCTTCCCGACTGATCATCATGAAGAAAACCCAGATAATGATGCTTAGGATGATGAAATAGTCAACACAGAAGAAAAGCTGCTGGATGCTGTTCAGGACTTGTTCCTGGAAAATGCTCCGTGTAACACAATCACTGAGGATGGCAACTCTGCTGCAGATACATCCCCAGTAGATGAAAAACGACAACCTCTTGATCCTGAAGACAATCTTCCAAACGAAGATCCTTCTCAAGAAGCTCTCGAAGTTGGTAGAGGCACCCACTCGGGCCGGGACTACCACAAAAATTACAACCAATCTTCCTTTACTTATGTAAATCCTTCGGGAAAAGATGTTGTAAGCGCCCCCAGTGGCAACAATGATGAACATGCAGGCCCTAAGGAGGCTTTCAAGTATGATTTGATCGAGCACTTCAAACACATACCTGCACGACTGCACATCCTGGATTTATTACGAATGTCTCCACGCACTCGTGATAATCTCATCTCAGAATTACAAAAACTGAATGAGGATGTCGACAAACATGCCCCGCAAGTCCTCCAAATTGAAATGGACTACCAGGTCAAAAACTCTGAAACTTCCTCAAAGGGAGAAAAGAAAACTGAGGGATCATGCATTGAATGCCTCTCGGTGCAAAAAGCAGCCAGTGCAACCATTGCCTTCGACAAGGATGACCTCCTCCTAGGCGAAATAAAGCACAACCGACCCCTGTACTTCACAGGGTACATCAAAGAAATGCCGATACATAGAGTTCAGATCGACCCAGGTTCTGCACTCAACCTCATCTCCACTTCGGCTCTCGAAGAGTTGGGCATCCCACCCAGCAAGCTAAGCCACACATCTGTATCTATCTTTGGATACGATGGGAGTACTCAAAGGCCTATCGGCAAAATCAGGTTCAAATTGCAGATCGGTGATCTTATCTCTGAAGTCACTGTGTATGCAATAAAAACCCCTTCATGCTACAACATTCTTTTCGGACGCCCCTGGATACACGAGAATGGTGTTGTCCCTTCAACTCTACATCAATGCATCAAGTTCGTCGGCGACGACGGCATGGTACATCGAGTGTTTGCGGACAGAAGACCCTTCAAAGGTAAAGAAGTCCACTTCGCAGACTCCCAAATGTATGAAGGCGAAAAAGAAGAAAAAGAGGAAATAGCACCCTTTGCTGAAAATCTCCAGAAAGATAAAGGCAAGGCTCCTCAAAAATCACCGGAAGAAAACAAACACTCCAGTAAATCCGAAGAGAGCAGTCAACCTCCCTTCGTCATCTCCCTCAAATCTTCAAAACCTTTGGTCATCACAACCAGAGTGAAGAAGGCAAAGCAAAAGCCTGGGGGCAAATTTATTGTCTCTTTCGTGTCTATCAAGCAAGACACGGATTCAGACTCAGAGCCAGAAGACGACATCTCGTCAAGCCAAGCTGACACTCAACAAGTTCAGCCTGCTCTCACTCCGATGAAGACACCTGCTGACGTAGAAGATCCTACGTATGCTTCTTTTGTTGTTCCGGCAACATCACCAAATAAAAAGCCGATCTTCTTCTATAGATCGGACGCTTCTTCATCAAACTCCATCCTGGAACCTTTCCAAAATGAAGGTATGCCTCAACTATCTCTATATAGTCCTGTGGCACAAGCTATCATGAAGAAAATGGGCTTTGACGCTCAGAACCCAGTCGGTTTGGGAGAAGGCCGCGGTATTCTCACGCCATTGGGGCCCGCCTTGACCAAAAACCAGCTGGAAGATTGGAGACTCTACGGTCATGTAGAAAAGTCTTCATATGGGTTAGGGTATGATCCCGACACTCCCCTGAGACAGTTGACACAAAGGCTTAAAAGTCGATTTACCGACCAAGCCTCAACATCTCAAGTCCATAAAGACATCGATCTCCCTGGATATCTCTTTGAAGAGTCGTTTGACAAGGATCCAGGAAGCTCCTCCAATTGGTACGATTTCTCTGATGATGAAGAGGAATCGCCCGATGACACAGACGGGTGGCATCCTGACCCAGAAGAACCCTCGTCTCCAAAAGAAATACCAGACTCAACAGGCAATTGGGACTATCTCATAGCAAGCCTTGAGGAGATCACCAATCAAGAAAATCCATGGAAAGGAACAGAGCCTTGGTCTGGTAACGCAGTTGAAACTCCAGAAGGTTTCGTTGAGTTGGAAGCCTCCGAAAATATTGTGGAGGAACCACCTTCGAACCTTCCGACAGAAGATCCTGTTCAAAAGATAAACTTGGGAACACCTGATAACCCACGTCCTGTATTCATAAGCAAGAATATAAAGGATGATGAGTTACCCGAGTATATCTCTTTTCTTCGTGAGTTCGTTGATTGTTTTGCTTGGTCTTACGCTGAAATGCCTGGTTTAGACCCCAAAGTAGCAGTCCACAAACTCAATCTTCAAAAACACATCAAGCCTGTCAAACAACGCCAAAGAAGATTCCGTCCCGATGTGATGGATAAAATTGAACAAGAAGTTCATAAACTCAAAAGCGTTGGCTTCATCCGTGAGGAACAACATCCTGAATGGTTGGCCAACATTGTCCCCGTGACAAAGAAAAATGGGCAGATCAGAGTCTGTATTGACTATAGAGACTTGAATGGCGCTTGCCCTAAAGATGAATTCCCGCTCCCCATGCCAGAGGTAATGATTGACAATACCTGTGGATTCGAGCGAATGACATTCATGGATGGCTTCTCTGGCTACAATCAGATAAAGATGCATCCTGAAGATGAAAAGCACACTTCATTTCGGACTCCATTTGGCGTGTATTGCTACACTGTCATGCCATTTGGTCTGAAAAATGCTGGTGCCACATATCAGAGGGCTATGATGAAAATATTCCAAGATATGCAGCACAAGACGGTCGAATGTTACGTTGATGACCTCGCCGTCAAAAGCAGAAGAAAAGAAGACCATCTCAAAGATCTTCGGGAAGTCTTCCTCCGACTCCACAAACACAAACTGCGGATGAATCCTCTAAAATGCTTCTTCGGCGTCTCGTCGGGTAAGTTTTTCGGATTCCTTGTTCGGAAAGCTGGAATAGAACTTGACCCCATAAAAGTCAAGGCTATTCTAGAAATGCCCTCTCCAAGAACCTTGAGAGAATTAAAAGGGCTCCAAGGGAGATTGGCCTACATCAGACGGTTCATCTCCAATCTTTCGGGGAAATGCCGTCCATTCTCTCGATTGATGAAAAAGGGTGTAGACTTTGTCTGGGATGCCGACTGTGAAGCCGCATTTCAAGATATCAAGTCATACCTGACCAAACCTCCAGTGTTAGCTGCCCCTGCCACTGGAAAACCATTCATTTTGTACACAAGAGCTCTTGATCATTCTGTATGCGCTCTGCTTACACAAGAGAATGGTGAGGGAAAGGAAGCTGCTCTATATTACCTCAGCCGCATGCTAGTAGGTGCAGAGCATCGTTACTCTCCAGTCGAAAAAGAATGCCTTGCAGTGATGTTCGCCGTACAAAAGCTACGTCACTACTTGCTTTCCAACACAGTCTACCTCGTCTCAAGGATCAACCTCTTGAAGGTCCTTGTCACGAAGGCAGGTTCTCTCAATGCCCGACTGGCAAAATGGTCCATCCTCTTGTCACAATTTGATATTAGGTATGTGCCACAAAAAGCAATCAAAGGCCAAGCTCTAACAGATTTCCTCGCAGAGCATCCATTGCCTAAAGATTCACCACTCAGAGATGATCTCCCAGACGAACCTGTCTACAACGTGGAGACATCCTCACCAAATGCCTCCTGGGACATGTACTTTGACGGTGCAACCAGGACAAATGAAAACAAAAAGCTGATCTCGGGAGTTGGCATCCTCTTTGTTAGCCCCGACAAATACATGATTCCACACGCTTTCTCGCTACTGGAACCATGCACAAACAATGCAGATGAATACCAAGCTCTGATCCTAGGATTGGAACTCGCCATCGAATCCGGTATCACTATGCTGGAAGTCTTTGGAGACTCTCAACTGATCGTCAACCAGATGAATCAGATATATGAAGTCAGGAAGCCTGATCTGCTGCCTTATTACAACAAGGCACAATCGCTTCTGCAAAAGTTTGACATCTGTTACATCACCCACATTCGTAGAGGTGAAAACATCCGTGCAAATGCCCTGGCCGGACTTGCCGCATCAATGGCGATCCAGGAAGGGGAAAACATGCAAATCACAGTGTACGAGAGAAGGATCCTCCCTCCTCTTAACACACACCAAGCAGTTGCTGAATGCCACCGAGTGGTTGGAAGTCGGATCTCTATCCTTCAACCTTCAATCGGCGACTGGAGGGATCCGTTCATTGATTACACTATGTTCGGAATCCTACCTGAAGATCCAAAAGAACGGGTAAGCATCCAAAGGCGAGCCCCAAACTTTCATTTGGATATTCCTTCAAAAATCCTCTACGGGAAATCATTCAATGGAGTACTTCTACGCTGCTTGTCACAACAAGAGGCCGAAGAAACACTTAAAGAAGTTCATGCTGGTCTTTGTGGAGCCCATCAGGCAGGTCCTAAGCTCTATGATCAGATAAAAAGGTTAGGTTACTATTGGCCTACCATGGTAGCTGATGCAATGCAATTTGCCAAATGCTGCCAGCTATGCCAAGTTCACGGAGATTACATTCACATGCCTCCGGAATGGCTACACCCTACAGCAATCTCGTGGCCTTTCGAAGCCTGGGGTATGGACATCATAGGTCCTATTTCTCCCCCTTCAAGCAAAGGTCATCGCTTTATCTTCGCCGCAACGAATTATTTTTCCAAGTGGTCAGAAGCATTTGCGTTCAACGAAATGAAGACCTCATCAGTCCTTCAATTCCTACGTACCAACATCATTTGTCGTTTCGGCATACCTAAAAGATTCGTCCATGATAACGGACCACAATTCTGGGATCATCGATTCTACAGGTTCTGCGACAAATACAAAATTCAAAGCTGTCCTTCGACTCCATACAATCCGGCAGCAAACGGATTAGCAGAAGCCTTCAACAAGACACTCTGCAAAATCCTGAAGAAAATGGTCTCTAGTCACAAAAGAGACTGGAGCGACAAGTTGTCTGAAGCCTTGTGGGCCTATCGAACCACCATTCGAGGACCAACCCATAGCACACCATTCTCCTTGGTCTATGGATGCGAAGTTGTCGTGCCCCTAGAGGTACAAATTCCTTCTCTGAGGGTATCTCTACAAAATGATATGACTCAAGAAAGCAATGTCAAATTGCGACTCCATGAGCTGGACAATCTCGACGAGAGACGGCTCGAAGCTCGACAAAGCATTGAACTTTACCAAGCACGCATGGCAGGATCTTTTGACAAAAAGGTCAGGCAACGCGCCTACAAAAAGGGTGACTTGGTTCTTGCTGTAACAAGACCAATGGTCTTCGCTCACAAGTCCAAAGGCAAGTTTGAGCCAAAATGGGAGGGACCCTACGTCATCGACAAGGTCTTCTCCAACGACGCATATGCCCTCCTAAACATGGAAGGCGACAGGTGTATGCTGCCCATCAATGGCAAGTTCTTGAAGCGGTACTACCCTTGAAGACTTACCCAACTGGGTAAGAGCAATGCCTGTATGGCAAAAACCTGTTCTCAGGTACTCGCTCGTCAAACCCACTCTCTTTAGAATTTTCATATCAAATGTCAAAATTTCTAGAGATTCAAAAACAATGCTTACTTTTACCGTTTCATTGTTCAAAAACAAAAAAAATCCAAGTTTAGGAGCCTCTCCCTGACTTGACCAAAACTTTCGATCCTTGAACCAAAATTCATGGTTTGAAACAAAAATATGGATTCAGGGATTTCCACCCTAGTCCACCTTACCTTTTACCGCCAAATGGTTTTAGGTCAAAATTTACGACCCTCGTGTCTTTAAACAAAAAAAAATGGTTTTTCAAAAACCGCGGGGAAGTGACACTTAGTCGATACTCGCAAAACTCAAAAAATTGGAAGGATGCAAACCCCATTCGATACTTCCAAAACCTCCAAAAATCGTGGAGACACAACATTTCAGTTGATATCCACAACCAAAATTTCAAAGGTTCGAAAAAACCTAAAACCGTGGAGACGCAACATATCAGTTGATATCCACAACCCAAAGGTTCGAGAAAACCACAAATTTCAAAAAATCGTGGGGAAACGACATCAAGTCAGTACCCGCAAAACAAAATTTTGAAAAAAGCAAGGATGCGACATTCCATCGATACTTGCACCCAAATCCGCGAGGAGGCGAAATTCCATCGATACTCGCAACCGAATGAGCAAGGATGCGACATTCCATCGATACTTGCAAGACCATTCAGCAGGGAGGCGACTCTTAGTCGATACTTGCATTTTTGAAAACCAAAAACCTGGCTCTTTTGCCAAAACCGGCTATCAATGCCACCAAATCGGCTATAAATGCTACACAAAAAAAAACCTGACTCTCATGTCAAAACCGGCTATAAATGCCACAAACCGGCTATCAATGCCACAAAAAATTGGCTTTCACGCCGACAAACCGAAACTTGGCTTTCAAAAAACCCGGCTATTAATGCCACTAAACCGGCTATAAATGCCACAAATTGGCTATCAATGCCACCAAACTGGCTGTAAATGCCACAAAAATCCGGCTTTCATGCCAAATTCGTTTCCCCTACCAAAACAATCATTTGACAAAAGATTTTCACAAAATGACAAAGCTTTTGATCAAATCCCATTTAGCAATTGCTTTCATCACAAAAAGATTTGAGTGAGCGTAGGGAAAACAAAAAAAAAAAAGTAACTTTTGTAGAATGAGTACTTGCAAAGAGTACCAAAAATACATGTAGTACAAAAAAAAAAGTGTTCACAAGCACTACACAAAAAAAGAGTACCAAAAAATATACATGTGGTACCAAAAAAAAAAAAACAGAAGAATGGTTTCTGCTACAAAAAATCAGGAGCTCAGCCAAAAATGGTCTCCAGCCAAAGCTTCAGCTCCTCAAGCAAACTTTTGGCCTCAGCCGTCAGAGTTTCCAAGGCACGCTTCTTCAGGAACTTGCCATGAGATGCTGGCGAATGCCGTAACCCTTCTTTTACACCGGGAAGCTTTTCCCCAGCAGTTTGCCATTGTTCGTTTTCTAGAGTCCTCCTCTCGAGAACTTGACCGGCATCTGCAACCCTGCGAATCAGAGCACTCTCCCTGTCACGACCCTCTATTATAGCAGCCCACTTGGCAGCGACTTGCGCCTTCAAATGCTCAAGACGTTTCCTGGCCTCCTCAACTTCCCTATATAGGACGTTAAGGTCATGCCTCAATCCGATGATTGCTAGCTCTTCCAAGTTCTTCTCCCGAACTAGCTGCTTCTTGCTTTGTGTAGCCTCATTCAGGTCAGACTTAGCCTTATCAGTAGGGTTCAAGAACATCTCCTTGAAGAATTGGTCGTCAGGGAAATCCATGGTCTCAAACCACTTGTCACCCAGTGCAATGATCCTATCAACGATCGCCCTGGCACCTGTGACATCCAGACCAACCTCTTCTGTATCAGTGAGAATCTCCTGTACATGTGGGATCATGCCAAATCCGGTATCCAGGTGTCCAGAAAAGAGAGTCTTGATCCAAGAACTCAAAACCTGCGCCAGCACCTTCTTCGCAAATTGAAGAGACGAGCTGGATGAAGATTCACCCTTCTCCGTTGATCGGCTGCTCATGTCATGTCCCATTGGAAGAGTAACAAAAGAACTCTTTCCACTTGGAGCCACTGGAGAAGGAATCTCAGCACGAGGTATCTCCTCTATCGCGTCAGAACTGGTTGTAGGAGTCTCTACCTCCGGATCGACCTCTGGCATCCCTTGCTCTGGTTCTGAAGAAAGCGATGGACTCTCTTCTGTCACTTCAAAACCTGCAAATGAAACACAAAAAGGTATGAATATGATCCTGTTAAAAAAAATCATCAGGGTCATCACTACAAAGTACCTTCTTCGACGACTGGCGGAACACTCTCTTCCTCCATGAACTCATCGGAAGCATCATCAACATTTGCATCCATTGATGGTTCAAAGTCATCGGAATCCTGTGGCAAGTCAGCTGACAAGAAAAATGTTAGCAAATCAAGTCGCAGGCAAAAAAAAAAAAAGAGAAAGCGAAAGAAGTTATACCAATTGGAGATTCTGGAATCATTCCAGAGTCCCTCGGTTCTTCTTCAGATGCCATAACCGGCTCCATCACCGCCTCAACGGTCGGAACCTCAGGCATCGCCAAGTCTTCATCCTCTGCTAAAAAAAAAAAAAGCGGCAGCAGGGTGAGAAAACAAATCAGAACATGGAAAGCCCCATGAAAGAAGCAGAAAAAGAAAAAGGAAGAATCATACCTTCACCGATGGTCTCTTCTTCCCGAATCCTCTTCTCCGGAGGTTCGTCAGCTTCCCCTGGCACCTCCTCATTGACAGTGAGAGGGACTTCCACATCAGGAGAGTCTTCGTCCCGCCCCGTGTGACGCTGACTCCTCTTCCTCTTACTTCTGTAGGCTCGCTTCTTAGAAGATCCTGCCCCACTGTCAGAGTCAGGTCTCCCACTTGGCTCCTCACTGGATGGTCTGCTCTTGCCAGTAGACTCCACGGAAGCTCGCCTCTGTGCCGCTTGCATCCAAGCGTCGAGCTCAGCTTCCTCCTGTTCTAGCTGCTCCAAAGCCTCATCAGGTACTTCCCGAACAGCTTCAGAACCAATGACGCCCTGGTCACCGAGAAAGCCTATCTTGTGCTTCTCTCCAGAAAGGAAGGCCCAAACTTCCTCTCGCCGGACGCCATCCGACTTTCCAGTACCTTTCCCCGAAGACAGCTTTACATCAAGCTCCTTCTTGGAAAGCCCCAGATATGCCAAAAAGCTCTCCGCGAACCACTTCATGAAGCCGGCAGTTCGGAAAGTCGACAGCTCAGGATAAGAAATCGTGGCAGTAGTGTCTTCAGCACTATAAAAAGCCATGCATTTCTGCCATCCTGAAAACCTCCAAAATGCTTCACCATACTCGAAGGCGCTCCAACAACGCCTTGAGAGAAGCCCAACTGAAGTGCAAAGCGAGAAGGTACATACGGCTGGATGTCGACGAAAAGATGTCTACGATACACCATCGTGCCGACTCGTATACTGAAAAGCCACTCCTTCTCTGCATTGGTCAAAGAGTAATGCCTTCCCGACCCTGCTCTGGTAGAGTCTCGGTAGGCACCAAAATCAAAAGCCTTCTTCCGCAACTCCGGAGAAAGCCTAACTGAAGACTGCCCCATCTTGACGTCCCTGAACCGTCGGATCCTCATGCGGGCAAACAAAAGTGATTCGATACGGCTTTTCCCTTAGCCAATCGAATCATCGGAGGATCATCATCCTGTGCAGCACCCAGCTGGTGGAAGCCAAGACAGTGGTATACAAACCACGAATAAAAGATATGGGCTGAAAATACCCTATTCATAGGGAGCCCAAGCCGAACCAAAAAAGCAGCAGCCTGCAGTTCGGTACCCAAGTAGGAGTAAAGAGCAGGCACCAAAGCAAGCCGCTCTCCAAACGCCATCTGACAAGTCGGAAAAATACAATGCGGCCTGATGTGTGTTCCATCTCCTCCAGCAAAAATAGCCTCACCTAGCCAATAAGTGAGGTAAACTACAATTTCTCTCCGCAGTGCAATGTTAGAACAAATTACATCTGTACCTGCGAAGAAGTCTTTCAACTCTTCTTGCATGGCGGAAGCCTTCTTCCGGTCCTCCAGGGTCATGCTATCAGAAGACTCTTTGCTGTCAAAGAAGTTGAAGAATGAAGAGCCATAACTCTTCCAACTGCTGGATCTTACTTTCGAGCCCTCCTTCTCCTTCAAAAAATCATAGAAGGCGACGAGCTGAAAGTATAGGAGCCCGAACTCCTCTGACTGCTCCTCAAGGACGCTGTCAATCGGCATGAACTCCTCGTAGAGTTTGCCGAGGATGGGCAATCCAGTAATGGCGCTCAACTCCTTCAAGGAAAAACCAATCTCACCATTCGTTACAACGAAGGTATTGGTTTGTGGGAGAAATGATTCCAACATGGCCATGAAGGCCTCGTCGGAAAAAGCCACGGTATCTCTGAAGGCACGGACTGCATCAAATATCATGGCTTCCTTCAAAATGGTGCCACCAATCAGCAGGATGCGATCAGTCCACGACTTCCAATCGGAGTCAACACTGAAACGGCCACGAAGTCGAAAAGGCTTCACCCAATTGCTGCCGTCACCGCTAAAAACGCCAAGGCCCACCGGTCCCAAATCGACCGACGGATAATCAGAACCCTGATAGCCGCTGGCTGGCATCAACATGTCCATTTGGGCAGGCGACTTCTCCGCATATCTGGAGGGACCGCCAACAAAAACCCCGGTCTTGATCACGTTGGTCCTTTTCACCCAGCTTGGAGGATCTTCCCTCTTAGAGCACATGGGAGAAAGGCTCATGATCGAGATAGTACGATCAAACGTTGACCGGGTAACCACAGTTCTCTTCTCACCATCAGCTGTGTAAGAAAACTGAAAACACCTCCTCCGGTATGTCACGTCGTCAGGGACTGCATCTCCAAAGAAGAAGGTAGGCTTGGGCAAAACCCTCAGATCGTCCATAACCCAAGGACGGTTGCTTACCATGATCTTATAATATTCCTCACTCTTGAGAGCGATCAGTTGTTGCCTCATCTCATCTCTGTTGAGAGAGTCGCACTCTTCCAAGTTTCTCTCAACATACTGGACCTTCTCCCAGGCCTGCTGAATGGCCACATTAGAAGTCTGGCGGATCGACGAGGTATGCTTGTAGCAGGCTCTTTACCCTTGTTCGTTCTGGAGGAACCACCTGCAAAGGTTGGAAAAGAAAAAAAAGATCATCATCAAAATGACAGGATTTCGCTAAAAGAAAATCTGGCGAAATTTTGGCATGGTTCCGGGGCAATTCCGAAGAAAAGAGAAATACCCCGAAAGAAATAGAAAGTTTGAAGATGGGCTCAACATCGCTGCGAGCTCCGAAACTTTCGAAACCTCAAAATCTCCGCAAAATCAAGAAGGGCTCAACATCGCTGCGAGCTCCAAATTCCCAAATTTGCAAAGATTTTCAGGTATGCTATCATGCTCTCAAATTCAATCTACAAAAAGTACATGCATGAACATCTAGATTTGCATAAAAAACGCATTATCATGATGAGCAAAAAAAAAAAAAACCCTTCTCAAAAAAAAAAAGGGGGAGAAAGAAAAGAACAAAAAAAAGAAAAAAAAAGAAACTTTCTCAAAAAAAAAAAAGGGGGGAAAAGAAAAAAAAAACAAGAAAGAAAACGTGCAAAAAGAAAAAGAGAAAGAAAGAAGCACGAAGAAAAAAAAAAAGAAATCATGTGAAAAAAAAAAGAAGAAAAAAAAAAGAAGAATAGAAAGAAAAGAAAAAGAAAAGAAAAAAAAAAGAAAGAGAAACTTTCTTTTTTTACCATCCTATTCTCTACATGGAGTTTTCTTGAAAGAAAAAGAGAGAAAACTTACTTGAAGCCATTGATGGAGAAGAAGGAAAAAGCTTGAAGGTCCTTGAAGAAGAAGAACTCTTGGTCTTGGAGCTCTCTTGAGATTGTTGCAAAAGAAAGCAATAAGGGCAAGAGATCTAGCCTCCTCCTTGCTTTTATAGAAGAGAGCAAATCAAAGAAGGAAACAAAAAAAAAAAGAAAGGTAAGTGCTACTAATTAGTAACCTTACCAAAAGAGAAGGAATTAGAAAGATTCTTTCCCAAAAAGAAAGATGTTTTTGAGAGATTTTCTCCCAAAATCAATCAATGAGAGATTCTCTCCAACAAAATAGGAGATTGGAGATTCTTCCCCAAAAAGAAAGATACCTTGAGATATTCTCTCCCAAATTAAGGGAATATGAGAGATTCTCTCCCATAAAGATATTTTTAGATATTTTCTATCCAAATGATATATCTTTAGATATTCTTTACAAAAATGGCCCCACATGAGATCTAAGCCATCCTAAAAAGCTTAAGGTCCCATGGGTTAGCCCATATGAGCCAGGTTTGACTACCTAGGCACTAAAAAAAAAAAAAATGGGCTTTTAGTCAGAAAAAAAATCCCCCTTACCAAGAGCATACAAAAATGGTTCCATGCCTCTTTTGAGTTGATTGAACCATACAAAAAAAAAATCCCAAGCCCCATGAGCTTCCAAAGAATCAAACCATCCAGCCTCATATACCAAATTGAGCCAAAATCTTGAAATTGACATTCCACAAAAATCCAAACCACTCCAATGGACCCACACAGTCCCAAAGAGTGACCAAAAACCAAATCCTGGTCCCCTAAATTGCCACATACAGCTTGTTAGGTCACAAGACCAAAGCCAAAAAACCAAATCCTGATCCTCTAACTTGCCTCATACAGCCTGTTAGGTCTACAAGATCAAAACCAAACCGATCCCCTAACCTGCCATATATAGCTGGTTAGGTCACAAGATCAAAAACAAAAACCCAAATCCACATCCCTGATGTCATCTTCAAAACATTGCCTCGAGATGGTACTTGATTCCTTTCATTACCATAAAATTCCCCTGGAAGCTCAAAGGCTACTCTACCAAAGGAAAGATTGCTCAAAGTCTCTTGGTCAAGACACAAGCTCTCCTTCAAAAAAAAAAAAATCTCTTCGAGGCACATCGACTACAAAAGTCAAGCAACTCGTCGCTGTACCTCGAGGGGGCATTTGTTGACACCAAAAATGTCACTTTGCCTCTTCAACATCAAGAAAGCTGCATGAAGTCGCAACCTGCCATAAATAGGCAATGTAACTTCTCCAAAAAATCAAATCTTGTCAGAATCAAACAAAAACTGCAAGATCCTTCAAGACAGCCAAGGGAGGAGTACACAAGGAGTTTCGGGCCATTTCAGAATCATTTGGCCTAACTTCGCTTCTCCGGCAGCTAAATTGGCGCTCCCGGCGGCGACATTATCGAAGACGTCAAAACTTCGATCAGAGCCTACGGATGACTCCAGCATGTCTCAAAAGGGCTCCATGCCAAATTTCAAGTCAAACCGATAACGTTTGACCCTCCATCAATGGTCGAGCAGCAAAATCAAACCTCCCGGCGGTGGGAACCACCGAAGCCTTCGCTCATCAAACCAAGTGCATGAGTAGCTTCAACATGCTTCCAAAAGGCTGCACGTCGAATTTCAGGTCATTCCGACAACGTTTGACCAGGTTTCGACGCTCCGAAAGAAAATCAAGCCTACCGGCGCCGGAGCTCCCCAAGACCATGGTTTCCAAGACAGAGCCTGTGGATCATCTCAAAATGACTCCAATAGGTTCCCTGTCAAAATTCAGGTCAATCGGACATCGTTTGACCGCACATCATACGCGCGGCATCTCCCTCGCGGCAAAATCAAGTCTACTGGCGACGGGACCCCAAACGGATTCAAAACTCAAACAAAAGCCTATGGTTCGTCTTATTTATTGCTCAGGAGGCTCCATCTCAAATTTCAGGTCATTCCGACATCGTTTGACCAAGTTCAGCTTCTGGCGGAAAATCAGCAGCTCTATGCGACAAAGTCTTCGGCTTTCCCGGAAAATTGGAAACTTTGCACTCTAAAAATGCAAGGATTCTCATCAGGTTTTCTACAGGGAAATCAAGCCAATAAATGAGAAGAAATGTCAGGAAAAACAACAGAAGAAAACGGCGACGAAAAAGACCGCGAAACGGACCAAAAAGGGGAGAAAAACCCCCAGGGTCGCAGCCCGTGACCCTGGCCCATGGTCGCCGACGACCATGGAAGTCCGGGTCACCGGATTTTTCGCCGGTGACCCGTTTTTCCGTCTCTTTTCGCGTTTCGCGCACTTTGGTCCCTGTGGTTTCCTGAAAATGTGATTGTTAGTGCTTGAAATTGACTCATATCCGACGACATCTCAGATCCGCCGTCGAAAGCATAAAATCATCATTGATCGCTCCAAGATCGCCGACCGGTTGACCTAAAAAGTACTCTTTCTGTCCGACCGATCGAGAAATCGACAAGACAGACGTCACCGGCCCGCTGCTAGCTATCAACGTCTGAAGTTACACGGTCATCCGATGTCGATCAGCATGTAGATCCATCGGTGATCATCTCCAAAAGAATCCCAAAAGACGCGGTGCGGCCCGCGACTCTTCAACTGCTCGGCGACCATTTAATGCAGTTAATTGACTAGCTTTATTGCAGTCATTAATTCATTTCTTTGGACGGCCCAATCAGAAGCAAGCATCCAGGAGTTACAAATCAATTAAGTCATGGCATTCAAGCCATGAAACTCCTCCCATTATGGTAATTAAGGTGATTAAAAGCCCTTAATCTCCATCGGCCAATCAGATTCAAGGAAAAATGAGTTACAAAATCAAGAAATAAATCTTGTAACTCCTCCCATTAAAGCCATTAAAGCCCATAAAAGCTCTCCTAAATGGCTACCAAAAGCCTATAAATAGGAGAGCATTCCATTGAAATCCAGATGGGAAAGATCTCGGAAAGAATCCAGAGCTCGTATCCAGAAGAGAATCGAATCCAGATGGATCAAACACAGAAAATCCAGAGAAAGAAAAAGAGAGAAAAACTCCGCTGAAGTTCTGCACCGGTCACCACTACAAGGTGACAAAAGTCCCTTGGGGGGTACCTTCCCCCCAAGGTCCTTCGCCTTCTCCTCCTGCTTCCAAATGGCTTAGACGTGGCTTTTCAGCCCGTCTACTTAGCTTTTTATTGGACATAGGACCTCCTCTTGGTCTTTGTCCTCTAAAAATCTGAGGTTATAGCCAAGCCAAGCGAATCAAGAGCATCCACTGTTCTCATCTGCATGGATGATGGCGAAGCCCACACATGGCTTGCGACCGTCAATCTGAACGAGTCCCCCACAATCTCCTGAGAAGTTAGATCCTCCTTTTCTTGCTTTTCATTGTAGTTTGTATTTTTCTAAAGAGACCAAAAAAATCATAACTCTTGTCTTTCATTATTGATGAGAATTGTAAATCGGCTATAAACGCCAAAATCGGCTATAAATGCCAAACAAAATCGCCTTTCACGGCAAACCAAGAAAATGTCTCTTTTCTTAAATATTTGTGCAATGAAAAACTTGAAAGAAGTTGATTTCCTTTTTACTTGCGAAGGTTGATCTCCGGATTACCACTTGCAATTCCAAGTAAAATAGAAAATCTGGCACACCCACACAAAGAAATGTCGATGCACGCTTCAGCCCCCGGGCGCGAAAGGGCCAGACCCGACGGACTCCCACGTCCGCCGACCCCGGTAGCACCCTCGGCAGGAGCGCGTTCCATCCCCACGTGGCAGTATGGCCAGGTCCATACAGACCTGTCCGTTCAGCCAAAAAAAACGTGAAAAAAAAAACGTGCAAAAAAAAAGAGCACGTATATAAAAAAGAGAAGAGAAAGGAAAAAAAAACGTGGGAAAAGAAAGAAAAAAAAAAAAGAAGGAAAGCAAAGAAATGAAAGAAAGAAAAGGAAAGTTTTCTACTTCCACATGGGATTTCTTGTGAAGGAAGAAAACTTTCTTGATGCCATGGATGGAGAAGAAGGAGAACTTGAAGATCTTTAAAGAGAAGTTCTTGATCCTGGAGCACTCTTGAAGATTTTTGCAAAAAAGAAAGCAATAAGAGCAAGAGATCCAACCTCCTTTACTTTTATAGAAGAGAGCAAACCAAAAGAGGAAAGGAGGAGAAAACCAAGGTGGTAAATGCTAAAAATTAGCAACCTTCCCAAAAAGAAAGGAGATTTGAAATATTCTCTCCTAAAGAGAAGATTCTTTGAGAAATTCTCTCCTAAAATAAAGGGATTGTGAGATATTCTCTCCCAAAGAAAGATACTTTGAGAAAATCTCTCCCAAAATCAAGGAAACTTGAGAGATTCTCTCCAAGTAAAGATATTTTTAGATATTCTCTACCCAAAAGAGTTATTTTTAGATATTCTTTACAAAAATGAAACCATATGAGATCTAAGCCATCTTCAAAGCTTAAGATCCCATGGGTTAGGCCATATGAGCCAGGTTTGACCACCTAGGCACTAAAAGTGGCTTTTAGTAAAAAATCCCCCTTACCAAGAGCATACAAAAAATGGATCCATGAATCTTTTGAGCTGATTGGACCACAAAAAAATTTTTCAAGCCTCATGAGCTTCCAAAAATTCAAACCATCCAACCCCATGCACCAAATTAAGCCAAAATCTTAAAATTGACATTCCACAAAAACCCAAGCCACTCCAATGGACCCAAAATTGTCCCAAAGAGTGACCAAAAACCAAACCATGGTCCCCTAACTTGCCACATACAGCTTGTTAGGTCACAAGGTTAAAACCAAAAACCAAATTTCGACCCCCTAATTTGCCACATACAGCTTGTTAGGTCACAAGGCCAAAATCAAAATTCAAAACCTAACCCCCTAACCTGCCACATATAGCTTGTTAGGTCACAAGGTCAAAAAAAAAAAAAAAAAAAAAACCTCTTGACCGCCTAATGCGCCACATAAAGCCTTTAGGTTCACAAGGTCAAAAGGAAATCCAAATGTCATTTTCAAAATCTTTGCCTTGAGATGGTATATGATCTTTCTCACTGCCACAAAATTCTACTGGAAGCTCAAAAGGCTACCTTATCAAAAGAAAAATGCTCAATGACTCTTGGTCAAGTCAGAAACTCTCCTTCAAAGATCTCTTCGAGGCACGTCGATGATAAAAGCAATTCGTCGCTGTACCTTGAGGGGGCATTTGTTGACACCAAAAATGTCACTTTGCCTCTTCACACATTCTCAACATCAAAAAGTCACATGGAGCTGCATCCTACCACAAACAGGCGAATGCCGCTTCAAGCATCAGATCTTGTCAAAATCAAACAAAAACTACAAGTTCTTTCAAAATAGTCAAAAGAGGGGTACACATGAAGCTTCGGGCCATTTCAACATCATTTGGCCTAACTTCACTCCTCCAACAGCTAAGCAGGAGCTCCCGGCGGCAGTGAAGCGAAAGACCCTGACACACAAAGCAGAGCACATGGGTGGCCTCAAAATGCCACCAAGAGGCTCTACTTCGAGTTCCAGGCCATTCCGACATCATTTGGCCTAAAAAGGAAACAGCCGCAACGAAGTCAGGCGACAGCGTCAAAGACATCAAAACTTCGATTAGAGCCTACAGATGGTCCCAAAATACCTCCAGAAGGCTCTGTGTCAAATTTCAAGTCAAACCGGCAATGTTTGACCCTCCATCAACCATTGAACAGTAAAGTCAAGCCTCTCGGCGGTGAGAACCACCGAGGCCATCACTCGCCAAACAGAGCACATGGGTGGCTTCAACATGTATCCAAAGGGCTACACGTCGAATTTCAGGTCATTCCAACAATGTTTGAACGGATTTTGACGCTCGGAAAAAAAAAAATCAAACCTCCCAACGGCGAAGCTTCCCGAAATCATGACATCCAAATCAGAGCTAATGGATCATCTCAAAATGACTCCAATAGGCTCCCTGTCAAATTTCAGGTCAATCGGACATCGGTTGACGGTACATCAAAGCACGGCTTCTCCCTCGCAACCAAATCAACTCTACTGGCGACGGAACCCCCAAACGGCTTCAAAACTAAAAAAAAAAAAAGCCCATGGTTGGTCCTATCCACTGCTTAGGAGGCTTCACCTCAAATTTTGGGTCATTCCAACATCGTTTGAACAAGTTTTGACTCTTGATGGAAAATCGGCTACAAAGTCTTCGGCTTTTCCAAAAAATAGGAAACTTTGTGCTCCGGTTTGCACGGCTTCTTGTCAAGTTTTCTTCAGGAAAATTAAGCCAATAAATGAGGAAAAATGTCAAGGAATATACAGGAGAAAAAAGAAACAAAAAAAATTAAAAAACGACCGAGAAACAACGACCAAAAGGGGAAAATTCCCCATTTGGCTCATGGCGACCATGGGTGCATGGTCATTGGCGACCCTGGAAATTCAAGTCGCCGAATTTCTGCCGAAAGGGCCATTTTTCAAACCCTTTTTACTTTTCGAGAATTCCAGCCCCTGTGGTTTTCCGAAAATCTGATTGTTGATGCTCAAAATCAGCTGATCTTCATCAACATCTCGGATCTACCATCAAGAGCATGTGATCATTATTTCACGCTTCAAAATCGCCAACCGGCCAACCAAGAAAGTACACTTTATGCCCGACCGATCAAAAAATCGATAGGACAGATGTTACCGGCCCACTGGTACTAATCAATATCTGAAGTTGCATCGCCATCCGACATCAAACAAAATGTGGATCCATCGACGATCATCGCAAGAAGAATTCCAAAAGACGCGGTACGGCCAGTGACTATTCGAGCGCCCTGGCAACCAATTAATGAAGTTAAATGACCCGTTTCATGGCAAGTTAATGTGGTCATTAACTCATTATTTTGGACAACTCAATCAGATTCAAGGAAAAAAGAGTTATAAGTACAACTAATCATGGCAATAAATCATGAAACTCCCCTCATCATGGAGATTAAAGGTAATTAAATGCCCATCATTCTCCATTGGCCAATCATATTCAAGGAAAAAGGAGTTACAAAATCACGAAATAAAAACTTGGAACTCCTCCCATCATGGAGCATCAATGCCATCAATGCTCATAAACCCACCTTATGGCCACCAAAAGCCTATAAAAAGGGGGTCATTCCAAGAAGAAAGGGTCCAGAAAAAATCCAAGAAAAATCCCGAAGAATTCTCAAAGAAATCTCTGCACAAACAAGCTCTCCTTTGAAGAAACTCTACTGTAAGAAACACCACAAGGTGATTGAAGTCCCTAGGCACGGCTTTTCAGCTCGTTTACTCAGTTGTTTATTGGATATAGGACCTCCCCTCAGTCTTTATCCTCTAAAAATCTGAGGTCCAAGCCAAGCCGAAAGAATCAAAGTATCAGTTGTACAGAAAGGCACAATTGAAATGAAGGTCAGTTGGTAGCAGATTGAGTTCAAAGTGTTCGAAGCTATGAAAATGCCGAGAGATGAAGATTGCTTTCAGATTGTGGTGATTGAGCAGGCTATAGAAAAGATGTTTCCAAGGGCACATGAGTGCAAAGAGGAGTTGGACACATGCATTCAGCAAGGCCTCGTCAAATCTGAAATCGTGCAAGATAGTGATGAACTGGAGGCATCACTTATGGGGATTGTAAATCAACTAGAAGTACACCCCTCCATCTCAAGCAAATATTCAAATTCTTATGGAATTCTTGGTTCTTCCACAAAGAAACTTGTTCCTTCTGTTATAAAAGCACCAGTGTTAGAATTGAAGCCATCACCTGCACATCTCAAGTATGCCTTTTTGGGAGAGCATGAGACCTTGCCATGTATCATAGCTAGTGATTTGAGTTCTGAAGAGGAAAGCAAGTTGTTAAAAGTGTTAAAGGCTCACAAGACGGCATTGGGGAGGAGCATTGCAGATATCAAAGGTATAAGCCCAACCATGTGTATGCACCAAATCTTGTTAGAAGAAGAGTCTAAACCTACAAGGTAAGCACAAAGGAGACTCAACCCTCATATGAAAGAGGTTGTCCAAGCAGAAATTCTTAAGCTACTAGACGTTGGGATCATCTACCAAATCTTAGATAGCAAATGGGTCCAGTGCAGGTTGTTCCCAAGAAGAGTGGTATGACAGCGGTAAAGAACGAACATGATGAGCTAATTCCTACTAGAGTTACCACTAGATGGAGGGTATATATAGACTACAAGAAGATTAACACAACCACCAAAAAGGATCACTTCCCACTACCATTCATTGATCAGATGTTAGAGAGGCTCGCTGGGCATTCACATTATTGTTTTCTAGATACAATGGGTACAATCAGATTCCTATTGCTTCAGAAGACCAAGAGAATACCACTTTTACCTGTCTATTTGGGACATTTGCCTACAGGAGGTTGCCTTTCGGACTATGCAATGAACCAGCAACTTTCCAGAGATGCATGATGAGTATATTCTCCGATATGGTGGAGCACTTTATTGAGGTATTCATGGACGACTTCTCTCTCTTTGGATCATCATTTGATAACTGTTTGTATCATCTGGAGTTTGTCCTAAAGAGATGTGTGGAGTGTAATTTGGTGTTGAATTCGGAAAAATGCCACTTCATGGTTAAACATGGCATTGTACTTGGACATGTGGTGACAAGCAAAGGGATACAGGTGGATAAACCTAAGATAGACTTAATCAGCAAGCTTCCCCCACCTACATCAGTGAAAGGAGTACGGAGTTTCCTGGGGCATGCAGGATTTAATCGAAGATTTATTAAGGACTTCTCCAAGATTGCACGCCCACTATGTGCTTTGTTACAAAAAGATATGGAATTTGTCTTTGATGAGGATTGCTTACGGGCATTTGAGCTGCTGAAAAAGCTTTTGGTATCAGCCCTTATTATCATGGCACCTGATTGGAGTTTGCCATTTGAGCTCATGTGTGATGCCAGTGACTATGCTCTGATGGACCTGGCTTTCATCCTCTCCTTCCGCCCCGGGGTTGCCGGGGTCCGGCAGAGGAGAAAAGCGAGCAGCAACATTTTTTTGTACGTGTATGCCAGATTTTCTATTATACTTGGAATTTGAAGTGGTGATCCGGAGATTCACCTTCACAAGTAGAAAGGAAATCAATATTTTTTTTTAACTTTTCAAATTGCATAAATATTTAAGAAAAGAGATAAGTTTTTCTTTGAATGCCGTAGGAGGCGATTTTTTTTTGTTTGTTTGCCGTGAAAGGAGATTTTGTGCCGTGAAAGGCGGTTTTACCGTAAAAGGCGATTTTTGTACCGTGAAAGGCGGTTTACAAATCTTATCAATAATGAAAGTAAAGAATTGTGATTTTTTTTGTCTCTTTAAAAAATACAAGATACAATAGAAAGTAAGAAAAGGAATATAACTTCTCAGGAGATTGTGGGGACTCGTTCAAATCGACGGTCGCAAGTCATGTATGGACTTCACCATCGTCCTTCAGATGAGAACGCATGATACTTTGATTCTTTTGGCTTGGCTCTAACCTCAGTTTTTTAGAGGATGAAGACCAAGGGGAGGTCCTACATCCAATAAAAAAATCGAGTAAACGAGCTGAAAAGTCGCGTTTAGGCCATGTTGGATAGAAGGAGAGGACCTTAGGGGGTGGCCCCCTAAGGAACTTCGATCACCTTGTGGCGTTGCAACAGAGTTTCTTCAGGATTTTCTGGCTCTCTCTGTGTCGGTAAAGCCCTCTGTGTGTGAATTGCTCTTGGATTTCCGGATCGATCCTGGATTTCTTGGAATGACCCCTTTTTTATAGGCTTTTAGTAGCCATGGGGTGGTTTATGAGCATTGATGGCATTGATGAGAGGATTGATGGCATTGATGCTCCATGATGGGAGGAGTTACAAGTTTTTATTTCTTGATTTTTAACTCATTTTTCTTGGCTTGTGATTGGCCGATGGAGAATGATAGGCATTTAATCACCTTTAATCTCCATGATGAGGGTAGTTTCATGGCTTTAATGCCATGACTGCTTGGACTTGTAACTCCCATTTGCTTGATTCTGATCGGGCCGTCCAAAATAATGAGTTAATCACCGCATTAAGCTGTCATAAAATGGGTCAATTAACATCATTAAGTGGTCGCCGGGGCATTTGAAGAATCACAGGCCATACCGCGTCTTTTGGAATTCTTCTTGTGGGGATTGCCGATGGATCCACATGTTGTTTGATGTCGGATGGTGATGTAACTTTCAGACATTGATTGCTTCCAGTGGGTAGGTGACATCTGTCTTGTCGATTTCTCGATCGGTCAGACAGAAAGTGTACTTTCTTGGTCAGCTGGTTGGCGATCTTGGAGCGATCAATGATGATTTCATATGCTCTTGACGGCGGATCCGAGATGTTGGCGAAGATTAGTCGATTCCAAGCATCGAGAATTAGATATTCGGAAAATCACAGGGGCTGAAACTCTCGAAATGCGAAAAGGATCGGAAAACGGGCCACCCAGCGGAAATCCGGCGACCCGGATTTCCAAGGTCGCCGGCGACCATAGGGTTTTTTCCCCTTTTTGTCGGCGTTTTTTGGCCGTTTCTCCGATTTTTTTAATTCCTTCTTTTCTTCTGTATTTTTATTGACATTTTTCCTCATTTATTGACTTGATTTTCCTGAAGAAAACTTGACGACAAGCCCCGCAAACCAGAGCACAAAGTTTCCTATTTTTTGGGAAAAACCGAAGACTTTGTAGCCGATTTTCCGTCAACAGTCGAAAGTAGGTCAAACGATGTCGGAATGACCCAAAATTTTAGGTGAAGCCTCCTGAGTAGTGGATAGGACCAACCATGGGCTTTTATTTGAGTTTTGAAGTCATTTGGGGTCCCGTCACTGCTAGACTTGATTTTGTCGCGAGGAAGATGTCGCACTTTGATGTACGGTCAATCGATGTCCGATCGTCCTGAAATTTGATAGGGAGCCTATTAGAGTCATTTTGAGATGATCCATTAGCTCCGATTTAGATGTCATGGTCCCGGGGTGCTCCGCCGCCGGGAGGTTTGATTTTGTTTCGGAGCGTCAAAGTCGGGTCAAACGTCATCAGAATGACCTGAAATTCAACGTGTAACGTTTTGGGAGCATGTTGAAGCCACTCATGTGCTCTGTTTGATGAGTGATGGCCTCGGTGGTTCTCGCCGCTGAGAGGCTTGATTTTACTGCTCGAGGGTTGATGGAGGGTCAAACGTTGTTGGTTTGACTTGAAATTTGACATGGAGCCTTTCGGCGGTATTTTGGAACCATCTGCAGGCTCTGATCGAAGTTTTGATGTCTTTAACACTGTCGCTGCCGGGAGCGCCTGTTTAGCTGTCAAAGGAGTGAAGTTAGGCCAAATGATGTTTGAATAGCCCAAAACTTCATGTGTACCCCTCTTTTGTAAGTTTTGAAGGATTTTGCAGTTTTTGTTTGATTCTGAAAAAATCTGATATGTGATGTAGCATTGCCTATTTGTAGTATGATGCAGCTTCATGTGGCTTCTTGATGTTGAGGAGGCAAGATGACTTTTTTGGGTGTCAACGAATGCCCCCTCGAGGTACAGCGACGAGTAGCTTTTGGAGTCGATTTGCCTCGAAGAGAAACTTGAAAGAGAGCTTCTGACTTGACCAAGAGTCTTGAGCAATTTTTTTTAATAGCCTTTTGAGTTTCCGGGGGAATTTTATGGTAGTGAGAGGGATCATGTACCATCTCAAGGCAAAGTTTTGAAAATGACATAAGGGATTTGGATTTTGGTTTTTGGTATTTCCCTTTTGACCTTGTGAACCCAAAGGCTTTATGTGGGACTTTAGGCAGTCAAGAAATGCTTTTTTTGGTTTTTGACCTTGTGACCTAACAAGCTGTATGTGGCAGGTTAGGGGGTCGGGGTTTGATTTTTTATTTTGACCTTGTGACCCAATAAGCTGTATGTGGTAAGTTGGGGGGTCAGATTTGGTTTTGACTTTGTGACCTAACAAGCTGTATGTGGCGAGCTAGCGGGTCAGGATTTGGTTTTTGGTTTTGCCCTTGTGACCTAACAAGCTGTATGTGGCGAGCTAGGGGACCAGATTTTAATTTTTTGTGGAATGTCAATTTCAAGATTTGGCTTAATTTGGTTCATGAGGTTAGATGGTTTGGGTTTTTTTTTTTTTTTTTTTGGAAACTCACGAGGCTTTCTCTTTTATTTATTTATTTATTTTTTGAATGGTCCAATCAACTCAAAAGATGCATGGAACCATTTTGTATGCTGTTGGTAAGAGGGATTTTTTTTACTAAAACCCACATTTAGTACCTAAGTGGTCAAACCTGGCTCATATGGGCTAACCTATGGGACCTTAAGCTTTGAAGATGGCTTAGATCTCATATGGTGTCACTTTTAGTTCCTTTTTTTGTCTATATTTTTTTTCTTTTTTTAGCACGTTTTTTCTTTCTTTTTCTTTCTTTTTTTCATGCTTCTTCTCCTTTTTTTTTTCTTTTTTCTTTCTTTCTCTTTTTTTCCTTTTCTTTTTCTTTATTTTTTTTTTTTTTTTTTTGCTCACGGTTTTTCTTCTTTCTCTCTTCTTTTTTTTTCTCCACGATGTTCCCCTTTTTTTCACCTTTTTTTTCTTGGCTGTACGGACAGGTCCGTACGGACCTAGCCGTACTGCCACGTGGCAGTGGGCCACGGCCGATGGGCCAGCCCAGAAAAAAAAATTTGAAGCGATTTTTTCTCCTTTTTTTTTTTTTTTTGGTCTTTTGTTCATAATGATAATGAGGCTATGCAATTTCAAGATGTTCATGCATTTGTTTGCTTGATGCATCAAGATAGCAGGCTAGAGTCTTTAGGTCAAGCCAACATGATTTTTGACTTGGACAAAGTTTGATTGGTTTTGACCAAGTTGGGTTGGAATTGGTCAAACTTTGGTTAAGGTTTTCCTAGCATCTAATGCAAAATGGTTTTCTTTTTTTATGTATGATTTTTAGTAAATTGATTTGGAAGCATGATGATGCATACCTGGAAATCTTTTGCAAGTATTGGGATTTGGAGCTCGCAGTAATGTTGACCCATTTCCTAGTCTTGCGGGATTTTGAGGAGCTTTGCAAGTTTTGGAGTTTGGAGCTCGCTGCAATGTTGAGCCCTTTTCTAATATTCTGGAAATTTGATAAGACTGGCTTGATCTCGCAGCAATGTTTGAGTTCAAACCTGCTTTGAGAATCTTCCACTAACTATGAGCTTGCAGCGATGTTGAGCTCATCTTCAAGCTTCCTATCTTTTTCGGGGTGTTTCCCTTTTCTTCGGAATTGCCCCAGAGTGACGTCAAAATTTTGCTAGAATTTTTTTAGCAAAATTCTTTCATTTTGATGATTGATTTTAGTTTTTTTTCTTTCCATCCTCTGCAAGTAGTTCTTCCCGAATGAACAAGGGTAAGGGGCCTGTTACTGACACACCTGTCAATCTGCCAGATCTTCTAATGCCGTTTAGCAAGCCTGGGAGAAGGTCCAGTTTGTTGAAAAGAACTTGGAAGAATGTGATTCCCTCAACCGTGATGAGATGGGACAGCGATTGATCATTCTCAAGGATGAGAAATTCTAAAAGATTTTGGTAAGCAGCCGTCCTTGGGTTACGAACGATCAGAGCATTGTGCCCAAGCCTACCTTTTTCTTCTGTGATGCAGTCCCTGACGACTTGACATACCAAAGGAGATGTTTTCAGTTCTCTTACACGGTAGATGGTGAGGAAAGAATTATTTTCACCCGGTCGACCTTCGATCGAACCATCTCGATCATGAGTCTTTCTCCTACATGCCCTAAGGGAAGATCCTCCGAGCTGGGTGAAGAGGACCAATGTGATCAAGACCGGGGTTTTTGTTGGCGGACCTTCTGGTTATGCAGAGAAGTCGCCTGTTCGTATGGACATGTTGATGCCAGCCAGTGGCTACCAAGGTTTTGATCATCCGTTGGTCGACCCCAAACCCGGGGCCCGTGAATTAGGAGTTAAGTAATAATTATGTTTCTCCCAAGATCCGCGTGTGTGAGGACTACAAATTCCAACACACTCTGAATATTTAGCGGAAGCTTTCATGGTGTTGAGACTCAGAGTCCGTGGCCATTGGATTCCGAACCGCACTCAACCCAAGCATATAGTCATCTTATCAATGATCCAAGTCAGACTGGAAGAAACCATCACAATAAAAGTACAGAGCTGACAGTAACAGGGTATTACATTCCCATATATGTTCAAGTTACAAATAACAATGTCTATTAATTACAAATCCTGAGCAAAAGGCTAATAGAAGCCATACAAAAACAAGCTAATGATCACTACCCCATATGTGACGTAATTCCGATGTCAAGCTCAATGTCTACATGACATAGCCGACAATCAACCTGTAAGCTCATGGCTCCACAGCCAACACGTGCACTCATCTCGAGTGAAAAAGTCTGAACCTGAGTACCAAAGTAGTGGGTCAGACACGACAGTATGGCAGGTGAGTGAAAAGATATAAACAATATACTGAATGATTAAAACATGTAATAAATCATGCTGTCTAATCAAAGTTGTACATAATTAAAAATGTATAAGAAATCCTAAATATCTGACAAAATCCTGTATTCATATAAAACGGGTATGAAACATGAATATTTGACAAAACATGTATTCCTTTAAAGCGTGTATAAAACATGAACATTTCACAAATCAGGAACTCATTTAAAGCATGAATATTTGACAAACCGGGTATGCATCACATTGTAAACCAATTTAAACAATAATCTTCACGAAAGAAATCAATCATTTACCGAAAACATGTATGCAGTATAAAGCATGTAAAGGTAACCAAGGAATCCGGGAAACAGGCAAGATGGCAACCACAAGAAGCTAAATCATCTATCACCGAAGTGATAAGAGCAAGCATGTCAAGGCGTTGACCTCAGTCACTGAAGTCAGGAGGTACAACGAAATTACATATACATATATACAATACGGGACATGACCACGGTAGCGAGCCGGGCATCAGGAACCACAGTAGTAATCTGCGGTATCGAGACAAGACCACGGTTAATAAACCGGGTAGCGGGATCCAAACTGCAGCTGGCGGGACAAGTGGGGAATCTCCAAGTCAGTGGATTAGACTGACAAGGTTATCCAAGCTTAGTGGTGCCGACTCATAGTTTATATGCAAGTAAACAAAACAAATACATGTACGCATGTTCTCTTTTTGGCTCATGGGCTCGCACTACAAAGCTCTGGCCCCATTGTTGACACCAAAAAAGTCAATATGTCTCCTCAACATCAAGAAGCCTCCTGAAGCTGCATCCTGCTAAAATAGGCAAGGCTACTTCAAGCATCAGATTTTGTCAGAATCAGACAGAAACTGAGAGATCCTTCAAGACAGCTAAAAGGGGGGTACACCTGAGGTTTCGGGCCATTCCGACAGCGTTTGGCCCAACTTCACTGCTTCGACAGCTAAACAAGCGCTCCCGGTGGCGACATCATCAAAGAAACCAAAACTTTGATCAAAGCCTACGGATGACTCCAGAATGTCTCCAAAGGGCTCCATGCCAAATTTTAAGTCAAACCGACAACGTTTGACCCTCCATAAATGCTCGAGCAGTAAAATGAAGCCTCCCGGCAGCGGCAACCACCGAAGCCATCACTCATCAAACAAAATACATGAGTGGCTTCAACATGCTTCCAAAAGGCTGCACGTCAAATTTCAGGTCATTCCGACAACGGTTGACCAAGTTTTGATGCTCCGAGAGAAAATCAAGCCTACCGGCGACGGAGCAACCCGGGACCATGACATCCAAAATGGAGCCCATGGAACGTCTCAAAATGACTCCAATAGGCTCCCCGTCAAATTTCAGGTCAATCGGACATCATTTGACCACATATCAAAGCTCGGCATTTTCCCCGCAGCAAAATCAAGTGAAGCATCGATGGGACTCCAAACGGCTTCAAAACTCAAATAAAAGCCCATGGTTGGTCCTATCCACTGCTCAAGAAGCTTCACCTCAATTTTCAGGTCATTCCGACATCGTTCGACCTAGTTTCGACGCTTGACGGAAAATTGGCTACAAAGTCTTCGACTTTCCCGAAAAATAGGAAACTTTGTGCTCCGATTTCGCGAGGGTTCTCGTCAAGATTTCTTCAAGAAAATCAAGTCAATAATTGAGGAAAAATGTCAAGAAAAATATAGAAGAAAAAAGGGACAAAAAAGACGAAAAATGGCCGAAAACGACGCTCGGCGACCAAACGGGCCGAAGCCCCATGGTCGCTGGCGACCCTGGAAATCCGGGTCGCCGGATTTTGCGCCGAAGTGTCCGTTTTCGATTCTTTTCGCGTTTCGGGTGTTCTGGCCTCTGTGATTTTCTGAAAATCCAATGTTTAGTGCTTCAAAACCACTGATCTTCGTCGACATCTCGGATCCGCCGTCAAAAGCATGAAATCATCACCGATCGCCTCAAGATCGCCAACCGGCTGACCAAGAAAGTGCACTTTCTGTCCGACCGATCGTGAAATCGACAAGACAGATGTCACCTGCCCACCAACATCAACTAATGTCTGAAATTGCATCGCAATCCGACATCAAACAATGTGTGGATCCACCTGTGATGATCGCAAGAAGAATCTCAAAAGGCACAACGCGGCCCGGGACTCTTCACATACCTTGGTAACCACTTAATGTCGTTAATTGACCCATTAAAGCAGTCATTAACTCATTATTTTGGACGGCCCAATCAGAACCAAGCATTTGGGAGTTACAAATCCAACCAATCATGGCATTAAACCCATGAAACTCCCATCATCATGAAGCATAAAGGTGATTAAATGCCCACTACCTTCATCGGCCAATCACAAGCCTTGAAAAAGGAGTTACAAAATCAATTTGTAACTCCTCATCAATTCCTTCATCATGGCCATCAATGCCAATGGACACCTCATGGCTACCAAAAGCCTATAAAAGGAGGTCCATTCCAAGAAAAGAAAGGGAAGAAAAAGAGATCCTAAGTGCAAGCTCTGAAAAAACAGAAAATCCAAGAGAGACGAAGTCCTGCTACTTTGCTCCCGGAAGCACCACAAGGTGATCAACGTCCCTTGGGGGGCCACCCCCCCCAAGGTCACCTCCTTCTCCAACATGGCCTAAACACGGCTTTTCAACCCGTTTACTTGGTTTTTCATTGGATATAGGACCTTCTCTTGGTCCTTGTCCTTTAAAAAACTGAGGTTAGGAGCCAAGCCAAAGAATCAAAGCATCACATGTTCTCATTTGAAGGACGATGGCGAAGCCCATACATGACTTGCGACCGTCGATCTCAACGTGTCCCCACAATCTCCTGAGAAGTTAGATCCCTTTTCTTCCTTTTCTATTGTAGTTTGTATTTCTTAAAGAGACAAAAAGAAATCACAATTCTTGTCTTTCATATTTGATGAGTTTTGTAAAAACGCCTTTCACGGCAAAATCGCCTTTCACGGCAAACAAACAAAAACGCCTCTTACGGCATTCTAGAAACTTGTCTCTTTTCTTAATATTTATGCAATTTGAAAAGTTAGAAAAAAGGATTGATTTCCTTTCCACTTGCGAAGGTGAATCTCCGGATCATCAATATTCCAAATTCCAAGTAGAAAGTAAATCTGGCATACCCGTACAAAAATGTTGATGCCCGAGATCTTCCCTCCTCCGCCGAGACCCAGGTCAGCCCCCGGGGTGCGGAGGGAGAGGACGGAAGATTCCTTTCGGGTCCATCACCCATATTGCCTCAAGGTTTTAGTTCATGGGTCATATACAAGAAATCAACAAGTACGAATATAACGGACGGGATACCCATAGGCACAAAGACATGTCTGTATCGGGTCGGGCATAAACGGGTTAGCAACATGCTAAAAAGAGACATAAATTTCAATACCTTCGAGGCAAGTCTAGTGACAAAATATGAGATTTAAAGTGTACAAGTGAAATTCAAATTTAAATAAGAAATAATGGATTTCTATACTTTTCTGGGCCAATCGTTGAGGGTCCTAGATTCATATCGATGTGAATAGGGTCCCGTATGTCTAATTTGACATAAACTTGGTACTCCATGAGAATTAAGGACATCTCGGATCCCTATGCACATTGACGAGTCTAAGGATCCTTGACGAATCTTCATAATGGGGTTTCTCTTCATCCGGACTCCATAAAATGTCTTCCGAGTTCTTACATTGCATTGGGGCTCCAAACCATACTACCCCAAGCTTAAAAACAATGTTTCAAGTCCCCAAGTATTGATAGGTCATATGCAAGAAATCGGGCATGTATAAAACGCTTGATGAAATTTTATAAACGGGTGAAACGGGGTGCTCAAGGCATAAATATCATTTCAAAACCGGGTCAAGTACATCGGGCTGGCAAAATGCTACAATTACAGTTTCAGTATTCTCGGGATTGATAAAATCATAACTCATTAATTTCGGGAATAGTGGGGTGCAATAAACTTTCAAAATGTTGGGACAAGTATCGGGTTCAAAACCAGTTCAAGGTGAATAGGGATCCCGTTTGTCATTCTTCATAATAACTTAGTACTCTTTGAATTTGGAGACATTCCGGGATCCTTACAAACCTTAGTAACCTCAACATTTCAACGAATCTCGGCGATATGGTTTCTCACTCGAACGGGCTTCCAACAAACATTTCATCTTTGTTTCGAACATATTCCAGGTGGAAGGTGTCCAATGCTTTCGGAAAAGTTCACAAGCAAATGGGATGGGAACTCCCTTCATCTCTCTTAATTCCCATAATTCTGGGAAATTCGGTTACCTGGCGGTCATCTGGCGGTTAGCCGGCAATGGATTCGGCAGTTAGCCGCTGGCTGACCACGGGGCTGACCGTGGTTGACCTGACCAAATGCAGCATTCTGGAAATGTAACCGCTTCAGTTCGGTTGGCTGGTGGTTAGCCGCCGATGGATTCGACTGTTAGCCGCTAGCTGACCGCGAGGCTGACCGTAAGGTTACAGCTCTCTGGAAAAGTAACCGAAACCGGTTCGGTTAGCCGCCAGTCACCAGACAGGTAGCCGCTATGTGACCGGCTGCTGACCGCCAGTTGCGGGAACTCCACAATGCAGTTCAGATTCAGGTCCTCCTTTCTCATATCCATTCCTTTCCCTCTCCAATCACTTACCTGCAATAAAATGATCGAGCTGAAAGCTCCTCCTGTTCCACCTTCAACTCTTCTCCAACATCAAAACTTCTACATATCATTATCCAATCACTTCTTCCTTTTTCACTCTCAACCATAAGAGAAGAGGAACTCGACAATCACCGAGACCCATTTAAGCCAAAAACAAGAGATAGACAAAGACTAAAATCCACTATGTTTCCAAAACATTAAATGTACTTTCATAAGCATTTATTTATGCAAGGTCATAAACATGAGTATAAATAGCAAACCAACCACATTCCTCACAAAGTTCAATAAATACTAAAACTATCCAATCATCCACTTGCCTTAGGTCCAAGCTAAGCAAATCAAAGCTCAAAACACTATCAAGATCAACCTACAAGCAAAGCAAAGAAAACCCCCAAAACAAACCCATCTTAGAACCCTAAAATGGTAAATCAAGAAAGACAAGGAATGGGGCAAACAAAGTTAGGGAAATGAGATCTAAGGGGATACCATTTCACATATAAGGAAAATGGGAAAGAGTCCTTACCTCTAGGCCATTAATCAACAAGAAGAAGCTTGGAAAAAGGGGCTGCCCACCTTGGTTTCCCACGAAAATGGTGTCAAAAGAGAGAGGAGATGAAAGGGAAGAAGTTGCCGGAGTTCCCTCGTCGGATTGGTGGCTTGGAGGCTCCATTTGAGCAAGAGAAATGGAAGAAAAATAAGAAGAATGGTTGCGGGTACTGTAGCAAGAGAGTTGCCGCCGATGGAATGGGAATGAGGGACAAAGAGAGGAAGTTGTCCTTTTTATAATGGGTGGGTGTGGGGTCCACACTAAGTAGAATTTGTAATGGAGATTAGAGGGTTTTCTAGACCTCGGATCAAGAAACTTAAAACATGAAAAGTGTCCGGCATAAAATTATCTTTCCAACGAGGTCAATATTGACATACTTCCGGGGTCCACATAAAAAGTCAACTGTTTGGTCAAAGGGGTTAAAGAATGGATTTGCCCCAGGGTTGGAAATACTGATTTTAGGAGCTTCGAATGGGCACGGAGTGAACACGAAAGTTGTAGGGAATGGCGAGATTAGTCAAACGAAGCTGAAATGTGAATTTTTGCGAATCACCAAGAATCTCCCCACGCTGACCACACAAAACAAATGGGACCCTACGGTCACTGTCTAGGTTCACTGGCTCTCAAAACTTCCCAAAGCTAATGAAAAATCATTCTAATCTCAAAACTCAACCAAACAACCACTAAACCCAATGAGAAAACCAAATCACGATTAAAATCACACTAAACCAGGAAATTAGGGGTCGGGTTCTCACATCCTGCCCCCTTTAGAACATTTGGTCCTCCAAATGAACTAAACAAATCCAAAACAAGTGGGGACATTAATCTGCACTTCGAAAAAAAAACCACAAATCAAAGCTCCAAAACGGTCCTCTCGAAAGCACCTGAACTCGCTGGGTCACCCTCGTTGTAGAACCCCTTGGTCAACTATCAACGGTCGTCAAACATTCTTCCACTGGCTTGAATCTGTCACTGTCCTGTCAATCTGACTGCTCAAGGAATTCGCCAACTCTGACTCCTTCTAAGTTCAACCAAGTCTCTTATTTCTAAACACCTTGGTACTGAAAATTCTTGGAACCATTTTGTCGCCTTCACCGCAACTATCAAAGCTAGGGTCTCACATCCACTGCACAATCTTCAAGGTTAACTCTTACCAGGTTTAACTCTTTCTGCTCGTTGCTCTTGATCCTCAGTACAATATTCGGTCTCTAACACTAACATGCTTGTCTCTTCACTATTCTTTAGTATTTAGAGCTCCGTGCTCACTCTTGCAGCTGCTCTGCCAAGTTTACCTTTCCTAATAAAATCCAAAATAACTGATTTCCTGCTCCGTATATCTGTACATCGAAATTCGATGCTCTTCGTGTCGATAAAATCTACAAAGATCTTCGTTGTCGGGCGATCAAATAGAGATTCTTCTTGCAGTCAACTCCTTCATTAGTTGCTGAAATCCAACTCCAAAAGCCTCTAACCACACAATGACACATCCTGCTGGGTCTACTCCTCTATACGGCTGCACTTGTTGAAAATCCTAAAATAATTCTCTGACAAACCTCATCAAATTCTGGGAATCTCTAATTCTGGACATCTCCTTGGAGCTTTACTAATTGAAAACTTGTCTCTAAACATCTGCATTGTTCCTGTACAACTGCCAATTCTCCTGTTGTATCTGTACTCTGCCCAAACTGATATTCCAAAAGTCCGTAAAGTTTTCAAGATTTCCTCTATCATAACATCAGGTAACAATCCATTCTGTACACAACTCTCTACACCACAGCTGAAAGTTTTCTTCCTATCATTTAACCACACCCTGATGCATCCTGCTGAGTCAACTTCACCATCATTCTGGAATTATTAAAAATCTTCTAGCACTTCTCCACCAAGAGTTCATCAAATTCGAGAAATTTCTTGCTTTTGGTATCCCCTTGAATTTCTATCAACTAAAAATCACCTCAAACTTCCTGAAATCTACCATTTGTCTAGTTTCTGTAGTCTTTTGGTTTAGGAAAATATTCCAGATTTATCCAAAATCCACACTTACTTTCCTGACGCACCATCTGACGGTACACGATCAACTGAAATTGGGTCTCAATATGCTGTTCACATTCCTTGCTGACTAACAACTGCTCACAAATTCCATCGCCGGCTCCATCTGTGACATCGAAAAGCTGAAAATTCTGCCAAAGTCCTCCGAGATCCACATGCTAAAACCAAAAAAGTCTAACTCTCTGGAGCGAAAACAAGAAAAAGGCACTGAATATGGGTGCGGAGACATTAAATCCTCCCCCACTAGAAAAGAATTTGGTCCCTCAAATTCCCTAGCAAGAACAAAAGGGAAGAGACAAGAAGGGTCTCCGCCACTAGAAAAAAAAAAAAAACAAATCCGAACCAAAATAGAATGGCATCCAGCCAAAACAACACGACAAATCTAACGGTTTCCTCACCACACGTCTTAAGGTTCCTATAGTGTTTTATTTCCTAGAAACTTGCCCGCTCTGATACCAGTCTGCCACAGCCCCAAACCCGGGGCCCGTGAACTGGGAGTTAAGTAATAATTATGTTTCTCCCAAGTTCTGCGTGTGTGAGGATTACAAATTCCAACACACTCTGAATATTTAGCGGAAGCTTTCAAGGTGTTGCGACTCGGAGTCCGTGGCCGTTGGATTCTGCACCGCACTCAACCCAAGCATATAATTATCTTATCAATGATCCATCTCAGATTGGAATAAACCATCACAATAAAAGTACAGAGCTGACAGTAACAGGGTATTACATTCCCATATATGTTCAAGTTACAAATAACAATGTGTATTAATTACAAATACCGAGCAAAAGGCTAATAAAAGCCATACAAAAACAAGCTAATGATCACTACCCCATATGTGACGTAATTCCGATGTCAAGCTCAATGTCTACATGACATAGCCGACAAAAAACCTGTAATCTCATGGCTCCACAGCCAACACGTGCACTCATCTCGGGTGAAGAAGTCTGAACCTGAGTACCAAAGTAGTGGGTCAGACACGACGATCTGGCAGGTGGGCGAAAAGATATAAACAATATACTAAATGATAAAAACATGTAATAAATCATGCTGTCTAATCAAAGTTGTACATAATTAAAAATGCATAAGAAATCCTAAATATCTGACAAAATCCTGTATTCATATAAAACGGGTACGAAACATGAATATTTGACAAAACATGTATTCCTTTCAAGCGTGTATAAAACATGAACATTTCACAAATCGGAAACTCATTTAAAGCATGAATATTTGACAAACCGGGTATGCATCACATTGTAAACCAATTTAAACAATAATCTTCACGAAAGAAATCAATCATTTACCGAAAACATGTATGCAGTATAAAGCATGTAAAGGTAACCAAGGAATCCGGGAAACAGGCAAGATGGCAACCACAAGAAGCTAAATCCTCTATCATCGAAGTGATAAGAGCAAGCATGTCAAGGCGTTGACCTCAGTCACTGAAGTGAGGACGTACAACAAAATTACATATACATATATACAATACGGGACATGACCACGGCAGCGAGCCAGGCATCAGGAACCACAGTAGCAATCTGCGGTATCGGGACAAGACCACGGTTAATAAATCGGGTAGCGGGATCCAAACTGCAGCTGGCGGGACAAGTGGGGAATCTCCAAGTCAGTGGATCAAACTGACAAGGTTATCCAAGCTTAGTGGTGCCGACTCATAGGTTATATGCAAGTAAACAAAATAAATAAATGTACGCATGTTCTCTTTTTGGCTCATGGGCTCGCGCACTACAAAGCTCTGGCCCCATATTGCCTCAAGGTTTTAGTTCATGGGTCATATACAAGAAATCAACAAGTACGAATATAACGGGACTGGATACCCATAGGCACAAAGACATGTCTGTATCGGGTCGGGCATAAACGGGTTAGCAACATGATAAAAAGAGACATAAATTTCAATACCTTCGGGGCAAGTCTAGTCATAGAATATAAGATTTAAAGTGTACAAGTGAAATTCAAATTTAAATAAGACATAATGGATTTCTACACTTTTCCTGGCCAATCGTTGAGGGTCCTAGATTCATATCGATGTGAATAGGGTCCCGTATGTCTAATTTGACATAAACTTGGTACTCCATGAGAATTAAGGACATCTCGGATCCCTATGCACATTGACGAGTCTAAGGATCCTTGACGAATCTTCATAATGGGGTTTCTCTTCATCTGGACTCCATAAAATGTCTTCTGAGTTCTTACATTGCATTGGGGTTCCAAACCATACCTCCCCAAGCTTAAAAACAATGTTTCAAGTCCCCAAGTATTGATAGGTCATATTTAAGAAATCGAGCATGTATAAAATGCTTGATGAAATTTTATAAACGGGCGAAATGGGGTGCTCAAGGCATAAATATCATTTCAACACTGGGTCAAGTACATCGGTCTGGCAAAATGCTACGAGTACAGTTTCAGTATTCTCGGGATTGATAAAATCATAACTCATTAATTTCGGGAATAGTGGGGTGCAATAAACTTTCAAAATGTCGAGGACAAGTATCGGGTTCAAAACCAATTCAAGGTGAATAGGGATCCCGTTTATCATTCTTCATAATAACTTGGTACTCTTTGAATTTGGAGACATTCTGGGTTCCTTACACACCTTAGTAACCTCAACATTTCAACGAATCTCGGCGATGTGGTTTCTCACTCGAACGGGCTTCAAATAAACATTTCATCTTTGTTTCGAACATATTCCAAGTGGAAGGTGTCCAATCCTTTTGGAAAGGTTCACAAGAAAATGGGATGGGAACTCCCTTCATCTCTCTTTATTCCCATAATTCTGGGAAATTCGGTTACCTGGCGGTTAGCCGCCAATGGATTCGGCGGTTAGCCGCTAGCTGACCGCGAGGCTGACCGTGGTTGACCTGACCAAATGCAGCATTCTGGAAATGTAACCGCTTCAGCTCGATTGGCTGGTGGTTAGCCGCCGATGGATTCGACGGTTAGCCGCTAGCTGACCGCGAGGCTGACCGTAAGCTTACAGCTCTCTGGAAAAGTAACCGAAACCGGTTCGGTTAGCCGCCAGTCACTAGACGGGTAGTCGCTATGTGACCGTCTACTGACCGCCAGTTGCGGGAACTCCACAATGCAGTTCAGATTCAGGTCCTCCTTTCTCATATCCATTCCTTTCCCTCTCCAATCACTTACCTGCAATAAAATGAGTTGAAAGCTCCTCTTATTCCACCTTCAACTCTTCTCCAACATCAAAACTTCTACATATCATTATCCAATCACTTCTTCCTTTTTCACTCTCAACCATAAGAGAAGAGGAACTCCATAATCACCGAGACCCATTTAAGCCAAAAACAAGAGATAGACAAAGACTAAAATCCACCATGTTTCCAAGACATTAAATGTACTTTCATAAGCATTTATTTCAAATCTATGCAAGGACATAAACATGAGTATAAATAGCAAACCAACCACATTCCTCACAAAGTTCAATAAATACTAAAACTGTCCAATCATCCACTTGCCTTAGGTCCAAGCTAAGCAAATCCAAGCTCAAAACACTATCAAGATCAACCTACAAGCAAAGCAAAGAAAACCCCCAAAACAAACCCATCTTAGAACCCTAAAATGGTAAATCAAGAAAGACAAGGAATGAGGCAAACAAAGTTAGGGAAATGAGATCTAAGGGGATGCCATTGCACATATAAGGAAAATGGGAAGGAGTCCTTACCTCTAGGTCATTAATCAACAAGAAGAAGCTTGGAAAACGGGGCTGCCCACCTTGGTTTCCCACGAAAATGGTGTCAAAAGAGAGAGGAGATGAAGGGGAAGAAGTTGCAGGAGTTCCCTCGTCGGATTGGTGGCTTGGAGGCTCCATTTGAGCAAGAGAAATGGAAGAAAAAGAAGAAGAATGGCTGCGGGTACTGTAGCAAGAGAGTTGCGGCCGATGGAATGGGAATGAGGGAGAAAGAGAGGAAGTTGTCCTTTTTATAATGGGTGGGTGTGGGGTCCATACTAAGTAGAATTTGTAATGGAGATTACAGGGCTTTCTAGACCTTGGATCAAGAAACTTAAAACATGAAAAGTGTCTGGCATAAAATTATCTTTCCAATGAGGTCAATATTGACATACTTCCGGGGTCCACATAAAAAGTCAACTGTTTGGTCAAAGGGGTTAAAGAATGGATTTGCCCCAGGGTTGGAAAAACTGATTTTAGGAGCTTTGAATGGGCACGGAGTGAACACCAAAGTTGTAGGGAATGGCGAGATTAGTCAAACGAAGCTGAAATGGGAATTTTTGGGAATCACCAAGAATCTCCCCACGCTGACCACGCAAAACAAATGGGACCCTACAGTCATTGTCTAGGTTCACTGGTTCTCAAAACTTCCCAAAGCTAATGAAAAATCATTCTAATCTCAAAACTCAACCAAACAACCACTAAACCCAATGAGAAAACCAAATCACGATTAAAACCACACTAAACCAGGAAATTAGGGGTCGGGTTCTCACACCAACACCTTCATTGTTACGAACGGTGAGATTGGTTTTTCTTTGAAGGAATTGAGCACATTGATCCAGAATCTTCCATTCTAATGATCGAGACAAATCACACTATCTCATAGTGATCAAAGTACTGCAACCTTATTAGATGAGATGCCCAGTCTCATCACTGGTTGTGAATATATTTTAAGTATAAGATTTGTGACATATATCTCCCGTGTGTGGATCTCATCCATACACATATATCACATCTAATATACTATTGGGACCCTGTTCAACTCATGAACCATTATGTCATATGTATTGGTCATGTGTTGAAGTAATAAAATAACATTCATCTCATGAAAGTAAAGCATGATTTTATTGATAAATAAAGAAATTAATCAATTTATGACATCAACTGATGGATTGAGTCCATACAATCTAACACTTTGCAGATCAGATGGTGTCCGACGAGAGGAAGTTTTGGCTTTCCTTTCTAGAGAGAAGCATAAGATAGACTTTCTCGGTGAACGGGATGTCATCAGATCAGGAGCTGTAGAAGAAGTTCCTGGTGAGGTCTTGAAATAGCTGGAGGAGGAGGAGGCCGAGATCAGCGCTTGGACGCAAGCGGAGCGTAAAAAGGCTTCCATGGAGTCTACTGGGAAAAGCAGACCATCCGGTGAGGACTCTAGTGAGAGACCTGCTTTTGATAGTGGGGCAGGTTCTTCAAACAGACCGACCCACGGAAGTAAGAGGAAGAGAGGACAACGATGTAATATGAGACTGCACGAAAGTCCTCCTAATCTAGAAGTTCCTTTCACCATTACGGAGGAGGTGTTTAGGGATGCTGACGAGCCTCCAGAGAATAGGAGCCGAGAAGAGGAGACGGCGGGTATGATTCTCCTTCTTTATGTTTACGCTTCTTTTCTCTTATGAGAGATTTTTATTTTGATCCGCTGCTTTCTTTCTTTTGGCAGAGGACGGTGATTTGGTGATGGCCGAGGTTCCGGCCGATGACGCGATGACGGACCCATTTGCAGCATCTGAGGAAGAGCCAAGGGACTCTGGATTGGTTCCAGAACCTTCACCTAGTATGATTTCTTTTGTTTTTACTCCTTTTTTTGTTTGTGCTTTCGTTTACTAACATGTTGCTTTGTTTTCTTGTTAGCTGACTTGCCAGAGGATTCTGACGACTTCGAGCCATCCATGGATGCAACCTTTGACGATGCTTCGGATGAGCTTATGGAAACAGAAAGTATTCTGCCAGTGGTTGAAGAAGGTATTTTGTAGTAATAATCTCGATATTGATTTTTGACAAGATCATATTCATACCTTTTCGTCTTTTATTGACAGATTGTGAAGCAGCAGGAGAAGTTCATTTGTCTTCCTCAGGGCCAAAACAGAAGATATCTGCAGCCGATCCAGAAGTAGGGACTTCTTCTACTAGTTTCAACGCGGCAGGTGTGAAACCTTATGATGAGTCAGCTTCTTCAATTGGAAAGAGCTTATTGATTACTCCTCCGTCGGGGCATGACATGGGCAATCGGGCACCGGAGCATGGCGAATCCTTATCTGGGCCGCACCTTCAGTATGCAAAGAAGGTGTTGAAGAGTGTTTTGAGCTTATGGGTCGAGACTCTCTCTTCAGGTCACTTGGAAGCTGGTTTCGGCATCATCAAGCATGTGCAGGACATTTTTGCTAATAGCGAAAAAGTCGGTCTGGACATTGCAAGTGCCAAGGCTTTTGTTGATGAAGTCAATGCTTTGGGCAACAAGTGGACTGTGACCAAGAGTTTCCCAGACGATGACTTCTTTAATGAGATGTTTGTGAAGCCTTCCGGCGAGATCAAATCTGAGCTGAGCAAGATCTCACGGACTCGAAAATAGTTTGTTCGGGAGAGGAACGTTACCGAGTTGGCCATCATGGAGCTAACACAAGACCTGAACCGCCTTGATAAGGAGGTTATCGAGGCTAGGCAACGTCTTGAGCTTTTGGAGGAAGAAGCTGCTGCCAAATGAATTGCCATCGTGGAAGCTAGTGCTAGAGAGGGGACTCTGATTCTCCAAGTTGAGGAGGCTGACAGCAATCTCCGGAGGAAGACTCAGGAATATGAGCAATGGCAGATTCTCTTGGAAGAACTTCCTCGTACTGCAAATGGGTCGCGGCATTCTGTCGTATTTTATGGAAATGTTTTAAAGAAGCGTGGTCTGAAAGCTTAGGAGGCTAAGGCCAAGAGTCTGCTTGAGGAGTTGAATCTTCGATTAAAGACCATGTTAGACTGAGCTCCTGAGTTGTAACAAACTGCTTTTCTTCTTTTTTTTTGGTACCTCCATGTATAAACGTTTTTGGTACTATATGTTTTTTTGTATTCCATCCTCTCACTTAAATTATTTTTTGATGAAAAAAAATTTAAGCAAGAGCTGAATGGGAATGTTTGTTTGAGAATTTGATCAAAAGGTTGTCATTTTGTGAAAATCTTTTGTCAAAGGGTTGTTTTTGGCATGAAAGCTAGATTTTGTGGCAAAAGCCTGGTTTTTTATGGCTTGAAAGCCAAATTTTGGGATGGCATGGAAGCCAAAGTTTGTTTGTGGCATGGAAGCCAAAGTTTGTTTGTGGCATGGAAGTCAAACTTTTTTTGAGATGGCATGAAAGCCGAATTTTTGGAGATGGCATGAAAGCCGAAATTTTGAGATGGCATGAAAGCCTTGTTTTGTGGAATCGGAGCGGATTTTGTTTTTTGTTTTTGGCATGGGAACCGGATTTTTTGAAAACCAAGTTTTGTTTTGTTGGCGTGGAAACCATTATTTTTTTTTTTTTTGCGTGAAAGCCTGATTTTTTGGCATTTATAGTCGATTTTGGTGTGAAAGCCGATTTTTGTGGCATTGATAGCCAGGTTTGGTGTTTATAGCCAATTTTTGTAGCATTGATAGCTGGATTTAGCATTTATAGCCGATTTTTGTGCCATTGATAAACGGATTTTTGGTTTTCAAAATGCAGGTATCGACCAAAGGTCGCTTCCCTACTAAATGGTCTTGCAAGTATCGATGGAATGTCACTTCCTTGCTCATTCGGTTGCGAGTATTGATGGAATGTGGCCTTCTCACGGATTGGGGTGCAAGTATCGACTGGACGTCACTTCCTTGTTTTTTTCAAAAATTTTGGTTTTGCGGGCACGAACGTCGCTTCCCCACAATTTTTAAAATTTGAGGGGGTTTTTTTTTTTTTTTTTTTTTTTTGAAATTTGAATTGAGAATATCAACTGGAATGTTGCGTCTCCATGATTTTTTTTGAAATTTTGCAAGTATCGACAAGGTGTCGCTTCCTTGCAATTTTGAAATTTTGGAAGGATCGAATGGGGCTTGCATCCTTCCGATTTTTGGGTTTTGCGAGTATCGACTAAGCATCGCTTCCCTATGGTTTCTAGAAACCATTTTTGTTTAAAGACATGAGGGTCATTAATTTTTACTCAAAACCATTTTTGGTTGTAAAAGTCAGGGCAAACTAGGGCGGAAATTCCCGAGTCCTAATTTTTGTTTCAAACCATGAAATTTTGGTTCAAGTCCGGGAAAAGGCTCCTAAACTTGGATTTTTGGATTTGATTTTTTTTTTTTAACAATGAAACGAAGAAAGTAAGCATTGTTTTGAGATTTTCTTTTTTAGAAATTTCAACATAAAGATGAAAATTTCAAAAGGAGTGGGTTTGGTGAGCAAGTACTTAGGAATAGGCTTTGGCCATATAGGCATCGCTCTGACCCATTGGAGGAAGTCTTCAAGGGTAGTACCGCTTCAAGAACTTGTCGTTGATTGGCAGCATACATCTGTCTCCCTCCATGTTTAAAAGAGCGTATGCGCCGTTGGAGAAGACTTTGTCAATGATGAAGGGTCCCTCCCATTTTGATTCAAATTTGCCTTTGGAATTATGGGCAAAGACTATAGGTCTTTTTACTGGAAGGACCAAGTCACCCTTTTTGTAGGCGTGTTGCCTGACCTTCTTGTCAAAAGATCCTGCCATGCGTGCTTGGTATATCTCAATGCTTTGTAGACATTCAAGCCATCTCTCATCGAGATTATCTAGCTCTTGGAATCTCAATTTGACATTGCTTTCTTGTGTCATGTCATTTTGCAGAGATACCCTTAAGGAAGGAATTTGTACTTCCAAAGGGACAACAGCTTCGCATCCATAGACCAAGGAGAATGGTGTGCTATGGGTTGGTCCTCGAATGATGGTTTGATAGGCCCACAAAGCTTCTGGTAGTTTGTCGCGCCAGTCTCTTTCGTGACTAGAGACCATTTTCTTGAGAATTTTTCAGAGTGTCTTGTTGAAAGCTTCTGCTAGTTCGTTCACCGCCGGATTATATGGAGTCGAAGGACAACTTTGGATTTTGTACTTGTCGCAGAACCTATAGAATCTGTATCCCGAAATTGTGGTCCGTTATCATTGGCAAATCTTTTAGGTATGCCAAATCGGCTAATAATGTTGGTGCGCAAGAATTGAAGGACTGATGAGGTCTTCATTTCGCTGAGCGCGAACGCTTCTGACCACTAGGAGAAATAATCTGTAGCGTCGAAGATGAAGCAATGACCTTTGCTTGATGGGGGAGAGATTGTTAGATTGTATGGACTCAATCCATCAGTTGATGTGATAAATTGATTAATTTCTTTATTTATCAATAAAATCATGCTTTACTTTCATTAGATGAATTTTATTTTATTACTTCATGCACATAACCAATACATATAACATAATGGTTCATGAGTTGAACCGGGTCCCATTAGTATATTAAATGTGATATATGTGTATGGATGAGATCCACACATGGGAGACATACGTCACAAATCTTATACTTAAATATCTTCACAACCAATGATGAGACTGGGCATCTCATTTGATAAGGTTGCAGCACTTTGATCACTATGAGATAGTGTGATTTGTCTCGATCATCAGAATGTAAGATTCTGGATCATGATGCTAGTATATTGGATGTATTGAAGGACCATGAGAAGCACCTTATGGAATTCCATCTCAATAATAAGGTCTGTGCTCATAATTCCCTAGCAATAGGCTCTCAATCTTAAGACATTGATGAACTCAAGTTTCTATCTATTCATTTGCTTTGAGTCACCAATGAGTGAGGCCAACTGTAGGTCAACACCTCGGTGTCTTGGGTATGTGGTAGTAGGACTGTGGGAACATTGAATGATCAAGATGGAATCTATCTCTATTATCCCCTTGTGCATATTAATGGATTTGTCATTAGTAAGTGCGCACCCATCTCGATTAAGAGTTAATTGGATGGTACTGATGATCACAGTGTTAATTGGGGCTCAAGGATAATAAGATGTGGAACTAAGATTGGAAGAGACAGATTTATTCTAAAATTCATGGATATTGATAGAGGGGCTTACTTGTGGTAATGGACGTCTTTTCCTTTGAAAGGGTTTTTGTCTGCAAACACTCGATGTATCAAGCTGTCATTGCCAACGAACTTGATGCATTGATGTAGAGTTGAAGGGACGACACCATTCTCGTGTATCCAGGGGCGTCCAAGAAGGATATTGTAGCATGAAGGGGTTCTTATTGCATATACAGTGACTTCAGAAATAAGATCACTGATTTGCAACTTGAACCTGATTTTGCCGATAGGCCTTTGAGCGCTCCTGTCATATCCAAAGATGGATACAGACGTGTGACTCAACTTGCTAGGTGGGATGCCCAGCTCTTCGAGTGCCGAAGTAGAGATAAGGTTAAGTGCAGAACCCGGGTCGATCTGGACTCTATGTACTGGCATCTCTTTGACGTACCTCGTAAAGTACAAGGGTCGGTTGTGCTTTGTCTCACCTAGCAGGAGGTCATCCTTATTGAAGGCAATTATTGCACTTGCTGCTTTTTGAACCGAGAGGCATTCAACGCTTGATCCCTCAACTTTCTTCTTTTCTCCCTATGAGGAAGTACTTGATTTTTTGACCCTATAATCCATTTCAACTTGTAGGACTTGTGTGGCATGTTTGTTGACATCCGCATTCAGCCTTTGTAGTTCTGAAATGAGACTATCACGAGTTTGTAGAGACATTCGTAATAAGTCAAGGATGTGCAGTCGTACAGGTATGTGTTTGAAGTACTTAATCAAGTCGTACTTGAAAGCCTCCTTCGGGCCTGCATTTTCATTATTGTTGCCACTTGGGGCGTTTACAACTTGCTTTCCCGAAGGATTTACATGAGAAGAAAAAGGTTAGTTGTAATTTTTGTGGTAATCCTGGTCAGAGTGGGTACCTCTACCAACTTCAAGAGCTTCTAGAGAAGGGTCTTCTTTTGGAAGATCACTCTCGGGATCAAGGGATTGATCCTTGTCATTTGCTGAAGACGTCTTTGTAGCAGTATTGCAATCTTTAGTGATCGCGTTGCACATAGCATTTTTCGAGAACAAGTCCTGAACAACATCCAGCAACTTCTCTTCTTTGTTGAGTAATTTATCGGTCCAGACATCGTCTATGAGGTCCAGTATCTGGGACTAGTTGACCGGATTTTCATTGAAAAAGACTTCATTGGCTGGAGCTTCTTTAAGATGATCAGTAAGAAGAGGTGTGAGTTCTGATGTCACAATTTCAGGAGACGAAGGCTGAGAAGATGATATCTCAGTGGAAGTCACCTGAGAAGATGTAGCTCCGGAAGATATACTACCAGTTGGGGAGTACGTGTCTTCTGCAGATAAAGCTTCAGAGGCACTATCATCCTGAGCTATCGGATTGCAAGTTATCCTAATAGGAGATGTCCCCAGAATAGACTGTTGGGATTCGGACTCATCCTCGGATGTAAGAGGATCATTGATCCAACAGTTTTCTCCATTTTCAGGAGTTGAAAGAGGAAGTTCATGTTGATTTTCAGGGACTTCTGGTTCTGGATTTTGATTATGACGAAAGTTGTTGATGCGATCCTGCTCCCGCTCTATGGCAAGACGTTGCAAGATTCTTGCATATTCTTCAAGATCAGGCATATGAGCCAAATCTTCTTCGTCATATGCTCCTTGTGGTTCATCAATGTTGGGTTCCACTGGAGGGCTTACTTGTGCTGGATCAACAACATTTTCTTGAACAACCTCTTGGTCTTCTTCATCATCAGACCAGGGTCCTTGCGGTTGTAATGGGTTATACCAAATTACTGGCATCAGATGAGACTCGGGAATCCATTCTTCATCAGAGAGGTATTCTCCTGTTCCAAGGGATTTCTCCCACTCATCAGTATCACTGGCAGTATCACTGGACTCGTATCCATCCATGGAAAATCCAATTACCGAGTTGCAAGAGTATGATGCCCCCTGTGTAGTTTCATTTCTGTAATGAGGTGGCATGAAATCACCAAAGGTGAATTTTCTTACCGCCTTTGAAGTCTTGGGAAGGAATTCTTCCGTTGCCCCTAGTGAAGCAGTGGAGGAGGTCTCTGCCTTTTCAAGGACTTCTTGTTTTAGTTGAGTCTTCTCCTGCTGTTTGAGCTTATGGAGTTGTCTTTTGGCTTGCCTTCGCTGTTGAGCGGTCGGCTTTGTTTTGACGATCTCCTAATTTTCATCTTCTAGGAGATTAGGATGCACCTATATAGGTTGTCCGTCTAGTGTTGGATAGGGAACCAACTCTTGGGATGTTTGAGCCATTTTTATCACCTTGAATGAAATAGTGATCTTCTCTTTTTGTGACTTTGAAGTTTGCCCACATGACACCATGTTAACGGAGGCAGACCCGTAGTTTTTGTCAAAGGTGATGACTCCATTTTTCCACATCTCGTTAATCTTCTCTCTCACAACAAAGCATTGATTTAGAGGATGCAAGACCATCTGGTGGTATGAACAATACTGGGGATCATTGGTTTTGCCAACATCTCCCGGTCTTTTAGGCTCAGGCAAGGTGAGTTTGCTATTTGCTAAGAGAGCCTCAAAGATTTCTTCAACATCTTCATCGAACGGGTATTTCTTCTCTACTCATTCTTTGAAGGCATCAGAGAGTTCAAGTCTTTTACATACAATTTTGTTTTCAGCTTTCTTTGGCTGCTGAGGAGCTTACTTGGTTTGCACATTAAGAACCTCCTTTTTCTTTGACTTTGAGGTTGTAATGGCGGTCGGCTCTTTCTTTGATGATTTCTGACTGTTGAGGTCTTTGATCACCGTTTCAGCCTCCATGGATGCTTCTAGGAGTTCTCCTAAGTTTTTTGATTTGTTGCCAATGATCATGGAGCGGATCCTTGCTCTCATGTTGTTACGCATATGTCGACTAGCGACACTTATGGCAGTATATCTGAGAACTTGTACGCCATAGCCTTCCACTTGTAAATGAAGTTGTATGTTGACTCATTCTCTCCTTGTTTTAGGCTGCCAAGCTGTGCCATAGTAACAGGATGATCCTCACCTTTGAAGTGGGTCAGGAAGCGTATCTCCAGCATGGCCCAGTTTTGGATGGAGTCCTCCTGCAGAGTGAAGTACCAATCAAAGGCTGTACCCTTTAGGGTACTTGCAAAGGGACGGATCTTGAGGGCATCTTGATCCGCGATAGCTCCCGTCAGGATCTTGAAGTGGATGAAATGCTGTCTGGCTGAACCTTTCCCCGTATATGTCTGGAGAGTAGGGTGTTTGAATTTTACAGGGAACGGAACCGAGTCCATCGATAAGGGATATGGCGGCTTGATCCCATTCTCCTTTAGTGTATCCTCTTCTTTTGCTTTGGCGAGGATATCGTCAACGTCCTTTTTGGTAAGGGCGCGAGACTCATTGTTTTCCACATTAGCCTCGTCATCTTGATGACTCGGAGGTGCTTGATTATTTTCTTGACACTGAAAAGCGAGAAGAAGATTTTCCATGAGAGTTTCGATCCTCTACTGACCTTGCTCCAATTGTTGGATGCGTGCGGTCGTCTAATCAGGAGGTGGATTGTGAGGTGGCTCAGAATTTGTAGCCAGGATGTTCATCCCTCGGGATTCGAACGAAGAAATCGTCCTAGTGACTGAGCTAGGGCTCATTCTTTTGGTAGAAGAGCTTGAGGAAGGGTTACTCCGATGTCCTTGGTTTGAAGGAGTAGAGGATTCTTCCAATTGTCTTCATGTCCGGGAGACGCTGCAAGTCACCGAACGTCTGTCATGAATTTTGGTTGTTGACTTCTGGCGTCTTTTGGTTTTACCAACCATATGGACAGCAACAACTTGGTCGAGTCTTTCTTTTTCGACCCATTTTTTAGAGACTTGAAGGGTAGAATGCTGGATTCTTTGCTTCTCTAGTCTCTTTTGTCAATATGCCGTGCGGCGACGTATACAACGAGTAATTTGAGCTTCAGTCAGTTCTAGCTGGGCTTTGGCGATAAAGGATGTAGTTCCCCGTGCGCAGCAGCCGAGCTTGTCTTCTTTGAAGCTAGGTATGGACAGGATCAATTTGAGGTATGTACGGCCCTTTTGCCTGTCGCAGTGAGGCTTTGAATTTCGCGAGTTCGACCCCGGTTGATATGAAGGGTCGACTCGCAGGAGTGCAGGCTTCAGCGGGTTTTTGCGGAGGTCTTACAATGCACGATTTGATTTTGGGCTTGTAGGAGCAAACCGGCTCATGCTGGGTTGATTTGTTCGTTTGGCGGAGGGTAGGTTTCTTTTCACGACCCCGGACCGAGACCCAGGCCCGCGACGCAAATGCATTGCATTATTAAAACGTACTGCCTGTCTTCCCACAAGTTTCCGCGGTGAGGATCCCAAGACACGAGTCGAGCTCACACAAATAGGTATGCGGAAGCGTGTAGCAAGACTAATCATACATATATAATATAATAAGATGTACATAAATAAGGTGCAAGAGAAATTATAATGCCGAGACTTGGTATCGAAAGAGAAATGTCAACATAGCAATCCTATCATGATTAAAGTTTCACCATTTAACAAAAGTATATTAATTCAAGTTACATATCCATGAGAGGCCAACAAAGGCCAATACGACAAAACGAAATCCCAAGAGATATTCCAAAACTAGGTGAACAAGCAATCAAGATCCCGCCCGGCGTCTAGATGACGTTGTCGGGTTGCCACTCATGTGCTGGGGGTGGCTCAATAGCCTCCTCCGGGCACTCCTCGTCAAACGCGATACCTCCTGCACCTGGACACCAAAATAAAATGCATCAAACACGACGGTTTGGCAAATAAACAATTTAGGCATGAATATGAAAAATAGTGCTAAAGCGGTTCAAGATTTAAGTATACGTTTCAAGTTTACGAAGCTAGCATGAATACTTATAATATCATGAAAAGATAAATCCACATTGAGCTCATCCTTTCTCTATCACGTAAAATGACAAGAGCAAGCACGTACAAAACACGACACGCAAGACATGATCCCACGCTACACAAGGTAACGGGGAGGTCGGCCGCGGAACCGCAAAGACACGCACGATGTGTAATATAATACACTACTAGTCTGCAGACAATCCACATGTTTAAGGACCCCCAGGTAGTGGATCAAGCTAAAAGGGTAGTCCAAGCTCAGTGGTATTCACTTATATCATGAATGCACAAAAACACGGCGATACACGTTCAAGAACACGACAAAACAAGAGGAAAATCATTTATCAAACACGACACGACAAGGCTAGCAAAATAGCATAGTATAAATGCTTAATGAACTTAAGAAATGATTCCCTTTTTTATTCTTGAAACACATCTTGAGGCGAACTTTTACTTGGAAATCAAACGAGAACACGATGATGTATGAAGCATCAAAACAAGAGTTCAAACATAAATCTATCAAGCATAGGCTAAGACCAATCTTTGACCCTTGTGGAATTGAAACCCAAATGTCGAAATTCTATATAGCTTGGTGCCCCCGAAGGTAAGATACATTTTGGAATTTCAAGTGCACAACATCAAATGAAGGTCTAAGGCATAGTCTAGTTTTCATCAAAATTCGGCTAGCTGGCGGTCACCTGGCGGCTAGCCGCACTGGGGTCTGACGGCTTGCTGCTAGCTGACCGCTGGGTCAAAACAGGGAAACACATCTCTCGGAAAAAGTAGCCGAAATGGCTCACGGTTATCTGGCGGCTAGCCGTGAGCTGACCGTGAGGTCACCATAGACCTGGGCAGATTTTTGCAAGCTACTGGAAAAGTAACCACCCAATGCGGTTGGCTGGCGGCTAGCCACTGTGGAAAATGCGGTTAGCCGCTGGCTTACCTCCAGGCTCGGGCTGGGCGAATTTCAAGTCAGAAATTGCATTTTCTTTCCTTCTTTACTTTCACACTTGAACCACCTGCACTCCCCAAGCCTACATGCTTTCCAAGGGATGATTTTCACACAAATATCCACTCACATTTCAATCAAAACTTCAAATTCACTAAACCATTCACATTCAAATCATGTATTTAATAACTTGTAAAGCATTCAATTGAAATACATGCTTCCATTCAAGGCAAAACTTCTAGATTAGATAGAGTAATTAGTAACCATGCTTGTAAAGATTAAACAAACTAAAAGAGATTAGTAACATGAAAGAAATGATAAGCTTGATAATAAAACAACATTTCTCAAGGTAAAATACCCAAAACTTACAATGCACTATGAAGGACTAAAATGTTTACTTGCCTTAGTCCAATGTCAAGCAAAAACTCCACAAAATTCAACAAGAAGGGGAGATCCACGAAATCTATACAAAACCCCCAAAATAGAGCACACAAAAATCACTATTTTGGTCATTACAAACACCCATTTCGAAAATGGGTTTGAAAACATGGAAAAAAAGCTCCAAATGAGCTAAATGAACATCAAATGAAAGAATGAAGAAGAGTTCTAACCTTAAGCTAGCTGAACAAGAAGAAGAGAGCTTGAAGATGATGAATAGTAAAAGGGATTGGCTCCAAAAACGTCCTAAATGAAGCTTGAGAAGAAAGAAAGAGATTGGTAGTCTTGGATCTTGATTTGGGACACTCTAGCTAGATGATTCAAGGAGGAAAAGGTCAAGAAGAAAGCTTCTTCACTCTCTTGCTCTATGTCATGAACGGTTGCAGGAAATGGGAAGGAGAATGGAGGAGAGAGAATTGGAGGGCTTATATAGTGTCTGGGAAGTGGGTCCCAAAGCAGTTGAACTATAAACGATTAAAACATGGTCTTGTGGACCCCGGATGAAGTCGACGAAGAAGAACAAAACGATCGTCGAAAAATCCAGTTTCGGAAAAGTATAATTTTGACATAGTTTCACGACTTTGAAAATTGTGCCCAAATTTAGCATGAAAAGACAGATTTACCGTCTTGGGCCAAAACTTGGGTTTCTGGGCCTCAAATACATGCAGGCTAAAAATGAAAGTTGTCACAAATAATAAAACCATTCAAGAGAATTAAAAATCACGATCAAACAAAATATCTAGAACGAAAACCCACTCTTACACATGTACTCAGGACGTCCCTTGGAAAGGACACGAGATGGGATTTTCTTTTTGAATGGTTAAGATTGGATTCATAAAAGAGAGCAGATGGTATTCCAATCCGAACACAGGCTCAAACATTTCTGCGAGCACTGAGTTCGAAAGGGAAGGAACCAGAATTTCTCGAATCTGAACCCAAAAGTGACGGAAGTTTTCTTTTTTTGAAAGGTCAAGATTGAATTCATCAAAGAGAGAAAACGGTGTTCCAATCCGAACATAGGCTTAAACATTTCTGCGAGCACTAAATTCGAAAAGGAAAGAACCAAGATTTCTCAAATCTAAACTCAAAAGTGACAGGAGTTTTTTTTTTTTTAAGGTATTTTTTTTAAGATTTATTTTTCAAGAGTGCACATAGGTTTCCAATTCTGTCTTATGAAACCTTAGTAGATAGATCAGCCCCAGGTAAGGGTAGGATTCCTTAATGAACCCGTTTGGAGGACCCTTACCTCGAATAGTCTAACTACCTCCACACTCTGGACGAGGCTTTTCTTAGATCCAATTTGGTCAAAGAACGCAATTGGTGCAACCTTAGTGTTTTTTAAACCTTTTTCTTTTTAAAGATTTCTAATGGACTCATCAAAGAGAGCGAATGGCCCCTCCAAATCCAAACGCTGGCTACAAAAAATATCCGTGAGCCATCGTCCGAAAAGGAAGAAACCAAAGTTTCTCAAATTTGAATCCAAAAGATAGAAAACTGATTTTTTTTTAAAGAGTTTGAAATGAGAGATTTTTTTTTTGTTTTTGAAAATCCCTATCGGACTCATCAAAGAGAAAAGATGGCCCATTCCCTGATATGAACAATAGCTACAAACATTTTTGTGAGCTATCAAGTTCGAAGAGGAGAGGATCAAAGTTTCTAAAAATTGAATCCAAGAAAGAGAAATCAGATTTTTTTTTTTTTTTTTTTTTTGCGAAATGAGAAAGAATGAACGAAATCCCATCTCAAGTTTTTTTAGATGCAACAAACATAGGCCACCAACATAGGCCACCAACTAGAAAGGAGCAAAGGAATCGAAGCATCACGTTCTCAAATGAACGGTCCCACCAGGTGTGCCAACTTGATGGACCCGGCTTTCGTCCTCTCCTTCCGCCCCGAGGCTGCCGGGGTCCGGCGAAGGAGAAAAGCGAGTAAATTTTGTACGGGTATGCCAAATTTTCTATTCTACTTGGAATTTGATGTGGTGATCCGGAGATTCACCTTCATAAGTAGAAAGGAAATCAATCTTTTTTCTAACTTTTCAAATTGCATAATTATTTAGAAAAAGAGAGAAGTTTTTATATGAATGCCGTATGAGGTGATTTTTTTTTGTTTGTTTGCCGTGAAAGGCGATTTTGTGCCGTGAAAAGCGGTTTTGCCTTGAAAGGCCATTTTTGTGCCGTGAAAAGCAGTTTACAAATCTCATCAATAATGAAAGACAAGAATTGTGATTTTTTTTTGTCTCTTTAAAAAATACAAGATACAATAGAAAAGTAAGAAAATGAATCTAGCCTCTCAGGAGATTGTGGGGACTCGATCAGATCGATGATCGCAAGTCATGTATGGACTTCGCCATCGTCCTTCAAATGAGCACGCATGATGCTTTGATTCTTTTGGCTTGGCTCTAACCTTAGATTTTTAGAGGATAAAGACCAAGGGGAGGTCCTATATCCAATAAAAATACCGAGCAAACGGGCTGAAAAGCCGCGTTTGGGCTATGTTGGATAGAAGGAGGACCTTGGGGGGTGGCCCCCCAAGGGACTTTGATCACCTTGTGGCGTTGCAGCAGAGTTTCTTCAGGATTTTCTGGCTCTCTGTGTGTCAGTAAAGCCCTCTGTGTGTGAAATGCTCTTGGATTTCCAGATCGATCTGGATTTCTTGGAATGACCCCCTTTTATAGGCTTTTGGTAGCCATGGGATGGTTTACGAGCATTGATGGCATTGATGCTCTATGATGGGAGGAGTTACAAGTTTTTATTTCTTGATTTGGTAACTCTTTTTTCTTAGCTTGTGATTAGCCAATGGAGAATGATGGGCATTTAATCACCTTTAATCTCCATGATAAGGGGAGTTTCACAACTTCAATGTCATGATTTCTTGGACTTGTAACTCCCATTTGCTTGATTCTGATTGGGCCATCCGAAATTATGAGTTAATGACTACATTAAGTTGTCATAAAACAAGTCAATTAACATCATTAAGTGGTCGCCAGGGCATTTGAAGACTCACGGGCCGTACCGCTTCTTTTGGAATTCTTCTTGTGACGATCGCCGATTGATCCACGTGTTGTTTGATGTCAGATGGCAATGTAACTTCAGACATTGATTGTTGCCAGTGGGCCAGTGACATCTGTCTTGTCGATTTCCAGATCGGTCGGATAGAAAGTGTACTTTCCTGGTCAGCCGGTTGGCGATCTTGGAGCGATCAATGATGATTTCATGCTCTTGACAGCGGATCCGAAATGTTGGCGAAGAATAGTCGATTCCAAGCATCAAGAATTGGATTTTCGGAAAATCACATGGGATAAAACTCTCGAAACTCGAAAAGGATCGGAAAATGGGCCACCCGGCAGAAATCCGGCGACCCAGATTTGCATGGTCGCCGGCGACCTTGGGGCAAGGCCGTCGGTGACCATAGGGGGTTTTCCCCTTTTGGTCTCCGTTTTTCCGCCGTTTCTCAGATTTTTTAATTCCTTCTTTTCTTCTGTATTTTTCTTGAATTTTTTACTCATTTATTGAATTGATTTTTCTGAAGAAAACTTGACGAGAAGCCGCGCAAACCGGAGCACAAAGTTTCCTATTTTTTTGGAAAAGCCGAAGACTTTGTAGCCAATTTTCCGTCAAGATTTGAAACTAGGTCAAACGATGTCGGAATGACCCGAAATTTGAGGTGAAACCTCTTGAGCAGTGGATAGGACCAACCATGGGCTTTTATTTGAGTTTTGAAGCCGTTTGGGGTCCCGTCGCTGCTAGACTTGATTTTGTCACGAGGAAGATGTCGCGCTTTGATGTATGGTCAACCGATGTCTGATTGTCTTGAAATTTGACGGGGAGCCTATTGGAGTCATTTTGAGACGATCCATTAGCTCCGGTTTGGATGTCATGGTCCCAGGGTACTCCGCCGCCAAGAGGCTTGATTTTGTTTTGGAGCGTCAAAGTCGGGTCAAACGTCGTCAAATGACCTGAAATTCGACGTGCAGTGCTTTGGGAGCATGTTGAAGCCACTCATGTGCTTTGTTTGATGAGTGATGGCCTCGGTGGTTCTCGTCGTTGAGAGGCTTGATTTTACTGCTCGAGGGTTGATGGAGGGTCAAACATTGTTGGTTTGACTTGAAATTTGACATGGAGCCTTTCGGGGGTATTTTGGAACCATCCATAGGCTCTGATCGAAGTTTTGATGTCTTCGACACTGTCGCCGCTGGGAGCGCCTGTTTAGCTGTCAGAGGAGTGAAGTTAGGCCAAATGATGTTGGAATGGCCCGAAACTTCATGTGTACCCCTCTTTTGACAGTTTTGAAGGATCTTGCAGTTTTTGTTCGATTCTGACAAGATCTGATGCTTGAAGTAGCATTGCCTATTTGTAGTAGGATGCAGCTTCATGTGGCTTCTTGATGTTGAGGAGGCAAGGTGACTTTTTTGGTGTCAACATGCTCTAGGGGTTGTGCTTGGCCAAAGAGTAGGAAAGCTCCCACATGTGATTTACTACGCATCCAAAACTCTAAATGATGTATAGTTGAACTATTCTACTACTGAGAAGGAATTTCTTGCTGTAAGTTTTGTACTAGAAAAATTCAGATCTTACCTTGTTGGGTCTAAGGTAATAATCTACACAGACCATGCAGCATTGAAGTATCTACTGAACAAGAAAGATGCAAAGCCAAGGCTAATCAGATGGGTATTGTTACTACAAGAATTTGACCTTAAGATCAGAGATAAGAAGGGCAATGAGAATGTAGTGGCAGACCACTTATCCAGATTGTTGAATGAGGAAGCAAGCAGGGGCAACGAAATCCCACTCAATGAATATTTTCCAGATGAGCAGTTATTTCATATTACAAAGCTTCCGTGGTTTGCAGACTTGGTGAATTTCAAGGTTTGTGGTGAGTTCCCCATGCATTTTACTAATCAGGACAAGAAGCGGTTAGTGCACCTGGCACGTTTCTATTACTGGGATGACCCATATTTGTTTGAGTACTGCTCAGATCAAATCATCAGAAGATGTGAACCAGAAAAAGAAGTTCAGAGCATCTTAGCACATTGCCACAACAAGGCGTCTGGAGGACACTTTGGAGGGAAGAAGACAGCTGCTAATGTACTTCAATCTGGTTTCTTTTGGCCCTCTATATTTAAAGATGCACATGTTTTTGTGCCAGTTGTTATAGGTGCCAAAGAATGGGGAACATTTCCTCAAGGAATCAAATGCCACTGAAAGGCATACAAGAGGTGGAATTATTCGACGTGTGGGGGATTGATTTTATGGGACCTTTCCCATTATCCTATGGTTATCTCTATATTCTGGTCGGACTCGACTATGTATCCAAGTTGGTGGAGGCTATTCCAAGTAAGACAAATGACCACAAGGTGGTTTTGGAATATCTGAAGAACATGATATTTGCCAAATTTGGGACACCTAGAGCAATCATCAGTGATGGTGGCAGTCACTTCAAGAACAGATCCTTTGAAGCATTAATGAAGAAATATGGGATAACTCACAAGATAACAACTCCATACCATCCTCAGACAAGTGGCCAGGTTGAAGTGAGTAATAGAGAAATTAAGCAGATATTAGAGAAGACAATGCAGCCCAACAGGAAAGATTGGTATTTAAGGTTGAATGATGCACTTTGGGCATATAGGATAGCCTAGAAGACTCCTATAGGCATGTCTCCTTATCGGTTGGTCTATGAGAAAGTATGTCATCAACCAGTGGAATTAGAGCACAGGACATTTCGGGCGATCAAAAAGTTTAATTTTGATATGAATGAGGCCGGTGAGAAGAGGAAGTTACAACTGAATAAGCTTCGGGAGCTACAATATGAAGCATATGAGAATGCCAAGCTGTATAAAGAGAGGACTAAAGTGTTCCATGATAAGAAGCTAGTGAGGAAGACATTTGCGGTAGGACAGAAGGTATTACTCTTCCATTCAAGACTCAAATTATTTCCATCGAAGTTGAAGTCCAGATGATGTGGCCCCTTTGAAGTCACTCAGGTTTTTGAGCATGGAGCTATTGAGATCTATAATCCCAAGAATAGTAACAAGTTCAAAGTCAATGGACATCGACTCAAGCCCTATTAGGAGCAGAATTTTGACAAGGATGTGGATGTGATTACATTCACAGATCTTTCTTCCACTTGATAGAGAAGCACAGTCTGGCTGAAGACTATAAAGCAAGCACTACTGGGAGGTAGCCCAGATCTTTGCAAGGAAACGTTAAAGATTGCAATACAAAGCTGGCGATGTACTCCATAACCAGCCGAGTTCTTTTACCATTTTCCTTGTCTTTCTATTTATTTTTCTATTATGTTTTTAGTGTTTCCTTCTTCCTTTATTTTACAATATTGCAGACAATGTTTAGTTTTAGTTTGGGGGAAGAGTCTTAGTTAGGATAGAGTCAATTAAAAAAATTTCGAAAATCACAAAAATATTTGTTTGTTTCTCTTTGAGTCATAGTTCCTTCCTACCACAATGATGAGAAATGATGATTTGTTTTGCATGGTTCATTGAACTTAATTATACTGGTTCTTTATATTATTCAATTACCGTAAATCTTGTTTAACCATGTTTGAGCTATCACTGTGTGGATTACAATGCTGATATGGTTGAGGTTGAAAGCTCTTGCATAATTGAATGATTAAATGCTTTTGGTGGAAACATGTATAACCTAGGGAGCTTTGAGCCTAAATGCCTATTCTTGAGAGGGTTATATGATGAGTGATTTGATCTTTCATTTCTTGATCTATTTGATGCAGTTGATTTCATTATCATTCTTTGATCACATGTTCTGAATTTTATATAGAATAACATGCTAGAACTCTCATTTTTTATCCGATCGAGGCATATTTAGACTACACAAACCATAGGATATGATTTTAGGCCATGTTTGACTAGTTTGTGCTTTTTTATCCATTCCCTTTGATGTTTATCACTAGTTATCAATGTTGAGCCTTAATTAAGCCAATTCTTGCACCTATACCAACCCCTAAGTTTGGGGGAGTTACCTTACCGTATGTATAGTCTTACCTTATATAAGGAAGTATAAAGATGAATTCAGGGTTCACTACAAAATGTGGGCAAGGCTAGAGAAAAAGAAAATAAAAGAAAGGTTGCCGCTACCCTGCCACTCCATAGTTTCAGTTATGCTTTCAAAAAAAAAAAAAAAAAAAGAAGAAAAAAAAACAGAAAAAAATAAAAAAGAAAAAGAAAAAAAATAAGAAAAAAAAGAGAATACTACAATAAGGAGGGTATATGTGTGACTCAAGAAGGTGGAAATTCAAAATGCAAGCCTTAGCCGCTAAAATCATAATTGTATAAAGGAACCAGAAGTGTGATTCTATGCAAATTCCTTAGATCTTGTTATCCATTTCCTCTCATTCTTAAACCTTCACCTTGGCCCCATGATAACCCATGTGTAAAAGTCCTAATTGATCCTAGGTGAAGTGTAGTCCCAGTGTGGAGATGAGTTGGAATGGGAGCCTATGGTGTATGATTTCACTTCAAGCATGTGGTATTTTTCATGAGAGCATTGTCTGTTCATTCTTAGACAACTATTGAGTGTTTTATTGTGAGTGTATCTATGGTGAGGATTGCGGTTAAACTAATATGCAAATGATTGTTTGGTTGTGTGAAAGCCTAAACTAGAAGTTATGTTGGTATTGTTTTACACATGACCCTTTGAGCATGTGGATGTGAGCTAACTTATAAATTGGGTAATCTTTAGAACTGGTTGAGACTCTTGTTTCTTTGAATCATGTATGGATCAGACATCTCTGAGACTAATGGGATTCATACTTTAGTGTTTCAAATTTTTTACGTGTTTATTTTTTTATTGTTTTGCTCGAGGACTAGCAAAAGGTAAGTTTGGGGGAATTTGCTAAGTGCTTAATTGTTTGTAATTAGAGCCATAATATTTGATTTATCTTATGCTAGTTATAGTTATTTTATTTGATTTTACATATTCTTTGTTGATTTTTATGCAAAGGTAAAAAGGAGCAAAAAGAGAGGAATAAATGAAGAGAGCGATGGGTGTGAATCATCACGTAGGACCAAGGTGGGTCCCATCCAAGCTATTACATATTTCAAGATTACTTTCTAGTTCTTTGGACAACTTAGAATTCAAATCAAAGAAGGAAAGTGTTGGAGACTCATGTCATAAATCAAAAAGGAAAGAGAAGGAAAGAAGAAAAAGAAGACAACTCCAAAGTGTGTCGCACACCCAAGGGGGGTGCTAAAGGTAGAATTTCAGAATTTAGGAATTCCTATTCAAGTTAAAAGAGGAATTCAAGAATGGAGAAAAAACAAGGAGAAAAAGAAGGAAAGTTAAAGGAAGTTTTCAAGCCAAGATAGAAGTCGAAAAATAGGGGTCCCACACTCTCGTTGCACACACCATATGGCCCACTTTTATTCTCAAGTTTCAGATTTAATTCCTTGCAATTAAAATTCAGATTGGTGGGCCACATGTGAGGAACTTTCTATAAAATACAAGTAGGATCAAATTTAGAAAGTCTTGTTTATTAAGAAAGAAGACTCCTATTCTATTCTAATTAAGAAACAGAATTATAAATAAAGTTGGAGATCTATTTCCACAAGGGAATTAAGTACTAAGAGGCTGTTGCAAGACTTATGAAGGGCATATGAACAGTGCATGTCCAGCCACTAATTGAGCCATCATCCAGCAACAAGCTATCATAAAAACCAGCCATCATCATCCCATAAACCCTATTTCCCTACAGCCACCTTTGGAGCATTCTTTGGAGCATCTTGGAGAGCTTTTGAAGCGAGGAAAAGGGGAAAAAGCTACTGGCAGAATTCTTCTTCTTCTTCAATATTCAGAGCTCTTCTTAATTATGGATTTATTTTCAATTACAGACATGAGTAACTAATTTTTTAGGGCTAGGGTGTAGTTGAAACCTTAGCCTAGTCTATATAGTCTCTTTTGGCATCTTTTAATTCAGATTTCAATTTTATTAGTTGAGATTCTAAACCATGTTTTTCATTGATGAGTTGTGTATATGCCATGTAACTATGTGATGTTCAATTAATTTTACGAGTAGCTAACTTAATTTTGATTGATCTTGATATTAAGCATCTAGGGTTTAGAACCATGAATAATCTAAGCATATGTCATGCTTAGACTCATGCATTTATCTTTTCCATTATTTTTATGCATTATGTTTGTTTTGACTAGGACATATGCCATGCTTAGTTTTTGCTTCATAATGAACAATTCATGTAGTATGCCACTTATGAATTAGGTTTAGGGGAATAATAATCTAGATACATATGCCATGGTCTAGATTGATAGATGTCACTAAAAAAATCTGATTTTTTATTAAAAGATAATAAGGGACATGCATAGGATTGTTTAGGAGAGTAGATGAAACCCTAGTTCATTCATTATCATTGTTTTCAATTCTAATATTAGTTGTGTGTTTTAGATTAATCTCCATTTAGCTTTTGATAGTTTAATTTATTGTTTTTAGTAGTTTAACTTAACCTTTCATCATTCAATTATTTCTTTTAATATTCTAATTTTTAGTTGCTTTTGACATTGTTTTATCCAAGTTTTCGTGGGATCGACCTTGTACTTACAATTCACTACACTATATAGTGATCTTGTGCACTTGCAAGTTTTAATTGTGTGCATACTAGTAGCTTATTTTTAAGTTTCTTGGTGTATACCACCAATCTTTGTGAAACCTGAGGAAATATAGTTCGCAAGTTAATATCAGAGAACAACATTGCCTTCCCAACCGAATGCTGATTAAATTTGTATTGCCTTTTCTGAGAATCCAGATGGTTAACTATCTATGTTTTTTTACCAATCTTTGTCAAACAAATTTTCACTTTGCATGTTTAGGGTACATTGGACTCCAAATTCCTGTGATAAAACTATACTTCGGTATGATGATGTCATAAAGTTGGATTTTGTAACCCATGTTGATGGTATTATACCACCAGATCACTTCCACATTTGCAGTTGAATTGACATGTTGTATAGTAGTTACAAACTCCACTACTATATACTTGTGAAATGGAATTAATCCTATTTTTTTTTTCTTAGCTTGAAGTTGATGCCTATTGATTCTGCTACAAGTCTTATAGGCACGTCCAACCAACTAGTAGATCATACAAAATGCAAATAGGTAAGCTCATATTTGACTGAGATTGTTGATCTTCATTTGTGTTGAGTTTTTCATTTGTGTAGTATTTGACAGAGATATTACTCAAGTTTCACACCCATCTCTAATTTCTTAGATGATGGACCCGAAAGAAATCTTCCGTCCTCTCCTTCCGCACCCTGGGGGCTGACCTGGGTCTCGGCAGAGGAGGGAAAATCTCGGGCATCAACATTTTTTGTACGGGTATGCCAGATTTACTTTCTACTTGGAATTTGGAATGGTGATAATCCGGAGATTCACCTTCACAAGTGGAAAGGAAATCAATCCTTTTTTTTAGCCTTTTACATTGCATTAATATTAAGAAAAGAGACAAGTTTGTTTTTTGAGAATGCCGTAGGAGGCGTTTTTGTTTGTTTGCCGTGAAAGGCGATTTTGCCATGAAAGGCGATTTTACAAAACTCATCAAATGTGAAAGACAAGAATTGTGATTTCTTTTTGTCTCTTTAAGAAATACAAACTACAATAGAAAAGTAAGAAAAGGGATCTAACTTCTTAGGAGATTGTGGGGACACGTTGAGATCGACGGTCGCAAGTCATGTATGGACTTCGCCATCGTCCTTCAAATGAGAACATGTGATGCTTTGATTCTTTGGCTTGGCTCCTAACCTCTGTTTTTTAAAGGACAAGGACCAAGAGAAGGTCCTATCTCCAATGAAAAACTGAGTAAACGGGCTGAAAAGCCGCGTTTAGGCCATGTTGGAGAAGGAGGTGACCTTGGGGGGGTGGCCCCCCAAGGGACGTTGATCACCGTGTGGTGTTCTTTGCAGCAGAGCAGCAGGACTTCATCTAGATTTCTTTGGGAGAAGTGCAGAATTTCAAGTCGATAGATGTCGATGATCTTTTCTCTCTTGGGAATGGATCTCCTTTTATAAGCTTTTGGTAGCCATGGGGTGGTTATGGGCATTGATAGCCATGATGAGAGCATTGATGAGGAGTTACAAATTGATTTTGTAACTCCTTTTTCATGGCTTGTGATTGGCCGATGAAGGTAGTGGGCTTTTAATTGCCTTTATGCTTCATGATGATGGGAGTTTCATGGGTTTAATGCCATGATTGGTTGGTTTTGTAACTCCCAAATGCTTGAATCTGATTGGGCCGTCCAAAATAATGAGTTAATGGCCGCATTAAGTTGTCATAAACGGGTCAATTAACGTCATTAAGTGGTCACCAAGGCATGTGAAGAGTCGCGGGCCACGCTGCGCCTTTTAAGATTCTTCTTGCGATCATCACAGGTGGATCCACGCATTGTTTGATGTCGAATAACAGTGCAATCTCAAACATTGATTGATGTTGGTGGGCCGGTGACATCTGTCTTGTCGATTTCACGATCGGTCGGACAGAAAGTGCACTTTCTTGGTCAGTCGGTTGGCAATCTTGGAACGATCGGTGATGATTTCATGCTTTTGACGGCGGATCCAAGATGTCGACGAAGATCAATTGTTTTCAAGCATCAAACATTGGATTTTCAGAAAATCACAGAGGCAGGAACACACGAAACGCGAAAAGGATCGAAAATCGGGCATTTTGGTTGAGAATCAGGCGACCCGGATTTGCAGGGTCGCCGGCGACCTTAGGGTTTTGGCCCATTTGGTTGCCGAGCGTCGTTTTCGGCCTTTTTTCCGTCTTTTTCGTTCCTTCTTTCTTCTATATTTTTCTTGACAGTTTTCCTCAATTATTGACTTGATTTTCTTGGAGAAAACTTGACGAGAACCCACACGAAATCGGAGCACAAAGTTTCCCATTTTTCGGGAAAGCCGAAGACTTTGTAGCCGATTTTCCGTCAAGAGTCGAAACTAGGTCAAACGATGTCGAAATGACCTGAAAATTGAGGTGTAGCTTCTTGAGCAGTGGATAGGACCAACCATGGGCATTTATTTGAGTTTTGAAGCCGTTTGGGCTCCCATCGATGCTTCACTTGATTTTGTTGCGGGGAAAATGCCGAGCTTTGATATGTGGTCAAACGATGTCCGATTGACATGAAATTTGACAGGGAGCCTATTGGAGTCATTTTGGGACGTTCCATCAGCTTCGTTTTGGATGTCATGGTCTCGGGTTGCTCCGCCGCCGGTAGGCTTGATTTTCTCTCGGAGCATCGAAACTTGGTCAAACGTTGTCGGAATGACCTGAAATTTGACGAGGAGCCTATTGGAGTCATTTTGAGACGTTCCATCAGCTCCATTTTGGATGTCATGGTCCCAGGTTACTCCGCCGCTGGTAGGCTTGATTTTCTCTCGGAGCGTCGAAACCTGGTCAAACGTTGTCAGAATGACCTGAAAGTTGACGTACAGCCTTTTGGAAGCATGTTGAAGCCACTCATGTATTTTGTTTGATAAGTGAAGGCTTCGATGGTTTTCTCCACCGGGAGGCTTGATTTTGCTGTTCGAACATTGATGGAGGGTCAAACATTGTCGGTTTGACTTGAAATTTGGCATAGAGCCCTTTGGAGACATTCTGGAGTCATCCGTAGGCTCTGATCAAAGTTTTGACGTCTTTGATGATGTCTCCGCCGGGAATGCTTGTTTAGCTGTCGGAGCAGTGAAGTTAGGCCAAACGATGTCGGAATGGCCCAAAACCTCAGGTGTACCCCTCTTTTGGCTGCCTTGAAGGATCTCTCAATTTCTGTCTGATTCTGATAAGATCTGATGCTTGAAGTAGTTTTGCCTGTTTTGTAGCAGGATGCAGCTTCACGAGGCTTCTTGATGTTGAGGAGACATAGTGACTTTTTTGGGGTCAACAAATGCCCCCTCGAGGTACAGCGACGAGTAGCTTTTTGGAGTCGATGTGCCTCGAAGAGAAACTTGGAGGAGAGATTCCAGCTTGACCAAGAGTCTTGAGCTTCTTTTTTTTTTCTGATTAGCCTTCTGAGTTTCCGGGGGAGTTTTATGGTGGTGAGAGGGATCACACACCATCTCAAGGCAAAGTTTTGAAAATGACATGAGGTATTTGGATTTGGTTTTTGACCTTGTGACCTAACAAGCTGTATGTGGCAAGTTAGGGGGTCAGGGTTTGATTTTGATTTTGACCTTGTGACCCAACAAGCTGTATGTGGCAGGTTGGGGGGTCAGATTTGGGTTTTTGGTTTTGATTTGGTTTGGATTTTGATTTTGGTTTTGGTCTCGTGACCTAACAAGCTGTATGTGGCGAGCTAGGGGACCGGAATTTGATTTTGTGAAATGTCAATTTCAAGATTTTGGCTCAATTTGGTTCATGATGTTGGATGGTTTGATTTTTAGAAATTCATGAGGCTTTCTTTTCTCTTTTTTTTTTGAATGGTCCCATCAACTCAAAAGAGGCATGGGACTTTTTTGCTTTTTTTTTTTTTTTGACTCTTGGTAAGAGGAATATTTTGACTAATGCCACTTTTAGTGCCTAGGTGGTCAAACCTGGCTCATATGGGCTAACCCATTGCTTTGAAGATGGCCTAGATCTCATATGGTGTCATATTTGTAGAGAATATCTAAAAATATCTCTTTTGTGTAGAGAATATTTAAAAATATCCTTACTTGGAGAGAATTTCTCAAGTTTCCTTTTTGTGGAAAGATTTTCTTAAAATATCTCTCTTTTGGGAAAGTAACTAAATTTTAGCACTTACCTCCTTTCTTTTCTCCTTGTTTCCTCTTTTGGCTTGCTTTCTTCTATAAAAGTAAGAGGGTTATTTCTTTTGCTCCATTGCTTTCTTTTTGCAAGAAATCTTCAAAAGTGCTCTCCAAGATTAGAAGTGTTTTTTTCTTCTTCAAGGGTTCCAAGCTTTTCTTCTTCTTCTCCATCAATGGCTTCAAGTAAGTCTTCTTCCTCCACAAGAATCTCCATTGTAGAAGTAGCTTCTTCATTTTTTTCCTTCTCTTCTTCTTTTTCTTTTCTTTCTTTCTCCTTTTTTTTTCCAAGCACGTTTTCCCTTTTTTTTTTCGTGCTTCTTCTCTTTTTTTTTTTTTTTCCTTTTCATGGTTTTCTTTTTTTTTTTTCACTGTGTACTTTTCCCCTTTTTTTTTCTACATGCCGATTTCAGTTTTTTTTTTTTTTCTGTTTTGTTTTTTTTTTTTTTTTTTTTTGCACGCTGATTTTTTTTGTCAGCGTTTTTTTTTTTCCTTCTTTTTTTTTTGCTGTTTTGTTTTGATTTTTTTTTTTTGGCTGTACGGACATTGTGCCATGTGGCAGTGGGCCACGACCTGTGGGCCAGCAATTTTTTTTTTTTTTTTGCTGAGATTTTTTTCCCTTCTTTTTCTTTTCTTTGTTTGCTCACCATGATAATGAGGCTATGCAATTTCAATATGTATGCATTTTCTTCTTTTTTTTATGCATCAAGATAGAAGGCTAGAGTCTTTAGGTCAAGCCAACATGATTTTTGACTTGGACAAAGTTTGATTGGTTTTGACCAAATTGGGTTGGAATTGGTCAGACTTTGGTCAAGGTTTTCCTAGCATCTAATGCATGATGATATTTTTTTATGCATGATTTTGTAAATGGATTTGGAAGTATGATGATGCATACCTGAAAATCTTTTGCAAGTATCGGGATTTTGAGCTCACAGCGATGTTGAGCTCTTTCTCGGTCTTGCTGGATTTTGAGGAAGTTTGCAATTTTCAGATTCTGAAGCTCGCAGCAATGTTGAGCTCTTTTCCAGATTTTGTTGAAGTTTGATGAGATTGGCTTGTTCTCGCAGCGATGTTGAGTTCGGACACTCTTTGAGAATTCTCCACTGACTATGAGCTCGCAGCGATGTCGAGCTCATCTTCAGGTTTCCTGCCTTTTTCGGAGTATTTTCCTTTTCTTCGGAATTGCCCCGGAACCATGTCAAAATTTTGGTAGGATTTTTGTAGCAGAATTCTGTCATTTTGATGTTGATTGATCTTTTCTCTTCCATCTTTTGCAGGTAGTTCTTCTAGAACGAACAAAGGTAAAGGTCCTGTTACAGACACACATCGTCGGTCTGCTAGATCTTCCAATGCGGCCGTTCAGCAGGCTTGGGAGAAGGTCCAATTTGTTGAGAAGAACTTGGAAGAGTGCGATTCCCTCAATCGTGATGAGATGAGACAGCGATTGATCGCTCTCAAAGATCATGGTAAGCAGCCGTCCTTGGGTTACGGACGATCAAAGCGTTGTGCTCAAGCCTACCTTCTTCTTCAGTGATGCAGTCCCCGATGACTTGACATACCAAAGGAGATATTTTCAGTTCTCTTACACAGCAAATGGTGAGGAGAGAACTATTTTCACCCGGTCGACTTTCGATCGGACCATCTCGATCCTGAACCTTTCTCCCACGTGCCCTAAGAGGGAAGATCCTCCGAGCTGGGTGAAGAGGACCAGTGTGATCAAGGCCGAGATTTTTGTTGGCCGCCCTTCCGGTTTTGCAGAGAAGCCACCTGTCCGTATGGACATGTTGATGCCAGCCAGTGGCTACCAAGGTTCTGATCATCCATCGGTTGATTTGAGACCGGTGGGCCTTGGTGTTTTTCGGGGTGACGGCAGCAATTGGGTGAAGCCTTTTCGACTTCGTGGCCGTTTCAGTGCTGACTCGAGCTGGGAGTCATGTACTGATCACACCTTGAGGATTGGCGAGGCCGTTCTGCGGGAGGCCGAAATTTTTGATGCGGTTCGCGCTTTTCGGCAAACCGTTGTTTTCTCCGATGAGGCTTTCATGGCCATGCTGGAGTCATTCCTTCCACAAACCAACACCTTCATTGTGACGAATGGTGAGATTGGTTTTTCTATGAAGGAACTGAGCGCCATCACCGGATTGCCTATCCTCGGCAAACTCTACGAGGAGTTTATGCCTATTGACGGCGTTCTTGAGGAGCAGTCTGAGGAGTTCAGGCTTGTATACTTTCAGCTCGTCGCCTTCTATGATTTTTTTAAGGAGAAGGAGGGCTCGAAAGTTAGATGCAGCAATTGGAGAAGTTGCAGCTCCAACTTTTTTGACAGCGGGGATTCTTCTGATGGCATGCCCAAGATGCTAGGGCTAAAGCATCAAATTTGAAGAAGATCGCTGCTATGCGAGAAGAATTAAAGAAGTTCTTCGCAAGCACGGATGCCATTTGTCCTGACATTGCGTTGCGGAGAGATCTCGCTGTTTACCTCACTTACTGGCTAGGTGAGGCTGTTTTTGCTGGAGGAGATGGAACGCACATCAGGCCGCACTGTATTTTTCCGGCTTGTCAGATGGCGTTTGGAGAGCGGCTGGCTTTGGTACCTGCTCTTTACTCCTATTTGTGTACCGAACTTTAGGCTGCTGCTTTCCTGGTTCGGCTTGGGCTTCCCACGAACAAGGTATTTTCTGCCCACATCTTCTATTCGTGGTATGTGTACCACTGTCCTAGCTTCCATTGTTTGGGAGTTGCACAGGACGAAGATCCCTTTATGATTCGTTTGGCTAGAGGGACAGCCGTTCCCGAATCACTTTTATCTGCCCGTTTGAGGATCCGACGATTTAGGGACGTCGAGATTGGGCAGTCTTCAGTGAAGCTTTCTCCGGGTTTGCGGAAAAAGGCTTTTGACTTTGGTGTCTCCCGTGATTCGACTAGGGCAGGGTCGGGAAGACACTAAGCTTTTCAACATACGGGTTGGTACGATGGTGTACCGCAGACATCTTTTCTTCGATATACAACCGTATATCCCTTCGCATTTTGCATTGCAGATTGGCTTCTCTCAAGGCATTGTTGGAGCGCCTTCGAGCATGGTGAAGCGTTTTGGAGGTTTGCAAGATGGGAGAAATGCATGGGCTTTTTATAGCGCTGAGGACACTACTGCTATGATTTCCTATCCTGAGCTGGCCACCTTCCGGACTGCTGGCTTCACGTCCTGGTTCATAGAGAGCTTCTCAGTGTACCGGGGGCTTTCCAAGAAAGAGCTCGATGTCAAGCAATCTCCTGGGAAAGGTCTTGGCAAATCGGATAGTGTCCGTCGGGAGGAAGTTTTGGCCTTCCTTTTTGGAGAGAAGCATAAGATAGGCTTTCTCAATGAGCAGGACGTCATCAGATCAGGAGCTGCACAAGGGATTCCTGGTGAGGTCTTGAGACAGCTGGAGGAGGAGGAGGCCGAGATCGATGCTATGATACAGGCAGAGCATATGAAGGCTTCCATGGAGTCTATTGAGAAAAGTAGACCATCCAGTGAGGACTCTAGCGAGAGGCCTGATGTTGATAGTGGGGCAGGACCGTCGAGCAGATTGACCCGCCGAGGCAAGAGGAGGAGAGGACAACGCCGTAACATGAGATGGCACGATAGTCCTTCTGATGTTGAAGTTCCTCTCACCATTGCTGAGGAGGTGTCTGAAGATGCTGACGAGCCTCCGGGGAAAAGAAGCAGAGAAGAGGAGACAGCTGGTATGATCCTCTTTCTTTCTTTTGTTTCTTCTTTTCTCTTGTAAGAGATTTTTTTGTTTGTAATCCGCTACTTTCTTTCTTTTGGCAGAGGACGATGACCTGGTGAAGCTCAAGGTTCCGGCCGATGAGGCAATGACGGATCCAGTCGTGGCATCTGAGGAAGAGCCCAGGGACTCTGGAGTGATTCCAGAACTTTCACCTGGTATGATTGCTTTGGCTTCTTTTTTCCTTCTTTTTTTGTTTGTGCTGGTCATTTGCTAACATGTAGCTTTTGTTTTCTTGACTTGCCAGAGGATTCTGACGATTTCGAGCCATCCATGGACGCAACTTTTGATGATGCTTCGGATCCGCTCAGAGAGGCAAAGAGTACTCACCAGTCGTCGAAGCAGGTGTTTTTTGCAATAATAATCTTGATATATTTTTGACAAGATTATATTCATACCTTTTGTCTTTTCCTTGACAGATTGTGAAGCAGCAGGAGAGATTCCTCCGTCTTCTTTAGAGCCAGAACAGGGGATAACTGCTGCTGATCCAGGAGTTGGGGCTTCTGCTTCCTTTAATGAGTCAGCTTCTTCAGTTGGAAAGAGTTTATTGATTACTCTTCCAATGGAACATGACATGGGCAGTCGGGCACCAGAGCATGGCGAATACTCATCTGTACCGCACCTTCAATATGCACGGAAGGTGTCGAAGACTGTCTTGAGCTCATGGGTTGAGACTCTCTCTTCAGGTCATTTGGAAGCTGGTTTTGGCATGATCAAGCACGTGCAGGACATCCTTGCTGATAGCAAAGAAGTCGGTCTGGACATCGCAAGCGCCAAAGATTTTTGTTAAGGAGGTCATCGCCTTAGGGAACAAATGGACTGAGACCAATAGTTTCCCTGATGGTGACTTCTTTGATGAGATGCTCATAAAGCCATCCAGCAAAGTCAAAGCTGAACTGACTGAGGTCACGAAGACTCGGAGGCAGATCGTTCGGGAGAAGAACGTTACCGAGTTATCCATTATGGGGCTGAAGCAATACTTGGATCGCCTTGATAAGGAGGTTGTCGAGGCTAGGCAGCGTCTTGAGCTTTTGGAGGAAGAAGCCGCTGCCAAATGGACCGCCATTGTGGAGGCTCGTGACAAAAAAGGGACCATCATTCGCCAGGTTGAGGAAGCTAAAGGTAATGTCCGGAGGAAGACTCAGGAGCATGAGCAGTGGCAGGTCCTCTGGGAAGAACTTCCTCGTGCTGCAGATGGGTCGCGGCATTCGGCCGCGTTTTATGGGGACATTCTGAAGAAGCGTGGCCTAAAAACTATGGAAGTTAAGGCCAAGGGTCCGCTTGAATCTTTGGTTGAAGACCATGTTGGATTGAGCTCCTGAGTTGTAACAAACTCTTTTCTTCTTCTCTTTTTTTTTGGTACCTCCATATATAAACAATTTTGGTACTATATTTTTGTATCCCCTTCCTTTCACTTAAATCATTTTTTTGATGAAAACAAATTTGAGCAAAAGTTGATGGGAATGTTTGTTTAAGAATTTGATCAAAAGGTTGTCATTTTGTGAAAGTCTTTTGTCAAAGAGTTGTTTTAGGCATGAAAGCCAATTTTGCGGCAAAAAGCCTGGTTTTTGATGGCTTGAAAACCAAATTGTAGATGGCATGAAAGCCTAATTTTGTGGCGTAAGAGCCAAAATTTGTTTTGCGGCATGGGAGCCAAAAATTTTGAGACCAAATTGTAGATGGCATGAAAGCCTAATTTTGTGGCGTAAGAGCCAAAATTTGTTTTGCGGCATGGGAGCCAAAAATTTTGAGATGGCATTAGAGCCAAAGTTGTTTTTTTTTTTTCTTTTTTGTTTGTAGCATGAAAGCCAAAGTTTTTGTTTGTGGCATGAAAGCCAAAATTTTGTTTGTGGCATGAGAGCCAAGGTTTTTGGATGGCGTGAGAGCCAATTTTTGGAATGGCATAGGAGCCGAATTTTAAGATGGCATGAAAGCCGAAGTTTTTTTTTTTTTTTATTTTGGCATAGGAGCCAGATTTTTAAAAACTAAGTTTTATTTTGTTGGCATTAAAGCCTATTTTTTTTCTTCTCTTCTTCTTTTTCTTTTCTTTTCTTTTTTTTCCAAGCACATTTTCCCCCTTTTTTTTTCGTGCTTCTTCTTCTTTTTTTTTTCTTTGTTTTTTTTTCCTTCTTTTCATGGTTTTCTTTTTTCTTTTTTTTTTTTTACCGTGTACTCTTTTTTTTTCTGTTTTCTGTTTTTTTTTTCTTCTTCTTCACGCTGAATTCTGCTTTTTTTTCTTTTTCAGCGTGTTTTTTTTTAGGCTGTATGGACAGGTCCGTACGGACCTGGCCGTACTGCCACGTGGCAGTGGGCCATGGCCTGTGGGCCAGAAATTTTTTTTTTTGTTTTGTTTTTTGGCATGCTGAGATTTTTTTTTCTTTGTTTGCTCACCATGATAATGAGGCTATGCAATTTCAATATGTATGCAATTTTTTTTTTGATGCATCAAGATAGAAGGCTAGAGTCTCTAGGTTAAGCCAACATGATTTTTGACTTGGACAAAGTTTGATTGGTTTTGACCAAATTGGGTTGGAATTGGTCAAACTTTGGTCAAGGGTTTCCTAGCATCTAATGCATGATATATTTTTTTTTATGCATGATTTTGTAAATGGATTTGGAAGTATGATGCTGCATACCTGAAAATCTTTTGCAAGTATTGGGATTTTGAGCTCGCAGCGATGTTGAGCTCTTTCTCGGTCTTGCTGGATTTTGAGGAAGTTTACAATTTTTGGATTCTGAAGCTCGCAGCAATGTTGAGCTCTTTTCCAAATTTTGCGGAAGTTTGATGAGATTGGCTTGTTCTCACAGCGATGTTGAGTTCGAGCCTTCTTTTAGAATTCTCTACTGACTATGAGCTCGCAGCGATGTTGAGCTCATCTTCAGGCTTCCTGTCTTTTTCAGAGTACTTTCCTTTTCTTTGGAATTGCCCCGGAACCATGTCAAAATTTTGCTAGGATTTTTGTAGAAGAATTATGTCATTTTGATGTTGATTGATCTTTTCTCTTCCATCTTTTACAGGTAGTTCTTCTAGAACGAACAAGGGTAAAGGTCCTGTTACTGACACACCTCGTCGGTCTGCTAGATCTTCAAATGCGGCCGTTTAGCAGGCTTGGGAGAAGGAGGGGACTTTCATTCGCCAGGTTGAGGAAGCTGAAGGTAATGTCCGGAGGAAGACTCAGGAGCATGAGCAGTGGCAGGTCCTCTGGGAAGAACTTCCTCGTGCTGCAGATGGGTCACGGCATTCGGCCGCGTTTTATGGGGACATTCTGAAGAAGCGTGGCCTAAAAACTTTGGAAGTTAAGGCCAAGGGTTTGGTTGAGGAGTTGAACCTTTGGTTGAAAACAATGTCGGATTACGCTCCTGAGTTGTAACAAACTCTTTTTCCTTCTTCTTTTTTTTTGGTACCTCCATGTATAAACAGTTTTGGTACTACATTTTTGTATCCCCTTCTTTTCACTTAAACCATATTTTTTTTTTTTGGTAAAAGTTGATGGGAATGTTTGTTTGAGAATTTGATCAAAAGGTTTGTCATTTTGTGAAAATCTTTTGTCAAAGAGTTGTTTTGGGCATGAAAGCCAATTTTGTGGCAAAAACTCTGTTTTTTGATGGCTTGAAAACCGAAATTTTGGTGGCATGGAAGCCTAATTTTGTGGCGTAAGGGCCAAAATCTGTTTCACGGCATGAGAGCCAAAAATTTTGAAATGGCATTTAGAGCCAAAATTTTTGAGATGGCATGAAAGCCGAATTTTGGAATGGCATAGAAGCCGAATTTTGTTTTGTGGCATGGAAGCCAAATTTTGTTTGTGGTATGAGAGCCAAAATTTCTATTTGTGGCATGAGAGCCAAGGTTTTTTGGATGGCGTGAAAGCCAAAGTTTTTTGGATGGCATGAAAGCCGATTTTTTGGAATGGCATAGGAGCCGAATTTTGTTTTGTTTGTGGCGTGAGGGCCAAAGTTTTTGTATGACATGAAAGCCGATTTTGGCGTTTATAGCGGACTTTTGGCGTTTATAGCCGGATTTTTGGCGTTTATAGCCGGATTTGGCATTTATAGCTGGATTTTGGCTTTTATAGCCAGATTTTGTTTTATTTGTTGTTTGTTTTGTTTTGGCATGGAAGCCAGATTTTTTTGAAAACCAAGTTTTTCTTTTGTTGGCATGAAAACCGATTTTGGCGTTTATAGCCGAATTTTGGCGTTTCTAGCCGGATTTTTTTTTTGTTTTGGCATTTATAGCCGAATTTGGCGTTTATAGCCGCTTTTTGGCGTTTATAGCCACTTTTTGGTTTTCAAAATGCAGGTATCGACTAAATGTCGCCTCCCCGCTGAATGGTCTTGCAAGTATCGATAGAATGTCGCTTCCTTGCTCATTCGGTTTTGCGAGTATTGATGGAATGTCACTTCCTCGCTGGCTGGGTTTTGCAAGTATCGATGGAATGTCACTTCCTTGCGAATTGGGGTGCAAATATCGACTAAGCGTCGCTTCCCTGCTTTTCCCAAAACTTCTGGTTTTGCGGGTACTGATTTGGTGTCGTTTCCCCGCGATTTTTAAAATTTGAGGTTTTTTTGAACTATTTGAAATTTTGGTTGTGGATATCAACTGGTATGTTTCTTCTCCACGGTTTTTGAAATTTGGGTTGTGGATATCAACTGGATTGTTGCTTTTCCACGATTTTTGAAATTTTGCAAGTATCGAATGGGGTTCGCTTCCTTGCAATTTTTGCATTTTGAGTATCGACTAATTGTCACTTCCCCGCGGTTTCTAAAAAACCATTTTTTTTTTGTTCAAAGGCACGAGGGTCATAAATTTTGGCTCAAAACCATTTTGGTTGTAAGAGCCAAGGCAGACTAGGGTGAAAATTCCTCGGTCCTGGTTTTTGTTTCAAACCATGAATTTTGGGTTCAAGGATCGAAAATTTTGGTCAAGTCCAGGAAGAGGCTCCTAAACTTGGATTTTGGATTTGATTTTTGTTTTTTTTTTTTTAACAATGAAAAGATGAAAGCAAGCATTGTTTTGAGAGAGTTTTTTTTTTTTTTTTTTTTTTAAACCTCAACATAAAGATGAAAATTTCAAAAGGGGTGGGTTTGACGAGCAAGTACCTTGGAAAAAGGCTTTGGCCGTGTAGATATCGCTCTGACTCGTTTGAGGAAGTCTTCAAGGGTAGTACCGCTTCAAGAACTTGCCGTTGATGGGTAGCATACATCTGTCTCCTTCCATGTTTAGAAGGGCGTATGCACCGTTGGAGAAGACTTTGTCGATGACGAAGGGTCCTTCCCATTTTGCTTCAAATTTGCCTTTGGATTTGTGGGCAAAGACTATGGGTCTTTTTACTGCAAGCACCAAGTCACCCTTTTTGTAGGCGCGTTGCCTGACCTTCTTATCGAAAGATCCTGCCATGCGTGCTTGGTACAACTCAATGCTTTGTAGAACTTCGAGTCGTCTTTCATCGAGATTATCCAGCTCTTGGAGTCTCAATTTGACATTGCTTTCTTGCGTCATGTCATTTTGCAGAGATACCCTTAAGGAAGGAATTTGTACTTCTAAAGGGACAACAGCTTCGCATCCATAGACCAAGGAGAATGGTGTCCTATGAGTTGGTCCTCAAACGGTGGTTCGATAGGCCCACAAAGCTTCTAGTAGTTTTTCGCCCCAGTCTCTTTTGTGACTACAGACCATTTTCTTGAGAATTTTGCAGAGTGTCTTGTTGAAGGCTTCTGCTAGTCCGTTCGCTGCTGGATTATATGGAGTTGAAGGACAACTTTGGATTTTGTACTTGTCGCAGAACCTGTAGAATCTGTGATCCCGGAATTGTGGTCCGTTATCATGGACGAATCTTTTAGGTATGCCGAAGCGACAAATAATGTTGGTGCGCAAGAACTGAAGGACTGATGAAGTCTTCATTTCGCTGAGCGCAAATGCTTCTGACCAGTTGGAGAAATAATCCGTAGCGGCGAAGATGAAGCGATGACCTTTGCTTGATGGGGGAGAAATAGGACCTACGATGTCCATACCCCAGGCTTCGAAAGGCCATGAGATTGCTTTTGGATGTAGCCATTCTGGAGGCATGTGGACATAATCTCCGTGAATCTGGCATTTTTGGCAGTGCCTGGCAAATTGCATTGCATCAGCTACCATGGTAGGCCAATAATAACCTAGCCTTTTTATCTGGTTGTAGAGCTTAGGGCCAGCCAGATGGGCTCCACAAAGACCAGTATGTACTTCTTTGAGAGTTTCCTCAGCCTCTTGTTGTGACAAGCAGCGTAGGAGTACTCCGTTGAAGGATTTTTTGTAAAGTGCATTTGAAGGTATATCCAAATGAAAGTTTGGGGCTCGTCTTTGGATCCTTACCCGCTCTTTTGGATCTTCAGGTAGGATTCCGAACATAATGTAATCAATGAACGGATCTCTCCAGTCGCCAATCGGAGGTTTGAGGATGGACATCCGACTTCCAACCACTTGGTGGCATTCAGCAACTGCTTGGTGTGTGTTAAGAGGAGGGAGAATCCTTCTTTGACACACTGTGACTTGCATGGTTTCCCCTTCTTGGATTGCCATGGATGCGGCGAGTCCGGCCGGGGCATCTGCACGGATGTTTTCACCTCTGAGGATGTGGGTGATATGGCAGATGTTGAATTTTTGTCGAAGCAACTGCGCTTTGTTGTAGTAAGGTAGCAGATCGGGCTTCCTGACTTCATATTTCTAATTCATCTGGTTGACGATCAGTTGAGAGTCTCCAAAAGCTTCCAGCATGGTGATGCCGGATTCGAGGGCGAGTTCCAATCCTACATTCAGGGCTTGGTACTCAGCTGCATTGTTTGAACATGGTTCCAGTAGCGAGAAGGCGTGTGGGATCATGTATTTGTCGGGACTGACAAAGAGGATCCCGATTCCCGATATTTGCTTTCCTTTTTCATTTGTCCTGGTTGCACCGTCAAAGTACATGTCCCAGGAAGCATTTGATAAGGAAGTTTCCACATTGTAGACAAATTCGTCTGGAAGATCATCAATGAGTGGAGAATCTTTAGGCAATGGATGCTCTGCGAGGAAGTCTGCTAGAGCTTGGCCTATGATTGCTTTTTGTGGCACATACCTAATATCAAACTGTGATAGAAGAATAGACCATTTTGCCAGTCGGGCATTGAGAGAACCTGCTTTTGTGACAAGGACCTTTAGGAGGTTGATCCTCGAAATCAGGTAGACTGTGTTCGACAGCAGATAGTGACACAGCTTTTGTACGGCGAACATTACTGCAAGGCATGCTCTGCACCTACCATCATGCGGCTAAGGTAATATAGAGCAACTACTTTTCCGTCGTCGTTTTCTTATGCGAACAGAGCACCCAAAGAGTGGTCGAGAGCTCTTGTGTACAAGATAGATGGTTTTCCAGTTGTGGGGGCAGCCAGCACTGGAGGTTTGGTGAGGTATGCTTTGATGTCTTGAAATGCATTTTGACATTCAGCATCCCAGACAAAGTCGATGCCTTTCTTCATCAGGCAAGAGAATGGACGGCATTTCCTTGATAGATTGGAGATGAACCGTCGAATGTAGGCCAACCTTCCTTGAAGCCCTTTTAATTCTCTTAGGGTTCTGGGAGATGGCATTTCCAGGATAGCCTTGACTTTGGTAGGGTCAAGTTCTATTCCAGCTTTCCGTACTATGAATCCGAGAACCTTACCCGATGAGACACCGAAGAAGCACTTTAGTGGATTCATCCACAATTTGTGTTTGCGAAGTCGGAGGAAGACTTCTCGAAGATCATCGAGATGGTCTTCTTTTCTTCTGCTTTTGATGGCGAGGTCGTCAACATAGCATTCGACCGTCTTGTGCTGCATATCTTGGAATATTTTCATCATAGCCCTCTGATATGTTGCACCTGCATTTTTCAGACCTAATGGCATGACAATGTAGCAATACACGCCAAATGGTGTCCGAAATGATGTATGCCTTTCATCTTCAGGATGCATCTTTATCTGATTGTAGCCAGAGAATCCATCCATGAATGTCATTCGCTCGAACCCATAGGTGTTCTCAATCATCACCTCTGGTATGGGGAGCGGGAATTCATCTTTAGGACATGCATTCTTCAGGTCTCTATAGTCAATACAGACCCTTATCTGCCCATTTTTCTTTGTCACAGGGAAGATGTTGGCCAACCATTCAGGATACTGTTCCTTGCGGATGAAGCCAACGTTTTTGAGTTTCTGAACTTCTTGTTCAATTTTTTCCATCACGTCGGGACGGAATCTTCTTTGGCCTTGTTTGACAGGCTTGATTTCTTTTTGCAAGTTGAACTTGTGGACTGCTACTTTGGGATCTAAGCCAGGCATTTCGGCATAAGACCATGCAAAGTAATCAACGAACTCATGAAGAAAATAGATATACTCGGGTAACTCATCATCCTTTATATTCTTGCTTATGAATACAGGACGTGGGTTATCAAATGTTCCCAAGTCTATCTTTTGGACAGGATCTTCTGTCGGAAGGTTTAAAGGTGGTTCCTCCACAATGTTTTCGGAGGCTTCCAACTCAACAAGACCTTCTGGAGTGCCAGAGGCATTTTCAGACTGGGGCTCTGTTTCTGTCCATGAATCTTCTTGATCAGTAACCTTCTCAAGGCTTGCAATGATATGGTCCCAATCATTTGCTGGAACTGGGGTGAAGTAGGGTACTTCTTTTGGAGACGATGATTCTTCTGGGTCAGAGAACTGCTCGTCTATGTCATTGGGCAATTCCTCTTTATCATCAGAGAAATTATACCAGTTGGAGGACCTTTTTGGATTTTTGACGAAAAACTCCTCAAAGAGATATCCAGGGATATTAATGTCTTCATGAGATGTTGAGGCTTGGTCGGTAAAGCGACTTTGCAGCCATGGTGTCAACTGTCTCATAGGAGCGGTAGGATCATACCCTAACCCATATGAAGACTTGCCTTTGTGAAGGTGGATTTTCCAATCTTTCGGTTGACTTTTGGTCAGGGTGGGTTCCAATGTTGTGAGAATACCACGGCCACCTCCCAAACCAGTCGGATTTTGAGCGTCGTAGCCCATTTTCTTCATGATAGCTTGTGCCATTGGACTATACAAGGATGACTAAGGCATACCTTTGTTTTGGAAAGGTTCAAGCAAAGAGTTCAGTGGAGATGCTCCTGATCTGTGGAATTAAATCACTTTTTCTTCTCGCGAAGTTGCCGAAATAACAAAGGAAGCAGACGTAGGGTCTTCTATGCCTGCAAGTGTCTCCAATGGAGTGAGAGTGCGCTGATCTTGCTGAGGATCAGCTTGGCTTGATGCTGTGTCATCTTCTGACTCTGACTCCGAGTCTGTGTCATGCATAATAGACACGAAGGAGACAGTGAACTTGCCCCCAGCCCTTTGTTTTGTCTTCTTTACTTTGGTAGTGATTACCAAAGGCTTTGGAGATTTGAAGGAGACGACGAAGGGAGCTTGGCCGCTTACTTCGAGTTTGGTGGAGGGTTTGTTTACCTCCGATGATTGCTGAGGAGCCTTGCCTTTATCTTTCTGGAGACTGTCGGCAAGGTGAATTGTTTTTTCCTCCTATTCTTCTTTTCCATCTTTATACATTTGAGCATATGCAAAATGGACATCTCTGCCTTTGAAGGGCTTTTTGTCTACAAACACGCGATGTATCAAGCCATCGTTGCCAACGAACTTGATGCACCGATGTAGAGTTGAAGGGACGACACCATTGTCATGTATCCAGGTGCATCCAAGGAGTATATTGTAACATGAGGGGGTCTTTATCGCATACACGGTGACTTCAGAAATAAGATCACCGATTTGCAATTTAAACTTGATTTGCCGATAGGCCTTTAAGCGCTGCCGTCATATCCGAAGATGGATACAGACGTGTGACTCAGCTTGCTAGGTGGGATGCCCAGCTCTTCGAGTGCCGAAGTAGAGATGAGGTTGAGTACAGAACCTGGATCGATCTGAACTCTGTGTACTGGCATTTCTTTGACGTACCCCGTAAAGTACAAGGGACGGTTGTGCTTTGTTTCGCCTAGGAGGAGGTCATCCTTGTCGAAGGCAATTGTTGCACTTGCTGCTTTTTGTACCGAGAAGCATTCATTGCTTGATCCCTCAGTTTTCTTCTTTTCTCCCTTTGGGGGAGTATTTGATTTTTTGACCCTGTAGTCCATTTCAATTTGTAGGACTTGTGGGGCATGTTTGTCGACATCCGCATTCAGCCTTTGCAATTCTGAAATGAGACTATCACGAGTTTGTAGAGACATTCGTAATAAGTCAAGGATGTGCAGACGTGCAGGTATGTGTTTGAAGTGCTCAATCAAGTCGTACTTGAAAGCCTCCTTCAGGCCTGCATTTTCATTATTGTTGCCACTTGGGGTGCTTACAACTTGTTTTCCCGAAGGATTTACATAAGAAGAAGAAGGTTGGTTGTAATTTTTGTGGTAATCCCGGCCAGAACGGGTACCTCTACCAACTTCAAGAGTTTCTAGAGACTGGTCTTTTTTTGGAAGATCACCTTCAGGATCAAGGGGTTGATCCTTTGCTGAAGATGTCTCTGTAACAGCATTGGTGTCTTCAGTAATTGTGTTGCACGGAGTAATTTCCGGGAACAAGTCCTGAACAGCAGCTGGCAATTTTTCTTTATTAGCCCAGACATTGCCTGTGAGATCGGGTATCTGGGACCAATTGACTGAGTTTTCATTGAAGAAGATTTCATTGGCAGAAGTTTCTTCAAGATGATCAATCGGGAGAGGCTTGAGTTCTGATGTCACAGCTTCAGGAGATGTGAGAACCCGACCCCTAATTTCCTGGTTTAGTGTGGTTTTAATCGTGATTTAGTTTTCTTAGTGGTTTTAGTAGTTGTTTGTTTAACTTTCTTAGTTTAACTACCATTTTCTTTGGTTTTGAAAAGTTTTGAGAACCTTCTTAACTTGTGGGACCCTTTGGGGGTTCTTATTGAGATTTTGTGTGAGCTTGGGATTTATTTTGATTTCCTAAAAATTGGGTTTTCATCTCATTTAGCTTATATTGTTAATCCCTACAACTTTCATGTTGGACCCGTCCTCGTTTGAAACTCGTAAACCCGACTTTTCTCAATTTGAGGGCAAAACAGTCTTTTTACCCAAAATCTGGACACGATTTTCAATGTCACCAAAACCCGCAAAATATATACTTTTTGGAAACTAGAAATTTCATTGATCAACTTTGTCTTCTTCGTCGAACCAATTTGAGGTCCCGAAATGCATGTTTTTAGCCCGGCAAATGTTTTAAGTTGTGGGACCCATCTCCCCTTTGTTATAAAAGGAACCCACCTCTTCTCTTCTCTTCTTCCTTGACCTAATTTCTAAGAGAGGAGCAGCCCCAGCAGCCATGGCTTCCTCCATTCTTTTCTTGCTTTCTCCACCTCATAGCACCACCAAACCATTTCTAAACCAAGATTGGACTCTACCATTTTCATCCTCATCTCAAGAGCTATCCATGGACGCCATTTTTGAAGAAAACCAAGCTTTTCAAGATTTCCTTTGAACAACCTCTGGCTTTTTGAAGAACTTCCAAGTCAGGGATTCTTGTAATCTTTTGGATTTGTGTTCTCCTAGCCTTTGAGAAGCTTTGTTTTGATTATTGGAAGTTCTCCTTTTTGTTTTGATTTGGTTTTGATATTTGGGCTTGTATTTGGGGGTTTTGTATAGATTTGGTGTTTATAGCTTGGAGAAGGGATTAGTGGTTGATTTGATTAGCATTGGACCCAAGGCAAGTGGATGAAATGATTTATTTTCATTGATCATGTTTTATACAAATGTGTAGCTTTCATTAATGATTTTCATTACTTATGCTTCACTTCATGACATGCTTTTATTGAGATTTGAAATACACTCTTTAGTGTATCTTTCTAGTACATTGCTTCCTTGAAAATGATATCTTGATTGTATTAAGTTTTGACTTGTTTCATGTGATGGATTTCTTTTGGTTGAATGTGAATGGAATGGATGATTTGATGGAAGAGTGGATGTAGTTGAATGGGGAATTTGAAGTGTTGAGAATGAAGTTTTGATTGCTTGAAATGGGGGATCTTTTAGCTCACTTTATTACAGGGATCTGACCCTTGAAAATGAGGAGTGTTTGGAGAAAGAAGGGACTGAAAACAGCTTCAGAATTCTGTGTCCGCAGTAACGTCGGTTAGCTGTCGGTCAGCCTGTCGGTTAACCGACAGCCAACCGAGGTGGACCGAAACCCTCTCGGTTCCAATTCCAGAGAGCAGATTTCCATCAGGAAATCTGTCGGTCAGCTGTCGGCTGACCGAACTCCCTAGTTCGGTCGACCGAGAGCCAACCGACAGATCTTTCGGTTCATTTTCCAGAGAGCAACAAACTTCCTGATGTGTGTAGAGCTGACAGTCAGCGCCGGTCAGCCGTCGGCTAGCCGACATCCCAGTTCGGCTGACCGACAGCCAACCGAGGAGCTAACCGACAGCAATTGTATTGTTTTCTTCTTGAAGAACCATAGGGAACTATATTGGAGGAGAGTGAGGAACTGTACAGAAGAAGAAATTCCATCATCATGACTTTGTTGTTTAGGTTTTTTAGATTTGTTAATGTATATAAGGCCCCGGAATGTTTTCAATTCTTAAAGAGTACCAAATGTATATCAAACGTAACATACGGGACCCTAGTTACATTGATTCAAATCTTGGACTTTCAACACTTGGCCCGGAGAATATGAGAAATCCATTCATGCTTTATTTTGACCGAATTTCACTTGTACACTTGAAATCTCGTGTTTTATGACTAGACTTACCCGACAGTATTGTAATTCATGTTTTTAGCACTGTTGCTATCCCGTACATGCCCGACCGATATAGATATGCTTTTCTGCTTATGAGCACCCCGTCCCGTCATATGTATTTATCTGATTTGATTTCTTGTATATGACCCATGAGCCAAAACCTTGAGGTAAGATGGGGCCAGAGCTTGGTAGTGCGAGCCCATGAACCAAAAGGATTATTATTTTGAGAATAAAACCTTGAGGCAATATGGGGCCAGAGCTTTGTAGTGCGAGCCCATGAGCCAAAAGAGAACATGCATACATGTATTTGTTTGTTTACTTGCATATAACCTATAAGTCGGCACCACTAAGCTTGGATGACCGTGTCGGTCTAATCTACCGACTTGGAGATCCCTTCTTGTCCCGCCAGCTGCAGCTTGGATCCCGCTACCCGGTTTATTAACCGTGGTCTTGTCCCGATACCGCAGATTGCTACTGTGGTTCCCGATGCCCGGCTCGCTACCGTGGTCATGTCCCGTATATAGTATATGTATATGTAAATCTCGTTGTACCTCCTCACTTCGATGACTGAGGTCAACGCCTTGATATGCTTGCTCTATCACTTCTGTGATTGAGGATTTAGCTTTGTGTGGTTGCCATCTTGATAGTTCCTGATCCTTGATACCCGTCCTACTTTATATTGATCACGTCTTTTCTTAATAAATGTGCACTATTTACACATGCTTTAAATGAGTTCCAGATTTGTGAAATGTTATTGTTTATACCCGCTTTAAATGAGTACCCGATTTGTAAAATGTTTATTGTTTATACACATTTTAAATGAGTTCCAGATTTGTGAAATGTTATTGTTTATACCCGCTTTAAATGAGTACCCGATTTGTAAAATGTTTATTGTTTATACACATTTTAAATGAGTTCCAGATCTGTAAAATGTTTATTGTTTATACACGCTTTAATTGAATTCCCGATTTGTGAAATGTTTATTATTTATATACATGTTTGAAATGAGTTTCCGGTTTGTGAAATGTTCATGTTTTATACATGCTTTAAAGGAATACATGCTTTGTCAAATATTTATGTTTCATACCCGTTTTATATGAATACAGGATTTTGCCAGATATTCATGATTTCCGATACATTTTTATTATGTACAATTTTGATCAGACAGTATGATTTATTACATGTTATATTGTTCAGTATATTGTTTATATCTTTTCACCCGCCTGCCAGACCGTCGTGTCTGACCCACTACTTTGGTACTCAGGTCCAGACTTTTTCACCCGAGACGAGTGCACGTGTTGGCTGTGGAGCCATGGGCTTACAGGTGGTTTGTCGGCTATGTCATGTAGACAATGAGCTTGACATCGGGATTATGTCACATATGGGGTAGTAATCATTAGCTTGTTTTTGTATGGCTTCTATTAGCCTTTTTCTTGGGATTGTAATTAATATACATTGTTAATTGTAACTTGAACATATATGCGAATGTAATACCCTGTTACTGTCAGCTCTGTACTTTATTGTGATGGTTTATTCCAGTCTGAAATAGATCATTGATAAGATGACTTATGCTTGGGTTAAGTGCGGTGCGGAATCCAATGGCCACGGACTCCGAGTCGCAACACCACGAAAGCTTCCTCTAAAATTCAGAGTGTGTTGGAATGAATTTGTAATCCTCGCACACGCGGATCTTGGGAGAAACATAACTCTCAATTCACGGACCCCGGGTTTGGGGTCGTGACAGGAGACGAGGGCAACGAGGATGTTATCTCAGTGGAAGTCACCTGAGAGGATGTAGCTCCAGAAGATACGCTACCGGTTGGGGAGTACGTGTCTTGGAAGCTTCAGAGGCACTATCGTCCTAAGCTATTGCATTGCAGGTTATCCTGACAGGAGATGCCCCCAGTGTAGACTGTTGGGAATCGGACTCATCCTCAGATGTAAGAGGATCATCGATCCAACTGTTTTCTCCATTTTCAGGAGTTGAGGGAGAAAGTTCCCGTTGATTTTCAGGGACTTCTAGTTCTGGATCATGACGAAGATTGATGCGATCCTGCTTCTGCTCTATGGCAAGATGTTGCAAGATTCTAGCATATTCTTCAAGATCAGGCATGGGAGCCAAATCTTCTTCGTCATCCGCTCCTCGTGGTTCGCCCATGTTGGGTTCCACTGAAGCATTTGCTGGTGCTGGATCAACAACGTTTTCTTGAACAGGGCCCTGGTCTTCTTCATCATCAATCCAAGATCCTTGTGGCTGTAATGGGTTATACCAGATTACTGGCATAAGATGAGACTCGGGAATCCATTCCTCGTCGGAGAGGTATTCTCCTGTTTCAAGGGATTCTTCTCACTCATCGATATCACTGGCAGTAACACTGGACTCGTATCCATTCATGGAGAATCCAACTACCGAGTTGCAAGAGTATGATGCCCCCTGCACATATTCATTTTTGTATAGAGGTGGCATGAACTCTGATGGAACGCGCTCCGAGGCGCCGTGGGGCGGCTACCGGGGTCGGCGGAACGTGGGAGTCCGTCGGGTCCGGCCCTTTCGCACCCTGGCGGGCCCTGAAGCGTGCATCAACATTTTTTTTTTGTGTGGGTGTGCCAGATTTTCTATTTTACTTGGAATTGCAAGTGGTAATCCGGAGATCAACCTTCGCAAGTAAAATGGAAATCAACTTCTTTCAAGTTTTCCATTGCACAAATATTTAAGAAAAGAGACATTTTCTTGGTTTGCCGTGAAAGGCGATTTTGTTTGGCATTTATAGCCGATTTTGGCGTTTATAGCCGATTTACAATTCTCATCAATAATGAAAAAGACAAGAGTTGTGATTTTTGTCTCTTTTAGAAAAATACAAACTACAATGAAAAGCAAGAAAAGGAAGATCTAACTTTTCAGGAGATTGTGGGGGACTCGTTCAGATTGACGGTCGCAAGCCATGTGTGGGCTTCGCCGTCATCCATGTAGATGAGAACAGAGGATGCTCTTGATTCGCTTGGCTTGGCTATAACCTCAGATTTTTAGAGGACAAAGACCAAGAGAAGGTCCTATGTCCAATAAAAAGCTAAGTAGACGGGCTGAAAAGCCACGTCTAAGCCATTGGAGGCAGCAGGAGAAGGCAAGGACCTTGGGGGGGGGGGTACCCCCCAAGGGACTTTTGTCACCTTGTAGTGGTGGCCGGTGCAGAACTTCAGCAGAGTTTTCTCTCTTTTTCTTTCTCTCAGATCTCTTTCTGATCTTTTTTTCTGATCCTCTGATTTTCTCCTCTTTTTTCTGATCCGAATTTCAATGGAATGCTCTCCTATTTATAGGCTTTTGGTAGCCATTTAGGAGGGTTTATGAGCCTTAATGGCTTTAATGGGAGGAGTTACAAGATTTATTTCTTGATTTTGTAACTCCTTTTTCCTTGAATCTGATTGGCCGATGGAGATTAAGGGCTTTTAATCACCTTAATTACCATAATGGGAGGAGTTTCATGGTTTAAATGCCATGAATCAATTGACTTGTAACTCCCAAATGCTTGCTTCTGATTGGGCCGTCCAAAGAAATGAATTAATGATTGCAATAAAGCTAGTCAATTAACCACATTAATTGGTCGCCGAGCAGTCGAAGAGTCGCGGGCCGTGCCGTGTCTTCTGGAATTCTTCTGGCGATGATCATCGATGGATCTACATGCTGATCGACATCGGATGAACATGTAACTTCAGACATTGATAGCTAAGAGCGGGCCGGTGACATCTGTCTTGTCAATTTCACGATCGGTCGGACAGAAAGTGCACTTTCTTGGTCGACCGGTTGGCGATCTTGGAGCGATCAATGATGATTTTATGCTTTTGGAGGTTGACCCGTGATTTTGACGGATGTCGGAGGATATGAGTCAATTTCAAGCACTAAAAATCACATTTTCAGGAAACCACAGGAGCCAAAGTGCGCGAAACGCGAAAAAAGACGGAAAAAACGGGTCACCGGCGGAAAATCCGGTGACCAGGACCTCCATGGTCGCCGGCGACCATGGACCGGCGACCATGGGCCATGGTCGCAGGGGCCTGCGACCATGGGCCATGGTCGCAGGGGTCTGCGACCCTGGGGTATTTTTCCCCTTCGGAGCCCGTTTTGCGGTCGTTTTGAGGTCTTTTTCGTCGCCGTTTTCTTCTGTATTTTTCTTGAAATTTCTTCTCATTTATTGGCTTGATTTCTCTGTAGAAAACTTGATGAGAATCCTTGCATTTTTAGAGTGCAAAGTTTCCAATTTTCCGGGAAAGCCGAAGACTTTGTCGCGTAGAGCTGCTGATTTTCCGCCAGAAGCTGAAACTTGGTCAAACGATGTCGGAATGACCTGAAATTTGAGGTGAAGCCTCCTGAGCAATAAATAAGACCAACCATAGGCTTTTGTTTGAGTTTTGAAGCCGTTTGGGGTCCCGTCGATGCTTCACTTGATTTTGCTGCGGGGAAAATGCCGAGCTTTGATATGTGGCCAAACGATGTCCGATTGACCTGAAATTTGACGGGGAGCCTATTGGAGTCATTTTGAGACGTTCCATGGGCTCTGTCTTGGATGTCATGGTCCCGGGTTGCTCCGCCGCCGGTAGGCTTGATTTTCTCTCGGAGCATCGAAACCTGGTCAAACGTTGTCGGAATGACCTGAAATTCGACGTGCAGCCTTTTGGAAGCATGTAGAAGCCACTCATGCACTTGGTTTGATGAGCGAAGGCTTCGGTGGTTCCCGCCGCCGGGAGGCTTGATTTTGCTGCTAGAGCATTGATGGAGGGTCAAACGTTGTCGGTTTGACTTGAAATTTGGCATGGAGCCCTTTTGGGACATGCTGGAGTCATCTGTAGGCTCTGATCGAAGTTTTGACGTCTCCGATGATGTCGCCGCCGGGAGCTCCCGTTTAGCTGTCGGAGAAGTGAAGTTAGGCCAAATGTTGTCGAAATGGCCCGAAACTTCATGTGTACTCTTCTCTTGGCTATCTTGAAGGATCTTGCAGTTTTTGTTTGATTCTGACAAGATTTGATTTTTTGGAGAAGTTGCATTGCCTATTTATGGCAGGTTGCGACTTCATGCAGCTTTCTTGATGTTGAAGAGGCAAAGTGACATTTTTGGTGTCAACAAATGCCCCCTCGAGGTACAGCGACGAGTTGCTTGACTTTTGTAGTCGATGTGCCTCGAAGAGATTTTTGAAGGAGAGCTTGTGTCTTGACCAAGAGTCTTTGAGCAATCTTTCCTTTGGTATAGTAGCCTTTGAGCTTCCAGGGGAATTTTATGGTAGTGAAAGGAATCACACACCATCTCGAGGCAAAGTTTTGAAGATGACATCAGGGATGTGGATTTGGGTTTCTGTTTTTGATCTTGTGACCTAACCAGCTATATATGGCAGGTTAGGGGATCGGGTTTTGGTTTTGACCTTGTGACCCAACAAGCTGTATGTGGCAAGTTGGGGGATCATGATTTGGTTTTTGGTTTTGGTCTTGTGACCTAACAAGCTGTATGTGGCAAGTTAGGGGACCAGGATTTGGTTTTTGGTCACTCTTTGGGACTGTGTGGGTCCATTGGAGTGGTTTGGATTTTTGTGGATTGTCAATTTCAAGATTTTGGCTCAACTTGGTATATGAGGCTGGATGGTTTGATTTTTGGAAGCTCATGGGGCTTGGAATTTTTTGTATGGTTCAATCAACTCAAAAGAGGCATGGAACCATTTTTGTATGCTCTTGGTAAGAGGGATTTTTTCCTGACTAAAAGCCCATTTTTTTTTTTAGTGCCTAGGTGGTCAAACCTGGCTCATATGGGCTAGCCCATGGGACCTTAAGCTTTTTAGGATGGCTTAGATCTCATGTGGGGTCATTTTTGTAAAGAATATCTAAAGATATCTCATTTGGATAGAGAATATCTAAAAATATCTTTATGGGAGAGAATCTCTCATATTCCCTTAATTTGGGAGAGAATATCTCAAGGTATCTTTCTTTTTGGGAAGAAATCTCCAATATCCTTTTTTGTTGGAGAGAATCTCTCATTTGATTGATTTTGGGAGGAAATCTCTCAAAGACATCTTTCTTTTTGGGAAAGAATCTTTCTAATTCCTTCTCTTTTGGTAAGGTTACTAATTAGTAACACTTACCTTTCTTTTTTGTTTCCTTCTTTGATTTGCTCTCTTCTATAAAAGCAAGGAGGGTAGGATCTCTTGCTCCTATTGCTTTCTTTTGCAACAATCTCAAGAGAGCTCCAAGGCCAAGAGTTTTTCTTCTTCAAGGATCTTCAAGCTTTTTCCTTCTTCTTCTCCATCAATGGCTTCAAGTAAGTTTTCTCTCTTTTTTCTTTCAAGAAAACTCTATGTAGAGAATAGGATGGTAAAAAAAAGAAAGTTTCTCTTCTTTTTTTTTTCTTTCTTCTTTTTTTTCTTTCTTTCTTTTCTTTCTATTCTTCTTCTTTTTTTTTTCTCTTTTCCACTTGATTTCTTCTTTTGTTTTTTTTTTTTTTTTTTTCACACGTTTTTTTCTTCCTTTTTTTTTTGTGGGCCGTACGGACAGATCCGTACGGATCTGGTCCGTACGGCCACGTGGCCTGTGGGCCACGGCCTGATGGGCCAGCCCCTGATTTTTTTTTTTTTTTTTTTTTGCTGTTTTCTTTCTTCTCTTTTTTTTTTCTAGAAAGTTTCTTTCTCTTTTTTTGTTCTTTTCTTTCTCCCCCTTTTTTTTTGAGAAAGTTTCTTTTTTTTTTTTTTTCTCCTTTTTTTTTTTGAGAAAGTTTCTTTTTTTTTTTTTTGCTCATCATGATAATGCGTTTTTATGCAAATCTAGATGTTCATGCATGTACTTTTTGTAAATTGAATTGAGTAGCATGATGTGATAGCATACCTGAAAATCTTTGCAAATTTGGGAATTTGGAGCTCGCAGCGATGTTGAGCCCTTCTTGATTTTGCGGAGATTTTGAGGTTTCGAAAGTTTGGAGTTTCGGAGCCCGCAGCAATGTTGAGCCCATCTTCAAACTTTCTATTTCTGTCGGGGTATTTCCTTTTTCTTTGGAATTGCCCCGGAGTCATGCCAAAATTTCGCCAGATTTTTGGTGGGACAAAGTGACCCCTTTTTTTTTTTTTTTTTTTAGCGAAATCCTGTCATTTTGATGACGATCTTTTTGTTTTCCAACCTTTGCAGGTGGTTCCTCCAGAGCGAACAAGGGTAAAGAGCCTGCTACAAGCGTACCTCGTCGATCTGCTAGATCTTCCAATGTGGCCGTTCAGCAGGCCTAGGAGAAGGTCCAGTTTGTTGAGAAGAACTTGGAAGAGTGCGATTCCCTCAATCGCGACGAGATGAGACAGCGATTGATCGCTCTCAAGAACGAGGAATTCTATAAGATCATGGTAAGCAACCGTCCTTGGGTTATGGACGATCTGAGGGTTTTACCCAAGCCTACCTTCTTCTTTGGAGATGCAGTCCCTGACGACTTGACATACCAAAGGAGATGTTTTCAGTTCTCTTACACAGCAGATGGTGAAGAGAAGACTGTTTCTACCCGGTCGTCTTTTGATCGTACCATCTCGATCATGAGCCTTGCTCCCACGTGCTCTAAGAGGGAAGATCCTCCGAGCTGGGTGAAGAGGACCAGTGTGATCAAGACCGGGGTTTTTGTTGGTGGACCCTCCGGATATGCGGAGAAGCCACCTGTCCGTATGCACATGTTGATGCCAGCCAGCGGCTACCAGGGCTCTGATTATCCGTCAGTCGATTTGAGACCGGTGGGCCTTGGCGTTTTCAGCGGTGACGGCAGTACTTGGGTGAAGCCTTTTCGACTTCGTGGCCGTTTCAATGTTGACTCCGATTGGAAGTCATGGACTGACCACACCTTGCTGATTGGGGGCGCCGTTTTGAAGGAAGCCGGGATTTTTGACGCGGTCCGCGCTTTTAGGGAGACCGTGACTTTTTCCGATGATGCCTTCATGGCTATGTTGGAGTCTTTCCTCCCTCAGACCAATACCTTCGTTGTCACGAATGGTGAGGTTGGTTTTTCTCTGAAGGAGTTGAGTGCTATTACTGGATTGCCCATCCTTGGCAAACTCTACGAGGAGTTCATGCCGATTGACAGCGTCCTTGAGGAGCAGTCAGAGGAGTTCAGGCTCCTATACTTTCAGCTCGTCGCCTTCTATGATTTTTTGAAGGAGGGCTCGAAAGTCAGATCCAGCAGTTGGAAGAGTTATGGCTCTTCATTCTTCAACTTCTTTGACAGCAAAGAGTCTCCTGATAGCATGACCCGGGAAGACAGGAAGAAGACTTTGGCCATGCAGGAAGAGTGAAGGGTTTCTTCGCGAGCACAGATGCCCTTTATTCTGACATTGCACTGCGGAGAGATCTTGCTGTTTACCTCACTTATTGGCTAGGTGAGGCTGTGTTTGCTGGTGGAGATGGGACGCACATCAGGCCGCATTGTATTTTTCCGGCTTGTCAGATGGCGTTTGGAGAGCGGCTTGCTTTGGTGCCCGCTCTTTACTCCTACCTGTGTACCGAACTGCAGGCTGCTGCTTTCTTGGTTCGGCTTGGGCTCCCTATGAATAGGGTATTTTCAGCCCATATCTTTTATTCGTGGTTTGTATACCACTGTCCTGGCTTCCACCAGCTGGGTGCTGCACAGGATGATGATCCTCTGATGATTGATTGGCTAAGGGAAAAGCCGTATCCGAATCACTTTTGTTTTCCCGCATGAGGATCCGACGGTTCAGGGACGTCGAGATGGGGCAATCTTCAGTGAAGCTTTCTCCGGAGTTGCGGAAGAAGGCTTTTAATTTTGGTGCCTCCCGAGACTCTACCAGAGCAGGGTCGGGAAGGCATTACTCTTTGACCAATGCAGAGAAGGAGTGGCTTTTCAGCATACGAGTCGGCACGATGGTGTACCGTAGACATCTTTTCGTCGACATCCAGCCGTATGTACCTTCTCGCTTTGCGCTTCAGTTGGGCTTCTCTCAAGGCGTTGTTGGAGCGCCTTCGAGTATGGTGAAGCGTTTTGGGGGTTTGCAGGATGGCAGAAATGCATGGGCTTTCTATAGTGCTGAAGACACTACTGCCACGATTTCTTATCCTGAGCTGTCGACTTTCCGAACAGCCGGCTTCACGAAGTGGTTCGCGGAGAGCTTTTCGGCATATCGGGGGCTTTCCAAGAAGGAGCTTGATGTAAAGCTGTCTTCTGGAAAAGGCATTGGGAAGTCGGATGGCGTCCGGCGAGAGGAAGTTTGGGCCTTCCTTTCTGGAGAGAAGCACAAGATAGGCTTTCTCGGTGACCAGGGCGTCATTGGTTCTGAAGCTGCTCGGGAAGTACCTGATGAGGCTTTGGAGCAGCTAGAACAGGAGGAAGCTGAGCTCGACGCTTGGATGCAAGCGGCACAGAAACGAGCTTCCGTGGAGTCTACTGGCGAAAGCAGACCATCCAGTGAGGAGTCAAGTGAGAAACCTGACTCTGATAGTGAGGCGGGTTCTTCTAGGAAGCGAACCCGTAGAGGTAAGAAGAGGAGGAGTCATCATCGCAGCGAGGGGCCACATGAGGACTCTCCTGACATGGAAATCCCTCTTACCATCAACGAGGAGGTGCCAGAGGCTGTCGACGAGCCTCCAGAGAAGAGGAGTCGTGGGGAAGAGACCATTGGTGAAGGTATGATTCTTCCTTTTTCTTTTTCTACTTCTTTCATGGGGCTTTCCATGTTCTGATTTGTTTTCTCACCCTGCTGCTGCTTTTTTCTTTTTTTTTTTTAGCAGAGGATGAAGACTTGCCGATGCCTGAGGTTCCGACCGATGAGGCGGTGATGGAGCCGGTTATGGCATCTGAAGAAGAACCGAGGGACTCTGGAATGACTCCGGAATCTCCAATTGGTATAACTTCTTTCGCTTTCTCTTTTTTTTTTTTTTTTTGCCTGCGACTTGATTTGCTAACATTTTTTCTTGTCAGCTGACTTGCCACAGGATTCCGATGACTTTGAACCATCAATGGACGCAAATGTCGATGATGCTTCTGATGAGTTCATGGAGGAAGAGAGTGTTCCGCCAGTCGTCGAAGAATGTACTTTGTAGTGATGACCCTGATGATTTTTTTTTTTTTTTTTTTTTTTGAACAGGATCATATTCATACCTTTTTGTGTTTCATTTGCAGGTTTTGAAGTGACAGAAGAGAGTCCATCGCTTTCTTCAGAACCAGAGCAAGGGATGCCAGAGGTCGATCCGGAGGTAGAGACCAGTTCAGACATGATTGAGGAGATGCCTCGTGTTGAGATTCCCTCTCCAGTGGCTCCAAGTGAAAAGAGTTCTTTTGTTACTCTTCCAATGGGACATGACATGAGCAGCCGATCAGCGGAGAAGGGTGAATCTTCATCCAGTTCGTCTCTTCAATTTGCGAAGAAGGTGCTGGCTCGGGTTTTGAGTTCTTGGGTCAAGACTCTCCTTTCTGGACACTTGGAGGCAGGATTTGGCATGATCCCACATGTACAGGAGATTCTGACCGACACCGAAGAGGTTGGTCTGGATTTCACAGGTGCCAGGGCGATCGTTGATAGGATCATTGCACTGGGTGACAAGTGGTTTGAGACCATGGGTTTCCCTGACGACCAATTCTTCAAGGAGATGTTCTTGGACCCTGCTGATAAGGCTAAGTCTGACCTGAATGAGGCTACACAAAGCAAGAAGCAGCTAGTTCGGGAGAAGAACAAGGAAGAGCTAGCCATCATCGGATTGAGGCATGACCTTAACGTCCTTGATAGGGAAGTTGAGGAGGCCAGGAAACGTCTTGAGCATTTGAAGGCACAAGTCGATGCGAAGTGGGCTGCTATAACAGAGGCTCGTGACAGGGAGAGTACTCTGATCCGCAGGGTTGCAGATGCCGGTCAAATTCTCGAGAGGAGGACTCTAGAAAACGAACGATGGCAAACTGCTGGGGAAGAGCTTCCCGGTGTAAAAGAAGGGTTACGGCATTCGCCAGCATCTCATGGCAAGTTCCTGAAGAAGCGTGCCTTGGAAACTCTGACGGCTGAGGCCAAAAGTTTGGTTGAGGAGCTGAAGCTTTGGCTGGAGACCATTTTTGGCTGAGCTCCTGATTTTTTATAGCAGAAACCATTCTTCTTTTTTTTGGTACCACATGTATTTTTTGGTACTCTTTTTTTTTTTGTAGTGCTTGTGGACACTTTCTATTTTTTTTTTTGCTTTGGTACCACATGTATTTTTTTGGTACCTTTTTTTTTTGTTGTTGCCTACGCTCACTCAAATCTTTTTGTGATGAAAGCAATTGCTAAATGGGATTTGATTAAAAGCTTTGTCATTTTGTGAAAATCTTTTGTCAAATAATTGTTTTGGCATGGGAGCCTGATTTTGGTTGTGGCGTGAAAGCCGCTTTTGAGATGGCATGGAAGCCAAAATTTTATGGCGTAAAAGCCAAAATTTGGGTTGGCATGGAAGCCGGTGTTTTTGTGGCATTTACAGCCAGTTTGGTGGCATTGATAGCCAATTTGTGGCATTTATAGCCGGTTTTGTGGCATTGATAGCCAATTTGTGGCATTTATAGCCGGTTTTGACATGAGAGTCAGGTCTTTTTTTTTGTGTGGCATTTGTAGCCGAGTTTTTTGAAAACCGAGTTTTGTTTTATTGGCATGAAAGCCGATTTTGGCGTTTATAGCCGGAAATTTTTGTTTTGGCATTTATAGCCGGATTTTGGCATTTATAGCCGAGTTTTGGTTTTCAAAATGCAGGTATCGACTAAATGTCGCCTCCCCGCTGAATGGTCTTGCAAGTATCGATGGAATGTCGCTTCCTTGCTCATTCGGTTTTGCGAGTATTGATGGAATGTCACTTCCTCACGGGTTAGGTTTTGCAAGTATCGATGGAATGTCGCTTCCTCGCGAATTGGGGTGCAAATATCGACTAAGCGTCGCTTCCCTGCTTTTCCCAAGACTTTTGGTTTTGCGGGTACTGACTTGATGTCGTTTCTCCGCGATTTTTGAAATTTGAGGTTTTCTCGAACCATTTGTAATTTTGGGTTGTGGATAGCAACTGGTATGTTGCATCTCCATGATTTTTGAAATTGGGTTGTGGATATCAACTGCTTTGTTGCTTCTCCACGGTTTTTGGATTTTGCAAGTATCGACGAAATGTCGCTTCCCTGCGATTTTGGGTGCAAGTATCGATGGAATGTCGCATCCTTGCTTTTTTTCAAAATTTTTGTTTTGTGGGTACTGACTTTGATGTCGTTTCCCCACGATTTTTGAAAAACCATTTTTTTTTTGTTTAAAGACACGAGGGTCGTAAATTTTGACCTAGAACCATTTGGCGGTAAAAGGTAAGGTGGACTAGGGTAGAAATCCCTGAATCCGGATTTTTGTTTCAAACCATGAATTTTGGTTCAACGATCGAAAGTTTTGGTCAAGTCAGGGAGAGGCTCCTAAACTTGGATTTTTTTTGTTTTTGAACAATGAAACAATGAAAGTAAGCATTGTTTTTGAATCTCTAGAAATTTTGACATTTGATATGAAAATTCTAAAGAGAGTGGGTTTGACGAGCGAGTACCTGAGAACAGGTTTTGGCCATACAGGCATTGCTCTTACCCAGTTGGGTAAGTCTTCAAGGGTAGTACCGCTTCAAGAACTTGCCGTTGATAGGCAGCATACATCTGTCGCCTTCCATGTTTAGGAGGGCATATGCGCCGTTGGAGAAGACTTTGTCGATGACGTAGGGTCCCTCCCATTTTGGTTCAAATTTGCCTTTGGATTTGTGTGCGAAGACCATTGGTCTTTTTACCGCAAGAACCAAGTCACCCTTTTTGTAGGCGCGTTGCCGGACCCTTTTGTCAAAAGATCCTGCCATGCGTGCTTGGTAAAGTTCAATGCTTTGTCGAGCTTCGAGCCGTCTCTCGTCGAGATTGTCCAGCTCATGGAGTCGCAATTTGACATTGCTTTCTTGAGTCATGTCATTTTGTAGAGATACCCTCAGAGAAGGAATTTGTACCTCTAGGGGCACGACAGCTTCGCATCCATAGACCAAGGAGAATGGTGTGCTATGGGTTGGTCCTCGAACGGTGGTTCGATAGGCCCACAAAGCTTCAGACAGTTTGTCGCTCCAGTCTCTTTTGTGACTAGAGACCGTTTTCTTGAGGATTTTGCAGAGTGTCTTGTTGAAGGCTTCTGCTAATCCGTTTGCTGCCGGATTGTATGGAGTCGAAGGACAGCTTTGAATTTTGTATTTGTCGCAAAACCTGTAGAATCGATGATCCCGGAATTGTGGTCCGTTATCATGGACGAATCTCTTGGGTATGCCGAAACGACAAATGATGTTGGTGCGCAGGAACTGAAGAACTGATGAGGTCTTCATTTCGTTGAACGCAAATGCTTCTGACCACTTGGAGAAATAATCCGTTGCGGCGAAGATGAAGCGATGACCTTTGCTTGAAGGGGGAGAGATAGGACCTATGATGTCCATGCCCCATGCTTCGAAAGGCCATGAGATTGCTGTAGGATGCAGCCATTCCGGAGGCATGTGAATGTAATCTCCGTGAACTTGGCATAGCTGGCAGCGTTTGGCAAATTGCATTGCATCAGCAACCATGGTAGGCCAATAGTAACCTAACCTTTTTATCTGATCATAGAGCTTAGGACCTGCCTGATGGGCTCCACAAAGACCAGCATGAACTTCTTTAAGTGTTTCTTCGGCCTCTTGTTGTGACAAGCAGCGTAGAAGTACTCCGTTGAAGGATTTCCTGTAGAGGATTTTTGAAGGAATATCCAAATGAAAGTTTGGGGCTCGCCTTTGTATGCTTACCCGTTCTTTTGGATCTTCAGGTAGGATTCCGAACATAGTGTAATCAATGAACGGATCCCTCCAGTCGACGATTGAAGGTTGAAGGATAGAGATCCGACTTCCAACCACTCGGTGGCATTCGGCAACTGCTTGGTGTGTGTTAAGAGGAGGGAGGATCCTTCTCTCGCACACTGTAATTTGCATGTTTTCCCCTTCCTGGATCGCCATTGATGCGGCAAGTCCGGCCAGGGCATCTGCACGGATATTTTCACCTCTACGAATGTGGGTGATGTTGCAGATGTCAAACTTTTGCAGAAGCGATTGTGCCTTGTTGTAATAAGGCAGCAGATCAGGCTTCCTGACTTCATATTTCTGATTCATCTGGTTGACGATCAGTTGAGAGTCTCCAAAGACTTCCAGCATAGTGATACCGGATTCGATGGCGAGTTCCAATCCTAGGATCAGAGCTTGGTATTCAGCTGCATTGTTTGTGCATGGTTCCAGTAGCGAGAAAGCGTGTGGAATCATGCATTTGTCGGGGCTAACAAAGAGGATGCCAACTCCCGAGATCAGCTTTCTGTTTTCATTTGTCCTGGTTGCACCGTCAAAGTACATGTCCCAGGAGGCATTTGGTGAGGAAGTCTCCACGTTGTAGACAGGTTCGTCTGGGAGATCATCTCTGAGTGGTGAATCTTTAGGCAATGGATGCTCTGCGAGGAAATCTGCTAGAGCTTGGCCTTTGATTGCTTTTTGTGGCACATACCTAATATCAAATTGTGACAAGAGGATGGACCATTTTGCCAGTCGGGCATTGAGAGAACCGGCCTTCGTGACAAGGACCTTCAAGAGGTTGATCCTCGAGACCAGGTAGACTGTGTTGGAAAGCAAGTAGTGACGTAGCTTTTGTACGGCGAACATCACTGCAAGGCATTCTTTTTCGACTGGAGAGTAGCGATGCTCTGCACCTACTAGCATGCGACTGAGGTAGTATAGAGCAGCTTCTTTTCCCTCACCATTCTCTTGTGCAAGCAAAGCGCCTACAGAATGATCAAGAGCTCTTGTGTACAAGATGAATGGTTTTCCAGTGGCAGGGGCAGCTAACACTGGAGGTTTGGTCAGGTATGACTTGATATCCTGAAATGCGGCTTCGCAGTCGGTATCCCAGACAAAGTCTACACCTTTTTTCACCAATCGAGAGAATGGACGGCATTTCCCCGAAAGATTGGAGATGAACCGTCTAATGTAGGCCAATCTCCCTTGAAGCCCTTTTAGTTCCCTTAGGGTTCTTGGAGAGGGCATTTCTAGAATAGCCTTGACTTTTATGGGGTCAAGTTCTATTCCAGCTTTCCGAACAAGGAATCCGAGAAACTTACCCGACGAGACGCCGAAGAAGCATTTTAGAGGATTCATCCGCAGTTTGTGTTTGCGAAGTCGGAGGAAGACTTCCCGAAGATCTTTGAGATGGTCTTCTTTTCTTCTGCTTTTGACGGCGAGGTCATCAACGTAACATTCGACCGTCTTGTGCTGCATATCTTGGAATATTTTCATCATAGACCTCTGATATGTGGCACCAGCATTTTTCAGACCAAATGGCATGACAGTGTAGCAATACACGCCAAATGGAGTCCGAAATGAAGTGTGTTTTTCATCCTCGGGATGCATCTTTATCTGATTGTAACCAGAGAAGCCATCCATGAATGTCATTCGCTCGAATCCGCAGGTATTATCAATCATCACCTCCGGGAATTCATCTTTAGGGCAAGCGCCATTCAAGTCTCTATAGTCAATACAGACCCTGATCTGCCCATTTTTCTTCGTCACGGGGACAATATTGGCCAACCACTCTGGATGTTGTTCCTCACGGATGAAGCCGACACTTTTGAGCTTTTGAACTTCTTGTTCAATTTTATCCATCACATCTGGACGGAATCTTCTTTGGCCTTGTTTGACAGGCTTGACTTCTTCTTGAAGATTGAGTTTGTGGACTGCTACTTTGGGGTCTAAACCAGGCATTTCAGCATAGGACCATGCAAAGCAATCAACGAACTCACGAAGAAAAGCGATATACTCGGGTAACTCATCATCCTTTATATTCTTGCTTATGAATACAGGACGTGGGTTATTAGGTGTTCCCAAGTTTATCTTTTCAACAGGATCTTCTGTCGGAAGGTTCGAAGGTGGTTCCTCCACAATATTTTCGGAGGCTTCCAACTCAACGAAACCTTCTGGAGTTTCAACTGCATTACCAGACCAAGGCTCTGTTCCTTTCCATGGATTTTCTTGATTGGTGATCTCCTCAAGGCTTGCTATGAGATAGTCCCAATCGCCTGTTGAGTCTGGTATTTCTTTTGGAGACGAGGGTTCTTCTGGGTCAAAATAGCACAAGTCTGCATTATCGGACGATTCCTCTTTATCATCAGAGAAATCGTACAAGTTGGATGAGCTTCCTGGATCTTTGTCAGGTAACTCTTTAAAGAGATTTCCAGGGAGATCGATGTCTTCGTGGACTTTAGATGTTGAGGCTTGGTCGGTAAAACGACTTTTAAGCCTTTGTGTCAACTGTCTCAGAGGAGTGTCGGGATCATACCCTAACCCATATGAAGACTTTTCTACATGACCGTAGAGTCTCCAATCTTCCAGCTGGCTTTTGGTCAAGGCGGGCTCCAATGGCGTGAGAATACCGCGTCTTTCTCCCAAACCGACTGGGTTTTGAGCGTCATAGCCCATTTTCTTCATAATTGCTTGTGCCACAGGACTATATAGAGATAGTTGAGGCATACCTTCATTTTGGAAAGGTTCCAGCATGGAGTTTGATGAAGAAGCATCCGATCTATGGAAGAAGATCGGTCTTTGCTTTGGTGATGTTGTCGGAACAACAAAGGTAGCAGACGTAGGATCTTCTACGTCAGCAGGTGTCTCCATCGGAGTGAGAGCAGGCTGAACTTGCTGAGTGTCAGCTTGGCTTGACGATGCATCGTCTTCTGGCTCTGAGTCCGAGTCTGTGTCTTGCATGATAGACACGAGAGAAACAACAAATTTGCCCCCAGACTTTTGTTTCGCCTTCTTCACTTTAGTCGTGATGACCAAAGGTTTTGAAGATTTGAGGGAGATGACGAAGGGAGATTGACTACTCTCTTCTAATTTGCCGGAGGGGTTGTTTTCTTCCGGTGATTTTTGAGGAGCCTTGCCTTTATCTTTCTGGAGATTTTCAGCAGGGGGTGCTATTTCCTCTTTTTCTTCTTTTTCACCTTCATACATTTGGGAGTCTGCGAAGTGGACTTCTTTACCTTTGAAGGGTTTTCTGTCCGCAAAGACTCGATGTACCATGCCGTCGTCGCCGACAAACTTGATGCATTGATGTAGAGTTGAAGGGACAACATCGTTCTCGTGTATCCAGGGGCGTCCGAGAAGGATGTTGTAGCATGAAGGGGTTTTTATTGCATACACAGTGACCTCAGAGATAAGATCACCGATTTGCAATTTGAACCTGATTTTGCCGATAGGCCTTTGAGTGCTCCCATCGTATCTAAAGATAGATACAGATGTGTGGCTTAGCTTGCTGGGTGGGATGCCCAACTCTTCAAGAGCCGAAGTGGAGATAAGGTTGAGTGCAGAACCTGGGTCGATCTGAACTCTATGTATCGGCATTTCTTTGATGTACCCTGTGAAGTACAGGGGTCGGTTGTGCCTTGCTTCGCCAAGTAGGAGGTCTTCCTTAGTGAAGGCGATGGTTGCACTGGCTGCCTTTTGAACCGAGAGGCATTGGATGCATGATCCCTCAGTTTTCTTTTCTCCCTTTGAGGAAGTTTCAAAGTTTTTGACCCGGTAGTCCATTTCAATTTGGAGGACTTGCGGGGCATGTTTGTCGACATCCTCATTCAGTTTTTGTAATTCTGAGATGAGATTATCACGAGTGCGTGGAGACATTCGAAATAAGTCTAGGATGTGAAGTCGTGCAGGTATGTGCTTGAAGTGCTCGATCAAATCAAACTTGAAAGCCTCCTTAGGGCCTGCATGTTCATCATTGTTGCCACTGGGGGCGCTTACAACATCTTTTCCCGAAGGATTTACATAAGTAAAGGAAGATTGGTTGTAATTTTTGTGGTAGTCCCGGCCCGAACGGGTGCCTCTACCAACTTCGAGAGCTTCTTGAGAAGGATCTTCGTTTGGAAGATTGTCTTCAGGATCAAGAGGCTGTCGTTTTTCATCTACTGGGGATGTATCTGCAGCAGAGTTGCCATCCTCAGTGATTGTGTTGCACGGAGCATTTTCCGGGAGCAAGTCCTGAACAGCATCCAGCAGCTTTTCTTCTTCGTTGACCCATCCATCACCCCAAGTTGGGTTTTCTTCATGATGATGAGTCGGGAAGAATGTGTATCCTGAAGTCACAGTCTCAGGAGAAGAAACCTGAGAGGGTTTCATCTCTGTGAAAGTCACGTGAGACGAGGTAGCTCCAGAGGATACATTGCTAGGCGTCGTCGGAGTATAGGTAATCTCATCAGACGACGCTTCAGAAGAGCTATAGTCCTGATATATTACATTACAGGAAGCTCTGATAGGAGATGTTGCCTGCTCGGAGTCAGACTCATCCTCGGATGTAAGAGGATCGTCAATCCAGCAGTGTTCTCCATTTTCAGGAGTTAAGGGTGGATGTACCTGATTATCTTCAGGGACTTCAGGCTCTGGGTTGCGAGGAGGCTCGTTCACACGATCTTGCTCTTGTTCTAGAGCGAGACGCTGCAAGATCCTTGCATATTCTTCAAGATCCGGCATGGGAGCCAAATCATCTTCTTCGTCTTCTCCGTGTGGCTCAACATAGTTGATTTCCACTGGAGCAACGACGGGTGTTTGCTCAACAGCATTTTCTTGTACAGCCTCTTGGTCTTCTTCATCATCAGACCAGGATCCTTGTGGTTGCAAGGGGTTATACCAGATTACTGGCATAAGGTGAGTTTCAGGAACCCATTCTTCATCAGAGAGATATTCTCCTGTTTCAAGAGATTCCTCCCACTCATCGGTGTAGTTGGGCTCGAATCCATCGTCGGTGTCGCTGGACTCGTATCCATCAATGGAGAATCCAACTACCGAGTTGCAAGAGTATGATACCCCCTGCATGGCTTCTTTTTTGAATTGAGGTGGCATGAAATCACTGAGAGTGAAGTTTCTTACCGCCTTTGAAGTCTCTGGAAGGGACGTTTCTGTTGCCCCGAGTGAAGTGGTAGAGGAGGCCTCTGCCTTTTCATGGACTTCTTGTTTTGGCTGGGTCTTCTCTTGCCGTTTGAGCCTGAGGAGATGTTTCCTAGCCTGCCTTCGCTGTTGAGCTGTCGGCTTTGTTTTTACGATCTCCTAATTTTCATCTTCCAGGAGATCGGGATGTACCCATATGGGTTGTCCGTCTGGTGTTGGGCAAGGAACCAACACTTCGGACGTTTGAATTCTATTTATCACCTTGAAGGAAGTAGTGATCTTCTTCTTCGGTGATTTTGGTGTTTGTCCACTTGACACCATGTTGACGGAGGCGGGGCCATAATTTTTGTCAAAGGTGATGACTCCGTTTTTCCACATCTCGTTTATCTTCTCTCTCACAACAAAGCATTGATTGAGAGGATGCGAGACCATCTGGTGGTATGGACAGTACCGAGGATCATTGGTTTTGCCAACGTCTCCATGTCTTTTGGGCTCTGGCAAAATGAGTTTGCCATTTGCTAGGAGAGCCTCAAAGATTTCTTCGACGTCTTCATCGAACGGATATTTCTTTTCTACTCGCTCTTTGAAGGCATCAGAGAGTTCAGGTCTCTTACCTGCAGCTCTATTTTCAGCTTTCTTTGGTTGCTGAGGAGCTGACTTAGTCTGCACATTGAGGACCTCTTTCTTCTTTGGTTTAGAGGTTGCAATGGCGGTTGGCTCTTTTCTTGATGACTTCTGACTGTTGAGGTCTTTGATCACCATTTCAGCTTCCATGGAAGCTTCGAGGAGTTCCCCCAGGTTTTTTGATTTGTTGCCGATGATCATGGAGCGGATTTTAGCTCTCATGTTGTTTCGGCAGATGTCGACTAGCGACGCTTGTGGCAGTACATCTGAGCATTTGTACTCCATTGCTTTCCACTTGTGAATGAAGTCATAAGTTGACTCATTCTCTCCCTGTTTTAGGCTGCAGAGCTGAGCCATAGTAACAGGATGATCCTCACCTTGGAAGTGGGTCAGGAAGCGTGTCTCCAGCATAGCCCAGTTCTGAATGGAGTTCTCCGGCAGAGTGGAGTACCAATCGAAGGCCGTACCTTTTAGGGTACTTGCAAAGAGGCGGATCTTGAGTGCATCTTGATCCGCGATAGCTCCCGTCAAGATCTTGAAGTGGATGACGTGCTATCTGGCCGATCCTTTCCCCGTATATGTTTGGAGAGTAGGATGTTTGAATTTTGTGGGGAACGGGACCGAGTCCATCCATAAAGGATATGGTGGCTTGATCCCATGCTCTTTGAGTATATCCTCTTCTTTTGCTTTGGCGAGGATACTGTCTACGTCCTTTTTGGTAAGGGCGCGTGACTCATTTTCTTGTCCATTTTCCTCGTTATTGCCATGATTCGGAGGAAGCTCATTGTTCACCTGATTTTGGACGACAAGGAGAAGGTTTTCCATCAGAGTTTCAATCCTCTGCTGGCCTTGTTCCAACTGCTGAATGCGTGTGAGCGCATCATCTCGAGGTGGATTCTGAGGTGGCGGCTCAGAACTTGTAGCCAAGACGTTCATCCCTCGGGATTCGAACGAAGAAATCGTCCTGGTGACCGAACTGGGGCTCATTCTTTTTGATGAAGAGCTTGATGAAGGATTACTCTCCCGTCCTTGGCTGGAAGGGGCAGGGATTCTTCGGGATGTCTTTGTGTCCTGGTGACGCTACGGGTCACCGGACGTCGGACATGGATTTTTGATGCTGACCTTTGGCGTCTTCTGGTTTTTCCAACCATATGGACGGCAGCAACTTGGTCGGGTCTTTCTTTTTCGACCCATTTGTGGGAGACTTGAAGTGTAGGAGGCTGGGTCCGTTGCTTCTCTAGTCTCTTTTGTCGATATGACGCACGACGGCATGCTCGACGAGCAGCTTGAGCTTCAGTCGGCTCTGGCTGGGCTCTGACGATGAAGGATGTGCTCCCTCGGGCGCAGCAGCCGAGATTGTCTTCTTTGTAGCTAGGCAAGGACAGGATCTGGACCCGGTCCTTTGCCTGTTGCAGCGAAGCTTTAAACCTTTCGAGTTCGGCCCCTGTAGAGATGAAGGGTCGAACTGAAGGAGTGTAGGCCTTAGCAGGTGCTTGGAGAGGCCTGGTGATGCGTGATCTGATTCTGGGCTTGTGGGAGCAAGCCGGTTCATGCTGGGTTGACTTGGGAGTCAGGTTGGAGATGGGTCTCTCCTCTTTCATGTAGGCAAGAGGGTAGAACTGGTTCTCCTTAAGTGGGGCCAGGTATGCTGGCTTGGTGGAGGTTTGAGACCTCCTTTGTTTTGGGGAAGGTCTTGGAGACCAAGTCTTGGGATAGACCTGGTTGTTTGTGGGTCGAGGCTTCGCGGGGGTGCCGCGGGCTTCGGGCTTTTGGGCGCTCGCCTTTGGTGTCACGGGAGTGACACGTTGAGAGGCGATCTTCTGCCTTTTGGCAGGCGCAGTTTGTTCTTCGGGAAGTGGGAATGGTCCCAGTGTCCCGAAGACGATGGTCCGGGGAGTCGAGGTCGACCCTGAGTTCAGAGAGTTGCCGAGGGAGTTGACGCTTCGGCAGCTGACGGGGCGCTTGTAAGTGCGCTCGGTTTGCTTCTGTTGAAGCATGAGCTGGTGCTTGTTCTCATCGAAGATAATGGTTAAGGCTGCCATTGTTAGTTTCGAAAAAGTTCTCTGAAACAAGACCACATCCATTAGTAATCACAAGAATATAATGATCATAAATGGGAATTTCTATGGTTGTCTTTTCAAATCGCTCTAGGGATATGACCCAAGCGACATGAAGAAGGCAAAAAGCCATAGATGGTATAATTGTTCTGACAGCAAGTATGGTGAGCCCAGAATGAGCGTTCCAGTGACTGCTAGAAGCAATTGTAAACCTAAATTCGACTTATCGAGAAGCAGGGCTTGCTCGAGATAAGAAGAATTAGAGGTAGGAGTTACAAATGTGCCGGTCACAGATACAGTAGACCCTGAAAGGGCGTACCAGTACTGCTATGCACAAATGTTGGAGATCGCATCCATGAGATGGGATTCTTTGTTTTGAAATGTCAGAAATGGATTCGTCAAAGAGAGCAGGTGGCATTCCGATTCAAATACGGGCTCAACGATTTCCGCGAGCGCCAGTACTCAGAAGGGAAGAGACCACAATTTCTCGAATCTGAATCCAAAAGTGACGAGTTTTTGGAGATTTTTTTTTTTTGAAATGATTTTTTTTTATTTTATTTTTTTATATATATTTTTTTTATTTTTTATTTTTTTAAAATATTTTTTTATTTATTTTTTTTTATTTTATTTTTTTTTGAAAATTTTTGTTTTTTTGTTTTTTTTTTTTAAGATTTTTTTTTTGAAAATCTTTTTTTTTATTTTTTTTTTATTTTATTTTTTTTTTGAAAATTTTTGTTTTTTTGTTTTTTTTTTTTAAGATTTTTTTTTTGAAAATCTTTTTTTTTATTTTTTTTTATTTTGATTTTAATTTTTTTAAGATTTAAAGACGAGAGAGTCCACATAGGCCTCCTAACCCGGTCTTATGAAACCTCAATTGATAGAATTGCCCCTAGGTAAGGGTAGGATTACTTAATGAACCCGTTTGGAGGACCCTTGCCTAGAACAGTCAAGCTGTCTTCACACTCTGGACAAGGCTTTTCTTGAATCAATCGTGATCAAAGAACGCAATTGGTTTAACCTTAGTGGTCTATGTCCCTTTTTTTTATAAAAATCCCAAATAGACTCATCGAAGAGAAACGATGGCCCAAAACCTTAGTCGAACGGGCTCAACATTTCTGCAAGCACCAAAGAACGATAGGATAGGAACAAAGTTTCTCAATTTTGAATCCAAACTAAGAAAACTAATTTTTTTTATTTTTATTTTTTTTTAATATTTTTTTTTTGAAATCTCTAATGAACTCATCGAAGAGAAACGATGGTCCAAAACCTTAGTCGAACGGGCTCAACATTTCTGCAAGCACCAAAGAACGATAGGATAGGATCAAGGTTTCTCAATTTTGAATCCAAACTAAGAAAACTGATTTTTTTTTTTGAAAAGAGAAAGAATGGAAACAAACTCAAAGAAATAGAAATTTCCAAAAAATCCCATCTCATGTTTTTTTAGGATGCAAAATCCAACATAGGCTACCAGCTAGAAAGTAGCCAAGGAATCCGGAAAAGAAGTATAAGCATAGAGCAAAAAGTATGATATGCAAATATTTCATTTCCAAGCACCGTGTTCTCAAATGAACGAGTCCCACTGGGTGTGCCAGCTTGATGGAACGCGCTCCGAGGCGCCGTGGGGCGGCTACCGGGGTCGGCGGAACGTGGGAGTCCGTCGGGTCCGGCCCTTTCGCGCCCTGGCGGGCCCTGAAGCGTGCATCAACATTTTTTTTTTGTGTGGGTGTGCCAGATTTTCTATTTTACTTGGAATTGCAAGTGGTAATCCGGAGATCAACCTTCGCAAGTAAAATGGAAATCAACTTCTTTCAAGTTTTCCATTGCACAAATATTTAAGAAAAGAGACATTTTCTTGGTTTGCCGTGAAAAGGCGATTTTGTTTGGCATTTATAGCCGATTTTGGCGTTTATAGCCGATTTACAATTCTCATCAATAATGAAAAAGACAAGAGTTGTGATTTTTGTCTCTTTTAGAAAAATACAAACTACAATGAAAAGCAAGAAAAGGAAGATCTAACTTTTCAGGAGATTGTGGGGGACTCGTTCAGATTGACGGTCGCAAGCCATGTGTGGGCTTCGCCGTCATCCATGCAGATGAGAACAGAGGATGCTCTTGATTCGCTTGGCTTGGCTATAACCTCAGATTTTTAGAGGACAAAGACCAAGAGAAGGTCCTATGTCCAATAAAAAGCTAAGTAGACGGGCTGAAAAGCCACGTCTAAGCCATTGGAGGCAGCAGGAGAAGGCAAGGACCTTGGGGGGGGGGGGGGTACCCCCCAAGGGACTTTTGTCACCTTGTAGTGGTGGCCGGTGCAGAACTTCAGCAGAGTTTTCTCTCTTTTTCTTTCTCTCAGATCTCTTTCTGATCTTTTTTTCTGATCCTCTGATTTTCTCCTCTTTTTTCTGATCCGAATTTCAATGGAATGCTCTCCTATTTATAGGCTTTTGGTAGCCATTTAGGAGGGTTTATGAGCCTTAATGGCTTTAATGGGAGGAGTTACAAGATTTATTTCTTGATTTTGTAACTCCTTTTTCCTTAAATCTGATTGGCCGATGGAGATTAAGGGCTTTTAATCACCTTAATTACCATAATGGGAGGAGTTTCATGGTTTAAATGCCATGAATCAATTGACTTGTAACTCCCAAATGCTTGCTTCTGATTGGGCCGTCCAAAGAAATGAATTAATGACTGCAATAAAGCTAGTCAATTAACCACATTAATTGGTCGCCGAGCAGTCGAAGAGTCGCGGGCCGTGCCGTGTCTTCTGGAATTCTTCTGGCGATGATCATCGATGGATCTACATGCTGATCGACATCGGATGAACATGTAACTTCAGACATTGATAGCTAAGAGCGGGCCGGTGACATCTGTCTTGTCGATTTCACGATCGGTCGGACAGAAAATGCACTTTCTTGGTCGACCGGTTGGCGATCTTGGAGCGATCAATGATGATTTTATGCTTTTGGAGGTTGACCCTTGATTTTGATGGATGTCGGAGGTTATGAGTCAATTTCAAGCACTAAAAATCACATTTTCAGGAAACCACAGGGGCCAAAGTGCGCGAAACGCGAAAAAAGACGGAAAAACGGGTCACCGGCGGAAAATCCGGTGACCCGGACGTCCATGGTCGCCGGCGACCATGGACCGGTGACCATGGGCCATGGTCGCAGGGGCCTGCGACCATGGGCCATGGTCGTAGGGGTCTGCGACCCTGGGGGATTTTTCCCCTTCGGAGCCCGTTTTGCGGTCGTTTTGAGGTCTTTTTCGTCGCCGTTTTCTTCTGTATTTTTCTTGACATTTCTTCTCATTTATTGGCTTGATTTCCCTGTAGAAAACTTGATGAGAATCCTTGCATTTTTAGAGTGCAAAGTTTCCAATTTTCCGGGAAAGCCGAAGACTTTGTCGCGTAGAGCTGCTGATTTTCCGCCAGAAGCTGAAACTTGGTCAAACGATGTCGGAATGACCTGAAATTTGAGGTGAAGCCTCCTGAGCAATAAATAAGACCAACCATAGGCTTTTGTTTGAGTTTTGAAGCCGTTTGGGGTCCCGTCGATGCTTCACTTGATTTTGCTGCGGGGAAAATGCCGAGCTTTGATATGTGGCCAAACGATGTCCGATTGACCTGAAATTTGACGGGGAACCTATTGGAGTCATTTTGAGACGTTCCATGGGCTCTGTCTTGGATGTCATGGTCCCGGGTTGCTCCGCCGCCGATAGGCTTGATTTTCTCTCGGAGCATCGAAACCTGGTCAAACGTTGTCGGAATGACCTGAAATTCGACGTGCAGCCTTTTGGAAGCATGTAGAAGCCACTCATGCACTTGGTTTGATGAGCGAAGGCTTCGGTGGTTCCCGCCGCCGGGAGGCTTGATTTTGCTGCTCGAGCATTGATGGAGGGTCAAACGTTGTCGGTTTGACTTGAAATTTGGCATGGAGCCCTTTTGGGACATGCTGGAGTCATCTGTAGGCTCTGATCGAAGTTTTGACGTCTCCGATGATGTCGCCGCCGGGAGCTCCCGTTTAGCTGTCGGAGAAGTGAAGTTAGGCCAAATGTTGTCGAAATGGCCCGAAACTTCATGTGTACTCTTCTCTTGGCTATCTTGAAGGATCTTGCAGTTTTTGTTTGATTCTGACAAGATTTGATTTTTTGGAGAAGTTGCATTGCCTATTTATGGCAGGTTGCGACTTCATGCAGTTTTCTTGATGTTGAAGAGGCAAAGTGACATTTTTGGTGTCAACAAACTCATCAAGGGTGAATTTTCTTACCGCCTTTGAAGTTTTGGGAAGAGATTCTTCCGTCGTCCCTAGTGAAGTAGTGGAAGAAGTTTCTGCTTTTTCGAGGACTTCTTATTTTGGTTGAGACTTCTGCTGCTGTTTGAGCTTGCGGAGTTGTCTCTTGGCTTGCCTTCGCTGCTTAGCGGTCGGCTTTGTTTTGACGATCTCCCAATTTTCATCATTAATGAGATCAGGATGCACCCATATAGGTTGTCCATCTGATGTTGGATAGGGAACCAATTCTTGGGACGCTTGAGCCATTTTTATCACCTTGAATGAAGTAGTGATATTCTCCTTCGGTGACTTTGAAGTTTGCCGACATGACACCATGTTGACAGAAGTGGAGCCGTAGTTTTTGTCAAAAGTTATGACTCCGTTTTTCCACATCTCATTGATCTTCTCTCTCACAACGAAGCATTGATTGAGAGGATGTGAGATCATCTGATGGTATGGACAGTAACGGGGATCATTGGTTTTGCCAACATCTCCCCGTCTTTTGGGCTCTGGCAAAATGAGTTTGCCATTTGCTAGGAGAGCCTCAAAGATTTCTTCAACATCTTCATCGAACGGATATTTCTTTTCTACACGTTCTTTGAAGGCATCAGAGAGTTCAGGCCTTTTATCTGCAGTTTTGTTTTCAGGTTTCTTTGGCTGCTGAGGAGCTGACTTAGTCTGCACATTAAGAACCTCATTTTTCTTTGGTTTTGAGGTTGTTACAGCAGTCGGCTCTTTCTTTGATGATTTCTGACTGTTGAGGTCTTTGATCACCATTTCAGATTCCATAGAAGCTTCGAGGAGTTCCCCCAGGTTCTTTGATTTGTTGCCGATGATCATGGAGCGAATTTTTGCTCTCATATTGTTGCGGCAGATGTCGACTAGCGACGCTTGTGGCAATACATCTAAGCATTTGTATGCCATTGCCTTCCACTTGTGAATGAAGTCGTATGTTGATTCATTCTCTCCCTGTTTTAGGCTGCAGAGTTGAGCCATAGTAACAGGATGATCCTCACCTTGGAAGTGGGTCAGGAAGCGTGTCTCCAGCATAGCCCAATTTTGGATGGAGTTCTCCGGCATAGTGGAGTACCAATCAAAGACTGTACCTTTTAGGGTACTTGCGAAGAGGCGAATCTTGAGGGCATCTTGATCCGTAATAGCTCCCGTCAGTATCTTAAAATGGATGACATGCTGTCTGGCTGAACCTTTCACAGTATATGTCTGGAGAGTAAGTTGTTTGCATTTTGCAGGGGAACGGAACCGAGTCCATCCATAGAGGGTAGGGTGGCTTGATCCCTTGTTCTTTCAATGTATCCTCTTCTTTTGCTTTTGCAAGGATATTGTCCACGTCCTTTCTGGTAAGGGCGCGAGACTCATTGTTTTCTGCATTACCCTCGTCATCTTCATGATTCGGAGGGGTTTCATTGTTAGGTGGTGGACGCTGTAGAGTGAGAATAAGGTTTTCCATCAGAGCCTCAATTCTCTGTTGTCCTTGTTCCAACTGCTGGATGCGTGCAGTTACGTCATCATGCAGTGGAGGCTGCTCAGAACTTGTAGCCAAGACGTTCATCCCTCGGGATTCGAACGAAGAAATCGTCCTGGTGACTGAGCTGAGGCTCATTCTTCTGGATGAAGAATCTGAAGAGTGGTTACTCCGGTGTCCTTGGCTTGGAGGAGTGGAGGATTCTTCTAGATGTGTTCGTGTCCGGGAGACGCTGCGAGTCACCGGACGTCTAACACTGATTTTGGTTGCTGACTTCCGGCGTTTTCTGGTTTTGCCAACCATATGAACAGCAACGAATTGGTCGGGTCTTTCTTTTTCGACCCATTTGTTTGAGACATGGAGAGTAGAACGCTGGGTTCTTTGTTTCTCAAGTCTCTTTTGTCGATATGCAGTGCGGCGACGCATACGACGAACAATTTGAGCTTCAGTCAGCTCTGGCTGGGCTCTGGCGATGAGGGATGTAGTTCCTCGTGCGCAGCAGCCGAGTTTGTCTTCTTTGAAGCTTGGCAAGGACAGAATCTGGACGCGGTCCTTTGTCTGTCGCAGTGAAGATTTGAATTTTGCGAGCTCGGCCCCTGTTGAGATAAAGGGTCGACTCGCGGGAGTGCAGCCTTCAGCATGTTTTTGCATAGGCCTAATGATGCAGGATTTGATTTTGGGCTTGTAGGAGCAAGCCGGCTCATGATGATTTTGTTTGTTTTTTGGGTGGAGGGTAGGTTTCTCCTCTTTCATGTAAGAGAGAGGGTAGAATTAATTCTCCTTGAGAGGGGCCAGGTATGCTGGCTTTGCAGATGTTCGGGACCTCCGTTGCTTTGGCGAAGATCTCAGGGACCAGGTTTTGAGGTAAACCTGGTTTCTTGTGTGTTGATGCTTCATGGGAGCACCACGGGCTTCAGGCTTCTTGGTGTTTGCCCTTGGTGCCATTTTAGTGACACGTTGCGTGGCGGTTTTCTGCTTCTTGGCAGGTACAGTGTCTTCTGCGGGAAGTGGGAATGGTCCCAGTGATCCGAAGACGATGGTCCGGGGAGTTGAAGTTGACCCAGTGTTTTGGAGAGTTGTCGAGGGAGATGACGCTTCAGCAACTGGTAGGGCGCTTATGCTTGTTTTGCTTATCTTGAAGCATAAGCAGGTACTTGTTCTCATCGAAAGTGATGGTCAATGAAGTTGCCATTGTTAGTATTGGAAAATATCTGAAACATGACCAAATCCATTAGTAATCACAAGAATATGGTGATCATAAATGGAGAACCACTATGTTTTTTGGCTTTTCAAATCACTTGAGGGGACATGGCCCAACCCAAGGACGATAAAGAAGGCAAAAAGCCATAAAGGATACAATTGTTCTAAAATGCAAGTATGGTAGGCTCAGAGTGAGCGTTTCAGTGACTGCTAGAAGCAATTGTAGACCTTAATTCAAATTACCGAGATGCAAGGCTCACTCGAGGTAAAATGATATAAGGTTGGAGATACAAATTTGTCGATCGCGAATACAGTAGACCCGAAAGGGCGTACTAGCACCGCTAGGTACAAATGTTGCAAATCGCATCCTTGGAAAGGACACGAGATGGGATTTTTTGAAAAGTCAAATTTGGATTCATAAAGGAGAGCAACTGGTATTCCAATCCGAACAATAACTCAACATTTCTGCGAGCGCTAAATTCGAATCTATGGAAGTTTTTTTTTTTTGAAAGGTCAAGATTGAATTCATCAAAGAGAGCAAATGGTGTTCCATTCCGAACAAGGCTCAACATTTCTGCGAGCGCTAAATCCGAAAGGGAAAAAACCAAGATTTCTCAACTCTGAATTCAAAAGTGACAGAAGTTTTTTTTTTTTAAGGGTCAAGATTGAATTCATCAAAGAGAACAAATGGCGTTCCATTCCGAACAAGGCTCAACATTTCTGCGAGCGCTAAATCCGAAAGGAAAAAAACCAAGATTTCTCAACTCTGAATTCAAAAGTGACAGAAGTTTTTTTTTTTAATTTTAAATTGATTTTTATTTTTTTTAAAGGTGCACATAGATTTCCAATTCGATCTTATGAAACCTTAGTGGATAGATCAGCCCCTAGGTAAGGGTAAGATTACTTAATGAACCCGTTTGGAGGACCCTTGCCTCGAACAGTCTAGCTGTCTCCACACTCTGGACAAGGCTTTTCTTAAATCCACTTTGGTCAAAGAACGCAACTGGTGGAACCTTTTTTTTTTTTTTTTGGTTTTTTTTTAACTCTTTTTCGAAAGGTTTTTTAATGAACTCATCAAAGAGAGCGAATGGTGTTCCAATCCGAACAAAGGCTCAACATTTCTGCGAGCGCTAAATCCGAAAGGGAAGGAAACCAAGGTTTCTCAAATTTGAATTCAAAAGAGAGAAAACTAATTTTTTTTTTTTTTTGAAATTATAACTTTTTTTTGAAATCCCAATTGGACTCATCAAAGAGAAAAGATGGCCCAATCCCTGATATGAACGATAGCTGCGAACATTTCTGTGAGCTATCAAGTTCAAAGAGGGAAAGATCAAAATTTCTCAAAGTCGAATCTTGAGAAAGAGAGATCATTTTTTTTTGAAAGAATTTGAAATGAAGTTGTCTTTTTTTTTTTTTTTTTTTTGAAATCCCAATTAGACTCATCAAAGAGAAAAGATGGCCCAATCCCCAATATGAATGATAGCTGCGAACATTTCTGTGAGCTATCAAGTTCGAAGAGGAGAGGATCAAAATTTCTCAAAGTTGAATCTAAGAAAAGAAATCAGATTTGTTTTTTTTTTGAAGTGAGAAAGAACAATTGAAATCCCATCTCATATTTTTTTTAGATGCAAAATGCAATATAGGGCACCAACTAGAAAGGAGCCAAGTGATCAAAGCATCACGTTCTCAAGTCAACGTGTCCCACCGGGTATGCCAACTTGATGGACCCGAAAGAAATCTTCCGTCCTCTCCTTCCGCACCCCGGGGGCTGACCTGGGTCTCGGTGGAGGAGGGAAAATCTCGGGCATCAACATTTTTTGTACGAGTATGCCAGATTTACTTTCTACTTGGAATTTGGAATGGTGATAATCCGGAGATTCACCTTCACAAGTGGAAAGGAAATCAATCCTTTTTTCTGACTTTTCAAATTGCATTAATATTAAGAAAAGAGACAAGTTTGTTTTTTTAGAATGCCGTAGGAGGCGTTTTTGTTTGTTTGCCGTAAAAGGCGATTTTGCCATGAAAGGCGATTTTACAAAACTCATCAAATGTGAAAGACAAGAATTGTGATTCTTTTTGTCTCTTTAAGAAATACAAACTACAATAGAAAAGTAAGAAAAGGGATCTAACTTCTCAGGAGATTGTGGGGACACGTTGAGATCGACGGTCGCAAGTCACGTATAGACTTCGCCATCGTCCTTCAAATGAGAACATGTGATGCTTTGATTCTTTGGCTTGGCTCCTAACCTCAGTTTTTTAAAGGACAAGGACCAAGAGAAGGTCCTATATCCAATGAAAAACCGAGTAAACGGGCTGAAAAGCCGCGTTTAGGCCATGTTGGAGAAGGAGGTGACCTTGGGGGAGGGTGGCCCCCCAAGGGACGTTGGTCACCTTGTGGTGTTCTTCGCAGCAGAGCAGCAGGACTTCGTCTGGATTTCTTTGGGAGAAGTGCTGAATTTCAAGTCGATAGATGTCAATGATCTTTTCTCTCTTGGGAATGGATCTCCTTTTATAGGCTTTTGGTTGCCATTGGGTGGTTATGGGCATTGATAGCCATGATGAGAGCATTGATGAGGAGTTACAAGTTGTTTTTTGTAACTCCTTTTTCATGGCTTGTGATTGGCCGATGAAGGTAGTGGGCTTTTAATTGCCTTTATGCTTCATGATGATGGGAGTTTCATGGGTTTAATGCCATGATTGCTTGGATTTGTAACTCCCAAATGCTTGAATCTGATTGGGCCATCCAAAAGAATGAGTTCATGACCGCATTAAGTTGTCATAAACGGGTCAATTAACGACATTAAGTGGTCGCCAAGGCATGTGAAAAGTCGCGGGCCGCGCCGCGTCTTTTGAGATTCTTCTTGCGATCATCACAGGTGGATCCACGCATTGTTTGATGTTGGATTGCAATGCAATTTCAGACATTAGTTGATGTTGGTGGGCCGGTGACATCTGTCTTGTCGATTTCACGATCGGTCGGACAGAAAGTGGACTTTCTTGGTCAGCCGGTTGGCGATCTTGGAACGATCGGTGATGATTTCATGCTTTTGACGGCGGATCCAAGATGTCGACGAAGATCAGTCATTTTCAAGCATCAAACATTGGATTTTCAGATGATCACAGAGGCAGGAACACCCAAAACGCGAAAAGGATCGAAAATCGGGCATTTTGGTGCAAAATCCGGCGACTCGGATTTGCAAGGTCGCGGGCGACCTTAGGGTTTTGGCCCGTTTGGTCGCCGAGCGTCGTTTTCGGCCGTTTTTCCATCTTTTTCGTTCCTTCTTTCTTCTGTATTTTTCTTGAAATTTTTCCTCAATTATTGACTTGATTTTCTTGGAGAAAACTTGACGAGAACCCATGCGAAATCGGAGTACAAAGTTTCCCATTTTTCGGGAAAGCCGAAGACTTTGTAGCCAATTTTCTGTCAAGAGTCGAAACTAGGTCAAACGATGTCGGAATGACTTGAAAACTGAGGTGAAGCTTCTTGAGCAATGGATAGGACCAACCATGGGCTTTTATTTGAGTTTTGAAGCCGTTTGGGGTCCCATCGATGCTTCACTTGATTTTGTTGCGGGGAAAATGCCGAGCTTTGATATGTGGTCAAATGATGTCCGATTGACCTGAAATTTCACAGGGAGCCTATTGGAGTCATTTTGAGACGTTCCATCTGCTCCGTTTTGGATGTCATGGTCCTGGGTTGCTCCGCCGCCGGTAGGCTTGATTTTCTCTCTGAGCATCGAAACCTGGTCAAACGTTGTCGGAATGACCTAAAATTTGACGAGGAGCCTATTAGAGTCATTTTAAGACGTTCCATCTGCTCCGTTTTGGATGTCATGGTCCCGGGTTGTCATGGTCCCGGGTTGCTCTGCAGCCGGTAGGCTTGATTTTCTCTCGGAGCATCGAAACCTGGTCAAACATTGTCAGAATGACCTGAAATTTGACTCGCAACCTTTTGGAAGCATGTTGAAGCCACTCATGCATTTTTTTTGATGAGTGATGGCTTCGATGGTTTTCTCCGCCGGGAGGCTTGATTTTGTTGTTCGAGCATTGATGGAGGGTCAAACGTTGTCAGTTTGACTTGAAATTTGGCATAGAGCCCTTTGGAGACATTCTGGAGTCATCCGTAGGCTCTGATCAAAGTTTTGACGTCTTTGATGATGTCGTCGCCGGGAACGCTTGTTTAGCTGTCGGAGCAGTGAAGTTAGGCCAAACGATGTCGGAATGGCCGGAAACCTCAAGTGTACCCCTCTTTTGGCTGCCTTGAAGGATCTCTCAGTTTCTGTCTGATTCTGATAAGATCTGATGCTTGAAGTAGTTTTGCCTGTTTTGTAGCAGGATGCAGCTTTACGAGGCTTCTTGATGTTGAGGAGACATAGTGACTTTTTTGGTGTCAACATTAGAGTAGCCTGGAGCTTAATCCATGTTGGGTTCTTGTAGTTCTTTCACATATTCATGTCATTTTCACTGCTTCAGTTGTACAAGTTCTTGGAGTTATATATATCTTTTGTTTTTCTGGATCTTTTCTTAATTTGTAGATTTTTTTTTCTGGATCTTGTTGTCAATTTGGTTTCCATGTTATATATGGGTTTGGATGTGCGGGTGGTTTGGTTGGAGAAGAGTTAATGTGGGATTTATTTGTCGATTTCTGCAAAGGTGTTGCCAATAACTGCGATTGATGACCAGAGATGCTGGAAATATATTCCAACAAAGGAGTTCAGGTGAGATTAAATTATTGGTGAAAAAACGATCTTTATAGTTTTTTTTTTATCTTGAGCTGGTAATGGAATTGGGCTTTCCATGATGCAATTCATAAGTTGTTCTTTTTTTCTTTAATGAAATTCTATCATCCTGAATTTGATAATTAATTGGTTCATTGATAACTTTTTATGTCTTATTGGGGTTTGCAAATCAGTGTTCCTCTGCAACAACTAGACACAAAAACAGATCTATAAACTGAAACCTCACAAAGAAATCGGATTAAAGATGCGAGAATCTCAGTCTACTAACCATATTTCAAATCATCATTGACTTTTGGAAACTGTAATTACAAGGAAGTTAGCAGAAGGAAACCTCCTAATGCGAGTTTTGTCATATAGAAAGGCATGGGTATGCAAAACCATTTGTTCTATGAAAGATTAGTTACAAACATGGCTGAATATGGAGAGCAGAAGGTCACTGCAGATGTCAATAGTGGAAATATGCTTTTTCTGCCTGTGTTGTTGGAGGAAGTTTTCCGATTTGATTGTTCAGAAAAAGCCAAGGATGCAGCATATCCAAGGCTTTCTTTTGTGGATTGTAAAGTGAGAGACACAACAATTGCAATTCACAAGGTTCCTGAGTATTTTACTTTTTTCAATGCATGCATGGGCAGCAGACTGTTACCATTAAGGTGAAGGGTGTAGATGTAGCGGAAGCACTGATCTAAATAAGTTGGCTACTACAAACGCGATCAAGACTGCATCGGCTTGAATCAGGCACTAGTTGTGGAGATCTGTGACTGTCTACAAGAGATCAGTCACATGTGATTCACTCTTCAAGATCCAAGGGCAAGGATGGACACCCTGGATGTAGAAGATGATGGTGGAAAATAGTAGGTCTAGTGGAAGATGTATTGTTGAAAAGTTGGTCCCAACTATTATTCTCATGTCTATATATAGCCCTTTGGCTAAAGGGTGATAAGATCTCCATTCAAATTCAAAATGAGAGATGATAAGGATAATAGGTTGGATCAAACCCTCTCAATTAGAATTTTAAATGGAGATATGATAAGGATAGAGAGTTTAGATAAAACTCAAGCTATTCTTATCCATATCACCATGAGATTCAAATTGTGAGGGGTGTATCTTTGTGAGTGGGGTCCACCCACATGTAAACACAAGTGGGCCCCATCACAAATGCCAACATCTCCCACTCGCACCGAACAAGTTTCATCCCATTAGATCACTAATTTTCATCATCAAATTCCACAAAGTAAGAATGGACCTGAAGAGTGGGACCACCACGATGCCTATTCTCGGAGAGGATGTAAACTAAGTCGCCATTTGACTAGAATACACCATCTCACCGACACATCAGTCTGCCCTAGACACTCCCATGACCACACCGGATTGGATATTGACTCATACCCCTGAGTCATGTTCAGCCCACATACGTGCTTATTCAACTTATCGAGTAAAAAAAAACTCTTTACAAACATTTCTTTTTATAAAATAACATATTCATACATATATAAATTTTTAAAAAAATTGTTCGTCTGAAAATTTTCAAAATACTCGATATAGCCCAAGCTGATAAGCATCGTAAGCATGTATAAACTAGAGTGTGATGTCAAGGGGTCTTCCCATGGACTTACGAGGGTCTGAATCAACCAAGCAGCTTTCCTAGCATGGCAGCTCGTAGCTCCTATGTCGTCGTGACACAATCGCAACTAAAGTAGCATCACCGATCTCATCTTTCCAACGTAGAGGTTGGTATAAGGGCACAAGAGCCTCAAGAATTGGTTCACATAAAAACCAACTCCAAGCTCGAGAGTCACCTACAGGACTAACTCTCGCACAACAAACAGGATTCTAGGGTATTAACCCTTTGCTTGTAGGTAGGTCCTTAAACACGCATGTCTGTAGACACGCGTCGCAGTGTGAAAATGCATTAGCTCCACAACTGAGCCCATGCTAGCATTGCACCGATTCACTACTACGCAAGCAGATTGTCACAAACACAATCACGCTTGGTTTTTAAAACAGGATATCAGACTTATTAGGGCGTGATTTGTCCGATGACTAATGCTAAGTCTCATTCAGTCTTGTGATCCACATCACCCCCAATGCAAACATGACTGAGTCGGCATTCCATACATCTGTACGCACCAATAAGATCCATATTGGTCTAATCAACATATCATACAAATGCATACACCTCATCCTATCAGTCACTAAGACATCAAGGGCAGTCTATATCCGTGCAAGTGGATGACCTCGCCTGTTTGGCGCCACGCGTACACCTAACACACACGCTTATTGTGTATGTTCCCAATGTAAAGTATATGAACATGCATGAATGAAAGGAATATAACATGCATATAACCACAAAACAATGGAAAAAAACTTTTATTAAAAATAAGTCCAATGCACTCCCACTAAATAAAAGGATTACATATATTGCATTCCTATACGCCTAACATGAATAGCAAATAGTTCTCGCGCCAAGGGTTTGGTCATTGGGTCAGCAATCATTTCCAAAGATGGCACATGAGATATTGCTATCTCTTTTACTTCTACTTGTTCACGGATAAAATGCCACTTTCGTTTGATATGTTTTGCCCTCTGATGAAGCTGGAGGTCTTTTGCCAAGCATATAGCAGTTGTGCTATCAGTTCTCAATGAAATGGGATCACGGACAATGGATACTAGTCCCAAATCCAACAAAAAACGGCGAATCCATACAGCCTCCATTGCTGTTGTGCGCAAGCAACATATTCGGCCTCCGTGGTCGACATGATCGTACACTCCTGCTTCTTACTAGACCATGAAATGGCTCCCCCACCCAGTAAGAATGATGGACCCTCGGAGTTTCCGTCCTCTCCTTCCGCACCGCGAGGGCTGGCCTGGGTCTCGGCGGAGGAGGGAAATCGCGGGTATCAACATTTTTGTACGAGTATGCCAGATTTACTTTCTATTTGGAATTTGGAATGGTGAGGATCCGGAGATTCACCTTCACAAGTAGAAAGGAAATCGATCCTTTTTTCTAACTTTTCAAATTGCATAAATATTAAGAAAAGAGACAAGTTTGTTTTTTGACAATGCCGTAGGAGGTGTTTTTTGTTTGTTTGCCGTAAAAGGCAATTTTGCCGTGAAAGGCAATTTTACAAAACTCATCAAATATGAAAGACAAGAATTGTGATTTCATTTTGTCTCTTTAGGAAATACAAACTACAATAGAAAAGAAAGAAAAGGAATCTAACTTCTCAGGAGATTGTGGGGACACGTTGAGATCGACGGTCGTAAGTCATGTATGGACTTCGCCATCGTCCTTTAAATGAGAACGGTTGATGCTTTGATTCTTCGGCTTGGCTCCAACCTCAGTTCTTTAAAAGACAAGGACCAAGAGAAGGTCCTATATCAGATAAAAAATCGAGTAAACGGGCTGAAAAGCCGCGTTTAGGCCATGTTGTAGAAAGAGGGGACCTTGGGGGGGTGGCCCCCCCAATGGACTTTGATCACCTTGTGGTGTTTCTTGCAGCAAAGCAGCAGGACTTCGTCTGTATTTCTTCGGGAGACTGCAAGTGTGCATGATAGACCCGAAATAAATCTTTCGTCCTCTCCTTCTGCACCCCAGGGGCTGACCTAGGTCTCGGCGGAGGAGGGAAAATCTCGGGCATCAACATTTTTGTACGGGTATGCCAGATTTACTTTCTACTTGGAATTTGGAATGGTGATAATCCGGAGATTCACCTTCACAAGTGGAAAGGAAATCAATCCTTTCTTCTGACTTTTCAAATTGCATTCATATTAAGAAAAGAGATCAGTTTGTTTTTTTATAATGTCGTAGGAGGCATTTTTGTTTGTTTACCGTAAAAGGCGATTTTGCCGTGAAAGGCGATTTTACAAAACTCATCAAATGTGAAAGACAAGAATTATGATTTCTTTTTGTCTCTTCAAGAAATACAAACTACAATAGAAAAGTAAGAAAAGGGATCTAACTTCTCAGGAGATTGTGGGGACACGTTGAGATCGACGGTCGCAAGTCATGTATGGACTTCGCCATCGTCCTTCAAATGAGAACATGTGATGCTTTGATTCTTTGGCTTGGCTCCTAACCTCAGTTTTTTAAAGGACAAGGACCAAGAGAAGGTCCTATATCCAATGAAAAACCGAGTAAACGGGCTGAAAAGCCGCGTTTAGGCCATGTTGGAGAAGGAGGTGACCTTGGGGGAGGGTGGCCCCCCAAGGGACGTTGATCACCTTGTGGTGTTCTTTGCAGCAGAGCAGCAGGACTTCGTCTGGATTTCTTTCAGAAAAGTGTAGAATTTCAAGTCGATTGATGTCGATGATCTTTTCTCTCTTGGGAATGGATCTCCTTTTATAGGCTTTTGGTTGCCATTGGGTGGTTATGGGCATTGATAGCCATGATGAGAGCATTGATGAGGAGTTACAAGTTGTTTTTTGTAACTCCTTTTTCATGGCTTGTGATTGGCCGATGAAGGTAGTGGGCTTTTAATTGCCTTTATGCTTCATGATGATGGGAGTTTCATGGGTTTAATGCCATGATTGCTTGGATTTGTAACTCCCAAATGCTTGAATCTGATTGGGCCGTCCAAAAGAATGAGTTCATCACCGCATTAAGTTGTCATAAACGGGTCAATTAACGACATTAAGTGGTCGCCAAGGCATGTGAAAAGTCGCGGGCCGCGCCGCGTCTTTTGAGATTCTTCTTGCGATCATCACAGGTGGATCCACGCATTGTTTGATGTTGGATTGCGATGCAATTTCAGACATTAGTTGATGTTGGTGGGCCAGTGACATCTGTCTTGTCGATTTCACGATCGGTCGGACAGAAAGTGGACTTTCTTGGTCAGCCGGTTGGTGATCTTGGAACGATCGGTGATGATTTCATGCTTTTGACAGCGGATCCAAGATGTCGACGAAGATCAGTCGTTTTCAAGCATCAAACATTGGATTTTCAGATAATCACGGAGGCAGGAACACCCGAAACGCGAAAAGGATCGAAAATCGGGCATTTTGGTGCAAAATCCGGCAACCCGGATTTGCAGGGTCGCCGGCGACCTTAGGGTTTTGGCCCGTTTGGTCACCGAGCGTCGTTTTCGGCCGTTTTTCTGTCTTTTTCGTTCCATCTTTCTTCTATATTTTTCTTGAAATTTTTCCTCAATTATTGACTTGATTTTCTTGGAGAAAACTTGACGAGAACCCGTGCGAAATCGGAGCACAAAGTTTCCCAGTTTTCGGGAAACCCGAAGACTTTGTAGCCGATTTTCCGTCAAGAGTCGAAACTAGGTCAAACGATGTCGGAATGACCTGAAAACTGAGGCGAAGCTTCTTGAGCAATGGATAAGACCAACCATAGGCTTTTATTTGAGTTTGGAAGCCGTTTGGGGTCCCATCGATGCTTCACTTGATTTTGCTGCGGGAAAAATGCCGAGCTTTGATATGTGGTCAAATGATGTCCGATTGACCTGAAATTTCACAGGGAGCCTATTGGAGTCATTTTGAGACGTTCCATCAGCTCCGTTTTGGATGTCATGGTCCCGGGTTATTCCGCCGCCGGTAGGCTTGATTTTCTCTCGGAGCATCGAAACCTGGTCAAACGTTGTCGGGATGATCTGAAATTTGACGAGGAGCCTAATGGAGTCATTTTGAGACGTTCCACCAGCTCCGTTTTGGATGTCATGGTCCCGGGTTGCTCCGCCGCCGGTAGGCTTGATTTTCTCTCGGAGCGTCGAAACTTGGTCAAACGTTGTCAAAATGACCTGAAATTTGACCTGCAGCCTTTTGGAAGCATGTTGAAGCCACTCATGCATTTTGTTTGATAAGTGATGGCTTCGGTGGTTTTCGCCGCCGGGAGGCTTGATTTTACTCTACGAGCATTGGTGGAGGGTTAAACGTTGTCGGTTTGACTTGAAATTTGGCATAGAGCCCTTTGGAGACATTCTGGAGTCATCCGTAGGCTCTGATCAAAGTTTTGACGTCTTAAATGATGTCGCCGCCGGGAGCACTTGTTTAGTTGTCGGAGCAGTGAAGTTAGGCCAAACGATGTCGGAATGGCCCGAAACCTCAAGTGTACCCCTCTTTTGGCTGCCTTGAAAGATCTCTCAGTTTTTGTCTGATTTTGATAAGATCTGATGCTTGAAGTAGTTTTGCCTGTTTTGTAGCAGGATACAGCTTCACGAGGCTTCTTGATGTTGAGGAGACATAGTGACTTTTTTGGTGTCAACAAATGCCTCCTCGAGGTACAGTGACGAGTTGCTTTTTGGAGTCGATGTGCCTCGAAGAGAAACTTGGAGGAGAGATTCCAACTTGACCAAGAGTCTTGAGCTTCTTCTTTTTTTTTTTTATTAGCCTTCTGAGTTTCCGGGGGAGTTTTATGGTAGTGAGAGGGATCACACACCAACTCAAGGCAAAGTTTTGAAAATGACATGAGGTATTTGGATTTTGGTTTTTGACCTTGTGACCTAACAAGCTGTATGTGGCAAGTTAGGGGGTTAGGGTGTGATTTTGATTTTGACCTTGTGACCCAACAAGCTGTATGTGGTAGGTTGGGGGCTCAGATTTGGGTTTTTGGTTGTAGTTTGGTTTGGATTTTGATTTTGGTTTTGGTCTTGTGACCTAACAAGCTGTATGTGGCGAGTTAGGGGACCGGAATTTGATTTTATGAAATGTCAATTTCAAGATTTTGGCTCAATTTGGTTCATGATGTTGGATGGTTTGATTTTTGGAAACTCATGAGGCTTTCTTTTCTCTTTTTTTTTTTTTTTTGAATGGTCCCATCAACTCAAAAGAGGCATGGGACTTTTTTGCTCTTTTTTCTCTTTTTTTTTTTTTTTTTTTTTTTGGCTCTTGGTAAGAGGAATATTTTGACTAAAGCCACTTTTAGTGCCTAGGTGGTCAAACTTGGCTCATATGGGCTAACCCATGGGACCTTAGGCTTTGAAGATGGCCTAGATCTCATATGGTGTCATATTTGTAGAGAATATCTAAAAATATCTCTTTTGTGTAGAGAATATCTAAAAATATCCTTACTTGGAGAGAATTTCTCAAGTTTCCTTTTTGTGGAAAGATTTTCTCAAAATATCTCTCTTTTGGGAAAGTAACTAAATTTTAGCACTTACCTCCTTTCTTTTCTCCTTGTTTCCTCTTTTAGCTTGCTTTCTTCTACAAAAGCAAGAGGGTTGTTTCTTTTGCTCCATTGCTTTCTTTTTGCAAGAAATCTTCAAGAGTGCTCTCCAAGATTAGAAGTGCTTTTTTCTTCTTCAAGGATCTTCAAGCTTTCTTCTTCTTCTCCATCAATGGCTTCAAGTAAGTTTTCTTCCTCCATAAGAATATCCATTGTAGAAAATAGCTTCTTTATTTTTTTCCTTCTCTTCTTCTTTTTCTTTTCTTTCTTTCTTTTTTTTTCAAGCACGTTTTCCCTTTTTTTCTTCGTGCTTCTTCTCTTTTTTTTTCTTTGTTTTTTTTTTTCTTTCTTTTCATGGTTTTCTTTTTTTTTTTTCACCGTGTACTTTTCCCCTTTTTTTTCTACACGCTGATTTCTATTTATTTTTTTTTTTGTTTCAGCGTTTTTTTTTTCTGTTTTTTTTTTTTTTTTTTTGCACGCTGATTTTTTCTGTCAGCGTTTTTTTTCTTTTTTTTTTTTTTTTTTTTTTTTTGTTTGATGCATCAAGATAGAAGGCTAGAGTCTCTAGGTCAAGCCAACATGATTTTTGACTTGGACAAAGTTTGATTGGTTTTGACCAAATTGGGTTGGAATTGGTCAAACTTTGGTCAAGGTTTTCCTAGCATCTAATGCATGATGATATATTTTTTCTTTTTGATGCATGATTTTGTAAATGGATTTGGAATTATGATGATGCATACCTGAAAATCTTTTGCAAGTATCGGGATTTTGAGCTCGCAGCGATGTTGAGCTCTTTCTTGGTCTTGCTGGATTTTGAGGAAGTTTGCAATTTTTGGATTCTGAAGCTCGCAGCAATGTTGAGCTCTTTTCCAGATTTTGCGGAAATTTGATGAGATTGGCTCGTTCTCTCAGCGATGTTGAGTTCGAACCTTCTTTGGGAATTCTCCACTGACTATGAGCTCGCAGCGATGTTGAGCTCATCTTCAAGCTTCCTGTCTTTTTTGGAGTATTTTCCTTTTCTTTGGAATTGCCCCGGAACCATGTCAAAATTTTGCTAGAAGTTTTGTAACAGAATTCTGTCATTTTGATGTTGATTGATCTTTTCTCTTCCATCTTTTACAGGTAGTTCTCCTAGAACGAACAAGGGTAAAGGTCCTGCTACTGACGCACCTCATCGGTCTGCTAGATCTTCCAATGCGGCCGTTCAGCAGGCTTGGGAGAAGGTCCAGTTTGTGGAGAAGAACTTGGAAGAATGCGATTCCCTCAATCGTGATGAGATGAGACAGCGATTGATCGCTCTCAAAGATGAGGAGTTCTATAAGAACATGGTAAGCAGACGTCCTTGGGTTACAGACGATCAGAGCGTTGTGCTCAAGCCTACCTACTTCTTTAGTGATGCGGTCCCCGACGACTTGACATACCAAAGGAGATGTTTTTAGTTCTCTTACACAGCAGATGGTGAGGAGGGAACTATTTCCACCCGGTCATCTTTCGATCGGACCATCTCGATCCTGAGCCTTTCTCCCACGTGCCCTAAGAGGGAAGATCCTCCGAGCTGGGTGAAGAGGAACAGTGTGATCAAGACCAGGGTTTTTGTTGGCGGACCTTCCGGTTTTGTAGAGAAGTCGCCTGTCCGTACGGACATGTTGATGCCAGCCAGTGGCTACCAAGGTTCTGATCATCCATCGATCGATTTGAGACCGGTGGGCCATGGAGTTTTTCGGGGTGACGGCAGCTATTGGGTGAAGCCTTTTTGACTTCGTGGCCGTTTCAGTGTTGACTCGAGCTGGGAGTCATGGACTGATCACACCCTGAGGATTGGCGAGGCCGTTCTGCGGGAGGCCGAGATTTTTGATGCGGTTCGTGCTTTTCGGCAAACCATTGTTTTCTCCGATGAGGCTTTCATGGCCATACTGGAGTCATTCCTTCCACAAACCAACACCTTCATTGTGACGAATGGTGAAATTGGTTTTTCTTTGAAGGAGCTAAGCGCCACCACCGGATTACCTATCCTCGGCAAACTCTATGAGGAGTTTATGCCTATTGACAGCGTCCTTAAGGAGCAGTCTGAGGAGTTCAGGCTTGTATACTTTCAGCTCGTCGCCTTCTATGATTTTTTGAAGGAGAAGGAGGGCTCGAAAGTTAGATGCAACAATGGGAGAAGTTGCAGTTCCAACTTTTTTGACAGCGGAAATTCTTCTGATGGCATGGCCCAAGATGTTAGGGCTAAAACATCAAGTTTGAAGAAGATCGCTGCTATGCGAGAAGATTTAAAGAAGTTCTTCGCAAGCACGGATGCCATTTGTCCTGACATTGCGTTGCGGAGAGATCTCGCTGTTTACCTCACTTACTGGCTAGGTGAGGCTGTTTTTACTGAAGGAGATGGAACGCACATTAGGCCGCACTGTATTTTTCCGACTTGTCAGATGGTGTTTGGAGAGCGGCTGGCTTTGGTACCTACTCTTTACTCCTATTTGTGTACCGAACTTCAGGCTGCTGCTTTCCTGGTTCGGCTTGGGCTTCCCAGGAACAGGGTATTTTCTGCCCACATCTTTTATTCGTGGTATGTATACCACTGTCCTAACTTCCATCGTTTGGGAGTTGCACAGGACGAAGATCCTTTTATGATTCATTTGGCTAGAGGGACAGCCGTTCCCGAATCACTTTTATCTGCCCGTTTGAGGATCCGACGATTTAGGGACATCGAGATTGGGCAGTCTTCAGTGAAGCTTTTCTGGGTTTGCTGAAGAAGGCTTTTGACTTTGGTGTCTCCCGTGATTCGACCAGGGCAGGGTCGGGAAGACACTATGCTTTATAGACGCGGAGAAGAGATGGCTCTTCAGTATACGGGTTGGTACAATGGTGTACCGCAGACATCTTTTCGTCGATATACAACCGTATATCCCTTCGCGTTTTGCATTGCAGCTTGGCTTCTCTCAAGGCGTTGTTGGAGCGCCTTCAAGTATGGTGAAGCGTTTTGGAGGTTTGCACGATGGGAGAAATGCATGGGTTTTTTATAGCGCTGAGGACACTACTGCCATGATTTCCTATCCTGAGCTGGCCACCTTCCGGACTGCTGGCTTCACAAAGTGGTTCGTGGAGAGCTTCTCAGTGTACCGGGGGCTTTCCAAGAAAGAGCTCGATGTCAAGCAATCTCCTGGGAAAGGTCTTGGCAAATCGGATAGTGTCCGTCGGGAGGAAGTTTTGGCCTTCCTTTTTGGAGAGAAGCATAAGATAGGCTTTCTCAATGAGCAGGACGTCATCAGATCAGGAGCTGCACAAGGGATTCCTGGTGAGGTCTTGAGACAGCTGGAGGAGGAGGAGGCCGAGATCGATGCTATGATACAGGCAGAGCATACGAAGGCTTCCATGGAGTCTATTGAGAAAAGTAGACCATCCAGTGAGGACTCTAGCGAGAGGCCTGATGTTGATAGTGGGGCAGGATGTCGAGCAGATTGACCCGCCGAGGCAAGAGGAGGAGAGGACAACGCCGTAACATGAGACGGCACGATAGTCCTTCTGATATTGAAGTTCCTCTCACTATTGCTGAGGAGGTGTCTGAGAATACTGACGAGCCTCCAGAAAAGAGGAGCAAAGAAGAGGAGACAGCTGGTATGATTCTCTTTCTTCCTTTTGTTTCTTCTTTTCTCTTGTAAGAGATTTTTTTTTTGTTTTTAATCATCCGCTGCTTTCTTTCTTTTGGCAGAGGACGATGACCTGGTGATGCCCGAGGTTCCTGCCGATGAGGCGAAAACGGATCCCGTCGTGACATCTGAGGAAGAGCCCAGGGACTCTGGAGTGGTTCCAGAACCTTCACCTGTTATGATTGTTTTGGCTTTTTTTTTCTTCTTTTTGTTGTCATTTGCTAACATGTAGCTTTTATTTTCTTGACTTGCCAGAGGATTCTGACGATTTCGAGCCATCCATGGACGCAACTTTTGACGATGCTTCGGATGAGCTCAAAGAGGCAGAGAGTACTCCGCCGGTTGTCAAAGCAGGTATTTTTGCAATAATAATCTTGATATATTTTTGACAAGATTATATTCATACCTTTTGTCTTTTCCTTGACAGATTGTGAAGCAGCAGGAGAGGTTCCTCCGTCTTCTTCAGAGCCAGAACCGGGGATACCTGTGGCTGATGCAGAAGTAGGGGCTTCTACTGCTTCCAATGAGTTAGCTTCTTCTGTTGGAAAGAGTTTATTGATTACTCTTCCAATGGAGCATGACATAGGCAGTCGGGCACCAGAGCATGGCGAATACTCATCTACACCGCACCTTCAATATGCAAGGAAGGTGTTGAAGACTGTCTTGAGCTCATGGGTTGAGACTCTCTCTTCAGGTCATTTGGAAGTTGGTTTTTGCATGATCAAGCTCGTACAGGACATCCTTGCTGATAGCAAAGAAGTCGGTCTGGACATCGCAAGCGCCAAAGATTTTGTTGAGGAGGTCATCGCCTTAGGGAACAAATGGACTGAGACCAATAGTTTCCCTGATTGTGACTTCTTTGATGAGATGTTTATAAAGCCATCCAGCAAAGTCAAAGCTGAACTGACTGAGGTCACGAAGACTCGGAGGCAGATCGTTCGGGAGAAGAACATTACCAAGTTATCCATTATAGGGCTGAAGCAAGACTTAGACCGCCTTGATAAGGAGGTTGTCGAGGCTAGGCAGCGTCTTAAGCTTTTGGAGGAAGAAGCCGCTGCCAAATGGACTGCCATTGTAGAGGCTCGTGACAAAGAAGGGACCCTCATTCGCCAGGTTGAGGAAGCTGAAGGTAATGTCCGGAGGAAGACTCAGGAGCATGAGCAGTGGCAAATCCTTTGGGAAGAACTTCCTCGTACTGCAGATGGGTCGCGGCATTCGGCCGCGTTTTATGGGGACATTCTAAAGAAGCGTGGCCTAAAAACTTTGGAGGTTAAGGCCAAGGGTCTGCTTGAGGAGTTGAACCTTGGTTGAAGACCATGCCAGATTGAGCTCCTGAGTTGTAACAAACTCTTTTCTTCTTCTCTGTTTTTTTTTGGTACCTCCATGTATAAACAATTTTGGTACTATATTTGTGTATCCCCTTCCTTTCACTTAAATCATTTTTTTTATGAAAATAAATTTGAGCAAAAGTTGATGGGAATGTTTGTTTAAGAATTTGATCAAAAGGTTGTCATTTTGTGAAAATCTTTTGTCAAAGAGTTGTTTTGGGCATGAAAGCCAATTTTGCGGCAAAAAGCCTGGTTTTTGATGGCTTGAAAACCAAATTTTGGATGGCATGAAAGCCTAATTTTGTGACGTAAGAGCCAAAATTTGTTTCGCGGCATGGGAGCCAAAAATTTTGAGATGGCATTAGGGCCAAAGTTGTTTTTTTTTTTCTTTTCTAGCATGAAAGCCAAATTTTTTGTTTGTGGCATGAAAGCCAAAATTTTGTTTGTGGCATGAGAGCCAAGGTTTTTGGATGGCGTGAAAGCCGATTTTTGGAATGGCATAGGAGCCGAATTTTAAGATGGCATGAAAGCCGAAGTTTTTTTTTGTTTTGTTTTGGCATAGGAGCCAGATTTTTTAAAACCAAGTTTTGTTTTGTTGGCATTAAAGCCGATTTTGGGGTTTATAGCCGAATTTTTTTTTTGTTTTGGCATTTATAGCCGAATTTGGCGTTTATAGCCGTTTTTTGGCGTTTATAGCCGGATTTTGGCGTTTATAGCCGAATTTTAGCGTTTATAGCCGGATTTTTTTTGTTTTGGCATTTATAGCCGGATTTTGGCGTTTATAGCCGGATTTTGGCGTTTATAGCCGAAATTTTTCTTTCTTTGATGTTTGTTTTGTTTTGGCATGGAAGCCAGATTTTTGAAAACCAAGTTTTTGTTTTGTTGGCATGAAAGCCGATTTTGGTGTTTATAGCCGATTTTTTTTTTTTTTTGGCATTTATAGCCGAATTTGGCGTTTATAGCCGGATTTGGTTTCAAAATGCAGGTATCGACTAAATGTCGCCTCCCCGCTGAATGGTCTTGCAAATATCGATGGAATGTCGCTTCCTTGCTCATTCAGTTTGCGAGTATTGATGGAATGTCACTTCCTCGCGGGCTGTGTTTGCGAGTATCGATGGAATGTCGCTTCCTCGTGGATTGGGGTGCAAATATTGACTAAGCATCGCTTCCCTGCTTTTCCCAAAACTTTTGGTTTTGCGAGTACTGACTTGATGTCGTTTCCATGCGATTTTTGAAATTTGAGGTTTTTTCGAACCATTTGAAATTTTGGGTTGTGGATATCAACTAGTATGTTGCTTCTCCATGATTTTTGAAATTTGGGTTGTGGATATCAATTGGAATATTGCTTCTCCACGATTTTTGAAATTTGGATTGTGGATATCAACTGGTATGCTGCTTCTCCACGATTTTTGAAATTTGGGTTGTGGATATCAACTGGTATATTGCTTCTCCACGATCTGAGGTTTTGCAAGTATCGAATGCGATTTGCTTCCTTGCTGTTTTTTGGGTTTTTGGAAGTATCGAATGGGGTTCGCATCCTTCCGGTTTTTTGGTTTTTGCGAGTATCGACTGAATGTCGCTTCCCCGCGGTTTCTAAAAAATCTTTTTTTTTTTTTTTTTTGTTTAGAGACACGAGGGTCATAAATTTTGACTTAAACCATTTTTGTTGTAAAAGTCGAGGTGGACTAGGGTGAAAGTTCCTGAGTCCTAGTTTCTGTTTCAAACTATGAATTTTTGGGTTCAAGGATCAAAAATTTTGGTCAAGTCTGGGAAGAGGCTCCTAAACTTGGATTTTTTGGATTTTGATTTTTTTTTTTTTTTGAACAATGAAACGATGAAAGTAAGCATTGTTTTGAGAGAGTCTTTTTTTTTTGGAAACTTCAACATAAAGATGAAAATTTCAAAAGGGGTGGGTTTGACGAGCAAGTACCATGGAAATAGGCTTTGCCTGTGTAGATATCGCTCTGACCCGGTTGAGGAAGTCTTCAAGGGTAGTACCGCTTCAAGAACTTGCCGTTGATAGGCAGCATACATCTGTCCCCTTCCATGTTTAAAAGAGCGTATGAGCCATTGGAGAAGACTTTGTCGATGACGAAGGGTCCCTCCCATTTTGGTTCAAATTTGCCTTTGGATTTGTGGGCAAAGACTATGGGTCTTTTTACTGCAAGAACCAAGTCACCCTTTTTGTAGGAGCGTTGCCTGATCTTCTTGTCGAAAGATCCTGCCAAGCGTGATTGATACAACTCAATGCTTTGTAGAGTTTCGAGTCATCTTTCATCGAGATTATCCAGCTCTTGGAGTCTCAATTTGACATTGCTTTCTTGCGTCATGTCATTTTGCAAAGATACCCTTAAGGAAGGAATTTGTACTTCCAAAGGGACAACAGCTTCGCATCCATAGACCAAAGAGAATGGTGTGCTATGAGTTGGTCCTCGAACGGTGGTTCGATAGGCCCACAAAGCTTCTGGTAGTTTGTCGCCCAGTCTCTTTTACGACTAGAGACCATTTTCATGAGAATTTTGAAGAGTGTCTTGTTGAAGGCTTCTGCTAGTCCGTTCGCTGCTGGATTATATGGAGTCGAAGGACAACTTTGGATTTTGTACTTGTCGCAAAACCTGTAGAATCTGTGATCCCGGAATTGTGGTCCGTTATCATGGACGAATCTTTTAGGTATGCCGAACCAACAAATAATGTTGGTGAGCAAGAACTGAAGGACTGATGAAGTCTTTATTTGGCTGAGCGCAAATGCTTCTGACCACTTAGAGAAATAATCCGTAGCGGCGAAGATGAAGCGATGACCTTTGCTTGATGGGGGAGAAATAGGACCTATGATGTCCATACCCCAGGCTTCGAAAGGCCATGAGATTGCTGTTGGATGTAGCCATTCTGGAGGCATGTGAACATAATCTCCATGAATCTGGCATTTTTGGCAGTGCTTGGCAAATTGCGTTGCATCAGCTACCATGGTAGGCCAATAATAACCTAGCCTTTTTATCTAGTTGTAGAGCTTAGGACCAGCCTGATGGGCTCCACAAACACCAGCATGCACTTCTTTGAGAGTTTCCTCAGCCTCTTGTTGCGACAAGCATCGTAGGAGTACTCCGTTGAAGGATTTTCTGTAAAGTCCTTTTGAAGGTATATCCAAATGAAAGTTCGGGTTTCGTCTTTGGATGCTTACCCACTCTTTTAGATCTTCAGGTAGGATTCCGAACATGATGTAATCAATGAACGGATCTCTCCAGTCGCCAATCGGAGGTTTGAGGATGGACATCCGACTTCCAACCACTTGCTGGCATTCAACAACTGCTTGGTGTGTGTTGAGAGGAGGGAGAATTCTTCTTTGACACACTATGACTTGTATGTTTTCCCCTTCTTGGATTGCCATTGATGCAGCGAGTCCAGCCAGGGCATCTGTACGGATGTTTTCACCTCTGAGGATGTGGTTGATGTGACAGATGTTGAATTTTTGTTGAAGCGACTGCGCCTTGTTGTAGTAAGGCAGCAAATCAGGCTTCCTGACTTCATATTTTTGATTCATCTGGTTGACGATCAGTTCAGAGTCCCCAAAAGCTTCCAACAAGGTGATGCCGGATTCGAGGGCGAGTTCCAATCCTATAATCAGGGCTTGGTACTCAGCTGCATTGTTTGAACATTGTTCCAGTAGCGAGAAGGTGTGTGGAATCATGTATTTGTCAGGGTTGACAAAGAGGATGCCGATTCCCGATATTTGCTTTCCCTTTTCATTTGTCCTGGTTGCACCGTCAGAGTACATGTCCCAGGAAGCATTTAATAAGGAAGTTTCCACATTGTAGACAAATTCGTCTGGGAGATCGTCCCTGAGTGGAGAATCTTTAGGCAATGGATGCTCTGCGAGAAAGTCTGCTAGAGCTTGGCCTTTGATCGCTTTTTGTGGTACATACCTAATATCAAACTGTGATAGAAGGATGGACCATTTTGCCAGTCGGGCATTGAGAGCACCTGCTTTTGTGACAAGGACCTTTAGGAGGTTGATCTGCGAAATCAGGTAGACTGTGTTGGACAGCAGATAGTGACGCAGCTTTTGTATGGAAAACATCACTGCAGGCATTCTTTTTCGACTTGGGAGTAGCGATGCTCTGCACCTGCCAACATGCGGCTAAGGTAATATAGAGCAGCTTCTTTTCCGTCGTCGTTTTCTTGTACGAGCAGAGCACCCAAAGAGTGGTTGAGAGCTCTTGTGTACAAGATAAATGGTTTTCCAGTTGTGGGGGCAGCCAGCACTGGAGGTTTGGTGAGGTATGTTTTGATGCCTTGAAATGCATTTTCACATTCAGCATCCCAGACAAAGTCTATGCATTTCTTCATCAGGCGAGAGAATGGACGACACTTCCCTGATAGATTGGAGATGAATCGTCGAATGTAGGCCAACCTTCCTTGAAGCCCTTTTAATTCTCTTAGGGTTCTGGGAGATGGCATTTCCAGGATAGCCTTGACTTTGGTAGGGTCAAGTTCTATTCCAGCTTTCCGTACTATGAATCCGAGAAATTTACCCGATGAGACACCGAAGAAGCACTTTAGTGGATTCATCCGCAATTTGTGTTTGCGAAGTCGGAGGAAGACTTCTCGAAGATCATCGAGATGGTCTTCTTTTCTTCTGCTTTTGATGGCGAGGTCGTCAACATAGCATTCGACCATCTTGTGCCACATATCTTGAAATATTTTCATCATAGCCCTCAGATATGTTGCACCTGCATTTTTCAGACCAAATGGCATGACAGTGTGCGAAATGACATATGCCTTTCATCTTCAAGATGCATCTTTATCTGATTGTAGCCAGAGAATCCATCCATGAATGTCATTCGCTCGAACCCATAGGTGTTGTCAATCATCGACTCTGGTATGGGGAGCGGGAATTCATCTTTAGGGCATGCATTATTCAGGTCTCTATAGTCGATACAGACCCTTATTTGCCCATTTTTCTTTATCACAGGGACGATGTTGGCCAACCATTCAGGATGTTGTTCCTCGCGAATGAAGCCAACGTTTTTGAGTTTCTGAACTTCTTGTTCAATTTTGTCCATCACGTCGGGACGGAATCTTCTTTGGCCTTGTTTGACAGGCTTGATTTCTTTTTGCAAGTTGAGCTTGTGGACTGCTACTTTGGGATCCAAGCCAGGCATTTCGGCATAAGACCATGCAAAGCAATCAACGAACTCGCGAAGAAAAGAGATATACTCGGGTAACTCACCATCCTTTATATTCTCGCTTTTGAATACAGGACGTGGGTTATCAGGTGTTCCCAAGTTTATCTTTTGAACAGGGTCTTCTGTCGGAAGGTTTGAAGGTGGTTCCTCCACAGTATTTTCGGAGACTTCCAACTCAACAAGACCTTCTGGAGTGCCAGAGAAATTTTCATACTGAGGCTCTGTTTCTGTCCACGGATCTTCTTGATCATTGTCCTTCTCAAGGCTCGCAATGAGATGGTCCCAATCATTTGCTGGAATTGGGTTAAAGTAGGGTACTTCTTTTGGAGACGATGATTCTTCTGGCTCAAAGAACCGCTCGTCTTTGTCATCGGGCAATTCCTCATTATCATCAGAGAAATTATAGCAATTGGAGGAACTTTCTGGACCCTTGACGAGTGACTCCTCAAAGAGATATCCAAGGATATCAATTTCTTCATGAGATGTTGAGGCTTGGCAAGCAAAGCGACTTTGTAGCCATGGTGTCAATTGTCTCATAGGAGCGGTAGGATCATACCCCAACCCATATGAAGACTTGCCTTTGTGAAGGTGGATTTTCCAATTTTCTAGTTAACTTTTGGTCAGGGTGGATTCCAATGGTGTGAGAATACCACGGCCACCTCCCAAACCAGTCGGATTTTGAAGTCAATGATTGAGGAAAAATGTCAAGAAAAATACAGAAGAAAAAAGGAACGAAAAAGATGAAAAAACGACCAAAAACGACGCTCGGCGACCAAACGGGCCAAAGCCCTATGGTCGCCGGCGACCTTGGCCCAAGGTCGCCGGCGACCCTGGCCCAGGGTCGGTGCATGGTCGCCCGGCAACCCTGCAAATCCGGGTCGCCGGATTTTGCACCAAAACGTCCGATTTTTTATCTTTTTCGCGTTTCGAGTGTTCCTGCCTCTGTGATTTTCTGAAAATCCAATGTTTGATGCGTGAAAACGACTGATCTTCGTCGACATCTCGGATCCGCCATCAAAAGCATGAAATCATCACCGATCGCTCCAAGATCGCCAACCGGCTGACCAAGAAAGTGCACTTTCTGTCCGACCGATCGTGAAATCAACAAGACAGATGTCACCGGCCCACCAACATCAACTAATGTCTAAAATTGCATCGCAATTCGACATCAAACAATGCGTGGATCCACCTGTGATGATCGCAAGAAGAATCTCAAAAGGCGCAGTGCTGCCCGCGACTCTTCACATGCCTGGGCGACCACATAATGACGTTAATTGACCCGTTTATGACAACTTAATGCGGTCATTAACTCATTATTTTGGACGGCCCAATCAGATTCAAGCATTTGGGAGTTACAAATCCAAGTAATCATGGCATTAAACCCATGAAACTCCTATCATCATGAAGCATAAAGGCAATTAAAAGCCCACTACCTTCATTGGCCAATCACAAGCCATGAAAAAAGAGTTACAAAATCAATTTGTAACTCCTCATCAATTCTTTCATCATGACCATCAATGCCAATAAACACCTCATGGCTACCAAAAGCCTATAAAAGGAGGTCCATTCCTAGAAGAAAGCATGATGAAAATAGATCCCAAGTGCAAGCTCTGAAAATCCAGAAAATCCAAGAGAGAGACGAAGTCCTGCTACTTTGCTCCCGGAAGCACCACAAGGTGATCAACGTCCCTTGGGGGGCCACCCCCCCCCCCCCTAAGGTCTCCTCCTTCTCCAACATGGCCTAAACGCGGCTTTTCAGCCCGTTTACTTGGTTTTTCATTGGATATAGGACCTCCTCTTGGTCCTTGTCCTTTAAAAAACCGAGGTTAGGAGTCAAGCCAAAGAATCAAAGCATCACATGTTCTCATTTGAAGGACGATGGCGAAGCCCACACATGACTTGCGACCATCGATCTCAACGTGTCCCCACAATCTCCTGAGAAGTTAGATCCCTTTTCTTACTTTTCTATTGTACTTTGTATTTCCTAAAGAGACAAAAAGAAATCACAATTCTTGTCTTTCACATTTGATGAGTTTTGTAAAATCGTCTTTCACGGCAAAATCGCCTTTTACGGCAAACAAACAAAAACGCCTCCTACGGCATTCTAAAAAAGCAAACTTGTCTCTTTTCTTAATATTAATGCAATTTGAAAAGTTAGAAAAAAGGATTGATTTCCTTTCCACTTGTGAAGGTGAATCTCCGGATTATCACCATTCCAAATTCCAAGTAGAAAGTAAATCTAGCATACCCGTACAAAAATATTGATGCCCGAGATTTTCCCTCCTCCGCCGAGACCCAGGTCAGCCCCCGAGGTGCGGAGGGAGAGGACGGAAGATTCCCCTTTTTGGGTCCATCAAGTTGGCACACCCGGTGGGACACGTTGACTTGAGAACGTGATGCTTTGATCACTTGGCGCCTTTCTAGTTGGTGGCCTATGTTGCATTTTGCATCTAAAAATATATGAGATGGGATTTCAATTGTTCTTTCTCACTTCAAAAAGAAAAAAACAAATATGATCTCTTTTTCTTAAAAACTCAACTTTGGGAAATTTTGATCCTTCCCTCTTCGAACTTGATAGCTCACAGAAATGTTCGCAGTTATCGTTCATATCGGGGATTGGGCCATCTTTTCTCTTTGATGAGACCAATTGGGATTTCAAAAAAAAAAAAAACACCTTCATTTCAAATTCTTTCAAAAAAAAAATGATCTCTCTTTCTCAAGATTCAACTTTGAGAAATTTTGATTCTCTCCTCTTTGAACTTGATAGCTCATAGAAATGTTCGCAGCTATCGTTCATATCGGGGATTGGGCCATCTTTTCTCTTTCATGAGTCCAATTGGGATTTCAAAAAAAAAATTATAATTTCAAAAGAAAATTAGTTTTCTCTCTTTTGCATTCAAATTTGAGAAACCTTGGTTCCTTCCCTTTCGGATTTAGCACTCGCAGAAATGTTGAGCGTTTGTTCGGATTGGAACACCATTCATTCTCTTTGATGAGTTTATTAAAAACCTTTCAAAAAAGAGTTAAAAAAAAAAACACTAAGGTTCCACCAGTTGCGTTCTTTGACCAAAGTGGATTTAAGAAAAGCCCTGTCCAGAGTGTGGAGACAGCTAGACCGTTCGAGGCAAGGGTCCTCCAAACGGGTTCATTAAGTAATCCTACTCTTACCTGGGGGCTGATCTATCTACTAAGGTTTCATAAGATCGAATTGGAAATCTATGTGCACCTTTAAAAAAAAATCCCCTAAAAAAAGTTCTTTTAAAAAAAAAAAAAACCTTCTGTAACTTTGAATTCAGAGTTGAGAAATCTTGGTTCTTTCCCTTTCGGATTTAGCGCTCGCAGAAATGTTGAGCCTTGTTCGAAATGGAACACCATTTGCTCTCTTCGTTGAATTCAATCTTGACCTTTCAAAAAAAAAAACTTCTGTCACTTTTGAATTCAGAGTTCAGAAATCTTGGTTCTTTCCCTTTCGGATTTAGCGCTCGCAGAAATGTTGAGCCTTTGTTTGAAACGGAACACCATTTGCTCTCTTCAATGAATTCAATCTTGACCTTCCAAAAATGAAAAACTTCCGTCATTATTGGATTCAGATCCGAGAAATTCTGGTTCCTTCCCTTCTGAATTTGGCGCTCGCAGAAATGTTGAGCCTTTGTTCAGATTGGAACACCATTTGCTCTCCTTTATGAATCCAAATTTTGACCTTTCAAAAAAAAATCCTATCTCATATCCTTCCCAAGGATGCAATTTGCAACATTTGTACCTAGCGGTGCTAGTATGCCCTTTCGGGTCTACTGTATTCGTGACCGACACATTTGTATCTCCAACCTTATATCATTTTACCTCGAGTGAGCCTTGCTTCTCGGTAATTTGAATTAAGGTCTACAATTGCTTCTAGCAGTCACTGGAACGCTCACTCTGAGCCTACCATACTTGCATTTTAGAACAATTGTATCCTCTATGGCTTTTTGCCTTCTTCATCGTCCTTGGGTTGGGCCATGTCCCCTCAAGTGATTTGAAAAGACAAAACCATAGTTGTTCTCCATTTATGATCACCATATTCTTGTGATTACTAATGGATTTGGTCTTGTTTCAGAAGTTTTCCAAAACTAACAATGGCAGCTTCATTGACCATCACTTTTGATGAAAACAAGTACCTGCTTATGCTTCAAGACAAGCAAAACAAGCATAAGCGCCCTGCCAGTTGCCGAAGTGTCATCTCCCTTGACAACTCTCCAAACACCGGGTCAACTTCAACTCCCCGGACCATTGTCTTCTGATCGCTGGGACCATTCCCACTTCCCGCAGAAGACACTGTACCTGCCAAGAAGCAGAAAACCGCCCCGCAATGTGTCACTAAAATGGCACCAAGGGCGAACACCAAGAAGCCTGAAGCCCATGGCGTTCCCACGAAGCCTCAACCCACAAGAAACCAGGTTTACACCAAAACTTGGTCCCCGAGGTCTTCACCAAAGCAATGGAGGTCCCGAACATCTGCAAGGACAGCATACCTGGCCCCTCTCAAGGAGAATCAGTTCTACCCTCTCTCTTATATGAAAGAGGAGAAACCTACCCTCCGCCCAAAAAACAAACAAAATCATCATGAGCCAGCTTGCTCCTACAAGCCCAAAATCAAATCCTGCATCGTTAGGCCTATGCAAAAATATGCTGAAGCCTGCACTCCCGCGAGTCGACCCTTCATCTCAACAGGGGCCGAGCTCGCAAAATTCAAGTCTTCATTATGACAGGCAAAGGACCGCGTCCAGATTCTGTCCTTGCCAAGCTTCAAAGAAGACAAACTCGACTACTGCGCATGAGGGACTACATCCTTCATCGCCAGAGCCCAGCCAGAGCTGACTGAAGCTCAAATTTCTCGTCGTATGCGTCGCCGCACTGCATATCGACAAAAGAGACTCGAGAAATAAAGAACCCAGCGTTCTACTCTCCACGTCTCAAACAAATGGGTCGAAAAAGAAAGACCCGACCAATTCGTTGCTGTTCATATGGTTGGCAAAACCAGAAAACGCCAGTAGTCAACAACCAAAATCAGTGTTAGACATCCGGTGACTCACAGCGTCTCCCGGACACGAACACATCTGGAAGAATCTTCCACTCCTCCAAGCCAAGAACACCGGAGTAACCACTCTTCAGATTCTTCATCCAGAAGAATGAGCCCCAGCTCAGTCACCAGGACGATTTCTTCATTCGAATTCCGAGGGATGAACGTCTTGGCTACAAGTTCTGAGCCGCCTCCACAGCATGACGATGTAACCGTACACATCCAGCAGTTGGAGCAAGGACAACAGAGAATTGAGGCTCTGATGGAAAACCTTATTCTCACTCTACAGCGTCCACCACCTAACAATGAAACCCCTCCGAATCATGAAGATGATGAGGGTAATGCAGAAAACAATGAGTCTCGCGCCCTTACCAGAAAGGACGTGGACGATATCCTCGCAAAAGCAAAATAAGAGGATACATTAAAGGAACATGGGATCATGCCACCCTACCCTCTATGGATGGACTCGGTTCCGTTCCCTGCAAAATTCAAACAACCTACTCTCCAGACATATACTGGGAAAGGTTCAGCCAAACAGCATGTCATCCATTTCAAGATCCTCACAGGAGCTATTGCGGATCAAGATGCCCTCAAGATTTGCCTCTTTGCAAGTACCCTAAAAGGTACAGCCTTTGATTGGTACTCCACTCTGCCGGAGAACTTCATCCAGAACTGGGCTATGCTAGAGACACGCTTCCTGACCCACTTCTAAGGTGAGGATCATCCTGTTACTATGGCTCAACTCTGCAGCCTAAAACAGGGAGAGAATGAGTCAACTTATGACTTCATTCATAAGTGGAAGGCAATGGCGTACAAATACTCAGATGTGCTGCCACAAACGTCGCTAGTCGACATCTGCCGTAACAATATGAGAGCAAAAATCCTCTCCATGATCATCGGCAACAAATCAAAGAACCTGGGAGAACTCCTCGAAGCTTCCATGGAAGCTGAAATGGTGATCAAAGACCTCAACAGTCAGAAATCATCAAAGAAAGAGCCGACTGCTGTTACAACCTCAAAACCAAAGAAAAAGGAGGTTCTCAATGTGCAGACTAAGTCAGCTCCTCAGCACCCAAAGAAACCCGAAAACAAAACTGCAGGTAAAAGACCTGACCTCTCTGATTCCTTCAAAGAACGTGTAGAAAAGAAATATCCGTTCGATGAAAATGTTGAAGAAATCTTTGAGGCTCTCCTAACAAATGGCAAACTCATTTTGCCAGAGCCCAAAAGACCGGGAAATGTTGGTAAAACCAATGATCCCCGATACTGTCCATACCATCAGATGATCTCACATCCTCTCAATCAATGCTTCGTTGTGAGAGAGAAGATCAATGAGATGTGGAAAAATGGAGTCATAACCTTTGATAAAAACTATGGCCCCGCCTCTGTCAACATGGTGTCATGTCGACAAACTTCAAAGTCACCGAAGGAGAAGATCACTACTTCATTCAAGGTGATAAAAATGGCTCAAGCGTCCCAAGAATTGGTTCCCTATCCAACATCAGATGGACAGCCTATATGGGTGCATCACGATCTCCTAGATGATGAAAATTGGGAGATCGTCAAAACAAAGCCGACTGCTCAGCGGCGAAGGCAAGCCAAGAGACAACTCTGCAAGCTCAAACAGCAGCAGAAGTCTCAATCAAAACAAGAAGTCCTTGAAAAAGCAGAAACTTCTTCCACTGCTTCACTAGGGACGACGGAAGAATCTCTTCCCAAAACCTCCAAGGCGGTAAGAAAATTCACTATTGATGATTTCATGCCACCTCTATACAAAAATGGAAACATGCAGGGGGCATCATACTCTTGCAACTCAGTAGTTGGATTCTCCATGAATGGATACGAGTCCAGTGATACTGCCAGTGATATAGATGAGTGGGAAGAATCCTTTGAAACAGGAGAATACCTCTCCGACGAGGAATGGATTCTCGAGTCTCATCTTATGCCAGTAATCTGGTATAACCCATTGCAGCCACAAGGATCTTGGTCTGATGATGAAGAAGACCAAGACCCTGTTCAAGAAAACGCTGTCGATCCAGCACTAGCAAATACTTCAGTGGAACCCAACATGGGCGAACCACAAGGAGAAAATGACGAAGAAGATTTGGCTCCCATGCCTAATCTTGAGGAATATGCAAGAATCTTGCAACATCTTGCCATAGATCAGGAGCAGGATCGCATCAATCTTCGTCATGATCCAGAGCCGGAAGTCCCTGAAAATCAGCGGGAACTTTCTCCCTTAACTCCTGAAAATGGAGAAAACAGTTGGATCGATGATCCTCTCACATCTGAGGATGAGTCTGATTCCCAACAGTCTACACTGGGGGGCATCTCCTGTCAGGATAACCTGCAATGGAATAGCTCAGGACGACAGTGCCTCTGAAGCTTCCGAAGACACGTACTCCCCAACCGGTAGCATATCTTCCGGAGCTACATCCTCTCAGGTGACTTCCACTGAGATAACATCCTCTCAGCCCTCGTCTCCTGAAGCTGTGACATCGGAACTCAAGCCTCTCCCGATTGATCATCTTGAAGAAACTTCTGCCAATGAAATCCTCTTCAATGAAAACTCAGTCAACTGGTCCCAGATACCCTATCTCACGGGCGATGTCTGGGCTAATAAAGAAAAGTTGCAGGCTGCTGTTCAGGACTTGTTCCCGGAAATTGCTCCGTGCAACACAATCACTGAAGACGCCAATGCTGTTACAGAGACGTCCTCAGCAAAGGATCGACCTCTTGATCCTGAAAACGATCTTCCAAAAGAAGACCCTTCTCTACAGGCTCTTGAAATTGGTAGAGGTACCCGTTCTGGCCGGGATTACCACAAATATTACAATCAACCCTCATCTTCTTATGTAAATCCTTCGGGAAAGTAAGATGTAAGCGCCCCAAGTGGCAATAATAATGAAAATGTAGGCCCGAAGGAGGCTTTCAAGTACGACTTGATTGAGCACTTCAAACACATACCTGCACGTCTGCACATCCTTGACTTATTGCGAATGTCTCCACAAACTCGTGATTGTCTCATTTCATAACTACAAAGGCTGAATGCGGATGTCGACAAACATGCCCCACAAGTCCTACAAATTGAAATGGACTATAGGGTCAAAAAATCAAATACTCCCTCAAAGGAAGAAAATAAGAAAACTGAGGGATCAAGCAATGAATGCCTCTCGGTACAAAAAGCAGCAAGTGCAACAATTGCCTTCGACAAGGATGACCTCCTCCTAGGCGAAACAAAGCACAACCGTCCCTTGTACTTTACGGGGTACGTCAAAGAAATGCCGGTACACAGAGTTCAGATCGATCCAGGTTCTGCACACAACCTCATCTCTACTTCGGCACTCGAAGAGCTAGGCATCCCACCTAGCAAATTGAGTCACACGTCCGTATCCATCTTCGAATATGACGGGAGAGCTCAAAGGCCTATCGGCAAAATCAGGTTCAAATTGAAAATCGGTGATCTTATTTCTGAAGTCACCGTGTATTCAATAAGGACCCCTTCATGCTACAATATACTCCTTGGATACATGAGAATGGTGTCGTCCCTTCAACTCTACATCAGTACATCAAGTTCGTTGGCAACGATGGCTTGATACATCGAGTGTTTGCAGACAAAAAGCCCTTCAAAGGCAGAGATGTCCATTTTGCAGATGCTCAAATGTATAAAGATGGAAAAGAAGAATAGGAAGAAAAAATAATTCACCATGCCCACAGTCTCCAGAAAGATAAAGGCAAAGCTCCTCAGCAATCATCGGAGGTAAACAAACCCTCCACCAAACTCGAAGTAAGCGGCCAAGCTCCCTTCGTCGTCTCCTTCCAATCTCCAAAGCCTTTGGTAATCACTACCAAAGTAAAGAAGACAAAACAAAAGGCTGGGGGCAAGTTCACTGTCTCTTTTGTGTCTATTATGCATGACACAGACTCGGAGTCAGAGCCAGAAGATGACACAGCATCAAGCCAAGCTGATACTCAGCAAGATCAGCCCGCTCTCACTCCATTGGAGACACCTGCTGACATAGAAGATACTACGTCTGCTTCCTTTGTTATTCCGGCAACTTCGCCAGAAGAAAAAGTGATTTACTTCCACGGATCAGGAGCATCTCCACTGAACTCTCTGCTTGAACCTTTCCAAAACGAAGGTATGCTTCAGCTATCCCTGTATAGTCCAATGGCACAAGCTATCATGAAGAAAATGGGCTACGACGCTCAAAATCCGACTGGTTTGGGAGGTGGCCGTGGTATTCTCACACCATTGGAATCCACCCTGACCAAAAGTCAACCAGAAGATTGGAAAATCCACCTTCACAAAGGCAAGTCTTCATATGGGTTGGGGTATGATCCTACCGCTCCTATGAGACAATTGACACCATGGCTGCAAAGTAGCTTTGCTTGCCAAGCCTCAACATCTCATGAAGAAATTGATATCCCTGGATATCTCTTTGAGGAGTCACTCATCAAGGGTCCAGAAAGCTCCTCCAATTGCTATAATTTCTCTGATGATAATGAGGAATTGCCCGATGACACAGACGAGCGGTTCTCTGACCCAGAAGAATCATCGTCTCCAAAAGAAGTACCCTACTTCAACCCAATTCCAGCAAATGATCGGGTCCATCTCATTGCGAGCCTTGAGAAGGACACTGATCAAGAAAATCCATGGACAGAAACAGAGCCTAAGTCTGAAAATTTCTCTGGCACTCCAGAAGGTCTTGTTGAGTTGGAAGCCTCCGAAAATACTGTGGAGGAACCACCTTCAAACCTTCCGACAGAAGACCCTGTTCAAAAGATAAACTTGGGAACACCTGATAACCCACGTCCTGTATTCAAAAGCGAGAATATAAAGGATGGTGAGTTACCCGAGTATATCTCTTTTCTTCGCGAGTTCGTTGATTGCTTTGCATGGTCTTATGCCGAAATGCCTGGCTTGGATCCCAAAGTAGCAGTCCACAAGCTCAACTTGCAAAAAGAAATCAAGCCTGTCAAACAAGACCAAAGAAGATTCCGTCCCGACGTGATGGACAAAATTGAACAAGAAGTTCAGAAACTCAAAAACGTTGGCTTCATTCGCGAGGAACAACATCCTGAATGGTTGGCCAACATCGTCCCTATGATAAAGAAAAATGGGCAGATAAGGGTCTGTATCGACTACAGAGACCTGAATAATGCATGCCCTAAAGATGAATTCCCGCTCCCCATACCAAAGTTGATGATTGACAACACCTATGGGTTCGAGCGAATGACATTCATGGATGGATTCTCTGGCTACAATCAGATAAAGATGCATCTTGAAGATGAAAGGCATACGTCATTTCACACACTATTTGGCGTGTATTCCAACACTGTCATGCCATTTGGTCTGAAAAATGTAGGTGCAACATATCAGAGGGCTATGATGAAAATATTTCAAGATATGCAGCACAAGACGGTCGAATGCTATGTTGACGACCTCGCCATCAAAAGCAGAAGAAAAGAAGACCATCTCGACAATCTTCGAGAAGTCTTCCTCAGACTTCGCAAACACAAATTACGGATGAATCCACTAAAGTGCTTCTTCGGTGTCTCATCGGGTAACTTTCTCGGATTCATAGTACGGAAAGCTGGAATAGAACTTGACCCTACCAAAGTCAAGGCTATCCTGGAAATGCCATCTCCCAGAACCCTAAGAGAATTAAAAGGGCTTCAAGGAAGGTTGGCCTACATTCGACGATTCATCTCCAATCTATCAGGGAAGTGTCGTCCATTCCCTCACCTGATAAAGAAACGCGTAGACTTTGTCTGGGATGCTGAATTTCAAAGTGCTTTTCAAGACATCAAAGCATACCTCACCAAACCTCCAGTGCTGGCTGCCCCCACAACTGGAAAACCATTTATCTTGTACACAAGAGCCCTCGACCACTCTTTGGGTGCTCTGCTCTCACAAGAAAACGACGACGGAAAAGAAGCTGCTCTATATTACCTTAGCCGCATGATGGTAGATGCAGAGCATCGCTACTCCCCAGTCGAAAAAGAATGCCTTACAGTAATGTTCGCTGTACAAAAGCTGCGTCACTATCTGCTGTCGAACACAGTCTACCTGATTTCGAGGATCAACCTCCGAAAGGTCCTTGTCACAAAAACAGGTTCTCTCAATGCCCGACTGGCAAAATGGTCCATCCTTTTATCACAGTTTGATATTAGGTATGTACCACAAAAAGCAATCAAAGGCCAAGCTCTAGCAGACTTCCTCGCAGAGCATCCATTGCCTAAAGATTCTCCACTCAAGGATGATCTCCCAGACGAATTTGTCTACAGTGTGGAAACTTCCTTATCAAAAGCTTCCTGGGACATGTACTTTGACGGTGCAACCAGGACAAATGAAAAAGGAAAGCAAATATCGGGAATCGGCATCCTCTGTGTCAAACCCGACAAATACATTATTCCACATGCCTTCTCGCTACTGGAACCATGTTCAAACAATGCAGCTGAGTACCAAGCCCTGATTGTAGGATTGGAACTCGCCCTCGAATCCGGCATCACCACGCTGGAAGCTTTTGGAGACTCTCAACTAGTCGTCAACCAGATGAATCAGAAATATGAAGTCAGGAAGCCTGATTTGCTACCTTACTACAATAAGGCGCAGTCGCTTCGACAAAAATTCAACATCTGCCATATCACCCACGTCCTCAGAGGTGAAAACATTCGTGCAGATGCCCTGGCCGGACTCGCCGCATCCATGGCAATCCAAGAAGGGGAAAACATGCAAGTCACAGTGTGTCAAAGAAGGATTCTCCCTCCTCTCAACACACACCAAGCAGTTGCCGAATGCCACCAACTGGTTGGAAGCCGGATGTCCATCCTCAAACCTCCAATTAGCGACTGGAGAGATCCGTTCATTGATTATATCATGTTCGGAATCCTACCTGAAGATCCAAAAGAACGGGTAAGCATCCTACCCGAACTTTCATTTGGATATACCTTCAAAAGCACTTTACAGAAAATCCTTCAACGAAGTACTCCTACGCTGCTTGTCACAATAAGAGGCTGAGGAAACTCTCAAAGAAGTTGATGCTGGTCTTTGTGGAGCCCATCAGGCTGGCCCTAAGCTCTACAACCAGATAAAAAGGCTAGGTTATTATTGGCCTACCATGGTAGCTGATGCAATGTAATTTGCCAAGCGCTGCCGAAAATGCCAAATTCACGGAAATTATGTCCACATGCCTCCAGAATGGCTACATCCAACAGCAATCTCATGGCCTTTCGAAGCCTGGGGTATGGACATCATAGGTCTCATTTCTCCCCCATCAAGCAAAGGTCATTGCTTCATCTTCGCCGCTACGGATTATTTCTCCAAGTGGTCAGAAGCATTTGCGCTCAGCGAAATGAAGACCTCATCAGTCCTTCAGTTCTTGCGCACCAACATTATTTGTCACTTCGGCATACCTAAAAGATTCGTCCATGATAACGGACCACAATTCCGGGATCACAGATTCTACAGGTTCTACGACAAGTACCAAATCCAAAGTTGTCCTTCGACTCCATATAATCCAACAGCGAATGTACTAGCAGAAGCCTTCAACAAGACACTCAGCAAAATTCTCAATAAAATGGTCTCTAGTCACAAAAGAAACTGGGGCGACAAACTACTAAAAGCTTTGTGGGCCTATCGAACCACCGTTCGAGGACCAACCCATAGCACACCATTTTCTTTGGTCTATGGATGCGAAGCTGTTGTCCCTTTGGAAGTACAAATTCCTTCCTTAAGGGTATCTTTGCAAAATGACATGACGCAAGAAAGCAATGTCAAATTGAGACTCCAAGAGTTGGATAATCTCGATGAAAGACGACTCGAAGCTCTACAAAGCATTGAGTTGTACCAAGCACGCATGGCAGGATCTTTCGACAAAAAGGTCAGGCAACGCGCCTATAAAAAGGGTGACTTGGTTCTTGCAGTAAAAAGACCCATAGTCTTTGCCCACAAATCCAAAGGCAAATTCGAACCAAAATGGGAGGGACCCTTCGTCATCGACAAAGTCTTCTCCAACGGTGCATACACTCGTCTAAACATGGAAGGAGACAGATGTATGCTACCCATCAACGGCAAGTTCTTGAAGCGGTACTACCCTTAAAGACTTCCTCAAATGGATCAGAACAATATCTATACGACTAAAGCGTATTTCCAATGTACTTGCTCGTCAAACCCACCCCTTTTGAAATTTTCATCTTTATGTTGAAGTTTCCAAAAAAACAATCTCTCAAAACAATGCTTACTTTCATCGTTTCATTGTTCAAAAGAAAAATCAAATCCAAAATCCAAGTTTAGGAGCCTCTTCCCAGACTTGACCAAAATTTTCGATCCTTGAACCCAAAATTCATGGTTTGAAACAAAAACCAGGACTCAGGAATTTTCACCCGAGTCTACCTTGGCTTTTACAACCGAAATGGTTTTAAGACAAAATTTATGACCCTCGTGTCTCTAAACAAAAAAATTGGTTTTTAGAATCCGCGGGGAAGCGACACTTAATCGATACTCGCAAAACCCAAAAACCGGAAGGATGAGAACCCCATTCGATACTTGCAAAATTTCAAAAATCGTAGAGAAGCAACAAACCAGTTGATATCCACAACCCAAATTTCAAAAAATCTTGGAGACGCAATATTCCAACTGCTATCCACAACCCAAATTTCAAATGGTTCGAGAAAACCTCAACTTTAAAAAAAAACATCGCGGGGAAACGACACCAAGTCAGTACCCGCAAAACCAAATGTTTTGGGAAAAGCAGGGAAGCGACGCTTAGTCGATATTTAAACCCCAATTCGCGAGAAACCGACATTCCGTCGATACTCGTAAAACCTAGCCCGCGAGGAAGTGACATTCCATCAATACTCGCAAAACCGAATGAGCAAGGAAGCGACATTCCATCGATACTTGCAAGACCATTCAACGGGGAGGCGACATTTAGTCGATACCTGCATTTTGAAAACCAAAAGGCGGCTATAAACGCCAAATTAGGCTATAAATGCCAAAACAAAAAAATCCGGCTATAAACCCTAAAATTCGGCTATAAACGCCAAAATCGGCTTTCATGCCAACAAAACAAAAACTTTGTTTTCAAAAATCTGGCTTCCATGCCAAAACAAAACAAACATCTAAGAAAACAAAATTTGGCTATAAACGCCAAAACTCGGCTATAAACGCCAAAATCCGGCTATAAATACCAAAATCTGGCTATAAATGCCAAAACTCGGGTATAAATGCCAAAACAAAAAAAATTCGGCCATAAACCCCAAAATCGACTTTCATGCCAACAAAACAAAAACTTGGTTTTCAAAAATATGGCTCTTATGCCAAAACAAAACAAAACAAAAGAAAATTCGGCTATAAACGCCAAAATTCGGCTATAAACGCCAAAAGTCGGCTATAAACGCCAAAATCGGCTTTCATGCCATTCCAAAAAATTGGCTTTCACGCCATTCAAAAAAAAAACTTTGGCTATAATGCCATCTCAAAATTTTTGGCTCCCATGCCACAAATAAAATTTGGCTCCCATGCCACAGACAAAATTAGGCTTTCATGCCATCCAAAATTTCGGTTTTCAAACCATCAAAACAACCAGGCTTTTCGCCACAAAAATTGGCTTTCATGCCCAAAACAACCCTTTGACAAAAGATTTCACAAAATGACAACCTTTTGATCAAATTCAAAACAAACATTCCCATCAGTTTTTACTCAAATGTGTTTTCATCAAAAAAATGATTTAAGTGAAAAGAATGGGATACAAAAAATATAGTACCAAAACCGTTTATACATGGAGGTACCAAAAAAAAGAAGGAAAAAAAAAAGTTTGTTACAACTCAGGAGCTCAATCCGATATGGTCTTCAACCAAAGGTTCAACTCCTCAAGCAGACCCTTGCCCTTAACTTCCAAAGTTTTTAGGCCACGCTTCTTCAAAATGTCCCCATAAAACGCGGCCGAATGCCATGACCCATCTCCAGCACGAGGAAGTTCTTCCCAGAGGACCTGCCACTGCTCATGCTCCCGAGTCTTCCTCCGGACATTACCTTCAGCTTCCTCAACCCGGCGAATGAGAGTCCCCTCCTTATCACGAGCCTCCACAATGGCAGTCCATTTGGCAGCAGCCTCTTCCTCCAAAAGATCAAGACGTTGCCTAGCCTCGAGAACCTCCTTATCAAGGCGGTCCAAGTCTTGCTTCAGCCCCATGATGGATATGTTAGACCCCGACCCAGACCAACGCGATTAGTGCTAATTAAGTGAACGTTTAGTCTTAAGTGAGTCCTAGTACTAGTTGGGTTAGAATGTATTAGACTTAGTCTGGATTATAGTTTTGGGGATTCTGAGGACGTTTGGTATGAGGCAGACACGCTCAGGGACGCCCTGAGTGCACGTGTAAGAATGGGTTTTTGTTCTAGATTTTTGATGTGGATGTGATTTTTATTTCTCTTGAATGGCCTTATTATTTATGGCAACTTTTGTTTTCAAGCTGCATGCATTTGAGGCCCAGAAACCCAAGTTTTGGCCCAATAAGGGCAAATCTGTCTTTTCATGCAAAATCTGGGCACACTTTTCGAAGTCGTGAAACCATGTCAAAAGTATACTTTTCTGAAACTAGATTTTTCGACGATCGTTTTGTTCTTCTTCGTCGACTTCATCCGGGGTCCACAAGACCATGTTTTAAGCGTTTCTAGTTCAGCTAGAGAGGGACCCACCTCTCAACCCATATAAAAAGTCTCTTACTCTCTCTCCTCCATTTTCTTCTTCCAAAAAAATCCTGCAACGGTTGCCCTAGAGTGGAGTGGAGAAGGCAGCCCTCTCCTTGATCTTTTTCCCTTGAAACCATCTAGCAAGAAGGCTCCGATCTTCGATTCGTTTCCGCCATTCTCTTCCTCTCTTCGCGAGCTTCGATTGGGCACGTTTTAGAGCCAAACCCCTTCTACTATTCATCATCTTCAACCTCCCTTCACCTTGTTCAACGAACTCAAGGTTAGTGTTCTTCTTTCATTCCTTCTTTTGATGTTCTTAGGCTCACCAAGAGCTTGTTTATCATGATTTCAAACCCATTTTCGAAATGGGGGTTTATGTTGGCCAAAATGTTGATTTTTGTATGCTCCATTTTGGGGGTTTTGTGTAGATCTCGTGGAGCACCCCTCATTGTTGGTTTTTGTGAAGCTTTCTTTGACTTTGGATTGAGGCAAGTAAACTTTTTGGGATTTTTCCATGTATATTGCATTAGGGTTCCATTTTTCTTCATTAAGGTATGACTTTTGTGTTGGTTCTCTTAATGCTAGTTATGTCTACACTCTTTCAAGCCATGCACTTCAGTTTCTCTATTGGTTTTGTCACTAATGATTTACTAAGTTCTTAGAATCATGTTGGTCTTGTAAGTTCATGAAATTGTTATGGGAATGCCTTGATGTTTCTCTTTGGAATAAATGGACAAATTTGTGGATGGAATGCTCTTTAATGTGTATAATGAATCCCTTGGAAAGCATGGAGGCTTGGGGAGTGCAGGTGGTAAATGTGTGGAAGTGAAGAAGGGAGAAAAAGTTGTGAAAATTCTGAACAGAATGCACTGCCCGTGCCTGTCGGTCAGCTGTCGGTCATACTTCGGTCGACCGACAGGTCGACCGACACCAACCGAAATCTGTCGGTTCGAATTCCAGAGAGCAGCATTTCTGTCAGGACATCCCTCGGTTCGATGTCGGTCAACCGACAGGTCGACCGACAACCAACCGAGGATCTGTCGGTTCAATTTCCAGAGAGCAACATTTTCTGTCTGGTCATCTGTCGGTTCACATTCGGTCAACCGAGGATCTGTCGGTTCAATTTCCAGAGAGCAGCAATTCTGGGCTGGGATCTGTCGGTCAAACCTTCGGTCGACCGACAGATCGACCTCGGTTAACCGAAGGTTAACCGAGCGTTGACCGACAATTACAAAAAGTACTGTTTTGAAGGATTTTGCAGGAATGAAAACTAGACTTGGTCTTAGACCCTTTTTGTTGACCTTGTGCACTTGAAATTTCCAAAATGTAATATACCTTCGGGGACACCAAGTTTTATTGAATTTCAACATTTGGTTTTCAATTCCACAAGGGTCAAAGATGTGGTCTTAGCCCATGCTTGATAAAGTTATGTTTGAACCTTTGTTTATGATGCTTTATGCACCATCATGTTCTCGTCTGATTTCCAAGTGCAAGTCGTTTTTAAGATGTGTTTCAAGAATCAAAAAGGGAATCATTTATTAAGTTTGTAAGCATTAATGCTATGCTATTTTGCTAGTCTTGTTACGTCGTGCTCGTTAAATGATTTCCCTCTTGTTTTGTCGTGTTTCGATCGCGTATTGCCGTGTTTTGTGCATTCATGATATAAGTGAATTTCACTGAGCTTGGACCGCCCTTTTAGCTTGATCCACTACCTGGGGGTCCTTAAACTCGTGGACTGTCTGCAGACTAGTCGTGTCTTGAATTGACACATCGTGCGTGTTCGTGGTCCGGTTCCGCGGCCGGATACCCCGTCTACCTTGTGTGGCGTGGGATCGTGTTTCTTGTCGTGCTTGTCTTGCGTGCTTGCTCTTGTCATCATGTATGACGGAGAAAGGATGAGCTCATGTGGATTTATCTTTTCATGATATTATATGTATTCGTGCTAGTTTCGTAAGCATTATTTCAATTATTCATGCCTAAATTGTTTATTTGCCAAACCGTCGTGTTTGATGCTTGTTATTTTGGTGTCCAGGTGCAGGAGTGTTCACGCGTGACGAGGAGTGCCCGGAGGAGGCTGTTGAGCCACCCCCAGCACTCGAGTGGCAGCCCAACGACGTCATCTAGACGCCGGTCGGGATCGTGATTTTCGTTTCACCTAGCTTGGGTTATGTTGGGTTGTTCTTTTGGGGTTCCATTGTTGTATTGGCCTTTGTTGGCCTCTTTGGGTTGTGTAACTTGAATTAATATACTTTTGTTAAACCTTGAAATGTTAATCATGATAGGAATGCTTGATGACTTTCCTTTTTGATACCTTGTCTCCATATTATATATGCTTCTTGTATCTTATCGTTCAAGATTGTATGAATTGTTTTGCTACACGCTTCCGCATACCCATTCGTGTGAGCTCGACCCGTGTCTTGGGATCCTCACCGCGGAAACCTGTGGGAAAATAAATGAAATTATATCACAACAGCGGCGGCGGTGTGTTTTGAATAATCATGCCGCCGCGGCGCAGTCGCGGGCCCGGGTCCCGGTCCGGGGTCGCGACAGGACTGGTATCAGAGCGGGACATGTTTCAGGCAGTTAAAAGAAACTAGAAAGTCTTAGGAACGTGGCGAGGATTCGTGAGTTCGATAGAATGTTTGTCTAGACAACATGACCAACCCAAATATGTCTATATATGTGCTAACAAATTGTCTTACAGCATCATGCCTCCACGTAAAGCCCCGAATCACAATGCTTCAGGCAGCAATCAGAATGAGACAGAACCGACTGAAAATCCTACTGCTACTCAGTTCCAACAATTGATGCAGGCCATGTTGGAGCAACAGAGGCAAGCCAATGAAACGCAAGCAAAATTTCAAGAGCAAATGGCTAAGAAAGACGAGGAAATGGCTCAAGTACAGAGGCAGCTTCTAGAAGCCCTCCAAAATAGACCTCAGCATCAAGCCCCACCAAATGTGGTGTACCAGAATAGGGCTGATGATGTCAATGTTCTCTTCGAGAGATTCCGGAAGAGGGGACCTAAGGAGTTCTCGGGTCAAGAGGACCCTTTGACGGCTGATGATTGGCTCGCGAACACGGCTAAGATTTTTGACGTTTTTGTTTGCACTGGCAGGGAGAGGGTGAACCTCACCGCTTCTCTATTTTATGGGCTTGCAGATGATTGGTGGCAAACAGTCAAAGAGCCATACCAGGTCATGGCAGATGAGGTTGCTTGGACGACCTTTAAGGCACACTTCACGGATAAGTACGTCCCCTCCCATGTTAAGAGACAGAAGGCAATTGAGTTCCAACAGTTGAAGCAAGGGAGTATGTCCGTTTTGGAGTATGTCACGAAGTTTGAGAGGCTTGCCAGATATGCTACCGAGCTTATTGACACTGAACAGAAAAAGATAACTAAGTTTTTGGAAGGACTGAATCCCATTCTCAAGAGGGATGTCTCGGGAATAATCCCACCAGTCACCTTTGATGAAGCAGTCAGTCGGGCATACAAATTTGAAGAGTTTAACAATGAGATAATCCAGGATAGAAAGCAGCACTACCATCAGCAAAACCAAAGACAGCAAGGTGGCAAGAAGCCAAGACAGGAACAGACTCAAGTTAGACAATCTGGTTGTAATCATTGTGGCAAGAATCACCCTACCCACGAATGCCGCAAGGCAACGGGTGCTTGCTTCAGGTGTGGAGGAATGGACCATGCAATCAAGGATTGCCCACACCTCCAGAGTCAAGCCAACAGATATCAGCAGCCAAGGCAGATGCCACCACAGAATCCAGCAGTACCAGTTCAGATGAGACCACCACAGCAACAACAGCAACAAGGCAGGCAAGTACCAAACCAGAATGCTCGTCCACCACAGAATAGGAACAATCAGGGCAGACAGATTCAGCAGCAGAACAGGCCACACCAGCAGGGACGTGTATACAATATCAACCGTACTGACGCTGAAGCAGCAGGTGACGTAATAGAAGGTAAACTTCTTGTTTGTGGAGTAGAAGCACAGATCTTATTTGATCCAGGATCCACACACTCCTTTCTATCACCTTTGTTTGCAAAGAAGATTGATGCACAGCATGCAGAATTGGATTATAGTTTGACTGTCACTACACCCGTAGGTAGACATGTTGTTTGTACCACCTTTTACCCTAGTTGTCAGATTTTGTTAGGAGATATCAATTTACCAGCCAACCTCATAATTTTAGACATGCATGATTTTGACATTATCTTAGGCATGGATTGGTTAGAGACCTACCATGCTACCATGGATTGTTTTGGTAAGACCATTACCTTCAGATTGCAAGGGCTACAGACAGAGTTGATGTTTCAGGGAAATAGGAAGAAGTCTTCTAGTGGTTTCATTTCAGCTTTGAAAGCCAATAGATTGGTGAGCAGTGGGTGTGAGGCATTTATAGCGTTTATCACGGAGGATAAACAGTCCCAAGGGGTGGAGGATATCCCCGTAGTGTGTGAATTTCCGGATGTTTTTCCAGATGAAATCCCGGGTTTACCACCAGTTAGAGAAGTTGAGTTTACTATTGAACTCCTTCCAGGGACTGCACCGATCTCAATTGCACCTTATAGGATGGCTCCTGCAGAGTTAGGAGAATTGAAACTTCAGTTGCAAGAAATGTTGAGCAAGGGCTTTATTAGGCCAAGTGTTTCACCGTGGGGAGCGCCAGTTCTTTTTGTGAAGAAGAAGGATGGAAGCCTTAGAATGTGCATCGACTATAGAAGATTGAACCATGTGACCGTCAAGAACAAATACCCTTTGCCAAGGATAGATGAGTTGTTTGACCAATTACAAGGAGCAACACACTTTTCCAAGATAGACTTGAGGTCAGGGTATCATCAGTTGCGGGTTAGAGAGTCTGATGTGGCGAAGACAGCTTTCCGAACGAGATATGGGCATTATGAGTTCTTAGTGATGCCCTTTGGTTTGACAAATGCGCCCGCAGTCTTCATGGCTCTCATGAACAAGGTTTTTGCAGAGTTTCTAGATCACTCTACCGTGGTGTTCATTGATGATGTCCTCGTGTATTCTAAGAGTAAGGAGGAGCATGAAGAGCACTTGAGGACATCGTTGCAGCTTTTGAGAGACCACCAGCTCTATGCGAAGTTGAACAAGTGTGAATTTTGGCTAGAGCAAGTTTCCTTTTTGGGTCACATTATTTCGAGAGAAGGATTAGCAGTTGATCCAGCCAAGATAGAAGCAGTCATCGAGTGGAAGAGACCCAGCAGTGTGACAGAAATTAGAAGCTTTTTGGGGTTAGCAGGATACTATCGGAGATTTGTCCAAGGTTTTTCGTCTATTGCAGCGCCATTGACGAAGTTGACCCGGAAAAATGTCCCTTTTGTTTGGACTGATCAGTGTGAAGGCAGCTTTCAGGAGTTGAAGAAGAGGTTAACCACAGCCCCAATCCTCACATTACCATCGGGCAGCGGTGGATTTGTTGTTTTTACGGATGCGTCCAATGTGGGATTAGGTTGTGTATTGATGCAAGATGGCAAGGTGATTGCCTATGGTTCGAGACAGTTGAAGAATCATGAGGTTAATTATGCAACGCATGACTTGGAGTTGGCAGCAGTAGTTTTTGCTTTGAAAATGTGGCGACACTACCTCTATGGAGCGAAATTTGAAGTCCATTCAGACCACCGAAGTTTGCAATATTTGTTTTCACAGAAGGAATTGAATATGAGACAGAGACGGTGGATGGAGTATATTAAAGATTATGACTTCCCAATCAAGTATCATCCGGGCAAAGTGAACGTTGTGGCAGATGCATTGAGCAGAAAGTCAGCAGTGATGGCTAGTTTGAGAGGAGTTAGTGTTCTCCAACAGTTGGAAGAACTGGGAGTAGAGGTACAACACTTGAGGAGAGGTGTCCTAGTGGCAAATATGACCGTGTCTGAGCCTACCTTCATCCAAAGAATCAAAGATAGTCAGTTGCAAGACCCAGAATTGGCCAAGATTGTAGATCAGATTGCAGAACGTCCAGATTTCAGAAATTCTGATGGAGTGTTGTATTTTCGTGACCGGTTGTGCGTGCCGAATGTTGATGATTTGAAGAATGAAATTATGATTGAAGCTCACCATACTAGATACTCTATACATCCGGGTAGCACGAAGATGTACCATAACTTGAAGAGCAGATTTTGGTGGAATAATATGAAGCGAGAGATAGCAGCTTTTGTATCTCGTTGCTTGACTTGTCAGATGATCAAGGCAGAACATCAGAAGCCTCCTGGGTTGTTACAGCCTTTGGAGATTCCGGAGTGGAAATGGGAGCATATCACTATGGATTTTGTCTCCGGTTTGCCTAATACCAAGAGAGGAAACAATGCAATTTGGGTTATAGTTGATCGTCTTACGAAGTCTGCGCACTTCCTTCCGATGAAGACTGGGAACATGATGCATATGGCACCACTCGCTAGACTATTCATTGACGAGATTGTTAGCAAACATGGTCAGCCCGTCTCCATCACTTCCGACAGAGATAGCAGATTTGTTTCGAGATTTTGGAAATCTCTTCTTGAATCCATGGGGTCCAAACTTCAGTTCAGCACAGCGTATCATCCTCAGACCGATGGTCAGTCAGAGCGGACGATACAGACTCTTGAAGATATGCTACGTGCTTGTGTGTTGGATTTCAAGGTCCAGTGGGATGAGAACCTACCTCTTTGCGAGTTTGCGTACAACAATAGCTACCATTCTAGCATTGGAATGGCACCGTTCGAGGCACTCTATGGTAGGAGGTGCAGAACTCCAGTCTGTTGGGAAGAAGTCGGTGTGCGTAGTTTTCATGGACCGACTATAGTTGGAGAGACAAGCGACAAGGTTAAGCAGATTCAGGACAGATTGAAGATCGCTCGAAGCAGACAGAAAAGTTATGCTGACACCCGCCGGAGAGAATTGCAATTTGAAGTGGGTGACAAAGTGTTCTTGAAAGTCTCACCGGTCAGAGGTACTCTAAGATTTGGAAAGAAAGGAAAATTGTCCAGCAGATACATTGGCCCATATGAGATTTTGAGCAAGATTGGAAATGTCGCTTACAGGCTTGCGTTACCGCCAGAACTCTCAGGGGTACATAATGTCTTTCACGTCTCTATGCTCAAGAAGTATGTTCACAGTCCTTCTCACATTATTCCACACGAGCCCCTTGAGATTCGAGAAGATGCGTCGTATGTGGAGAGACCGGTTAGAATCATCGATACCCGAGAGCATGAGTTGAGAAATCGGACTATCCATTGGGTCAAAGTGCTTTGGGAGAACCACGAGCCAGAAGAAGCCACATGGGAATTGAGAGATCAAGTCCAAAAGAAGTATCCACACCTGTTACCAGAGGTAAGATTGTTTATATTTGGTGGACCAAATATCCTAAGGGGTGGAGGATGTTAGACCCCGACCCAGACCAACGCGATTAGTGCTAATTAAGTGAACGTTTAGTCTTAAGTGAGTCCTAGTACTAGTTGGGTTAGAATGTATTAGACTTAGTCTGGATTATAGTTTTGGGGATTCTGAGGACGTTTGGTATGAGGCAGACACGCTCAGGGACGCCCTGAGTGCACGTGTAAGAATGGGTTTTTGTTCTAGATTTTTGATGTGGATGTGATTTTTATTTCTCTTGAATGGCCTTATTATTTATGGCAACTTTTGTTTTCAAGCTGCATGCATTTGAGGCCCAGAAACCCAAGTTTTGGCCCAATAAGGGCAAATCTGTCTTTTCATGCAAAATCTGGGCACACTTTTCGAAGTCGTGAAACCATGTCAAAAGTATACTTTTCTGAAACTAGATTTTTCGACGATCGTTTTGTTCTTCTTCGTCGACTTCATCCGGGGTCCACAAGACCATGTTTTAAGCGTTTCTAGTTCAGCTAGAGAGGGACCCACCTCTCAACCCATATAAAAAGTCTCTTACTCTCTCTCCTCCATTTTCTTCTTCCAAAAAAATCCTGCAACGGTTGCCCTAGAGTGGAGTGGAGAAGGCAGCCCTCTCCTTGATCTTTTTCCCTTGAAACCATCTAGCAAGAAGGCTCCGATCTTCGATTCGTTTCCGCCATTCTCTTCCTCTCTTCGCGAGCTTCGATTGGGCACGTTTTAGAGCCAAACCCCTTCTACTATTCATCATCTTCAACCTCCCTTCACCTTGTTCAACGAACTCAAGGTTAGTGTTCTTCTTTCATTCCTTCTTTTGATGTTCTTAGGCTCACCAAGAGCTTGTTTATCATGATTTCAAACCCATTTTCGAAATGGGGGTTTATGTTGGCCAAAATGTTGATTTTTGTATGCTCCATTTTGGGGGTTTTGTGTAGATCTCGTGGAGCACCCCTCATTGTTGGTTTTTGTGAAGCTTTCTTTGACTTTGGATTGAGGCAAGTAAACTTTTTGGGATTTTTCCATGTATATTGCATTAGGGTTCCATTTTTCTTCATTAAGGTATGACTTTTGTGTTGGTTCTCTTAATGCTAGTTATGTCTACACTCTTTCAAGCCATGCACTTCAGTTTCTCTATTGGTTTTGTCACTAATGATTTACTAAGTTCTTAGAATCATGTTGGTCTTGTAAGTTCATGAAATTGTTATGGGAATGCCTTGATGTTTCTCTTTGGAATAAATGGACAAATTTGTGGATGGAATGCTCTTTAATGTGTATAATGAATCCCTTGGAAAGCATGGAGGCTTGGGGAGTGCAGGTGGTAAATGTGTGGAAGTGAAGAAGGGAGAAAAAGTTGTGAAAATTCTGAACAGAATGCACTGCCCGTGCCTGTCGGTCAGCTGTCGGTCATACTTCGGTCGACCGACAGGTCGACCGACACCAACCGAAATCTGTCGGTTCGAATTCCAGAGAGCAGCATTTCTGTCAGGACATCCCTCGGTTCGATGTCGGTCAACCGACAGGTCGACCGACAACCAACCGAGGATCTGTCGGTTCAATTTCCAGAGAGCAACATTTTCTGTCTGGTCATCTGTCGGTTCACATTCGGTCAACCGAGGATCTGTCGGTTCAATTTCCAGAGAGCAGCAATTCTGGGCTGGGATCTGTCGGTCAAACCTTCGGTCGACCGACAGATCGACCTCGGTTAACCGAAGGTTAACCGAGCGTTGACCGACAATTACAAAAAGTACTGTTTTGAAGGATTTTGCAGGAATGAAAACTAGACTTGGTCTTAGACCCTTTTTGTTGACCTTGTGCACTTGAAATTTCCAAAATGTAATATACCTTCGGGGACACCAAGTTTTATTGAATTTCAACATTTGGTTTTCAATTCCACAAGGGTCAAAGATGTGGTCTTAGCCCATGCTTGATAAAGTTATGTTTGAACCTTTGTTTATGATGCTTTATGCACCATCATGTTCTCGTCTGATTTCCAAGTGCAAGTCGTTTTTAAGATGTGTTTCAAGAATCAAAAAGGGAATCATTTATTAAGTTTGTAAGCATTAATGCTATGCTATTTTGCTAGTCTTGTTACGTCGTGCTCGTTAAATGATTTCCCTCTTGTTTTGTCGTGTTTCGATCGCGTATTGCCGTGTTTTGTGCATTCATGATATAAGTGAATTTCACTGAGCTTGGACCGCCCTTTTAGCTTGATCCACTACCTGGGGGTCCTTAAACTCGTGGACTGTCTGCAGACTAGTCGTGTCTTGAATTGACACATCGTGCGTGTTCGTGGTCCGGTTCCGCGGCCGGATACCCCGTCTACCTTGTGTGGCGTGGGATCGTGTTTCTTGTCGTGCTTGTCTTGCGTGCTTGCTCTTGTCATCATGTATGACGGAGAAAGGATGAGCTCATGTGGATTTATCTTTTCATGATATTATATGTATTCGTGCTAGTTTCGTAAGCATTATTTCAATTATTCATGCCTAAATTGTTTATTTGCCAAACCGTCGTGTTTGATGCTTGTTATTTTGGTGTCCAGGTGCAGGAGTGTTCACGCGTGACGAGGAGTGCCCGGAGGAGGCTGTTGAGCCACCCCCAGCACTCGAGTGGCAGCCCAACGACGTCATCTAGACGCCGGTCGGGATCGTGATTTTCGTTTCACCTAGCTTGGGTTATGTTGGGTTGTTCTTTTGGGGTTCCATTGTTGTATTGGCCTTTGTTGGCCTCTTTGGGTTGTGTAACTTGAATTAATATACTTTTGTTAAACCTTGAAATGTTAATCATGATAGGAATGCTTGATGACTTTCCTTTTTGATACCTTGTCTCCATATTATATATGCTTCTTGTATCTTATCGTTCAAGATTGTATGAATTGTTTTGCTACACGCTTCCGCATACCCATTCGTGTGAGCTCGACCCGTGTCTTGGGATCCTCACCGCGGAAACCTGTGGGAAAATAAATGAAATTATATCACAACAGCGGCGGCGGTGTGTTTTGAATAATCATGCCGCCGCGGCGCAGTCGCGGGCCCGGGTCCCGGTCCGGGGTCGCGACAGGATAACTCGGTAACGTTCTTCTCCCGAACGATCTGCCTCCGAGTCTTCGTGACCTCAGTCAGCTCAGCTTTGACTTTGCTGGAAGGTTTTATGAACATCTCATCAAAGAAGTCACCATCTGGGAAACTCATGGTCTCAGTCCATTTGTTCCTCAAGGTGATGATCTCCTCAACAAAATCCTTGGCGCTTGCGATGTCCAGACCGACTTCTTTGCTATCAGCATGGATGTCCTGCACATGCTTGATCATGCCAAAACCAGCTTCCAAATAACCTAAAGAAAGAGTCTCAACCCATGAGCTCAAGACAGTCTTCAACACCTTCCTTGCATACTGAAGGTGCGGTACAGATGAGGATTCGCCATGCTCTGGTGCCCGACTGCCCACGTCATGCTCCATTGGAAGAGTAATCAATAAACTCTTTCCAACGGAAGAAGCTGACTCATTGAAAGAAGGAGAAGCCCCTACTCCTGGATCAGCAGTAGGTATCCCCTGTTCTGGCTCTGAGGAAGACGGAGAAACCTCTCCTGCTGCTTCACAATCTGTCAAAAGAAAAAGACAAAAAGGTATGAATATAACCTTGTCAAAAATATATCAAGATTATTATTTCAAAAATACTTGCTTCGACGACCGGCGGAGTCCTCTCTACCTCTTTGAGCTCATTCAAAGCATCGTCAAAGGTTGCGTCCATGGATGGCTCGAAATCGTCGGAATCCTCTGGCAAGTCAGCTAACAAGAAAACAAAAGCTACATGTTAGCAAATGACCAGCACAGACAACAAAAAAAAAAGGGAAGAAAAAAGAAGCCAAAGCAATCATACCAGGTGAAGGTTCTGGAACCACTCCAGAGTCCCTGGGCTCTTCCTCAGATGCCACGACTGGATCTGTCATTGCCTCATCGGCAGGAACCTCAGGCATCACCAGGTCATCATCCTCTGCTAAAAAAAAGAAGCAGCGGATCAAAACAAAAACTTTCACAAGAAAAAAAAAAAAGGAAGAAACAAAAGGAAAGAAAGGGGATCATACCAGCTGTCTCCTCTTTTTTGCTCTTCTTCTCCGGAGGCTCGTCAGCATCCTCAGACACCTCATCAGCAATGGTGAGAGGAACTTCGAGATCAGAAGGACTATTGTGCCGTCTCATGTTACGGCATTGTCCTCTCCTCCTCTTGCCTCGGCGCGTCAATCTGCTCGACGATCCTGCCCCACTATCAACATCAGGCCTCTCATAAGAGTCCTCACTGGATGGTCTACTTTTCTCAGTAGACTCCATGGAAGCCTTCATATGCTCTGCCTGTATCATAGAATCGATCTCGGCCTCCTCCTCCTCCAGCTGTCTCAAGACCTCACCAGGAATCCCCTGTGCAGCTCCTGATCTGATAATGTCCTGCCCATTGAGAAAGCCTATCTTGTGCTTCTCTCCAGAAAGGAAGGCCAAAACTTCCTCCCGACGGACACCATCCGATTTACCAAGACATTTCCCAGGAGATTGCTTAATATCGAGCTCTTTCTTGGAAAGCCCCGGTGCACTTAGAAGCTCTCCACGAACCACTTCGTGAAGCCAGCAGTCCGGAAGTTGGGGAGCTCAGGATAGGAAATCATAGCGGTAGTATCATCGGCGCTATAAAAAGCCCATGCATTTCTCCCATCCTACAGACCTCCAAAACGTTTCACCATGCTCGAAGGCGCTCCAACAACACCTTGAGAGAAGCCAAGCTGCAATGCAAAACGCGAAGGGACATACGGCTGGATATCGACGAAAAGATGTCTGCGGTACACCATCGTACCAACCCGTATGTTGAAGAGCCATCTCTTCTCCGTGTCTGTCAAAGCATAGTGTCTTCCCGACCGTGCCCTGGTCGAATCACGGGAGACACCAAAGTCAAAAGCCTTCTTCCGCAAACCCGGAGAAAGCTTCACCGAAGACTGCCCAATCTCGACGTCCCTAAATCGTCGGATCCTTAAACGGGCAGACAAAAGTGATTCAGGAATGGCTGTCCCTCTAGCCAAACGAATCATAAAGGGATCTTCGTCCTGTGCAACTCCGAAACGATGGAAGCTAGGACAATGGTATACCTACCACGAATAGAAGATAGTGGCTGAAAATACCCTGTTCATGGGAAGCCCAAGCCGAACCAGGAAAGCAGCAGCCTGCAGTTCGGTACACAAATAGGAGTAAAGAGCAGGTACCAAAGCCAGCCGCTCTCCAAACACCATCTGACAAGCCAGAAAAATACAATGCGGCCTGATGTGCGTCCCATCTCCTCCAGCAAAAACAGCCTCACCCAGCCAGTAAGTGAGGCAAACAGCGAGATCTCTCCGCAACGCAATGTCAAGACAAATGGCATCCATGCTTGCGAAGAACTTCTTTAAATCTTCTCTCATAGCAGCGATCTTCTTCAAACTTGATGTTTTAGCCCTAGCATCTTGGGCCATGCCATCAGAAGAATCCCCGCTGTCAAAAAAGTTGGAGCTGCAACTTCTCCAACTGCTGCACCTAACTTTCGAGCCCTCCTTCTCCTTCAAAAAATCATAGAAGGCGACGAGCTGAAAGTACACAAGCCTAAACTCCTCAGATTACTCCTCAAGGACGCTGTCAATAGGCATAAACTCCTCATAGAGTTTGCCGAGGATAGGCAATCCGGTGATGGCGCTCGGTTCCTTCAAAGAAAAACCAATCTCACCATTCGTCACAATCAAGGTGTTGGTTTGTGGAAGGAATGACTCCAGCATGGCCATGAAAGCCTCATCGGAGAAAACGACGGTTTGCTGAAAAGCGGGAACCGCATCAAAAATCTCGGCCTCCCGAAGAACGGCCTCACCAATCCTCAGGGTGTGACCAGTCCATGACTCCCAGCTCGAGTCAGCACTGAAACGGCCACGAAGTCGAAAAGGCTTCACCTAATTGCTGCCATCACCCCGAAAAACGCCAAGGCCCACCGGTCTCAAATCGATCGATGGATGATCAGAACCTTGGTAGCCACTGGCTAGCATCAACATGTCCATACGGACAGGTGGCTTCTCTGCAAAACCGGAAGGTCCACCAACAAAAACCCCGGTCTTGATCACACTGGTCCTCTTCACCCAGCTCGGAGGATCTTCCCTCTTAGGGCACGTGGGAGAAAGGCTCAGGATCGAGATGGTCCGATCAAAAGACGACCGGGTAGAAATAGTTCTCTCCTCACCATCTGCTGTGTAAGAGAACTGAAAACATCTCCTTTGGTATGTCAAGTCATCGGGGACTGCATCACCGAAGAAGAAGGTAGGCTTGAGCACAACACTCTGATCATCCGTAACCCAAGGACGACTGCTTACCATGATCTTATAGAACTCCTCATCTTTGAGAGCGATCAATCGCTGTCTCATCTCATCACGATTGAGGGAATCGCACTCTTCCAAGTTCTTCTCAACAAACTGGACCTTCTCCTAAGCCTGCTGAACGGCAGCATTAGAAGATCTAGCAGACCGACAAGGTGCGTCATTAACAGGACCTTTACCCTTGTTCGTTCTGGAAGAACTGCCTGCAAAAGATGGAAGAGAAAAGATCAATCAACATCAAAATAACAGAATTCTGCTACAAAAATTCTAGCAAAATTTTGACATGGTTCCGGGCAATTCCAACGAAAAGGAAAATACTCCGAAAAAGATAGGAAGCTTGAAGATGAACTCAACATCGCTGCGAGCTCATAGTCAGTGGAGAATTCTCAAAGAAGGCTTGAACTCAACATCGCTGCGAGAATGAGCCAATCTCATCAAACTTCCGCAAAATCTGGAAAAGAGCTCAACATTGCTGCGAGCTTCACAATCCAAAAATTGCAAAACTTCCTCAAAATCCAGCAAGACCGAGAAAGAGGTCAACATCGCTGCGAGCTCAAAATCCCGATACTTGCAAAAGATTTTTAGGTATGCATCATCATACTTCCAAATCCATTTACCAAAACTCACGCATCAAAAATATATCATCATGCATTAAATGCTAGGAAAACCTTGGCCAAAGTTTGACCAATTCCAACCCAATTTGGTCAAAACCAATCAAACTTTGTCCAAGTCAAAAATCATGTTGGCTTGACCTAGAGACTCTAGCCTTCTATCTTGATGCATCAAAAAAAAAAGGGAGAAAGAAAATGCATACATATTGAAATTGCATAACCTCATTATCATGGTGAGCAAACAAGGAAAAAGAAAAAGAAAGGGAGAGAGAAAAAAAAACTCAGCAAAAAAGAAAAAACAAAAAAAAAAAAATTTGGCCCACAGGCCGTGGCCCACTGCCACGTGGTAGTAGAAGAAAAAAAAAACACAGCAAAAAAAAAAAGAAAAGAAGAGAAAAACGCTGAAAAAAAAAAAAACAAGAATCAGCGTGGAAAAAAGAGAGATAGAGAGAGAAAACCGTGAAAAGAAAAAAAAAGAGAAAAAAATAAAGAAAGAAAAAAAGAGAAGCACGAAAAACAAAAAGAAGGAAAACGTGCATGAAAAAAAAAAGAAAAAGAAAAAAAAAGAAGAAGAAAGAAAAGAAAAGAAAAAGAAGAAGAGAAGAAAAGAAAAAAAGAATGAAGAAGCTACTTCTACAATGGAGATTCTTGAGGAGGAAGAAAACTTACTTGAAGCCATTGATGGAGAAGAAGAAGAAAAGCTTGGAGATCCTTGAAGAAGAGAAAGCACTTCTTATCTTGGAGAGCACTCTTGAAGATTTCTTGCAAAAAGAAAGCAATGGAGCAAAAGCACCAACCCTCTTGATTTTATAGAAGAGAGCAAGCCAAAAGAGGAAATAAGGAGAAAGAAAGGAGGTAAGTGCTAAAATTTAGCTACTTTCCCAAAAAGAAAGATATTTTGAGAGAATCTTTCCACAAAGAGAAAACTTGAGAAATTCTCTCCAAATAAAGATATTTTTTAGATATTCTCTACACAAAAGAGATATTTTAGATATTCTTTACAAATATGACACCATATGATATCTAGGCCATCTCCAAAGCCAAAGGTCCCATGGGTTAGCCCATATGAGCCAGGTTTGACCACCTAGGCACTAAAAGTGGCTTTTAGTCAAATATTCCTCTTACCAAGAGCAAAAAAAAAAAGAGAAAAGACCAAAAAAAGTCCCATGCCTCTTTTGAGTTGATTGGACCATTCAAAAAAAAAAAAAGAAAAGAAAGTCTCATGAGTTTCCAAAAACCAAACCATCCAACCTCATGAACCAAATTGAGCCAAAATCTTGAAATTAACATTTCACAAAACTAGATTCCGGTCCCCTAGCTCGCCACATACAGCTTGTTAGGTCACAAGACCAAAACCAAAATCAAAATCCAAACCAAACCAAAATCAAAAACCCAAATCTGACCCCCCTAGCACGCCACATACAGCTTGTCGGGTCACAAGGTCAAAATCAAAATCAAACCCCGACCCCCTAACCTGCCACATACAGCTTGTTAGGTCACAAGGTCAAAATACAAAAACCAAAATACAAAACCCAAAATCCAAACACCCCATGTCATTTTCAAAACTTTACCTTGAGATGGTACGTGATCCCTCTCACTACCATAAAATTCCCCCGGAAACTCAGAAGGCTATTCAAAAATAAAAAAAAAAAAATTTGCCCAAGACTCTTGGTCAAGTTGGAATCTCTCCTCCAAGTTTCTCTTCGAGGCACATCGACTCCAAAAGCTACTCATCGCTGTACCTCGAGGGGGCATTTGTTGACACCAAAAAAGTCACTATGTCTCCTCCACATCAAAAAGCCTCGTCAAGCTGCATCCTGCTACAAAACAGGCAAAGCTACTTCAAGCATCAGATCTTGTCAGAATCAGACAAAAACTGAAAGCTCTTTCAAGGCAGCCAAAAGAGGGGTATACCTAAGGTTTCGGGCCATTCCGACAGCGTTTGGCCTAACTTCATTGCTCCGACAGCTAAACAAGCGCTCCCGGCGGCGACATCATCAAAGACACCAAAACTTTGATCAGAGCCTACAGATGACTCCAGAACGTCTCCAAAGGGCTCCATGCCAAATTTCAAGTCAAACCGACAACGTTTGACCCTCCATCAATGCTCGAGCAGCAAAATCAAGCCTCCCGGCGGCAGGAACCACCGAAGCCATCACTCATCCAAGAAAATACATGAGTGGCTTCAACATGCTTCCAAAAGGCTGCACGTCGAATTTCAGGTCATTCTGACAAAGTTTGACTAGGTTTCGATGCTCCGAGAGAAAATCAAGCCTACCGGCGGCGGAGCGACCCCAGGACCATGACATCCAAAACGGAGCCATGGAACGTCTCAAAATGACTCCAATAGGCTCCTCGTCAAATTTCAGGTCAATCGGACATCGTTTGACCACATATCAAAGCTCGGCATTTTCCCCGCAGCAAAATCAAGTGAAGCATCGATGGGACCCCAAACGGCTTCAAAACTCAAATAAAATCCCATGGTTGGTCCTATTTTACTGCCCAAGAAGCTTCACCTCAATTTTCAGGTCATTCCGACATCGTTTGACCTAGTTTCGACTCTTGGCGGAAAATCGACTACAAAGCCTTCGGCTTTCCCGAAAAATGGGAAACTTTGTGCTCCGATTTCACGCGGGTTCTCATCAAGTTTTCTCCAAGAAAATGAAGTCAATAATTGAGGAAAAATGTCAAGAAAAATACAGAAGAAAAAAGGAACGAAAAAGACGAAAAAAACGGCCGAAAATGACGCTCGGCGACCAAACAGGCCAAAGCCCTATGGTCGCCGACGACCTTTGCCCAAGGTCGCCGGTGACCCTGCAAATCCGAGTCACCGGATTTTGCACCAAAACGTCCGATTTTCGATCTTTTTCGCGTTTCGGGTGTTCCTGCCTCTGTCATTTTCTGAAAATCCAATGTTTGATGCTTGAAAACGATTGATCGTCGTCGACATTCGGATCAGCCGTCAAAAGCATGAAATCATCACCGATTGCTCCAAGATCGCCAACCGGCTGACCAAGAAAGTGTACTTTCTGTCCGACCGATCGTGAAATCGACAAGACAGATGTCACCGGCCCACCAACATCAACTAATGTCTGAAATTGCATCGCAATCCGACATCAAACAATGCGTGGATCCACCTGTGATGATTGCAAGAAGAATCTCAAAAGGCGCAGCGCGGCCCGCGACTCTTCACATGCCTGGGCGACCACTTAATGACGTTAATTGACCCGTTTATGACAACTTAATGCGGTCATTAACTCATTATTTTGGACGGCCCAATCAGATTCAAGCATTTGGGAGTTACAAATCCAAGTAATCATGGCATTAAACCCATGAAACTCCCATCATCATGAAGCATAAAGGCAATTAAAAGCCCACTACCCTCATCGGCCAATCACAAGCCATGAAAAAAGAGTTACAAAATCAATTTGTAACTCCTCATCAATTCTTTCATCATGACCATCAATGCCAATAAACACCTCATGGCTACCAAAAGCCTATAAAAGGAGGTCCATTCCAAGAAGAAAGCATGATGAAAATAAATCCCAAGTGCAAGCTCTGAAAATCCAGAAAATCCAAGAGAGAGACGAAGTCCTGCTACTTTGCTCCCAGAAGCACCACAAGGTGATCAACGTCCCTTGGGGGGCCACCCTCCGAAGGTCTCCTCCTTCTCCAACATGGCCTAAATGCGGCTTTTCAGCCCGTTTACTTGGTTTTTCATTGGATATAGGACCTCCTCTTGGTCCTTGTCCTTTAAAAAACCGAGGTTAGGAGCCAAACCAAAGAATCAAAGCATCACATATTCTCATTTGAAGGACGATGGCGAAGCCCACACATGACTTGCGACCGTCGATCTCAACGTGTCCCCATAATCTCCTGAGAAGTTAGATCCCTTTTCTTACTTTTCTATTGTAATTTGTATTTCCTAAAGAGACAAAAAGAAATCACAATTCTTGTCTTTCACATTTGATGAGTTTTTTAAAATCGCCTTTCACGGCAAAATCGCCTTTTACGGCAAACAAACAAAAACGCCTCCTACGGCATTCTAAAAAAACAAACTTGTCTCTTTTCTTAATATTAATCCAATTTGAAAAGTTAGAAAAAAGGATTGGTTTCCTTTCCACTTGTGAAGGTGAATCTCCAGATTATCACCATTCCAAATTCCAAGTAGAAAGTAAATCCGGCATACCCGTACAAAAATGTTGATGCCCGAGATTTTTCCTCCTCCGCCGAGACCCAGGTCAACCCCCGTGGTGCGGAGGGAGAGGACGAAAGATTCCCCTTTTCGGGTCCATCATTAAGGGAGAAAGTTACCGTTGATTTTCAGGGGATTCTAGTTCTGGATCATGACGAAGATCATTAATGCGATCCTGCTCCTGCTCTATGGCAAGATGTTGCAAGATTCTTGCATATTCCTCAAGATTAGGCATAGGAGCGAAATCTTCTTCGTCATCTGCTCCTTGTGGTTCACCAATGTTGGGTTCCACCGGAGCATTGGTTGGTGCTGTATCGACAGCATTTTCTTTAACAGGGTCCTGGTCTTCTTCATCATCGGACCAGGATCCTTGTGGCTATAATGGGTTATACCAGATTACTGGCATAAGATGAGACTCGGGAATCCATTCCTCGTCGGAGAGGTATTCTCCTGTTTCAAAGGATTCTTCCCACTCATCTATATCACTGGCAGTATCACTGGACTCGTATCCATTCATGGAGAGTCCAACTACTGAGTTGCAAGAGTATGATGCCCCCTGCATGTTTCCATTTTTGTATAGAGGTGGCATGAAATCATCAAGAGTGAATTTTCTTACCGCCTTGGAGGATTTGGGAAGAGATTCTTCCGTCGTCACTGGTGAAGCAGTGGAAGAAGTTTCTGCTTTTTCAAGGACTTCTTATTTTGGTTGAGACTTCTGCTGCTATTCGAACTTGCGGAGCTGTCTCTTGGCTTGCCTTCGCTGCTGAGCAGTCGGCTTTGTTTTGATGATCTCCTAATTTTCATCATCTAGGAGATCGGGATGCACCCATATAGGCTATCCATCTGATGTTGGATAGGGAACCAATTCTTGGGATGCTTGAGCCATTTTTATCACCTTGAATGAAGTAGTGATCTTCTCCTTCGGTGACTTGAAGTTTGCCGACATGACACCATGTTGACAGAGGCGGGGCCATAGTTTTTATCAAAGGTTATGACTCCATTTTTCCACATCTCATTGATCTTCTCTCTCACAACGAAGCATTGATTGAGAGGATGTGAGATCATCTGATGGTATGGACAGTATCGGGGATCATTGGTTTTGCCAACATCTCCTGGTCTTTTGGGCTCTGGCAAAATGAGTTAGCCATTTGCTAGGAGAGCCTCAAAGATTTCTTCAACATCTTCATCGAACGGATATTTCTTTTCTACACGTTCTTTGAAGGCATCAGAGACTTCAGGTCTTTTACCTGCAGTTTTGTTTTCAGGTTTCTTTGGCTGCTGAGGAGCTGATTTAGTCTGCACATTGAGAACCTCCTTTTTCTTTGGTTTTGAGGTTGTAACAGCAGTCGCCTCTTTCTTTGATGATTTCTGACTGTTGAGGTCTTTGATCACCATTTCAGCTTCCATGGAAGCTTCGAGGAGTTCTCCCAGGTTCTTTGATTTGTTGCCGATGATCATGGAGCGAATTTTTGCTCTCATATTGTTACGGCAGATGTCGACTAGCGATGCTTGTGGCAGTACATCTGAGCATTTGTACGCCATTGCCTTCCATTTGTGAATGAAGTCGTATGTTGACTCATTCTCTCCCTGTTTTAGGCTGCAGAGTTGAGCCATAGTAACATGATGATCCTCACCTTGGAAGTAGGTCAGGAAGCGTGTCTCTAGCATAGCCCAGTTCTGAATGGAGTTCTCCGGCAGAGTGGAGTACCAATAAAAGGCTGTACCTTTTAGGGTACCTGCAAAGAGGTGAATCTTGAGAGCATCTTGATCCGCAGTTGCTCCTGTCAGGATCTTGAAATGAATGACGTGTTGTCTGGCTGAACCTTTCTCAGTATATGTCTGGAGAGTAGGTTGCTTGAATTTTGCAGGGAACGGAACCGAGTCCATCCATAGAGGGTAGGGTGGCTTAATCCCATGTTCCTTCAATGTATCCTCTTCTTTTGCTTTTGAGAGGATATCATCCACGTCCTTTTTAGTACGGGCGCGAGACTCATTGTTTTCTGCATTGCCCTCGTCATCTTCATGATTCGAAGGGGTTTCATTTTTAGGTGGTGGACGCTGTAGAGTGAGAATAAGGTTTCCCATCAGAGCCTCAATTCTCTGTTGTCCTTGCTCCAACTGTTGGATGCGTGCAGTTATGTCATCATGCGGTGGAGGCTGCTCAGAACTTGTAGCTAAGACGTTCATCCCTCGGGAGTCGAACGAAGAAATCGTCCTGGTGAATGAGATGAGGCTCATTCTTCTGGATGAAGAATCTAAAGAGTGGTTACTCCGGTGTCCTTGGCTTGGAGGAGTGGAGGATTCTTCCAGATGTGTTTGTGTCCGGGAGACGCTGCGAGTCACCGGACGTCTAACACTGATTTTGGTTACTGACTTCTGGCGTTTTCTGGTTTTGCCAACCATATGAACAGCAACGAATTGGTTGGGTCTTTCTTTTTCTACCCATTTGTTTGAGACATGGAGAGTAGAACGCTGGGTTCTTTGTTTCTCAAGTCTCTTTTGTTGGTACGCCGCACGGCGACGCATACGACGAGCAATTTGTGCTTCAGTCAGCTCTAGCTGGGCTCTGGCAATGAAGGATTTAGTCCCTCGTGCACAGTAGCCGAGTTTGTCTTCTTTGAAGCTGGGCAAGGACAGGATCTGGACGTGGTCCTTTGCCTGTCGCGGTGAAGATTTGAATTTTACGAGCTCGGCCCCTGTTGAGATGAAGGGTCGACTCGCAGGAATGCAGGCTTCAGCATGTTTTTGCGGAGGCCTAACGATGCAGGATTTGATTTTGGGCTTGTAGGAGCAAGCCGGCTCATGTTGATTTTATTTGTTCTTTGGGTGGAGGGTAGGTTTCTCCTCTTTCATATAAGAGAGAGGGTAGAACCGATTCTCCTTGAGAGGGGCAAGGAATGCTGGCTTTGCAGATGTTCGGGACCTCCGTTGCTTTGGTGAAGATCTTGGGGACCAAGTTTTGGTGTAAACCTGGTTTCTTGTGGGTTGAGGCTTCGTGGGAACGCCATGGGCTTCAGGCTTCTTGGTGTTCGCCCTTGGTGCCATTTTAGTGACACGTTGCGGGGCGGTTTTCTGTTTCTTGGCAGGTACAGTGTCTTCTGCGGGAAGTGGGAATGGTCCCAGCGATCCGAAGACGATGGTCCGGGGAGTTGAAGTTGACCCGGTGTTTGGAGAGTTGTTAAGGGAGATGAAGCTTCGGCAACTGGTAGGGCGCTTATGCTTGTTTTGTTTATCTTGAAGCATAAGCAGGTACTTGTTTTCATCGAAAGTGATGGTCAATGAAGCTGCCATTGTTAGTTTTGGAAAACTTCTGAAACAAGACCAAATCCATTAGTAATCACAAGAATGTGGTGATCGTAAATGGAGAACAACTATGGTTTTGTCTTTTCAAATCACTTGAGGGGACATGGCCCAACCCAAGGACGATGAAGAAGGCAAAAAGCCATAGAGGATACAATTGTTCTAAAATGCAAGTATGGTAGGCTCAGAGTGAGAGTTCCAGTAACTGCTAGAAGCAATTGTAGACCTTAATTTAAATTACCGAGAAGCAAGGCTCACTCGAGGTAAAATGATATAAGGTTGGAGATACAAATGTGTCGGTCGCGAATACAGTAGACCCGAAAGGGCGTACTAGCGCCGCTAGCCACAAATGTTACAAATTGCATCCTTGGAAAGGACAGGAGATGGGATTTTTTTTTTGAAAGGTCAAATTTGGATTCATAAAGGAGAGCAAATGGTGTTCCAATCCGAACGAAGGCTCAACATTTCTGCAAGTGCTAAATTCAAAAGGGAAGGAACCAGATTTCTCGAACGTGAATCCAATAATGACGGGAGTTTTTTTTTAAGGGTCGAGATTGAATTCATCAAAGAGAGCAAATGGTGTTCCGTTCCAAACAAAGGCTCAACATTTCTGCGAGCGCTAAATCCGAAAGGGAGGGAACCAAAATTTCTCAACTCTGAACTCAAAAGTGACGGAAGTTTTTTTTTTTTTTTTTTTTTGAAGATTTTTTTTTGAAGATTTTTTTTTTTGAAGATGCACATAGGTTTCCAATTCGATCTTATGAAACCTTGGTAGATAGATCAGCCCCCAGGTAAGGGTAGGATTACTTAATGAACCCGTTTGAAGGACCCTTGCCTCGAACAATCTAGCTGTCTCCACACTCTGGACAAGGCTTTTCTTAAATCCACTTTGGTCAAAGAACGCAATTGGTGGAACCTCAGTGTTTTTTTTTTTTTTTTCTAACCCTTTTTGAAAGATTTCTAATGAACTCATCAAAGAGAGCGAAAGGTGTTCCAATCCGAACAAAGGCTCAACATTTCTGCGAGCGCTAAATCCGAAAAGGAAAAACCAAAGTTTCTCAAATTTGAATTGAAAAGAGAGAAAACTAATTTTTTTTTTTTTTTGAAATTATAATTTTTTTTGAAATCCCAATTGGACTCATCAAAGAGAAAAGATGGCCCAATCCCCGATATGAATGATAGCTGCGAACATTTCTGTGAGCTATCAAGTTCAAAGAGGAGAGGATCAAAATTTCTCAAAGTTGAATCTTGAGAAAGAGAGATCATTTTTTTTTTGAAAGAATTTGAAATTTTTTTATTTTTTGAAATCCCAATTGGTCTCATCAAAGAGAAAAGATGGCCCAATCCCCGATATGAACGATAGCTGCAAACATTTCTGTGAGCTATCAAGTTCGAAGAGGAAAGGATCAAAGTTTCTCGAAGTTGAGTCTAAGAAAAAGAGATCATTTTTTTGAAGTGAGAAAGAACAATTGAAATCCCATCTCATGTTTTTTTTTTTTTAGATGCAAGATGCAACATAGGCCGCCAACTAGAAAGGAGCCAAGGGATCAAATCATCACGTTCTCAAGTCAACGTGTCCCACCGGGTATGCCAACTTGATGGACCCGAAAGAAATCTTTCATCCTCTCCTTCCGCACCCCGGGGGCTGACCTAGGTCTCGGCGGAAGAGGGAAAATCTCGGGCATCAACATTTTTGTACGGGTATGCCAGATTTACTTTCTACTTGGAATTTGGAATGGTGATAATCCGAAGATTCACCTTCACAAGTGGAAAGGAAATCAATCCTTTTTTCTAACTTTTCAAATGGCATTAATATTAAGAAAAGAGACAAGTTTGTTTTTTTAGAACGCCGTAGGAGGCGTTTTTGTTTGTTTGCCGTAAAAGGCGATTTTGCCGTGAAAAGCGATTTTACAAAACTCATCAAATGTGAAAGACAAGAATTGTGATTTCTTTTTGTCTCTTTAAGAAATACAAACTACAATAGAAAAGTAAGAAAACGGATCTAACTTCTCAGGAGATTGTGGGGACAAGTTGAGATCGACGGTCGCAAGTCATGTATGGACTTCACCATCGTCCTTCAAATGAGAACATGTGATGCTTTGATTCTTTGGCTTGGCTCCTAACCTCAGTTTTTAAAAGGACAAGGACCAAGAGAAGGTCCTATATCCAATGAAAAACCGAGTAAACGGGCTGAAAGCCGCGTTTAGGCCATGTTGGAGAAGGAGGTGACCTTGGGGGGGTGGCCTCCCAAGGGACGTTGATCACCTTCTGGTGTTCTTTACAGCAGAGCAGCAGGACTTCGTCTGGATATCTTTGGGAGAAGTGCAGAATTTCAAGTCGATAGATGTCGATGATCCTCTTGGAAATGGATCTCCTTTTATAGGCTTTTGGTAGCCATGCGGTGGTTATGGGCATTGATAGCCATGATGAGAGCATTAATGAGGAGTTACAAGTTGATTTTGTAACTCCTTTTTCATGGCTTGTGATTGGCCGATGAAGGTAGTGGGCTTTTAATTGCCTTTATGCTTCATGATGATGGGAGTTTCATGGGTTTAATGCCATGATTGCTTGGATTTGTAACTCCCAAATGCTTGAATATGATTGGGCCGTCCAAAATAATGAGTTAATGACCGCATTAAGTTGTCATAAACGGGTCAATTAACGACATTAAGTGGTCGCCAAGGCATGTGAAAAGTCGCTGGCCGCACCGAGTCTTTTGAGATTCTTCTTGCGATCATCATAGGTGGATCCACGCATTGTTTGATGTCGGTTGCGATGCAATTTCAGATATTAGTTAATGTTGGTGGGCCGGTGACATCTGTCTTATCAATTTCACGATCGGTCGAATAGAAAGTGCACTTTCTTGGTCAGCCGGTTGGCGATCTTGGAATGATCGGTGATGATTTCATGCTTTTGACGGCGGATCCAAGATGTCGACGAAGATCAGTCGTTTTCAAGCATCAAACATTGGATTTTCAGAAAATCACAGAGGCAAGAACACCCAAAACGCGAAAAGGATCGAAAATCGGGCATTTTGGTGCAAAATCCGGCGACCCGGATTTGCAGGGTCGCCGGGCGACCATGCACCCAAGGTCGCCGTCGACCTTAGGGTTTTGACCCGTTTGGTCGCCGAGCGTCATTTTCGGCCGTTTTTCCGTCTTTTTCGTTCCTTCTTTCTTCTGTATTTTTCTTGACATTTTTTCCCCAATCATTGACTTGATTTTCTTGGAGAGAACTTGACGAGAACCCGCGCGAAATCGGAGCACAAAGTTTCCCATTTTTCGGAAAAGCCGAAGACTTTGTAACCGATTTTCCGTCAAGAGTCGAAACTAGGTCAAACGATGTCGGAATGACCCGAAAATTGAGGTGAAGCTTCTTGAGCAGTGGATAGGACCAACCATGGGCTTTTATTTGAGTTTTGAAGCCGTTTGGAGTCCCATCAATGCTTCACTTGATTTTGTTGTGGGGAAAATACCGAGCTTTGATATGTGGTCAAACGATGTCTGATTAACCTGAAATTTGATAGGGAGCCTATTGGAGTCATTTTGAGACGTTCCATCAGCTCCATTTTGGATGTCATGGTCTCGGGTTGCTCCGCCGTAGGTAGGTTTGATTTTCTCTCGGAGCATCGGAACCTGGTTAAACGTTGTCGGAATGACCTGAAATTTGACGAGGAGCCTATTGGAGTCATTTTGAGACGTTCCATCAGCTCCGTTTTGGTTGTCATGGTCCCGGGTTACTCCGCCGCCGGTAGGCTTGATTTTCTCTCGGAGCATCGAAACATGGTCAAACGTTGTCGGAATGACCTGAAATTTGACGAGGAGCCTATTGGAGTCATTTTGAGACGTTCCATCAACTCCGTTTTGGATGTCATGGTCCTGGGTTGCTCCGCCGCCGGTAGGCTTGATTTTCTCTCGGAGCGTCGAAACCTGGTAAAACGTTGTCAGAATGACCTGAAATCTGACGTGCAGCCTTTTGGAAGCATGTTGAAGCCACTCATGTATTTTGTTTGATGATGATGGCTTCGATGGTTTTCACCGCCGAGAGGCTTGATTTTGCTGTTCGAGCATTGATGGAGGGTCAAACGTTGTCGGTTTGACTTGAAATTTGGCATAGAGCCCTTTGGAGACATTCTGGAGTCATCCGTAGGCTCTGATCAAAGTTTTGACGTCTTTGATGATGTCGCCGCCGGGAACGCTTGTTAAGCTGTCGGAGCAGTGAAGTTAGGCCAAAGGATGTCGGAATGGCCCAAAACCTCAGGTGTTCCCCTCTTTTGGCCGCCTTGAAGGATCTCTCAGTTTCTGTGTGATTCTGATAAGATCTGATGCTTGAAGTAGTTTTGTCTGTTTTGTAGCAGGATGCAGCTTCACGAGGCTTCTTGATGTTGAGGAGACATAGTGACTTTTTTCGTGTCAACAGTGCAAGTGCAGAATTTCAAGTCGATGTGTGTATCCCTCTTTTTTTTCCTTTCTTTTGGACCTCCTTTTATAGGCTCTTGGTAGCCATGAGGAGATTATGGGCATTGTTGGCCATGATGAGAGAATTGATGAGGAGTTACAAGTTTTTATTCTTTGATTTTGTAACTCCTTTTTTATGGCTTGTGATTGGCCGATGAAGGATAGTGGGCATTTAATCGCCTTTAATCTTCATGTTGATGGGAGTTTCATGGGTTTAATGCCATGATTGCTGGGATTTGTAACTCTCAAATGCTTGACCAGATTGGGCCGTCCAAAATAATGGGTTAATGACCGCATTAAGTTGTCATAAACTGGTCAATTAACGGTATTAAGTGGTCGCCAGGGCATGTGAAGAGTTGCGGGCCGCGCAGCGTCTTTTGAGATTCTTCTTGTGATCATCACAGGTGGATCCACACATTGTTTGAGGTTGGATTGCAGTTCAATTTCAGACATTGGTTGATGTAGGTGGGCCGGTGACATCTGTCTTGTCGATTTCACGATCGGTTGGACAGAAAGTTTACTTTCTTGGTCAGCCGGTTGGCGATCTTGGAGCGATCGGTGATGATTTCAAGCTTTTGACGGCGGATCCGAGATGTCGGTGAAGATCAGTAGTTTTCAAGCATCAAAGATTGGATTTTTTAGAAAATCACAGAGGCAGGAACACCCGAAACGCGAAAAGGATCGGAAAATGGGCCGTTTGGTGCGAAATCCGGCGACCCGGATTTGCAGGGTCGCCGGCGACCATGCACCTAGGGTCGCTAGCGACCTTGGGCCAAGGTCGCCGGCGACCATAGGGCTTTGGCTTTTTTGGTCGCCGAGCTTCTTTTTCTACCATTTTTCCGTCTTTTTTGTTCCTTCTTTCTTCTGTATTTTTCTTGAAATTTTTTCCTCAATTATTGACTTGATTTTATTAAAGAAAACTTGACGAGAACCCACGCAAAACTGGAGCACAAAGTTTCCCATTTTTCGGGAAAGTCGAAGACTTTGTAGCCAATTTTCCGTCAAGAGTCGAAACTAGGTCAAACGATGTCGGAATGACCTGAAAATTGAGGTGAAGCTTCTTAAGCAGTGGACAGGACCAACCATGAGCTTTTATTTGAGTTTTGAAGCCGTTTGGGGTCCCGTCGATGCTTGATTTTCTATTGGAGCATCAAAACCTGGTCAAACGTTGTCGGAATGACCTGAAATTCGACGTGCAGCCTTTTGGAGGTATGTTGAAGCCACTCATGTATTTTGTTTGATGAGTCATAGCCTCGGTGGTTCCCGCCGCCGGGAGGCTTGATTTTGCTGCTCGAGCATTGGTGGAGGGTCAAACATTATTGGTTTGACTTGAAATTTGGCATGGAGCCCTTTGGAGACATCCTGGAGTTATCCATAGGCTCTGATCAAAGTTTTGGCGTCTTTGATGATGTCGCCGCCAGGAGCGCTTGTTTAGCTGTCGGAGAAGTGAAGTTAGGCCAAACGATGTCGGAATGGCCTGAAACCTAAGGTGTACCCCTCTTTTAGCTGTCTTGAAGGATCTCTCAGTTTTTGTTTGATTCTAACAAGATCTTATGCTTGAAGTAGCTTTGCCTGTTTTGTAGCAGGATGCAGTTTCACGAGGCTTCTTGGGAGACATAGCGACTTTTTTGGTGTCAACAAATGCCCCCTCGAGGTACAGCGACGAGTAGCTTTTGGAGTCGATGTGCCTCAAAGAGAAACTTGAAAGAGAGTCTCTAACTTGACCAAGAGTCTTGAGCAAAAAAAAAAAAAATTTTAATAGCCTTCTGAGTTTCCGGGGGAATTTTATGGTAGTGAGAGGGATCACGTACCATCTCAAGGCAAAGCTTTGAAAATGACATTGGGGATTTGGACTTTGGGTTTTGGATTTTTCTTTTTGACCTTGTGACCTAACAAGCTGTATGTGGCAGGTTAGGGGGTCGAGGTTGGATTTTTATTTTTTGTTTTGACCTTGTGACCCAACAAGCTGTATGTGGCAGGTTGGGGGGTCAGATTTGGTTTTTTGGTTTTGGTTTTGGTTTGGTTTGGATTTTGGTTTTGGTTTTGGTCTTGTGACCTAACAAGCTGTATGTGGCGAGCTAAGGGACCAAGGTTTCGTTTGTTGTGGAATGTCAATTTCAAGATTTTGGCTCAATTTAGTTCATGAGGTTGGACGGTTTGGTTTTTGGAAACTCATGAGACTTTCTTTCTTTTTTTTTTTTTTTGAATGGTCCAATCAACTCAAAAGAGGCATGGGACATTTTTTTTTTTTTTTTTTTTTTTGCTCTTGGTAAGAGAAATATTTGACTAAAAGCCACTTTTAGTGCCTAGGTGGTCAAACCTGGCTCATGTGGGCTAATCCATGGGACCTTAGGCTTTGGAGATGACCTAGATCTCATATGGTGTCATTTTTGTAGAAAATATCTAAAAATATCTCTTTTGTGTAGAGAATATCTAAAAATATCCTTACTTGGAGAGAATCTCTCAAGTTTCCTTCTTTTGTGGAAAGATTTTTCTCAAAATATCTTTCTTTTGGGAAAGTAGCTAAATTTTAGCACTTATCTTTTTTTTCTTTTCTCCTTGTTTCCTCTTTTGGTTTGCTCTCTTCTATAAAAGCAAGAGGGTTGGGTCTTTTGCTCCATTTGCTTTCTTTGTTTGCAAGAAATCTACTAGAGTGCTCTCCAAGATAAAAAGTGCTTTTTTCTTCTTCAAGGATCTCTAAGCTTTTCTTCTTCTTCTCCATCAATGGCTTCAAGTAAGTTTTCTTCCTCCACAAGAAACTCCATTGTAGAAGTAGCCTCTTTTTCTTTTTCTCTTCTTCTCTTTCTTTTCTTTCTCTTTCTTCTTCTTTTTTTTTTTGGCTGAGATTTCTTCTCTCTCCTTTTCTTTTTCTTTCCTTCTTTATTTGCTCACCATGATAATGAGGATCATGCAATTTCAATATGTTCATGCATTTTTTTTTTTTATGCATCAAGATAGAAGGCTAAAGTCTCTAGGTCAAGCCAACATGATTTTTGACCTGGACAAAGTTTGATTGGTTTTGACCAAATTGGGTTGGAATTGGTCAAGCTTTGGTCAAGGTTTTCCTAGCATCTAATGCATGATGATGTTATGATTTTTGGTAAACTGACTTCGAAGTATGATGATGCATACCTGAAAATCTTTTGCAAGTATTGGGATTTTGAGCTAGCAGCGATGTTGAGCTCTTTCTCGATCTTGCTGGATTTTGAGGAACTTTGCAATTTTTTATTTTGGAGCTCGCAGTAATGTTGAGCTCTTTTCCAAATTTAGCTGAAATTTGATGAGATTGGCTCGTTCTTGCAGCGATGTTGAGTTCGAACCTTCTTTGAGAATTTTCCACTAACTATAAGCTCGCAGCAATGTTGAGCTCATCTTCAGGCTTCCTGTCTTTTCTGGAGTATTTCCCTTTTCTTCGGAATTGTCCCAGAACCATGTCAAAATTTTGCTAGGATTTTTTTTTTGTAGCAAAACTCTGTCATTTTGATGATAATTGATCTTTTCTCTTCCATCTTTTGCGTGTAGTTCTTCCAGAGCAAACAGGGTAAAGGTCCTGTTACTGACGCACCTCGTCGGTCTGCTAGATCTTCCAATGCGGCCGTTCAACAGGCTTGGGAGAAGGTCCAGTTTGTTGAGAAGAACTTGGAAGAGTGCGATTCCCTCAATCGTGATGAGATGAGCCAGCGATTGATCGCTCTCAAAGATGAGGAATTCTACAAGATCATGGTAAGCAGCTCTCAAAGACAGGGTACTTTCTGCCCACATCTTTTATTCGTGGTATGTATACCACTATCCAAGCTTCCATCGTTTGGGAGTTGCACAGGATGAAGATCCCTTTATGATTCGTTTGGCTAGAGGGACAGCCATTTCCGAATCGTTTTTGTCTGCCTGTTTGAGGATCCAACGATTTAGGGACGTCGAGATTGGGCAGTCTTCAGTGAAGCTTTCCCCAGGTTTGCGGAAGAAGGCTTTTGACTTTGGTGTCTCCCTTGATTCGACCAGGGCAGGGTCGGGAAGACACTATGCTTTCAAAAACGCGAAGAAGAGATGGCTTTTCGACATACGGGTTGGTACGATGGTGTACCGCAGACATTTTTTCGTCGATATCCAACCGTATGTCCCTTCACGTTTTGCATTGCAGCTTGGCTTCTCTCAAGGCGTTGTTGGAGCGCCTTCGAGCATGGTGAAGCGTTTTGGAGGTCTGCAGGATGGGAGAAATGCATGGGCTTTTTATAGCGCTGAGGACACTACTGCCATGATTTCCTATCCTGAGCTTCCCACCTTCCGGACTACTGGCTTCACGAAGTGGTTCATGGAGAGCTTTTCAGTGTACCGGGGGCTTTCCAAGAAAGAGCTCGATGTCAAGTAATCTTCTGGGAAAGGTCTTGGCAAATCAGATGGTGTCCGTCAGGAGGAAGTTTTGGCCTTCCTTTCTGGAGAGAAGCATAAGATAGGCTTTCTCAACGAGCAGGACGTCACCAGATCAGGAGCTGCACAAGGGATTCCTGGAGAGGTCTTGATACAGCTGGAAGAGGAGGAGGCCGATATCGACGCTATGATACAAGCAGAGTGTACAAAGGCTTCCATGGAGTCTACTGAAAAAAGTAGGCCATCTAGTGAGGACTCTAGTAAGAGACCTGATGTTGATAGTGGAGCAGGATCGTCGAGCAGATTGACCCGCCGAAGCAAGAGGAAGAGAGGACAACGCCGTAACATGAGACGGCATGATAGTCCTTCTGATCTTGAAGTTCCTCTTACCATTGCTGAGGAGGTGTCTGAGGATGCTAACGAGCCTTCGGAGAAGAGGAGCAGAGAAGAGGAGACAGCTGGTATGATTCTCCTTCTTTCTTTTGTCACTTCTCTTCTTTTATGAGAGATTTTTGTTTTGATCCGCTGCTTTCTTTCTTTTAGCAGAGGATGATGACTTGGTGATGCCTGAGGTTCCGGCCGATGAGGCGATGACGGATCTAGTCGTGGCATCTGAGGAATAGCCCAGGGACTCTGGAGTGGTTCCAGAATCTTCACCTGGTATGATTGCTTTGGCTTCTTTCTCTCTTTTTGTTTGTGTTGTCCTTTGCCAACAAGTAGCTTTTGTTTACTTGTTAGCTGACTTGCGAGAGGATTCTGACGATTTCGAGCCATCCATGGATGTAACTTTTGACGATGCTTCGGATGAGCTTAGAGAGGCAGAGAGTACTCCGCCGGTCGTCGAAGAAGGTATTTTTACAATACTAATCTTGATATTGATTTTATTTTTATAAGATTATATTCATACCTTTTTGTCTTTTCCTCGGCAGATTGTGGAACAGCAGGAGAGGTTCCTCCGTCTTCCTCAGAGGCAGAACAGGGGATACTTGCGGCTGATCCAGGAGTAGGGGCTTCTTCTTCCTTCAATGAGCCAGCTTCTTCGGTTGGAAAGAGTTTATTGATTACTCTTCCAATGGAGTGTGACGTGGGCAGTCGGGTGCCAGAGCATGGCGAGTCCTCATCTGCGCTGCATCTTCAGTATGCAAGGAAGGTGTTGAAGACTGTTTTGAGCTCATGGGTTGAGACTCTCTCTCCGGGTCACTTGGAAGCTGGCTTTAGCATGATCAAGCATGTACAGGACATTCTTGCTGATAGCGAAGAAGTCGGTCTGGACATCGCAAGCGTCAAGGATTTTGTTGATGAAATCATCGCCTTGGGGAACAAATGGACTGAGACCAAGAGTTTCCCAGATGGTGACTTCTTTGATGAGATGTTTATGAAGCCTTCCAGCAAAGTCAAATCTGAGCTGACTGAGGTCACGAAGACTCGGAAGCAACTCGTTCGGGAGAAGAACGTTACCGAGTTATCCATCATGTGGGGCTGAAGCAAGACTTGGACCGCCTTGATAAGGAGGCTGTCGAGGCTAGGCAGCGTCTTGAGCTTTTGGAGGAAGAAGCTGCTGCCAAATGGACCGCCATTGTGGAGGCTTGTGACAAGGAGGGGACTCTCATTCGCCAGGTTGAGGAAGCCGAAGGTAATGTCCGGAGGAAGACTCAGGAGTATGAACAGTGGCAGGTCCTCTGGAAAAAACTTCCTTGTGCTGCAGATGGGTCGCGGCGTTCGGCCGCATTTTATGGGAACATTTTGAAGAAGCATGGCCTGAAAACTTTGGAAGCTAAGGCCAAGGGTCTGCTTGAGGAGTTGAACCTTTGGTTGAAGACCATGCTAGATTGAGCTCCTGAGTTATAACAAACTCTTTTCCTTCTTTCTCTCCTTTTTTTTTTTTTTTGGTACCTCCATGTATAAACAATTTTGGTACTACATTTTTTGTATCCCCTTCTTTTCACTTAAATCATTTTTTGATGAAAACAAATTTGAGTAAAAGCTGATGGGAATGTTTGTTTTGAGTTTGATCAAAAGGTTGTCATTTTGTGAAAATCTTTTGTCAAAGGGTTGTTTTGAGCATGAAAGCCAATTTTGTGGCAAAAAGCCTGGTTTTTTTTTTTTGATGGCTTGAAAACCGAATTTTAGGTGGCATGGAAGCCTAATTTTGTGGCGTAAGAGCCAAAATTTGTTTTGCGGCATAGGAGCCAAAAATTTTGAGATGGCATTAGAGCCATAATTTTTGAGATGGCATGAAAGCCGAATTTTGGAATGGCATAGAAACCGAATTTTATTTTGTGGCATGGAAGCCAAATTTGTTTGTGGCATGAGAGCCAAAAGTTTTGAGATGGCATTAGAGCCAGAATTTTTGGATGGCGTGAAAACCAAAGTTTTTTTTTTTGTTTGTGGCATGAGAGCCAAAGTTTTTGGATGGCGTGAAAGCCGATTTTTGGAATGGCATAGAAGCCGAGTTTTAAGATGGCATGAAAGCCGATTTTTGGAATGGCATAGGAGCCGAGTTTTGTTTTGTTTGTTGTTTGTTTTGTTTTGGCATGAAAGCCACATATTTGAAAACCAAGTTTTGTTTAATTGGTATGAAAGTCGATTTTGGCGTTTATAGCCATATTTTGGCGTTTATAGCCGATTTTGGCGTTTATAACCGAATTTTGGCGTTTATAGCAGGGCTTTGGTTTTCAAAATGCAGGTATCGACTAAATGTCGCCTCCCCGCTGAATGGTCTTGCAAGTATCGATAGAATGTCGCTTCCTTGCTCATTCGATTTTGCAAGTATCGATGGAATGTTGCTTCCTCGCGGTCTGGGTTTGCGAGTATCGATGGAATGTCACTTCCACGCGGATTGGGGTGCAAGTATCGACTAAGCGTCGCTTCCCTACTTTTCCCAAAACTTTTGGTTTTGCGGGTACTGACTTGGTGTCGTTTCCCCACGATTTTTTTTTTTAATTTGAGGTTTTTTGAACCATTTGAAATTTGGGTTGATTTTTGAATTTTGAGGTTTTGCAAGTATCGAATGGGGTTCGCATCCTTCCGGTATTTTGGGTTTTGGAAGTATCGAATGGGGTTCGCATCCTTCCGGTTTTTTGGGTTTTGCGAGTATCGACTTAATGTCGCTTCCCCGCGGTTTCTAAGAACCATTTTTTTTTTTTGTTTAAAGACACAAGGGTCATAAGTTTTAACTTAAAACCATTTTAGTTGTAAAAGCTGAGGCAGACCAAGGTGGAAATTTCTAAGTCCTGATTTTTTGTTTCAAACCATGAATTTTGGGTTCAAGGATCGAAAATTTGGTCAAGTCTGGGAAGAGGCTCCTAAACTTGGATTTTTGGATTTTGATTTTTTTTTAACAATGAAACGATAAAAGTAAACATTGTTTTGAAAGGGTTTTTTCCTTTTTGGAAATTTCAAGATGAAAATTTCAAAAGGGGATGGGTTTGACGAGCAAGTACCTGGAAATAGGCTTTGGCCGTATAGATATCGCTCTGACCCGTTTGAGGAAGTCTTCAAGGGTAGTACCGCTTCAAGAACTTGTCGTTGATGGGCAACATACATCTGTCTCCTTCCATGTTTAGAAGAGCATATGGACCGTTGGAGAAGACTTTGTAAATGACGAAGGGTCCCTCCCATTTTGGTTTAAATTTGCCTTTGGAATTGTAGGCAAAGACTATGGGTCTTTTTACTGCAAGAACCAAGTCACCCTTTTTGTATGCGCGTTGCCTGACTTTCTTATCGAAAGATCCTGCCATGCGTGATTGGTACAACTCAATGCTTTGTAGAGCTTCGAGTCGTCTTTCATCGAGATTTTCCAGCTCTTGGAGTCTCAATTTGACATTGCTTTCTTGCGTCATGTCATTTTGCAGAGATACCCTTAAGGAAGGAATTTGTACTTCCAAAGAGACAACAACTTCGCATCCATAGACCAAAGAAAATGGTGTGCTATGAGTTGGTCCTCGAACGGTGGTTTGATAGGCCCACAAAGCTTCTGGTAGTTTGTCGCCCCAAGCTCTTTTGTGACTAGAGACCATTTTCTTGAGAATTTTGCAGAGTGTCTTGTTGAAGGCTTCTGCTAGTCCGTTCGCTGCAGGATTATATGGAGTCAAAGGACAACTTTGGATTTTGTACTAGTCGCAGAACCTGTAGAATCTGCGATCCCGGAATTATGGTCCGTTATCATGGACGAATCTTTTAGGTATGCCGAAGCGACAAATAATGTTGGTGCGCAAGAACTGAAGGACTGATGAGGTCTTCATTTCGCTGAGCGCAAATGCTTCAGACCACTTGGAGAAATAATCCGTAGCGGCGAAAATGAAGCGATGACCTTTGCTTGATGGGGGAGAAATAGGACCTATGATGTCCATACCCCAGACTTCGAAAGGCCATGAGATTGCTGTTGGATGTACCATTCTGGAGGCATGTGGACATAATCTCCATGAATCTGGCATTTTTTGCAGCACTTGGCAAATTGCATTGCATCCGCTACCATGGTAGGCCAATAATAACCTAGCCTTTTTATCTGGTTGTAAAGCTTAGGACTAGCCTGATGGGCTCCACAAAGACCAGTATGTACTTCTTTGAGATTTTCTTCAGCCTCTTGTTGTGACAAACAGCGTAGAAGTACTCCATTGAAGGATTTTCTGTAAAGTGCTTTTGAAGGTATATCCAAATGAAAGTTCGGGGCTCGTCTTTGGATACTTACCTGCTCTTTTGGATCTTCAGGTAAGACACCGAACATGATGTAATCAATGAACGGATCTCTCCAGTCGCTGATCGGAGGTTTGAGGATGGACATCCAACTTCCAACCACTTGGTGGCATTCAGCAACCGCTTGGTGTGTGTTAAGAGGTGGGAGAATCCTTCTTTGACACACTGTGACTTGCATATTTTCCCCTTCTTGGATTGCCATGGATGCGGCGAGTCCAGCCAAGGCATCTGCATGGATGTTTTCACCTCTGAGGATGTGGGTGATGTGACAGATGTTGAATTTTTGTCGAAGTGACTGCGCCTTGTTGTAGTAAGGTAGCAAATCAGGTTTCCTGACCTCAAATTTCTAATTCATCTGGTTGACAATCAGTTGAGAGTCTCCAAAAGCTTCCAGCATGGTGATGCCGGATTCGAGGGCGAGTTCCAATCCTATAATCAGGGCTTGGTACTCAGCTGCATTGTTTGAACATGGTTCCAGTAGCGAGAAGGCGTGTGGAATCATGAATTTGTCGGGGCTGACAAAGAGGATGCCAATTCCCGATATTTGCTTTCCCTTTTCGTTTGTCCTCGTTGCGCCGTCAAAGTACATGTCCCAGGAAGCATTTGATAAGGAAGTTTCCACATTGTAGACAAATTCGTCTGGGAGATCATCCCTGAGTGGAGAATCTTTAGGTGATGGATGCTCTAGGAGGAAGTCTGCTAGAGCTTGGCCTTTGATTGCTTTTTGTGGTACATACCTAATATCAAATTGTGATAGAAGGATGGACCATTTTGCCTATCGGGCATTGAGAGAACCTGCTTTTGTGACAAGGACCTTTAAGAGGTTGATCCTCGAAATCAGGTAGACTGTATTGGACAACAGGTTGTGACGCAGCTTTTGTCCGGCAAACATCACTGCAAGGCATTCTTTTTCAACTGGGGAGTAGCGATGCTCTGCACCTACCAACATGCGGCTAAGGTAATATAGAGCAGCTTCTAAAGAAGGGTCTTCTTTTGGAAGATCACTCTCAGGATCGAGGGGTTGATCCTTGTCATTTGCTGAAGACGTCTCTGTAGTAGTATTGCCGTCTTCAGTGATTGCGTTGCATGGAGCATTTTCCGGGAACAAGTCCTGAACGGCGTCCAGCAACTTTTATTCTTTGTCGAGTAATTTATCGGTCCAGACATCGTCTATGAGATTTGGTATCTGGGACCAATCGACTGGGCTTTCATTGAAGACAACTTCATTGGTAGGAGTTTATTCAAGATGATCAATCAGAAAAGGCTGAGTTCTGATGTCACAGCTTCAAGAGACGAGGGCAGAGAGGATGATATCTCAGTTGAAGTCACCTGAGAAAATGTAGCTTCGAAAGATACACCACCGGTTGGGGAGTATGTGTCTTCAGAAGCTTCAGAGGCACCATCATCCTAAGCTATCGCATTGCAGGTTACCCTGACAGGAGATACCCCCAGTGTAGACTGTTGGGAATCGGACTCATCCTCGGATGTAAGAGGATCATCGATCCAACAGTTTTCTCCATTTTCAGGAGTTGAGGGAGAAAGTTCCCGTTGATTTTCAGGGAATTCTGGTTCTGGATCATGACGAAGATCATTGATGCGATCCTGCCCCTGCTCTATGGCAAGATGTTGCAAGATTCTTGCATATTCTTCAAGATTAGGCATAGGAGCCAAATCTTCTTCGTCATCTGCTCCTTGTGGTTCACCATCATTGGGTTCCACTGGAGCATTGGCTGGTGCTGGATCGATAGCATTTTCTTGAACAGCGTCCTGGTCTTCTTCATCATCGAACCAGGATCCTTGTGGCTGCAATGGGTTATACCAGATTACTGGCATAAGATGAGACTCGGGAAGCCATTCCTCGTCGGAGAGGTATTCTCTTGTTTCAAGGGATTCTTCCCACTCATCGATATCATTGGCAGTATCACTGGACTCGTATCCATCCATGGAGAATCCAACTACCGAGTTGCATGAGTATGATGCCCCCTGCACAGTTTCATTTTTGTATAGAGGTGGCATAAAATCATCAAGGGTGAATTTTCTTACCGCCTTTGAAGTTTTGGGAAGGGATTCTTTCGTCGCCCCTAGTGAAGTAGTGGAAGAGGTTTCTGCCTTTTCAAGGACTTCTTGTTTTGGTTGAGACTTCTGCTGCTGTTTGAGCTTGCGGAGTTGTCTCTTGGCTTGCCTTCGCTGCTGAGCGGTCGGCTTTGTTTTGACGATCTCCCAATTTTCATCTTCTAGGAGATCGAGATGCAACCATATAGGTTGTCCATCTGGTGTTGGATAGGGAACCAACTCTTGGGATGCTTGAGCCATTTTTATCACCTTGAATGAAGTAGTGATCTTCTTCTTCGGTGACTTTGAAGCTTACCCAAATGACACCATGTTGACAAAGGCGGAGCCGTAGTTTTTGTCAAAGGTTATGACTCCATTTTTCCACATCTCATTGATCTTCTCTCTCAAAATAAAACATGGATTGAGGGGATGTGAGATCATCTGGTGGTATGGACAGTATCGGGGATCATTGGTTTTGCCAACATCTCCCGGTCTTTTGGGCTCCGACAAAGTGAGTTTGCCATTTGCTAGGAGAGCCTTAAAGATTTCTTCAACATCTTCATCGAACGGATATTTCTTTTCTACACGTTCTTTGAAGGCATCAGAGAGTTCAGGCCTTTTACCTGTAGCTTTGTTTTCAGCTTTCTTAGGCTGCTGAGGAGCTGACTTAGTTTGCACATCGAGAACCTCCTTTTTCTTTGGTTTTGAGGTCGTAACGGCAGTCGGCTCTTTCTTTGATGATTTCTGACTGTTGAGGTCTTTGATCACCATTTCAGCTTCCATGGAAGCTTCGAGAAGTTCTCCCAAGTTCTTCGATTTGTTGCCGATGATCATGGAGTGAATTTTTGCTCTCATATTGTTACGGCAGATGTCGACTAGCGACGGTTGTGGCAGTACATCTGAGCATTTGTACGCCATTGCCTTCCACTTGTGAATGAAGTCATGTTGACTCATTCTCTCGCTGTTTTAAGCTGTAAAGCTGAGCGATAGTAACAGGATGGTCCTCACCTTGGAAGTGGGTCAGGAAGCGTGCCTCCAGCATAGCCCAGTGCTGGATGGAGTTTTCCGGTAGAGTGGAGTACCAATCAAAGGCTGTACCTTTTAGGGTACTTGCAAAGAGGCAAATCTTGAGGGCATCTTGATCCACAATAGCTCCCGTCAGGATTTTAAAGTGGATGACATGCTGTCTGGCTGAACCTTTCCCCATATATGTTTGGAGAGTAGGTTGTTTGAACTTTGCAGGGAACGGAACCGAGTCCATCCATAGAGGATAGGGTGGCTTGATCCCATGCTCCTTCAATGTATCATCTTCTTTTGCTTTTGCGAGGATATCGTCCACGTCCTTTTTGGTAAGCACACGTGCCTCATTGTTTTCTGCATTGCCTTCTTCATCTTCATGATTCAGAGGGCCTTGGTTGTTAGGTGGTGGAAGCTGTAAAGTGAGAAAGAGGTTTTCCATCAGAGCCTCAATTCTCTGTTGTCTTTGTTCCAACTGCTGGATGCGTGTGATTACTGTTAGATTGTATGGACTCAATCCATCAGTTGATGTCATAAATTGATTAATTTCTTTATTTATCAATAAAATCATGCTTTTCTTTCATGAGATGAATGTTGTTTTATTACTTTATGCACATGACCAATACATATGACATAATGGTTCTTGAGTTGAACCAGGTCCCAATAGTATATTAGATGTGATATATGTGTATGGATGAGATCCACACACGGGAGATATATGTCACAAATCTTATACTTAAAATATCTTCACAACCAGTGATGAGACTGGGCATCTCATCTGATAAGGTTGCAAAACTTTGATCACTATGAGATAGTGTGATTTGTCTCGATCATCAGAATGGAAGATTCTGGATCAATGTGCTGGTACATTGGATGTATTGAAGGACCATGAGAAGCACCTTAAGGGATTCTGTCTTTACTTTAAGGTCTGCTCTCATAATTCCCTAGCAATAGGCTCTCAATCCTGAGACATTAATGAACTCAAGTTTCTATCTATTCATTTGTTTTGAGTCACCAATGAGTGAGGCCAATTGTAGGTCAACACCTCGGTGATTTGGGTGAATGGTAGTAAAGCTGTGAGAACATTCAATGGTCAAGATGGAATCTATCCTGATTATCCCCTTGTGCCAATTAATGGATTTATCATTGGTAAGTGCGCACCCATTCCGATTAAGAGTTAATTGGATAGGTACCAATCGATCATTATAATTAATTGGGGCTCAAGGATAATAAGGTATGGATCTAATTTGGTGGACAGGTCCAATTGATCCATGGATATAGATAGAGGGGGCTACTTGTGGTCATAAGGAAGTTTAGGGTCTTCTATGTAATTTATTCCTAAGACTGGAGTTCAATTGCATTTATATGGTGGAGTTATTTACAATTAATTGTGGTGTCGGATTGCACATGAGATGTGGGGTCGCGTGTCCCAGTTGAAGCCAGCTTTCTAAGGAATCCCTAGTGGTCCCCACACTAGCCCAAGTATTTGATAGATACTAATTCTAGTAGAACTCTAGATAGAAAGGAATTAGAGAATTACTATTTCTATTTGAAGTGAGACTTCCAATAGTGGTAATAGTAAGCTACTAATTATTAATGGAAGTAGGACTTCTATTTTAATTAGAAAGAGAAGGTTACTAATTAATGGAAGTAAGACTTCTATGGGAATTAGTATTAGAGGAGTTGGAAGAGGCTATAAAAGAGGAGCAAACCCCTTTGGACGTCCTAAGCATTATTGTGCAAGGCTAGCCCTCTCTCTTTTCTCCTCTCTTGTGCAAGTTGTTGAACATCTCTTCTAGTTGTTCTCTAGTAGTTTTCTTTAGGAGATCCGACCCATCTCCTTGAGAAAAGAAATCTGATAAGGGACATAGTGTGGAAGACAATTTAGTCTTGGAGATCTTGATTTGATTTGCGAAAGAGTTCGACATCAAATAAAGTAGCAACTTCTCCATTAGAGTACAACCGAGCTCCAAAGGTATAATCTACTTCCTTGCATGTTGTAGATTTTTTTGAAGCTTTTATGTTGTTGACTCTATCTTCTAGATAGATGTTTTTACTGATCTTGATATGTGAGATTGAGGGTTTGCATCCTGGATTGGGTTTTTGGCCTTGTGGATACTTGATCCCTGAGTTAAGTGGGTCAAAAGTTTTGAAACACTATCCACGAGGCCCACCTACTTCCAACAATTGGTATCAGAGCCATACCTCATCTCAAATCATGTTAGATCAGTAACCTTGTTCTAATCTTTGCATGAGATGCGAAGAGGATAGAAACGAGGGCTATGTAAGGATCAGTGTTTATTGGGTTTGCTTACTTTTGTAGCAGATCCATGTTTGGAATGTCATAAAAGGTTTTAATCATGATAGAAGAATGGTAAGAAGCCATTAGAAGCCTACTGAGATCATTAGAAGTGATCAGGGAACAGCGGGAGTCGAATCTGCAAAACCCATATTTCTAGGTTAGTCAGGTCGGCTAGCCGCATGGATCACTACCAGTAGAGGTCTGGCCTGATAGCCGTAAGGACCAGTTCGACTAGCTCGACCCCCACCAGGGGTGCTGCCCCTTGGACCCCGCCGGGGACGCTGCCCCCTAGACCCCCTCTGCGTGGGGCATCATGGGTAGAAGTGGCAAATCTTTAGCATCTTGTTTTTCCATTGTGGTTTGGTAACCTGGTTTTGTGAGATGCTTTGTTGTATGAGATACTAACTTGCAGGTGATAATGTCCTCTCCATATGGCCCACATGACATTTACTTTCTATTATGGTTGAATGGTTTATTTGTGGCTAAGTGTAAAGAGCATTATGGTTTCCTTGGTTTCCCGTGAAAGGGCAAGGCATGATGAATTTCCCTATAGCCATTTTCTTTCCATGTTTAGATTACCATGTAAGTCTCATTGTAGAGACATAGGAATTTATGTAAATTATGGAGATGTCCGAGACAAAGAAAGAAAGTCAAGATGGACTCCTAATCAAAAGAGTTTGAAGATTACCAAGGAGTTTTTGGAGATACCCAAAGAGTTTGAGGAATCCCAAAGCTATGGAAAGTCTAGAAGTCCAAGAAGTCTATTTCGCTTGGGCCATGTGGAGGAGAGGACTAGTTTCTAATTATAGCATTTTCTTTTTATGGATGAATGCTTGTTTTAGAAAGTTTCCAAATCTGATCCAAACATAGCAATTTCCAAAATTGGTTAAATCAAATTAATTTTTGGAAAGAGTTCTAATTAGAGTTAATGGGCCCATGAGATGGATCCATTGGCAACACTAATTTTAGAAACTGGACTTTCTTTAAAATAACTTGACTTGGAACAAATCATTGGTCATATCATTAGATGATTTGATATCTATATATATGTGGGCCCATATACCTATCAGGAAATCCTCAATTCTAAAATATTAAGTGGGAGCGGGGCATTTATATTTAGAAATCCCCATGGTTTTCCACCATAGGTCCATTGTGAGGAAAGTATTAGCCTCGCGCCATCTTGAGAATGGCCGTTCCCCACGGAGGGCTTATATTTGTCTGGATACTAGTTATGGATCTCCTAAGGATAGTATTGATGAGACGGGGCGGGGGCCTACTCCCTAAGGAGGAGCTGCCCGCAATGGTTGTCATGCAATGCTAAGTGCTGGGTCACACTTAACTAAAATAATGATGTAGTATCCCCATGGATTTACCTCATGTATTTTAGAAACCGAAGCTAATCGGGAGTCATACATTATTTGGTATGAGATACCTAGATAATAATGAATGATGGGGATCATGGAAAGTTAGTCTTAATTCCATTTTTTACCAACTTTGATCCGCACCAATCCAAGGACATTCGCACTCCCCAAGGAGGCATGCCATAAGAGATTGGGATTCCGATGTATTCTGAATTTAGTGGTTATGAGGATTCCCACATAAATTTGGTAGAATACTAAACCCAATGTCATTTAAATTCATTAATTGAATGTATGGTTATGTACTACAGTTTTTCAAGCATGAATTCAACTACTTTCAATTCACTTGCAACCATCCTCAACCAGAATAAGTTGGTGGGATCCAACTATGTAGACTGGAAACGGAATCTGGATATTGTCCTAACAGCTTCAGGATATAAATATGTCCTTACCAAAACCCCCCTTGATGAGCCTGGCCTGGATGCATCAGATGCAGAAAAGGAACTTTACACCAAATGGGCAAAAGACGATGAGATGGCCCGATGTTACATTCAGGCATCCATGTCTAGTGTTTTGCAACACCAACATCAGTCCTATAAGACTGCATACGATATTATATCGAACTTAAAGGAGATATTTGCGGAACAGGGCAGGCCTGCTAGGCAGGCAACCATGAGGGTGCTCATTAGTACCAAGATGGCTGAAGGTACATCAGTAGAGGAACACATGTTGAAAATGATGGACTCATTGAATGAGTTAGATGTACTGGGAGCTGCGATTGATGCAGAATCGCAGATTGATATAATCCTTGAGTCACTACCAGAGTCATTCAACAATTTCAAGGTTAATTATAATATGAATAAAATGAATCTGACTCTGGCTGAGCTGTCTAGTCAGCTGGTAGTGACTGAAGGGATTTTGAAAAAGAAGCCAACTGACCTAATGACAGAAAAGTCAGATGCCAAGTCCAAGCCGAAAGGTAAAGGGCGGAAAGGCAAAAAGAAATCAGTTCCGAAGGGTCCTAAGGTGGAGAATGGTCCTACTGGTGGCGTGGCCAAGGCTAAGGGTTCGGGGACCAAAGGAAAGTGTTTCCATTGTGGTAAGACAAAACATTAGAAAAGGAATTGTCCAGAATATCTGTCTAAGAAAAAGACCTCAGGTATGATTGAGTCACTTATTTCTGAAGTTAGTTTTGCAACTGGTACTTCAGAATCTTGGTGTGTGGACTCCGGGGCAACTAATCACATATGTAATACGTTGCAGGGGTTCAGGGAAACCAGGAGGCTAAGTGATGGAGAAATCATTGTCAACCTAGGATCTGACGCTAAGGCGGAGGCTGTTTCAGTGGGAGTTATTACTTTATGTTTTTCAAATAATAAATTGATTTTGTCATATACATTATATGTACCGTCTTTAAGGCGGAATTTAATTTCGGTTTCTAGTTTGGTGAATAAAAGTTATTCTATTACTTTTGGCACTGAAGTTGTCATAAAGAAGAATGGTACTTTTATATGTTTTGGCAAGGTAACCAATGGGCTTTATTTGTTAACTCCCACGATGTATGAGATACACGATACTGAAACAATTAATAGACCATCATTAAAAAGAAAGTCACCTTCATCTAATCCAACAAACCTTTGGCACTTGAGGCTATGTCATATAAACCTAAACAGGATTGAGAGGCTAGTGAAAGATGGTATCTTACCTTCATTGGTGGTAGAACCGATGCCTGTCTGCGAGTCCTGTCTGGAAGGTAAAATGACCAAAAGACCATTTTCATCTAAGGGCAATAGGGCCAAAGATTTATTGGAATTAGTGCATACTGATGTCTGTGGACCCATTAATGTCAGGGCCAGAGGAGGATATGAGTACTTCATCACTTTCACAGATGATTACTCAAGATATGGATACATATACCTTATGCACCGCAAGTCCGAAGCTTTTGAAAAGTTCAAAGAGTTTCGAGTGGAAGCGGAAAAGCAATTAGGTAAAAATATCAAGAATCTTCGATCAGATCGAGGAGGGGAATATCTCTCTGTTGATTTTATGGGATACTTATCAGAAAATGGGATTGTATCCCAGTTGTCTGCTCCTGGTATGCCTCAACAGAATAGAGTAGCAGAAAGAAGGAACCGGACTCTTTTAGATATGATCAGGTCTATGCTGAGTTTCTCAGGATTACCCATATCCTTTTGGGGATACGCTTTGGATACTGCGATGTACATACTAAACCTCGTACCATCTAAGTCTGTACCTAAGACTCCCCAGGAGTTGTGGTCCGGGCGAAAGCCTAGTCTACAACATTTACACATTTGGGGTTGTCCGGCACACGTGCTAAAGGTTAAGACAGATAAGTTGGAAGCAAAGTCGGAAGTATGCACATTTGTAGAATATCCTAAAGGAACTAAAGGTTGGTTATTCTATAATCCCAGAGAGCAGAAAGTGCTGGTCAGCACCAATGCGGTTTTTCTGGAGGAAGATTATATGATGGACCGGAAATCTTTAGAAAAGGTAATCTTAAAAGAGATTCAAGAGCAATCAATTTCAAATCCAAGTATGACCGAACTTGAGGAAGAACCGCCCATACCAGACCCAGTAGTTACACCAGTGCCTCGTCGTAGTGGGAGGATTGTCAAACCCCCTGACAAGTTCTCGCTCTTGGGAGAGTCTTACGAGGCTGTCCCGAAAAAGCCAGAAGAAGATCCCTGTAACTATAATGAAGCAATCAATGACTTATATTCGGGACGCTGGCAAGATGCTATGAAAACTGAGATGGAGTCTATGTACTCCAATTAGGTCTGGACACTTATGGACTTGCCTGCCAATATTAATCCTATTGGGTGCAAGTGGGTCTACAAGAGAAAAAGAGGACCAGATGGAAGAGTGGAGACCTATAAGGCTAGGCTTGTTGCGAAAGGATATACTCAGAAAGAGGGTATCGATTATGAGGAAACCTTCTCGCTGGTAGCCATGCTCAAATCCATCCGGATACCTTTATCCATTGCATCTCATCTCGATTACGAGATTTGGCAAATGGATGTCAAGACGGCGTTTCTCAACGGCCATCTTGAGGAAGACATCTTTATGATGCAGCCAGACGGTTTTGTAGCTAAAAACCAAGAGCAAAAGGTTTGCAAGCTGCAGAAGTCCATTTATGGACTGAAGCAGGCATCCCGAAGCTGGAACATCCGTTTTGACCAGGCAATCAAGTCATTTGGTTTTTTTCAAAATCCGGATGAGTCATGTGTGTACATGAAAAGTGAAGGTGACAGGGTAGTTTTTCTGGTTTTATATGTCGATGACATCCTTCTCCTCGGGAAAGATATAGGAATGTTGTCAACTGTAAAAGTTTGGTTGGCCAAGACTTTTGATATGAAGGACTTGGGAGAAGCTAGCTACATCCTAGGGATTAAACTCTATCGAGACAGGAAAAATAGGATGATTGGCTTATCCCAAGCTGCATACATAGATAAGGTACTGGTACGGTTTGCTATGCAAGACTCCAAGAAGGGTATTACACCTTTCAGGCATGGAGTGCACCTTTCCAAAGATCAGTGTCCCAAGACACCTAAGGAAAAGGAGCAGATAAGGTCAATACCATACGCTTCGGCTATTGGTAGCCTCATGTATGCTATGTTATGTACTAGACCAGATATCTGTCATGCAGTGGGCCTGGTCAGCAGATATCAATCTAATCCAGGACCTGAACATTGAACTGCTGTAAAATGTATTCTCACATACTTGAGAAGGACTAAAGATTACATGTTGATTGATAGCAGTGATGAGTTGATTCCAGTCGGATACACAGATTCTAACTTCATGTCAGATAAGGATTCCAGAAAATCCACCTCTGGTCATGTGTTTATGCTTGGAGGCGGTGCTATCAGCTGGAGGAGTATAAAACAGGAATGTACCGCTGATTCAACCTCGGAGGCTGAATATGTAGCAGCTTGTGAAGCAACTAAGGAAGCAGTATGGCTTAAAAGATTCCTTTTAGAACTTGGGGTGGTACCTTTGGCACGACAGCCGCTCACAGTTTACTGTGACAGCAGCGGGGCAGTCGCTCAGTCAAAGGAGCCCAGAAGCCATAAAAGCCAAAAGCATGTATAGAGGAAGTATCACTTAGTCAGAGAGATTGTGCAAAGAGGTGATATTACTATAACCAAGATAGCCTCTGCGGACAATCTGGCAGATCCCTTTACTAAGCCTTTGACTAACAAAGTCTTTGAGCAGCATGTAGATAGGATGGGCATGAGATGCAACCCTGACTGGCATTGAGCCCAAGTGGGAGATTGTTAGATTGTATGGACTCAATCCATCAGTTGATGTCATAAATTGATTAATTTCTTTATTTATCAATAAAATCATGCTTTTCTTTCATGAGATGAATGTTGTTTTATTACTTTATGCACATGACCAATACATATGACATAATGGTTCTTGAGTTGAACCAGGTCCCAATAGTATATTAGATGTGATATATGTATATGGATGAGATCCACACACGGGAGATATATATCACAAATCTTATACTTAAAATATCTTCACAACCAGTGATGAGACTGGGCATCTCATCTGATAAGGTTGCAACACTTTGATCACTATGAGATAATGTGATTTGTCTCGATCATCAGAATGGAAGATTCTGGATCAATGTGCTGGTACATTGGATGTATTGAAGGACCATGAGAAGCACCTTATGGGATTCTGTCTTTACTTTAAGGTCTGCTCTCATAATTCCCTAGCAATAGGGGCTCTCAATCCTAAGACATTAATGAACTCAAGTTTCTATCTATTCATTTGTTTTGAGTCACCAATGAGTGAGGCCAATTGTAGGTCAACACCTCGGTGATTTGGGTGAATGGTAGTAGAGCTGTGAGAACATTCAATGGTCAAGATGGAATCTATCCTGATTATCCTCTTGTGACAATTAATGGATTTATCATTGGTAAGTGCTCACCCATTCCGATTAAGAGTTAATTGGATAGGTACCAATCGATCATTATAATTAATTGGGGCTCAAGGATAATAAGATATGGATCTACTTCGGTGGACAGGTCCAATTGATCCATGGATATAGATAGAGGAGCCCACTTGTGGTCATAGGGAAGTTTAGGGTCTTCTATGTAATTTATTCCTAAGACTGGAGTTCAATTGCATTTATATACTGGAGTTATTTGCAACTAACTGTGGGCCCGAATTGCACATGAGATGTGGGGTCGCGTGTCCCAGTTAGAGCCAGCTTTCTAAGGAATCCCTAGTGGTCCCCACACTAGCCCAAGTATTTGATAGATACTAATTCTAGTAGAACTCTAGATAGAAAGGAATTAGAGAATTACTATTTCTATTTGAAGTGAGACTTCTAATAATGGTAATAGTAAGCTACTAATTATTAATGGAAGTAGGACTTCTATTTTAATTAGAAAGAGAAGGTTACTAATTAATGGAAGTAAGACTTCTATGGGAATTAGTATTAGAGGAGTTGGAAGAGGCTATAAAAGAGGAGCAAACCCCTTTGAACATCCTAAGCATTATTGTACAAGGCTAGCCCTCTCTCTCTTCTCCTCTCTTGTGCAAGTTGTTGCACATCTCTTCTAGTTGTTCTCTAGTAGTTTTCTTTAGGAGATCCCACCCATCTCCTTGAGAAAAGAAATCTGATAAGGGACATAGTGTTGAAGACAATTTGGTCTTAGAGATCTTGATTTGATTTGCGAAAGAGTTCGACATCAAATAAAGTAGCAACTTCTCCAATAGAGTACAACCGAGCTCCGAAGGTATAATCTACTTCCTTGCATGTTGTAGATTTTTTTGAAGCTTTTATGTTGCTGACTCTATCTTCTAGATAGATGTTTTTACTGATCTTGATATGTGAGATTGAGGGTTTGCATCCTGGATTGGGATTTTGGCCTTGTGGATACTTGATCCCTGAGTTAAGTGGGTCAAAATTTTGAAACACTATCCACGAGGCCCACGTACTTCCAACAATTACGTCATCATGCGGTGGAGGCTGCTCAGAACTTGTAGCCAAGACGTTCATCCCTCAGGATTCGAACGAAGAAATCGTCCTGGTGACTGAGCTAGGGCTCATTCTTCTGGATGAAGAATCAGAGGAGTGGTTACTCCAATGTCCTTGGCTTGGAGGAGTGGAGGATTCTTCTAGATGTATTCGTGTCCGAGAGACGCTGCGAGTCACTGGACGTCTAACACTGATTTTGGTCGCTGACTTCTGGCGTTTTCTGGTTTTGCCAACCATATGCACAGCAACGAATTTGTCGGGTCTTTCTTTTTCGACCCATTTGTTTGAGACATGGAGAGTAGAATGCTGGGTTCTTTGCTTCTCAAGTCTCTTTTGTCGATATGCCGCGCGGCGTCGCATACGACGAGCAATTTGAGCTTCGGTCAGCTCTGGCTGGGCTCTGACGATGAAAGACGTAATCCCCCGTGCGCAGCAGCCGAGTTTGTCTTCTTTGAAGCTGGGCAAGGACGGAATATGGACACGGTCCTTTGCCTGTTGCAGTGAAGACTTGAATTTTTTGAGCTCGACCCTGTTGAGATGAAAGGTCGACTCGCAAGAGTGCAGGCTTCAGCATGTTTTTGCGGAGGCCTAACGATGCGGGATTTTATTTTTGGCTTGTAGGAGCAAGCCGGCTCATGCTGATTTTGTTTGTTCTTTAGGCGGAGGGTAGGTTTCTCCTCTTTCATGTAAGAGAGAGGGTAGAACCGGTTCTTCTTGAGAGGGGCCAGGTATGCTGGCTTTGCAGATGTTCGGGACTTCCGTTGCTTTGGTGAAGATCTCGGGGACCAAGTTTTGGGGTAAACCTGGTTTCTTGTGGGTTGAGGCTTCATGGGAACACCACGGGATTCAGGCTTCTTGGTGTTCGCCCTTGGTGCCATGGCAGTGACACGTTGCGGGGCGGTATTTTGCTTCTTGGCAGGTACAGTGTCTTCTACGGGGAGTGGGAATGGTCCCAGCGACCCGAAGACGATGGTCCGGGGAGTTGAGGTTGACCCGGTGTTTGGAGAGTTGTCGAGGGAGATGACGCTTCGGCAACTGGCAGGGCACTTATGCTTGTTTTGCTTTTCTTGAAGCATAAGCTGGTACTTGTTCTCATCGAAAGTGATGGTCAATGAAGCTGCCATTATTAGTTTTGGAAAACTTCTGAAACAAGACCAAATCCATTAGTAATCACAAGAATATGGTGATCCTAAATGGAGAACAACTATGGTTTTGTCTTTTCAAATCACTTGAGGGGACATGGCCCAACCCAAGCAAAATGAAGAAAAAAAGCCATAGAGCATACAATTGTTCTAAAATGCAAGTATGGTAGGCTTAGGATGAGCGTTCCAGTGACTGCTAGAAGCAATTGTAGACCTTAATTCAAATTGCCGAGAAGCAAAGCTCACTCGAGGTAAAATGATATAAGGTTGGAGATACAAATGTGTCGGTCGCGAATACAGTAAACCCGAAAGGGCGTACTAGCACCGCTAGGCACAAATGTTGCAAATCGCATCCTTGGAAAGGACACGAGATTGGATTTTTTTTTTTTTTTTGAAATGTCAAATTTGGATCCATAAAAGAGAGCAAATGGTATTCCAATCCGAACAAGGGCTCAAACATTTCTGCGAGCGCTAAATCCGAAAGGGAAAGGAACCAGAATTTCTCGAATGTGAATCCAGTATTGACGGAAGTTTTTTTTTTTTTTTTTTTGAAAAGTCAAGATTGAGTTCATCAAAGAGAGCAAATGGTGTTCCAATCCGAACCACAACTCAACATTTCTGCGAGCGTTAAATCCGAAAGGGAAAGAACCAAGATTTCTCGAATGTGAATCCAGTATTGACGGAAGTTTTTTTTTTTTACTTTGAAAAGTCAAGATTGAGTTCATCAAAGAGAGAAAATGGTGTTCCAATCCGAACCACAACTCAACATTTCTGCGAGCGTTAAATCCGAAAGGGAAAGAACCAAGATTTCTCGAATGTGAATCCAGTATTGACGAAAGTTTTTTTTTTTTCTTTTGAAAAGTCAAGATTGAATTCATCAAAGAGAGCAAATGGTGTTCCAATCTGAACCACAACTCAACATTTCTGCGAGCGTTAAATCCGAAAGGGAAAGAACCAAGATTTCCCAATTCTGAACTCAAAAGTGGCGTAAGTTTTTTTTTTTTTTTTTTTGAAGGTTTAAGATTGAATTCATCAAAGAGAGCAAATAGTGTTCCAATCCGAACCACAACTCAACATTTCTGCGAGCGTTAAATCTGAAAGGGAAAGAACCAAGATTTCCCAATTCTGAACTCAAAAGTGACATAAGTTTTTTTTTTTTTGAAGGTTTAAGATTGAATTCATCAAAGAGAGCAAATGGTGTTCCAAGCCGAACCACAACTCAACATTTATGCGAGCGTTAAATCCGAAAGGGAAAGAACCAAGATTTCTCAATTCTGAACTCAAAAAGTGAAAAAAAAAAAAATTTAAGGTGCACATAGGTTTCCAATTCGATCTTATGAAACCTTAGTTGATAGATCAGCCCCCAGGTATGGGTAGAATTACTTAATGAACCCGTTTGGAGGACCCTTGCCCCGAACAATCTAACTGTCTTCACACTCTGGACAAGGCCTTTCTTAAATCCACTTTGGTCAAAGAACGCAACTGGTGGAACCTTAGTGTGTTTTTTTTTTGTTTGAAAATTTTTTTTTTTTTTTGAAAGGTTTCTAATGAACTCATCAAAGAGAACAAATGGTGTTCCAATCCGAACCATAACTCAACATTTTTGCGAGTGTTAAGTCCGAAAGGGTAAGAACCAAAGTTTCTTTGAATTTGAATTCAAAAGAGAGAAGACTGATTTTTTGTTTTGAGAACTTTTTTTTTTTTGAAATCCCAATTGGACTCATCAAAGAGAAAAGATGGCCCAATCCTCGATATGAACGATAGCTGCAAACATTTCTGTGAGCTATCAAGTTCAAAGAGGAGATGATCAAAATTTCTCAAAGTTGAATCTAAGAAAAGAAATCAGATTTGTGTTTTTTTTTTTTTTGAAGTGAGAAAAAACAATTGAAATCCCTTCTCATGTTTTTTTTTTTAGATGCAAAATGCAACATAGGCCACCAACTAGAAAGGAGCCAAGGGATCAAAGCATCACGTTCTCAAGTCAACGGGTCCCACCAGGTATGCCAACTTGATGGACCCTCGGAGTTTCCGTCCTCTCCTTCCGCACCCCGAGGGCTGGCCTGGGTCTCGGCGGAGGAGGGAAATCGCGGGTATCAACATTTTTGTACGGGTATGCCAGATTTACTTTCTATTTGGAATTTGGAATGGTGAGGATCCGGAGATTCACCTTCACAAGTAGAAAGGAAATCGATCCTTTTTTCTAACTTTTCAAATTGCATAAATATTAAGAAAAGAGACAAGTTTGTTTTTTGAGAATGCCGTAGGAGGCGTTTTTTGTTTGTTTGCCGTAAAAGGCGATTTTGCCGTGAAAAGCGATTTTACAAAACTCATCAAATATGAAAGACAAGAATTGTGATTTCCTTTTGTCTCTTTAAAAAATACAAACTACAATAGAAAAGAAAGAAAATGAATCTAACTTCTCAGGAGATTGTGGGGACATGTTGAGGTCGACGGTCGCAAGTCATGTATGGACTTCGCCATTGTCCTTCAAATGAGAACGGTTGATGCTTTGATTCTTTGGCTTGGCTCCAACCTCAGTTTTTTAAAGGACAAGGACCAAGAGAAGGTCCTATATCCGATAAAAAACCGAGTAAACAGGCTGAAAAGCCGCGTTTAGGCCATGTTGTAGAAGGAGGGGACCTTGGGGGGGTGGCCCCCCCAATGGACTTTGATCACCTTGTGGTGTTTCTTGCAGCAAAGCAACAGGACTTCGTCTGGATTTCTTCGGGAGACTGCAAGTGTGCAAGTGCAGAATTTCAAGTCGATGTGTGTATCCCTCTTTTTTTTCCTTTCTTTTGGACCTCCTTTTATAGGCTCTTGGTAGCCATGAGGAGATTATGGGCATTGATGGCCATGATGATAGAATTGATGAGGAGTTACAAATTTTTATTCTTTGATTTTATAACTCCTTTTTAATGGCATGTGATTGGCCGATGAAGGATAGTGGGCATTTAATCGTCTTTAATCTTCATGATGATGGGAGTTTCATGGGTTTAATGCCATGATTGTTTGGATTTGTAACTCCCAAATGCTTGAACCTGATTGGGCCGTCCAAAATAATGGATTAATGACCGCATTAAGTTGTCATAAACGGGTCAATTAACGGCATTAAGTGGTCGCCAGGGCATGTGAAGAGTTGCGGGCCGCGCAGCGTCTTTTGAGATTCTTCTTGTGATCATCACAGGTGGATCCACACATTGTTTGATGTCGGATTGCAGTGCAATTTCAGACATTGGTTAATGTAGGTGGGCCAGTGACAACTGTCTTGTCGATTTCACGATCGGTCGGACAGAAAGTTTACTTTCTTTGTCAGCCGGTTGGCGATCTTGGAGCGATCGGTGATGATTTCATGCTTTTGACGGCGAATCCGAGATGTCGGTGAAGATCAGTGCTTTTCAAGCATCAAAGATTGGATTTTTAGAAAATCACAGAGGCAGGAACACCCGAAACGCGAAAAGGATCGGAAAACGGGCCGCTTGGTGCGAAATCCGGCGACCTGGATTTGTAGGGTCGCCGACGACCCTGGGTTTGCCAGCGACCTTGGGCCAGGGTCGCCGGCGACCATAGGGATTTGGCCCTTTTGGTCGCCGAGCTTCGTTTTCGGCCTTTTTTCCTCTTTTTTGTTCCTTCTTTCTTCTATATTTTTCTTGACATTTTTCCTCAATTATTGACTTGATTTTCTTGAAGACAACTTGATGAGAACCCGCGCAAAACCGTAACACAAAGTTTCCCATTTTTCGGGAAAGCCGAAGACTTTATAGCCGATTTTCCGTTAAGAGTCGAAACTAGGTCAAACGACGTCAGAATGACCTGAAAATTGAGGTGAAGCTTCTTGAGCAGTGGACAGGACCAACCATGAGCTTTTATTTGAGTTTTGAAGCCATTTGGGTCCCATTGGTGCTTGACTTGATTTTGCTGCGGGGAAAATGCCGAGCTTTGATATGTGGTCAAACGATGTCCGATTGACCTAAAATTTGACGGGGAGCCTATTGGAGTCATTTTGAGACAACCTATTAGCTCCAACTTGGATGTCATGGTCCCGGAGTGCTCCGCCGCCGGTAGGCTTGATTTTCTTTCGGAGCATCGAAACCTGGTCAAACGTTATCAGAATGACCTGAAGTTCGACGTGCGGCCTTTTGGAGGTATGTTGAAGCCACTCATATATTTTATTTGATGAGTGATGGCCTCGGTGGTTCCCACCGCCGAGAGGCTTGATTTTGCTACTCGAGCGTTGATGGAGGGTCAAACGTTATTGGTTTGACTTGAAATTTGGCATGGAGCCCTTTGGAGACATCCTGGAGTCATCCATAGGCTCTGATCAAAGTTTTAGCGTCTTTGATGATGTCGCCACCAGGAGCGCTTGTTTACTGTCGGAGAAGTGAAGTTAGGCCAAACGATGTCGGAATGGCCCGAAACCTCAGGTGTACCCCTCTTTTAGCTGTCTTGAAGGATCTCTCAGTTTTTGTCTGATTCTGACAAGATCTGATGCTTGAAGTAGCTTTGCCTGTTTTGTAGCAGGATACAACTTCACGAGGCTTCTTGATGTTGATGAGACATAGTGACTTTTTTGGTGTCAACAAAGAACACATATTCCGATGTGGATTTGCTATCGTCGAGATCATCCGAAAAAGATGAGTCACTGTATGCTAATAAACTCAAGCCACCACCGTGATAGCAAAGCATCATATCTTTTGTGCCCTTTAAATATCAAAAGATTCGTTTGACAGCATTCCAATGAGCAATACCCGGGTTACTTTGAAATCGACTAACCAACCCAACCGCATAGTAAATATCAGGGCGTGTGCACAACATAGCATACATTAAACTTCCTACAGCACTGGCATAGGGTATGGAAACCATTCTTTTGGTTTCAGCATCGGTTTGAGGACATTGCATTACACTTAATTTGCAACCCTTATCAATCCGGGTCTCAACGGAACTAGCATTGGCCATCTAAATTTCTCTAAAATTTTCTCAATGTAAGTTGTTTGGGACAAGCCAAGAATGCGTTTTGTACAATTTCGTGTAATTTTAACCCCCAAAATGAACTCAGCCTCACCCAAATCTTTCATTTCAAAAACAGTTGACAACTAAGCTTTGGTCTCAATTAAAAACCCACTATAATTCCAAGTCAAAAGAATATCATCAACGTAAAGGGATAGCAACACAAATTTATGTTTAGATCGCTTAATATAAACATAATGATCTTCGTAACACATGGAGAAACCATTTGACATGATTGTATTATGAAACTTTTTATACCATTGTCTCGAGGATTGTTTAAGGCCATAGATAGATTTATGAAGTTTACAAACTTTATCCTCATGACCTTTTTCCACATATCCTATCGGTTGTTTCATGTATATTTCCTCCTCAAGATCACCGTTTAATAAAACGGTCTTAACATCCATCTGGTGTAGTTCTAAATCCATGTGGGCCACAATAGATAAGATCATGCGAACAGAAGAAAATCTCACCACAGGGGAGAAAGTTTCTTCATAGTCCACACCTTCTTTCTGTGTGAACCCCTTAGCTACAAGCCTAGCTTTAAATTTGTCAATGGAACCATCGGCTTTTCGCTTAATTTTCAAAACCCATTTATTGGTAATGGCTTTCCTATCCTTGGGAAGATCCACGAGATCCCATACATGGTTCTTACGCATAGAGCTAATTTCATCATTTATCGCGAGCATCCATTCCTTCGAGTTTGCCGATTCCATTGCTTCTTTATAAGAACGTGGTTCATCATCGTCAGTTGCAATATATGCATAAGAAGTTCCCTCAATTTCAAAATACTTCTTTGGAATCAATCCACGGAAGAACGACGAAGGGCATCATGATCACTCCCACTTGCCTATTACTCCATAGGATCTCCCCCACTGAGACCAGCAAGTGGTGTTGGCTCTCCTTCGTAGGAGAAGTCATCCATTTCAAATAGTTCAATGGACACCCTTGTCTTCTTCTTTTCAGGATATTGAAACTCGAACAAATCTACGTCACGAGATTCTATTCCAATTAATCTGCCATTGACATCCTCATGAACTAAAACGTATCATTTTGACAATTCAGAGGATCTCACTAATATACTTGGAATTGTCTTACGCTTCAATCTATTAGGATGCGGGATAAGGACACGCCCTAAAGAACCACAGGCGTAGGTCTCCCAAGGAAGGTTTTCTACCGGTCCACAACTCATACGGAGTCTTTGGAACAGACTTTGAAGGAACTCTATTTAATAAATAAGCTGCAGTTAATAACTCATCTCCCCAAAAGGAGATAGGTAAGTTCACATGAGCCATCATTGATCTAACCATGTCTAACAGAGTCCTATTTCGTCTTTCCGCAACTCCGTTTTGTTGTGGGGTGTAGGCCATAAACAGCTGACGAGAAATTCCATTTTCCATGCAAAAACTTTTAAAAATCTCCAAAGTGTATTCTCCACCTCGATCGGTCCTAAGGGTCTTGATGTTTTTGTTAAACTTATTTTGAACTTCTTTGGAAAAAATTTTGAAAAAACCAATTGCCTCATTTTGTGGGAAATCAAAAACACACGACCATAACGAGAGCAACCATCAATAAAAGTAATAAAATATCGAGTTCCTTGTCTATTAGCCACATTCATTGGTCCACAAATGTCAGAGTGGATGATTTCAAGGGTGGCCTTGGATCTCTCTGCCTTTGAAAAAGGTTTTCTTGTTGCTTTACCTGTCACACAAGATTCACATGTGGGCAACTGTACTTGTGTGAGAGATCCAAGCAGTCCTTCCGTAGCCAATCGGATCATCCGATCTTTCCCTATGTGGCCCAATCGAGCATGCCATTTAATAGATTCGGAACTTGTGTCATGCACCATAAATGAATCAGAAAAACCAACCATAGAATTATTGAAATCTAAAACATATAGGTCTCCTACAATAAAACCCCATGCATAAATAGAACTATTTTTCCTAATGGAAAATCTATTCCTAGTAAAACGAAAATCAAAACCGTCCCTCGCGAGCCGGCAAACAGAGAGGAGATTCCGCCTCATGCCAGTTACAAAAAGCGTCTCATGGAGCACCATAGTTTTCCCTATAGACGTGAGAAGAAAATAATCATCGATTCCCAATATGTCTTCTGATAAATTATTTCCCGTGTAAAGCTTGTTGCAACCGACATCTATAAACTGGAACTCCCGAAAACCACTCCTATCCTTTGTCACATGCTTGGTTGCCCCTGAATCAATTATCCATCCATTAGAACTTTCATCTACATAAAGTGCTTCAGAGCAAACCAAAGACAGTGACAAAGTTAGGGTATTTACCGTATTTTGCTTGGGGCAAGTTTTAGCGATGTGCCCAAGTTCCTGACATTTATAGCATTTGGTTTTGGCTAAGTCTCTAGGTTTGTTACACTTCCGATACTTCTTTTGGTCTTGTTTGGGCACATTCTGGTCATGTTTTTGCTTCTTCCGACGGTCTGCCCCATTTTGAGAAGTCCCATTTTGAAACTTACGTTTACGTTTAGTCCCCTTAGTCTCCAACCCTGATAAAGGTTGTTGTTTTGCAAATAGTGCTTGTCCAGCGATCTCTACTTGAACTCTTTGGGCTTCGAGCTTGAGATGGCAACACAGATCCTTAAAAGTTCATAATGATTCACTGTTGACTTGGACTGGTTATTTGGACCTGGATCGTAAGGTTTGGGCCCAGTTGCACATATATCAACATGGCCCAAAACCCTCGTTTTTGTGGTCAATTGTGTTGTCAGTTCACTGGGCCTCCTCATTATAATACATTAGTGTCAACATAAGGCTCTATCCTTCTGAGTTCTTTCTTGGACCATCCAATGCATAAGAAGTTCTTTTGGCCACTTGTAGTTTAATCAGCTGCCATGTTATTATTCTTGCCCCGGTCAAAGTTCCAATGTAATGAGAATGGGAGACATGAATATGTTCCACAATTTCATTAGAAACAGGAAATTCTTTTTGTGTCTTCTACTCACCTAATACCATGACCGGGCCCACATGTGATGGAGCTAACATAAAAGGTGCCATTGAAAAAAAAAAGATAGTTGTAAATCTGAACTCCTGTGGTTCCGGCACACACGGTATTAAGGCCAAGTTAATAATACCTTGATTATTTTTTTTAGTTTCCATGTTAATAATCTATTAATTAATTTGGTTATGATGGATTGAGTAACTATGATGTCTATGTTTACTCCTACTGACTGCTTATCATTTTGAGCACTAAATTATGATTCATGATGGGATTTCTTTCACTTTACATAGCATTATTTGGATCCACATTTTTTTTTTATGGGCCATATTATAGTGTTCATTGGTAATCCCTTGTTTTTCAAGCTTAATAGGACAAAGACCACCGAGTTGAACCAATTGCGATCTTTGATCGAGTCAATTCCAAGAAAAGCCTTGTCCCACTAAAGGGAGACAGTCTATGTTCGAGGAAAGTGGTTTTTAAGCGAGACCATTGTGACCCACCACTTTCCTGGGGGCTTACTTGATTGATTTGATTTCATAAGATCGAATTGGAGGCTTAGGTGCAATCTTAGAATATATTTTATAATATCCATATGATCATTCAAGACAGTATATTGTTCACACAATCTAATATAACGGCAAGGTTTCGGGTTACCTGATTCGCAACCAAAATCAATCCAATCCTCGCGTGAGCACGCCAATAATGGCTCTGATACCAATGAAGGGCGTAGATGTAGCGGAAGCACTGATCTAAATAAGTTGGCTGCTACAAACGCAATCAGGACTGCGTCGGCTTGAATCATGCACTAGTTGTGGAGATCTGTGACTGTTTACAAGAGATCAGTCACATGTGATTCACTCTTCAAGATCCAAGGGCAAGGATGGACACCCTGGATGTAGAAGATGATGATTGAGAATAGTAGGTCTAGTGGAAGATGTATTGTTGAAAAGTTGGTCCCAACTATTATTCTCACGTCTATATATAGCCCTTTGACTAATGGGTGATAAGATCTCCATTCAAATTCAAAATGAGAGATAATAAGGATAATAGGTTGGATCAAACTCTCTCAATTAGAACTTTAAATGGAGATATGATAAGGATAGAGAGTTTAGATAAAACTCAAACTATTCTTATCTATATCACCATGAGATTCAAATTGTGAGGGGTGTATCTTTGTGAGTGGGGTCCACCCACATGTAAACACAAGTGGGCCCCATCACAAATGCCAACAAAAGGTTTGTCATACTGCCTTTTCCTTTAGGATTAGTAACCTCAGTCTTTGTTTGTTTTTGACATGGGATTCTCTTTTTAGATTTTAACATCTATCTTGTTTTATTTGTTATAGATCGAAATGGGAGATGAAGAGAAAATAAGAACAAGCAATATTCTTTGGAGCGGTTTGGATCAAATGGTGAAGATCAATTTGAGAATGTTATATTTTATCGTGGGAATTGTTTGTTGTCTCTCCATGATACATATCGAAGACCATCTTTCAGTTACTGTTTATATGTTATATTGACACCAACTATTATATAGATTTATGTTTAACAGAATTTTATCAATATCTTTAGTAAGAGTTTGTGATGGGGACAATTGTTTCATTGCACTCAAATTCAATGAATTAATTTAGTTTATGTTTTTACAACTATGGAGTGTTATTTTCATACCTTAATTGCTACTTATAGATATAAGACTAGGATGACCTAAGGATGACTTTGCATTACATTAAAAGTGTGGATTAGTTTGTACACTTAATTAAATATTTTTATATAATGTGAATTTATATTTAATATTTCTGTGAATGGATGGATTGTGAATAGACGATGAGATTATATTTGTATTGATATGGTATCAAAACATGAAAAATATATTTTTTTTGAAAATATTAAAAAATATTTTTTATTCTGAAAAATTATTATTTGCAGCGCTTTTAATGTATCGTAAATAATCAAGTGTAACAAGATGAAGTTTATTTACGGCACAATAGAAGCGTTGCAAAAAAGAATATTTGTGACTTTATAAGAGCATCATCGTTATTGATTTATTAAAGACTTTTTGAATTGTCGCAAATATAAATTATTGGTGACACAATTTCACCGTTGCAAATACATCACTATCTGCGACGCTTAAAAAACGTCGCAATTGATACGTATTAGCAACTCTTTGAAACCATCGCAAATACACTCTCCTATTGCCACGCTGCAGTCTTTAGTGTAGCTAATCTTTCTGCGACTCCATTATTTGCAACCCCTTTATGACGCTTAGTTTTCTGCGTCACAATATATTACCTACGACATTTTTTTGGCGTTGCAAGAAAGCTAAATTGTAGTAGTCTGCGGAACAAAACCTCAATTCGTTGAAGAAATTAAGATGAAATAGGCCTCCAAAGCTCAATTGGAAGTGAGTCTTGTTCAACAAGGAAGAAACAAAAGATGAGCTGGGATTGGGTTTTTTTTGTGTTAACCCAGCCAAGGGAACTAGGACCCAAGAGGGAGCCCGCACACATAAAAAGACAGACCACACAAATGAGATAAAAGCCCGCAGAAGCAAGAAGAAAGCCCACACAAGTAGGCAGAGGTGGCTTACCAAGGGTTAGAACCCTGGCAATCAGGTAAGAACTGCCACCACTTACCAGTGAGGTAAGCGGAGATGGGATTGATACTTGCTTATATCGGCTTGCTTTTGATAAATTACAAGTTCGCCCTTGGAACTTGTAGACAAGATTACTTCAACCTCAAAATAGCTAGGGTTTCTAACAATCGAGATGAGTTGTGTATACTCCATGAAAGTTCCACGAAATAATTTCTTCTTTTCCAACGAGCCCAAGATTGATAATTTCGAGCTCAACATTTCCAATAGTGACACTCTGACCCTCACTTAAGTGAAAAGCATTCAGCCTAGCTAAATGAAGGTCTTTCGGGCATCAGATGGGTACGAAGTCTTCACAAAAGTTTCTTTAAATAATAATATCTACCCATCAGAGTCAAAATGAAAAATTCTTGTGTCTCTAAGTGAAAGCTCGACTTCAAAGGAAATGACAACTATCTCATTACTCAAGAGAGATGTTGCAAAACGAGGGGTTTCCGAACATCAAATGATCACGAGCTAAACACAAAGACCCCTCAAAATAGTTTGGGCTATCTACTGAGCTTGAAGTGGTATTTTTTTGAAATTTCCAAAATACCTTTTATATATTCCAAAATTCTAACTATGCTCTCCCAACTACCAAACTTGGCCCGAAAGTTCTCAAAACTCCACGGAACTTACTAAACATCATTCTGGCCCTCAAACTTAGTTAAACACCCTCCAAACAAACCTCCCCTCAAGTTTTTTAGAATTTACACATAGATATGAGTGTACCCCACCTCCCCTCAAGTTTCTTAGAATTTACACATCTATATGAGTGTACCCCACCTCCCCTCAGGTCTTTTAGAATTTACACAGATCTGAGTTTACCCCAAACTTGGCCAATCCGTGTCTAACTTACTTAAATCATAACGAGAACCTCTAAATCTACCAAATTAATAATTAAACACACTTAATTAGCTCTAAAGTATAGTAATTATCACAAATTATAATTAATTAGTATTGAACATAATTAATTGGGATCGGAATCTTACACTTCCCACATGATGGGCTTTCTTTGGTCTCAGCCCCCTTGGGTTTTGTTACAAAAAGACAAAAAAAAAAAAAAAAAAGAGGTTCCCTTTAGGCGTTAGATGCGCATCTGCATCCTTAGTCTAACAATTTATTGGGCATTGAACTCAAACCATTGCATCGACCACAAGCCCAAAATGGCCAACAAAAAAGTGTGCTATGAATAGAGATGACAATGGGCTGGCTTGGTATAGTTCGGGCTAAACCCAAACCCACCCCAACTCATAATTACCCTTTTCAAACCCGGCCTACCCTGTAACCTTATGGACCGGGTTAGGTCCTATTTTGATGGAGATCATCTTTAGTTAAAAATGTGCTAACTAGGATTCTAACTATCAACCTAAAAAAAAAAAAAAAAAAAACTATCAACCTCGTCCTACTTTGTAAGTTTCTGTTACCAAATGATTTACGATTGTTTTGTATGTTAACATTTCAGTAATAACCATCTAAACTTAACTGGATCTGAACCCAGAAGCCGGAAATTACTATACAACCATATACGCCTCTAATATGAGTAGGTCAAAGATGGGTCACCCATTTTTAACATGACATTTTGCCAACCATGGGATAGTTAAATAAAACTGATCTGGACACGTGGCAACCAGGGACTGGACTCTTGACAAGAACAAAGGTAGATCTCGACATCTTGGTATGAGATGCTCCCATTCAAGGTATAATTCATGGAAGATCTGCTTAAAGGTTTAAACAATCGAATAACATTAAGAAAGAGACCAACATCAACAGAGCAAAAGATTATAATAAAACAATGTCGTATTAGATTCTTGCATAAAATAAGCCAACCCAAAAATCACTTCTCTTCGAGATTGATCTTTAATGGTGTCTGGGGCAGATCCCGGGATTCATGAACATCATCACGTGAGTCTCTCTCTCTCTCTCTCTCTCTCTCTCTCTCTCTCTCTCTCTAAATAAATGTATTTGATTGGGGTTTAGTAAAATTTTATATTTAAGCAGTTACAAGAAGGAAGTTGGAATTATTCCTGGGAGTTTCTTTGGGAAATATACGGTTTGGTAAAACAGATGGAAGTTTGGCCATCTGGTTCTTGACTTAAGGATGTTGATTGATTTAGGGGTCAGATAATAATGATATTAATGATAATACTAACACTCTGACTTGAGTGGCATGGGTTGGTCGATGTGGGGGTCAGTTATCAATGAGAGTAGTTATAATGCTTATACTATTTATTTATTTTTTTTTTTTTTTTTTTTTGAATGGTAATGCTTATACTACTTATTCACCACAAAATCATCAATCAGGATTTATATTCTGTAATCTTCCTTGCATTTTGGATGGTACACACCTTTAGAGTGTGAAATTCCTCGCTGCCCTTGAGTTTGGAAATTTCCCCCCACAGGAGTTCATAATGAAAGTACACACGGCAAACTGATGAAATACCCATTTTTCGATATCACAAAAATTGTAAAAAATAAGGAGATATAACCAAGATTTTGAACTTTTCAAACTTCTTACCTTCCTCTTTTCTTACCCGACATTTTCCATCTTAAAAAAGGAAATGCTCTTGAGCATTGAGATGCTCGAGTCGAAACTTGAAAGGGATGTGACTGAGTCCATCATTTGGAGCATTCAGAGGAGTTTTAATGCATGGATCCATTGGGTTACTTCAAAATCAAAATCCTTGCTTTAAAAAGAACAATAAAAAAGAACAAACCCACTTACAAAGTCTAAATTAATGACACTTGGAATGGAAATATTGTATGCTTTCTCTCTAAACCAAGAGAAACAAAGGATCTTTGAGCTTTAAGAGCAGTAGAGAAGAGATGTACTGAAAACGGCCCTTTCCCCTCTTTTCATTGAAATAATTGATAGTAATTAGAAACCAATCAAGTATCCAGAGAAAAAGAAATCTATAAATGGTTCTTCCCTAGTGCACCTACAAGTCGAGCACGAAAGCAAGCAAGAAGGTCCTAAGAACTGAAAGATTTTGGGTTGTTAGGAAGACGAGTGCAGTTTGAAAACCGTGGAAGTTCCAAAAGCTAATCATGAATGCAATTTTCTTCATGGTATTACCTCGCTGTTTGCAATATTGCTGGGTAGAAGGGCGTTTTATAATTTCTCCACTTGAGTTATATTTAGACTGTTAATTTGGCTGAAAACAAATAATTATGAGAGTATATTATAAAAGAAAAAAAAAAGGGATTACAGACATAAATGAGATTTAGGACTTTTAAGTCCTATCTTTGGAACTAAAATAAATAAATTAAACCAAAAAACTTTGGAATATGCAGGGACTTGAAAAAGGAAGGTGTGAGCTAAAAAAAAGTTCAAATTTTATATAATTTCGCTCTTTTTTGTAGTTGTTCGTGATATTGCAAAAGAATGGTTACTTTTTTGCCCTGAGTGGCCGAACGTGAGAGGGAGAGGGACGGCGATAAGGGAGAAAGAGAGGGAGAGGGAGGGAGAGAGAAAGAGGGAGAGGGAGAGACATGGAGAAAGGGAGGGAGAGAGGGACAAGGGAGGGAGGGACAGGGAGAAGGAGAGGGAGAGGAGCCGGAGTTGGGTGGCGAGCATAGAGAGGGAGAGAGACAGGGAGAAGGAGAGTGAGAGAGGAGGAGGGAGAGGGAGGGAGGAGGGAGGAGGGAGGTGGATGCCGGGCAAAGGTGGGCAACCAAACAGGGAGAGGGATGAAAGGGAGGATTATGTTGGAGATTTTTCAGAAGAGTCTCATGGATAGATGTGCATGGAGCAATTATGAATGTGCAAATAGCAGCTCCCTTTACTTTAAAAGTAAATTACCCAAACAAGCCTTAAAGGTCCCTAAGTTCCATCTAGAACTATCTTGAATCCTATACCCTTTATAAATAAAACTTAGCCTTACCTTCTACCTCCATAACATAATATCATTAGTTTCTTTCAGATCGAGTTACCGCACAAAGGCCAAGGTGGAGAGGTATCCATAATGGTAATCGCTCAAATACTCCCTTGGTCCAACTTGGACTGGAGAAACCAAAACATGGGGATGTCTATGGTACGCCCCCGCCGATGAGCATGGGGATTATGCGTGAGATTATGGGCCAATTAAAATTTTCGTTGATAAACTACACAACATGGCCTCCAATCAAGGCCCCACAAGATTGAAGCCAACGTTAAGGTGGAAGCATTTCCTCAGTCAACCAAAATACAAGCGGAAGCTCCACATAAATATAGATGGTACAAATGACATTTCAAAGTAAATTACATTTAACATTAATAAGATTGAAGTTTAATGAAAGATATACAATATAAAGTCTAATTACATGGCATCTAAAAAAAACCTAGGTCAATCAAAACAAATGATACAAACTATCTCAAAAGTATGTGAGGCACTCCTATGCTAGTCAGAACGGCATCAAACTATGCCGTCGCCACACCACTCATGATCGCCAACATGTTGAACTGCCTGAAGTGGCATTTCCTCCTCATCCTTTTCGAAACTGAGGCGCTCAGTACCTATGCACCAAGCATAATATCATTAGATTATGAATAGTCGGCAAGTAGATATACATGTGAATATAGATATGCAGTATCAAAACAAGTAAAGACAATGTGATCATTTGAAGTTCAAGGTAGGAAGCTAAAGCATAAGGCATGAATATCAACGTATAATGTAAAATAAAATTCAAAGTCCTATCAATGCTATCAATAAGGGCAGTCCACATAGGCTTCTACAGCGCGGGATAGTCTCGTTGCGTTCCGATCTCATACCGAGTGTGGTAGAGACTAGTGATGGAGTATTATGTTGCTCAATCAATTCATCGGGTAATAAACCCAGGACAAAATATCGGGTATTACCCCGGGACAATCAATACATCAGATGGCCACTTGGAATATAGACCTATACGATCCGCAGTCGCTCAATTTATCTATCAATACATATATAGCCCACCCACAGGTTTACCCCTTTGTGTTGGACGTTAACAACTAAATGGTACCCAACACGAGAATTCTAAGACAATCAGTGAGGGTTGTGCTCGTCCTACGAGAACATGATTCCATAATTCACGAGGGGACCAATTTCCATCAATCGTTCAATTAATCCACCAATCACTTACATCACTTCCATTCTTCACTTACAATTACAATGACAATCATGGTAGTCCTCTCTAAGCCCTCACAATCAAGGCCGCCTAGCCTCATCATGTCATTCAATGCAATGAAAATTAATGGGGATCCTAAGTACGATCAATTTAGGAACTCGATGAAATCCCAATGATATAAACAATAAAAACCTATAGAACATGTACGAGACATGTAAACATCAAATGAAAGACACTACAAGTCGTTTCATATTGATCAATGGTCAAAGGGAGTAAACAATCCAATCCTAGGTGACTCTTGTATGAGACATCGCTATACGATCCAAGGAGAGAGTAAGGGTACGTTGGCTCAAAACATCCCTCACTAAGGTCCACAAATTGGTCTTCATTATAGGGTTTCAAGGGTACCAATTCTAAGCCCAACAGAACTATGAAAAAAATTCTCTTATCCGATCCTAGGTCAATCATTGCCCTCCCTGTATGAGACATTGCTACACGATCCAAGGAGAGAGTAAGGGTACATTGGCTCAAAACGTCCCTCACTCACGTCCACGGATTGGTCTTCGTTATAGGGTTCCAAGGGTATCAATTCTAAGCCCAACAGACCTATGAGGAAATTTCCCTTCAAAAGAAAATACGATGTTCACGGTCGACCGTGGGACATCCACGATTGACCATGGGTTTCCTCTACAATTAGCTCACGGCTCACCATGAGCGCACTGTAGCTAGGCAAACAATAGAAACAATTCTGGAAAAAGCCTCAAGCATCTCTATTTCCATAGGGCAATACCCATTTCATGGCTAGTGTCACGACCCCGGACCGGGCCCGCAGGCCTAATCCTGGATCGAGACTCATGAGATGAATGATGTATGATTATTTGGATAATGGATTGATGCCATAGAATATACAATAAATATACTAGTCAATGAAGAACTTGATGCTACCCGTTCATGTGATTTCTCAGAGGTGTCCGCAGTGAGGATTTCACATCAACATATATAAATTTTTGTTTAAGTGCGGAAGCCTGTAGCAAATCAAACTCATTTATCATTTCGATATAACAAGAGTAATGGCACATAAGAAATAACTTGATGTTAGAGTGAGCAGTGATCATTAGCATTTTTCCCAAAAGTAGAGGTTATGTTTATACAAAAGATTGATTAATTAACATTCACCAAAAATAAAGGCCAATAAAGGCCAGTACAACCAAATAGTTCCTCAAAAGAATATGTTATCCACAATCTCCAAAAGTATATCGTATCTCAAGGCAACCGAATGTCTAAGCGACATCATCGGCATGCCACTCAACTAAGCGTTGCGGTTCTCCGACCGCCTCCTCAAGCTCCGCCTCGGGATAATCGGCCTCTAGACCTGAGTACCAAAGAGTGGGTCAAACACAACGGTCTGGCAGGTGGGTGAAAGGATATAACATACAATAATAAGTGGAGTTACCTTGGAAGACATTTAAAACTTGTTTACACAATGTTTTTCATAAGAGGAATGCATCACTTGTTAGAAAGTAAATATGCAATTTAAAAGCATGTAAAGGTACCAAGGAGTCAGGAACTAGTAAGATGGCAACCACACAGAGCTAAGTAATCTATCACCGAAATGACAGGAGCATATTGGAGCGTTGATCTCTAATACACAAGGTGATGAGATTCAACGAAATATACATATACATATAATTATACGGGACGGAACCACAGTAGCGAGTCGGGTATCGGGAACCACGGTAGAAAGCCGGGTATCGGGACGGGACCACGGTAGTAAACCGGGTATCAAGATCCAAACTGCAGCTGGCAGGACGGGAGGGGGACCTCCAAGTCAGTGGATCAAACCGACAAGGTTGTCCAAGCTTAGTGGTGCCGACTCATAGGTCATATAACAAAAATTGGGACATATATGAAAATACATAAAGTGTAATTACATGAACAAGCAGGACGAGAGTACCCATAGGTACAAATATCACTTCACTTCGGGCAATGCATAAACTGGCTAGCAAATGCATGCTAAAATATAATTTCGGTACTTTTCGGGCATGACAAATCATGTAGCATAAGTTTCGGGAATAATAGAAAACAATTTGAACTTTTGAAATTTCCAGGCCAAGTATCGGGTTTCATGATTAACTCAAGGTGAATAGGGGTCCTGTATGTCGATTTTTTGTATAAACTTGGTACTCCTTGAGTTTTGGAGACATTACGGGCTCCTTATAGACCTTAGTAAATTCAAAACTTTGATGATCTTCGTGGTGGGGGTTTCTTTCTCAATCAGGCTTTATACGTCGCCTCTTAGGTCTCCCATCACAATTGGGCTCCAAACAAATCAATCCCAAGCATTTAAACATCATATATAAGCTCCCACGTCGCCCCCATGTGAACAGTGCCCATCGCTCGAGCGGACCTGAAGTTCGCTCGAGCGATGAACTTTCTGTGAGGGTTCGCTCAAGCGGACTTGGGTTCGCTTGAGCAGACCTGCCCAATACAGGATGGCTCAAGCGAACTGTCAGTTCACTCAAGCTATCTGACTTATCGATGGGGTTCTGGGAGAGTTCGTTCAAGCGAGCTAAGGTTCGCTCAAGCAAACTATCCTCTGGATGGGTTCGCTCGAGCGACCTGTCAAGTTCGCTCAAGCGAACTGTCCAGGAACTGATTCCGGAAACAATTCTGTTTTTTCTCTTCTTGCAAAGCCCCTTGAGCTTCATTTCTAAGTCAAATTGAGAGGCTAAAAACCCCCTTCAATCCCCATTCAAAACACCATCAAATCTTCCACAAACAACCATCCATTCACCTCTTTCTCAACCATGTCCAACCACAAAAGAGGAGAAAATCCACCAATCACAAAGGTCCAACTATGTCATAAACAAGTATTAATGAAAGACTATAAATGCCAACATTCCCAAGAGTTAATTAAACCAACAAGGCTCATCCATGTGCATTTATTTCAAAATCAATGCAAGTCAAGAAAGGCATAAAAAGAAATAGTAAAATCATCCTCATTTCTAATAAAGACATTCAAATGCTCAAGATATCTATTCATCCACTTGCCTAAGGTCCAAGCTTGGCAAAACAACCTCTAATCAAGCCCTTCTCAAAGACAACCTACAAGACATACAAAAACCCCCCAAATACAAACCCTAATGGTCAAAATCAAGAACAAGAAGAAGAAAGCCTTCAATAATGAAAATGAGGACTCTCATAGGCTAGGAAAACACATATTCAAGAGATGGGAAGGATTACTTACTTGGAAGTCCATCAAATGAACAAAGCTAGTTCAAAGGGGATCCTGGAATGGGTGACTTCCTCCAAAAATGATATCAAGGGAGAGCTTTCAGGAAGAGGAAGAAGATGGTGACCTCCAATCCTCAAGAGATGCAAGGTTGGTAGTGGTTTGGAGATCAGAGAGCAAGAAGAAGAAAAATGAAGAGAAACCCTAGTTGGGTTGAGGCTTTTGAGCTGGAAAAGAAGAAAGAAGGAATAGAAGAAGAGTCTCCTTTTATATACAATTGAGAGTGGGCTCCACTACTAGCAATCTTGTCGGGCTGAAATCATGACTTTTCGGGACATCGGATGAGTTCGACGAAGAAGGAAAAAATGATCGTCGAAATATTTAGTTTCTAAAAAGTATATATCTCAAGGGTTTCGGGAATATTGAATTTTGTGTCCAGATTTGGTGTAAAAAGACGGTTTTGCCCTTGATGTTAGGAAAGTCGGGTTTCGGGGTTCCAGACAGGGACGGGATCAACGCGAAAGTTGTAGAGATTAATGAGATGAGTAAAACGGGATTGAAATAAAAACTATTGAAATCTCAAATAATCCCCCAAGTACATGCAAAATCACTAAAGGAACCCGTAAAAGGTCCCACTAAGTCAAAAAGGCACTCAAAATTCACAAAGCTATAAAAGAGCTATTCTAATCACAACTTAATTAAAAATCTACTAATCACGCTTAGAACTAACACACGACTTAATTAGTATCAATCGATGTCACTCGGGTCAGGGTCTTACAGCTAGCTCCATAACTAGTCGTAAGGTCGTCGTAGAAATCCAATAGAATTTTTAAAACAAGTTGTCTCAAGCGACTTGACTTTCACATAAGCCATTTTATTTAGAAGCAGGGGGAATATCTCCATCGCCTAACATCAATCAAAAATAGGGCCAAGCCCTCTCTAATGAATCACAAAAAACCACCAGCCCATCCATCCATCAATTTAATCTAATTCAATCAATTTAGTGTAACATATCTTAACATTTCCAATACAATAAAAATCAAATGAGCATAGGGTATCTAACAATGCGTTCAAAGCATGGAATTCATCAATTAACACTTGCAAAACATATTAGCATAATGAATATCCACTTGCCTTGGTGAGAAACACTCCAAACAGTGAACCCTAGCTCCTAAATGCCCAGAATCCAAGAATCATAGGAAAATAATCAAAACCCACAATCCACCTACACAAATCAAGGGGGAGGGAGCTAATTGGATAGATTGGAACATTTCTAAACTAAAAATCCAAAAGCCCTAACTACAAGGGAGAGGAGAGCTTACCAACAGGTGAATGGGAGGGAGAAAGAGCTTGAAAAGAGTATGGGGATGATCGCGGGGCCCGGAGGAAGATGATGGTGGTGATGGTTGATGGTGGGGCACCTTGGATTCTTCACTTGAACAAAGAGAATGGAGGGGAGAACGAGGAAAGTGATAAAGAAAAAGGAGATGGTTGCGATGAGGGGGAGTGAAAGGGTCAGTTGCACAATCCTTATAAAAGGAAAGGGGTTTTGAGGAAATTACAAATTAGTCTTTGAGGGACTTCAGGTCGGGTTTCGAGGGATTTCTAGGGTCCAGGTAAGGTTGTTATAGAAGGATAAAGTTCAAAAAATTAGGTCATGTATCCAACGGTGTAAAATGAAAGTCCAAGACCCAAACCCTAGAGGGGGGTGAATAGGGTGAGCTCAAAACTTTGTCTAATTTTAATTTTCTATTGCCAATTATGCTTTGGTGAAGGTGAATTAACTTGAATACATAATATGTTTCTAAGGCTGATATAAAAGTGAAAATCTAATTTAAGACATATGCATAGTGATTGTAAAGATCCATAAATGATGCATATACTTGAAAGCCTCTATCTCTTTTTGAAATTAAATGTTCATAAATGATGCAAAGGTAAAAACCATAAATGAGAGATAGAGTGGTTAAATGATGTACACATGTTTTTAAATGATGATCAAACTAGTTTTAGAAAATTCAACCTAATTAATTCTAGCAAGTTTGTTCAAAACATGATTTTAATAACATGTGTAAATCCATTCAAATGTTGTAATGAACTTGCTAAGCATGATTAAAATCTAAGCATGTGAATCATTTAACATTTGAACAATTCAGGTGAACACTAAATCATGCCATTTAATGAAAACCAAGATTGAAAACAAGGTATTAATTAATTCTAAGATCAAGAGGGCAAACCCATTTGAAGAATCAAATGTTGAAATCCATTGGTTAGCCCTCCTAGCCTTCCTCTAGCCTAGCCTAGTTCTCCCACCTTCTTTGGCCCTCAAAATACTCAAAAGTGTTGGCACAAATCCCAAGGAAGAGCTCAAATTTATACAAAAAAGTTGTCAACGGCTCTTCGTTCGGTTAACCAAATTTTAGTTCGGTTGATTGAGTTCCCAAAATGGTCGGAAAATCCAAACACTACAACTCTATAAAAATTCGGTTGACCGAATTGTGCATTTCGGTTGATTGAATGGTTTTCTAAAGAGGGAAGATTGGCCATGGAGAACTAGACTTGACTTGAGACAAACATGATTAAAATGGAGTTTAAAAATGTGATTCAAAACATGTGTATGCATGAATTTCAAAAATTCATTTGAAAATAACTTTGAAATTAAATTGAAAGATTTAAATCGTGCATAAAACTCTAGTCTTAACAATCATGATGCCAACCATGAAAACTTAAATAAAAATGCATGAAGATACCAAGATTTAAAAGTATAAGTGCATAAGAGATCAAGCTAGCATGAAAATGAATGAAAATTGCAAGGAATGAAGACCCAAATATAAAAATCTCAGAAAACGGAGATTACAAAAAATCCCTCAGACTTTTCAAAAATTATATAACTACCCCCTACTACACCCAAACGTACTCGGATCACAACCAAACTTCGCACACAGGATCCTAACAGTAAAACTAGATCTGTTTAACTTCTAAATGAACCTAATTACCTAAAAGTGTAATTAATTGTGCTAATTACATTCTCGGGGTACGGGACCTTACAGTTTGTGTTTTGTTAACCTTCACCACATAAAATTTTTGTAGAATAATATTAAAAAATATCAAAAGTAGTCAATATATAGGGTGGCCAGCTTTGGACTGAGGGGAGACAAAAGATAAATTCATGTCAAAACTGAAAATATGTTCCATATCATTTACATGATTTTTTTTCTTCTCTAAATGGCAAAAGATTATATTGAACACATGGAAAGAAACCACCCCAAAAGAATACAGATCTCAATTAGACCCCATATCATTTGCATGATTTCTTCTATTATATCCTATTAACATGTACTTTGGACCATTTTCTTGTATGTATATTTATAATATTTATGGTTCCAATGATTGAGAGTACTTATGGAAAAATTGAGCAAGACTTATAATTTAGTTTTTATTCAGTAAGTATCTTCTAACTTGGTGGAGTTGGCCTTAGATTTATCTACTCTGTTTTATTTTTTTCGTTTGTGTCACATTTATTATTTTTCCCTCGTTTGTGTGTTTTAATCTTATACTTTACAAAATATATTGCATCTAGAGGATCCTTATATATCGTACAAATGTCTCTTTAGTCTTTAAGTTTTAGGGATATGATAATTAGTTACCATAACATCTATTTGAATTCTATTATAAGCATTTTTTTTTTTTTTTTACTTCTCTAATTTGGGAGTCCAGCATTACTGAGAGTTCATGAATTTTTATTCCTTCTGATTTTTTATACATATTATTAAATGTATATAAAAAAACACTTTTTATTTTAGTTTCAACATCTTCCACCTTTAAATTTGTATTGAATTCTTATTTCATATAAAATTTTACATTGTTTTATTACTTTTCGTTTTCTAATTTTTTTTAATATTGATGCCCATAAATTTTGATTATGATCAATTCATAAAATTAATTGTATTTTAAAATACTTACCGCTATCAATCTTATTATACCATTTTTTCACTTGCCGGTCATTAAGCACGGCTGGTCGACTTAGTTTTGGTCGACTTAGTTTTTATTAAATGAATAGGTGGATTATTTGAATAGTGTATTGGTTTTAGTTTCTTCAATTGTTTTGTGATATTTATTCCTAGATGGATTGTAGATGTTAACAGGATGGGATGATTTCATAAACAGTACACGTGAGTTGAGCTAGCATTATGTTAGTGCGAGGAATTTTGTTTGGTGGGCGCACAAGTTTCAGTAAACAAAAGGACTAGTTGTGAAGGTTGGAGTAGGTGCGTTCCTCTTTCATCTCCATTTTGAATTCTTTTACTTTTGCTTGTCCCTCGTCACCAAGGGTTTTTTCTGAGGTTTTTTTTTTATATATATATATATACCCCTCTAAGATTTATATGATTTGTAAATAGGCCCATGTGGTTTAGTATTTGCATATGGGTCCCTACCTTTTCGTTTCAATACGCATGCCCCCAAAATTAGTATTAATAAAGAAAATGGGTAATGACCATGGGATTTGTGTTGAACTTTTATAAAAATGACAACTTTACCTTTATATCAATTAAGCAAATAAAACTATATTATTATTTACCTAAATTTCATTATTGTATTCCAATCCCCAACAGTCTCTGTCAATAACTTTTTAATGCACATGATGACTAATTATGTATTTTGAAACTTTCATCAATTTAATGGTAAGTCATGCATGGATTGGATCAATTGTAACTTATTAAAAGCACATGCATTGATTGTCATTATAATATATTTGAATTTAATGAAATAGGCCCTCTATTGATAAAAATAAATTTACATACGGTTATTCTCTCCTACGAAATGTAATTATCAATGTTATAAGCTTTAGAGAAAAATAAATTCAAGCCTTTGAATTTAACCAAATAAGGATAAAGAGATGGGAAAATGTGTCATCTCACGCTAAAATCTTTTGATAGTTGGTTGGCTACTGATTTTGGGGACATGAAAGGTATTAAAATGAAAAGGTAGGGAGCCTATCTGCAAATACTAAAACCATAGGGGCCTATTTACAAATCCTACAAACCTTAGGGGGGTATATGCAAAAAGCTCTTTTTTTTTTTAAGTATTGACTCCTGAGTTAATGGATTATGCAAAGCAGCATAAAGCCCGTGTTGCACGGGTTCACTCTCATCCAAATTAATAAGTATTACTCATAGATTGAGTGAATGATAAACTCATTTGCATAATAATATAAACTCATTTTATAACAAATTAATTAGAAAAAGTGTATATATATATATATATCTCACTTCAACAACTCTCATGGGTCTTATCCCATTTGGCTCAAACCACTTGTATATTTGTTCAATGTTTACATACACTTAAACTTTCTTAAGCATATTTGGTTAAATCTTCACACATCAAGTATGTGCAAATTTGTATGAGAAAATGACTCCTAAATTATCAAAATATCCTTTGAGTAACAATTAAACCAAATCTTAAGGTGGGCCCCATCTAAATAACATAATAATAGTGGTATCATGTAAATAGTCCCACCCACTGGGAGATCACCCATCAGCCCAAGAGCGCTTAACTCTAGAATTCTTACGGTTTTTGGGGCTGCATGGTTTTAAAAGGTCTCATATTAAGTTAAGATGGGTCTTGACTTATAAGCCTAGGATCAAGACTCATATATTTTCGATGCGAGACTTAGCGTTGTCCAAGCCCCATGGGGGACAAGCAAGCAAGCATGCAAGATATGCAAGCCCAGGCAAGGGGGGTCTCACACCCATGACAAGCATTAGTGAAATATGTGAATAATGGGTCCTAAAGAAGGGTCGATGGGCTGGATGTGATGGATCCCATGTAGATAAAGACAAAGGGTGGACTAATCAACCTCAAAAAATCATGAAAGGCCTCTATGGGCCAGACGACACATGCCCTATAAAAAATAATTTGTCGCCCAGTCAAACGATAAAGTAATAAAGAAATTAACATTATGGCCATCGTCCACCCCTTAAATTAAAATCTTACATCCGCCACTTGTAGTATTCTCCATCCAGTAGTTCTAGGAGACATATAAAGTAGTTTGCCTCTAAATGGGTGCAATGTTGGCGCTAGTGACGTCCACATAGAACAACATAATGGTCGGATTGGTGGGTAGTTTGACATCTTATCTACTGAGTATCACATATACTAGGAAACTGCCCACGTGCTTAGCACGGACAATGAAAGTCATAATATTAAATATTTACAAAAACATTAAACAGTTGTAAAGTTTTAAAATAATGTTATCTTTATTGAGATGTTCAAAATTGTAATAAAAATCAATTGATATGATATATATGTGTGTGTGTATGTATATAAGACGAATAGTAAATAACATTAAATATAAGAAATTTTAAAATTTATGATCAACATTGTAGATGTCAATCACATTATTCATATATATTCCTTAGAAAACAAATCTTTAGATTTTCTATTTTCTGGATGTTTAAAATGATCATTTCCTTCTCAGACAAATCTTTTCGCACTTTACTAGATTAGTAAAAGTCAAGTAAAGCCTCCATTTCTCAGACAAGGAGTCATATGTACAGGAGGTACAAGGATGGTGTTATCGCCACTGGATCTGCTTATGCCTTTCTTGATGAGGATCTCCTTGTTAATACTTTGTTGATGCTCATATGTACAGGAGGTACAAGGATTGGCCCTGTTGATGCTTACATGTTCTCCAACAATTTTTTTTCACTCTGAAATGGAGGGTTGGTTCCCTCATAACTTGCATTCTCCTACAATTCTTTCATTATCCCAAGGACTTCTGAGTCTAGTTGTGTGCTTTAAATGGTGTAGTTGAGTAGCTTCCCATTCCTAATTAGCCTCCCTTTCGTGTACAAACTCTTCATGATTATGGGAAACAGCCCGTAGAATATCTCTATCATTGTCGATCCTACCCTTGTCGAATGAGGAAACCTCTGCATGTTCCTCAATAAATGTCTAGTCGCCGCTGACACCAGTGCATGTCTCTTCCAATGAAAATTGGAGTGGGCTGACGGAGAATTTGCCGCTTTCAATTTAATGTAAAACTGCAAGTTTTCTTATAAAAATAAACTGAACATGTGCTAACCGCTCGGTTCATGGTTCACGGGCATAAGGCGTGGATTTGCTCCATGTCTTGTATTTGAGCCCCACCACAAACTTACATGGTGTGCGAGTGTTGTTGGGTCATGTTGTGCCCACAAAAATAGTCCTGGTGGGCAAACTTAACATGGGGATATAACATCAAATTTTATTTTATTTTTGAACATGTGCCATTTTGATTGGTCTAGTGGCCCACTAAATTACCCTGGGTCCCACAAAATCGTCTTCCCTAGACACTTTCAATCATTCATGTCATCACATTGCGAGAATGATTTCAAGGGAACTAGCCAGAACAACCCTGCAGAGAGGGCTCTACTCTATGCATAGCGGTGTAATGGTTCAGTTAACCGTTTGTTTTGGGAAAATTGTTAACTGAACCGTATTTTACGGTTTTCAGTTTTTAAAAACTGTAACTGTACCTTATAAAATCGTTAAAAACCAAACCGTGGTTAACCGTATTAGATGGTTCGGTTACAATTAATTCCAATACGAGCTAAAAAAAATACATATATTCTAATATAAAAGCATTATCTATACATATCAAAGAAATCATAAACAAAAAATATTGAAATACAAATAACAAAAGATTCTTAGAGAAAGCAAGATGAGGAAAGGGGGCTTAACTTAAGTCATTTTATTTCATTTAGGCCCTTTTGTTTTCCTTTTAGTGTAACGGTTCAGTTAACCGTGTGTTTTGGAAAAAGGGTTCAGTTCGATAAATAACTATGAGTCGAGTTTGAAAATTGCAATCGAACCGTGAAGCATGATTTTTCGATTTTAATAACCGTAATCGAACCGTAAAACACGGTTATTAATCGTGGGGTTCAGTTGATTAGACGGTTTTCGGGGTTTTTTTTTTTTTTTTACACCTCTATCTATGCATACAAAGATGGGCATGGTATAAAAGAACATTTAAGCAGGCTTTACAATAAATAGGCAGGTTGCTCAATTGGCTTGCAACCTTGGCTCCCTAGTCTTTTCCTACTTCCGGCATGTGCAAGTTGAAACTTCTTGCATGTGTGTGGGTTTCTCTCTACTCACATGAGCAAGTACTCTCTCCCCATGTGTACATGTTATCCCTTCTTGTGTATTGGGTTTCTCTCCCTACTTACGGAGGGGTGATAGGTCTTGTCACGACCCAGGACTGAGATCAAGCCAACCGAGGCCCTAATTCGGAGACGTAGCGTGGCCGTCCAACAAATTTCGCCCGCGCGGCTTGTTGCTTTCAGACAGATTTCCACGGTGAGGATTCAAACACGATCCATCACAATCCGACAATCAAATTCACAATGAACATATATGCGAGGAAGCATGTAGCAAACACATAATTAAAATAGAACATAAATAAATACATTCAAGCCTTGCATCAAAATGAAAATTATATACATAAGCAACCCCTAGTTTAGTTCAAGTTTAACCACAATCTAAAACAAGTTTAAAGTTTACAATTCCCATCATAAAAGGCCAACAAAGGCTAGTAGAACAAGTTCCCAAAATGACATCATCAATTCCCAAAATGTGATACGTGTCCCATCACCCAACCCGATGTCTAGATGACATCGTTGGGCTGCCACTCTCGAGCAACCGGCAACTCAACCGCCTCCTCCTCACGCTCTGCCTCAAAGGCAACGGGGTCGACATCTACTACCAAACAAATGAGTATCAAACACTATGATCTTGCAGGTAAATTAAGCAGATAACAAAATAACAAGTGTTTGCAAAACATTATAAATTCATAATAGTACATTTGAAAGTCTAAGTATAATTAATGATGAAATAAGGAAAACAAATACAGAATTCAATAATGGACAATGGGAATCTTTTAAAAGATTAATACGACCCGAACAAAATAATGGCAACCCACATTGAGCTATATTCTCCTATTACCGAAGTAACAAGAGCAATCATTGACCGTAGCCATATAAAATGGTCAGAACAAGAGCCACATTGTAGTGGTTGATTGGCTTACCTGGGGTCGTCTCGATATACACTTAGTTCCTCACTGTCAGTCTGTGAACGAAGGATTTGGTGCCTCTGAAGATCTCCGACATTTGAGAACATAAAATGCACATCGAGGCTAGTAGAAATTCTCTGGTAATTCAATTATCGAACATTCCCCGTTCTTCCCCCTTGTTTTCCATCATAAGAAGTGTTTTGTATTCCACATTTCCTCCTAGCATCCAGGGGTCCTTAGGCGGTCAACACATTTAAACAGGGCAAACAATGTGCAGGGAACAACCCTGGGGCAGAGCCCAAGTCTGCTCGAGCGGAGCCTCCCAGAAGCTTGTTCGCTCGAGCGGGCAGAACTTCTGCCTGCTCTCTGTCTGGCTCGCTCGAACGGCCATAGCTGCTGTCTAGGCTCGTTTTTCCTGTAGAAAATTCTGCTTCTGTTTACAAACAGTCCCTCCTGTCTCTTCCATTCCCATCCAATTTCCTTCCTACACCATTCAGAACTTCCCTAAGCATCATACAACCTCCATTCAACCACAACCATCACAAATTATTCCAATCAATATCTAAATTCCGAAAAACACACATGATCATAGAAATATAAAGTTCTGAGGTGCATTTCCAATAACTTAAGATAGCCATTTGACAAGGGAAAATCCATGTGGCTGTAAAGAAAACCATTCACATAAAACATACTCAGAAACCATGCAATTTACCCTTCTTTGAAAACAAATATCTATGTACATAGAAACAATTGGATGCATTAGCATTTCAATTCAAAGTTTTGAGACAAAACAAACATTGAGATGCATTCATTATCATAATATTCACTTGCCTCAAATCCAAAAGGGTCCTAAATCACTCCAAGAACTCCTCTATCACAACAAGTCTCCAATTTACACAAAAACCCCCAAGCAAACATCTCAAAAATCCAACATTTTGAAAGACAAAAAGAGCTTCTCCATAGAAGACCTTGCATGCATGATAAAGAGGTTCTAAAGGGTCAAACAAAACCAAGGTTGCAAGAGGGAAGCCATTGCTTACCTTTCGAAGTTCCAAACAAGAAGAGAAGCTTGAAGAAGAAGGTAGTTCCAGCAGGAATTCTTCAAAAATGGTGTCCTTGGAAAGGCCATAGATTGAGGAAGAAGATAGTGGAATCAGAATTCCAATTAACACCAAGAAAGAGGGACATGCAAAGAGGGAAAATGGCTGGGAAAAGAGAAAAAGGAGAGATTTTCTCAAGTTCTGAACTGAAATAGGAAAATGGGAAGGAGAAGACAGACGTGGGTTTTTTAGTTGTTCCAAATGAATTGTGGGCCCCACTGGCCCCAAAGGTTCAAATGGCTGAAATCATCATTTGTGGGTCCCGGATGAGATCGACGAAGAAGGGAAGATTGATCGTCAAAATATCTAGTTTCCAAAAAGTATATTTTCCTCATGATTTGCAAATATCGAAAATCATGCACAGATTTGGTGTGAAAAGTCAGCTTTTCCCTTTTTATCGAAAAATGGAATTTCTGGGGTTCAAACACATACAAAGCAAACAAAAAAGTCATAGAGTCATATACAACAAATCAAAACAAGTCGAAATCTGAATTTTTTGAAATAAAGAAATTTCCCAAACACGTGTTACACGGTGACCCCCGGCCGTGTCACACCAAGCTCGATAACTCTCCAAATTCCCCAAAGTTATTCAAAATTCTAATCTAGCTAAAATCCAAGCTAACCGTCCTCTAATCCCACTTAGAGACTAATCATTGGCTAAAACAACATTAATCATACTAAACCTGGGCCGGGGTCTAACATCCTCCACCCGTTAAAGCATTTGGTCCTCCAAATCACAACTAACATCTGGTAGCAGGTGAGGGTACTTCTTCTGAACTTGATTACGCAGTTCCCAAGTAGCTTCTTTCGGTCTGTGATTCTCCCAAAGCACTTTTACCTAATGGATAGTTCGAGACCTCAACTCTTGTTCTTTCGTGTCAATGACCCTGACCGGTCTACCAACATAGGTGGCATCTTCCCGAATCTCCAATGGCTCATGATGTAACACATGTGAAGGGTCGCAACATACTTCTCAACATTGAGAGGTGAAATACACTGTGCTCACATGCGAGCTCTGGTGCCAATAGTCTATAAGCCACGTCACCGACACGACTCAAGATCTCATATGGTCCAATGAATCTCCTCAACAACTTACCCTTCTGCACGAACCTTAAAGTTCCTCTAGCCAATGACACCTTCAAAAACACTATATCTCCTTCTTAGAACTGAAGATCTCTTCTTCGAACATCGGCGTAGCTCTTCTGTCGGCTTCTAGCAATTTCCAAATGCTCATGCATAAGCTTGACCTTTTCACTTGTCTCTCCAATCAATGTTGGTCCATGAAAGCTGCGTTCACCGACTTCTTCCCAACACACAGGAGTTCTACACCTTCTATCATACAATGCTTCAAAAGGAGCCATCCCTATGCTCGAGTGGTAACTATTATTATAGGCAAATTCACAAAGAGATAAACACTCATCCCATTGAGTCCTGAAATCTAGTACACAAGCCCTAAGCATGTCTTCCAATGTCTGAGTGGTCCTTTCTAACTGGCCATAGGGGAAAGTGAATGTAGTGGCAGATGCATTAAACAAAAAGTCAGTAAGTGTGACCAGTTTGCAAGGGGCTTATAATCTTCAGCAATTTGAAAACTTGGGAGTTCAATTTCAACCTTTGGGGCAAGGTGTCATGTTGGCAAACATGTCAGTGTCTGAGCCTACTTTCATTCAGAAGAACAAAGAGAGTAAGTTGCAAGATCCAGATTTAGCTTGAGTTGTTGAACACATTACAGAATGTCTAGATTTTTGAATCATGGATGGAGAACTTCACTTCCGTTACCGACTTTGTGTTCCAAAGATAGATGATTTGAGGAATGACATAATGGTGGAAGCTCACAGTACTAGGTATTCTATGCACTCGGGGAGTACAAAGATGTATCACAACTTGAAGAGCAGATTTTGGTGGAACAATATGAAGAGGGAAATAGCAGCTTTCATGTCTCGGTGTATGACATGTCAGTTGGTAAAGGCAAAACATCAGAAGCCACCTGGTCTTTTGCAACCATTGGAGATTCCGAAGTGGAAATAGGAACATCTCACGATGGATTTCGTCGTGGGTTTACCCACCACTAGTAAAGGGAACAATGTCATTTGGATTATCATGGACCGTTTGATGAAGTCTACACATTTCATTTCATTGAAGACAGGTAAGAAAATGCACATATTACCTCTTGTAGAAGCATTTGTGAACGAGATTGTCACCCGTCATGGCCAACCAGTTTCCATTACTTCAAACCGAGATAGCAGATTTGTCTCGAGATTTTGGAAGACATTGCAAGACTCCATGGGTACAAAACTCCAGTTCAGCATAGTGTATCACCCGTAGACATCTAAGAAAATAGATATTGTAGACTGCGGTGGTCTGAATGGCCTTCAAAATCTTCTCCATAGAGGTAGTGTCTCCACATCTTCAATGCAAAGACTACCACTGCCAATTCTAAGTCATGTGTTTCATAATTTTTTTCATGCTCGTTCAATTGCCTTGAGCCATACACTGTGACCTTGCCATCTTGCATCAACACACATCTGAGTCCCACATTTGAAGCGTCGGTATAAATCACAAAACCACCACTGCCCCAAGGTAAAGTGAGAATAGGTGCTGTAGTTAACCTCCTTTTTAACTCTTCAAATCTGGCTTCACACTAATCTGACTACACATATGGCACATTCTTCTGGGTTAATTTGGTCAAAGGTGTTGCAAAAAATGAAAATCCCAGCACAAACCTTCTGTAGTAGGCTGCTAAACCCAGAAAACTTTGGATTTTTGTCACACTTTTCGGCCTTTCATAACTGATCACTGCCTCAATTTTTGCTAGATCGACTGCCAAACCTTCTTTAGAAATAATATGGCCTAGAAAAAAAACTTAGTCTAGCCAAAATTCACACTTCCCAAGCTTAGCATACAACTGATTGTCTATAAGAAGCTGCAGTGATGTCCTCATTGCTACTCATGATCTTCTCTAGACTTGGAATATACCAAAATGTCATCAATAAAAACAACTATGAACTGATCTAAGTGAGGTGCAAAGATCTTATTCATTAGGGCCATAAATACTACTGGTGATTCGTCAGTCCAAAGGGCATCACCAAAAATTCATAGTGCCCATATCTAGTCCAGAAGGCTATTTTCAGTACATCCGATTCTCTAACTTTCAACTGGTGGTATCCGAACCTCAAGTCAATCTTCGAAAAGTATTATGCTCCTTGTAATTGATCAAACAGCTCATCTATCATTGGCAATGGATATTTAATTTTTATGGTCATTGGTTCAATCTTTTGTAATCTATGCACATTCTCAAGCTTCCATCACTCTTCTTGACAAACAACACTAGGGCTCCCTAATGTGAGATACTTGGTCTAATAAAACCTCTCTCTAACAATTCTTGCAACTTAATTTTAAGTTCACCCAACTCTGCCGGAGCCATTCTGTATGGTGCAATGGAGATCGGAGCGGTTCCTGGCATAAGTTCTATTGTGAAGTCAAACTCTCTAACTGGTGGTAAACCTGGAATTTCTTCTAGAAAGACATCAGAAAATTCACACACAACGGAGATTTCCTCCACCCATCGATATTGTTTATCCTCCGTGATAGATGCAATGTATCTCTCATATCTACTTTTTAATAATTTAGCTGCTGATAAAGCTGAAATGAAGCTAGCTTGTTATATCCTTCTCTCCATGAAATTTCACCTCGGTGGGTGTCTCATCCAATTTGAAAGTAATGGTTTTGTTAAAATAGTCCATAGTGGCATGGTAACCTGCTAACCAATCCATCCCTAATATAACATCAAAGTCACGCATGTCCAAAAGAATAAGGTCTGCTGGGGATGTTACCCCTCCTATCTTAACCGTGCAACTAGGATGGTAAGTGCTACAAACAACTCGTTTCCCTACTGGTGTTGTGACAGTCAAAATAAATGCAAGTTCGCGAATAGGTACATCAATCAATTTAGCAAACGTGGGAGACAAGAATGAGTGTGTGGATCCAAGGTCAAATAGAATTTTAGCTTCTACTCTACAAACAAAGAGTGTACATTCCGTAATGGTGCATGCTGCATCCGCGTCCACTTGGTTCAGATAGTATGCACAACCATGTTGCTATTGTCTATTCCAATTCTGACTTGGTCTCCCTTGCTGTGAGTTTCTATTTTGCTGAGGTGGACTAGCATTCTGATTCTGAGGTGGTTGGTGTGGCTACAATTGCTAATTCTACTGTTGTGGCTGTTGGAAGTACGTGGGCCTCGTGGATAGATTTTCAAAACTTTTGACCCACTTGACTCAGGGATCAAGTACCCATAAGGCCAAAAACCCAATTCAGGATGCATAAACCCTCAATCTCAAGATCATGTACAGTAAATAAAACTATCTAAAAGATAGAACAGTAGCGAACAAGCATCCATAAAAATCTACAACATGCAAGGAAGTAGATTATACCTTTGAAGCTCGGTTGTGCTCTAATGGAGAAGTTGATGACTTTCGTTGATGTAGAACTCTTCTACAAAATAAGATCAGAATCTCTAACACCTCTTAGCCTTCCACGCTATGACCCGAATCAGATCTCTCTTCTCAAGAAGATTGGTGGAATCATTTCAAGAGAAAACCTAACTCGAAACTCCAATGAACTAGAAGAGAGAGAGGAGAGGAAACTGTGCAACAACTTGCACAATTTGGGGCTAGGCGTGCACTCCTTTTGTTGAACATCCAAGAGGGGAGAATTCCCCTTTTTTATAGCACTTTAAGCCTCCTCTTTTCCTATTTGAAATAGAAGTTTGACTCCCATTACAAATTAGCAACATTCTCTTTTCCCAATTGAAATAGAAGTCTCACTTCCACAACAATTAGTAAGTATACTATTACCACTATTAGAAGTCCTACTTCAAATAGAAATAGAAACTTTCTAATTCCTTCCTTTTAGAGTTCAAGTAGGATTAGTATCTTTCTAATAACTTGGGATAGCGTGGGGACCACTAGGGATGCCATAGAAAGCTGGCTCCAACTGGGACACGCGACCCCACATCTCATGTGCAATCCGGGCCCTTAGTTAATTGCAAATAACACCACTATATAAATGCAATTGCACTCTAGTCTTAGGAATATATTACAATGAAGACCCTAAACTTCCCAATTACCACAAGTAGGCCCCTCTATCAATATCCATGAATCAATTGGACTAAATCTGTCTCTTCCAATCTTAGTTCCACATCTTAGTATCCTTGAGCCTCAATTAATCACAGTGGTCATCAGTACCATCCAATTAACTCTTAATTGAGATGGGTGCGCACTTACTAATGACAAATCCATTAATTGACACAATGGGATAATAGAGATAGATTCCATCTTGATCATTCAATGTTCCCACAATCCTACTACCACATACCCAAGACACCGAGGTGTTGACCTACAGTTGGCCTCACTCATTGGTGACTCAAAGCAAATGAATAGATTGAAACTTGAGTTCATCAATGTCTCAAGATTGAGAGCCTATTGCTAGGGAATTATGAGAGCATACCTTATTATTGAGACGGAATTCCATAAGGAGCTTTTCATGGTCCTTCAATACATCCAATGTACCAGCACCATGATCCAAAATCTTACATTCTGATGATCGAGACAAATCACACTATCTCATAGTGATCAAAGTGCTGCAACCTTATCAGATGAGATGCCCAGTCTCATCACTGGTTATGAAAATATATAAGTATAAGATTTGTGATATATGTCTCCCGTGTGTGGATCTCATCCATACACATATATCACATCTCATATACTAATGGGACCCGGTTGAACTCATGAACCATTATGTCATATGTATTGGTCATGTGCATGAAGTAATGAAATAATATTCATCTCATGAAAGTAAAGCATGATTTTATTGATAAATAAAGAAATTAATCAATTTATCACATCAACTGATGGATTGAGTCCATACAATCTAACAGTGGGTGCCTTGGTTGGTTTTCTATACTGCTTGTTGATTCTATTGAGGTGCTTGTCTAGGTTACTGTTGAGGAGGCATATTGCCTTGATTTCTGTTGTTTGGGAAATCCTTCACCATGTGGTTAGTAAGGCCACATTTAAAGCACCCCACCGGTGACCTTGTAGCATAGATGGGAAGGATGATTTTTGCCACAGTGGTCACGCGCACCTTGCCTTGGAGGATTATGTCTCGTCTTGGCTTTTTGTTTTGATGGGATCTTTAGCCTTGTTGCTGCTGACGTTTACTCTGAGCGTCTTGAATGATCTTCTTATTGATGTCCTCAAACTTATAAGCTCAGTTGACTGCCTCTTGGAAGGTAACAGGTAGAACTACACCAGTAGCATCTCTCTCAATTATAGGATTGAGTCCTTCTAGGAAATTGATGATTTTCTTATGCTCGGTGTTAACTAATTCTGGAGCATACCGGGACAGTCTCTCAAATTTGGTGACATATTTGAGGACTGTCACGTCCTCCTGTTTGAGCAATTGAAATTTTATGGCTTTTTGCCTCTTGATGTGAGAGGGCACATACTTCTCACTGAATTGTTCCTTGAAGGTAGTCCAGGCATTGTCATTTGCAATATTTTGATAGCCATCTTTCAGTGTCTTCCACCAAATGTCAGCCAATCCTATAAACATAAAGGCTGCCAAGTGAACCTGCTGTCTGCCCGTGCATCTGAAAATGTCGCGACCCCAGACCGGGTTCGGGGACCAAATCCGGGATCGGGACTAATTGTGATGTGAATACGATGTGATCATATGGAGTGATGACAATAATTAAAGGTACATTTATGATCCAGCGTACACGGTTTAACAAAAGAACACACACTACCCGTGCACGTGATTTCCCACAGGTGTCCGCGGTGAGGATATTCCAACACACATAGTCATATAGTATAATTGCGGAAGCGTGTAGTAAATAATGTGTGTATTTCATTTCCCAAAATATCAAGGCTGATTACTTTTGAATACGAGTATCAGAATGAGCAATGTCCTAAAGCATAACCCAAAAGTACATATTCAAGTTTAATCAGAAGATCAGTTAATTACAATTCCCAAAAATAGAGGCCAATAAAGGCCAATATAAACAAAACAATAACCACTAGAAAACTATCCGACAACCCCCAAAATGTTTCGTATCTCGGTAGCCCGATGTTTACATAACATCGTCGGCACGCCACTCAACTAGCGGTTGCGGTTCTCCGACCGCCTCCTCTGGCTCCTCCTTGGGATAACCGACAACGGGACTTGAGTACCAAAGCAAATGGTCAAACACGACGGTCTGGCAGGTAGATGAAAAGATATGAACATTTAATAATAAAGACCTTTACCTTGGAAAACATGTAAACCTGTTAAAACAATGACTTACAAAGGTAAATGAATCGTTTCATTGAAAACGCATATGCAGTAATAAAACATATAAGGTAACCAAGGAAATCGGGAAACAATCAAGATGGCATCCACAAGAAGCTATATCCTCTATCACCGAAGTGACGTGAGTATCGGGTGTTGACCTCAGTCACCGAAGTGAGGAGGTGCAACCAAGTTACATATATATATACAATAATACGGGACGGGACCGCAGTGGCAAACCGGGTATCGGGATCCAAGCTGCAGCTGGCGGGACGGGAAGGGATCTCCAAGTCGGTAGATCAGACCGACAAGGTTATCCAAGCTTAGTGGTGCCGACTCATAGGTCAAATCACATAAATCGAGACAGGTATAAAGCAAATCCAGTGCAAAGCTATAAACGGGCAAGACGGGGTGCTCAAGGCATAATCATCATTTCAGTATCGGGTCATGCGCATTGGGGTTAGCACAAGGCTACAAATACGGTTCCGTGCTTTCGGGTTGATAAATCGTAATTCGTAAATTCCGGAAATGAAAGAGTGAAATAAACTTTCGAAATATCGGGATGAGTATCAAGGTTCGAAGTTGATTCAAGTGCATAGGGATCCCGAATGTCTATTTAATAAAACTTGGTACTCCTTGGATTGAGGGCATTCCGGCTCCTTATACACTTGAAAGTCTCCAAAATTCCAATGAATGCTTGTGATAATGGTTTCGTTCTCTTCCGGGCTCCATACATCACCCCAAAGTTCTCTTAACACAACAAGGCTCCCAATGAACCTTCCACAATCCATGAAACTGTTTCACTATAGCTCCAAACACATCCCTTGTGCAACAGCAACCATCGCTCGAGCGGACATTACAGTTCGCTCGAGCGGATGAGCCTCTGGAATGGTTTCTGGGAGGGTTCGCTCGAGCGGATGTATGTTCGCTCGAGCCGACCTGCCCAGTTCAGGATGGCACGAGCGAACGATTTGTGCGCTCGACCCAACCACTCATTGGATGGCTGCTGGGAGAGTTCGCTCGAGCGGACACTGGGTTTGCACGAGCGAACAGCTCTCTGGAATGGCACGACCCCTTTCCTAAGCAGTCCGCTCGAGCGAAGTGTCAAGTTCGCTCGAGCGAACTGTCCAGAACTGAGTTCGGGACAGTTTTGCTCTTCCATTCTTCCCTTCTTACAAAAACCCATTTTGAGCCTCTTTTCCACAACATAATGGGAGGCCCTCAACTCCCTTCAATCACTACTCAACCATCATCCAATCTCTCCATTTTACATTCATACAATCACTAAGAGAAGAAAACATCCATTATCACAAAATTTCACTTAGGCATTGTACACAAGATGAACTCAAAACTACAATCCATGATTTAAAGACAATAGATGAAACCGAAAGCTAGAAATCATGTTTCAAGACCATAAAGAGGCTTACCAACCTCATTCGAAGCATTTAACATCATTGAATGCAATTAAAACAAAGCACTAATGAAGTAAGGATTCAAACACATTTGTCATAAAAATCATTGAAAGCTAAACTATCCATTCAATCCACTTGCCTCAAGGTTCTCTAAGCAAGGAATCAAGCTATTATTCTCTTCCTCCAAGCCAAGAATGCTATCTACACAAAACCCCCAAATCCAAACCCTAAAATGGGTCAAACCAAGAAACAAGAAGAGATGACTCTCAACAAAGAAGATAGAGCTCTCCTAAGATTAGAAGAACATTAATCTAAGAGAATAGGGAGGAAGCTTACTTGTAGGTTCTTCAAATGGATAAGGTGAGCTCAAAGAGGGTCTTGAGTGGAGTAGATCCTTCCACAAATGGTATCAATGTATAGCTCTAGTAATGAGGAAGAAGAAGGTGAAGTTCATTTCTTGATTGGAGCAAGGTGGGTGGTGTTTTGATGGTGGAGAGGCAAGAAGAAAGGAAGGGGAAAGAGACCCTAGACCCTTGTTGCTCTAGTACTGGAAAAAGAAATGGAAGAAGAGGGTTCTTCTTATATACAAGTGGGTGTGGGTTCCATCTCTAGGAAATCTTTGGAGGTTGAAAGCACTAATCTCGGGACCTCGGACGAAATCGACGAAGAAGAGAAAAGTGATCACCGAAATATCTAGTTTCCAAAAAGTATATGTTTCGCGGGTTTTGGGGATATCGACTTTTGGGTACAGATTTCATGTATAATGACTGTTTTGCCCTCAATGCAAGAAAATCGGGTTTTCGGGGTTCCGAACGAGTACGGGATCAACATGAAAGCTATAGGGATTAACAAGACGAGTAAAACGGAATATAAATGCAATTCACTGGAATACGAACAATCCCCCACACAATAGTAAAGCCATCCAAAAAGGGAACCCCCAAAGGGTCCCACCAACACAAAGCACTAAAACTCTCCCCAAAACCATAAAAGAGCTATTCTAGTCCAAGCTTAGTCAAAAATCACTAATCGAGCTTAGCACTAATACGCAACATAATTAGCACTAATCGAGGTCACTCGAGTCGGGGTCTTACAGAAAAGATCAAAGATATTCTCTATTTGAGATAGCCAATCATCCGCTGCCACAGGGTCTTCTTACCCTGTAAATTCTTTTGGGCCTCTCTTTCAAAACTTCTCAAATAACACGTTAGGGTCATGATCCCTATTCTGAATAACAATCTGAGGTCCCATATGTGGAGCCTATACCGGTTACAGTCTTCTTCCCAACATTTCTACCAATTGCCTCTGAACTTGTGTCAATTCTTCATCTTTCTTAGCCATCTGCTCTTGCAATATAGCGTGATTTTCATTTGCCCTTTGTTGTTGTTTTACCATTATTTGCATAATCTGTTGAAGCTGATTATCCCCTAATGGGTTGGCACTACCATTGTTACTGCCAGAGGGAATAGCATTGGTATTGCCTCCACATGGAAGCATAGTGCTGCAAAACCACTTGTTAGTATAATAAAATAAATTAAGGAAAGCGCACCCACAATCACAATCGATACTAACTAACGAAAGTTCTAACGAATCCTCGTCACGTCCCTACATTTCTAGTTTCTTTTAATTGCCTGAGATTGAGCCAACCGAGGCACTAATCCGGAGTCGCGGCGAGGCGGGCCGACAAATTTGGCCCGCGCGGCTTGTTGCTTTCCCATAGGTTTCCGTGGTGAGGATTCAAACACTATCCATCACAATCCGACAATCAAATTCACAATGACATATATGCGCGGAAACATGTAGCAAACACATAATTAAAATCGAACGTAAATAAATACATTCAAGCCTTGCATCGTTGGGTTGCCACTCTCGAGCAACCGGCGACTCAACCGCCTCCTCCTCATGTTCTGCCTCAAAGGCAGCGGAGTCGACATCTGCTACCGAACAAATGAGTATCAAACACGACAATTTGACAGGTAAATGAAGCAGATAATAGAATAACAAGTGTTTGCAAAACATTATAAATTCATAATAGTACATTTGAAAGTCTAAGTATAATTAATGATGAAATAAGGAAAACAAATACCGAATTCAATAATGGACAATGGGAATCTTTTAAAAGATTAATACAACTCGAATAAAACAATAGCAACCCACATTGAGCTATATTCTCCTATTACCGAAGTAACAAGAGCAATCAATAACCATAGTCATATAAAATGGCCGGAACAAACAGATGATACAATAATAGCCAAATATAGATGGGATAACAATCAGAGTCCCCCGCGGAATGGATAGCAATCAATCAAAGTGTCCAAGCTGCAGTTGGCGAAATAATTTAGGATCCCAAGCTAGGTGATCAGCCAATTAGGCGACCCAAGATTAGTGATGCCGACCAAAATTTGAATAAATCAAATCATCGAAGTACATTCCAAATTGATAAAAGGACTACTCCGAAACAAGGTACAAACGAACAAATATGGAGCGAATCAAACGAATAGCCTTACCAATATTTTTCAAACGTGGTGAACCACTGAAAGCTATTTCAAATCAATTTATAAGAAAGACGTATAAATCTACTAACTTGGAATAAGGTAATGTGTAGTGGTTGATTGGCTTAACTAGGGTCGTCTCATTATACACCTAGCTCCTCAATGTCGGTCTGTGAACGAAGGATTTGGTGCCTCTGAAGATCTCCGACATTTAAGAACATAAAGTGCATATCGAGGCTAGTAGAAATTCCCCGGTAATTCAATTATCAAACATTCCCCGTTCTTCCCCTTGTTTTCCATCATATCAAGTGTTTTGCATTCCACATTTCCCTCCCTAGCATCCGGGGTCTACACATCTAAACAAGGCAAACAATGTGCAAGAAACAACTTTGGGGAAAAGCCCAGGTTCGCTCGAGCAAGGGAACCTCCGCTCGAACGGAGCCTCCCAGACACTTGCTCGCTCAAACAGGCCAAAGCTCACTCAAGCAGGCAGAGCTTCTACGTGCTTTGCGCCAAATAGAGCCTGGTTCGTTTTTCCTGTAGAAAATTCTGCTTCTGTTTACAAACAATCCCTCCTGTCTCCTTCATTCCCATCCAGTTTCCTTCCTACACCATTCAAAACTTCGCTAAGCATCATACAACCTCCATTCAACCACAATCATCACAAATTATTCCAATCAATATCCAAATTTTGAAAAACACACATGATCATAGAAATATAAAGTTCTGAGGTGCATTTCCAATAACTTAAGATAGCCATATGACAAGGGAAAATCCATGTGGCTGTAAAGAAAACCATTTACATAAAACATACTCAGAAACCATGTAATTTTCCCTTCTTTGAAAACAAATATCTATGTACACATCAGCATTTCAATTCAAAGTTTTGAGACAAAATAAACATTCAGATTGGATGCATTCATTATCATAATATTCACTTGCCTCAAATCCAAAAGGGTCCTAAATCACTCCAAGAACTCCTCTATCACAACAAGCCTCCAATCTATACAAAAACCCCCAAGCAAACATCTCAAAAACCCAACCTTTTGAAAGACAAAAAGGGCTTCTCCATTGAAGACCTGGCATGCATGATAAAGAGGTTCTAAAGAGTCAAACAAAACCAAGGTTGCAAGAGGGAAGCCATTGCTTACCTTTCGAAGTTCCAAACAAGAAGAGAAGCTTGAAGAAGAAGGTAGTTCCAGCTGGAATTCTTCAAAAATGGTGTCCTTGGAAAGTCCAGAGATTGAGGAAGAAGATAGTGGAATTAGAATTCCAATTAGCACCAAGAAAGAGGGACATGCAAAGAGGGAAAATGGCTGGGAAGAGAGAATGAGAGCTTTTCACAAGTTCTGAACTGAAACAAGGAAATGGGAAGGAGAAGACAGACGTGGGTTTTTTAGTTGTTTCAAATGAGTTGTGGGCCCCACTGCCCCAAAGGTTCAAATGGCTGAAATCATCATTTGTGGGTCCCGGATGAGATAGACGAAAACAGAAAATCGATCGTAGAAATATCTAGTTTTCAAAAAGTATATTTTCCTCATGATTTGCAAATATAAAAAATCATGCACAGATTTGGTGTGAAAAGTCGGTTTTTCCCTTTTTCTTAAAAAACGGAATTCCTGAGGCTCGAACACATACGGAACAAACAGAAAAGTCGTAGAGTCAAATACAACAAATCAAAACAAGTCAAATCTGAATTTTTCGAAATAAAGAATAAATTTCCCAAACAAGCGTCACACGGTCACCCCGGGCTGTGTCAGACCAAGCTCGGCGGCTCTTAAAATTCTCCAAAGCTGTTCAAAACTTTAATCTAGCTAAAACCCAAGCTAATCGTCCTCTAATCCCACTTAGAGACTAATAATAGGCTAAAAGAACATTAATCATACTAAACTTGGGTTGAGGTCTGACAGGTCCCAACCCGTTAGCTAAGTTACCAAAAAGAAAAATCAATTCTAACCATTTGGAAGGGAGAACTCTAAGTGAATGGTCCATCCTCAATAGTAACATTTGGACTTTATTTTTATTTATTTATCATTATCTTTATTCAACTTTGTTATCACAAATCTCACACTTTTTTGCCTTGAATTTAGTTAGGTGTGAAAGATATCCTAAACACCAAAGTAGGATGTGAGTGGACTTGCATATAATTCCTATGGATCGAGAGGTCTCATCATAGATTGGCTAATTTATCATATGGTATGATCTGATGATTGGAACCGTTTCATTGTAGGGCCCAATATTTAATAATTTAAGAGCTCTTTACAGAAAGGCCCCTATTTTTTCACAAAGCCTAAAAAAAGACCCTACATTTTCACAAAACCTCAAAAAAGCCCCTCTACTTTATGTGTTTACTAAAAGATCCCTTGATTGATGTTGGGGTTAAGAAAAGGCGACTTTCTGTTGTCACTCTCCACTTTGTTTTCTATTTTACTATTTTGCCCTTTACATTTACATAAAAAAAATTTTGGTATAAACATTTACATAAAAGTTAAGATTGCACATTTGCCCTAACTTCTTTCTCCCATCTGAAAAGCGAAATCTACTTAAAAGACCTATCTTTTCTTGTATATACTTACCATTACGGAGTGACGGACCCGATATTTTCCTCTGAGGGTTGCGGTAGTTTGGTTTTGGGGCAAATTGAGGGTTTTCATATGAGTTTTGAAAGTGGGCCCATAATTTTTATTGCATTTTTGGAAGTAGGCCCAGAATTCTCATATGGGTTTTGGATGTGCACCACTGTTTGATGGGTGCGACCGCACCCATGTGCCTCTACTTGAGTTTGCCCATGCCCTCACGAATACTAAATAGAACTCATAAATAGTTTATAACTCACCCACTTACCTTAAATAATAAAAATAAAAAATCAGCCACTTCCTGCTACCAATAACTACCATACAGCAAAATAACTCCTTTGACTAAATGGCCTCTGCATCTCTCTCTAAAGAAACCATTTAGATCTCCCTTAACTGATCTCAAATTATTCCCTCTTCCCAATATTTCTCTATCTATGTGAATAATTTTTCTTTAATAACCAAACAAAACCAATCAAGTCCTACCTCACTCAATCCATCTGCACTTATCTCTTTCTTTTTTCATTTTTGTCTCCATTCAAATTTCTTCATTGATGCCATGAGAAACCATTCTCCAATTATAGGACCTCTTCCATGATATCATCAAAACACTTGAATTTGATCAAACCAGACCCATCGCCATTTCTCTACTCTTCTGTTACATAACCCAAATATCCATTACATAATGGGTCTCCCTCTCTAACAACCTTCACGAAAACTAGCAAAACATGCTAATTTACAATATTAAAAAGAATATATTTTTTAAATAATATTTAGTGCTCTAAGTTATATTGAGATGGTAAAAATTACAATCAAGACTAAAACTTATAATAATAATAATAATAATAATAAAGTATAGTTGGTAAATTTCAAAATGAAAGCACTTTAATTTGTTTGAGATTAGTTGAGTATTTTATTTCAAACAATCTTTCGAAATTAGAAGAATAAACTCATAATAAAAAAATGAAATTGATAAAAACACCTTAAAAAAAAAACATGAAAATGAAAGTCCATAGATAATCTAATAACAAGAACAACTTAGAAGAAATAAATAAACCCATGGAAACCCAATGCCTAAAAACCAAAAATTGAAACAAAAGAATAAAAGAAAAGCCATAAATCCATAAAAACCTATCACCACGAAAACTAAAAAAGAACCCATCAAAATTGAAAAAAAAAAAAAAAACATAAAACAGGGCTAGATAAAAGGAAAAAAAAATCATTAAACACCAGAAAATACTTAAAAAAGAAAATGTATAGAAATAAGATGTGTGATTTAGAAGAAATCGAAAAAAAACCATGAGAAACCAATAAAAAAGGAAAAATAAAACTAAAAAAGAAAAGATAAAGAACCATCAAAATTGATAATGACAACGACAATGTGCAATCCATTTGGTTGGCAGCCTTAGATGTCATTTAGCTACATATAGACAAATAAGATTTACCTATGACATTAGATAAGAAAATCTAAATATGCATTGATTGATTAGAGGCTGTAGAAGATTGGACTCTTTAAAAGGAAACTCATTTTAGATAAGACACTTTATTTAGATGGCTAAAATCGAAAATTTCTCTCGAATTCCTAAAATCTCACCTTCAAGTTAAAATTTAAATTAAAATTGAGCTTCAATTTCTCAATTAATTGTGAAATTATAGCTCAAGTGTGAAATTGAATCATATCTCTTTCATATATAATAACTAGCAAAAGGTGCCCGTGTTAAGCACATGCAATGCAATAAAGTATCGTCCTTTTCAAATGAAAAATTGAGACAAAAGATAATTGAATAAATCATGAGTGATGTCCACGAAAAAAGTCATTATTTACAGGATCACATGTATTAGAATAAAATAAAAAAAAACATCCATTATTCTATCAGGGATAATGGCTATGCCTATAATTAATAATATAAATCATTCACAAGCAAAAATAGCAAATAGAAACATTTGTAGTAAGGAGTAACCTATTCACACAGCTCAGGTCAATTCAAGTCCACTTCATTATAACTTGACCCTAAAACCAAGACGTGCAAGAAATAGTAGCATTTCGCCATTGTCCAATTAGTGGCACAAATAGAAAGGAGAATGAGATATAAAATAAACACTTAAGACCATCTTCTTATTCCTCTATAGCTTTCACTGCATTCTTCAATCTCAACAAAAAGCCTATTTTTCTGAGCATGCTAGTCACAAATAATAACCACATGAAGCAACTTACAAAAAAAAAAAAAAAATTTGTTCATAACAATTAGTATGCATCTAACATTGTGAACATAACTGTAGAACTTTCAAGTAATGATCATCTAAATCCAATTTTTTCAACAACTTTGATAAACAAGCCACATGATTGGAACCAATTTTATAGATCTAAAAACATTGGATCAAAATCTCATTTAAGAATAACCAAACTCAACTCTCTTTATGGTTGGATTTAGAAATTGACAAACAGAGTGTTATACACAAATAGAAAATAATAGTTAAAGAAATAAGTAATATTCATAACTATCACATGGGAGCCAAGAAATGGTTTGTTTTAATGATAGGCATTCAACTAATGATCATTTTAACATCCATGTTTATCAGTAACCTAACAGATCATCCTATAATTTTACTCCATTTTCTGAATATTCTTCTTCTCCATTTTTATTCAAAGGCAAAAAGGAAGAAGATAAGATTTAAAAGTAAGAGAAAGTAAAATATATATGATATAGATCAATGATATTCAATCATGGAAGCGAACTTAATCGATTTCATAGTAGAAATCTCCATTCAATCTGAAAATATATATATATATAATTCTAGGTAAAACTAACCACCATCAATATGTCTCATTTTTTAAAGAATAAAAAACAAGTCATAACTTGAAATTAAAAGAAATGCATATATTTTAGAGGATTTTTTTATTATGAAACCCAAATCTAAAAGATGGACAACATGTAGGTGCTTAATTAATTTAACAATGGAAGTCTCCCTCTTAATACAAAAAATAAATAAATAAAACCAAATTGACATTCAATTTATAAAAAAAAAGATTGTTTGTCATCAAAGTCTCTATTTTTATCTTGATTAGAAATTCGTTAATATTTTCAAAAAAGTGTCATATATCTTATCTTTTGTTGAGCTTTATCCTTATTATAAAGTTAGCTTCCTTCTCCTAGTAGAGGAAGACCATATAATTGGAGTGTTTTACACGTAAAGTGATAGTCCGATTGTTTAGACTTCACTATATGGTGGATTGTGGAGAAACTGCATTGCAGAAACTTAAGTGTACTTTATTGTGGTCTGTCGCGACCCCGGACCGGGTTTACAGCCTAATCCGGGATCGGGACCCATAAATGATGAAAAGATAAGGGTAATGATATGTTTAGTACCAATGCGTACATGGGTAAATAAAGAACGCATATTACCTATGCACGTGATTTCCCACAGGTGTCCGAGGTGAGGATATCACAACAACATGAATATTTCGTATAATTGCGGAAGCGTGTAGTAAATCAACATGTAGTTCACGAATTTCATTCCCATCGAGAAGACTGATAACACATTTATAGATATAAGGAATCAGAATAATCAATGATCATTAGCATTTCCCCAAAAGTAATGTTAGGGTTTAAACAAAAGATCATTTAATTACATTCCCCAAAAATAGAGGCCAACATGGCCAATATGAACAAAAATATAAACCCAAAAGAATGGTTAATAACAACCCTCAAAATGTTACGCATCTTGGGCAACCGTATGTTTAGACAACATCATCGGCATGCCACTCAACTAGGCGCTGCGGTTCACCAACCGCCTCCTCGAGCTCCTCCTCGGGATAACCAATGACGGGACCTGGGTACCAAAAAGTGGGTCAAACATGACGGTTTGGCAGGTAGGTGAAGAGATATGACAATATAACAATAAATGAATTTACTCGAAAGCATTTAAATCTATTCAAACAATAATCTTCATGAAAGGATAAATCATTTATTCAAAACATATATGCAATGTAAAACGAATAAAGGTACCAAGGAAACGGGAAACAAACAAGATGGCATCCACACGAAGCTAAATCCCCTATTACCGAAGTGACAAGAGTATATCGGGGCGTTGACCTCAGTCACCAAAGTGAGGAAGTGCAACAAAATTTACATATACATATATAATAATACGGGACGAGACCACGGTAGCAAACCGGGTATTGGGGATCACGGTAGCAAACCGGATATCGGGAACCACGGGACTAAACCGGGTATAGGGACGGGACCACGGTTAATAAACCAGGTATCAGGATCCAAACTACAGCTGGCGGGACAGGATGGAGATCTCAAAGTAGATAGATCAGACCGACAAGGTCATCCAAGCTTAGTGGTGCCGACTCATAGGTCAAATCACATAAATTGGGACATGTATATGAAATACACATGATGCAATAACACAAAAGGGCGGGACGAGGCGCTTGAAGGCACAATATCATTTTATATCGGGCAAAGTATAGCCAGGCTAGCAAAAAGCTAAATACAGTTTCAATACTTTCGGGAATGCTAAATCATAATTCATGAGTTTCGGGAATGTATATAAAAATTCGGGAACAATGCAATATATTTGAACTTTCGAAATTTCGAAACAATTATCGGGATTTAAACTAGTTCAAGGTGAATAGGGGTCCCGTATGTCGATCTCAATATAAACTTGGCACTCCTTGAATTTGGAGACACCTCAGGCTCCTTATGCACCTTAGGAATTACAAAACTTTCGATGAATCTTTGTAACGTGGTTTCCTTTTCAAACGGGCTTCCTACACTGTCTTATAAATCTTCCTGACACTAGGAATTCCAAAAGAAAACCTTTCCCGAGCTCCAAAACTGGTCCAGACCCAAGAGGGGGTGTCGCGACCCCGGACCGGGTTCGGGGAACCAAATCCGGGATCGGGACTTTGTGATGAAGCCGATGATATAATCATATGGAGTAATGACAATAATTTAAGGTATGTTTATAATCAAGCGTACATGGTTTAACAAAAGAACACTCCTTACCCGTGCACGTGATTTCCCACAGGTGTCCGCGGTGAGGATATTCCAACACACATAGTCATATATTAATAATTGCGGAAGCGTATGGTAAATCATACATGTATTTCATTTCACAAAATATCAAGGCTGATTACATTTGAATATGAGTATCAGAATGAGCAATGTCCTAAAGCATAACCCAAAAGTACATATTCTAGTTTAATCAGAAGATCGGTTAATTACAGTTCCCAAAAATAGAGGCCAACAAAGGCCAATATACAAAACAATAACCACCAGAAATCTATCCAACCACCCCCAAAATATTTCGCAACTCGGTAGCCCGATGTTTACATAACATCGTCAGCATGCCACTCTACTAACGGCTGCGGTTCTCCGACCGCCTCCTCTGGCTCCTCCTCGGGGAAACCAACAACGGGACCTGAGTACCAAAGCAAGGGGTCAGACACGACGGTCTGGCAGGCAGATGAAAAGATAAGTACATTTAATAATAAAGACCTTTACCTTTGAAAACATGTAAACCTGTTTAACAATGGCTTTCAAAGTAAATGAATCGTTTCATTTAAAACACACATGCAGTAATAAAATATGCAAGGTAACCAAGGAAGTCGGGAAACAATCAAGATGGCATCCACAAGAAGCTAAATCCTCTATCACCGAAGTGACGTGAGTATCGGGTGTTGACCTCGGTCACCGAAGTGAGGAGGTGCAACCAAGTTACATACAGATATACAATAATACGGGACGGTACCGCGGTAGCAAACCGGATATCGGGAATCACGGTAGCGAACCGGATATCGGGAACCACAGGAGCGAGCCGGGTATCGGGACGGGACCACGGTTAATAGACCGGGTATCGGGATCCAAGCTGCAGCTGGCGGGACGGGAAGGGATCTCCAAGTCGGTAGATCAGACCGACAAGGTCATCCAAGCTTAGTGGTGCCGACTCATAGGTCAAATCACATAAATCGAGACATGTATAAAACAAATCCAGTGCATAGCTATAAACGGGCAAGACGGGGTGCTCAAGGCACAGCTATCACATCAAGTCTGTCATGTATATCAAAGCTAGCAAAACGGTACGAGTATACTTTGAAAAGCCAAGACAATGTCAGGTTAAAACTAATTCAAGTGAATAGGGATCCCGTATGTCCGTATAATAAAGGAAACTTGGTACTCTTTGAATTTGGGAGACATTCCGGGTTCCTTATACACTACAGTAGCCTCAATGCTTAAATGAATCTCGATGATGTAGTTTCTCTCTCTAACGTACTACCAACGAACACTTCACTTGGGCTTCGAGCACGATCCCAGGTGAGCGGTGCCCATTGCTCTCAGAAAGGTTCACAAGCAATGGGGGGGGAGGCTCCCTTCAACCCTCTTTTATTCATAGAATTCAGGGAATTTCGGTTACCTTGCGGTCAGAAGGCGGTTAGTCGCCAGTGGGTCCGGCGGTTAACCGCTGGCTGACCGTGAGGCTGACCGTGGAATTGCAGCTCTCTGGAATTGTAACCGCTACATTTCGGTTGGTTGGCGGTTAGCCGTCGATGAATTAGGCGGCTAGCCGCTAGCTGACCGCGGAGCTGACCGCGAGATTTCAGCTCTCGGGAAAAGTGACCGTAACTAGGCGGTTGGATGGCGGTTAGCCGTCGATGGACACGGCGGTTAGCCGCTAGCTGACTGCGGAGCTGACCGTGAGGTTTCAGCTCTCTGGAAAAGTGACCGTAACTAACTTCGGTTAGCCGCTAGTCGCCAGGCGGCTAGCCGCTGGGCGACCGCCAGCTGACCGCCAGTCACGGGAACTTCTTCTCTGGTTCAGGTTCAGGTCTCCCTTTCCCCCAAACTAATTCCTTTCATTCCCCATTTGACACTCATACAATTACCAAGAGAAGAAGACAAACAACATCACAAGGATTCACTTAGGCATTGTGCAAAAGATGAACCAAAACTACAATTCAAGATTTAGGGACAATAGATGAAACCAAAAGCTAGAAGTCATGTTTCAAGACAATGAATGGATTCAACAACCTCTTTTTAAAACATTAAAGCCACATTGAATGCAAGTAAAAGCTCATCATAAATGGTACAATAAATACAAACATTTGATCATGGAAATCACTTTTAAAATTAAACATCCACTTGCCTCAAGGTCTCTAAACAAGAAATCCAAGCTCTAATCCACACTTCCAAGCCAAGTACCAAGCTACACCAAAAACCCCCAAAAACAAACCCTAAAATGGGTCAAACCAAGGAACAAGAAGAAGAACTCACAATAATAGGAATAGAGCTCCTCTATGGCTAAGAGATTATAAATCTAAAAGAATAGGAAGGGAAAACTCACTTGGAAGCTCTTCAAATGGTCAAAGTGAGCTCAATGAGGGTCTTGAGTTGAGTAGATCCTTCCACAAATGGTATCAATGAATAGCTCTAGTAATGGGGAAGAAGAGGGTGAAGTTCATCTCTTGATTGGTGTGAGATTTGGTAGGGTTTTGGTGGTGAGGAAGCAAAGAAGAAGAAAAGAAGAGAGAAAGAAAACCCTAGGCTGTTCTCATATGCTTGTGCTGGAAAGGGGAAATGGAAGAAGAGTGTTCTCTTTATAAAGCAATGGGTGTGGGCTCCACCACTAGGAAAGTTCTTTGGGCTGAAATCGTTAATTTCGGGATCTCGAATGAAATCGACGAAGAAGAGAAAAGTGATCACCGAAATATCTAGTTTCAGAAAAGTACATGTTTCGCGGGTTTCGAGGATATCGAGTGTTGGGCACAGATTTCATGTAAAAAGACTGTTTTGCCCTCAAAGCAAGAAGATCGGGTTTCGGGGTTCCGGACGAGTTCGGAATCAACGTGAAAGTTGTAGGGATTAACAAGACGAGTAAAACGGGATAAAAATGCAAATTACCGGAATACGAATAATCCCCCAGCACTAGTAAAACTAATCAAAAAGGGAACCCCCAAAGGGTCCCACCAACACGAAGCACTAAAATAATTTCCCAAAGCTATCAAGAACTATACTAATCCAAGCTTAGTCAAAAATCACTAATCGAGCTTAGCACTAACACGCAACATAATTAGTACTAATCGAGTCACTCGGGTCGGGGTCTTACAGGGGGTGCGCTCGAACGGACCTGGGCTGCGCAGGAAAATGGCCCGCTGTCTGCCCGCTCGAGCGGACAGCCTGCGCACTCGAGCGGGCAGTCATGCTGCCACCCGAAATGCAGTCAAATTGACTGCTCGCTCGAGCGGCCTAGTACGCGCTCGAGCGGGTAGTCAATCCTGCTGCCCGGGAATGACCTCCGTGGCCTTCTTTTCCCTTTTCTCCTACACATTTCACCTGCCATAAAAGGGCCTCCTTGCCTCCAATAATCACCCATCAAACCTCTTCAAACACTACTTAAAACTCCCATCAAAACTTCCATGAGCATTCAACCCAAATCTCCTTTTTCACATTCAGTCACCCAAAGAAAAGGAGGATAACCACAACTACAAGGGTTTATTTAAGTCATGAACAAGAGATAAAACAAAAGGGCTATAAACCCCATTTCCAAGACAATAAATAAGCTAACAAAAACCCCTTTTTTATGAGCATTTATTTCACAATGAACGCAAGTTAGATAAACATTAATGGGGATGACAAGATCAAACACATTTGTCATGAAAACTATTCAAAATCCAAATATCTATTTGTTCCACTTGCCTTAGGTCTAAGCTAAGCCAAAACAAGCTCTAAACACTTCTCCAAGCCAAGATCATAAGCTACACACAAAAACCCCCAAATAAAACCCTAAAATGGTCACAACAAGGTACAAGAAGAGGCAACTCATAAAAATGAAAATGAAGGCTCCTAATAGGCTATGAAAACACAATATCAAAAGATTGGAAGAATTACTTACAAGATGGTTCTTCAAAAGCACCAAGCTAGTCCAAAGAGGGTCTTGAGGTGGGAGATTTCCTCCAAGAATAGTATCAATGGAGAGCTCTAGTGGTGAGAAAGAAGATGATGGCTCCTATTTTTCAACTTGTATAAGGTCTGGTGGAGATTTGGTGATGGAGAAGCAAGAAGAAGAGAGGAAAAAGGAAAACCCTAGCTTAGATAGTCTCTTTGTGCTGGAAAAAGGATAATGGAGAAGAATGGTTCTCTATTTAAAACAATTGGAAGTGGGCTCCACTACTAGAAAACTTGGGAGGCTGAAATCACGACTTTCAGTGCTTCAAACGAATTCGACGAAAAAGGGAAAAACGATCATCGAAATATCTAGTTTCCAAAAAGTATATTTTTCGCGGGTTTTGGAGATGTCAAATTTGGGCACAGATTTAGTGTAAAATGACTGTTTTGCCCTCAATGCTAGGAAAATCGGGTTTCAGGGTTCCGAGCGAGAACGGGATCAACATGAAAGTTGTAGGGGTTAACGAGACAAGTAAAACGGGATACGAATATAAATTATAAGAATCTCAAATAATCCCCCGAGTACACGTTAAGCCACTAAAAGAACCTCCAAAGGGTCCTACAAATCATCAAGACACTAAAAAATCCCTAAAGCTATAGCAAAAGCTATTCTAATCCTAACTTAGTCAAATTCCACTAATCACGCTTAGAACTAACACACGACTTAATTAGTACTAATCGATGTCACTCGGGTCGGGGTCTTACATGGTCCAAACTAAGAATATGCATCAATACTACCTTTGGAAATAGTTATTAAAAAAGATAGAAACTAACATGATGGTCAAGCATTTGTTAAAAAATACTAATTTGCTATGACTAAAAGGTCACAAACCTACAAAATGAAACATTCTCTTTGTTTTGATGGTTGTAAGTTGTAACAGCAGCATTGACAACCTTTTGCAAAAAATCTCCAAGGTACATCATTCATTAGGGTACCAACAACTCTCCACAGTACATCATTCATCAGAAGAGGCAAAATGGTAAAATAGAAGAAGTTGGAGACCTGAAATGACAAGTTAAGTTTTCCTGTCCTTGATCGCCAGTCAAGGGGATTCTTAATATAAACAAAAGTTGTTGGGTTCTTTTTGAGGTTTCATGAAAGTATAGGGGCCTTTTTGTGAAAAAAAATCTAGTTTAAAAAAGTGCATATATAACTATAGAATTTCGAGGCCCTTGATGAGATGGTTTAGATCTCCAATCATGGTCTCAAGTAGGACCCTTCCAATCAACCTTACCCTGGTCATTTACTTGCATCTAACTGGGTCAACGTCCAAGGTTAGCCAATAGGAGTTGTCACCATGGTTTAAAAATCGCAATATTGGTCGTGATATAAACCAACCCCAAAAATGGACCAAAAACCGATACCAACGCAATATCGGTCGCAATCGTCGCAGCGTGATATTTTTTTACCCAAAATTCTTTTTTAAAAAAACACCCAAAAAGTTTAGAATATTGTAAAATGCTTGAAAAGAATTTTTTTTCCACTAGTACCAATTATAAATATAAATATTGGTCCCCTCTAGGTCAAAAGATCTTGTATTGCTATCTGATCATTAATGATGAAATAAAAATATATGAAGTTTTAATGTTCTTATAATTTATAAATCCATTAAATGTAGCCATATCTAAAATCCCAACCATTAAAAATAACTATCACCTCTTGTAATAGATTTGTAAGCTTTTTTCTCAAATCATAGTTGGGCCACAATGAATTGATCATGCTACATGATTAGGATCATTACTCTACGTGTTTTATAAGTGATTAATTTACCAGGCCCAACTCATGTTTTAGTAAAATTTGTTAAGGGCCCACACAAAAAAGGAGCATTTGTTTTATAATGGTTTAGGTATGCCCTTTTAGTAAGATGCAATTTGGAAGAAAAAAAAAGAGTGAAGATAGTTGGTAAGTCTTTCATGCATCATAGTGGGCCCACCTACAAGAATCTAAACTGCTTAAAATAGTTGCCCTCATCTTGTTTTTGCCTATTTCTGCAAGTATATGATTGTCTCATGTAATATAGACTATGGAAGTCCGAATATTGTTCCCACGATGATCGTTATAAGGAAAATAATAATGATCAATGAAAAAGAGTATCAACTCAAATATAGCTAACAAATGCAAATGAACATAACAAAAACAATGAAAACAAGAAACAAGATAATAACAAGGGAAATAAAAAATTGCAAACTAAAAGAAAACAAGAAACTAGATAACAAAGAGATGTAAGTAGAAATAGAAGAACTTAAGTGAGAACAAGGTTTGTAACAAGTTAGTAATAAAGTTAATGACAAAAGAAAACTAACAAGGTTAATAACAAGAACAAATGAATAATGTTAGATATATCAAATGAGTGTGAGAAAACAACAAGTGAAAGATTAAGATAAAAAGAAAATAGAAACATTCATGGAAATGAGCTAATAACTAGTGAGTAAGATAAGGAATGAATGGATGGAGATGAAAATAAATGTGCTAAAATAGTGTAAAATCAAAGGGGGAATAAAAACAACACATAGAAGGTAAGAACAAATAAGCTAATGGATATGATGGTGTGGATAGAGATATGGAGTGTGAGAATTAAAAAAAGTGAATAAGTATGTGGGAATGTGAATACAATCAAGATAAAGTAAGTAAAATAAGCAACAAGCAATACTAATGGATAGATTGAATCATATAGAATCCATTAAGTGACACTAATCCAACACTAATGCTCTTCTATTTTCCCAAACAAATACTCAAATTTAGTGACAAATCAATGCTTAGATTTGGAAAATATAACTTTAAAGCTCTAAGATAGAAATTAACAATCTAATAGGTAAGACTTTCTTCCCTTCATAAAAGAAAAAACTCCTAATGACTATCTATTAAAAGTAAACATAAACCATCAAAGGCTATTAACTCCTAAACATGATTTATCAAACCTAAGCATAAATAGCAAAAAGAATGCTAAGATAGAAAATAAGCATGGAATGTAGCACATTACAATGAAGAAAAATCTATTATAGCATATTAAGCACATAAACAAAAGGAATTAAAAGAATAAGCAAAAGAAATAGTATTAACTAAACTTCATCTAGAAGATCCAATCAAGGGATTAACAATCCATTGGAGAAGACAAAGCTTTCATTACAAATCTTCAAATTTTACAAAGCTTTCTTCACTTTCTCTCTACAATTGCTCTCAATTACATAAATAGCTTAAGTAAAGAGGAGGGGGCTCTCCTTGCTTGTGTGTCTAATGCCTAGAGCTCTTTTCGTTATATAAAAACATTTGCCTTGCTCTATTTTGGTTTCTTTCCAATGTGGGATTTCACAAGAATGGAAATATGAACATATGAATGTGATTCCTATGTTGGAAAACAGGTCCCAGATTGATGTGAGATTTTGACCCCCAAAATGTCCGAATTGGGAAAAATGTTGTAAAATATGATTTGTGGATCTTATAACAAACTTTCCAATGCTTCTGAGATCACTTCAATTGGACACACAAGTAAAAAGATATGGTCAAAATACCAACCCAGGTCTTTCATTTTTCTTCTTATTATTGGCATAACTTTTTCATTTCTTCATCCAATTGTCTTCCAAACTTATCCTTACTCTCTTTAACTCTTGAATCTCAACTTTAATCTTCAAATTGATCTTCAATTAACACCTACAAAGAGAAATTAACATAATTGGGAGTATTTTTGAACATATTTTGTATGGAGGCCATTAGAACTCATATAAATGCATACAAATGACCATCTATAACGGAAAGATATGAGCAAAGCATGATGGGGAAGAAATTTATTATTTTTCTGCTAAAAATAGTGTTTTGAGTTCTTTTATCTTTGAAAACTCATAAAATAATGTTATGAAAGTATATATCTTTTGTGAACTCATCACATCTTATATAGGCCTCCCATCCAAATTTCATTCTAGTAAAAGATGCGATGCCATAAGAGTTGTTATATTAAATTACATATATATTTTTGAATTATTCAATTGATTAATTTGATGGTAGAGCAATCTCCATTTACTATGAGACTTTCTTAGGGAACAAATAAGAGAGTGGGGATTATTTTGGGTAGTTTGGATTTTATGCAGGTGGACCCCATTGGGAGGCCCACAAAGTGACAAGTTTTTAATATGTAACTCAAGTTACTCAACTAAGCAAAAAAAAAAAGCAACGAAACCCTAAAAGGGCATTTGATTTGCCCCTTTAGGCTGTCATCTTGTTTGTGCCTGAAACGGGAATATATAGGGAGGGAAAGGGGAAAAAAAAGAGGAAAATGGAGAAGAAAAGAGGAGGAGGAAAAGGAAAAGAAAGAGGAGGGGGAGAATATGAATTTGGTGGCGGGTGGCGGCAAGTGCATCAGCGGATGTGAGGCAAGACGATGACTGTAGAAGAATCCATATACGTCTTGTTGATCTAACCTAACTAAAAATATAAAATTAACCTAAACAAAAGCTATACAATCAGGCAAGAATAATCAGAAAATTAATTACAGTCTTTACAACTAATTAAAAATTCCTAATATAAAAAGATCCTATGCTAAAAACCCTATTCTAAAACTATGATGATGCAACCACCATACAAAACTTAAAAAACCAATTGAAGGAAAAATAAAAATGAAAGTATGAAATTTGCAATCTAGGGAAATTAGATCTGTTGCCTCTAAGGACTAGAAATACATATGGCTTAGATTTGTTCTCCCATAAGGATGGGTCAAGATGCAACTTCAAAATTGTTTTTAATGAGAGATGTCATTCTCTTCTAGGCTCCAATAATTGTATTTTTATCCTTAGAGGTTCCTAAGGATTCTAAATATCTATGGAAAATACTATCTTGGGAAAATAAAAAATCAAAGAAACATAATGGATGAAAGTAACTAAACAATTAAAAAGACAACACCTTGATAATCATGTCCATCCATAGAAGTAGTAAAAGAGTACAACTTTACCTTCTTCCTTAGATTAGACAAAAGTTCACCCCTCCATCATCTTATTCTTCTTCTTCAAAAAAAAAAAAATACCTTTTAAGCCTCTTGGGGGGTGGGGGGCAGGGAGGGATTGCAACCATGGGGACATCCCACCCCACTTGGCTTCCTTTTATAATTTAATTTTCAAACTTGCTTTTCGAGTTTGAGAGAAATTAGGGCCCCGTTTGGCGTCGTTTCTATTTGTTCTTGAATTTGTGCCGAGACCGGGTTGTGTTGAGGTTGGTTTGTGCCGAGACCAATTTGTGCAAAACTTGCTTGGAAATATTATATTAATTTATTCCATTAAGAATATGCTGTCGGAAACTTGGTTGGTAACAATATAACAATTTTATTCTAAGAAATAAAATAAAAAAATCATATTTCTCAACAATATTGAATTTTGATTTAATATGTATATTAGTAAATTCACTAAGGAGCTAAAAGAACATGGACATGACACACCCAAAGAACCAACAATACAAACACTTATATCAAAGCCCCTTCACTGTTATACTTAAAACTTAATAAGAACAATGATCACCTCTTCATAAATCTACTAAAGGCCCCATTATCCTTAAGATTCAAAGGTCAATAATAATTTAATTTTTTCAAATTGCTTGATTCCAAATGTATTTAAACTTATGACTAAAATAATGCTTAAAAAAAATCTCAAACAACAAAATAACCAAACAGTGACTGAATCAAAATAGCATAAAGAAACTTTTTCATTACTTCCATAAGAGAAATCCACCAGCAGATGAATGTTAACAAGTCTTCATCAATGGCAGATTTATTAAAATAAAGAGAACCATGGCTATCAAATAATACAATCTTTCAAAAAAATTATAGAAATGGTAAAAAACATTATAGGAAGAGAAACCATAAAAGAAATTAATCAGCCATCAAAAGATAGTAGCAAGCACCATATATGAATCAAATAAAAAAAAAAAAAAAAGAAACAGATGTGTCATGTGGTTTGTGAAAATAGAGAGGGATTTTGAGGGGGGCGGGAGGATGATTGTGAGGTGGTGTCAGATTTGTGTGGGTCGCCTGCCCTAAGATAGATGCAAAGAGAGGGTAAGAGGGAGATGAGAAGGGAGAGGAGGGGAGGGATCTAAGAGGGTGAGAAAGAGGAGGTTAGGCAAATTACATTGGTGGTCTGTATGGGATATTGAGAGAGAGAGAGAGAGAGAGGTCATCTGGATTTGTGGGTTGCTGGACTTGAGGAGAGACACAAAGAGTGACAGAGAGAGATGCAAAGAGGTATATGGAGACAGAGAGAAGGGAGAGAGATGAGGGATGGAGTCGTATCGGGAGCTTTTGGAGACTTGCAGGTCAGAGCCGAAAGAGAAGATGTTTTTGGTGAATGCAAGCGGGATGAAAAAGATACATGTTGATATATCGTCCTTATATCGATTTTGAGAGCGCAGGAAAAGGACCAAATACTACAAATTATGCCTAAGAGTTCTTGAAAAAATGAAATCTAATCGTTTTCTATTTCTTACGCTAGCGGGACAAGATTTTTGGGATTGTGCCAACAAAATCAAGATCTAGAACGACCAAAATACCAACCAAACACAATTCTCATAGATTTGTCCCATGAAAACATGGGAACGACCCATTGGAACAATGCTAAACGGGCCCTAGAAGTCTTTGTTACTTGTTCTCCAATTTTGAAAAGATTTTTGGAAGGTTTAGGAGAGAATTAAGGAGAAAATAATGGGATTTAGAAGGTCTTTCCAAAGTTTTCGTCTTGGTATGCAAGACTTTCTAATTTTGTGGACTCCTTACTTGCTTGGAAATCTCTCATCATTGGGCCCCACTTTCAATTGAAATTTCTTCAAAGATCTTGAAATTGTGTTTTGCAACAAAAGGGGGACCCCCCTTGGGCATGCAAGGTGGCTGGTGGGGCCCCATGTTGGACGTCTATGCATGCTTGGGATTCCTTCTTGGGTTTTCTTTCTTTCCTTGTTCCTTGGCGACCATTCAAGCATCTAGCAACACCTGTAACCCTTGGTATTCTCCAAACCTTGTGAATTCTGAAGGAAAACCTCTTCCAGCCCAAAACTTCCTTCTAAAAGGTGAAGTTCTGCTTCAAGAATCTGAGAAAAAAAAAATCCTTCCTCAACCTCTAAAACTTCCTCTTCATCCTCTTGAGTGTTCTACTAGAGTAAAAAACCAAGTATTCATGGTCTTACCCACCCCTTTCCGACCAAAATCCATGACTTTATGTCATTTCTTTTGTTTTCTCTCTTAAAGGAGTATAGGTTGTCCATGACTTCAAAGTATTTTTGTGAACGCCCCTTAGGCTTCATTCTACCTTTCCACAAACAAGGATCTAGAATGACACAACCTTGAACACCCGTTGGTACAAAAAACCAGCAACTCCCTGAGATTATACAAAAATAGTCATTGAAAAATAAGTGATGAATCTCAAAGATTATTGTTAGTCGAAATCAAATCCTAACCACCAAACCGCTTAGTAAAACTATCCCATTTCAGTGGTGGAGCAATACAAACAACTTGATAGCTAGATTGGGAAGAGATTGGGAAGAAAAAGAGACACAAATAGGCAAACAGTAAGCCATTTCCAACCAGTTCCTGTTTGGTCGGACATGGGCTCATAGAAACCGATTTTTACAATTTTCTTTTATTTCTTCAGTTATATTTTCATTTTTGTTTAGTTTTAAACCATTTAAGGCCAAATGGAGGAGTTGTGATGTGAAATTTATAAATAATTTGCATCCACGAGGTCAGAGCATGAGCCCATGTAATAGAAATTTGAGAAAGAAATGCAAAATCACAGTTTTGTGTAATGAATCTTTCTCGTATTTTTTGTACTTTGATCGTTGTGAGTTTAACACATTATTTTACAATTTTCATACTATAGTCATATACATGTATATTATATGCGTTACCATATTTTGTGTCTCACGTTTTCTGGTCCTTGTAGATGCATAGGCGATCACAGACTAAGATCAGTCATGCTGCCTCTGGAAGCGGCAACAACGCAAATGAAGAGAGATTTAACGTGCTGCTACAAGCACTAACAGACCAACAGAAGGGTTAGAATGAGAACTTGGCTCAGCAGCACGAGGCCCAAACATAGTTGGTGCAATAGTAGGCAGAACAACAAGCCAAAATTAATGAGGGAAGATGCGGAACTCATGGCGCAATTTTTGGAGTTTATATAGAGATAGTAGCAGCAAATCTCAATACCCTAGGCACGACAAATCGTAATCGCAGGATAGTGTGAATGGGACCCTAGTGCCTTCTTTGAGAAGTTTAAACGGTTGTGACCGAGTACCATGGCAATGAAGATCCTCTGGATGCTGAAGAGTGGCTAGTCCACACTAAGAATATATTCAAAGTCTTTCGTTCCACCGGGCACTAAAGAGTCTCATTGGCCACTTATTTGTTTAGGAGAGTGGCCGCTTCGTGGTGGAAAATTGTCCGCACTCCATACCACACTATTGATAACGAAGTTGTGTGGGACACTTTCAGCAAGTAATTCAACATGAAGCTCATTCCAGAGCACATAATGGAACAAAAATAGATAGAGTTCGAACAATTCAAACAAGGTGATTTATATGTCCAAGACTATGTCTACCAGTTCACACGACTGTCCCGGTTTGCAAAAGAACTAGTTGGCACATATACAAAGAAGAAAATGAGGTTTATCTGAGGTCTCAGAGCCATTATTCACAAAGAAGTCACCTCACAACACCCATAAGCATTTGATGATCTAGTCCACACTGCTTATTGGACTGAGGACGAGGATAATAAAGTTGTAGAAGAGTTGAAAGAAAATAGGTAGAAAAACAACTAGCTGGTAAGAAGGAATGCCAACTAAGGCCAGACACAACAACACCGTCTAAACAAAAGAGCTAGGCGCGAACCACAACAACAACAAAGAAGTGTGCATTGTGAGCACTACGACAACTCTTAATGATTGTCGCCTCATGAGTGGAGCATGTTCCAAATGTGGTTCCAATGACCATATTGTTTGGGATTGCCCGACCAAGCAGATGCAAGCCCCTCGAGCCCAGCTACAACAGTATACAAGACCTGCAATTAATCTAGCACCAATAAGGCAAGCCTTGCCCCCAGGACCAAAGCAATAACAATAGTTCTGCCAACAACAACCCCAACAAGTAAGGCCTCAGCAACAATAATAGGCTAGGCCCCAGTTCCAATGTCGATGCCACAGCAACAACAACAAATGCAACGGTTTTAGCAACGTCTGCAATAGGCTGGATGAGTTTATGCTATCACTCAAGCAGATGCCGATGTTATTAGGAATGTAGTGGAAGGTATGTTTCTCATCCACAATACAGAAGCTAAGATTTTGTTTGGCCCTAGTTCTGCACACTCTTATTTGTCTCCTACAATTGCAAAGAAGTTAGACATGCGTGCATCATTTCTCCAATATGTGTTGACTATCATCACTCCTGTAGGCCAACAAGTAATTTATAATTCTTGTTACCCTAACTATGGAGTGAAAATAGGGGATTTTCCTCAACGTGTGAAAATAATGCTAGATATGCAGGATTTTGACATCATTCTTGGGATGTAATAGTTAGCAGGATATCATATGAGTATGAATTGCTTCAATAAGATGATCATTTTATTAGGAATAGAAGCTTAAGATAATTAGATAATGGGACACTCATTTGCAATCCTAGTGAGAAAGAAGAGAAGAGGGAAAGGAAGAAATATGAGATGTGAGTGGTGGAGGAAAAAAGATAAGAGTAGGGAGAGAGTAATTGAGAGAGCAGAATACCTTCTATGGATTTAGAGTGGGTTGCTTTGAACAAATATATTTAGTTTCCTTAGATAACCATTACTGCCAAAACAATAAGAGAGACAACATAAATACTTTTGAATACTCCCTGAGGACTTGGGATTTAAATGCAAGACCAGTTGGCTTTGATACCATATTTAGTTCCCTCAACTAAACGTTCTTACCAATACCTCGAGGCATTCGTAGAGTTAGCATAAATACTTTTTAATGCTCTCATTTAGGTGGAGCGCACTTCTCAATAAAATTAGGCTTTTGAAATGATAAAAAAAATTTACAAGTTTTTTTCCTACGAGGCTAGGTTGTAGAAAAATGCCTTCAGCCATTTGACAGCAAATTAAAAAAATATTTTCTATCATGCCCCTAAACCCGATTAGTGGCTAAATCGGATTCAGGGTGTGAGATTTAAGGCTAATTAAGCTCTTTTGCCCTTGATAAGATAACTTGTGGAACTTTCACCACATTACAGAATTAATTTCCTGTATTGATACCAAAGCAGAACATGTGTTTCATTCCCATTTATATATTTAGGTTTCAAAACATAAAAGGACATATAAAGTTTATATACATTAGGGCTATCCCAAAAACCTAAGCCCTGTAAACAAAAGATATATGAAAATGAATATATAACCGTCCAAAGGATCAAAATAGCAACAGATGATATCTAGTCAGAAGATATAACATGTGTCCCCATGTGAAGGCCCTCAATTATCGAGAGCAACGATGCTATACTATATCGTCGGCACACCACTCTCGTTGCTCTCCTCCTCTGGCTGAGGATCCTCTAGGAGATTGTGTAAGCCTCCGGCTTAACGAAGTAGGTGGTGTCGTCTGCACACCAAGGAAATGAAGGTCAACAAACGTCGGCAAGAAAATAAATAATGTATAAAGATATAACATGATTCAAGTAAGAGTAAAGATAAGCATATAGTCATCAAATGACAAGGATATAGATCTAGGCATGTAAGCATGAATAGTAAATGAGAATAAAGTGAATAATAACCTAGCATCATCTAGCAATGATACCCACCAACACATGATAAGCAATGCACACACAAAAAAAAAAAAAAAAAAAGAGAATCCGAGGGTATCCTACCTACCTCCCGAGGTACCAGTAGCAATTCAGTCGGACTATTGATACTAAAGTCTAGCTCCAGTGGTGTCCGAATATCCGGCCTGCGAACGAGGGATAATAGCACAATCCTAGCCTGCTCCTAGCTATCCTACGCCGTGAGCGTTGTTCGAAGCCGACTATCTACCCCGATATCCGAGTAACCGGACCACCCATATTGGTGGGTAACCAGGGGAGGGTCATGCAAGGGTATGGTCAATAAGTCCCATACCCAAGGCCCAAACCTAGGTTAGAAGTCCCGTTTCCAAAAGGGTCATGAAGTCCCAGCTCGATAGACCCAAACCAAGTCTGGGTCGAGTGAATGACCCTACTACCTTGGCGATTTGCCAGGGAGAAGCTCCCTTGGCTGAGGGGAAAGAAGATGAAGTTGCATGGCCAAGGATGGACTCTATTGGCTGAATTTCTTTGAAGATGAAGAGGGAGAAAAGAATAAGCTCTCCATCAGTTCTTTGTTCTCATGCAAAAGAGGAATATGAAAGAAAGCAGGAGTTGTTGGACAATGAGGTTATATAAGAGATTTAGTGGGAAATGACCATTTTGCCCAATTTAAGTGAAACGACGGGAACCGGATCAAACAGGGGACTTAGAGATGTCGGATCGCGACGTTCCAAGAGAGAAAAACGACGAGCACAACCAGATCTTTCAAATGAATCCAAATTCTATGAAAACTGAATTTCTTGAAAAAAACCCACTCAATTTTTCATAAATTACAAACAGTATTATGCTCAAATGTGATTGGAATTGCATGAAACTTTGCGGGCACTTTCCTAATGACAAAAGAAACTCTTTCATGCACTAAACCTAAATAATTAAGTCACATGACAATTAATTAGATTAATCGTGAAATTCGGCAATTAAATACACTAGTAAGGTCAGGGACCTTACATTTTATTTTCTTAATATACCCAAACAACTCAAAGTGAGAGAGCAAGAAATTTTTCTTAAAAATAAGAAAACATCTTGTAGTTTTTCATGTATACTGGTCCTAATATTTTGGGCAACCCATTCTTCGATCATTTGGTGCTAAAGTTCGCTACCCTTGGGTAAAAGCCATCAGCTGATTGCCAAAATCCTTTCTCTACATATACACAACCTGATCATATCTAATTTTCCTATAATCTTTAAGCTATAAATCCTAACATTTCTCTAATATAATTTCTAACCACAATCTTTTCTTTTCCTGCTATTTAATTCTGATGTTGATGTTCCATTTCATTTACAATATACAAGAAAAACGCAGGTGTTGAAAGAATTTTCAATAGCAGAAACTGCAAAGTGAGATTACGGCAGTTTGTGACCATGTAACAACTTCTAATATAATGTGGTAACATCCACTTGAAGAACTTCTTCTAGAAACAAAAAAATAAGACGACTGGTTCTTTTAAGTGACTATACTGCTTACTTTATGCGCATGTGAAATTAACCATCATAAATAAGGACGCATCACAAAGTCATATTTCTTCTTTTATCAACAATAGTATGGTAAGCTTTCCAGTTTCCTTTCTTTTATTTCCACCGTGAGCCAACGATCCGTCCTGTCCCTTCAAGCACTTATCTCATTTGACGCACCTTAGTTTAAAATTGACCTAACAAAATTGTTCAAATAAAAAGATTTATAAAATTTTGAAGATGAAGACTCATATCAAGACCCATGCATGTCCCTCGTCGTTATTTATGAATATGGGTCCATAGGAGATGGGCCAAGCATAGTTTAGCATTGACTTATTAACAGTTCCCACCGGAGGTGGCCCAGCACTGACTCATTAACAATTCCTGCTGCGAAACAAAATAGGCGACACAAAATCTAACCGTCACGCTTACCGACTCTCTGATGATCCTGATTATTCGGGCCATGCATTTTGGAAGGTGGCCCATCTGACGTGGCGTGTACGGTTTTAGAGGAGCAGATGGACTGGTGGAACGCCCTCTCCATTTCAGTTTGGATCCTCTAAGATTTCCGCTCACAAGAAATTTGCGAGGCTTCTCAGCGGGGCTTATGTACTGTTATGAAAATCCAAATTGTCAGATAGTAAATGTCCTCCTCAGGACCACTTGTTCATTGAAACTTTTACTTATATGAAAGATAGGCCATTGTTGATTGATCAATAAAAATTTTTTGTCCGAACATATTTATTTGCATTATAGTATATAGGAATTAAATATACATATTTCATATCATAAGTGGTTAAAATAAAGATTATTTTTTTTATCCTCTTTTATTCTATTTCTAAGACGGAAAAATTTATTTGATGCTCATAGTTAAAAGTTGACCTATAATCTTCAATTCCAACTACTACTACTACTATATGAACCTTGTGATTTTAATCTTCTTCGTATATTAATGTAAATAAATAAACCTATTTTGTAAAAAAATATTTTACTAAAACTTATTTAAGTTTTAAATCATTAATGGACAATCAGCCAATGTCGAGTGGTACGTAGTTCAGTTGGCTTAGTATCACGTTTTTTTTTTCGAAAGTTGAGAAATTGAAATTGCGCTACCACATCGGACGTGCGTGCCATAAGGAATTACTCCAGCGCAAAGGGCCAGGACAGCCCATTAAAAACAATAAACGAGAATCAACCTATCATCAAATGCACTTAAATCATCCAACGATTTAAGTGCCAACCAAGCAAGACCCTATGAGAAGCCTCTTGAAATTCTCCTGAGTGTGAGCCACAGAGGATCTGGATTCTGGAGTCCCACCTATCCTCGTTTAATAGCAAACGGGTGATTGCGATTGCGCTCTCTCTTCTCTCTCCTTCTGCTGGTTCTGAAAGTCCAAACCCTCGATTTTATTATTATTTATCGTCTATTGATTGAATTTTTAGGACCCTATCCTTTTTTTTTTTTCTATTTCTATGGTTCTGATCGTAGATGAAATCTCCTAAAACCCCTTCCCGTCCCTTTTCTCCATAGTTTTTATGTGTTTTTTTTTTTTCCTGGTCATAGATCTTTATCTATTGTCTTCTTGCATGCTCTATTTCTCACTCTCTCATATCTCTTTCCACTTGTGATCTTTGGACAGAAACACTCAGATTTGAACAGCTGTTTCACCCATATCTGTTCCAGTTTGATGGTATCTCCGCCCTCCTCTCTTGCGTCTCTCGTGTATTAAAGAGTTTCATCTTCCAACTCTCGAAAAACCCTGCAAAACCCACACCGTTTCTCCAATAAAGCCATTGTTTTTAGTGCTCTAAGGCATTAGAAGAAGAGGAAGAGGAAGAAGACCCAAGTGTGGTTTTTCTTCTCATTTCCCATCTGGGTTATCGATTTCTTGATCTGGGTTTCTCTCTCATCTGCTCAAATGGTGGTCTCCTCTGTTGCATCTCCTCTCTGCACATGGCTAGTTGCCGCTTGCATGTCGGTCACCTGCGAGAAGGATTCCTCGATGAGGATTTCTGGGCTCGCTCCTTCGAAGAGGTGGAGTAAGTGGATGATGAGGCAGAGGGTCGTTTTGAAAGGAGGGAGAGAGGATTTTCCAAAGGGTCTGATCTCAGCTTTCTGTGGAGCGAGCATTCAAGGGCTAATGAGTTCTTGCCTGGCCTTCGAGCCCTGTGAGGAGTATTATAGCTCAAAGGGGCTTTCATTGTCTCCATCTTCCTTATCTTCCTTCTTTGGAGAGAGTGGTTTCTCTTTGTTTGGGTGGAAAGAGGGGACTACACGCAGACAGAGAAGGATGGTGAATCATGCTGCTTCAGGTAATTTCTTTGAAGATTGACTTGTGCTTGGCTGAACTTTTTCATTTTATTATTGCTGTAATCTTTGTTTCTGGGATTTAATGTATTTTCGTATTTTTTTTTCTTTTTGTGGTTTTGTTTCTTCTTGATATGATATTTCCTTGTGTTTATCAATGGTATAAGTTTCATGTTTGGATTAATCTTTTTAACCCATGGTTCATTGCATTTAATTTGTGATCTGTGTAGTTGCGCTTTGGGTTGGGCTACTCTTTTCATTTTCTTCTTGTTGTAATCTATTTGTCTGGGATTGTATGCATCTATTTGTCTGTCTGGGATTGTATGCGTCTTTTTCGTTTTTTTTTTTTTTTTTTTTTTAAATTCTAATTTTTGTGGTTTATTCCTCTTTGATTTGATATTTTCCCTTTTGTAGTTGGTTTTATGTTTATGTATGTTTGAGGTTTCATGTAAAAATCAAGCTTTTTATCCATAGTTTATTGCATTTCATCATGTTTTACAGAAGTGCCGAGTTAATTTTTGGGGATGTGATGTGTGAAATCTAGAACCTGCTTGGATAGTTTGATTTTTTATGCTATAGGTAATTTATATTAGAATTGGGTTGGGCTACTCTGTTCACTTTATTGTTCTTGCAATCTTTGGTTTCATCTTTTTCCTCCCAAGGTTTGATTTTATTTTTATTTTTGTGACTTATTTCTCCTTGATTTATATTTCCTCCTTTTCTTTCAGTTGCTTTTGTGTTTGTGAATGGTATTGCTTTCATGTTTGAATTAAGCTTTCTATCCATAGTTCATTGCTTTTAATCATGTTTTACAGAAGTGCAGAGTTAACGTTGCTGGATACAATCTGAGTAATCTAAAACACGTTTGAGTGTTTTGGTTTACGGGCTACGTAGTTTGTTTGAGATGGGTTGAGTTCTTTTCATTTTATTGTTGTTCCATTCTTTATTTCTGGGATTATGTGTTTTTGACTTTTTCCTGACAAGGTTCCATTTTAGTTTAATTTCTGTCGTTTCTTTCTCCTTGATTTGATATTTCCCAATTGCATATCGGGTTTTGTGTTATGAATTGTATTGGTTTCATGTTGGAATAAAGCTTTCTATCCATAGTTCATTGCATTCAAACATGTTTTACAGATGCACAGAGTGATAAGGTTGGTGGATGTTCTTTGTAGTCTAGAACCCGCTTGGATGTTTTCTGGCTAGGTAATTTGTTTGAGAGAACAGGGTTGGGCTACTCTTGTCATTTTATTGTTGTTGTAATCTTTATCTCTGGGATTAATATGCTTTTTGACTTTTTCCTAGCAAAGTTCGATTTCATTTTAATTTCTATGGTTCATGTCTCCTTAATTTGATATTTCCCTCTTTTCCAGTCGATTGTTTTATCAATGTTATAGGTTTCTTGTTTGAATTAATCTTTTTATCCACTATTCATTGCTTTTAACCATGTTTTATAGAAGCGCAGAGTTACCATAAAAAAAAAGAAGATGTGCAGAGTTAAGATTGGTGGATGTGATGTGTGATTATTCGAGAATTGGCTTGGGTTACTCTTTTCATTTTGTTGTTGTAATCTTAATTTTTGGGATTATATGTGTCTTCGCATTCTCATTCGATTTTATTTTAGTGGTTTATTTCTTTTAGATTTGATATTTCCCCTTATTTTAGTTGGTTGCATGTTTATGCATAGAAAGATTTCATGTTTGGGTTTAGCTTTTTATTCATAGTTCGTTGCATTTAATAACGTTCTACAGAATTGGAGAGTTAAATTTGGCGGATGTGATCTTTGTAATCTAGAACCAGCTTGGATGTTTTTAACTTTTGGGCTCATGTGTATGTGTTTTTTTTTTTCCTTTGGTAACCTTGATTTGATATATCCCCTTCCTTTTATTTGGTTTTATGTCTATGCATGATATAGATTTCCGTTTCAATTAAGCTTTTCATCCATAGTTCATTCATTCAATCATACTTCATAGAACCTGAAGTTAATGTTGGTGATGTGATCTCTTTGATTTAGAACCCCACTGGATGTTTTTTTGTATTTTGGGCTCATGGTTTTTTTGTAATTTGTTTTTTCATTTTTATTTTTTTAAGTGTCTTGGATTAGTGTGTTTTTTGAGCTTTTGACGTTTTTTATGTTGTGGTTAGATAAACTTTAGTTTTTTTTGATCTGTGTATGAGGGTGCATGTTGGTCTGATGATTGAAGGAACATTTATCTGTGTAGCGGTGTAACCTATCACATCTGATCGTGTTTTAAAGACACTTGCAGGACTGTTAGATCTGATTTTTTTTTGTTTGATATAAATTTGAGTATCATTAAAAAAAAATTGAGTAAATATTATCACCCAGAAAATGAAAGAGCAAACATTTAGGTGGTTGATCAAGATTGTTTTAGTTTTTTGGTTTCTTTTTAATGTTTTCATAGAAGGATTTTGTGATTTGAATTGTTAAATATTAAAACACTGCCAAATTTACATATATAATCAGATTTGCAGTTCATTCTGTTCTGACAATTGTGTTGAATGGGTTGATTTCCTTGGATTGCGTAAAGGGCTTACCCAACGGACTCAAGTTTCTGTGGTTTTTTATTCTGAAACATCTTAGAAAAGAAAAGAGTGGTGGCTTTATTGGGTTTCTTTTGATGTAGTTCATAGATTGTTCATCGAAGCTGAATCTTGGGATTCTTGGCCCATTATCATTCTTGAAAACTCTTTGTTCTGAATTATCAGGTTTGTACACATATTTGTAGACCTCTTTCCTTTACTCACATTGTGATAAAAGTGATGCTGTAGACTTGAGATGGTACTGAAAACAATCACTTCCAACAGGCTGAAGAAGAAACTCAAGGATTTTCTATACTATTGAAAAAAATAATTGCAAGTACATAAAAACAGTATAAGGGAGTATTTGTAGAAGAAACTATCCCATAAGAAAGTGGATGTCCTTAGGGTTGAGAAAACCCTAGAGCTGGATGTCCATATTTTAAAACTATCCACCTTTATCACTATTTCCTATTCTTTGGGAAATTCTAGCTAATTTATATTTTTAGCAAATGTCTTTTTTCTCCACATTTTGATTTCCTCGAGCAACTTGAATTCCTTTGGTTACTTGAGATGGAAGTTTTTGAATTTGATGAGATATGGGTCACATATGGGGGACCCACAAGCACCTGGACGTACAACATGGTTTGAACCCATGGGCCTTGGGTGCCCAACATGAATTGGATGTGATTTGACTTGAGTCCTTCCATATCATTGCCCCTCAAGCTAGAGGGAGGTGATTTCACTCCAAGCTTAACCAAAGGGATTGGAAAGTTGCCTTTGGTAAACCCTTGGTAAATATATCATCCAATTGGTGTAGTGAGGAAAAAAAGCAACAAAAAAGCGCTGCCAAAGCGACCTTTTTCCGAACGAAGTGATGGTTAAGCTCAATATTGTTTGTATGCTTATTGGATTGACACTATCTAGAGAGCACTAAAATTATCACATAGTACTGTAGGTACGCAAAAAGGCGATGATGACTGTACTTGCACGAGGAAGACAAACTCCAATAGTATGAAGTAGATAAGTGACCCATGTGATTTCAAATACTCAGCTTCATCAGTAGAATGAGACACAATAGACTGTTTCTTTGAGTTCAATGGTATACAATTAACGAAGTATACACAATTCAGTTGTAAAACGATGAGTATCAGAATGTCTAGCCCAGAAAAATTAGAAAAACATTCTAATCAAAGGGAGCTTGAGACAGTAAACAAAGGCCATAAGAGACAGTGTTGTTAACATAACGAAGAATGTGTTTGACAACTTATAAATGGAAAACATTAGGTGTGTGCATAAGCTGATAGGCAAGGTTGACATCATGATAAAAATCAGGTTGAGTGATAGTCTATGATCCCCCAAATACGACGTGTATATGGAGGGACTCACCATGGATACAACAGGGACGCGAATTTTATGCATAAAATGAGCAGTATAAAATATGATATGCCACACTACTTTGCCTATTTGAAGTTGTTGGAAGTAGGTGGGCACCGTGGATAGATTTCAAAAACTTTTGACCCACTTGATGCAGTGATCAATTATCCATAACACTTGTACCCAATCCAGGATCCAATCCTCAAACTCATCAATCAAGATCAGTAAGAAAAACAGTCTCTAAGATAGAAAATAGCATCACCATGCATCCACAATAAATCTACAGCATACAAGGAGTAGGTTTTACCTTCGGAGCTCAGTAGTGCTCTAATGGAGAAGTTGACAACTTGTTGGATGAAGAACTCTTTCTTTCTAACAAATTAGAATCTCCAAGACCCAATCGTCTTCCGCGCTATGTCCCGTATCAAATCTCTTTTCTCAAGGAGATGGGTGGGATCTCTAAGAGAAACCTATCGCGACCCTGGACCGGGCCTAATCCGGGATCGGGACTCATGAGATGAATGATGTATGATTATTTGGATAATGGATTGATGCCGTAGAATATACAATACGTACATGGGTCAATGAAGAATATGCTACTACCTGTGCGCGTGATTTCCTACAGGTGTCCGCGGTGAGGATCTCACATCAACATAATATTTTTGTTTTAGTGCGGAAGCGTGTAGCAAATCAAACTCATTTATCATTTCGATATAACAAGAGTAATGGCACATAAGAAATAACTAGATGTCGGAGTGAGCAATATTCGTAAGCATTTTTTCCAAAAGTAGAGGTTAATGTTTATACAAAGATTGATTAATTAACATTCCCCAAAAATAAAGACCAACAAAGGCCAGTACAACCAAATAGTTCCTCAAAAGAATATGTTATCCACTGTCCCCAAAAGTGTATCACATCTCGAGGCAACCGAATGTCTAAGCAACATCATCAGCATGCTACTCAACTAAGCGTTGCGGTTCTCCGACCGCCTCCTTAAGCTCCGCCTCAGGGTAACCGGCGTCTGGACCTGAGTACCAAAGAGTGGGTCAAACACAACGATTTGGCAGGTGGGTGAAATGATATAACAATGCAATAATAAATGAAGTTACCTTGGAAAACATTTAAATCCCGTTTACACAATGTTTTACATAAAAGGAATGTATCACTTGTTAGAAAGTAAATATGTAATTTAAAAGTATGTAAGGATACCAAGGAATCAGGAACTAGCAAGATGGCAACCACACAGAGCTAAGTCTTCTATCACCGAAGTTACAAGAGCATATCGGGGCGTTGATCTCTATCTAACACACGAGGTGATGAGATTCAACGAAATGTACATATACATATAATTATACGGGACGAGACCATGGTAGCAAGCCGGGTATCGGAAACCACGGTAGCGAGCCGGGTATTGGGAACCACGATAGCAAGCCGGGTATCGGGACGGGAGGGGGACCTCTTAGTTAGTGGATCAGACAGACAAGGTCGTCCACGCTTAGTGGTGCCGACTCATAGGTCATATAATAGAAATCGGGACATGTATGAAATACATAAAGTGCAATTACATGAACGGGAGGGACGGGAGTACCCATAGGTACAAATATCACTTCATTTCGGGCAATGCATAAATGGGTTAGCAAATGCTAAAGTATAATTTCGGTACCTTTTGGGCATGACAAATCATGTAGCATAAGTTTCGGGAAATGCATGTCAAAATTCGGGAATAATAGAACACAATTTGAACTTTCAAAATTTTCGGCCAAGTATCGGGATTCACGATTAACTCAAGGTGAATAGGGGTCCCGTATGTTGATTCTTGGTATAAACTTGGTACTCTTTGAATTTTGGAGACATTCCGGGCTCCTTATACACCTTAGTAAACTCAAAACTTCGATGAATCTTCATGGTGGGGGTTTCTTTCTCAATCGGGCTTTATTCGTCGCCCCTTAGGTCTCCCATCACAATGGGGTTCCAAACAAACCAATCCCAAACATTTAAACATCATATATAGGGTCCCAACGTCGCCCCATGTGAACAGTGCCCATCGCTCGAGCGGACCTGAAGTGCGCTCGAGCGATGAACTTTCTGTGAGGGTTCGCTCGAGCAGGCCTGCTTAGTACAGGATGGCCCGAGCGAACTGTTAGTTCGCTCAAGCTATCTGACTTCTTGATGGGGTTTTGGGAGAGTTCGCTCGAGCGAATTAAGGTTTGCTCAAGCGAACTGTCCACTGGATGGGTTCGCTCGAGCGACCTGTCAAGTTCGCTCGAGCGAACTGTCCAGGAACTGATTTCGGGAACAGTTCTGCTCTTTCCTTTTTCTCTTCTTGCAAAGCCCCTTGAGCTTCATTTCTACATCAAATTGAGAGGTTCAAAACCCCCCTTCAATCCCCATCCAAAACACCATCAAATCTTCCATAAACAACCATCCATTTACCTCAACCATCCATTTACCTCCTCCTCAACCATGTCCAACCACAAAAGAGGAGAAAATCCACCAATTACAAAGGTCCAACTATGTCATAAACAAGTATTAATGAAAGACTATAAATGCCAACATTCTCAAGAGTTAATTAAACCAACAAGGCTCATTCATGTGCATTTATTTCAAAATCAATGCAAGTCAAGAAAGGCATAAAAAGAAATAGTAAAATCATCCTCATTTATAACAAAGACATTCAAATGCTCAAGATATCTATTCTTCCACTTGCCTTAGGTCCAAGCTTAGCAAAACAAGCGCTAATCAAGCTCTTCTCAAAGACAACCTACAAGACATACAAAAACCCCAAAATACAAACCCTAATGGTAAAATATCAAGAAGGGGGAAGAGAAAACTTGTAACAGTGGAGATGGAGTTTCTCCAAGGCTTGAAGAATACAAATCTAAGAGATTGAAGGAGAAGCTTATTCATAAGATCTTCAAATGGACAAGAATGGCTCAAAGAAGGTCTTGAACTGGGTGGTTTCCTCCACAAATGGTATCAAGAGAGAGTTTTCAAGGAGAGGAAGAAGATGGTCCAATCCTCAAGAGATGCAAGGTTGGTAGTGGTTTGGAGATGGGGAGAGCAAGAAGAAGAAAATGAAGAGAAACCCTTGTTAGGTTGAGGCTTTTGAGTTGGAAAAGAAGAAAGAAGGAAGAGAAGAAGGGTCTCCTTTTATATACAATCAAGAGTCGGCTCCACTACTAGCAATCTGGTCGGGCTGAAATCATGAATTTTCGGGACCTCGGATGAGTTCAATGAAAAAGGGAAAAACAACCGTCGAAATATCTTGTTTCTAAAAAGTATATATTTCAAGGGTTTCGGGAACATTGAATTTTGTGTCCAGATTTGGTGTAAAAAGACGGTTTTGCCCTTGATGTTAGGAAAGTCGGGTTTCGGGGTTCCGGACGGGGACGGGATCAACGCGAAAGTTGTAGAGATTAACTAGATGGGTAAAACAGGATTGAAAGACGAACTATTGGAATCTCAAATAATCCCTCAAGTTGACGCAAAGTCACTAAAGGAACCCCCAAAGGGTCCCACTAAGTCAAAAAGCACTCAAAATTCGCAAAGCTATAAAAGAGCTATTCTAATCCCAATTTAATCAAAATCTATTAATCACGCTTATAACTAACACACGACTTAATTAATACTAATTGAGGTTACTCGGGTCGGGGTCTTACAAAACCTAAGGGAATCCAACAGAGAGCTAGAAGAGAGAGCAGAGGAGGTGTGGGGCGTGCAACTCTTGCACTTGACGTGGGCATGAATTTCAAGTATGGAATAGGGATGTGTAGGACGTCCAAGGCCTCTCCCATATTTATAGCTAAAGCAATCTCATCTTTACGAATTAAAATAGAAGTCTCACTTCCATCAAGAATTAGTAGCTTTCTTCTTTCTAATAATTATTAGAAGTCTCACTTCCATTAACAATTACTGACTTACTATTACCATTATTAAGTTTCACTTCCATTAACAATTAGTAACTTACTATTACCACTGTTAGAAGTCTCACTTCAAATAAAAATAGTAACTTTCTAATTCCTTTCCTTCTAGAGTTCAAGTAGAATTAGTATCTTTCTAATAATTGGGCTAGCGTGGGGACCACTAGGGATTCCATGGAAAGCTGGCTTCAACTGGGACACCCTGACCCCACATCATCTCATGTGCAATCCGGGCCATAGTTAATTGCAAATAACTCCACTATATAAATGCAATTGAACTCCAGTCTTAGGAATATATCACAAAGAAGACCCTAAACTCCCCTATGACCACAAGTAGGCCCCTCCATCTATATCCATGGATCAATTGGACCTGTCCACCAAATTGGATCAATATCTTATTATCCTTGAGACCCAATTAATTATAGTGATCATCGGTACCTATCCAATGAACTCTTAATTAGAATGGATGCGCACTTACCAATGATAAATCCATTAATTGATACAAGGGGATAATGAGGATAGATTCCATCTTGACCATTGAATGTTCCCACAGTTATTTTACCACGTACCAAAGACGCCGAGGTGTTGACCTACAATTGGCCTCACTCATTGGTGACTCAAAGCAAATGAATAGACATAAACTTGAGTTCATTAATGTCTCAGGATTATGAGCCTATTGCTAGGGAATTATGAGAGCATACCTTAAAGTAAAGACAGTGTTTCATTAGGTGCTTCTCATGGTCCTTCAATACATCCAATGTACCGGCACCGTGATCTAGAATCTTATATTCTGATAATCGAGACAAATCACGCTATCTCATAGTGATCAAAGTGCTGTAACCTTGTCAGATGAGAGGCCCAATCTCATCACTGGTTGTGAAGATATTTAAGTAAAAGATTTGTGACACATGTCTCCTGTATTGGTTATGTGCAAGTAAGTAATAAAATACCATTCATCTCATGAAAGGAAAATATTATTATATTGATAAATAAAGAAATAAATCAATTTATTACATCTCCATTAGACCATATAAACTAATAGAAGTACCCGAGCATCGTAGGTGAGGTATTGAAGAGATTGAACAATGTTACATTATGAGGTGGGATCAATTAGAGAGAATGCAGAATATGCACTCAAATGATATTTAAGTACCAAAGGAGTTGAAATAGCCTTTGACACAAGCATGGAAACATTACATCACAAGCATGTTTTGATGAGCAAAAAAAGTCCCCTGGAGAAGCGATTAACTTAATTACCTAAGAACTAACAAAGGCGGCCAAGATCCTTCGTTACAAACCCAGAATGAAGACGACGCAACAAGTTTGAATATAATGAGTTTTTTGTTTTTTTTTGTAAATAACAATAATTAGTTATTATTGCTAACAGTGATAATGTCATTAAGATATGCAAGTAGAAGGATACAACCTCTAATTTGATGGAAGCATTACATCACAAGCATGTTTTGATGAGAAAAAAAAGTCCCCTTGAGAAGCGAATAACTTCAATACCTAAGAACTAACAAAGGCGGCCAATATCCTTCATTACAAACTCAGAATGAAGACGATGCAACAAGTCTGAATATAATGAGTTATTTGTTTTTTTTTTTTTTGTAAATAACAATAGTTAGTAATTATTGCTAATGACGATACTGTCATTAAGATATTCAAGTAGAAGGATAAAACCTCTAGTTTGTTTGGGAATATTTTTATTATCTCCTTTTTTTTTTGCAACTTTTTGTTCTATTTTGACCCTTTTTCACTTTTATAATAATTTATAGCCTTTTGAAACTTTTTTTCCATATATTTTGGATGCAGTGTAGACCTCATGACCACATGTGTTGAGCCTACTTAGATTTAGGATATTTTATTAACTAATTATAGGTCATTAGTTTCTGATTTCATTTAAAGAATGTTATTTAGGATTAGGTTTCCTATTTATTTGGTTTCCTATTTTAATTAGGTTTCTTAGAGCTTAAGTTGTATTTTCCAATTTATATGGCATTGTAGAGAATTATTTCTCAGAGAGTTGATTAATGAAATTTGGTTTTCCCATTGAGGTGTATCCTCGTTATTGTCTCTTCGGAGATTGATTGTGTCTTCAGACACGTGCTTCGGCGCCCATTGTGCTTTTAGCACGTCCACTGCAAGCCCTAACCCTAGGGCCTGCATCAATTGGTATCAGAGTCGAACGATCCCTCGATCGTCGGCGTAATTAATACTATCCCCTAGCCCCAATCCCAAATCCTTGAGCATTAGCACCCCAAATCCATACTTTTCCCCAAACCCCAAATCACCGAACCTAGCTCCAATCTTACGCATTCCCATTCCCAATTTGCATTACCCATAGACCCATTATGCATTCCCATTCCCAATTTCTAGAAAACCAATCCAGCCGACCCCATTCCCAGATCCCCTGATCGAGACCACACCGCTATCTCTTTCGCATGACTTCCAGCAGGACCATACCCCACTTGACCCCCATACTCCTTCCCTAGATCTCGAGCCCCAAAAAAAAAAAAAAAGCAGAGAGGCAAGAAGTTGAAAGGCAGAGAAGACAAAAAAAGAACAAGAAAAAGAAAGAAGAAGAAGAAAAGAAAAGAAGAAGAGGGAAGAGAAAAGCATACTATGCACCAGTTGATTGCTAGTAACGCCAGATCTCCAAGTCATCATCAAACAACATCATCGTCTTAACCAACCAGCAACGTCATCGTTTCCATTGTTGCCGTCCCATTGCGCTTCTCCCTTCTCCTTTCGTTGAGGCAAGGGCACAGTCGAAGACTCTCCTTCGTTCCCTCCCCATATTTGGTCGAAGCAGAACAATGGATCTGTAGAGTTTCCATCGCAAGGTTAAAGCAAATCAACTTCGGGTCAAGTCAGTTCTGACCCATTTCTAATTTCCACCTAGCCACCACCACTTATAATATTAGCAGAGAAGTCAAGGGCCCGGATTTGACCACAACCAATGGCTACGACTTCTTTTTGTGATTTCAGGCTCCTCCACTGTCCAATTTCAGATCCGTTTTCGCCTGCATGCTCGTAGATTGTAGATCTATAGTAAAGGTCAGTCCATTCACACTTCCAATATGAAATTCCCTATCAGTAAGTTCTACAATGCACTTCAAGGAGTTAGATATGTTTGTCAATATAGATTATGGTATGCTATCAATAAAAATTATTTCCCGCAATTTCTTGATTTGAAACAAGAATTGTCCTTTCTTGAATATTCTGATCAATTCTCAAGGCTCCAAGATGCATGTGGAATGGAGGATGATGATGAACATGATTTTATTAGTTTTGTAAGAGGCTTGAGATCGGACATAGTGGACAGAATGATGGACTGACTACAAGACCATCCACGAGGCATTTTGGAAAGCAATTCATGTGGAGTGGATACTTAAACGGTCTAGTTTATTGGAAGTTACGTCTCAAGAAGAAAAGTCACCACACATAATAGACTTTGTTAAGGAACAAGTGCCAGATGCTATGCAGACCGATCAACCAGAGTTGGACACAGAAGATTCCACATCTACAATTGGCCTTGAAATTTCTCTTATGAGTACAAATAATCCCCAAGTGCAAACCCCAAGTGATGAAGAGCAAGTTGTTGATAATCCCCACATAAGCTCTCAAATTGATTTTGTCTTTAGGGATCACCAATGGCAATCGAGATATCAAAAACGACTTGTCAGATATTGTGATTTGATGGTGCGGATTCTGCGAGTAAATCATCCAATGGTTCGATTGCATATCAACACAAATTTCATCCATCCAAAGCAATTTTACATGGAGCTCTATGCAAAAGTTGTAGATCAACCGATGAATCAGAAGTTTGTCATATTGATCTTTGATCCAGGTGGACATTTTCCGAACTCGAGGTCGAGTTATTTTTCAAGTGGGGGAGAATGATGCAGTGTAGACCTCATGGCCACATGTGTTGGGCCCACTTAGATTTAGGATATTCTATTAACTAATTATAGGTCATTAGTTTCTGATTTCATTTAAAGAATGTTATTTAGGATTAGGTTTCCTATTTTAATTAGGTTTCTTAGAACTTAAGTTGTGTTTTCCTATTTATATGGCATTGTAGAGAATTATTTCTCAGAGAGTTGATTAATGAAACTGTTTTTCCCATTGAGGTGCGTCCTCGTTATTATCTCTTCGGAGATTGATCGTGTCTTCGGACACGTGCTTCGGCACCCATTGTGCTTTTAGTATGTCCACCGCAAGCCCTAACCCTAGGGCCTGCATCAATCTCTTTGGAAAGTTGAATAAATAGAAAATTTTTACATTACCTCATAATATTCCATTATCAAAAGTAATTTTTATTTTTGAATCTTATATTTCCTATATATTTCTTTGTGAGCCCATCATCCATGGGCTTTGCTTTCAGTGAAGATAATTGTGATATCTATAAGTATCCTAAATATGCTTAAAGTTGACGGATGAATAAAATGGCCAAATGGGTCTTTTTTTTAGTTGACGGATGAATAAAATGGCCAAATGGGTCTTTTTTTTAGTTACATTATGAAATGTATTCCTTAAAACATGAACTTTCAACTCTACTGTCTATATGTTTCTTTTTGATGAGGGGATTAACTCAATTATTATGGTTGTAGGAAAAACCATGAATGTAGCTGTTGAACCTTCGAAGGAAGTTGTGAAGAAGGAGAAACCTGTTACAAAGCAGAGAAGGGTTGTTGTGACAGGGATGGGTGTGGTGACACCTCTAGGCCACGATCCTGATGTATTCTACAATAATCTCCTTGAGGGTGTAAGCGGTATAAGTGGAATTGAAGCATTTGACTGTTCCCATTTTCCAACGGTACATTCCTTAACATTTTGCTACCACATCAATAGTTTAGGCTTCATTTGGACGTAATTAATCGACCATTGTTTTTTTATTTGTTTAGTATTTTTGCTAGATTTGGTAAGTGTGTGTGGGACAGTACTTATGTGATAACCTATCTGCATGGGGGCCGATCCCTAGGCGGCTGTGTTAGATGAGACACCCTTACCACTGAGGTGTCTTGTGTTTCTCTACTACCCCTCTTTTACTTACTATGGGCTTGCTTCTGTAATGTTGTGGAAAAGGAAATCTGGGTTCCTCTTCCGTGGAAATGGAAGTCCAAGGGTGTGGGTTGGGGTCCACTTTCATGCTGAAAAACAGCACAAAAATAGCACCTTTCAGTAGAGAGTCATTCTGCACTGAATGGCTAACTGTAAAATATTACGCAGATTTGATTTCTGCTTTCACAGAAAGGGTCTGGACAAGTGTGCCCTAAAGCAGGATGTTTATCCATTTTCCTTGTGTGAGGCTATTTCTCGGTTGATGAGGAATTGGAACCAGATTAGATGGACCCGTATCTCTCTGCTTTTTCCCCCCAAATCATTACCAATTCTGGTGCTTGCCACAGTGGTTCGAGATAACCTCCATGAAGGGGGCTAGGACGCCCCAGATATGGAGTTACAACATAGACATGGATTTTATATATAAAAAAGTGAAGCATTGGTATGATGCAATATGCTGCAGTTTTGTATCTGGGTACTGTAGGAGGGAAGGGGTACACATGAACCTGAGCAGGCTGTGCTTGTACTCCCTATAGGTAGTCTCTGTTGCCACTGGGGAAACACCTAAAATCATTGTCTACTCTTATTGCCTAAATTGAATTGGGTGTAAAGTTGAGAAAGTATCCCTCATGAGAATTCTGATTTTCCAAGCTCCGTATGCACAAAGAAATGGACAAGCATCCATTCTCCTAACATATTCTGATTCATGGTGTCTTGGAGAATAGTAAGTTTTGTTTTTGAATTTAGGTCTAGAAGAGTTAGGATCTAATTAATGAGAGGTGATTTGGGATCTAGAAAATATGGCGGAGACATGGATTTCTCTGTGTCTCCCAGTATTGGTACCAAGACAACTTCTTGTTGATCTGTTACTGGTACTTATCTAGTTGGTATGACTTGAACAAGGCACATCTGCCTTGACTGCGTTGTATTGGCTTTGGTTGGTTGCTGTGTCAAACCGAAAGGGATTAATTTTGTGCTAAAATTATTTCATTGATTTGGGTCTGATGCAGTGTTTAGCAGGAGACCTGTTATGTTTCACTGGGGAACATCCAGAAAACACCCCAAGTGTACATTTTGCATAGGCTTTTTCTGCAGAATAATGAAAATGGTTTCCGAGGGATCTGTCTTTCTGTGTAAACATTTTCCATCTTGAAAGCACTCCTTTTAATTTTTATGAAAGTAGATTCGGACCTAAGGAATAGAAATAACCATTTCTACAGTTTTTAATTAGCTACGGAAAATGTTTTGCTGCAATAAATATAGAAACCGAGAACTGTTGAAAATGAAATCCTCAGTTTTCACTTCCACAGAAAATAAAATCATTCTGGAATGAAATGCTGCAGAAACTGTCGTGCACAAATATGCCCTCTCGGACAGACTCTTCGGATCAGGTGAGAAGGTGGAGATAACTATCCATGGTTAAAAAAAAAAAAACTATCCATGGTTCAAAGTTTCCTCTTTAGACAGTTTTTTCCCTACTATTTATTCCACATCCAAATGGTCCCTTGGAGAAAACACACTTTTTGATACTTAAAATGGTGATTGTAAGTGCCGACTCTTGATTTACATGATAGGCTGTAAACATTCTTCCTATTCCTGAATCCTGATACTAGACTTTTCTGTAGCGAATTGCTGGCGAAATAAAAAATTTCTCATCGGATGGATGTGTTGCTCCGAAACTTTCTAAGAGGATGGACAAATTTATGCTTTACCTACTGACTGCTGGCAAGAAAGCATTGGCAGATGGAGGGATCACTAATGATGTCATGAATATGTTGGACAAATCAAAATGCGGGGTTCTTATTGGCTCCGCAATGGGTGGGATGAAGGTACAGTATTTGGTTCTGTTGCTATGAACACAGAAATAATGCTGATAAAAGATGATTGTGAGTTGGAATTTTGGTGCTTAGGTTGCTTCTAATGATTAGTTTGATCAGTCTTTGATTTCACAAATTTATTGGAAATTTCATATACGGTTCATGTAGTTGGATGTACGCAATACTGCCAAGTGTTTTAATTTTGTGAAAAAAAGAATGGTTATCTCTTACATTATTTGTTTGTGCAGCACAGGAATTAGAAACCACATTTGGTGGGATACTGTTTTCTGCCTTCCGTCCCCAAGTCATTTTTTTTTTATTATATTTTTTTGGTTAAAAAACCCAAGTCATTGTTAATGAAATTCACAGCTAGAAAAAGCAATGGCCAGAAAGCTTGTATCCCACTTTGTATTAACCTCTGTGTGCCTCAACCATCTTGGAATGGGTAACCATCTATTTTGTCAAAATGCTCAAAGTGATTGTACTTTGGAGTATATACCAGACACAAACTGAGATTTTTATACATGATCAGATAAGCCCTTTCTTCTACAATCCCTGCTCATCTATTTTGGATCTGGGTTATTCTTTGAGAGCAGGTGTTTAATGATGCAATAGAAGCTTTAAGGGTCTCGTACAAGAAGATGAATCCCTTTTGTGTTCCTTTTGCAACTACTAATATGGGCTCTGCAATACTTGCAATGGATTTGGTAAGCTAGTATCTATTACTGAAATAATAAGAATTCTTGAAATTTGGGGTTGACTTTCATCATCTTTTATTTCTTCCTTGTATTGGATTTGGTGTGTAAAATGCAGAAATGGATGGGGCCAAACTATTCGATTTCAACTGCTTGTGCAACTAGCAACTTTTGTATATTGAATGCAGCAAACCACATTAAAAGAAATGAAGCTGTAAGTTCCTCACTTTGCTCCTCTTTGGTACCCAACCGGCTAATAGAACTGTTTCATGTGAAGCCCAATAGATGAAGTGATGGTAAATTAGCCAATGAGTGTTGGCTCTACTTTTATTAAATGATACTGGTTGCTGTGTTCTTTAAGTCAGGAAAATGTGAAAATGAAGAGGGAAAAATTTGGGCTTATGTATGTGGCATAGTTATGAAACGTAGAATGTTTGATAATTTATTTATTACTGAAATGGCAACTGATAATCAACAGAGTACAAACCATGATAAAGACTATATGAACACTCAGAATAAACTAAATACTGGAGAATTATATAGCATTACAATCCTAACTGTTTCTTCACGGATCAGTTTTGGATAAACCTACAAACTCCTTAGATGAGATGGCCTAATAGAGTATCAAAGGCTGTACTTTAATTGCACCATCATTCGTAGAGTCCAACATTTTCTGGAATGTCCTGTTTCATTTTTGGCAAATTTTTCATGAAAGAAATGACAACATCATTTTATGACATAGAACCTTTCCGAGAAGTATGTCCAAATGTCCAAACAAAGGATTGAAATATTGTTTAGAACCTACTCTTCTTGGACGAGTTAACTTGGTGATGGTCAATACCAATGAGTCTGGGATTGGGATCCCTAAAAAGCCCCCGACTTGATTGAGTTGGCACATATTGGTTGAGTCAGATTGCCACAGTTCGGCAGGAGATTGGTTTGGATAGGCACAAGACCGACACCGATTGACATGGGACCGACAACTGCTTATACAGATTGGTGCAGGAATGATGTGGGCTGATTCATACAATAACTCACCAATTACATAGAAAGGAACTCTGTTTTTCATTTTTCCTCGAAATTTGGACTTGGAAGTGAAGTGACAAGTACTCGTATTGTACCTAGAACAAATTCTTACACTTAACAACGTGCATATTGAGGCCTACATGCAATAATTTTTATGTTGGTAGACAATGCGAGATTGATTATCAATGGTACATGAATTTGAGCTTGGGTATGATAATTTTAGGTATTCTATCTATTGAGTTTCTTCGCCTGCCACATGGCCCGAAGCCCCCACCTGTCGAACAATAGAAAAATATATATATATATATATAGGGAGATGCTCCTATGAGAGATATCTCTCACCTTAAATGAGGGATAGGGTGGGGGCCATCGCATTTAGGCTGTTGGCATTGGATATGGATGTGACGGCCCCCACCCTTACTCTCATAGTACTATATCTATAAGGGAATATTCAATATCAAATAAATATTGTTTTTTAAGGTGAAATGAAGATATTTACACCTCGTCCAAGTTTATAGGGATAGCAAATGCTGGGCGAACGACGGGAATTGAACCTGCGCATGGTGGATTCACAATCCACTGCCTTGATCCACTTGGCTACATCCGCCCCTCCTCTCTCAAAAGGATTCCATTTTCACCATTCATTATTTTTTTATTTAGTCTTTATTACTTCACTCTCCTTCCTGCTGAAATACAGATATTGTACATAAAACAAAATGTTGCACATAAAATATATATATATATATATATATATAGGGAGGTGCTCCCGTGAGAGTTACTCTCACGGTACTATGAGAGAAAGGGTGGGGGCCCTCACATCCATATCCAATGCCAACAGCCTAAATGCGATGGCCCCCACCTCTTACTCTCATAGTACCGTGAGAGTAACTCTTACAAGAGCATCTCCCATATATATATATATCATACATATATATATATATATATATATATATATATATATGAGGAGCGCTACACAGCACTAGGGCGTTTTTTAGGAGAAAACGCTCCTCCTAGTCGGGCCCATTGGGATGCATGATGATGATGGAAGTCCATTGGATGGAAAGATCTACATGAGGCCTACCTATATGCAAAATCTTGAGTCCATAAGATCATCCTAACCTTTTGATCCATAACCCTAAAATTTAATGGTTTGGAGGCATCATTTTATCATGATTTCAATCCAACGGTGAGGAAAAATTGGATGATTGTCAAACTTGGACTTATGACTATTCATGTGGGGGTAGTGGGTGTGAAATGACTAGATTGACTCAATATGGGCCCCATGACAAAAAAAAAAAAAAAAAAAAAAAAAAATAGAGGGGCGGAAAAAGGGCCATTTTTAAAGTGGGGCGTTTTTTAGAATTTTCCTATACATATCTCTCTCTGTCCATATATATATATTATATATATATATTCTATATATATATATATATATATATAGAGAGAGAGAGAGAGAGAGAGAGAGAGAGAGGTTCTTAAACAATATTATGGTCTGTACTTTGTTATCTTAATGTTATTATAAGTGTTAAGTTATAAATTGCTATTATATCTTGGTAATTTGGTGCTTATTGTGTTAAATGATCCTTTCATTCGCTACAGGAAGTGATAAACATCGCTCTAGCCTTAAGAAAGAAATAGATATCTCTATAATTGATTAAAGATACAATTAAAATGATCAGATTTTCACATGTTCGGCATTTTTCTAGTATATATTTATTTTTCCTTTTTTTTTTTTTTTGTAATTTTAAGACTGTTGTGCCTGTACCGGTTTGGCGCCAGTGACATTAACTTGTTTGGTCCCTAATGGCACCAAGACTAGCAACCGAATTAAAACTTGTCCGAGCCAGCATCTTTCAAAACGAGCTTCCATACCAAAGGAACAACGTAGAGTCACCACCACCTGTAAACATAAAATGCATAAACTAACAACATACAGATTTATGTTGTCTCTACTAAGGGTGACAAAGCTCGATTAGTCCACCAACTTGATCCGCCTAATTTGACCTGTATCTGACTGATATTAGAAATGGGTCAGATGAGGGTTGGGGAGCCTGACCTGTTTAGAATCCTGATGGGCTTGGATTATAAGTGCTGATCTAGTGGGTTACTCAATTCTATCCCCCATCCATTATAAATGCAAATACGGATGGTCGGAGAGAAGCCCTAGCTGGCTCCTCCTTTATCTTCTCTCTCCGTCTTCTCCTCCCTTTCACCTACCTTGTGGAGCCCCTTCCCTCAACCCTTTTCTTTGTCTTGTTTATATAGCTCGTGGCCTGGGGGGGCTGAACAACATTGCCAGGTAATAATTTTTTGTTATTACCAAATGACTTTGTACCTTTTTCCTCCTCTATTGTTCTCGTTATCTATCCCTCTTTGTTATTACGGCTTGATTGGGGTTAGCTTTTTTCGTTATAACTGATTAGGGTGTTTGATCTTGCTTAGGGTTTGATTAGGGTTGTGTTTTTTTTTTTTTTTTTTTTTTTTTTTTTTTTTTTTTTAAGTCAGAGTCTTGGGTAAGGTTTTGTTTAAAGTTTTGATTAGGGGTTTCATTGTGTTTGATTAGGGTTTTGTCAGGGCTTCTATCAGGGGTCTTAATTAAGGTTTCAACAGGTAAATTTTGTTTAGCGCTTTAATTAGGGATTTATAATTTTTTTTTTTTTTTTTTTTTGAAAAAGGAGAGTTTAGATTTTAAGTAGGGTTCCTTATTATGTGGGTCAGTTGCCAGTTTGTGGATGAGATATGAGTTTGGGGGCTCAAATGATTTAAAGTTTGGCTAACGCTATAGCTTGGGTGAAATCGGAGGGGGCCATGGAAAATGCAATTTCTCTTCATTGAAATTAGTCATCTAATTTTTGGCTTGCAGGTTACGTTTTAACACATTAATAGATCTGCAAACGGGATGGTAGACTGTTTACCTAAGCAAGGGGTTCATAGATCTTGTAATTTAAGCGCCTCTATAATGTAGTGTGTGGCTGGTTAATTTCTCTTTGTACCAGTTCCACTATGGATGGTGCTTCTGTCTTTTTAAGCTGAGTTGTACTTCTTTCTTTCTGAAATAAAATTTACCTTTACCAATAAAAAAATGATATAGTATACAGGTAAGATTTGGGTTGCGACATAACCCCTACGTCTCTGTCTCAACCCAACCTGTTGCTGCGAATACACTTAATTTCATGTCCTTAGTGTACCATAATCTCTAGAGGATCACCTTTATCTGATGTCTCTCATGTGCCATACATTTTCTTAGATTCAAGTATTTAATTTTGTGTAGATAAGCTCCTTACTGATATTGTACTTGAGACTCCATTATAAAGTGGCTGGGAGCATTAACTCAACACAACTTCTTCAAACTTATTGAGTTGTTTCATGGTATTCAGCACCTGGGTTCTGTCTCTGTCTAATACATGTGATCTTGGATTCTGTTCTTTGGAAAGTGGTGTCATCTTTCTTTCATGGGACCCATCGATCTGCCCCCATCTACTGTGAAAGTCACAAATCTCTGTAGGATGCTGTGCATTAGTCTTCTTCTCAATCTACCCTCTTCTTCCTCTCAAATCATTCTTTTCTATAGAAAAATACATCGTTGGTGGCAACCAAATCCTCTGCAAGGAGGTTGTCGATCTGGTGTGGCCACTTCCAATCATCGATCACTTTGAAACTTCACCCACCTGGTCGGGCAACCTACAAGAGCAATCCTCTAAATTTTCGATTCATTTGGACATCATTTGATGGTGTTTTGATGCCGTTTTCAGTTTTGTGTTTTGATTTTCATCACTACTGTAGGATTCGTTGGATTTTGATCAGATTGGTATGAAATTCAGAGGATACCTGCGTCACTCACCTACATTGATAACTTGAAACTCTATTTGGCAATTCAAGGGTATTTTGGACCATTTCCGGCCATTCTGCCACTAAACCGTGCGGGGACCATACTTGGAAAGTCATTCCTATCTCTTTCAACTCCTTTTTTTTTTTTTTTTTGGCTCTGCAGTAATTTTCAGTTCTTGCTTCAGTTGTTCTAGGCTTACTATGCTATTTTACTCTGGTTTAGACTTCACTACGACGTTGTACTTATCTGGACTGGTCTGGATTGGATTCTTCTATCTATACTTTCGGTCCTATTGCATTATTCTGACCTAGATTTCTTCTGGTTTGATATTATTAATCACTTTATCTTATATTTTGTAGTGGCATAATCTTGATTTCCATGGCTTCTGATAATCACCAAGTTGATTCTATTCGACTTGATGGGAAAAATTATGCCTATTGGGCTCATCTAATGTTTTTTTTTTTTTTTTTCTTGAAGTGCAGACACTTTGGCAAATTGTTTCCAGCAATATCGAGAAACCCATAGCCATGGAATGAAAATGGGAATCCAACATTGGTAAAATCAATTCCTGGCTTGCCAACTTTGTTGATCCTTCCATAGGATTTCAGCTTGCCAAATTTGCTTATCCTAAGGATGCTTGGGATTATTTAGCTCGGCTTTATGTTCAGAATAACTTAGCAGAATAATATCAGTTGGAATGGGAGAGGAGATTCGGAATCCTCTCCAAGGTGATGACACAATTTATGCCTTGTATGTAAAACTTACATCACTGTAGGATTAGTTGTCATTTATGGAGCCACAATTCACATGTGCTGCTCACTCTGCTATTTTGAGACTTACCGTCAAGAGATTAGACTTGTACACATTACAAACGGGTGCTCAACATTCATTTTTTTCCACAACTATGGACATTTTTGATCTCACTTCATAGATCCACTCTGTCATTGCTGAGCAACTCCAATAGATGATGCTCTCCTCTAGATGATGCTCTCCTCTAGCTCCAGGTCTACCTTGGCTTATCATCCCCTGCAGCCTTGCCTACCATTGCCCCTTCTCTTCCACAGGTAACAAAGCTGTCCCTTTGATATTTGATTTTCGTCCTCTAGTCAAATGAACTCTGATGTTTCACTACTTGCTCACACCTATTCACCATCATCTCCTGTTTCATATATATTGCAGATGACTCTCATCTACTTTGTCGATAAAATAGCCATTATCACCCTTGCTTTGCTTTCTATTTCTATTTCATTTGTACCTTTTGTTCCCTATCTGTGAATCTTTTATCTATTAGTCAACTTGCTTAAGATGACTATGTGATTACCTTTTCTTCATTCCCGATCCTCTTCACTCTTATTCCCTTGTTCCATTCCTTGATTTATTTCTTGAGTTCAGTCCTTGTTACCCTTCCTTTGCTCCTATTCGTGTCTATCAGCATTGAGCTTGTGAACTACTCAGAGACTTATTCCCTCTCCTGCTTCCTCAGTTAATGGGACACCTTGTAGGTATTCTATTTGCACTCACTAACCTATTGATTATTATGGATTTATTGCTTCTGACTAATTTAGCCAGCCTACACACGGTTTGCAACTCTTTATTCTTATATTGAGCCTTAGTCGTACAAAGAGGCACCCTTCTCTCCGTACTGGCAAACTGTTATAGCTGAAGAACTTGCAACTTTGCATATGACTCACATGATAACTTGTTCCTCTTCCTGCTGGTAGACGTGCTATTGGTTGCAAATGGGTATGCAAAATCAAGACTCAATATGATGGAAGCATTTATAATTTAACGCTTCAAGTCCTTGCCTAGTCGCAAAAGGATTCAAGCGAAACATGACATTGACTATGAAGAGATCTTGCTCCAGTGGCCAAAATGACTGTTGTTCTCACTCTCATTGTCAATCTAGGAACTTGTATCATTAAGTTAGCTATAACTTAGGAACTCTAATCGTGTTAGAAAGTAGCTATAACTTAGGAACTTGAATTGTATTAGGATACTAATAATAGGGTAATCAATCCCTATATATTGAGAAGGATACAACTCTAAGGGGTACAGGTTTTCCTCCTTCAATACTCTTGTTTCCTCCCATGCGTGTGCAATTGATACGGTATCAGAGCCTAGGGCTTTATTTTCTTCCACATCCAATGATCTGTAAGATCATCCTTGACATCTTCCAAGGTCCGGAAGCCTAGTTTTATCTAGTTACAAGGATCTGGAGATCCTCCCTGACATCTTCCACGTCTGGAAGCCCTTGGTGTATCTCCGATCAGGTATGGCCCACCTGAGATCATCTCCAACACCTCTGCGTAACCAGCCCATTATGGTTGACTGGAATTTTTACTAATTGTGGTGTTTTTTTAGCAATTTTTTCCTCATCCGAGGTAGGCCTTCTACGGCTCTCTGTGAATAATCAATTTTATACATTTGATTTCATCTCAGCCGTCCAAAAAGTTGGATCTGGACTGCTTTTGGCTGAATCTTCTTCCATAAGTTGCTTCAATCTTCTGTACTTTCATCCACGTCAACCAAGGATGAAAATAGCGGCAGTAGCGGGCCGCCAAAATGCTACGTAGCGGTGCGATTTGGAAAAATCGTCCAAAAAATATGAATTTTTTTTAGAAAATCTAGAATATTGGAAAATGAGAGAAAATGTATTTTTTTTTTTTTTGCAAAAGTAACTAAGGTAAGGGGGAGTAGCGGTCCCCTCACTGTATGAGGTCCTGTATCACTGTATAAATAGAAAATAATAGTAATGATCATTTTTTTCACATGTGTTCATGTTGCTTAGTTATGCTTGTGAGATATCCTTAAATCTAAACAGAAGAATGCCAGAGATCACAAAGCCACACAGAACACAGAGACAGTTGCAAGAGAATTGCTTGTTTTGTATTGACAATGTATATCCTTATATAATACAGTGTTACGTAAATTAGAAGATCTAATTACAGATCTAATTGCCTAAACTGAAGGATCTAATTACATGATTACAGACTATAATAAGGTAACTGATATCTATTTGACAACTCATACAATATCTTGATTTGTGGGCTGGCCCAATTCATGGGTCGTGGGCTGACCCGTTAGGCCAAGCTGACCTGTATCTTTACACCCCCTCTCAAGCTTTGGATGGGAGAATGTGACCATCGAAAGCTTGGAAACTAGCTTCGAAAACTGAGAAGTGGAGTGGCTTTTGGTGAAAAAATCTGCAATTTGAGTAGCTGATGAAATCTGGATAAGCTTAATAGTACCACTCCGAACATGTCGACGAATAAAATGACAGTCAACTTCAAGATGTTTGGATCGTTCATGGAAGACATCATTTGTGGCTAGTTTCTGTGCACTTTCACTGTCTGTAAAGAGGTAGATTTAGGAACTAGAACTCCTAAATCCTGAAGTAACCAGCGAAGCCAAATAATTTCAGTAATAGTGAGAGACAGCACGATATTCAGCTTCAGTGGATGATCGTGAGACAACTTCCTGTTTCTTGCTCTTCCAAGAGATAAGAGAAGAGCCAAGAAAAATGGAAAAGCCGGTTGTAGATCGCCGATCATTGACATCTCCTGCCCAGTCAGAATTAGAGTAACCATGGAGATTAAGATTCTGACTGGAGGAAAGAAGGATGGCGCGGTTTGAACTCCCTTGTAAGTATCTCAATATGGGCATGACAGCACCCCAGTGAAGATGAGTGGGTTGGGCAACAAATTGACTTACCACATTTACTGCATAGGCAATGCATAGGCAATATCTGGTCTAGTAATAGTAAGATATACCAACCTGCCGACCACCTCACGATAACGAGTTGGATCAGAAAGCAGTTCTCCATCAGTAGTCTGAAGCTTTAGATTATGTTCAATTGGAGTAGAGACAGGTTTATGATCTGTGAGTCCAGCTCGTTGGAGAACTTCATTGCAGTATTTGGTTTGCGATAAAAGATATCCGTTAGGAGAGTAGGCAACCTCAATGCCTAGAAAATACCGAACATGGCCCAAATCTTTCATCTCAAACTGTCGATGAAGAAAACGCTTCAAGGATAGAATACCAGGAGCATCACTGCCAGTGATAATCATATCATCGACATAGAGTAACAAGAAAACACATCCAGATCTTGAATAGCGAGTGAAGAGAGCGGAGTCATGAGCACTCTGAGAAAAACCAATGCTGATAATGTTGGTGTTAAACCGTTCAAACCAAGCACGAGGGGCTTGTTTGAGTCCATACAAAGCACGTTTGAGACGACAGACATAATGAGGAGGTCTCGTGACACCTGGGGGAGGATGCATATAGATTTCTTCCTGAAGGAATCCATTCAAAAATGCATTCTTGACATCAAGCTGGTAGAGTGGCCAACGTCTAACAGCAGCAACGGAGATAAAGGTCCGGACAGTTGTCATCTTAGCAACTGGAGCAAATGTCTCCTCATAATCTACCCCATATTCTTGTGTGTAGCCTTTGGCAACCAAGCGGGCCTTATAACGATCAACGGTTCCATCAGATTTGGTCTTGATCTTGAATATCCATTTGCAGCCAATAGCCCGTTTCCCAGAGGGAAGAGGAATAAGATCCCATGTTTGAGTTTTCTGCAGAGTCGCAAGTTCTTCTGCTTTGGCAGATCTCCAGTTCGGGTGAGTAATGGCCTCCTTATAGGATTGTGGTTCTGCTAAAGTATGAATTGCTACAAGGAAGGACTTATATGAGGGAGAAAAATGATCAGTACAAACAAAGCCAAATCGGGAGGGAGGAATTCTGGTGCGCAAGGGATAACTTCGAGGTTGAGGAGGATCCTGCACATCTGGAGCAGAGGAGATAGGCCCATGGTCAGAAGTAGGAGGAGGAGCTGCAGATTCCGAGTGAGTAGACGGAGGTTTGGGCCGACGATGATATACCTGCAGGGGTGGAGGAGAAGGAGTGTCGGAGGGAAATAGATCTGGAAAGGGGTCAAGGGGATAGATCGGAGGTTGCTCAGGAGAAGAGGATGCAATGGGTAATGTATAGAAAGGTATATGTTCCAGGAAGGTGACATTACGAGAGACTCGTAACTTATTGGTTTTAGGATCATAGCACCGATATCCTTTTTGTTCAATGCCATACCCTAAAAAAACACAGACAGTGGATTTGGGTGCAAGTTTGGTTCTCTCATTATCATGCAACAGAACAAAGCAGGTGCAGCCAAATACTTTGAGATGGGACAAATCAGGTTTACATGAGAACAATTTTTCATATGGAGATATGCCAGATAAGACAGTGGATGGTGTTTTGTTAATCAGATAAATGACAGTGAGGACTGCTTCCCCCCAGAATTGTAGAGGGACATGGGAGGAATGAATCAAGGATCTAGCAGTCTCGAGGATATGTCTGTGTTTCCGTTCTGCCACTCCATTTTGTTGTGGTGTGGCAGGACAGGATAATTGAGTTAAAGTATCTTGACTAGTCAGGTAGGAACGAAATTTGTGAGACATGTATTCTCCCCTAGAGTCGGACCTGAATATTTTAATTCTTGTGTCAAATTGAGTGGAAACCATGTTAGAGAAAGCAGTGTAAATGGCATATAACTCAGAACGATTTTTCATCAAATACAACCATGTATATCTTGTGAAATCATTAATAAACAACACATAATAAATGGAACCGCCTTTTGTTGGCTGAGAGGCGGGTCCTCAAACATCAGAATGTACCAAAGCAAAGGGAGCAGTAGTAAAAGAAGTGCTTTTATTATAAGGAAATACATGTTTACCAAAGTGGCAACCAAAACAAGAAGAAATGTTTGATACAGAAATGTTTCCAAGAACACCACTATTAGATAAAAGTTTCATTTTATTTAAAGATAAATGTCCTAAACGAGAGTGCCAAAGAGCAAAAGGAGATGTAGAGGAAACATGGGCGACAGGGGAGAAGCTTGAAGATGGAAGGTGCAGCGATTGAAGATAGTAAAGTCCTCCTGACCTAAGGCCGGTCCCAATCTGTCTCCCGGTGCGCGGATCCTGCACAGAACAACCAGTGGAAGAAAATGAGGTAAGAAATCCAGAAGAGGTCAGTTGACTAACAGAGATTAAATTGATGGAAAGGTGGGGATCACACAAAACATTAGTGAGAGAGAGCAACTTATGTGAAACGGAGCCAATAAATGAGACTGGTAGAGGAGTGGCATCTGCTGTATGAATGGTGAGAGAGCCAGCAGGAGTATGACAATTATGAAGTTTGGAAACATCATTTGTCATATGATAGGAAGCACTAGAATAAAAAATCCATGTAGCATCATGTGTACCTGAAGGACTAGAAATGGTCATGGCAGAACCAGAGGCTGAGGGGGTGGTGGCCATCTGAGAAGCATAACCAGTGGAGGAAGCCAGAAACAACTGTTGCATACGCTCATCAACCATAGCCTGGATCTGTGAGGTAAGATCCATTTGCGGAGGCACAGAATTATCATCTTCAGTGACATTGGCAGCATAGGATCGCTGAGGATAAGATTGCATGGGACCGCGGTTGGGCTGATGACCAGATTGTTTGTTCTTGTTGTTTGGCCTTTGAGGTCTGGTTGGGGCAGTCCCGTTTCCAGTGTCCTTTCTTCTTACAATAATTGCAAAAGTCATTGGTACCAGGTGGATAAGAGCGATCATGCTGAGGGGTACTAACATTTGCTGACAGGACATGTATAGGTTCCACATGTTTCTTCTTTGTAAGAGAAAATTGAGTTTGTTCTTCTGCCAATAGTTCTGAGAGTGCCGTATTAACAAAAGGTAGAGGGGACCGATGTAATAATAAGCCACGAACATGTTCAAAGTCAGGGCGGAGAGCCATAAGAAACTGAACCAGGCGAGTCTGCTGCCTATATACCTCAAATGTATGGGCGTCATCAGTTGTAGCAAAAGTGGGTTCCATTAGAACCAGTTGATCCCATAAAGCAGTCATTTTGATAAAGAAATCATGAATGGAGTCATTTCCTTGGTCTGCATTTTTGATTTCCCATTCTAATTGATACCGGCAAGCAGCATTAGATTGAGTATACAATCTGGCTAAATAATCCCAAGCATCCTTAGGATAATTGAATTTAGCCAATTGGTTCCCAATAGATGGTGTGACCGAATTGGCAATCCAAGAATTGATCTTCCCGACTGAAGCTTCCCATTCCTCAAACTTAGCATCCTTACTGTTTGGTGTAGGGATCTGTGTAGCAATATACTTCCAAAGTTTTTGTCCTTTGAGAAAATTTTGCATTAGATAAGACCAATAGGAATAGTTTGTTCCATCAAGTATGACAGTAATGCCCGAGACAGAGCGATCATAAGACATTGAAATAAACAATGTGTTGACAGACTGAATAGATGAGAAATCCAGTCAAAATTACTAACCGGATCTGAAAAATTCCAATAAAGGTGGTCCCTACGGAATGATCAGATGACAAAGTCCTTGAATCTTAGCACAGATTTGTTCTGTGGGCCCCACTTGATGATCAGGGGGAAGATCAGATCACACAGAGATCTCTTCTTAAAAAATCCGAAACTTCTCCAAGTGGAAGTTTGATGAAAGCTAGAGAGACCAGAATATGGAACGGTTGTGATGAAAACTATTTGCTTAACTGAGAGAAGTACAAATCAGAGATAATGCCCTACCTCAGATGATAAAAAAATTTGGAAAAAAATGTGTAGAAATCCTAGGAGTGACGGGCGACCAGGATAGGGGGATTTTCTTCTGGGCAAAGGTTGATCAACAGGTGGGCCACCTTTGATCACAGCAGATACAATGCTTTTCACAGCTTACAGACGAAACGGGATTGTCACAGGACTTCTCTTGTGCTTGAATGGACGGATGATTAGGGTTCTGATACCATGTGAGATATCCTTAAATCTAAATAGAAGAATGCCAGAGATCACAAAACCACACAGAACACAGAGACAGTTGGAAGAGAATTGCTTGTTTTGTATTGACGATGTATATCCTTATATAATACAGTGTTACCTAAATTAGAGGATCTAATTACAGATCTAATTGCCTAAACTGAAAGATCTAATTACATGATTACAGACTATAATAAGGTAACTGATATCTATTTGACCACTCATACAATATCTTGATTTGTGGGCTGGCCCAATTCATGGGTCGTGTGTTGACCCGTTAGGCCAAGCTGACCTGTATCTTTACAATGCTAACTTAGAAACTAATGAAAGGCTTATAAAAGAAAAGACTATGTCATGAAGTCAAGACTTAAGAGTACCTAGAGAAAAAAATACATCTACCAAAGGGGGTGTCTAATAGGATATACTTGGAGAAGAATCATTAAGAAGAACTCTCTGTATCAACTATAATTTGGCGAGATCGTGTGTTTTTTGGTGTTCTTTTAAACATAAAAGGGTACAAGAGTTGTGTAAAAATGTTATTTGGAGAGAAGAAGAAAAGATATAAATCTTATTATGCATTTTAAAAAAATTTGGAAAATAGGAATTTTTTTCACCCCGTAGCGCCCCGTAGCGGTCATAATGGCCCGGGTAGAGGCCCCTTAGCGGACGTAGCGGCCGCTACGGGTGCGACGGCCGATAAATCGGCCGTAGCGTAGCGGTGGCGGCCGCTACGGCCGATATAACGTAGCGGCCGCTATTTTCATCCATGACGTCAACTGATTTGATCTCTGATCTTCTGGTGGGGCCCACATACACAACCCAATTGTTTTTTTTTTTTTTTTTTTTTTGACACTATTGAGAGCTCAGGTTTTGTGCAGAGTTGCTGGATCAGCAACTGGTTTGGTTATTCTTCTGGTTCTTGTGGTTTGGTTATTCTTTTGGTTCTTGTTCTGTTTTTTGTTTTAGCTATTTATTATGATCTGGTGGGGCCCACGAACACAACCCTACTGCTGTGTAAGGTTTGTCAGCCCTGTTTTGGGTCTGTTTGCATATTTTTCATATTCTGTCTCACACAACTGTTCGGTGAACAATTCTGAAAGCTATTCTGACTTGATTTTTGGCGCGTGGTTGTCTCTCCTATCATCTTGGTCTTTTGACTGATCTATCACATAATGGAGAAATCTGAGATTGCCTTGGTTTGCTTTGATGGCAAAAATTACACCTCTTGGGCCTTTCAGTTTCAGATTTACTTAGAAGGAAAAGAACTGTGGGGATATATTGATGGGTCTGAAAGTAAGCCAGAGGAAGCTGACTAAAAGATTTCTACCTGGAAAACTAAGGATGCCAAAATCAAAACTTGGTTACTGGGCTCTGTTGAATTACATTTTATCTTCAACCTGAAACCTTGCAAATTTGCCCGTGAGATGTGGGACAATCTTCAGAAGATTTATCAGCAAGGCAATGCTGTTATCCAATTTCAATTGGAGCTTGACATCTCTCAATTTACTCAAGGCACCCCCGTCTATACAGGAATATTACAATGGATATCGAAGAATGTGGTCGGAATATGATGAGATCAAGTTTGCCATTGTGTCTGAAGCTCTTCTACTCGAACTTCTTCCATTACAACAAAATAGCCATCACAACCAATTTCTCATGAAACTTCGTCCAGAGTTTGAGACAATTAGATCAAACTTAATGAGCCAGGCTTCTCTTCCTAGCTTAGATGTCTGTCTTCGAGAACTTCTGCGGGAAGAACGTCGTCTAGTTACCAAAACTTCTATGGAACAACTGCGATCTGCTCAGACTCAACTTGCCTATGTTATTATTAGAGATCCTTGAACCAATGCAGAAGCATACAATAGATCTCACAGAAGCATACACGAGAGAGACGAATTGCAAGAGAATTTTCTGTATTTTGTATTAACGATGGATCCATATATATAACACAGTATTGCCTATTAGAGGATCTAATTACATGATTACAGGTATTGTTAAGGTAACTAGTATCTATTGACAACTCATACAATGACTTGATTTGTGGGCTGACCCAATTCATGGGTCTTGGGCTGACCCATTAGGTCAAGCTGACCTGTATCTTTACACCCCCTCTCAAGCTTTGGATGGGAGAATGTGACCATCGATAGCTTGGAAACTAGCTCCGAAAAACGAGATGTGGAGTGGCTTTTGGTGAAAAAATCTGCTACTTGAGCAGCTGATGAAATCTGGATGAACTTTATAGTACCACTCCAAACATGTTGACGAATGAAATGGCAGTCAACTTCAAGATGTTTGGATTGTTCATGGAAGACATAATTTGTTGGTAGTTTCTGTGGACTTTCACTGTCTGTAAAGAGAGGTAGATTTAGGAACTAGAACTCCTAAATCCCGAAGTAACCAGCGAAGCCAAATAATTTAAGTAGTAGTGTGAGATACAACACGATATTCAGCTTCAGTGGATGATCGTGAGACGACTTCCTATTTCTTGCTCTTCCAAGAGATGAGAGAAGAGCCAAGGAAAATGGAGAAATCGGTTGTAGAGCGCCGATCATTGACATCTCCTGCCCAGTTGGAATTAGACTAACCATGCAGAGTAAGATTTTGACTGGAGGAAAGAAGGAGGACGCGGTTGGAACTTCCTTATAAGTATCTCAATATGCGCAGGACAGCAGCCTAGTGAAGATGAGTGGGTCGCGCAACAGATTGGCTTACCACATGTACTGCATAGGCAATATATGGTTTGGTAATAGTAAGATAAACCAAGCTGCTGACCACCTCACGATAACGAGTTGGATCAGAAAGTACTCCATCAGTAGTTCGAAGCTTTAGATTATGTTCAATTGGAGTAGATATAGGTTTATGATCTGTGAGTCCAGTTCGTTAGGGAACTTCATTACAGTATTTTGTTTGCGACAAAAGATATCCTTTGGGAGAGTAGGCAACCTCAATGCCTAGAAAGTACCGTAGATGACCCAAATCTTTCATCTCAAATCGTCGATGAAGAAAATGTTTCAAGGATAGAGTACCAGGAGCATCGTTGCCAATGATAATCATATCATCGATAGAGTAACAAGAAAACACATCCAGATCATGAATAGCGAGCGAAAGAGTGGAGTCATGAGCACTCTGAGAAAAACCAATGCCGATAATGCTGGTGCTAAACCGTTCAAACCAAGCACAAGGGGCTTTTTTGAGTCCATACAAGGCACGCTTGAGACGACAGACATAATGAGGAGGTCTCGCGACGCCTGGGGGAGGATGCATATAGATTTCTTCCTGAAGGAATCCATTCAAAAATGCATTCTTGACATCAAGCTGATAGAGTGGCCAACGTCTAACAGCTGCAACGGAGATAAAAGTACGGACAGTTGTCATCTTAGCAATTGGAGCAAAGGTTTTCTCATAATCTACCCCATATTCTTGTGTGTAGCCTTTGGCAACCAAGCGAGCCTTGTAACGATCAACAAATCCATCAGATTTGGTCTTGATCTTAAATATCCATTTGCAGCCAATAGCTCGTTTCCCTGAGGGAAGAGGAACAAGATCCCATGTTTGAGTTTTCTGCAGAGCCACAAATTCTTTTGCTATGACAGATCTCCGGTTTGGATGAGTAATTGCCTCCTTATAGGATTGTGGTTTTGCCAAAGAATGAATTGCTGCAAGGAAGGACTTATACGATGGAGAAAAATGATCAGTACAAACAAAGCCAAATCGGGAGGGAGGGATTATGGTGCGCAAGGGATACCTTTGAGGTTGAGGAGGATCCTGCACATTTGGAGTAGAGGAGATAGGCCCGCAATCCTCCACGTCCACCTGCTCACATTCCAGTACTAGAGGAGATAGGCCCGTAATCCTCCACTGGAGGAGGATCCAGTACCTAGGGCTCCACGTCCACCTGCTCACATTCCAGTACGTCCAGTAGTTAGACTTCTACCTCCAACTACTTCAAGTTCAATGGGATTTTGTTCCAGTAATACAAGTTCAGATCAAAGTGCAGCTGTTTCAGTACTCAGGGGTCCTTCTCCCACTACACGTTCAATGGGAGTTTATTCATCTTCATCTACATCAACGACGGTGAATGTTAATGTTGCAAGCCAAGTTCAACAGCCAAGGGGAGCACGACTTAGCAAAGAGGAGTTGGGAAGGATCAAAAATCACAATGCAAAATAAGAAAGTGGTTTTTGTGTTTTGTTCTTTTTTAGGAATTTCTTGATGTAAAAAGCAGACCACAATTTGTAGGTTAAGTAATGGGGAGGCCTGTGAAAGGCATACCTGGTTTTGATGAGTTTTTTGGAGACAAACTTTAATGTCGTAGGGGTTGTGGTGTTTCTATAACATGGATGAATGCATTTTGGTATTCTTCTTGACAACTACATTGTATATTCTGTGCTACAGGTTGGTTGTAGTGAATGTTTTTACATTAAGGACCACCATTGTTCATATTTGGTCATTTGTTTGAAATGAGATAATATAGGTCATTCCACCATTGTCCACCTGGTGACATTCCAGTGGTAAGGAATTAAAATTTGAAACACTAAAATTTGAAACAAAATTCCAAAAACAGACGAGAAAAAACATGGAAATCTGCTTTCATGTACATTAATCATCAAAATTTACAACAACAAAATGGGCTTTGAATTACATTATACTCCAGTCAACTTTAAAATTACCTATTCTTATAGATCCCACCAGATCACACCCACCAAAAATCGGATTATAGTCCACATAGCCCTTTCACAACTCAATTACATACATTTCTCCCAAGAAATATTACAGCAATCAATACCCATGAAAAAAACAAAGATACCCACAAATTCCTTTCTCGCGCTCTGTTACTTTGGAGTTGATTCTTAAGCCCTCCCAACTTTCGTGGCAGTCCAGGAATAATCTGCTGTAAACGACTGCACATCACTGGATCAACCCATCGAAAGAAACCACATACTCGATCTTCACATGCAACAAATCTTCGCCTTGGATTGAGATTAGTCCAAGATGTCTTCTTCTCGGCCACCTTACCACAATGACATATGAATTCCATGGTGATCAGCTTCTTCCCACTTCAGATTGCCTCTTTTCACCTTCCACTACCGCGGTTGCCCACCCAAATTAGTCAATGGAGCTACAGTTCTGACGTTTCCTTCCCAACCATATCACATTCTTGCTTCTTTAGTCTTGACGTTGCCTTCAACCTTCGCTGCATTCCTGCATCTCCATCTTCGTTGCCCGTCCCTTTCGTCGCTCGACCCTCCCAGATGAAGAAGTGTGACAAAATCCCTAATCAGAGGAGAGGGGCAATCTCAACCTACTATATGTAGCCGTTAAATATTGGGACGTCAACGTCTAGTCGCCCGTTATTTGTTTGAATGGCGTTTGACTCTCCGTTTTTTATTTGAACGGCTACTAGACGAAGGGGCCAACTTAATACAAAATCGATTGATGTAAGGGGTAAATTGACAAATCTAATTGTTTAGGGTCGAAATTGAAAAATGTGTAAAACTACAGGTGGCATTATGTCAAAAAGCTTAAAATAAAAAAGTTAATCCCTAACCAAATCTATCTTAATTGAAATTAAAGCCTTGGCCAAACTTCATTCTAACTAAAAATCACACCTAATCAAAATTTCACTCTTATTGGAAATAGGCCCCAATCAAAATTTCACTCGAATTGGAAATAGGCCCCAACCAAATTTGACACCAATTGAAACTAGAGCTCCAACGAAATCTCATATTGACAAGAAATAGAGTGCAAACAAATGTCATTTTAATAAGAAATAGAGCCCAACCAAGTTTCACTCTAATAGGACATGTGACCTAGGAAAATTTAACTTTAATAAGAAATAAGGCCCTAATCAAATTTTACTTTAACTGAAAATTTCTCTCTCTCTCTCTCTCTCTCTCTCTCTATATATATATATATATATATATGGGAGATGCTCCTATGAGAGCATCTCTGATGTAGGACAGACCCATGGTTTCCATGGGTCGACCCGCCAATGGGCCCAGCCCATTCGTCTCGACCAGTTCTTTGGGCCTAACCCACCTATCTTAGCCTACTAAGAGTTTTATTTATTTATTGATGTCTTAATTGTATTTAGGTCGATGTTTTAATCTTGGCCGTCCTTGCATTGGAATGGTCTAGACTAGTTTTAGGGTTAGTCTTTTATCAATGTTAGCATTGTAATGCCTCATTTGGCATCGGTGATTTATTAATGAAATTTCTTATGAGTGATTTTGGGTCTTCCCAAGTTGTCTCTTCTTCCTCGCCCGCAATGGGGAGTTTGGCGTGAGGCCAATTTTCAGACGAAAGTCTGACATGTCCCTTCCACCATCCATCGCTTGTCTCTCCGCCTCTACCAGCCCCGCACCTGGTACCCCACTCCGCATCAATTGGTATCAGAGCCGAAGATCGATCCAACCCAGTTTCGATCATCGGCAATCGTCATCCCCACCAAACATTACCATCGCCATTCATCGAATCTACCATCACCTATCACCACTGCCGGCAATCTTCCTTACCAAAATCTATTTGACAGAACCCTTCTCCATCAAACCCATTCGATTGAATCCCATCTTCGATCTTCAATCGTAGATCCCTAAAACCTAATTCGTAATCTCAATCCAAACCCATAGAACCCTAGATCCCTGCCATCTAGATACCATTATCCTGTAAATCCCAAACAACCACTGCCAACCCACCTCAAGCCCACAGACCCATGGGAAGCCAATGGGCCCAACCCATTCGTCTCGACCAGTTCTTTAGGCCTAGCCCACCTATCTTAGCATGCTAAGAGTTTTATTTATTTCTTTATGTCTTAAGTTGTATTTAGGTGGATGTTTTAATCCTGGCCATCATTGCATTTGAATGGTCCATATTAATTTTAGGGTTAGTCTTTTATATATGTAAGCATTGTAATGCCTCATTTGGCATCAGTGATTTATTAATGAAATTTCTTACAAGTGATTTTGGGTCTTTCCAAGTTGTCCCTTCTTCCTCGCTCGCGATGGGGAGTCTTGCGTGAGGTCAATTTTCAGATGAAAGTTTGATATATCCCTTCCACCATTCATCTCTCGTTTCTCTGCCTTTACCTGCCTAGCACTTGGTACCCCGCTCCGCATTAATCTCTCACCTTATTATGAGAGACAAGGTGGGGGGCCCTTACATTCATATCCAATGCCAACAACTTAAATATAAGGGCCCCCATCTTTATCTCTCATAGCAAGGTGAGAGATGCTCTCATAGGAGCATCTCCATATATATATATTTATCAAAATGCAAGTCTAAAATGTTATATTCTAAGCATAATGGTGGTGATATTTTGATGACACTGTTTGATTATAAACAATTTTTTAGCATTTAAATTAGCATAGCTAACCAACATGAATATATATGAAAAAATTATATCAATATTATCATTTTATAATCATCCAGCGATATAGGATCTCATGCAATGATGGAACCGCTACAAACCCCCCCTATACTAGCTACTTTTGTAAAAAGACAATATATTCAAGCATTTTCCAATATTCTGGACTTTTTGGGAATTTTTTTGGATTTTTTTGACATTTTTTATTTGCTCCACTACGTTGCCGCTATTTTCATCCTTGGACGAGATGAGATCACCAAAAAGGTGCGTGTTGATGTTCTCGATTTCTATGGGCGCATGGATGTGAAAGTCTTCACTGATTGGATTAAAACACTTCGAAGATTATTTTGAATGGTACAACATGGATGAAGACAAGGGTTTTTCCCATCGTAAAGATGAAGATGAAGGCTGCAACATGTGATTGGTGGCTGAATATTGATGAAAGGAATGCCAATCATAGGAGACCTTCGATAAGCATATGGGAGGAGAAGAAAGAAAAATTGTACCGGCTGGTTGACTATGTTGATTCCCTCTTTGATCAACTGGTTGAATGTGGATAACGGGCCTCCACTGTGGATGATTTCACTGAAGGGTTCCACGATCTCATGGTACAATGCAAGGTGTTCGAGACAGATCGCCAAGCTATTTCTAGATACAAGCGAGGTCTTTGTCTAGAGATTCAAAGAGAATTGACTACACTCAATTTTTATAGCATCAAAGAAGTTCATCGCATGAAACTTTGCATCGAGGATCAGATGAGGCATCCATATTCAAGGCATTTTGGAGAACCTCTTCAAAGGAGAAACTTCAATATGACTTATCAGCAGGTCGTCTCATCACAAAATTCCATCCAACAAGCTCCACCACAAAACCTCAACAGGCAAGCCCCTCAGAATCAAGCAAGGCCTCCTCCAACTTACAAAAACAAATGAAAGGATGTTGTCGATCCTTCACGATAAAAGCAGGACATGGATTGCTTTCTATGCAAAGGCAAAGGACACTATGCTAGATACAAAGAATTTGCATTATGCCCACCAAAAAATCATGTTAATGAAGAGTATGAAGTTGAAACCACATATGAGGAGCAAGAACCTCCGCCCGAGCAAGAAGATCATTCCTTCTATCAAGCAGAAACAAAAGGAAGGGCATTATTTTTTTTTTTCGAGTTGTAAGGACATTATTCATTCGTTGTCTTTTCATCACTATTGAAGAGAAAGCTGAATATTGGAGGCGAACCACTATATTTCGCTTAATGGCAAAATGCCGAGACATATTGTGTAATCTCATCATTGATGGAGGAAACGGATGAATGTGGTTTCCCAAGAAATAATTGACAAATTAAAGCTTCCAATGGAGAAACACCCAAAGCCTCACAAAGTCTCTTGGGTGAATGAAGCAACAATTCTAGTAACCAAACGGTGCCGGATAACATTTAAAATTGGTAGTTATGAAGATTCAATTTGGTGTGATATCATTCCCATGAGTGTTACTCACATTCTATTGGGAAGGCCTTTGTTCTTTGATAACAAGGTCCAAAGTGATGGAGAATCAAATACCCATACTTATAAGTATAAGGGTCGCAATGTTACTCTTCTTCCCCTTAAGCCTCCTACTACCCCAGGCCCTCGGCAAAACAATCAACATCAGGCCCATCAAAGCAAGTTGCTCCAAGCCGGATTCTCGCATTCTTTCACTGCGCAAATTTGAAGAAGAAAGCAAAAAGCAAGGAGTTGTCTATTCTCTTATACCACAAGAATTCAAGGAGGCTAAAGATAAGAATGTAGTTTCTCCACCACCAGAAATCAAGTCCTTATTGCATGATTTTAAAGACTTGATTCCAGTAGATCTTCCAAAAGAGCTATCGCCTATGAGGGACGTTCAACATGCTTTTGATCTCATCCCTGATTCCTCACTTCCAAATTTACCTGCTTATCGCATGGGCCCTACAGATAATACATAATTGAGAAGACAAGTTGAAGAACTCCTCTAGAAGGGTTACATTTGTGAAAGAATGAGTCCTTGTGCTGTACCAGCCCTTCTAATGCCCAAGAAAGATGGTTCTTGGCGAATGTGTGTCGATAGCCGAGCGATCAACAAGATCACCATTAAGTACCGGTTTCCAATACCTCAGGTGGTTGAAATGCTTGATATGATGGCAGGATCACCGGTCTTCTCAAGGATTGATCTTAAAAGCGGATATCACCAAATCTGTATTCGGCCAAGAGAGGAATGGAAGACAACATTCAAGACTAAAGATGGATTGTACGAAGGGTTGGTCATGCCATTCGGATTATTCAATGCTCCCCTCACTTTTATGAGGGTGATGGCATAGCTTTTACGACCCTTCGTTGGCAAATTTGTCTTTTTATATTTTGACGACATTGATTTTCAGCAAATCAAAGGAGGCACATCTTGATCATCTAAGGTATGTGATGTGTGCGCTTCGCAATGAATTTTTTACATTAATTTAAAGAAGTGTACGTTCTTGAGTTCCAAAGTTATAATTTTGGAATTTGTTGTATTGGTCCAAGGAGTAGAAGCTGATTTGAAAAAGATCAAAGCAATCATAGATTGGTCCCTTCCTATGAAGTACTGAGTTTTCATGGATTGGCCACTCTTTATAGGAGATTTTTTCGCAATTTCAGCACCATTATGACTCCAATAATTGATTGCATGAAGAAGGGAGACTTTAGTTGGACCAAGGCAGTCACTCGGGCATTTGAACAAATCAAGCAGAAAATGACCGAGGCACCTATTTTGAAACTTCCAGACTTTGACAAGGTCTTTGAAGTCGGTCTTGATGCTTCGCAAGTAGGAATTGGCGGAGTCGTAACTGTCGATGGGCCATTTCATGACCTCTTGTTTTTATTTTGTCATCCATCAGCTGGGCCCACACTTGCAATCAAAACCTGTCGATGGGCCTCCCGGTTAAGATCTCTCTCTCACCTTTGATTCCAGATGTTTTCGTTTTCATCCACTGGTGGATCCCACCTGTCATTTTCATATGAGTATTTTCTTTTTTAGATTCTGTCATGGCCTCTCTCTCTCTATATATATATTTTGTTTGCATGAAATAATTAGGATTCTACAGTTGGGCCACATAGATTGATCAACATTTTTAAATTCAACTGATTCGGGCCTTTTCAATTCTTATTTCAATATCCTAATCATGTTCAACAATTCAGACAGTAATATGTAAGTTTTTGGTAAAAATTGTTTTGGTAAAAGGACAGTAGTATATTAAAATACTAATATTTGTCATGTATTGATGTTAGAATGGATGAAAAATAGATAGATTATGGACATATACGAGTTTCCCTCTTTTTCAACATTTTTTAGTCTTTTTTCCAATTATATTAAGAAAAATAGAAAATATCCTAGGGTTTGCAATTCGATTCAACCCCTAAACGATTCACGATTTGACAACCATGATCATGATAATCATGACATTGGACGCATTTACAAAGATCTTCTCAATGGTGAGTTTTCTGAACATTCAAAGTTTACCGGACATGATGGCTATTTCTTTCGTGGGAATCGGTTGTGCTTACCAGCTACATTTATCCATGACCATGTGCTACGAGAGTTACATGGAGGTGGGTGCTGATAGGTGCTTAATTGTTTACAATTTAAGCCCTAATATTTGGTTTATCTTATGCTAGTTATAGTTGTTTTATTGATTTTACGGAGTCTTTGTTAATTTTTATGCATAGGTAAAAAGGAGCGAAAAGAGAAGAATTCATGAAGACATGATGTGAGTGAATCATCAAGAAGGACCAAGAAGGAAAGAGTTGGGGAAAGAAAGCATAATCAAAGAAGAAAAGCGAAAGAAAGAAGAAAAAAGAAGAAACCCAATCTAGGGTTACATGCCCAAAAAGGGTCCACATCCATTGCAAAAAGAAGAATTTAAGAAATTAGAAAGTCTTATTCAAGTTAAAAGTGGAGTTCAAGAATGGAGAAAAACAAGGAGAAAAAGAAGCAAAGTTAAAGGAAGAGTTCAAGCCAAGATAGAAGTCCAAAAAAAGGGGTCACACACTCATGTTGCATGCGCTAAATAGGGCCCACTTTTATGTTAAAAGTTCAGATTTAATTTCTTGCAAATAATCTCAGATTTGTGGGCCACAAGTGAGGAACTTTCTATAAAATACAAGTAGGATCAGATTTAGAAAGTCCTGTTTATAAAGAAAGAAGACTCCCACTCTATTTCAATTAGGAAGCTTACTTGTAAGGTAAGGTGGAGATCTAATCGTACAAGGGAACTACTTGCTAAAAGGGGTTGTTGCAATAATTATATAAAGAAGCAAGGGGGTGGACGTCCAGCCATCAGATTCAGCATACCAGCCATCACTAATCAGCCACAAAATCAGCCACCATCATCCATTAACCCTAGCTTCCCTACAGCCGTATTTGGAGCACCTTTGGAACATCTTTGGAGAGCTTTTGGAGGAGGAATAAAGGGAAACAAGCTGCTGACCGACTTCTTCTTCTTCTTCAATCTTCTAGTTTTCTTCTTATGACTATTTTCTAGTTTATTTTTCATTAAAGACATGAGTAGCTAAACTTTTTAGGGTTAGGGTGTAATTGAAACCCTAGCCTAGTTCTATGTAGTCTCTTTTGGCATTTTTTAATTCAGATTTCAGTTTTATTAGTTGAGATTCTAAACCATGTTATTAATTGATGAGTTGTGTATATGTCATGCCAATCGTGCTATGTTCAATTAATTTTAAGAGTAGCTAACTTACTTTCGATTGATCTTGATGTTAAGCATCTAGGGTTTAGAACCATGAATAATCTAAGTATATGCCATGTTTAGACTCGTGCATTTATCTTTCCCATTGTTTTTATGCATTATGTTTGTTTTGACTAGGACATATGCCATGCTTAGTTTTTGCATCATAATGAACAATTCATGTAGTATGCCACTCATGAATTAGGTTTAGGGGAATAGTAATCTAGACGCATATGCCATGGTCTAGGTTGATAGATGTCACTACTAAATTTTGATTTTTGATTAAAAGATAATAAGGGACATGCATAGGATTGGTTAGATGAGTAGATGAACCTAGTTCATTCATTATTACTGTTTTTCAATACTAGTTGTGTGTTTTAGGTTACTTTTCATTTAGCTTTTGATTGTTTAAATTACTATTTTTAGTAGTTTAATTCAACTTTTCATCATTCAATTGTTTCTTTTAATATTTTGATTTTTATTTAATTTTGACATTATTTTGCACAAGTCTTCGTGGGATCGACCTCGTACTTATAATTCACTACACTGCATAGAGATCTTGTGCGCTTGCGAGTTTTAAGTTGTGTGCATATTAAGTAGCTTATTTTTAGGTTGCTTGGTGCGCACCAGATGCAGACTGTGATAAAACATTGACAATTGTGAAAGATTGCTTCTTTTGAACCCGCTTGAAGACAAATGTTGCCAGAATTTGTGATGCAGAGTATGCCAACTTGCAAAGGGTCAAAAGAAGACCACTGGATTATATTACCCCTTCCTATCCCACATGAGCCTTGGCAAGATCTAAGCATGGATATTGTCCTGGGCTTACCAAAACAACACGAAGGTGGATTCTATTATTGTTGTGGGGGATAGGTTTTCCAAGCTGGCACACTTTATACCATGTTCTACGACGACAAATGCTAGGAAGATTGCCACTCTTTTCTTTGAGGAGATTGTTCGTCTGCATGGTCTTCCTAAGACTATAGTGTTTGACTGAGATGCTAAATTCATGAGCTTTTTCTGGAAGACTTTATGGCACATGATGGAGACTAAGCTTCAATATTCAAGTGCCTACCATCCTCAGTCTAATGGCCAAATTGAGGTTGTCAATTGAAGCTTGGCGAACCTTCTTCAATGTCTCGTTGGAAAACACATTTCTTCATGTGATCTTATTTTTTCCATGGCTGAGTTTACCTACAATAACTTCGTAAACAGAACAACAGGAAGATTGCCATTTGAATTTGTCATAGGAGTCGAGCCATGTCTTCCTATTGATCTGAGTCCTTTACCAGTTGAAGCCAGGCCTAGCCAAAAGGCTGAACGATTTGCACGGCACATGAAGGACGTTCATGATGAGGTTCACAAACAAATTGCCAAAAGTAATGAAAATTATAAATAGCATGCGGACACTCGTAGATACCATGTCGAATTTGATGGAGATATGGTCATAGTGCGCATAAAGTCCGAATGGTTCCCTCCAGGTACTTACAAGAAACTACACCTAAGAAGTGCAGGCCGTTCACAATTCTGAAGAAAATAAGCTCCAATGCTCATGTACTTGATCTTCCGTTAGACTTGAATATCAATTCCACATTCAATGCTGAAGTTCTCACAATTTTTCATGGGCGTCATCAAGATGAATCATTGGCAGAACATGATATGGGGCTTCCCATGGTTCCACCTCCCCGAGAAGAAATTGAAGATGTCTTAGATGATCAACTGGTATCAACAAAGAATGGCGGCTTTCACAAGTTCTTGGCCAATTGGAAAAGTAAACCTTTATCTGAGCCTACATGGATCACCACCATAGACTTTCAATGACTCAATATGGATTTGTACCAGAGATACCAAGTTGATAACTCGCCGGAGTTGAGTTTCTCCAAGTCAGGGAGAGCTAATGCAAGCTAGACTGCTGGGCCCCACCTGAAGGTTTATACTAGAAAGCCAAAGTCCCATAAGGCCCAGCAGTGAGGGATTCTCCAACGCTAGTTTCCAACAGCTTTCCTAGATTTTAGTAATTGCTATGATTTAGCAGTAACCAAATAGATTCTAATTCTATTATGGCTTGTTTTCCAAGTTGGTGCTTAGGCTAAAACTATATAAGGATGCAATCCCTTCTCTTTTGGGACAGATTGCAATTGAATGAAAGTTGATTTTCCCTATCTTGAGTTCTTTTTGTCTTTGGTGTGAGACCTAGACATCCTACCCTAAGCCCTTTGGCTTGGAGATTAGCCCATTCGCTATTCTCCCTTTCCCGGTCTACGTCAGAACCACGGTTATTCCAATCACACTCAACTTGAGCTCCACCAAAAGCTCTCTACTTCTGATGACGCTCCCCTCTCTCATCCTTTTTTCTATAGATAGGTTGTAGGCAGTCTTGTCTACTTGACTATGATTCGGCCTGACATTGCGTATCTAGTCCATAGCTAGCCACTTCCTCTTGGCCCCTATTTTATCCATCGGGCTGCTATTCTTCAGATTTTCCGCCATCTTCAAGGGTAAATGAATTGGGCCCTTCTCTTTAGTGACAACTCTCTCCAGCTCATTACCTACTCTGAATTTGATTGGGCCAGATGTGTTGACACATGCTGATATATCACAGGTTTCTGCATTTTTCTTAAGACCCTCTTTGGTCTCCCGCATGAGCAAGAAGCAATCAGTTTATTGTCGTTCTCTTGTGGAAGCTGAATATGACACCTTGGCTCACACTACCGCTGAGATTATTTGGCTTCGCTAGCTGCTGGCTGATTTGGGCATTTCATTATGTGCTCCAACTCTTTATTGTGATTGTGAAAGTGCTTTTCAAATTGCTCACAGAGATAATAGAGATTGATTGTCATTTTTTCTCCATAATCTTTGTGAGCACAATTTTTTGTGCTATCTTCTCCCTCCTCAGTCTGTTGATTCACAAAGCCTCATCCCACTCCTCCTTTTCAGAAGTTACTGTCCCATCTCTCAATGCTACTCGCTACCTATTTTGGGCTTGAGAGGAGATGTACCATACATTTTCTTCTTCCATGGGCCCCTTTTGCAAAAGCTAAACCGTTCAATCTCTTTGGAATGCCTAAAATGGCTAGAGGTCAAACTTGGAAGCATGATTTATCATGGATCATGAGAAAATGGTAAAATGTATCATCCATTGATTCCTCTGAAGATATTTGTAAATCATTGAATGCAGAAAAGCCGCTGTTACAATGCCAAATATGGTAACATAGAGGTCACTGTTTTTTGCTTTGAAACCCCTACATTTTGGGTCCTACAATCAAGATCTGATTCAGTTAGTCATGATTAGAAGGTCCAAAATAACTAGTAGGTCAAATTCCGGCCGTTAATTATTCATGGATTTTGAGATATTTGCGAATAAGTTTAGACCCTAAAATATCAATTTTTTTTATTCATGTGGCTCCCATTTGCAAGATCTGATTCATTCAAATTCTCTAGAGAGCAAAGTGTGGCTATGGGGTGAAGGCAACCATTGATTTTTCATGGGTTTTGAGAAAGTTGCAAAAATTCTGTAACTATTGGATCACACATCCTACATATGCTAGGAATCTCCCCAGTTTACCAAACCTGGAACTCTCTTCAGAAATCTTCTTTGAGGATATGTTGGATCTAGGAGGAGGGAATCATCTACTTAGAGAACGCCTCTCTACTTGCCAAACATGCCTTTAGAGATTGCCTAAAGTGCTGAGAGGGGTTCCCTTTTTGTTTTCAAGAGTAGTGTTTTTTTTTTTTTTTTGTGTGTGTGTGTGCTGAAGTGGATGGAGGCGGACAATGGAAAAATTTACAAGTGTTTTGGACGAAAATGACCTAATACAAATTTCAAACTGATGCAAATGGAGGGTTCTATGTTGTAAATTTTAAAAGGAGAGGGGCAACATGAAATAAGATTTTTTGTTTTTTAAAAAAAGTTTTAATAGTTTTATTGAAAAGACTAATTTTTAATTAGAACTTAAAAATTAGAACTCTTATTTTAGGAAAATGTTTATGCGTGCACTGCGAACAGCGCATCCAATCCTTTCCAGAGGTGGGACCCACCTTTGCATACACGTGACACATGGTCCTGATGCACAGCGCGCAAGTGTGCAGTGCACTGGAGAATATTGTCCTTCAGACCTTTAATCTAATTAGCTCTTATTAATTAGACTAGAGTTTCCAAATGGCCTATTAATCTCCCATATAAGCAAAAATGTTTTAGCACAAAACACTGAAGGCAACCAGATTCATATCTCCACATCATTGATATTTCTTCTAAAAATGGGAGAATTGGTCTGAGTAACTGGAGAACATAACCCTATTTATGGCAATGGCAGAAAGAGAAGGGAATGCTTCTGCCCATGGTCTTTAGCACATCATTTATCTTGCCATAAATAAACCCTAGTTCCCTCCTAAACACAGTAAGTACAGATGATGCCCTGATTGATATATAACTGCGTTCCAATCTACTGAAGAATGAGCTGTTTTGTCACTCACCTACCACCCACCATTGCCATATTATATGGAATGAACAGAATGCCATGGCCTGTCTTCCCCATTACAAAGTTGCTATAACCACTTCCCTAACAACATAGAACTAACTCTCTGAGGGCCCATTTGTTTCTCATTATTGAAATCCCAGAGTTCATAGTAAGATGAATTCTAATGTAGGAATGTTAAAGAGGTGAGGAGTGAAGGATACAAGGTGTAGATATACTTCCCATGGATTTTATTTACTAGGGCGATAGTTGGGTAATCATTTCCTACCAAATAGGAGTATCTGGGGGCTCTTTATGGACCTTCCCATTACTCAGTCAATTTTAGCCCCTTTGATAGGAAGCCATTGTTCAGAATTCCTAGGAATTAGTATTGAGTTTGAGCAAACAAACAGGCCCAGAACAACCCCAATGTCGCAACCGTTTTTTAAATTCTGGTTGCAAACTGTTTTCCATTCCCACCAAATGTTGTGTTTGATTTCTTAATCATTCCATAATTTATTAATTGATTTATGCTTTTTAGTAAACTATCATTTTCTCCCTCAAAAGATGTGCTATGTTTCACCTTTTCTTTTATTAGTTAGTGCTGTGTTTCTCTGTTGAGTAATGATAGTGATTTTAAAATAACAGATATTATGTACACATTTTGACGCTCATTACATAAGATGGTTGAGTGAGCTAACACAGAATATTCACAGTTTTGATTTTGTTTGACCCAGTTTTGCTTGATGTAGAGTGAGCAATATTGTTGTAACATTTATTAGTTCTTATGACTATTTTTTGAACCACATTTTCGCCTTCTACTGTAGCTATTTTAATGCATTGAATGCTTTCAGGATATGATGCTATGTGGTGGGTCTGATGCAGCAATCATACCGATTGGTATTTATACCTTTCATTTTCTTCTAGATAGGATTTATTACTATTCAATATTAAAAAGTGGTTATTGTTTTCTAAACAGATACAAAGCTTTGGATTTTTGTGTAATGTTTTTGCATTCATGCTTTGAGCAGGGTTAGGTGGTTTTGTAGCGTGCAGAGCACTTTCACAGAGAAATGAGGATCCAACCAAAGCTTCACGACCATGGGATGTTGTACGTATTATACTTTTATTTTTTGGCATTTTAAGAATTTGAGAGGCCAATTTATAGAATCTTTATAACTTGAAAGAGTCTGTATATACTGTTTTGAGTTTGAATTGCTGGATTCCATGTATCTTTTGTGTAGTTTGATTGATAAGAAGTCGTGGTTCTATGGAATCATGCTTATGGGGCCTATGCTACCGTGGTTGCATTGTACGTGTTATTTTGTGGGAATTACCCTAATTTTCAAGTAAATTTTCTTTTGTTGTATTGTTCTTGTAAAATGCTCTTTCTGAAGGGTAATGAGTCAGCAGTGCTTCAGAACTTGAAAATACTTGGAATTGATTGTGGCAATTGTGCAAGTTTTTAAGTTGTCTGTAGGTTTGTTGCCGCAGTAGACGAAAAAAAAGGGTAAGCTTACTTGAAATAAAATAATAAAATCATTGCTGGAATTTCCACGAGTTGGAGGAAAAAACGAAGAACATAAAGAAAAAAATAGAGATAAAAGTGAGAAAGGGATAATTCAAAAAAAAAAAAAAAAAAGAAGCGAGAAATGGAGAGAGAACTGCTGCTGGTCATCCAACTTGGGTTGGGCGACCAAGTTACACAATAAAAACCCTTTATAGTTTCAAGCTTATACATGTAAGTCCCTGAAATATATGGAATTACGGAGAAAGCACGGAAACTGATTTCTAGCATACCCCTTCAAGCTTGTGCCTGTTTATTTACCATGCCCACTTTGGACACATGTGATTGTTGCTTCTTGATGATGGCCTGTGTGAGATCTGCCAGTTGATCTTTGCTAGGAGAGTACTCAAGTTGAATCTCTTTTGCAACAATTTTCTTACAAACAGATTAACAATCAACTTCCACATATTTAGCACTTATGATAAGCATGATTCTTTGCAAAATGTTATGTTGCTGTACCATCTCAATGTAAAAATCACAGTTTTACTGTTAAGGAAACCAATCTCCTTAAGGAGAATTCTCAACTTCGTCAACTTGCAAATACCATCTGTCATGGCTCTATATACTGCTTCGAATCTTGATCTAGCAATTAATGGTTGTTATTTGCTTTCTCATGAAACTTACTTCCAACCAAGGTGCAATATCTAGTGGTTGGCCTTCTTTCTGGTTTGGAGCCTACCTAATTTGCATCTGTGTATGCTTTTCCTGGTGAACCCCATGAGACATTGAGAGAATTCCCTGTCCCGGTGAACCCCTCAAGTATTTCAGAATTTGTTGCATAACATTTAAATCACCTGTTCTTGGTGCATGCATAAACTACGATGCATGGATACTTCAAAAGGGCAATGCATCGTGTCGTATAGTATCCGATACTTCACTTTTTATGTGTCCATGCCGTGTCCGTGCCGTGTCCCTGCCATATCTAGGCATCTTAGTGCATGAACTGGCTTACCACACTAGGAGCATAAATGTTTTTCTGGTCTTGTAGTTGTTTGATAAATGAGTTTTCCAACCAATTTTTGATATGATCTTGGATTGTTTAATAAATCACCACTCATGGTCAAGACCATGATTCTCCTTTATAGGACTTTTCCATTGGTTTTGCACCACCAATTTCTTTCAACAAGTCTGAGGTATATTTCCACCGAGTAATCTCGATGCCCTTCTTGAATCTGGCAGCCTCTGTACCAAAGTTCTTCAAATCACCTACCTCTTTTATTTCAAACTCCTTTCCTATATATTCTTTAAGATGATTAATCTCATCATTACCTGCCACAGCAATGGCATCCATATATACTGTCACAATAGTCTCCTTTCCAATCCTCCGTTTAACAAATGTTGTTTGATAAGCTTGGCATCACTTATATTCATACTTAACCATAGCTTGACTGATTCTTTCAAACCATGCTCTTGATGACTGCTTTAGCATATACAAGGCTGTTTGTAGCTGTGACATAAGTTTCCTATTTGATTTGCTGGAACAAATCAAGGTGGGGAAGTCAGACTTGAAAAAAAAAGGGTAACATAAGAAATAGTAAGAAGAACGAAAGAGTGGATTAGGGTTTTGATGGTAGGAGAGAACATAGGATACCTTTTTGCCTTCTGGTATTTTTGTAAGGTTCCATTTCCGGTTCTTTTTGTGAGCTTTCATCTCTTTATTCATACCTTCTTTCCAATGAGAAATTAATAAAGCTCCTTTGACATTGGAAGGAACAGAAACATCAAACATGCAGCTAAATAGTAATTTAAAGTGGAAGAAACAACATTGTACGAGACACATCTTTCAATAGGATGTTCATTGCAGGAATGTTTTCCTTTGTGTAATGCAATTGGTACATTTGTATCATGACTATCAACAGGTAAAGGATCAGTACCTTGGTCCGGGATAGGGACAATACCTGTTTCTGGTTGATCATTTGGTTGCCGCTCAGTAATAACTTTAGGTTGTGCCTTCTTCCGCTGTCGGACATAAGTCCTAATTTTGGGAGATTTGACTAGAGTTGGTCTATTGGTTTTGAGAAGTGGAAGGAGGATTTGAAGTTTCAGCATTTTGTTAGGGATCATCGAGGTTTGGAGGCACCTAGGGATTGGTATCAAGAATTGTGGGAAGAGGAATTTCTTTTCCATTTTCATCCCTCTTAGGTTCATCACTTCTTTTTTGAAAAATAAGGGGTGCTGTCAAAAATGGTGACATCCATGGATACATTTTTCCTTAACACTTGTACCCCTTTTGGTTTGAAAGATACCCAAGAAGTTACATTTGAAAACATTCGGATCAAGCTTTTCTCATTTAGAGTCACGCCCCGAAACCCGGGCGCCTTGAATTCGGAAGCATGATTGAATTTTTTTTTTTTTAATCCTTTACACAGGCCTAATCTTTAAGTAGTATAAGAGCTTGCGTATCACATCTGAATCTCAAATTCAATTAAAGTTCAAGCTGACCAAAAAAGTTCCATTCACTAAAATTCAGCTATGAAATGAAACAGTTCAACTAAACATCAATAATACCAAACTACTCTCCAATGGAAAATGAAACCTCAAACTCTAAGGTAACGTAAGCTCTAAGGTGTGATCTGACTGATCAATCTTCTATCCCCACTGCCTCAGCAAAGCTCATAGATGGGTCTCCTACCTCGGAATCTGCACAATTAAGCAAAACTTAGTCACAGCAAGTACTAATCTACATGAGAAGGGCAGTTTAGAATATAAATTTATGCTAAGTATACTATATTACATATATGAGGTGAATTCAATGTGAAACAGAATACAAGTAGTAAATTTTAGTGATTAACTTTAGTTGTGCTAAATTTTCAGGATACAAGACGCATGAGTGAATATACATCAAAATAACAACAGAGGCCCATCTCATCTAATACCGACACTACTTTTTGGGAGTACCCTAACCCAAGTAATAAAAAACATCCCCACCAAATGGGTATTTAGGCACAAGGGACTCCCCACATCCCCCGCTCCAAATGCTCAACCACAGTATAAGCAAAGTGGCGAAGCCATACCCTATCGATCGATGGCGCCTCAGACAAGAATCAAGGTCTATTGTCATGTAAATATACCCTAGCACATAACTAAACAAGAAATTAACTCTGACTTGGGACTTGGGAGTCATTCCCAAATCCCAATTACCACATATTCTCAAATAGTCAAAGGAAACGAGATCAAAGAAGGCTCATAAAAACGAAGTGTAACTAATGAAATAATCTCAAGACGCTTACACGGACAAATAAAGGTAAATAATCATTTCCCAATGTCGAATAAAAACTTTAGACATAAAATGGTAAGATAATAAGGCTTATAGACAGTGTGTCCAACAAGTAGAAACTTTTGGCATGGCCCCAAATCGCCCACAACAATAGGATCAGCCAAGGAAATAGTGCATGACTGGGACTTACATGTACTTTTCAGGAACTTAGAATGTACGAAAATGAACCCTTACAGGTTCAGCTGTAATAACTGAGTAACAAGGGCTTAAATGCAATTTCTAAGGAAATAACTCAAATCAGTTCAGTTGTAAAAAGAATAAACAACAGGGTCCTATGTGTAATTTTACAAACCTGAAAGTCAATGGAACAACCATAGACAGGCCCAGCCATGAAACTAGTAAATGTCGGGCTAAATTGCAATTTTTAGACGGTTAATACTCAAGAAAATGGTCATAAAAGGGTTCAGTTGTGAAACAATAAAAATGTCAGGCCTCTATATGCAATTTCAGATAATTAAGACTCAAGTAAGGAACTAAAACAATTCAACTAAGAAAACAACAAATCTCAGGGACTTATTTGCAATTACAGAATGTTTAGGACTCATTGAGTACACAAAAACGGTTTCAGATATAATTGTTATAGAAGACAGGTCCCAAAGTGCAATTTCCAGATGTCTGGGACCCAAATGGAAACTCAGAATATGCTCCGGTTTAAAAGCAGTAGATGGCAGGGGGTTATTTAAAATTTCCAGGAACTTTAGAACTCTATTGAGTAACTAAACAGGTTCAGATGTAATATAAATGAATAACAGGTCCCCGGGTGTAATTTCAGAAAAGTCAGAACTCAACTACAAGCTCAAGTCTGTAGCATAACGTCTCGCAAGACTGAATTTCTGGGTCAGTTGGATGGTGGGCCTAAGTGGGCCCAACCCACTTGGGAACTAGACTGCTAGGGTTGCCCAGAGGTTGGCTCTCGGATGGCCGGATCAGATCTGGGGTCAGGTGGCTCATGTGGGCCCCACAGCCAAATTAAAAAAGAGGAAATTACCCGACAAATCTCCTTAGATGTCTCGTGCACCAAAAAGGCCCTCATAGTTCCTCTGTAACAGTAAAGCCCTTCATTTTCAGTACTTCTCTTGAGCGACGATATCGTCGTTCGTTTTAGTTGAGTGATGATAACATCACTCGCCCGTCTTATACCTATTTTTTCTTTCTCGTCTCTCTCCTCTTTCTCCATCTCCCCTCTCCATTTCTTGCCCAACCTGCTGCCTCTCTCTCTCTCTCTATCTCTCTCCAATTATCTTTCATCTTCCTTCCATTCTTAGAAACCCACACTAGGTCTCCACTTCCATCAAAATCAGCTCTCATTTTACCCTAAAGACATCTTCTTTCTTCCATTATCAGAAAATCCACACCACAGGCTTCCATTTCCATAAAAAATCACTTCTCATTCACCCTCTGAAACTCTTTCTCCCCAGCTCAAAAACACACATTTACTCCACCCCCATCAAAAAGAGCTCCATCTGAAAATCTCGAGGCACACATTGCATGAAATAAGTTTCATGAAATGGGTTTCTCTAAAACATGACAATGCTTGATTTCTCCAGCAGATTCATCTCCATCTTCCTCCATTTGGGGTTTTGGGGCTTTCCGGATCTCACTAACTTTGTTAAGGAATTCTTGTTTCTAGGGTTTTCCGGATCAACCCAAGGCAGCATAGAAATTCACAGCATTGAATAGTGGAGCTTTTCGGCAGGTTGGGTGAGAAATGGAGTGGGGGAGATGGAGACAGAGGAGGGAGAAGAGGAAGAAAGAAGCAGAAGAAGAGACGAGCGGCGATATTTTCGCTTAACAGAATTGGTTGAACACGAGATCTAGAGCTTGGATGTTGAGTTAAGCTTCACATACACCCTACTAGGGTCGACAGTTTGTAAGAACATACCGTAGCAGCGATGGACATGCAAGAAACTCAGCTTGAAACCAATTAAACAGTGTCTATTCCCAACTGAATTCTGAAATACAAGTGAGATCAATGAATATCATGAAAACTCCACCACCCAAGTCTAACAGCACAAGAAATCACTCGATTCAGCTAGAATAGTGTTTCATCGGTGACAAGGCCTTCAAGATGAGCTTCAGCCAGCTGGTATGTTACATGAATTCACATCCAAGATGCAAATCCTTGCTAGTACTTAGCTCTGGAATAGATTTAAAAAGATCCACGACAACAAAATCTGAAAAATCATAAGCTAAAAGGGAAATCTAAATTAAATTCAGATTCAAGGAGCCTTCTACCCATGCTTAGTACTTGCCTTAATGGTTGAAGTGTTGGAAGTAGGTGGGCCTCGTGGATAGGTTTCAGAACTTTTTGACCGCACTTGACTCAGGAATCAAGTACCTATAAGGACATAAACTATATCCAGGATGCAATCCCTCAATCTCATCAACCATGTACAGCAATAAACTCTATCTAAAAGATAGAAATTAGCAACACCATGCAACCAAAATAACCCACAACATATAGAGAAGTAGATTATACCTTTGGAGCCCGGTAGTGCTCTAATGGAGAAGAATGCTTGCTTGTTGAAGAAACTCTTTCTTTTTAACAAACTTAGGATCTCCAAGACCTTTTAGCCTTCCACGCTATGACCCGTACCAGATCTCTTTTCTCAAGAAGATTGGTGGAAACTCCAAGAGAAAACCCACTAGAAACTCTAAGGAACTAGAAGAGAAATAGAGGAGAGAGAGATGTGCAGCTATTGCACAAAAGGGGGGGCTGGGCGTGAATTCCAAGGGAGGACGTCCAGCCCCCTCTCTTTTTATAGCCCTCCAAACCTCCTCTTTTCTTAATTGAAATAAAAGTCCTACTTTTATTTAAGAATTAACAACTTTCTCCTTTCTAATTATCATAGAAGTCTCACTTCCACAACAATTAGTAACTTACTATTACTACTATTAGAAGTCCTACTTCAAATAGAAATAGTAACTTTGTAATTCCTTCCATTTAGAGTTCAAGTAGGATTCGTATCTTTCTAATAACTTGGGCAAGCGTGGGGACCACTAGGGATTCTATAGAAAGCTGGCTCCACCTGGGATACTGTGACTCCACTTCTCATGTGCAATCTGGGCCCACAGTTAATTGCAAATAATACTACTATATAAATGCAATTGCACTCCAGTCTTGGGAATAAGTTACAAAGAAGACCCTAAACTTCCTAATTTCCACAAGTAGGCCCCTCTATCAATATCCATGGATCAATTGGATAAAATCTGCCCTTCCAATCTTAGATCCACATCTTATTATCCTTTAGCTCCAATTAATTACAGCGATCATCAGTACCATCCAATTAACTCTTAATCGAGATGGGTGTGCACAACTAATGACAAATCCATTAATTGGCGCAAGGGGATAATACAGATAGATTCCATATTGACTATTAGATGTTCCAACAGTCCTACTACCACGTACCCAAGACACTGAGGTGTGACCTACAATTAGTCTCACTCATTGGTGACTCAAAGCAAATGAATAGATAGAAACTTGAGTTCATCAATGTCTCAGGATTGAGCCTATTACTAGGGAATTATGAGAGCAGACCTTAAAATCGAGACAGTATTCTATAAGGTGCTTCTCATGGTCCTTCAATACATCCAATGTACCAGCACTATGATCCAGAATCTTACATTCTGATGGTTGAGACAAATCACACTATCTTATAGCGATTAAAGTGCTGCAACCTTATCAGATGAGATGCCCAGTCTCATCACTGGTTGTGAAGATATTTAAGTATAAGATTTATGACACGTCTCCTGTATGTGGATCTCATCCATACACATATATCATATCTAATATACTAATGGGACCTGGTTAATCTCATGAACCATCATGTCATATGTATTGGTCATGTGCATTAAGTTATAAAACACCATCTTATGAAAGGAAAGCATGATTTTATTGATAAATAAAGAAATTAATCAATTTATTGCATCATCTGATGGATTGAGTCCATACAATCTAACATGAAGATGGGTTATAGTTGGCTGGGATTGGCTTCAAGAGCCCTCCTTCTCCTTAATTTCTACACTCTCCAAGCTGCTACTATCCTCTAGCAATGGATACAAAACAGGCACATACTCTCAACTCTTTATTTAAATAAGAGCAACAATTAGGTTTTTTTTTTCTAGTGTGAGTCTTCCACCACCTACTCAAATACTTAACTTACTAAACCAACTCGACTTAGGCCCAGTTAACCCAAAAGGCTCTAAAAGCAAACCAAACGCTCACTAAATGGAAAAGTCTAGGAATTGGTCCCACCCATCAAGTTAGACCAAATTTACTAAAACACCCATAAGTACCAAGGAAGCAATAATTAAAACCGTAAATAAGAGGAATTATGAATACGAGAAAAACAACTAAATCAATTAAACAGGGATTCCTGGGTTTGGGTCCTTACATTTAGGTCTGAGCATGTGAACAAAACAATTGCACCCAAAAACCTTAGGTGGGACTAGAAAGGAGTTTGGTTTATGAGTAAAGGTTTCAAGAGGAGAATTCCACCTAAAAGACACATGGGAAGTATATTGATGATGTATGCTGTCGCTAAAAAAGATTCTAACTGGTATTTTTTTTGAAACATTCATTCTAATAGAAGTGCTCCGGCTATTCCATTCTATTGAGTATAAGAGCAGGAGGTTCGGGCCTCAATTACTTCCTCTTATGGACATGTACACATCCTTTTTGAAGTATATTCATCTCCATTCTCAGAGCGTAAAACTCAAATTTTGGTAATAAACATTTGACATGTTTGTGACAACATTTAAACATATCAGGGACTTCGTCTTTGTTTTGCATGAGGTAAGCAATAGTCATCCTGGTGATCAATGAGAGTAACAAAGTATTCACATCCAAACACATTTTTCTTAAGTAGGTCCCCCATAATCAGAACATGTAATTTTAAAAGGAATATTATTGTTATTATCACTCGGTTTATGTTGTCCACTTTGGCCCACGTGTACGCGCGAGGACTTCTCAGGTTGTTAATTACCCTGGTACTGCTTTCGCCCGAACATGCTTAACTTCGGAGTTCTTATGGGACTTGGGGACTACACGGCTTTAAAACGCATTATGTTGAGTCAATACGGGATTGAACTTATAAGCCTAGGGTCAAGACTTGGATATTTCTGATGTGGGACTTGGACAAAGCCTCACGGTACTGACCGAAGCACTCCAACCTTACCCCTGCGGTTCCCCTTTCTAGACTCACAGGATCACTTGACCTGTTCTTGCCTCAAGGGATTATCCAGGCGGATTGGGGTCTCACATCATCTAATGCTGAATAATTAAATTTCAGAATTCCTTGAAATATAAGTTATTACGGAAACCTCTGAAACTGATCTCGATTGAATTTTCAGGCTTGATGAAAAACAGGAAACTGCCTCAACTTGTTGAAGACTTTACTAAGATTTAGTTTCATGAAAATTAACTAAATATGATTACATTTTACTATTTTAGTACGATTCAGGAAAAACGGCGTAAATATCATTTTTTATATTTGATCTTTAGATTGAATTTTCACTTATACAAATTGACCAGGACTTGCTTGAGACTTTGGATTGACTTGACTTCAGGGCCTTCTGGGCACAGTAAAGTTTTTCTCTTCCTTTTTTGAAATTTTTTTAATATTTTCCTGCCATTCGGGTTGTGACAAAATTTTACGCTAGGTGTCAACCTACAACCATCTGGACTTGGACCAGCAGTAAAAAGCTGGTTATGTTTTTATTTTATTATATTTTTAAGTGGTGTTTGGTGGACCTGCTGAGCCTAGTTATTAGTGATGAGGAATTTTCACTCTAAAGTCCAAGCTAGTCATTGCTGTTGATTTGTGGCATAGTTTGTGTTTTTAGATATTTGTATGCCTTCTTAGTTAACATAACATGGAATTGTGTGGTTGCAGCATCGTGATGGTTTCGTTATGGGAGAGGGAGCTGGCGTTCTACTTTTGGAAGAATTGGAACATGCAAAGGTCTATCCAGACTTACAATCATTCATAAATTTTAATTGACTTCTGTTTTATATATATATATATATACATATTCCTTCCACGTTGGTTGCTTTTTATTCTCACTAATAATAACCCAAAATATTAATTGGAAAAAAAATGGTTGGCCTTCTTAAATCTCTCTCTCTCTCTCTCTCTCTCTCTCTCTCACACACACACACACACACACACACACACTCACACACTGCTTATTATTTTAATTCACACATTAAATTCAACTAATATTTTATATGATGACCGTCTTAATGTAGAGATATTGGCAACTGAAGGATGGTAAATACACTGAATATTATGCTTGCCTTCTAATCCCTTGGTTTGGATTCTGCAGAGAAGGGGAGCAAACATCTATGCAGAGTTTTTAGGTGGAAGCTTCACGTGTGATGCTTATCATATGACTGAGCCTCATCCTGATGGTAATAAATAGAATCACATTTTTTTAATTTATTTTTTCTATGGTAGTAATTGCTACTTTTAATATGATCATGTTTTTTTTTCCCTGAAAGATGTAAAAGTGATGGGAATTTCCCTGTTGCTCATTTGCTGTTCACCAACACAGACTCTAAACTTGGAACGGTTGGTATCTAATTTTTGGGGATGGTGGTTACTTCAATTAAGTCAACACGGACTGAGTATAGCAGGCGACACTTACATGTGTATATAGTACTAAAAACCCCATAAAACCCTAGAAATATTTAGTAGTCTAGATTTCTACCACAAATAGAAACCTTGACTATTGTTTTCCCTAATCAAAATAAACCAATTATAATAAAATGTAAAGAGATTTTCTGAATTTGCAAAATCTGGGTGTCACTGCACACTCTTGCTAATCTGACTGTGGGGCCCACGTGGTCCATCACCAAACAGACTACACAATCTTGAAAACCCTGGGCAACCCTTGTGGTCTAGGTCCCATTTGGGTTGGGCTGCGTTTGTTCCACCCAACTGATGCTCCAATATTCTGCACTTGTGTCTCAAAATTTCTTAAATTTCAATATAACGCCCATCTTCTCTGTTTTTCTCCAATACAGCCCCTGAAGTCATGTTTTATGCACACATATCAACTGTTTGGGCCCTGATTCTCAGTCAATTATGGACCGAACCCTTGTGGGCCTTATGATGATGTTCGAACTGCTCCATTTAGGATTCGGCAACTTCAAATTCGCTATAAAAAACCAATTCTGCATCACACAAGGATGGTGCAGGGTTTTTAATCCTTAGCGCCCACAAAAACAGGATCCCCTGCATTAAAGGCTCTGAACAAACATGTCAGTGAAAATCCTACCTCATTACTGAATGTTCCCTCGGAATTTGGTGGTTAGGAAGGTTAACATGGTTCTGTTAAAGAAATTGCTATGGAGCCTAGGAAGTGGCAGCAATGGGTCATGGAAGCCCATTCTTTTCCATAATTGTAATATTCATAATTATGGTTGGTACGGAGGGCTTCCAGTTTCTGGAAGTTGGTCTTTTCAGTTAAAGATTTTTTTTTTTTTTTTTTTTTTTTTTAAATTTACATCACCAGTTTAGGAGCATGTGGATTCGATTTTGGGAAGATTTGTGGTGTGGAGAAATACCTATGGTGAATGATTTCTGTTCTCATTTTACTATTGCATCCTATCTTCGAGAGCTAGGATTTGTGATTATCTCAGTAGGTTGGGACAAGTGACCATCTGTTCTATTTTTCATCGTTACTTTTTTTTTTCTCATTTATTATTTTTTAAATCAGGTCCATTTGATTCATATTCTGGATTTTGGGTGGGAATGGGAGACCAGAATTTTTGGGTGCCAGACGGAGAATTTTCTATTAAGTCTTTCTACGAGTGGAATAAGGTCAGTGTTTTTCATATTTATGGAAAATCAAGACTGTTGGACAGGTGGAGCCAGGAAAATTTCCTTTCGGGGTGCCACGATGTAGAAAAAAAAGAATTTTTTTTAAAGGTATTCCTATCACGTATAGGATCTTGTACTATAGTTGCCCCCCACCCCCACCCCACCATCAATTGATCGTACAAAAAACATTGAACTCTATCTTGGTAGGAAGTGTAAAGGGAAGGATAGAGTGTTTTTTTTTTGCTTTTCTTTTCTTGTTTCCCTCTTTTCCATTTCTCTTTCTACCATAAAATCTCAAAGCACTCATTACTGAGAAGTAAATAAAAAAAAAAAGGTGGTGAGTAATCTCGGAGTAGTCGTCCTCTCTTTACCTTGTAAAGGATATCTGATGCAACCAGGGAAGAGGACCAAATCCACAGTAGGGATTTGGCCGAATCCAAGATGGATTCAACAGCCAGGAACTCACGCACAAAGCTAAGCAAATCAATAACAAACTGGAATTCAATTCTCAATTCAATATTATTATGATCATGATGATCCCTAAAGGGGAATCCACATATTTATAATAAGGTTCCAACGATCTTTCCTATCCATAACATAGAAACATCCTAATTTCTAAACTACTGAAGTAATTAGAAGACTACTAAAAATAGGATAGCTTCCCACAACAGTCGGTTCAAACTCATTGGATCTGTGGGCTTTTCCAATGGGTTGGATCTGATTGATCTGATTGACCCAATAACTCACGGGCTAGGCCCAATGGACTTTGGGTTTGGCTCGACTTGCATCATTTCTCCCCACCTTAGAAAAACTCTACTCCGGCGAGTGTATAGCTTGATAACGTTCATACAAGTCCGGATTGAGTTGCTGGAAATGAGTAGCAGTGATCCATGATGCATCTGAGATTGGGCGATTCTTCCACTGGACAAGAAATTTCTGAAAACGTCCGCGGTGTGTAGACACGAGTTGATCATCAAGTACATCCACAATTTGATCAGACGGAGGAGGATTAGGCGGTAGAGATAAGATGTGTTCTTCAATTCCTTCATCCGTGTGATGTCCACGGTAGAGAGTCAAGTCTTCTACATGAAAAGTGGAACTGATCCCTAAGTCTGCGGGTAGATCAAGAACATATGCATTGGAACTTATCTTCTTCAAGATCTTAAAATGGCCCGAATTTCGAGGATGCAACTTCTTATTTTCTTTGGGAGGAAGGCGCTCAGGACGTATTATGACCAGGACCATGTCACCTTCTACAAACTCAACAAAACGACGACGTGCATCAACATGCTGCTTGTAATTGTCATTACTAATGGCGATGTTACATCGAACCTCATCATGTACATGCTGCATATGTCGGATAAAATCTTCAGCTTCTCCACTTGGCCGCGCTTCTAGTGGCAATGGAACCAAATCTGCAGGCAAGCACGGTCGTACTCCAGTCACGGCTTGGAATGGTGACATCCCAGTAGATCTATTAACTGAATTATTGTAAGCAAATTCAGCCATGGGTAAGACCAGATCCCAGGATGTAATGTGATCTCGAACCAAGCACCTCAATAGTTTGCCAAAACTATGATTTACCACTTCTGTTTGACTGTCTGTTTGCGGATGATAGGCACTGGAAAATTGTAACTTTGTCCTAGTGGCCAGCCAGAGTGTCTTCCAAAAATAGCTCATAAACTTAGTATCTCGGTCATAGACAATCATCTTAGGAAGTCCATAAAGACGGACCACTTCTTTGAAGAATAACTGTGCAACTTTGGACGCGTCAGAAGACTTGGAACATGGGATAAAATGAGCCATCTTATAAAATCGATCTACCACAACAAATATAGAATCAACTTTCCGTACTGTGTTCGGTAGACCCAAAACAAAGTCCATGCTGATGTCTTCCAATGGAGCATGTGGGACGGGAAGGGGCTGGTAGAGTCCTGTATTCTTTTTGTTACCCTTCGCAACCTGACAAACCCTGCATAAAGCACAAATTTTAGTGATATATGATTTCATCTTAGGCCAAAAGTACCTGTCACTAACAAGATCAAAGGTCTTGTCACGGCCTAAGTGTCCGCTACATCCGCCACCATGTAATTCTTGCACAATATGTTCACGGATGGAGGTAGCTAGGAGGCATAATTGTGTGCCGCGAAACAAGTATCCATCATGAATACTGAAGTGTGGGTGTTGAGCTTGATTGCCATTGAACAGAGCAGTGTAGATGTGTCCAAAATCTTTATCCGTAGGGTATTCTTGGCGAATTTCTTCGAAGCCTGGAACAGTGATAGACATGTTTGTCAATAAATGCTTGCGGTGGCTCAAAGCATCTGCAACTTGATTTTCTTTGCCGGCCTTGTGGCGAATGACAAAAGTGAATTCCTGAAGATAAGAGTTCCACCTTGCACGGTGTGCACTCAATTTCTGCTGAGAATGTAAATGCTTGAGGGCTTCATGATCAAAGAATAAGACAAATTCTCTTCCAATTAAATAATGTCGCCAATGACGTAGAGTCTGTACCACATCATATAGTTCAAGATCATAGGGAGAATGTCTTCCGGGACTCATTCAGCTTCTCACTGTAGAAGGCGATAGGATGACCTTCCTGACTAAGTACACCTCTGATACCAACATTAGGTGCATGACAATGAACTTAAAAAACCTGATTGAAATTTGGGAGGCGCAAAACTGGAGCTTCTGTCATCTTCCGTTTAATTTGCGCAAATGCATGGGTGGCAACACTGGTCCATTTGAATGTCCCCTGCTTCATGCAGTCAGTAATAGGAGCCATGATGCTGCTGAAATTTCTGATAAAATGCCTGTAGAAGGTCGCAAGCCCATGGAAACTTCGAGCTTCAGATATGGTTGTTAGAGTAGGCCACTCAACAACAGCATTCACTTTGGCAGGATCTGCTTCAACACCTTGAGCAGTAATGAAGTAACCCAAGAAAAGCACAGAATCAGTCATAAAAGAGCACTTCTTGAGGTTGATATAAAATTTATCATGGCGCAGGGTGTTGAACACACACCTCAAATGATCAAGATGTTCTTTCTTGGATTTGCTGTATATCAAGATATCATCAAAATAAACCGCAACAAATTTGCCAATAAAGGGGCGCAATAACTGGGTCATTACGCGCATGAAAGTACTCGGTGCGTTAGACAGATCGAATGGCATTACTAATCACTCGTAAAGACCATCTTTTGTTTTGAATGCCGGCTTCCATTCGTCCCCTGGTCGAACTCGAATTTGGTGGTTGCCGCTGCGTAGATCAATTTTGGAGAAAATAGTAGATTCATGCATTGTGTCCAACATATCGTCTATCCGAAGAATAGGAAAACGATATTTGACCGTAATTCTGTTGATGGCACGACTGTCCACACATTCGCCAGCTGCCATCCTTCTTTGGTGTTAGGAGGGCTGGAACAGCGCAAGGACTTAAGCTTTCCTTGATATACTCCTTTTGCAACAAGTCATCAACTTGACGCTTCAACTGGCATGTTCACTTGGGCTCATCTGATAAGCAGGCAGATTTGGCAGGGATGCTCCAGGAACTAAGTCGATAGCATGCTGTATATTTCGCATAGGAGGTAGCTCTTTTGGTAATTCTTTAGGAATCAAATCAGAGTATTCATGAAGGAGGGTCTGAGCTTATGTGGGAATGCAAATCTTTGGAGGCTCCTGGATTTGTTTAGTGACTAGTGCGAACATCACATTTTGCTCTTTAGTTTCTTCTTCAAATTTTCGCATAATGAGAACATATGGATTGGATGAGGTAGTGGAAGTCGCTGGAGAAAATGCTATTGGTGGCATTGGAAGAAGGTCCACTATTTGTCCTTTCCACTTAAAAGAATGCATGTGCTTCTTTTGATCTGTAGTTACCTCTCGATCGAAGAGCCAAGGTCAACCAAGAAGTATGGGAGCAATGTTCATAGGAATTATGTCACACCATATGTCATCTTTATAAATGCCAATTTTGAAAGTAACCAAGCATCGGTGGGTCACAGGAATGGAATGATCATTTACCCATGCAACTTTGTAAGGTTTCGGGTGCTTTTCAGTTGGCAATTTCAATTTATCAATTACTTCCAACGCAACAATATTCATAGCACTTCCACCATCAATGATTAAATTACTCACCTTACCTTTGCATCGCACACGCGTCCGAAAGATGGAAGTTCTTCGCCAATCTTCTTCTTCCTGTTCATTGGTATTGAGAAGCCGGCGTATGATTAGCAAAGGACCACCTTCTTCTGCAGTGGTGGTGGCTCTAGGAATGGAATCTGACTGTTCTTCCTGTTGAATGGTTTGTTGTGCTTCCACTTGTGGATCTTCAGGGGGGCGGCTCCATCTCAATATGCTCATCATATTGCTCATCATCATAATAAGCCTCCTCTTCACAGTAGTACAGATTTTGAACCTCTGGGCAATCATTGGCAAAGTGACCCGGTTGACCACAACGCCAACAACCATCATTCCGCCGATCCTGCCTTGGAGCTCCACATCCTGTGGCGCTGCACCCCGCTGGTTTGGTGCAAAAGAACGCTGATTAGGCTAGTTGGACTGTTGCTGCCGTTGTGGTTGAAGATAGCCTTGTGGAGGAGCACAGTTATTTTGAAATTTTGTAGCTGTACGATAACCTTGCAATGGAGCATGGTTATTCTGAAATTCTGTAGCTGGGCGATATCCTTGTGATGGAGCACGGTGATTTTGAAATTCTGGAGCTCTACGAGGCATGGGTTCTCTGGTTGGAGCACCAAAGCGGCACATCTTTGGCGACCGTAATTCCAATTCAACTCTTTTTGACTTGTTATAGATCTCATCAACTGTATCAAAGTCATGCATGAGGACTTCACGCTTAATTTCTTGGCGCAAACCAGTTCGATAACGGTTGACAAGTTCTCGGTCATCTTCTCGACTTTTGCATCGAATGACATAATCATTGAATTTCTCTGTGTATTCATCTAATGATAAAGTACCCTGCCTGAAGACAAGAAATTCTTGTTGAAGTATATCCAAATAGTTAGAGGGCACAAACTTACTTTCAAGCTTTTCGCACATGTTGTCCCACCTGGTGATAGCGGGACGTCCCATGACGAAATTGTTATGATCAACGCCATGCCACCATGCTCTTGTCGAACACTTAAGCTTGACTTTGACAAAGGCCACACGCTATGCATCATCCATGTGGTACCAGCTGAAATAATCTTCAAGAGAATTGAGCCAATCAATAAAGGCTTGTGGTTTCAGGCGTCCCGAGAAATCAGCCACTTCGACTTTGACGCGTTTGGTGATGTCATCAGCTTTGGGTGCTATTGGCGCATCTTCATGGTCTTTTTTTTGAAAAAGACGCTCAATAAAATCATGAATAGATTCACGCCTATGGGCATCACCTTGGTGAGGTATAAGTTGTGGAATACCTATGCTGGACGATGCATCAGTTGCTGGTTTTTGCAAGGCTGCAAACCCGGTCTCTAATGCAAGTACCCAGTCAGTAAGTCCAGTCTCCAATGCATGAACCCGTTGCAACAATTCAGATAGCAGAGCATCTCGTTGATTGTCAGAAAGCTTTCCTTGAAAAGTCTGACCACTGCGAGTAGATATTCTTGAGAGTTTTTTTATTTTTTTATTTATTTATTTTACTGCTAGTAGGTGGGCTGGGCCCGGTTCGGTCTCAGGTCAGACCCGAACTGCAAGGTCAGGTCCAGACGATGAGAAACACGTGGGAGGCAGATTTCTTTAGCCCTGCTTTGGGCTTTGTGCACTGCAGAAGACTTAAAGGGCGAAAAAGAAAAACTTGCTTACTTGATGAAGAGATCGGGGGTGGGGGAGGAAGAACACGGCGAGGCGATTTGCTTCGAGGAAGCAAGGCGACAGCGACTAAGTGTGGAGGTTCGGTGATGATGGAGATTGGCGACCGCGTCTGGTGCACGGTACGTCTCCGAAACTCAGAGCTCAATTTCTCCTTTTTCTTTTTCTTTCTGTTCCCTTTTTTTTTTTTTTCTGCTGGGTGGGGTTTGAATGATGCTGGAAGGAAGGATGAGGGGATGGGCAGGTGTCGGTTGGGGTCTGGTTGTGGCGGTGGGTTGCGTCCGGTGGTGGGGTTTATTTTAAGAAAATTAGGGTCTGACGGGGTTCTAGGGATTTGGGTTTTTTTTTTTGATGGATGGGAGGGTTCGGATGGTGGGGAAAGGCTTGTAATGGGTTTTGGTTGCAGCAGAGGATCTGGGATGGATTTAGGGTTGGGTGGATTGCTTGGAGAAGGGTTTCGGTGAGGGGGATTTGGTTCGGTAGTGGTCTAGGTTTTTTTTTTTTTTTGGGTTTAGGGTGGAGGTGAAGGGGTGTATGGGTTCTGCAAGGTTGGGCGTAAGTAGGGAACAGGGTGGATTTCGTGATAGGGATTAGTGGGTCTGGTGAAGGAGATGGGTTTGGGGTAAGGATGAGATGAAGATCGGTTTGGTTGGGGGGGGGGGGGGGGAGGGGGATTGACGGGATGATGAATGAATGGACGGTGGGGTTGTTTCGAATTGATGATCGGAATACAGATCCAAGACTAGATCTGTGCTCTGATACCAATCTGATGCAGCCAGGGAAGAGGACCAAATCCACAGTAGGGATTTGGCCAAATCCAAGATGGATTCAACAGCCAGGAACTCACGCACAAAGCTAAGCAAATCAATAACAAACTGGAATTCAATTCTCAATTCAATATTATTATGATCATGATGATCCCTAAAGGGGAATCCACATATTTATAATAAGGTTCCAACGATCTTTCTTATCCATAACATAGAAACATACTAATTTCTAAACTACTGAAGTAATTAGAAGACTACTAAAAATAGGATAGCTTCCCACAACAGTCGGTTCAAACTCATTGGATCTGATTGATCTGATTGACCCAATAACTCATGGGCTAGGCCCGATGGACTTTGGGTTTGGCTCGACTTGCATCAATATCATTATACTTTAATACATATTTAAGAGTTAAATACTCTGATGAGCTTATCAATCTGTGGGGTCTATCCATGAAACCCAAACTGCTCAAGATCAAGATCATACTGCGTATCGGTGTCATGTCATATTTCACTCCAATCTAAGTAAGTCCAATCGTCAAATTGATCAATAGTTAAAGAGTGATTAAAATTTACATATCAAAGGGAGTAAAATGATAGCGTTTTATGTATGGTCTGATAAATCTAACGGTGGGCCAAACTCTAATTGAAGTCAAACTTCTCCTAGACCTAGTATAAGAGGTCTTAATTTTAGGTGACTTGGATTTTTTAGACAGGTCTTACTAATAGATTTATATATGCTTGAACATGGAGAATCAAACGATGAATATCCTCTTATCTCATTCTATGAGATAATGACAGCGGTCATGCCATGTAACTTGTGCTTTGTGATACATTTGCTTTTATGTGGGGCCTATATATTGTGTAAATGTTTTTATTATAAGGTTTTCTGTATATCATTCAGTTGTAATATTCTAACAGTGCTTTTTTAATGCCCTAGGCAAACGACCTGGGATACTTTTGCTGTTAAGACACGTGTATAAAATTCATGATAATCAAACAATATTTTCTTCTAGAAAGCTGCTTTAAAGAAATAGATTTTCAGAAGCTGCTTTTTAGGAAACCATGTTTGACTTTTAAGAAGCCCAACAAAACACACCCTTAATCTCTCCTAGTCGTTAGTGGAGGGTGACTCTTTGTGCCGTCCATTATGCTTCTAGCAGCTATAGTGCTCTCCAGTCCAGTCGCTACCAGTTGTTGCAGAAAAAATTGTGGATTGAACTCCTTAGAGCCTCTTTCAAGGATGCCCACCGACTGATGTGGAAGTGGATATTCTAGCAAAAGCTTGGTGTCATGGTTTTATCTTCATCTACATATTTCCATTGCTCGTCTAATTGTTTGGTCTGCCTGTTGGGCATGTCCTTTCTGTACATTATGCTATGAGGACCTTGAGGGGCATGTCCGTACATTTCGTTCAAGGGAACTTTTAAGTTTGAGTGTCCTTTTTGTCTGGGCCTTTCCCTGTTGCCCACTTCTCAGTGTAGCTCTCTTGTCCTGTACATTTTTCTATCAATAAAATGGTACAATTCAAAAGAGAGAGATGGGTCCCCTCTTCAACAGCCTGCATCAGCAAACACCTCAGCTTAGCTTACTTGAATTTTTTTCTCTTTTTATGATTGTGCATGAATTTGGACAAGTATATTGAAATAACAAGCAACAGCCCCACAAAAGAATATTGGGACAAAATACTGAGTTATATTTAGTTGCCAATCTATTGATGGTTCGGTGGTAAGGCATCTCCCAATTGGGTTGTAAGTTAAAGTTGAATTGTTGTGACTAATTTCCTGTTATTATTGTCCTTTTTGTTGTTTTAGTCATTGTCGTTATATTGTTTTGTGATATTGTGATCCATTTATTGGCTTAGTTACTAAGTTACCTTTAAAAAAACTATTTAGTTTCATCGTCGCTATCATCATGTTAATTGAAGCCCTATCCTCATGGTAACATTGAATACTTGGTGTGTACTCTAAAGGAAAAAACTGTGTGCAAAGAATGGTCTTTATGAGTAAAATTGAACCAGTACGAAACCTTTAGTACAAAATGTGTATAAAAATGATCTCCGAAGGGGAAAATTCTGATGGCATATTTTTCAATTTTCGCATGAAATTTATTATTTGAAGACCTTGAAAAACATTTGTCTTGCTTCACATAGAAACTTTTAATTTTCTTTCACTAGTACAAAACGGAAAGAAAAGCATTGAGTTCTTTTTGGTATTATGGAATAATTTTTTCTCTTTTCGAATAAACTCACTTTATTTGTTCTTTTAATGAAACGAGTTTCTCATTGCCGTCCCTTGAGAGTTGTTTCAGTAATAAAATTATTCTTATTTTTCTTTGTTAAACATGGACAACTTTTTTCCCTTCTTTTTCTAAGTTCTTAGGTCATGCCCTTAAAAGTTGACAACCACACCTTTTCTTGTTGAGACTTCAGGGACAGGAATTTCCCTTTGCATAGAGAAGGCCTTATCTCAATCTGGGGTGTCCAGAGAAGATGTGAATTATGTGAATGCTCATGCTACTTCAACGCAGTCAGGTGACCTGAAAGAGTACAGTGCTCTCATTCGTTGTTTCGGGCAGAACCCCAAGGTAATGTTATCGCCATCTGTTATTTTCTCATATCCATTATTTTCTTATTCACCAAATTTATGTTGTGTGAGTACATGCTGCATTAGGATTCAGGACATCTGCATCTCTATGAGCCATTCTGTACAAGTGAAGCCCATTATTCAGTAATTGTAATTGTTTGTTGAGGGGCTTCTTTGGTGGGAGGGAGGGAGAGAGGGCAACTATAAGTTCTTCAGATTTAAAATCCTATCTTTATTTTGGCCTTAAGTAAAGGGAAATAAAAGAAGCATCTTTCTGTGAATAAAGGACAATGAGTGGATGTCTATGATGAATGATCCATTAATTTGGGATTATTTTGACCCTACTGCTTTTGATCATCTGACATTGTCTCTCTAAAGAGCATGTCAAGATAATGTAGACATTCTGATGCATCTGTGTTCCTTTCCTTCTGTGTATGAATGAACTAAAATATCTTTTTTTTTTTTGCTCTCTCTTATAGCTGAGAGTAAACTCTACAAAATCCATGATTGGCCACCTCATAGGAGCAGCTGGTGCTGTAGAAGCTGTCGCAACCATACAGGTAAGCAACATCTAACTTATTTATACATGTCCGAGTTTGTCTATTCGTCAAAATTGCGATCAGTTTGAATATTTGGCAGAAAGGAGTTTTCACCATGATTTTGACTGGTATGAATTAGACAGGATTTTTTTTCTTCTGCATTTTCTTCCCTCTACATATTCAGTGATGTTGATTTGGTGGAGTGATGTGGGTATATACTTTTCGACAATGACAACCCACTTGTCTGGCTCTAGTGGATTTTAAAATAATGTGGAGAAAGCAATTTAGGACAAGAAAAGAATAAATAACTCCATTGAAATTGCTCATTGATAACATGGTTGGAAAACTCTCCTAGTTGACTCTTGACTCTCCCGAGTCATCTAGTTTTGATAAAGGACCGAATCAAAAAAATAGGGGATACTCAGCCGAGTCATCTCATTTTAATAAGTTTTCATTGCGAGCCATTTAATAGGCAGGTCTAATTCTAAATAATTATAGTTTTTTTATAAGTAATTATGCATGAGGTTTGGAGCCAGTAATTTAAAAATAATGTCGGGAATGTGATTTAAACTTATATTTGATATTTTACATTCGGTATTTGGACTACCAAATTATGTAATATGCAATGTTTTTTCTTCTATTTTCTTTATTGTAGTAATTTTCTTGCATATAGAAATTTATTTATTTGATTTGATTATCATGAATGCATGTGAATAAATATATTTTTATATTTTATAAGTAAATGGATTCATATTTAAAATTATTAAAAAAAAAAAACATGACTCTGAGTCTCCGTGTTGACTCTATCCGAGTCTTTTTTTTATTTATTATTATTTTATTTTGCATTGGATGAGTCTAGTCTGGGTCACGAGTTTTCCAACCTTGATTGATAGTCAATCACCAAAATGAAGAGAGGTTTCTTGAACTCCAAAATAAGAGTACTTCACTTTAACTTCTCTATAGTAGTATTTAAACAACTCAAATACTAGCTCTAATGCTCCTAGTGTTCGATCAATTCATCTTCAAGTTGTTTTACAACTCCAAAACTATCTATAATGCTCCTAGTGTAAGATTGATGTCTCTTCTCAAAAGTTGGTGAGCGTCCCAGATAATTGATATTTGCTTCTTAAGTTGCACTTAAAGAAGGCCGTAACGAAGCAGAAACTAGTAGGATGGCCCTAAGACCACGTGCTTGATTTCTTTGACATTTATTTTATTAATACCTTTAAAAAAGACATTTATTTTATTAATCCTTCTGATGCGGACGGCTGATCGAGATGCGGGTTGGGTAGGATAGAGATGGAGAGATGGAGGGGGTAGATCAGGAAACCTTGAAAATCTTCACCTCATGCCAATCTCCCTGTCACAGGCGAGGAGAAGAGAACTCGGAAACCCAAAAAACACTTGAATTTTTTTTTTCATTATCCATTGTTTGTTTAAAAAGATGCATTACGCTACTTTAAATAGTAGAAAACTAAACCTAGATTTGATATGGGCCATCAAAACAATTGATGGTTAGGATTAAAACATAATCCACTAAAATAAGTCTTGAAATAAAATAAAATAGAAACTAAATCTTCCGATAGGTGGGTTGGGCCTAAAGGACCGGTCAACCCATGAGGACTATGGGTTTGTACTGCATCAATTTTCCCCTTCTTGGAGAGATGTCCTCTTGGTTCGAATATCCACCACACAAACTTCTGAGTTGTTGATTTAGCTTCGGCTTCTATGTACGGCTTGAAAACCGTACTTGATTTTTTTTCCCTCCATCTTGAAATAGGCTTGGCTCAAAAAGGCTTGAAAACTGTGTTTATTGATCTCAAATACCAAATTTAGAAAACTATCGCCATGGGAATGCTAACGGAGAAGATGGAGCAAATATTCGAAATCAACGAGATCAACCGGCAATCAATGTTGATCGAGATTTAGGAATTAAACTCGTGATTCTCGAATATGATGGAAAATTGAAGCAAGATGAATTTATGGATTGGTTAGTGTGCGTCGAAAATAATTTAACACACAAGCCAATGATTGAGGGCCATAAAGTCATCCCAGTGGCAACTCAATTTCACAATTATGCTGCAATATATAGAGCCAAGTTGCAAACGAAGAGGAACCAAAAGATAGATTCTATTAAGACGTGGATTGAAATGAGGAATCTTTTGAAACAAAAGTTCCTCCCATTCAATTACTCTAGCGATCTACGTTTAAGCTTTCAAGATTTAAAATAAAGATACAAGACCCTTGATTATACTAAAGAATTTATAATAATGCAAGCTAAATGTGCTTTAAATGAGGTCTATGATGTTTTAGTTGATTGATATTTTCATGAGTTGAGAATAGAAATACGACATCTTTTGCCTTCAAGAATTTTGATAATGTTGATGAGATCATCCGACACATCACTTAGGCCGAGGACACCGCAAATCGTTAAGCCTGAAAATTTAGTGCATCTAAATGAACTGCATAGAAGACCCAATTATTGCAAGATCCCAAACCAAGTGGTAGTTCCTCAGAAATAGTTTTCACCAAGCCTGGAGACGAAAATAAGATCACGTGTTTTCATTGTAAATAACAAGGGCGTCTATCATCTGAATGTCCCAAACGCATGAACCTCATTGAATGTGAAGGTGATGTGAAGGATGCACAGATGATCCTAAAGGGAAAAAGATTGAGACTAAGGAATTAGAGATCGTTGGTCCCTTTGATCGTGAAACTCTCATGGTCCTCAAGGAGACTGCACCAACTATTGAGAAGAAATGGTTGCGGAAAAGTATTTTTCGTTCAGTAGGTACAGTACATGGGCACACTTGCATAGTTGTGAAAATATTATCTCTCAATCTCTTGTGGGTCGCTTGAAATTGAAGGTTCGCAAACATTATTGTCCATATTTTTTCAAATGGCTCATAACAAGTGATGAAGTGCTAGTCCGACATACATGCCGAGTTAGTTTCGCAATTGGTGAAGATTATAGCGATATAGTTTGGTGTAATGTTCTATTAATGGATAGTGGTGATATCTTGTTTGGTCACCCATGGATGTATGAGAGAAATGTCACTCATGGCATGTGCGACCATGGTTCAAAATAGCGGCCACTACGCATTATTGGCTGCAGCGGTAGCGGCGCTACGATCTAAAACCTATATGGGCCGAGTGGCAGGATTGTAGGGGTCGGGTTGAAGTGGATTTAGGGGATTCTGGGGTTTTTGTTCTAGAATTGGAAAATCTGGGATTTTAAGAAATTTCGAGAAATTGGGACTATTTCCCTGGAAGGGAATTAGGGGTTTGGTTAGGTTTGGATCAAGGGATGGGATTGGGAATTGTGGGTTTGGTCATTAGGACTTGTTTAGAGTTTCGAAGATTGAGGAATTTTGGCTTGGTGGACTTGGCGTGAGGGTTTCAGAAGGGTTTGGGGTGTGTGATTATGCTAGTATGGTTGGATCAGGGGCTAGGATGGGTTATGAATTAAGGGTATGAGGGCGGACAATGCAATTTGAAGAAGTATCGGTTTTGGCCACTTGGGTTTTTTCGTAGATGGGATTCAGGAAGGCAAACCTATTGGATATGGGCATTGGCTACTAGCGTAAGGGCTGGATCTGGTCGTTGGACGAACCAGATGTGTTAGAGATGGAGTCAAAGGTGGATTGCTCTAGTTTCGTTTGAGATGGGGTGGTGTAATGGCCGGATCAATGAGCTACGGGTTAGGGTTTGAAGGTTGGGTTTGTCGGTTAGGCTAGGGATTGAAGCGTCACGACAAGTTGGGTGCAGCGACTGATCAATGGATCTGCAAGCATCTGGATAGATTGATGTAGTTTGACTGGGGATGATTGCCTATCCAGGGTTGAGCCCTGGGATTGGACGACAGACTTGAAATGCCACCTACAGATGCCTTACGCCCAATCATTCTAGATAACGCTTGCATCCTTTGTCTTACTGCGACTGTTGGCACAGAGTTAGCCGATGCTTATTCCTCAGATACCGTCATTGCTTTTTCTCCGGGAAAAGAAGTTCACAACCCGTGGGCCTTCTACCTCTATGCGGCATTGCTCCGTTAAGCTTTACAATTGAAGATGGATTAATTGATAAAGTCAATTTTTGAATCTGGGTGGATCGATATTCGGCTATGATCATAGATGAAAATAGCGGCTGCTACGAAGCGTAGTGGCCGATATATCGGCCGTGGCGGCCCAGGCCGCCACGCTAAATTGAAAAAAGCAGTCTTCTGACCGCTACATGAATGTAGCGGCCGCTACGCGAATGTAGCGGCCGCTACGGGCCGCTACGGCCGCTACGGGGTGAAAAATTTTTACTTTCCAATTTTTTTTAAAATGCATAATATGACTTATTTCTTTTCTTCTTCTCTCCAAATAACATTTCTACACAACTCTTTTACCCTTTTATGTTTAAAAGAACACCAAAAAGCACATGATCTCGCCGAATTGTAGTCGATACAAAGAGTTCTTCTCAATGATTCTTCTCTAAGTACATCCTATTAGACACCCCCTTTGGTAGATGCATTTTTTTCTCTAGGTACTCTTAAGTCTTGACTTTATGACATAATTTTTTCTTTCATAAGCCTTTCATTAGTTTCTAAATTAGCATAACTAAGTAACATGAACACATGTAAAAAAAATGATCATTACTATTATTTTCTATTTATACAGCGATACAGGACCTCATATAGTGAGGGGACCGCTACGCCCCCTTACCTTAGTTACTTTTGCAAAAAAAATACATTTTCTCTCATTTTCCAATATTCTAGATTTTCTAGAATTTTTTCATATTTTTTTGACGATTTTTTCAAATCGCACTGCTACACCGCTACGTAGCGCCGCTACGCTACGTAGCGCCCGCTACGTAGCGTTTTGGCGGCAGGCCGCTACGCCCGCCGCTACCGCTATTTTCATCCTTGGCTATGATACCAATTGATGCAGATGGCGGATTGAGATGGGGGGCGGGTGGGATAGAGATGGAGAGATGGAGGGAGTAGGTCAGGGAAACCTTGAAAATCTTGGCATCACAACAAACTCCCTATCACAAGCGAGGAGAAGTGAACTTGGAAACCCAGGTGCATTCAAAATTTTTTTTCATCATTCATTGTTTGTCTCAAAAGATGCATTACAATGCTTTAAATTGGAGAAAAATAAACCTAGATCTAATCTGAACCATCCAAATAAATTGATGGTCAGAATTAAAACATCTAAAATTAAAACGTAATCCACTGAAATAAGTTTTAATAAAATAAAACAGAAACTAAATGGGCTGGTAGGTGGGTTGGTCCCAAAGGACTGGTCAACCCATAGGGACCATGGGTCTGTCCTGCATCACCTTTAGTCCAATTTGTGAACCATTATATTTATTCTCATTGTTTTGTGGTGTGAATACTCTCTTGGTTTCAACTGATTTCACTATTTGTTCCTTTTCCTTTTGTTGTGCAAATGACCTACCACACAGGCACTACCCCTTGTCCCCCCATAAGTGTTTTGAAAACCTTTCTTTTTACATACGCCCCCTTGAAGGAGAATTTATTGGGTCCATCGCTTGTACCACATGTTTAAAACCATGCACCTGATTCTAGTTGGAAGTGCCTTTACCTTTGCACCAATTGACGAAAGACTATTGAATTGTTGCTTGATTTTCCATGCCAATTATGACCGCATTTTATGGCATGAATCTGAAACACATCAATATTGTGAAATGGGTGAAAATTATTTAAAATATGAAATACATGGATTGATTTGGTTGAGAACTAGTTTTGTAAGGAGTTTTAAAAGATGTGGGACTTTCTGAGTCAACAAATCAATTGGAGTCTAGTTGAGTCATATACTTATGTTTGAAATGGAAAATATAAAGCATAGGCGAGAACAAATGGGCTTTCAATCTATCTTCAGGAGAGTACATGAAATCGATGAACTTGGTGTTGGGAAAGTCCCACATCTTACATCGCCCAAGTAATGGGTTTGACAGGGCTTCATATACGTGTTTTGGTTTTCCACCTATGAGCTTAAGCTTTTGGGTTGGTACATGGTATCTTACACTTGGTTCATAAATTTTAATCACACCCCCACCCACCCACACACCCCCACACACAACTAAGCTCTTCCCCGGGATTATTCATGGCCTAGAGAGTGTCACTAGATTGAAGGAGGAGAATTCATCTTCGACTTTGTATGAATAATAACTAGGGCTTTATTGGGATCCACTTTTAATTTGTTTGGATCAAAGAAGCACGGACACGAAACACGGACGTGACACGACACGGACACGCCGACACGACATTTCTCAAAAAATTAGGACACGGACATGTCAGGGACACGTTAATATTTAATAATAATAATAATAATAATATAACTAATCATATACTAAAAGATAATATCATTTTAACTTTGTAATCAATTTAGCAATCAAATAAATAAAAATTCAAGTACCGGTATACCACTGTACCAACTAACAAACATATCAAATTCAAGTACCAATGTGGCACTCGACTTGGGTCCTCTTGAAGCCGTTCGTCACTATAATACGTTTCACAAAAGAAAGAAGGATTTCAAATTTACTAGATAATAAAAAAAAAAGTGTATTATGATGTAAGAATAAAAGAAAGTAATACTTTTATTCCAACTAAAAGAGATTTTTTTACAAACGGCCCCGTTCTCTTTTCTTTATTATAATTTTAATACTTTTCTCCAACTAAAACAGCCTGCATGTCCGGGAAAAAAAAAATAAGCAAGACACTATTTTTGGCGTGTTGGACACGTGTCTGGGCGTGTCAGTGTCCGACATGCCCCGAAGAGGTGTTCGTGCTTCCTAGGTTTAGATCATCCGATTGATGTTTTAGCCGGAGTCAAGGTTGAAGAATTGGATTGGATGGTCTGATCCAATTGGTTTGACTGCCTGTTTGATTTGGTCCGACCATGGTGTGATAATATAAACTAAACAAGAAAATTTGGAAAAGTGATCAAAGCTGCCAATTCATCGGCTGTTGTGATGGGATTTTTTTTTTTATTTTTTTTTAATTTTTTTTATTTTTTTAGGATGGTTTAGGACATGGACCAGTGCAGTAGTGAATATTTACCCTGATTGCAGCATTCAGATGCCTATCAATTCTCAAGGGGAGTGTTTGATTTAATAGTTTTATTCTTGAAAGTGGGATTTGCTAACTGATTTTTTCGAAAGTTCAGAGAGAGCAGCTTTATTCTTTTACGTGGGACTTGGCATATGATTTTTTTTGGAAAATCTAGAAAGAGCAGTTTAACTCTTGAATGTGGGACTTGCCATATGATTTTTTGGAAAGTCCATAGTTGCTAGCATTTTTATGTGGATCAATTTGACATGACTATTAAACTATTTTTCTGCATCACTCTAATTATTTTCGGTACTTGGCTGGCTTTGACACGTAAACAAAGCATGTGGCTAGCTCCATATGATTATTTATTACTCAGTTATGGGCCTAGTTTTCCTACTTGGTGATTTTACTTCTTTACTCATCTAGAGCTTTCTTGCTTGATGTTAATCGAACGAGAATGATGTGGAGTCTTCACATACATTTGAAAGCCATGCCAATCGAGTCTTAATGTATTGGAGATGCGTGGAGTCAAAATAGGAGAAGAGGAAAATTTCCATTGAAATACTTTGAAGAGCTTTTATTACATTTATATAGACTAGTGGCCAATAATAATGGCTCCAAATTGGAGAGAGACCTTCTAAATAGGGTGGTCAGCAATCTTGACTCCTTACTAGAGATCTCTTTTCTGATATGGCTCTTAAGGATATTAGCATACACACCTCTTAAACATATTAGCATACACACCTTACTAAAACATTTTATAATCTAGTGAATTCTCTTAGGATGAAACTTCCTAAACACAAGATTGCAATTGGGCATGTGACGTGACCATAATACCCTTATTCAACATGTGCCTAATCAAATACTTATGTTATGGGCCCTTCTAGTCAATTGGGCCTATGTTGGTTTTCTTAAGCCGTCATTGATAATTTATTTTTGGCCCATGGCCTGCATCATTTCTCCTCAGCTAAGAGAATTTGACTCTGATGAGTTAAATCAGCTTTGTTCTTGGAACGAAGATTAGCCGTACAAATCCACCATCTAATGGTTGGATCTCTTTCTATGATTGCTATGTAGGCAGGGCCTGCAATCAAGTTCTTATTCTCCAGATATCAGTAAAACATGAAGGTTGCTTCTGCCAATGGTCTTGATGTGCTCTGTAGGGACTTCGAATAATAGAGACTTTCACGTAGCAACAGCTAGAATCTGATTGTTATTCTGGAGTCTGGACAGTAGCTACAATCAAGTCTTTGAAAATTGTTAACTGAACTGCCCTAGACTACATACAGGATGATCTAGAACGACTGATCACTGGTTGCATTTATGCACTAAACCTCTAGAGATGCTCCACCACCTTGAGCATTCAAGAAACCATCACTGGTTTGAGAACATTAGGCAGATTGTCTAAACTATGTCCTTCGAAACTGAGAAAAACTGCACCCTCGGAATGCAGATCTAGTCCCAGTTCCTCCTGCAAAGGGAATCCGACAGTCCTTTAATGAATGGGATTACATTGATTTATGCAGACCTATGTAAATTTTATTAGACAGTTTTGGAGAATTTTCTGGTAGGAAGTCGGTCTTTTTTTTTTTTTTTTTTCAGAGGGGATTTAGGTTTGTAAAAGGTGCTGAGTTTAACTAGAAAGCATAGGGGATTCACAGGGTTATGAGTTGGAGAGATTTTGTACTTTTTTAGGCTCTTTGGTAGGTTTTAGGGACTGTATGGATGACTTTTGAAAGGTGATGGAATTCAAGGAGAAATAGGAAATAAAGGAAGAAGAAGAACACATGAAAAAAGGAGGGAGAGAAGAGGTCATTGCACTGATAACAAGTTGAAACTTATAATCAACAAGAAAACTAGATTAAAAAAACCAAAAGAATAAAGGAGATGAAGTAGATAAAGAATAGGGTTCTGGAGAAGGAGAGAGAATTTTGGGAGTACTATGAAGATTGGTTAACCCTAATTATGACCATTGACCAGCCCTAATACTTGTATTTATATTGTTCACTGTTTTCAGAATTTATATATATATATATATATATATATAAACCCCTTCTCAGCAAAGTCTTACATAATTACAAATTAGTGCATAATTACTAGATACATACAAAGATGTCCCGAGCAGATTTTCTGCAAAACTGAACTTCAGCATTTTCTTAATGAACCATTCATTTTATTTTCTTATGAAGTCCTTCAACAGAGGTTAGGATGGTCCATACTTGGTAATTTGAATCCTGTAAGGAGGGCCTAGTTGATGATTGGCTTGAATTCTGAAATGCGTGTGATTTCCGAAGTATAGTTACTAACAAACACCGTAAAACACTTGCCTTTAACTACACAGAGAAGATGCTTGGACATCTCTGCAAGCTGTGTTTTATGTAGTTCTCTGATAGCTTCTGTTCACATTTGATACATTTAAGAGATTTTTAAGTTTGATTCTATGGGGTCCATGTGGATTTTACTAAGCCAAGTGAAGGTATTTCAGTAGTTCTGTGTGGATGTCTCCCATAGTATTGAATTTCAGTTCAGTTCTGCCTAGATGGATGAACAATTTTGGTTTGGCTACTGGCCTAACTGAACCACACAAGTAAATATTTTTTCTTGAACTAAGCTCTATTTCGGTAAAAAAATTTATTTTTCAGAAAAAAGAGCTTTTTTTTTTCGCAATTTTTTTTATGAATAGATGCAAACCACACCCCTCCATAAGAAAAGGAAGCAACTTTATTTTTCAAACTATAATTCTCTTCTTTGGGTATGTGGGGTCCAATGCCCTAAACTTTTAGCAATATAGAAGTAGAGACCTTGGATGCTATATACCAAGATGAAGAATCAACAAATAGAGAAGTAGAATATAGTTTACTGAAATATCCATGTCAGAAAAGATATAAATAGCTGGAAGAGTCGACAGATAGCTGAATCATCTCTTTTATCTATTTCAAGGTAATGTTGGAGTTGGCTTGTGGTATGCACCCTGCGGCCTAGAAATAAACTACTTAATATGCACACAACTTAAAACTCGCAAGCGCACAAGATCTCTATGTAGTGTAGTGAATTGTAGGTACAAGGTCGATCCCACAAAGACTTGTGATAAAATAATGTCAAAAGCAACTAAAAATCAGAATATTAAATGGAAGAATTGAATGATGGAAGGTTGAATTAAACTACTAAAAACAGTAAATTAAACTATCAAAAGCTAAATGGAAAGTAACCTAAGACACACAACTAGTATAAGAATTGAAAAACAGTAATAATGAATGAACTAGGGTTTCATCTACTCCCCTAACCTATCCTATGCATGTCCCTTATTATCCTTTAATAAAAAATCAGAATTATTAATGGCATCTATCTACCTAAACGATAGCATATGTATCTAGATTATTATTCCCCTAACCCTAATTCATGAGTGGCATACTACATGAATTGTTCATTATGATGCAAAAAGTAAGCATGACATATGTCCTAGCCAAAACAAACATAATGCATAAAACAATGGGAAAGATAAATGCATGAGTCTGAGCATGTCATATACTTAGATTATTCATGGTTCTAAACCCTAAATGCTTAACATCAAGATCAATCAAAGATAAGTTAGCTAGTCTTAAATTTAATTGAACATGGCATGGCTGGCATGGCATATACACAACTCCTCAATTTAAAAACATGGTTTAGAAACTCAACCAACAAATTGAATTCTTAATTAAAGAATGCCAAATGGTACTACATAAAACTAGGCTAGGGTTTCAATTACACCCTAGCCCTAAAAAGTTAGCTACTCATGTTTGTAATAAAAAATAACATAGAAAAGAGGTTCATAATAAAAACTCTAAAAGATTGATGAAGAAAGGACGGCCAGCAGCTTGTTTGATTTTTCCTCGCTCCAAAAAGCTCCTCAAAGTGGTGATGTACGGCTGCTAGGGCTTGTGATGATGGTGTTGGTCGTCCATGCCTTACTTCCCCTTTTATGCTTTTTAAAAAAAGCAATCTTTATTTGAGAGGTTCCTTCTTTTTAGGCTTGTTTCCTTTTATGATTAGATCTCTTGCTTTCTTTACAAGTAGGTTTCCTAATTTGATTAGAATAGCAGTCTCTTTTCTTGATGTGCAAGACTTTCTAATTTTGGTCCCACTTTTAGCTTCTTGAAAGTTCTTCACCGGATCCACAAATCTGAGATTTATTTTCAAGAGACTAAATCCGAAACTTTGAACATGAGAGTGGGCCCATATGGGCGTGCAACTTTGAACATGAGAGTGGGCCCATATGGGCATGCGATCTTGGTGTGTGGGACCCCCTCTTTGGACTTCTAAACTTAGCTTGGACTCTTGCTTTGAAATTTCCTTCTTTTTCTCATGTTTCTTCTCTATGCTTGGGCGCCACTTGGACTTGAAAAAGACTTTCCAATTTCTGAAATTCAACTCTTTGTAATAGATGTGGGGCCCCCTTTGGGCGTGTAACACTTGATTGGGTTTTTTTCTTCTTTCTTTCTTTGCTTCACTTTCCTTTTTGGTTTATGCTATAAGTCTCCAACACTTTCCTTCTAGGGCTCCATTTTAATTTCGAATTTCAAATCCCCAAAAAGAATAGGGAGGGCCCACTTGGCTGTACATCCCTTGGGATCACATCTGAATCTCTCATCAAATCTTCTCTTTTAGCTCCTTTTTACCTTTTCATTAAAAGTAACAAAGACTGTAAAAATCGAATAAAAAAACTATGACTAGCACAAGATAAACCAAATATTAGGGCTAAAACTGTAAACAATTAAGCACTTATCAGCTTGTGTGCGGGCATTGTCCATTTTTGGCTCTTGAGTGCAGTCAAAGATGTTGATCTTGCATTAGTTATAAAAATTTCTTTTATTACGAAAGTCTGTTATTGTGCCCTTGCATTCATAGCTCTGAGTGGTATTCATGTCTTTCTCTCCTGCCTATTTTTCCAATTAGCATAGACGAGCAATGTCATGATGTAGCCAAAATAATGTGTGAAAAATTGTGCTGTGGCATGTGTATATATATGTACCTCTTGTTGACAAATTGATGGCAATCGAAGTCAATTTCTGTCCGGTTACAAATCCATAATAAGGGATAACAAATCCTATCAACTATACAAATATTATTAATTGTTATATACAGTCATTCAAGAGCTTGTGCAATTAAAGTACAATGGAGTTTCATTGATGGCTGCATACTGATTGTATGGTGTCATGCGCAAGCAGTCTACTTTTTCAAGTTTTTTCCTCAGGATATTATTTGCCAATTATTCATCTTAGTTTCAATGCTGACGGCCAGGTAGATTTTCAAAAGATTGGTTGGAGCATCTATGTTTTTCGGTCACTTGAATACCAAACTTTCAATATCCTCCATTCCTATTATTAAGGGATTACATTTCAGAAATAATATTGAGTGGACAGTCTTATATACCCTTTCAAGTCAACAACTCTTGTACAAGCTTTCATACATTGACTCTTACCATCCATTTCCTTTGCTCAAATCTCCTATAAAATCTTTACGCTGTTGCCCAAACAAGGGGGCTCGCTCAATGGTGTACACGTACTGCAGTATGGAATAGCGGCCCACAACTACAAAAAAATTATCATTATATTTTGTAATGTGAGAGCATGCTTTATGAATCTGTAACTGATATCAATATCTGTCATATTGTGGCTGTAACTGATTTGAATATTTTGTTGCTTTTTTCTGTGATTGTTGTCCTTACTCATCCCGTCGTCTTTGTTTCAACTTGCTATACCCCTGGCTGAATGTTGCTATTCTGAAATACAAATTCCTTTCATATTTAGGCTATCCGGACTGGGTGGGTGCATCCGAACATCAACCTGGAGACCCCAGAGGAAACTGTGGTATGTTGTTCTTTTGTTGTTTTCTTACTTTTCATTTATATTACCCAACGATTATCTGACGCAGGCAGTTTATGGACTTTAGGACCCAACTCTTTTGGTGGGCCCCAAGAAGGAGAGATTGGACATCAAGGTGGCACTTTCTAATTCATTTGGCTTTGGTGGCCACAACTCGTCCATCATTTTTGTTCCTTACACTTGATTATGGTAAGAGCTCCATGCGTGATTCCAGGGTTCTTAAAATGTAGTAAGTTATACCGCTCTTATGATCTTGGCTCATTATGATTGATAAGATTGTGAGAAAAAACCAAGCCGAGGTGGGGGTTATGGATTTAGTGGCCTGGAGAGAGTTTTTTTATCGTGTTTGATAGATCTTCACTCTATTCATATGTGCCATTTAATAGATTCAAACAACTATGTAAAAGAGGAGGAAAAAAGAAATGAAATTATTATGATAAATTCATTTTAACTTGGCATGCATGATGTGTCATCTTTGTTGATGTGCTACATATTTAAGTGCATTGAAAAGGTGAGATTTTGACTTCACGTACTGGATGAATATAAATGGCATTTAATGCAGCGGCGCTTCTAAAACTTATTTCAGAATCTAGCCCGAGCAATTTCAAGATCTAAGAGAATCCCAGCACCTTAAGATCCTTGCAGTTTGAAAATCAAACAGAATTTCTTATTTCCAAGAGGCTCTTAGGCTTGCTTGGAAAAATAGAGAGTTGTAAGTAAAAACACAATAATCTTCTTTACGATAAGTTACTTTTATGGAAAACACACCTGTTCATGGCACATCTGGAGTCCCACCTCTGATTATGTGTGACACGTGGTCTAGATTCAACTTGCAAAGAGCACGTGAGAATATCTTATGTTTATTTATTTTTTATTTTATGACACGGGTATCCCTGAGGTCTTTGACCCAACCAAACTATTCCCCTGGGTGATGCCCACCATACCTACACAAATGCATTGGGCAAATATGGGGCAGGCTTTGAACATGATGCGGGGAGCAAGCAGGAGAATGTTGTGGCATGATCTAGCCCATGTGTCTATCTTTCTGACTGTAGCTGATTCGACTGTGCCTTCCATGAATTTGGAGTTCAAATAGAATTGTACCCAAAGGGGTTGATAATAACTCTTGATTGCAATGACAATGAGCTACCTCTTATTTGGTTCTGTCCAATTTGGCAAGATCATCCCCAATGTAGTTTTATTATTTTTTGTTTTCTGGGAACCCAATGTTGTTATGATATGATCGAGGAAGTCGATCATACTTCGGTGCTGTATTTTTTAATGGCCGATCAAAGATCGAAATTCCTACCATGTCACACTTCAACGAGAACCCTGAAATGAAGACCTTGCACCAACTATTGTATGTGCCCACATTAGAAACATATTACCCAGGTTAGCGTTGGTGTTTCCTTGGTAGGTTGCGTTATTCATTCCCTCTTGAAAAATAAGCATTTAAACATCTGTTTAGTCTTTATGGTGCATAGTTATTAATCGCGTTTCATTTCGGCCGAAATGGCAGAAAAAATTCGTTTCGGCCATGCCACCGAAACGAAACCCATTCTAAAACTTTTCGGTCAAGATTTCGAATTATTTCAGAGATTTCGGCAAAAAATCATGCATTTCTGACGAAATGACTAAAATCTGGATTTTCGTTTTGCTTCTTCATAGAGAAATCTAGTCCCGGTGGTAAAAAAAAACTAATAGGAAAAAAGAAAAAGAAAAGAAGAGCAAGGAGGAGAAGAGGAGATGGAGAGCATTCAATACTTCAGTTGCTCGGAAAAAATACAAAGAAAGGAAGAGGCGAGAGTAACTATGCTCAGGTTGACGCCTTGCTGCCGCCATGTACTCCCATCTCTTCTTCCTCCTCTTCTTCTCTCTCACCCCTTCTTCTTCTACTACTCTCTTTTTTGTGGATTTTTTTCTTGTTCTTATTGAGATGTGTTCTGGACTTGGAGTGACTAATTGAGACAGCGAGACAGGCTGGTGGAGTATTCTAGAAAAAAGTAGAAAGAGGCTAGGGCCGGGAGTGGGGGTGGGTATGAGCTGGGGCTGATCATAGGACTAGGCCTACTTTGGGTGGGGTTGGGGTCGGTCATAGGTTTGGGTTTTATTAAAGGATTGAAGCATGGGCCAACTTTATCTTTGAAATTTATAACTATATATTTTTTTATCTTTTAAACTATATATATATATATTATTTACATAATTTGAACTCCGAAATATTTCTCTAAAATTCCGAAATGACCGAAAAATCTCAGTTTGGAGGTTAGACCGAAATTGGGTCTGAAACGAAATTGACAACTATGTTACGGTGTCATCTATTAGCAAACAGTCCAGCAAAGGTAGGGTGTTGTATAGGTTGGATATGGATATACCTATTAAGAATCTAAATTGCTTAAAATAAATGCATGCTCCCTACATGGGCCCTTATGGAGATTAAATATGAAGTGATGTGCTCACCATTTTTATTTACGTGTATTATAAATGATCAATCTTATGATGAGTCCATACTATAAGATGAAAATTTTGCCATATCCTAATTCAAATAGAGTGGAGAATAAGGAGTGGCAATTCTCATTGGGAGGTTTTCGGTTCGAACCCAGCCTCCTATGCATGTGAGTTTTTATCACCTTACATTTGTGAGTTATGTTTATATACCCTTTGAGTTTCCATCACCTCACATGTGTGTTGTGTCTGTCTTCTCGCATGTGAGTTTTCATCACCTCACATTTGTGAGTTGTGTCATAAGTATCATGGTCTCATCCCCTTCGCTGGGTTACCAAAAATAAAATTAAAAAAAATGAGAATTTGTGAGAAAAGGCCCTATAGAACTCCATAGGACAGATGAGGACCCACTAGGACTTTGGGGACAGGAGGGGTGGGTCTTTTGGACTTGGTTTGTCCTTTTTTTTTTTTGGGATTTTCCGGGGGCCTTGTTGAGGATGACGATGGCCTCATCGAGGTCATCGTAGGGGGAAGAGAGGGTGCGGAGGCCGTTGGTGGTGGTGTTCCGATCGAGGCCCCAGATGAAGAGCTTGCGCTAGATGAGGTTGCGGTCGGCGATGTTGCGAATGGCATCAATGGGGTCGGGAGTGGCGGACGGCGGCATCCTGGAGGATTTTGAAGAGCTGCTTGGTGGTGAAAGGCTCAAGCATCTTGAAGGCGTCTTCAGGAGTGAGTTGCGAGCTGGATTCGAAGGCGGCACTGCCGTTCTCATAGGCTTGCGCTTCTTCTAGGCAGGATCAATCGCGGCAAAAGGAGGAGAAAGAGGCTGCTGCATCGATTGGAGAAGAAGGGTTTTCAAAATTCTGTAAAACCTTAACACTAGAAGAAGACTAAGTGTAGAAAAAAAGCCCTTTTGGCCTTTAGTATATACACAGGGATGGTCGATATTATTGAGTCCTAGGCGTTTTGAGAAAAAAGGTCCTATCGTTGAGCCCTGCTGTCTTCAAAGTTCTAGTGGGTCCTCATTTGTCTTATGGGGTTTTTTCCCATAAATTTAAAAAAAAAAAAAAAAAAGTTGAAAGGAGTTTCGTTTTTCCAAAATGCCCCAAATTTTTTTTTTTTTTCTCATTCAGTTGAGTTTCCATCTAATAGTATACGAGGAGATGCTGGATGCAATTTTATTGATCGTGGAAGGGCGGTGGTCACAGCGGGGAGTTTTCTGGTAAGTTTTATATAACATTTTGTTCGGGCAAATTGGGTATATATATATGGGAGGTGCTCCTATGAGAGATATTCTCACCAAGTTTATGAGAGATGGGTGGGGGCCTTCACTTCCATATCCACTCTCACCAATTTAAATGCAAGGACCCCAAATATGGAAGTGAGGACCCCCACCCATTTCTCATAAACTTGGTGAGAGTGTCTCTCATAGAAGTACCTCCCTATATATATATATATATATATATATATATATATATATATATATATATATATATATATATGGGTCATTGAAACATTTCCATCCTCCTCCCATGCGTAAGTGTGCCCCACAGGCTGCATCATCTTAACTCTTTGCCCGAAATATCAACCTCAAAGGACCGTACCAATCTGTTGATCTAAGCTTAGCCGTCATGATTAGTGGTGTTGCATTCCTCTCCCATGTGAGTAACAATGACAAATTCATGAAGGGTGAAGTGGGGTGGGTGGAGAGTAGTGTGTGTGATGGGTGTAAGTTGACCATATGTGGGCCAAGCCCCACCCCTCCCCCCCCACCCAAAAAAAAAAAAAGAAGGGTTAATCAAACAGTTCTTGTTTGACTTTCAACCAGTGATGGCAATCGATTGGGTTTGAGTTGGATTAAATTTAAATCCACCTTGATCTATTCCCGCTCCATTCTTTACCCAATTTGTGATAGGTTTATAATTTGCAATGCCAGTACAGCACTTAGTTGTATATAAGAGGTTATCAACCTCATTACTCCCCACTTTTTAAATATTTTAAGATGTATTATATCTACTACAGCACAAAACACAAAATTTCTCAGAGAGTTCACTGACTCGCGAGTTTGAGTCATACCCCAAACAAAATAGGTTTTTCATCTTCTTCTTTTCCTTTTTCTTAATTTCTTAAAATTAGGTTTCTGTAACTCCTGGATTTAGATTAACTGCGATTCTCTTGTACAATCACCAGTTGTAGAAATGGATTTCATCATCATCATCATCTTTTCTTTTTTTTTTTTTCTCTTGAAATGAGTTTTCTCAATCTCTTGGAATGGAAATTCATCATCTTTTATTTCTTGAGCTCAGGATAACTGGGTTAAGAAGAATAAATGATGAAATGATGAAATCGTGAAAGGAATAGAATAAATGATGAAATGATAAAAGGAGTGTCTTTAGGGTTTAGACATGCTGAAATAAGTTTAGAGTGAGAAATAATGAAATGGGTGAAGAAGAAAAAGATGATGAAAATTCATCTTAGAATAATAAGAAAATTAGGAAATAAAGAGATCTGGCTCTCTTCATGCATCACTGGAAGAAACGTTAGATATTCGTGCTTGTTGCAATAGTTTAGAGAAGTCATATGAGTCTGGAAAAGTAATAGATCCGTAAAAACATTCCATAGATTTGGGAGCGAATGGGTATAGGAAAGTTGCCAAGGGATCTCTTGAGCTTGTGGGTGCTCTCTTTCTGGCCAATTGTTCTGGTTGATGTAGTGATGTTAATGTAGTTGGCCACTATCCGTAAATTTGGACTAAATTCTCTAGCCAATATGGTTAACCAATGCCTACTTTTCCACCATCATTATAAGTGAAAAAACATTTTTCAAATTTAACTGAAACTTTTCCAGTTTTGCAAACACTGACTCTTGAATTCGTGAGGTCCAGTTTTTCAAAAACAGCTTTCCTGTCCAGTTGTTTTATAAAAAGCACTTACGAGCTCCAAAGGCACCTCAAGAATTTGAGAACCATTGCTCGCTAAATTGGAGAATTTTCAATTAAACTTGGAAAAAATATTTTTCCACTCATAATGATGGTGGAAAAGTAGAAATTGGTTAAATGGTTAACCATATTATTAGCTGGAGAATTTAGTGCAAGTTTATAGATAGTGGCTAAATGCATCACTACATCAAAAAGAACAATTGGCAAGGAAGACAACTAGGGATGTAAATGGGTGCCCAATTCTCCGATTACCCGGAGGGTCTAACTCATTAAAAACAAGGCCTAGGTCCTTATTTAGGCTCCGATAAGTAAATGGGTCCGAGTTCGGTTCACCTTGGTTCGAACCTGTGGACCCGAGACCGATATATTATCTCAATTTTTGAAAATCTCTCCTAAAAATCATATTTTTTTAATATCATTCTCTACTTAAACCCAGACCCGGATCCAGACCCGTCTCATATATGGTTCTGGTTTCGGTTTTGGAGCCAACAAAACGGTTTTGAAATGATTCCGAGTCCGAGTCCGGATCCGGTTCCACCTTCTCCTTAACGGTTCCAGTTACGGGTCCACCATGGACCCGGACCAGAACCGACCAATTTACAACCCTAAAGACAACACTCACGTACTCAAGAGTTTGTAACTATTGTGACCATGCGTGCGGAAATGTGAAAAACTACGATAGATAGAAGCCACACAGAGAAGAAATAAAAATCACACAAAGATTTATGTGGTTTGACCTAGGGAAATAAACTCAACTTTCTTTAGTTCTCTCTTTGCTTAGGTTTTGGGTTACATATTACACATACATACATACATACATACATATACAGATATATATATATGGGGAACATTCATATGCATCTATCCCTCACCAAAAATGGTGAGGGACACCCCTTTTGGGGGTGTTTCAAGTACAAGAGTGGTACAAGAGGGGTACTTTGTACCTCCCTCTTTACTTGAAACAACCCCAAAATGGGTGTCCCTCACCATTTTTGGTGAGGGATAGATGCATATGAAGATCCCCCTATATATATATATATATATGAGCATGACTCTCCTAAGTTGCAGCTTAGCTTGTCTTAAGCTGGAATAGTGCTGGTCCCACAAATCAAAGTTGATTATATTTGTTTTTTGCATGATGGAACTGAAAAATCCAGTTTTGATTGGATTTATCTTGATTTTAAAGACGATCATCCTGTAAAAAACATTATAATCGACTTTGATTTGTGGGACCGGCCCTATTCCAGCTTAGGATAAGCTAAGCTGCAGCTTAGGAGAGCTGGCCCCTATATATATATATATATACATACATACATATGTATATATATATATATACATATATATATGTATGGGAGATGCTCCTATGAGAGCATCTCTCACCTTACTATGAGAGATATGATGGGAGCCCTCACATCAATATCCAATGCCAACTACTTAAATGTGATGCCCTCCACCCCTATCTCTCATATAACGTGAGAGATATCTCCCATAGGAGCATCTCCCTATATGTATGTATATATATGAATGTTCATAAGGTCTTCCTCCTCATGGATCCGAGGATGGAGCGGCAGCTGTCCATTCATGTCCAATGTTTGATGATGCCATGGGGGGCCCCATTTAGCACCATATTCGAGTGAGTTTCATCACTTTTGTCTTTTAATCTTCTCCAATCTTCTCTTTCGCCCCCTCCCCTTCTCCTCTCGTCCCCTCTCTCCGTCCATATGTGATATTTGTTGCTGCCTAAACCCCCATTCCCCCTCCACTATCTCGCCCGAACTGGGCCCTCCTTTCTCCACCTCTTGCTCTCTCCCAAACCCCCATTCCCCTTCCCATATCTCGGCTGAACCAGCCCCCCCTCTCTCCACCTCCCTCCCTCCCATTGTGCTCGCCCAAAACCCCATGGCCCCTCCCCTGTTTTGCCCAAACCCGTCCCCCTCTCTCCACCTCCCTCCTTCCCACTGTGCTCGTCCAAACCCAAAAACCATCTATCCCCCATTATCCTTCCCTCTCTGTAATAAATAGTAACTCAATTTATGAAAGGGTGCGTTCTATATTATATCAGTTACAACCTGTGTGCAGATTCATTTTTATTTATTTTTTGTAATTTCTGAGATTATGGAACGATGCCTTCTATCTTATATCTTGTATCAGTCACTCCAAAGTCTCCATTCTTTGGCCTTTTGACAAAGAATCTCTCCAGTCCCAATAAATTTATTTTCAGTTTCCCAATTTGTGTTTGCATTGGCTCAGTTTATTAATCTAAAGCATGTGGTTGTTTGAATGTTTATGAATTGGAAGCTTGTGGATGTTTGAATGTTTATGAATTTGTATTTGCATCGCCTAATCAATTTATGAATCTGGGTGTTTGAATGTTTATGAATCTGTATTTACATCGCCTAATCAATTTATGAATCTAAAGTGGCCTTTTAGCAAACTCTCTCTCTCTCTCTCTTTCTCTCCCCAACAAATTTATTTTTCTAAATTTATTTTCAGCTCCCCAATTTGTATTTGCATTGCCTAATCTGTTTATTAATGTGACGCATGTGGCTGTTTTAATGTTTATGAATTTGAAGCATGTGGGCGTTTGAATGTTCATGAATCTGTATTTACAATTCCTAATCACTTTATGAAACTGAATCATGTGGTTGTTTGAATGTTTACGGATCTGTATTTGCATCTCGTGTCAAATGTATTTCCATTGCCAGCTATGGATGAAGTAATTAACAAATATGTTTGAGTGTTTACAGATAATTGTTTATGAATCTGATCATATTTTTCCATTTATTTTATGGCATGTACTATTCTCATGTGACATTACTGGGTTTTGTAGAAAAAAAAAATAGATGGAACCAGCTACTTCTTCAATGATGAGATCATAAATTCAAGTAGTTGACAGTGAGAAAACACGAAAATTAGGAATGGTATTTAACACCATATATGATGCGTTTGACTTTTACAATGCTTATGCAAAAGACATGGGCTTAGTGTAAGAAAAAGCTCAGAGAAAAAGAGAACGAATGTTGAAAAAAATGGAAACTATATAAACTGGAAGAAATTTGTATGTTCAAAAGAAGGTCGACGTATAGAGAAGCTTGATTTTGTCGACGAAAGGCGTGTTATGGAGACAAGAGAAAATTACGGGGCTCAGTTCCCAATTAAAAAAGGGGGATTCAGAATATTTGGTTTCCAAATTTGTCGCGGAGCATACACATGTGTTAAGTACTCCTTATAAGAACCATATGCTACGTTCACATTGAAAAACCACTCCGGCGCAAAACAAATTGATAGACACCTATCAAGGGGCTAACGTACGGACAATAAATGTGATGGTCGTGTTTGAATTGCAGGCAAATGGTTCCAAAAATATAAAGTTTACACAAATAGACTATCGCAACTATAATAGAGATAAAAGGATGGAAAAGTTGGAAAAAGGTGGTCAGTTAGCATATGAATATCTTGTTCATCGTAAAGAAATGAATCAACTGTCTGTCTTTTTCTATAGAAAGCGATTCAAATAAGCAAATATCACATTTTCTGGGTGGAACCTATTTTCAAATAGTCCTATTTATGGAGTCTTTAGGGATGTTGTTTTATTTGACACAACATACATGACAAAGAAATATGAGTTAACTTTTGCTGCATTCACGGGGGCTAATCATCACGGTCAATCATGTTTATTTGGGTGTGCTCTCATTTCAAATGAAACTTTTGAAAGCTTCGTTTGGTTGTTTAACCAATGGCTTGAAGCAATGTCAGCAGGGGCACCACGGGCTATTATTACTGATTAGGATCTGGCCATGACAAAGGCTATTAAACATGTTGTACCAAATAGAATCCATCGACTCTGTTTGTTGCATATGTTTGAGAAGTTGCCTGTAAAGTTGGAGGGATTGCCTTAAATTGCGAAGACTTTAGTGAACTAATTGGGACATTGCACACGCTATTCCGTTACAAAAGAATTTGAATGATATTATGGTTGAATATTGTTTAACTGATCATGAGTAGTTAAACGACATGTACCAAATACGTGATATGTAGATATCAATATTCTACAAGCATATATTCTTTAAGGGCATACAAGTCAAATGAGTGAAAGCATGAATCTTTTTGTCTAGGGATATGAAACAAAGAAAACAAAGTTACAAGAATTCTTCACCCAATTTGAATGAGGCGTTAGTCAGAAAAAACAATTTGAATTGACAGAAGAACACCATACACTAAATGGAAGGCCAAAACCGAAGACCATGATGCCAATGGAAAAACAAATGTCAAAGACTTACTCAAGGAAGAAATTCTATGAGTTTCAGGACCAAGTTTTATCAATGGTTACAAGTAGTGCGAACTTTGTGAGTGATAGTGCTAAAGAGAAGACTTACATTGTCTTAGATATTGAAATTGGAGTGAAAACTGAACGAAGGGTTGAATTAAAATAGGATCTCAAATACAGATTTATAAACATTCAAACACCCATATGCTTCAAATTCATAAACATTTAAACAGCCACATGCTTCATATTAATAAACTAATTAGGCAATGCAAATCCAAATTGGAAAACTGAAAATAAATTTAGAAAAATAAATTTGTTGGGACAGGAGAGAGATAGTCTTTGTTAAAAGGCTAGAGAATGGAGATTTTGGAGTAATTGATACAAGATAAAAGATAGAGGACATCATTCCATAAACCGATACAGTACAGAATGCACCCTTTTATAAACTGAGTTACTATTTCTTACAAAGAGGGAAGGAGGATGGGGAATAGATGGGTTTTGGGTTTGGGTGAGCACAGTAGGACGGAGGGAGGTGGAGAGAGGGGGGCCTAGTTCAGCTGAGATAGGGGAGTGGGAATGGGGGTTTGGGAGAGAGCAAGAAGTGGAGAGAGGGGGGCCTGGTTCGGACTAGACAGGGGAAGAAGAATGGGGGGTTTGGGCGACAACAAATATCACATATGTGCGGAGACGGGGGCGGAGAGAGAGGACCGGAGAAGACTGAAAGACAAAAGTGATGAAACTCACTCTAATATGGTTGTTGAATGGGGTCCAGTGCAAAGGCCATGGCATCATCAAACATTGGGACATGGTGTTAGATTGTATGGACTCAATCCATCAGTTGATGTCATAAATTGATTAATTTCTTTATTTATCAATAAAATCATGCTTTACTTTTATGAGATGAATGTTATTTTATTACTTTATGCACATGACATAATGGTTCATGAATTGAACCGGGTCCCATTAGTATATTAGATGTGATATATGTGTATGGATGAGATCCACACACGGGAGATATATGTCACAAATCTTATACTTAAAATATCTTCACAACCAGTGATGAGACTGGGCATCTCATCTGATAAGGTTGCAACACTTTGATCACTATGAGATAGTGTGATTTGTCTCGATCATCAGAATGGAAGATTCTGGATCAATGTGCTGGTACATTGGATGTATTGAAGGACCATGAGAAACACCTTATGGAATTCTGTCTCAATAATAAGGTATGCTCTCATAATTCCCTAGCAATAGTCTCTCAATCCAGAGACATTGATGAACTCAAGTTTCTATCTATTCATTTGCTTTGAGTCACCAATGAGTGAGGTCAAATATAGGTCAACACCTCGGTGTCTTGGGTATGTGGTAGTAGGACTGTGGGAACATTGAATGATCAAGATGGAATCTATCTCTATTATCCCCTTGTGCCAATTAATGGATTTGTCATTAGTAAGTGCGCATCCATCTCGATTAAGAGTTAATTAGATGGTACTGATGATCATAGTGATTAATTGCGGCTCAAGGATAATAAGATGTAGAACTAAGATTGGAAGATACAGATTTATTCCAATTGATTCATGGATATTGATAGAGGGGCCTACTTGTGGTAATAGGGAAGTTTAGGGTCTTCATTGTAATTTATTCCTAAAACTCGAGTGCAATTGCATTTATATAGTGGTGTTATTTGCAATTAATTGTGGGCCCGGATTGCACATGAGATGTGGGGTCGCGTGTCCAAATTGGAGCCAGCTTTCTGTGGAATCCCTAGTGGTCCCCACGCTAGCCCAAGTTATTAGAAAGATACTAATCCTACTTGAACTCTAATAGGAAGGAATTAGAAAGTTACTATTTCTATTTGAATTAGGACTTCTAGTAGTGGTAACAGTATACTTACTAATTGTTGTGGAAGTAAGACTTTTATTTCAATTAAGAAAAGATGAGACTTGAGAGGTTATAAAAGGGGATTTATCCCTTATGAACGTCCATCAATATAGGAATAAAAAACGTCCAGCTTTTTGTGTAACAATTGCACTGCTTTCTTCTCTCTTCCTCTTCTAGTTCCTTAGGGTTTCGAGTTGGGTTTTCTCTTGAAGATTCCACCGATCTTCTTGAGAAGAGAGATCTAATTCAGGTCATAGCGTGGAAGGCTAAAAGGTGGTGGAGATTCTGATATTAGTTTGTAGAAAATTTCTACATCAACGAAAGTCATCAACTTCTCCATCAGAGCGCAACCGAGCTCCAAAGGTATAATCTGCTTCCTTGTATGTGGTAGATTTTAATGGATGCTTGTTCGCTTCTGTTATATCTTTTAGATAGTTTTACTTACTGTACATGATCATGAGATTGAGGGTTATGCATCCTGGATTGGGTTTTTGGCCTTATGGATACTTGATCCCTGAGTCAAGTGGGTCAAAAGTTTTGAAAATCTATCTACGAGGCTCACCTACTTCCAACAATTGGTATCAGATACATACCTCATCTCTAATCATGTTAGATCAGTAACCTTGTTCTAATCTTTGCATGAGATGCAAAGAGGTTACGGGGGCTATGTAAGGATCAGTGTTTATTGGGTTTGCTTACTTTTGTAGTAGATCCATGTTTGGAATGTCACAAAAGGTTTTAATCATGATGGAAGAATGGTAAGAACCCATTAGAAGCCTACTGAGATCATTAGAAGTGATCACGGAACAGCAGGAGTCGGATATGAAAAATCCATATTTCTGGGTTAGTCAAGTCGGCTAGCCGCATGGATCACTGCCAGTAGAGGTCTGGCCGGATAGCCGTAGGGACCAGTTCGACTAGCCGAACTCAGGAAAAATCACTTTGTTTCTGATTTGTTTTCCTCGACCCCCACCAGGGGCGCTGCCCCTTGGACCCCACAGGGGGCGATGCCCCCTGGACCCCCTCTGCGTAGGGCATCTTGGGTAGAAGCGGAAAATCTTTGGCATCTGCTTTTTCCATTGTGGTTTGGCAACCTGGTTTTGTGAGATGCTTTGTTGTATGAGATACTAACTTGCAAGTGATAATGTCCTCTCCATATGGCCCACATGACATTTACTTTCTATTATGGTTGAATGGTTTATTTGTGGCTAAGTGTAAAGGGAATCATGGTTTCCTTGGTTTCCCGTGAAAGGGCAAGGCATGATGAATTTCCCTATAGCCATTTTCTTTCCATGTTTAGATTACCATGTAAGTGTCATTGTAGAGACATAGGAATTTATGTAAATTCTGGAGATGTCCGAGACAAAGAAGGAAAGTTGAGATGGACTCCTAATCAAAAGAGTTTGAAGATTACCAAGGAGTTTTGGAGATACCCAAAGAGTTTGAGGAATCCCAAAGCTATGGAAAGTCTAGAAGTCCAAGAAGTCTATTCCGCATGGGCCATGTGGAGGAGAGGACTAGTTTCTAATTATAACACTTTCTTTTTATGGATGAATGTTTGTTTTAGAAAGTTTCCAAATCTGATCCAAACACAGCAATTTCCAAAATTGGTCAAATCAAATAAAATTTTGGAAAGAGTTCTAATTAGAGTTAATGGGCCCATGAGATGGATCCATTGGTAACACTAATTTTAGAAACTGGACTTTCCTTAAAATAACTTGACTTGGAACCAATCATTGGTCATATCATTAGATGATTTGATATCTATATATATATGTGGGCCCATATACCTATAAGGAAATCCTCAATTCTAAAATATTAAGTAGGAGCGGGGCATTTATATCTAGAAATCCCCATGGTTTTCCACCATAGGCCCATTGTAAGGAACGTGTTAGCCTCGTGCCATCTTGAGAATGGCCGTTCCCCACGGAGGGCTTATATTTGTCTAGATACTAGTTATGGATCTCCTATGGATAGTGTTGATGAGACGGGGCGGGGGTCCACTCCCCAAGGAGGAGCTGCCCACAACGGTTGTCGTGCAATGCTAATTTGGTGGGTCACACTTAACTAAAATAATGATGTAGTATCCCCAAGGATTTGCCTCATGTATTTTAGAAATCGAAGATAATCGGGAGTCATACATTATTTGGTATGAGATACCTAGATAATAATGAATGATGGGGATCATGGAAAGTTAGTCTTAATTCCAATTTTGACCAACTATGATCCGCACCAGCGTAGGTGGTATTAGCACTCCCCAAGGAGGCATTCCCCAGAGGGTTGGGATTCCGATGTATTCTGAATTTAGTGGTTATGAGGATTCCCACATAAATTTGGTAAAATACTAAACCCAATGTCATTTAAATTCATTAATTGAATGTATGGTTATGTGCTACAGTTTTTCAAGCATGAATTCAACTACTTTCAATCCACTTGCGACCATCCTCAACCAGAATAAGTTGGTGGGATCCAACTATATAGACTGGAAACGGAATCTGGATATTGTCCTGACAGCTTCAGGATATAAATATGTCCTTACCAAAACCCCCCTTGATGAGCCTGGCCCGGATGCATCAGATGCAGAAAAGGAACTTTACACCAAATGGGCCAAAGATGATGAGATGGCCCAATGTTACATTCAGGCATCCATGTCTAGTGTTTTGCAACACCAACATCAGTCCTATAAGACTGCATACAATATTATATCGAACTTAAAGGAGATATTTGCGGAACAGGACAGGCATGCTAGGCAGGCAGCCATGAGGGTGCTCATTAGTACCAAAATGGCTGAAGGTACATCAGTACAGGAACACATGTTGAAAATGATGGACTCATTGAATGAGTTAGATGTACTGGGAGCTGCGATTGATGCAGAATCGCAGATTGATATAATCCTTGAGTCACTACCAGAGTCATTCAACAATTTCAAGGCTAATTATAATATGAATAAAATGAATTTGACTCTGGCTGAGCTGTCTAGTCAGCTGGTAGTGACTGAAGGGATTTTGAAAAAGAAGCCAACTGCCCTAATGACAGAAAAGTCAGATGCCAAGTCCAAGCCGAAAGGTAAATGGCGGAAAGGCAAAAAGAAATCAGTTCCGAAGGGTCCTAAGGTGGAGAATGGTCCTACTAGTGGCGTGGCCAAGGCTAAGGGTTCAGGGACCAAAGGAAAGTGTTTCCATTGTGGTAAGACAGGACATTGGAAAGGGAATTGTCCAGAATATCTGTCTAAGAAGAAGATCTCAGGTATGATTGAGTCACTTATTTCTAAAGTTAGTTTTACAATTGGTACTTCAGAATCTTGGTGTGTGGACTCCGGGGCAATTAATCACATATGTAATACATTGCAGGGGTTCAGGGAAACCAGGAGACTAAGTGATGGAGAAATCATTGTCAATGTAGGATCTGACGCTAAGGCGGAGGCTGTTTCAGTGGGAGTTATTGCTTTATGTTTTTCAAATAATAAATTGGTTTTGTCAGATACATTATATGTACCGTCTTTAAGGCAGAATTTAATTTTAGTTTCTAGTTTGGTAAATAAAAGTTATTCTATTACTTTTGGTACTGAAGTTGTCATAAAGAAGAATGGTACTTTTATATGTTCTGGCAAGGTAACCAATGGGCTTTATTTGTTAACTCCCACGATGTATGAGATACTCGATACTGAAATAATTAATAGACCATCATTAAAGAGAAAGTCACCTTCATCTAATCCAACAAAGCTTTGGCACTTGAGGCTAGGTCATATAAACCTAAACAGGATTGAGAGGCTAGTGAAAGATGGTATCTTACCTTCATTGGTGGTAGAACCGATGCCTGTCTGCGAGTCCTGTCTGGAATGTAAAATGAACAAAATACCCTTTTCATCTAAGGGCAATAGGGCCAAAGATTTATTGGAATTAGTGCATACTGATGCGTGTGGACCCATTAATGTCAGGGCCAGAGGAGGATATGAGTACTTCATCACTTTCACAGATGATTACTCAAGATATGGATACATATATACCTTATGTACCGCAAGTCCGAAGCTTTTGAAAAGTTCAAAGAGTTTCTAGCGGAAACGGAAAAGCAATTAGGTAAAAATATCAAGACTCTTCGATCAGATCGAGGAGGGGAATATCTCTATGCTGATTTTATGGGATACTTATCAGAAAATGGGATTCTATCCCAGTTGTCTGCTCCTGGTATGCCTCAACAGAATGGAGTAGCAGAAAGAAGGAATCAGACTCTTTTAGATATGATCAGGTCTATGCTGAGTTTCTGAGGATTACCCATATCCTTCTGGGGATACGCTTTGGATACTGCGATGTACATACTAAACCTCGTACCATCTAAGTCTGCACCTAAGACTCTCCGGGAGTTGTGGTCTGGGCGAAAGCCTAGTCTACAACATTTACACATTTGGGTTGTCCAGCACACGTGCTGAAGGTTAAGACGGATAAGTTAGAAGTGAAGTTGGAAGTATGCACGTTTGTAGGATATCCTAAAGGAACTAAAGGTTGGTTGTTCTATAATCCCAGAGAGCAGAAAGTGTTGGTAAACACCAATGCGGTTTTTTCTGGAGGAAGATTATATGATGGACCGAAAATCTTTAGAAAAGGTGATCTTGAAAGAGATTCAAGAGCAATCAATTCCAAATCCAAGTATGACCAAACTTGAGGACGAACCGCCCTTACCAGACCCAGTAGTTACACCAGTGCCTCGTCGTAGTGGGAGGATTGTCACACCCCCTGATGGTTCTCGTTCTTGGGAGAGTCTTACGAGGCTGTCCCAGAAGAACCGGAACAAGATCCCTGTAATTGTGATGAAGCAATCAATGACTTAGATTCGGGACGCTGGCAAGATGTTATGAAAGCTGAGATGGAGTCCATGTACTCCAATCAGGTCTGGACACTTGTGGATTTGCTGCCAATATTAAACCTATTGGGTGTAAATGGGTCTACAAGAGAAAAAGAGGACCAGATGGAAGAGTGGAGACCTATAAGGCCAGGCTTGTTGCTAAAGGATATACTCAGAAAGAGGGTATCGATTATGAGGAAACCTTCTCGCCGGTCACCATGCTCAAGTCCATCCGGATACTTTTATCAATTGTGGCTCATCTCGATTGTGAGATTTGGCAAATGGATGTCAAGACGGCGTTTCTCAACGGCCATCTTGAGGAAGACATCTTTATGATCCAGCCAGACGGTTTTGTAGCTAAAAAACCAAGAGCAAAAGGTTTGCAAGCTGCAGAAGTCCATTTATGGACTGAAGCAGGTATCCCGAAGCTGGAACATCCGTTTTGACCAGGCAATCAAGTTATTTGGTTTTTGTCAAAATCCGGATGAGTCATGTGTGTACATGAAAAGTGAAGGTGACAGGATAGTTTTTCTGGTTTTATATGTCGATGACATCCTTTTCCTCGGGAAAGACATAGGAATGTTGTCAACTGTAAAAGTTTGGTTGGCCAAGACTTTTGATATGAAGGACTTGGGAGAAGCTAGCTACATCCTAGGGATTAAACTCTATCGAGATAGGAAAAATAGGATGATTGGCTTATCCCAAACTGCATACATAGATAAGGTACTGGTACGGTTTGCTATGTAAGACTCCAAGAAGGGTATTACACCTTTCAGGCATGGAGTGCACCTTTCCAAGGATCAATGTCCCAAGACACCTGAGGAAAGGAGCAGATGAGGTCGATACCATACGCTTCGGCTGTTGGTAGCCTCATGTATGCTATATTATATACTAGACAAGATATCTGTCATGCAGTGGGCCTGGTCAGCAGATATCAGTGTAATCCAAGACATGAACATTGGACTACTGTAAAATGTATTCTTAAATACTTGAGAAGGATTAGAGATTACATGTTGATTTATAGCAGTGATGAGTTGATCCCAGTTGGATACACAGATTCTGACTTCATGTCAAATAAGGATTCTAGGAAATCCACCTCTGGTCATGTGTTTATGGTTGGAGGCAGTGCTATCAGCTGGAAGAGTATAAAACAGGAATGTACCGCTGATTCAACCTCGGAGGCTGAATATGTAGCAGCTTGTAAAGCAGCTAAGGAAGCAGTATGGCTCAAAAGATTCCTTTTGGAACAAGGGGTGGTACCTTTGGCACGACAGCCGCTCACAGTTTACTGTGACAGCAGCGGGGCAGTCGCTCAGTCAAAGGGGCCCAGAAGCCATAAAAACCAAAAGCATGTACAGAGGAAGTATCACTTAGTCAGAGAGATTGTGCAGAGAGGTGATATTGCTATTACCAAGATAGCCTCTGCGGACAATCTGGCAGATCCCTTTACTAAGCCTTTGACTACCAAAGTCTTTGAGTAGCATGTAGATGGGATGGGCAGGAGATGCAACCCTGACTGACATTGAGCCCAAGTGGGAGATTGTTAGATTATATGGACTCAATCCATCAGTTGATGTCATAAATTGATTAATTTCTTTATTTATCAATAAAATCATGCTTTACTTTCATGAGATGAATGCTATTTTATTACTGTATGCACATGACCAATACATATGACATAATGGTTCATGAGTTGAACCCGGTCCCATTAGTATATTAGATGTGATATATGTGTATGGATGAGATCTACACACGGGAGATATATGTCACAAATCTTATACTTAAAATATCTTCACAACCAGTGATGAGACTGGGCATCTCATCTGATAAGGTTGCAACACTTTGATCACTATGAGATAGTGTGATTTTTCTCGATCATCAGAATGGAAGATTTTGGATCAATGTGCTGGTACATTGGATGTATTGAAGGACCATGAGAAACACCTTATGGAATTCCGTCTCAATAATAAGGTATGCTCTCAAAATTCCCTAGCAATAGGCTCTCAATCCTGAGACATTGATGAACTCAAGTTTCTATCTATTCATTTGCTTTGAGTTACCAATGAGTGAGGCCAAATATAGGTCAACACCTCGGTGTCTTTGGTATGTGGTAATAGGACTGTGGGAACATTGAATGATCAAGATGGAATCTATCTCTATTATCCCCTTGTGCCAATTAATGGATTTGTCATTAGTAAGTGCGCACCCATCTCGATTAAGAGTTAATTGGATGGTACTGATGATCATAGTGATTAATTGGGGCTCAAGGATAATAAGATGTAGAACTATGATTGGAAGATACAGATGTATTCCAATTGATCCATGGATATTGATAGAGGGGCCTACTTGTGGTAATCGGGAAGTTTAGGGTCTTCATTGTAATTTATTCCTAAGACTAGAGTGCAATTGCATTTATATAGTGGTGTTATTTGCAATTAATTGTGGGCTCGGATTGCACATGAGATGTGGGGTCGCGTGTCCAAGTTGGAGCCAGCTTTCTGTGGAATCCCTAGTGGTCCCCACGCTAGCCCAAGTTATTAGAAAGATACTAATCCTACTTGAACTCTAATAGGAAGGAATTAGAAAGTTACTATTTCTATTTGAATTAGGACTTCTAATAGTGGTAATAGTATACTTACTAATTGTTGTGGAAGTAAGACTTCTATTTCAATTAAGAAAAGAGGAGACTTGAGAGGTTATAAAAGGGGATTTATCCCTCATGGACGTCCATCAATATAGGAATAAAAAACGTCCAGCTTTTTGTGTAACAGTTGCACTGCTTTCTTCTCTCTTCCTTTTCTAGTTCCTTAGGGTTTCGAGTTGGGTTTTCTCTTGAAGATTCCACCGATCTTCTTGAGAAGAGAGATCTAATTCGGGTCATAGCGTGGAAGGCTAAGAGGTGGTGGAGATTCTAATCTTAGTTTGTAGAAAATTTCTACATCAACGAAAGTCATCAACTTCTCCATTAGAGCGCAACCGAGCTCCAAAGGTATAATCTGCTTCCTTGTATGTGGTAGATTTTAATGGATGCTTGTTCGCTTCTGTTATATCTTTTAGATAGTTTTACTTACTGTACATGATCATGAGATTGAGGGTTATGCATCCTGAATTGGGTTTTTGGCCTTATGGATACTTGATTCCTGAGTCAAGTGGGTCAAAAATTTTGAAAATCTATCCACGAGGCCCACCTACTTCCAACACATGGATGGACAGCTACAGCTCCATCATCAGATCCATGACGAAGAAGACCCTCTGACGTCAAGTTTTCCGGCATTGGGTCTCGGGAAGAAGGGACGAACGGCGGTCAGAGCAAAATCTCAGGGGTCGAGTGTTGGAAGGAAACGAAAGTGGGTTGGATGGAAACAAAAGTGGGGAAACCTTCTTACCAAACCTCTCATCTTAAAGCCTTTTAAATGGTCAAACTAAACCATTGGATCCATTCTCTTCATCCAACGCCCCATAAACAGCCACGTTGTTGTCCCTCACTCCATGGTGAGGGAATGATACATATGAACATTCCTATATGTATATAATGTATGCTTTCTTGGCCCAAAAGAAATTCCCGGTACAATTTTCAAAATACCCATGACGCTGAAGCCAGTTGGTCTAGATCTTTGCCCAACAATCTCCCCCTCCATACCATAAGAAAAACGCCCCAAACTCCCGTTTTACTTAGATTGAGCTCTTTCATCATGTTAGAGGGATTTTTGTGGGTGTGAATCTTCTTGAGCTTCATGAGATTATTGTCGATGACCTCACAGATCTAATGGTTTCTTACATGAACGTGTTGTGTGCGGGCATGACATGTAGCATTATTGTTAAGATCACTAGCACTCTAACTATCACAATAGACTACATACTCTTCTTGTTTTAAACCTGACTCCTATAAAAATTTCTTCAACCAAAGCATCTACTTCCTTGCTTCATTAGGAACTATATAGTTCACTTTGGTTGTAGACAACACTATGGACTTCTACAATTCGGACTGCTAAGAAATAGTTCCCCTATTGATAAGTTAAAAAATTGGGTCATAAAGTCATCATTTCATGCATATTTGTGGGTCAATTCACATTTAATTGCATAAAATTTCATTATTTCATGCATTTGGGCATAAAATTGGAAATTAGGTCAAAATTAATTGAATTGCGCGATTTTTATGAAATTAGGCCTTGGAGTAGTCAATCACCTCACCAAGAAGGTTTCTTTATTTTAAAACATCCATCAATTTCTTGCATCATGACATAATTAGGCACAATGAAAAATTAGTTGGGTCCCGTGCATGACATTCATAAGTCTCTCGCATTTAATTTTAATTGAAGTATTCTCTTTGTGTTGTAGGAGACTATGACATAAAGGGGTATCCAATAATGGACTTTGCACCAAAGTAAATTGTCGGGATATCAATGACCTCATTTCCTCCTTTGACTGAGTAGTAATGTCTAATGCGAGGAAGACAATGATTGACCTAAGATTGGATCATTTGCCTTCCTTGATTATCGAAGATCGAATTGAATTGTATTGTCTCGATATTGATGTCCACATGCCTCGTGTATGTTCTATAGATTATATTGCTTTTTATTGTTGGGATCACATTGAGAACCTAGGATCCCCATTGGTTGTCATTGGTATTGATCTATATGAGGAGGCTAGGCGGCCTTGATTGTAAAGGCTTGGGAAGGACTACTATTGTTGGAATTGAAAGTGGTTGAAGAAAATGATTGATTGACCATTGATGGAAAAGTAGTCATTCCCATGTTTGATGGATCCTATTTACGCAGGATAAGTCCATCCCTCACTGATTGTCTTAGGATTCTTGTGTCAGCAGCACCCAGCTAGTAACATCTAATAGAGGGGCATTGTTTGCTCGCCCCAAGTGTATGGTTGCGATGTAGTAAAAATCTTGGTGAGTACAGGGTCGATCCACAAGGAGCGAGGAGCACTTAGCTTGAACCTGTCCTAGTAGAAGATCTATAAAAATCCTAATTTAAATATATACATCATATTAGCTTTTTGAAAGATTAATTATAATGATTACATCCCAATTAAGATAGATCCCAAACTAGAAACTATGCTGAAAATCCTATCCCACTATGATTCTGCACCACCATAAGAAAAATTAGAACATGAAATTGGAGAGAAAAAAAATCAGTATATGGAATTAGTAATCTAAAGAGTTGGGTCCATTGTCGCTAAGGACTAAAATTACGTATAGCCTAGCTACTCACACTCCCATAAGGATTAGCCGAAATATGACTTAAAAGTTATTTGTAGTGGGGATCTAGGCTCCAAAAAACTCTTAGAAGTTCCTAAGCATTCTACATATCCGGAGAAAATATAAAATCAAAGCAACACAAGTGATAAAAATAAGGGACAATTACCAGAAACAGCCTAAATTATCCAAGAAGACCCAAACCAGACTTGGAAACAGGCAAAGGCCCAAAATAGTCTTGGAACCGGATAGTAACCTCACAACCGGGCAAGGACACTTTTCTTAAGTACCTTTTTTCTACTTTTAGAGAGACCACCAGTCACACGTGCCGACGTGCCTCTTCTTACCTATGAAATCCATTCCGCGCCAATCTTTCCCACTTCTCTTCCCTTCCTCCCCATCCGTTGCTCATTTGTCAGCACACCCATGTATACGCTTTGTACGACCATGGTCTCTTCACTTACATTAAGTAATTATACTATCAGACATTGGTGTTGCCTCGAATTCCTTCCTGCTCGAGTTATCAGATATATGAACTTTGAGGAATTTTGTACAAAATATGGATGCCCGAAAACTCAGTTTCACACATGTGCGTACATGTGACATATGTGTCAGATTTTCCATATGGTATGATGTCCATACGATTTACACAATTGATTTTTCCTAAACTGGTGTGGATGCGTGTATATACATACATCTACTAGTTGCGTTTGTGCGTGTTACAGGAAACAAGCGGATGAGCGAGTGCGAGAAAAAACTGGACAAAATTACAGTTTCAGCAAGGTGCTTGCGCGTGTTAGTTAAGTTAGTAAGGTGCGTATGCGTGCGTAAGCGTAACTCATAGCTGATGTGCATGGGAGTGACTACTGGAAGTCAACACTTCCATTGCCATTTGCACATGTTGGGACATAACCTTCAATAGTTCCATGCCACCATCTTCTAGAGAGAACTAGAGTCTTTAACTGACTCTCCGAAGCAGTAGGAGAATAAGAGAATAGACGTGGAATAGAAATTCGTCGATCAACACTGGTGCGCTGGGGAGCGAGCAACGGATGGGGACAAAGGGAAGAGAAGGGGGAATGATTGGCGCTGAATGGGTTTCCAAAAGAGCGGAAAGCATGGAGAAAGGGGCACGTTCGCATGTGACTGGTTGTTGACACCAAAAAAGGTCACTATGTCTCCTCAACATCCAGAAGCCTCGTGAAGCTGCATCCTGCTACAAAACAGGCAAAACTACTTCAAGAATCAGATCTTGTCAGAATCAGACAAAAACTGCAAGATCCTTCAAGACAACCAAAAGAGGGGTACACTTGAGGTTTCGGGCCATTCCGACATCGTTTGGCCTAATTTTACTTCTCCGACAACTAAACAAGTGCTCCTGGTGGCGACATCATCGAAGACACCAAAACTTTGATTAGAGCCTATGGATGGTTCCAAAATACATCCAAAGGGCTCCATGCCAAATTTCAAGTCAAACCGACAACGTTTGACCCTCCATCAAAGCTCGAACAGCCAGATCAAGCCTCCTGGCAGCGAGAACCACCGAGGCCATCACTCATCAAACAAAGCACATGAGTGGCTTCAACATGCTTCCAAAGAGCTGCACGTCGAATTTTAGGTCATTCCGACAATGTTTGACCAGGTTTCGATGCTCCGAAAGAAAATCAAGCCTACCGGCGGCGGAGCACCCAGGGACCATGACATCAAAAGCGGAGCTAATGGGTCGTCTCAAAATGAATCCAATAGGCTCCCTGTCAAATTTCAGGTCAATCGGACATCGTTTGACCACATATCAAAGCTCGGCATTTTCCCTGCAGCAAAATCAAGTCAAGCATCGACGGGACCCCAAACGGCTTCAAAACTCAAATAAAAGCCCATGGTTGGTCCTATCCACTATTCAAGAAGCTTCACCTCAATGTTTAGGTCATTCCGACATCGTTTGACCTAGTTTCGACTCTTGACGGGAAATCGGCTACAAAGTCTTCGGCTTTCCCGAAAAATGGGAAACTTTGTGCTTCGGTTTTGCGCAGGTTCTCGTCAAGTTTTCTCCAAGAAAATCAAGTCAATAATTGAGGAAAAATGTCAAGAAAAATACAGAAGAAAAAAGGAACAAAAAAGAAGGAAAAACGACCGAAAACAAAGCTCGACGACCAAAAGGGCCAAAACCCTATGGTCGCTGGCGACCCTGGGTGCATGGTTGCCGGCGACCCTGCAAATCCGGGTCGCCGGATTTCTCGCCGAATGGTCCGTTTTCCGATTTTTGAGTTTCGAGTGTTCCTGCTTCTGTGATTTTCTGAAAATCCAATCTTTGATGCTTAAAAATGACTAATCTTCACTGACATTTCGGATCCGCCGTCAAAAGCATGAAATCATCATTGATCGCTCCAAGATCACCAACCGGCTGACCAAGAAAGTACACTTTATGTCCGACCGATCATGAAATCGACAAGACAGATGTCACCGGCCCACTAACATCAATCAATGTCTAAAATTGCACTGCAATCCGACATCAAACAATGTGTGAATCCACCTATGATGATCACAAGAAGAATCTCAAAAGACGCAGCGAGGCCCGCGACTCTTCACATGCTGCGGCGACCACTTAATATCGTTAATTGACCCGTTTATGACAACTTAATGCGGTCATTGACTCATTATTTTGGATGGCCCAATCAGATTCAAGAATTTGGGAGTTACAAATCCAAGCAGTCATGGCATTAAACCTATGAAACTCCCATCATCATGAAAATTAAAGGCGATTAAATGCCCACTATCCTTCATCGGCCAATCACAAGCCAAGAAAAAGGAGTTACAAAATCAAGAAATAAAACTTGTAACTCCTCATCAATTCTCTCATCATGACCATCAATGCCCATAATCTCCTCATGGCTACCAAGAGCCTATAAAAGGAGGTCCAAAAGAAAGGAATCGACATCGATACACACATTGACTTGAAATTCTGTACTTGCACACTTGTATTCTCCCGAAGAAATTCAGACGAAGTCCTGCTGCTTTGCTCCCAGAAGCACTACAAGGTGATCAACGTCCCTTGGGGGGTAACCCCCCCAAGGTCCCTTCCTTCTACAACATGGCCTAAACGTGGCTTTTCAGCCCGTTTACTCGGTTTTTCACTGGATATAGGACATCCTCTTGGTCCTTGTCCTTTAAAAGACTGAGGTTGGAGCCAAGCTGAAGAATCGAAGCATCAAAAGTTCTCTTTTGAAGGACGATGGCGAAGTCCATATATGACTTGCGACCGTCGATCTGAACGTGTCCCCACAATCTCCTGAGAAGTTAGATTCATTTTCTTTCTTTTCTATTGTAGTTTGTTTTAAAGAGACAAAAAGAAATCACAATCCTTCTTGTCTTTCATATTTGATGAGTTTTGTAAAGTCGCCTTTCACGGCAAAATCGCCTACCACGGCAAAAAAAAAAAAAAAAACGCCTCCTAAAGCATTCTCAAAAACAAACTTGTCTCTTTTCTTAATATTTATGCAATTTGAAAAGTTAGAAAAAATGATCGATTTCCTTTCTATTTGTGAAGGTGAATCTCCGGATCATCACCATTCCAAATTCCAAGTAGAATAGTAAATCTGGCATACTCGTACAAAAAAGTTGATACCCGCGATTTCCCTCCTCCGCCGATACCCAGGCAGCCCCTGGGCGCGGAGGGAGAGGACGGAAATCCGAGGGTCCATCAAGTTGGCATATCCGGTGGGATCCGCTCACTTGAGAACGTGATGCTTTGATCCCTTGGCTCCATTCTAGTTGGTGGCCTATGTTGCATCTTGCATCTAAAAAAAAAAAGGAAACATGAGATGGGATTTTAGTTATTCTTTCTCATTTCAAAAAAAAAAAAAAATCTGATTTCTTTTCTTAGATTCAACTTTGAGAAATTCTGATCCTCCCCTCTTCGAACTTGATAGCTCACAAAAATGCTTGCAGCTATCGTTCATATCGAGAATTGGGCCATCTTTTCTCGTTGATGAGTCCAATTGGGATTTCAAAAAAAAAAAAAAAAAAAAAAACTCAATTTCAAATTCTTTCAAAAAAAAAAATGATTTCTCTTTCTCAAGGTTCAACTTTGAGAAATGTTGATCCTCTCCTCTTCGAACTTGATAGCTCACATAAATGTTTGCAGCTGTCGCTCATATCGGGGATTGGGCCATCTTTTCTCTTTGATGAGTCCAATTGGGATTTTAAAAAATTTTCAAAACAAAAAAATCAGCCTTCTCTCTTTTGAATTCAAATTCAAAGAAACTTTGGTTATTCCCTTTCGGATTTAACGCTCGCAGAAATGTTGAGCTGTGGTTCGGATTGGAACACCACTTCTGTTCTTTTAAGAGTTCATTAGAAACCTTTCAAAAAAAAAAAAACACTAAGGTTGCACCAATTGCGCTCTTTGACTAAAGTGGATTTAAGAAAAGCCTTGTCCAGAGTATGGAGACAGCTAGACTGTTCGAGGCAAGGGTCCTTCAAACAGGTTCATTAAGTAATCCTACCCTTACCTGGGGGCTGATCTATCTACTAAGGTTTCATAAGATCGAATTGGAAACCTATGTGCATCAAAAAAAAAAAAAAAAAAAGCTTCCGTCACTTTTGAGTTCAGAGTTGAGAAATCTTGGTTCCTTGCCTTTCGGATTTAGCGCTAACAGAAATGTTGAGCCTTTGTTCGAAATGGAACACCATTTGCTCTCTTTGATGAATTCAATCTTGACCCTTCAAAAAAAAAACTTCCGTCACTTTTGAGTTCAGAGTTGAGAAATCTTGGTTCATTCCCTTTCGGATTTAGCGCTCGCAGAAATGCTGAGCCTTTGTTCGAAATGGAACACCATTTGCTCTCTTTGATGAATTCAATCTTGACCCTTCAAAAAAAAAAACAACTTCCGTCATTACTGGATTCACATCCGAGAAATTCTGGTTCCTTCCCTTCTGGATTTAGCGCTCGCAGAAATGTTGAGCTTTTGTTCGGATTGGAACACCATTTGCTCTCCTTTATGAATCCAAATTTGACCTTTCAAAAAAAAAAATCCCATCTTGTGTCCTTTCCAAGGATGTGATTTGCAACATTTGTGCCTAGCGGTGCCAGTACACCCTTTCAGGTCTACTATATTCGCGACCGACACATTTTTTTATCTCCAACCTTATATCATTTTACCTTGAGTGAGTTTTGCTTCTCGGTAATTTGAATTAAGGTCTACAATTACTTCTAGCAGTCACTGGTACGCTCACCTTGACCCTACCATACTTGCATTTTAGAACAATTGTATCCTCTATGCTTTTTACCTTCTTCAACTCTCAAAACACCTGGTCAACCTCAACTCCCTGGACCATCATTTTCGGGTCGCTGGGACCATTCTCACTCCCCGCAGAAGACACCGTACCTGCCAAGAAGCAGAAAACCGCCCCGCAACGTGTCACTAATATGGCACTAAGGGCGAATACCAAGAAGCCTGAAGCCCATGGCGCTCCCACGAAGCCTCAACCCACAAGAAACCAGGTTTGCCCCAAAACCTGATCCCCGAGATCTTCACCAAAGCAACGGAGGTCCCGAACATCTGCAAAGCTAGCATACCTGGCCCCTCTCTCAAGGAGAATCGGTTCTACCCTCTCTCTTACATGAAAGAGGAGAAATCTACCCTCCACCCAAAAAACAAACAAAATCTGCATGAGCTGGCTTGCTCCTACAGGCCCAAAATTAAATCCTGTATCATTAGGCCTCCGCAAAAATATGCTGAAGCCTGTACTCCTGCAAATCGACCCTTCATCTCAATAGGGGCCCAACTTGTAAAATTCAAAGCCTCATTGCAACAGGCAAAGGACCGCGTCCAGATTCTGTCCTTGCCCAGTTTCAAAGAAGACAAACTCGGCTGCTGCGCACTGGGGACTACATCCTTCATTGCTAGAGCCCAGCCAGAGCTGACTGAAGCTCAAATTGCTCGTCGTATGCGTCGCCGTGCGGCATATCGACAAAAGAGACTCGAGAGGCAAAGAACCCAGCATTCTACTCTCCATGTCTCTAACAAATAGGTCGAAAAAGAAAGACCCGATCAATTCGTTGCGGTCCATATGGTTGGCAAAACCGGAAAACGCCAGAAGTCAGCGACCAAAATCAGTGTTAGACGTCCAGTGACTCGCAGCGTCTCTCGGACACGAACACATCTAGAAGAATCCTCCACTCCTCCAAGCCAAGGACACCAGAGTAACCACTCCTCAGATTCTTCATCCAGAAGAATGGGCCCCAGCTCAGTCACCAGGACGATTTCTTCATTCAAATCTTGAGGGATGAACGTCTTGGCTACAAGTTCTGAGCAGCCTCCATCACATGATGACGTAACCGCACGCATCCAGCAGTTGGAACAAGGACAACAGAGAATTGAGGCTCTGATGGAAAACCTCCTTCTCATTTTACAGTGCCCACCACCTAACAACCAAGGCCCTCCGAATCATGAAGATGATGAGGCCAATGCAGAAAACAATGAATCACGCGCCCTTACCAAAAAGGACATGGACGATATCCTCGCAAAAGCAAAAGAAGAGGATACATTGAAGGAACATGGGATCAAGCCACCCTACCCCCTATGGATGGAGTAGGTTCCGTCCCTGCAAAATTCAAACAACCTACTCTCTAGACATATATGGGGAAAGGTTCAGCCAGACAGCATGTCATCCACTTTAAGATCCTAACAGGAGCTATTGCAGATCAAGATGCCCTCAAGATTCGCCTATTCGCAAGTACCCTAAAAGGTACAGCCTTTGATTGGTACTCCACTTTACCGGAGAACTCCATCCAGAACTGGGCTATGCTGGAGACAAGCTTCCTGACCCACTTCCAAGGTGAGGATCATCCTGTTACTATGGCTCAGCTCTGCAGCCTAAAATAGGGAGAGAATGAGTCAACATACGACTTCATTCACAAGTGGAAGGCAATGGCGTACAAATATTCATATGTACTGCCACAAGCATCGCTAGTCGACATCTGCCGTAACAATATGAGAGCAAGGATTGGCTCCATGACCATCGGCAACAAATCAAAGAACCTGGGAGAACTTCTCGAAGCTTCCATGGAAGCTGAAATGGTGATCAAAGACCTCAACAGTCAGAAATCATCAAAGAAAGAGCCGACTGCCGTTACGACCTCAAAACCAAAGAAAAATAAGGTTCTCAATGTGCAAACTAAGTCAGCTCCTCAGCAGCCAAAGAAAGCTGAAAACAAAGCTATGGGTAAAAGGCCTGAACTCTCCGATGTCTTCAAAGAACGTGTAGAAAAGAAATATCCGTTCGATGAAGATGTTGAAGAAATTTTTGAGGCTCTCCTAGCAAATGGCAAACTCACTTTGCCGGAGCCCAAAAGACCGGGAGATGTTGGCAAAACCAATGATCCCCGATATTGTCCATACCATCAAATGATCTCATATCCTTTCAATCAATGCTTCGTTGTGAGAGAGAAGATCAATGAGATGTGGAAAAACGGAGTCATCACCTTTGACAAAAACTACGACTCAGCCTCTGTCAACATGGTGTCATGTGGGGGAACTTCAAAGTCACCAAAGGAAAAGATCACTACTTCATTCAAGGTGATAAAAATGGCTTAAGCATCCCAAGAGTTGGTTCCCTATCCAACACCAGATGGACAAACATATGGGTGCATCTTGATCTCTTAGAAGATGAAAATTGGGAGATCGTCAAAACAAAGCCGACTGTTCAGCAGCGAAGGCAAGCTAAGAGACAACTCCGTATGCTCAAATAGCAGTAGAAGTCTCAACCAAAACAAGAAGCCCTTGAAAAGGCAGAAACCTCTTCCACTGCTTCACTTGGGGCGACGGAAGAATCCTTTCCCAAAGCTTCAAAGGCGGTAAGAAAATTCACCCTTGATGATTTTATGCCACCTCTATACAAAAATGGAACTACGCAGGGGGCATCATACTCCTGCAATTCGGTAGTTGGATTCTCCATGGATGGATACGAGTCCAGTGATACTGCCAGTGATATCGATGAGTGGGAAGAATCACTTGAAACAGGAGAATACCTCTCCGACGAGGAATGGATTCCCGAGTCTCATCTTATGCCAGTAATCTGGTATAACCCATTGCAGCCACAAGGATCTTGGTCCGATGAGGAAGAATACCAAGAGGCTGAAAATGCTGTTGACCTGGTACCAGCCAATGCTCCAGTGGAACCCAACATGGGTGAACCATAAGGAGCAGATGGCGAATAAGATTTGGCTCCTATGCCTAATCTTGAAGAATATGCAAGAATCTTGCAACATCTTGCCATAGAGCAGGAGCAGGATCGCATCAACAATCTTCGTCATGATCAAAATCGAAAGTCCCTGACAATCAACGGGAACTTTATCCCTCAACTCCTGAAAATGGAGAAAACAATTGGATCGATGATCCTCTTATATCCGAGGATGAATCCAATTCCCAACAGTCTACACTGGAGGCATCTCCTGTCAGGATAACCTGCAATGCGATAGCTCAGGACGATAGTGCCTCTGAAGCATCCGAAGACACGTACTCCCCAACCGGTAGTGTATCTTCCGGTGCTACATCTTCTCAGGTGATTTCCACTGAGATATCATCCTCTCAGCCCTCATCTCCTGAAGCTGTGATGTCGAAACTCAAGCCCCTCCCGATTGATCATCTTGAAGAAACTCCTACCAATGAAATCTTCTTCAATGAAAACCTAGTCGATTGGTCCCAGATACCCTATCTCATAAACTAATAAAGAAAGGTTGTCGGATGTTGTTCTGGAGTTGTTCTCGGAAATTGCTCCTTGCAACACAATCACTGAAGACGTCAACGCTGCTACAGAGATGTCTTCAGCAAATGACAAGGATCGACCCTTTGATCCTGAGGGTTGATGGACCCTCGGGAATCTTCCGTCCTCTCCTTCCGTACCCCGGGGGCTGACCCGGGTCTCGGCGGAGGAGGGGAAATCGCGGGTATCAACATTTTTTGTACGGGTATGCCAGATTTACTTTCTACTTGGAATTTAGAATGGTGATAATCCGGAGATTCACCTTCACAAATAGAAAGGAAATCAATCCTTTTTTCTAACTTTTCAAATTGCATAAATATTAAGAAAAGAGACAAGTTTGTTTTTTGAGAATGCCGTAGGAGGCGTTTTTGTTTGTTTGCCGTGAAAGGCGATTTTACAAAACTCATCAAATATGAAAGACAAGAATTGTGATTTTTTTGTCTCTTCAAGAAATACAAACTACAATAGAAAAGTAAGAAAAGGGATCTAACTTCTCCGGAGATTGTGGGGACACGTTGAGATCGACGGTCACAAGTCATGTATGGACTTCGCCATCGTCCTTCAAATGAGAACGGTTGATGCTTTGATTCTTCGGCTTGGCTCCTAACCTCAGTTTTTTAAAGGACAAGGACCACGAGGAGGTCCTATATCCAATGAAAAACCAAGTAAACGGGCTGAAAAGCTGCGTTTAGGCCATGTTGGAGAAGGAGGGGACCTTGGGGGGATGGCCCCCAAGGGATGTTGATCACCTTGTGGTGCTTCTTGCAGTAGAGCAGCAGGACTTCGTCTGGATTTCTTTGGGAGAAATGCAGAATTTCAGGTCGATGTGTGTATCGATTTACCGATAGATGTTTCTCTCTTGGAAATGGATCTCCTTTTATAGGCCTTTGATAGCCATGAGGTGATTATGAGCATTGATAGCCATGATGAGGAGTTACAAGTTGATTTTGTAACTCCTTTTTCATGGCTTGTGATTGGCCGATGAAGGTAGTGGGCATTTAATTCCCTTTAAAGCTTCATGATGATGGGAGTTTCATGGGTTAAATGCCATGATTGCTTGGATTTGTAACTCCCAAATACTTGAATCTGATTGGGCCGTCCCAAATAATAAGTTAATGACTGCATTAAGTTGTCATAAACGGGTCAATTAACGTCATTAAGTGGTTGCCAAGGCATGTGAAGAGTCGCGGGTCGCACTGCGCCTTTTGAGATTCTTCTTGCGATCATCACAGGTGGATCCACGCATTGTTTGATGTCGGATTGCAATGCAATCTCAGACATTGGTTGATGTTGGTGGGCCGGTGACATCTGTCTTATCGATTTCACGATCGGTCGGACAGAAAGTATACTTTCTTGGTCAGCCGGTTGACGATCTTGGAGCGATCGGTGATGATTTCATGCTTTTGACGGCGGATCCGAGATGTCGGTGAAGATCAGTCGTTTTCAAGCATCAAACATTGGATTTTCAGAAAATCACAGAGGTAGGAATGCTCGAAACGCGAAAAAGATCGAAAAACGGGCAATTTGGTGCAAAATCCGGCGACCCGGATTTCCAGGGTCACCGTCCACCTTGGGCCAGGGTCGCCGTCGACCTTGGGCCAAGGTCGCCGGCGACCTTAGGGTTTTGCCCTTTTCGTTCGCCAAGCTTCGTTTTCGGCCGTTTTTTCGACTTTTTCGTTCCTTCTTTCTTCTGTATTTTTCTTGACATTTTCCCTCAATTATTGACTTGATTTTCTTGTAGAAAACTTGACGAGAACCCGCGCAAAACCGGAACACAAAGTTTCCCATTTTTTGGGAAAGCCGAAGACTTTGTAGCCGATTTTCCGTCAAAAGTCGAAACTAGGTCAAACGATGTCGGAATGACCTGAAAATTGAGGTGAACCTTCTTGAGCAGTGGATAGGACCAACCATGAGCTTTTATTTGAGTTTTGAAGCCGTTTGGGGTCCCATCGATGCTTGACTTGATTTTGCTGCAGGGAAAATGCCGAGCTTTGATATGTGGTCAAACGATGTCCGATTGACTTGAAATTTGACGAGGAGCCTGTTGGAGTCATTTTGAGACGCTCCATCAGCTCCCTTTTGGATGTCATGGTTCCGGGTTGCTCCGCCGCCGATATGTTTGATTTTCTTTCGGAGCATCGAAACCTGGTCAAGCGTTGTCAGAATGACCTGAAATTTGACGTGCAGCCTTTTGAAAGCATGTTGAAGCCACTCATGTACTTTGTTTCATGAGTGATGACTTCGGCGGTTCCCACCGCCGGGAGGCTTGATTTTGCTGCTCGAGCGTTGATGGAGGGTCAAACGTTGTCGGTTTGACTTGAAATTTGGCATGGAGCCCTTTGGAGACATTCTGGAGTCATCCGTAGGCTCTGATCAAAGTTTTGGTGTCTTTGATGATGTCGCCGCCGGGAGCTCTTGTTTAGCTGTCGGAGGAGTGAAGTTAGGCTAAATGATGTCGGAATGGCCCGAAACCTCAGGTGTACCCCTCTTTTAGCTGCCTTGAAGGATTTTTCAGTTTCTGTCTGATTCTAACAAAATCTGATGCTTGAAGTGGCCTTGCCTATTTTTAGCAGGGTGCAGCTTCACGAGGCTTCTTGATGTTGAGGAGACATAGTGACTTTTTTGGTGTCAATAAATGCCCCCTCGAGGTACAGCGACGAGTAGCTTTTCGGAGTCGATGTGCCTCGAAGAGAAACTTGGAGGAGAGATTCCAACTTGACCAAGAGTCTTGGGCTTTTGTTTTTTTTTTTTTTTTTTTGAATAGCCTTTTGAGTTTCTTGGGGAATTTTATGGTAGTGAGAGGGATCACGTACCATCTCAAGGCAAAGTTTTGAAAATGACATGGGGTGTCTGGATTTTGGGTTTTGGATTTTTGTTTTTGTATTTTGACTTTGTGACCTAACAAGCTGTATGTGGCAGGTTAGGGGGTCGGGGTTTGATTTTGATTTTGACCTTGTGACCCAACATGCTGTATGTGGCAGGTTGGGGGGTCAGATTTGGGTTTTTGGTTTTGGTTTGGTTTGGATTTTGATTTTGGTTTTGGTCTTGTGACCTAACAAGCTATATGTAGTGAGCTAGGGGACCGGAATTTGGTTTTGTGAAATGTCAATTTCAAGATTTTGGCTCAATTTGGTTCATGAGGTTGGATGGTTTGATTTTTGGAAACTCATGAGGCTTTCTTTTCTCTTTTTTGTTTTTTTTTTCTCTTTTTTCCTTTTTTTTTTTTTTTTTTTTGTGAATGGTCCCATCAACTCAAAAGAGGCATTGGACTTTTTTGCTCTTTTTCTTCTTTTTTTTTTGCTCTTGGTAAGAGGAATATTTTGACTAAAAGCCACTTTTAGTGCCTAGGTGGTCAAACCTGGCTCATATGGGGCTAACCCATGGGACCTTAGGCTTTGAAGATGTCCTAGATCTCACATGGTGTCATATTTGTAGAGAATATCTAAAAATATCTCTTTTGTGTAGAGAATATCTAAAAATATCCTTACTTGGAGAGAATTTCTCAAGTTTCCTTTTTGAGGAAAGATTTTCTCAAAATATCTCTCTTTTGGAAAAGTAACTAAATTTTAGCACTTACCTCTTTTCTTTCTCCTTGTTTCCTCTTTTGGCTTGGTCTCTTCTATAAAAGCAAGAGGGTTGTTTCTTTTGCTCCATTGCTTTCTATTTGCAAGAAATCTTCAAGAGTGCTCTCCAAGGTTAGAAGTGCTTTTTTTCTTCTTCAAGGATCTTTAAGCTTTTCTTCTTCTTCTCCATCAATGGCTTCAAGTAAGTTTTCTTCCTCCACAAGAATCTCCATTGTAGAAGTAGCTTCTTCATTTTTTTTTTCTTCTCGTTTTCTTTTTCTCCTTTTCTTTTTCTTTTCTTTTGTTTTTTTTTCTCACGGTTTTTTTCTCCTCTTTTTTTTACCGTGTACTTGCTCCTTTTTTTTTTTTCACACACTGACTTTTCTTATTTTTTTTTTCTATCAACGATTTTTTTTCTGTTTTCACGCTGATGATTTTTTTTCTGTCAGCATTTTTTTTTCTTGTTTTTGTTTTTATTTTCCACGCTGATTTTTTTCTATCAGCGTTTTTTTCTGTTTTTTTTTTCATGCTGATTTCCTCTTTTTTTTTTCAGCATTTTTCCTTCTTTTTCTTTTTTCTGCTGTTTGTTTTTTTTTTTTTTCCTATTTTTCTCTTGGCTGTACGGACGGCCTACCACGTGGCAGTGGGCCACGGCCTGTGGGCCAATTTTTTTTTTCTGAGATTTCTTTCTCTCTCTCTTTTTTCTTTTTCTTTCATTTGTTTGCTCACCATGATAATGAGGCTATGCAATTTCAATATGGTCATGCATTTTTTTGTTTGATGCATCAAGATAGAAGGCTAGAGTTTCTAGGTCAAGCCAACATGATTTTTGACTTGGACAAAGTTTGATTGGTTTTGACCAAATTGGGTTGGATTGGTCAAACTTTGGTCAAAGGTTTTCTTAGCATCTAATGCGTGATGATATTCTTTGATGCATGATTTTTGGTAAATGGACTTGGAAGCATGATGATGCATACCTGAAAATCTTTTGCAAGTATTGGGATTTTGATCTCGCAGCGATGTTGAGCTCTTTCTCGGTCTTGCTGGATTTTGAGGAACTTTGCAGTTTTTGGATTCTGAAGCTCGCAGCAATGTTGAGCTCTTTTCCAGATTTTGCGGAAGTTTGATAAGATTGGCTTGTTCTCACAGTGATGTTGAGTTCGAACCTTCTTTGAGAATTCTCCACTGACTATGAGCTCGCAGCGATATTGAGCTCAGCTTCAGTCTTCCTGTCTTTTTTGGAGTATTTTCCTTTTCTTTGGAATTGCCCCGAAACCATGTCAAAATTTTGCTAGAATTTTTGTAGCAGAATTCTGTCATTTTGATGTTGATTGATCTTTTCTCTTCCATCTTTTGTAGGTAGTTCTTCTATAACGAACAAGGGTAAAGGTCCTGTTACTGACGCACCTCGTCGGTCTGCTAGATCTTCAAATGCGGTCGTTCAGCAGGCTTGGGAGAAGGTCCAGTTTGCTAAGAAGAACTTGGAAGAGTGAGATTCCCTCAATCATGATGAGATGAGACAGCGATTGATCGCTCTCAAAGATGAAGAATTCTATAAGATCGTGGTAAGCAGCCGTCTTTGGGTTACGGACGATCAGAGCGTTGTGCTCAAGCCTACCTTCTTCTTCGGTGATGCAGTCCCTGACGACTTGACATACCAAAGGAGATGTTTTCAGTTCTCTTACACAACAGATGGTGAGGAGAGAACTATTTTCACCCGGTCGACTTTTGATCGGACCATCTCGATCCTGAGCCTTTCTCCCATGTGCCCTAAGAGGGAAGATCTTCCGAGCTGTGTGAAGAGGACCAGTGTGATCAAGACCGGGGTTTTTGTTGGCGGCCCTTCCGGTTTTGCAGAGAAGCCACCTGTCCGTATGGACATGTTGATGCCAGCCAGTGGCTACCAAGGTTCTGATCATCCATCGGTCAATTTGAGACCGGTGGGCCTTGGTGTTTTTCGGGGTGACGGCAGCAATTGGGTGAAGCCTTTTCGACTTCGTGGCCGTTTCAGTGCTGACTCGAGCTGGGAGTCATGGACTGATCATACCCTGAGGATTGGCGAGGCCGTTCTGCAGGAGGCCGAGATTTTAGATGCGGTTCACGCTTTTCGGCAAACAAATGTTTTCTCCGATGAGGCTTTCATGGCCATGCTGGAGTCATTCCTTCCACAAACCAACACCTTCATTGTGACACATGGTGAGATTGGTTTTTCTTTGAAGGAACTGAGCGCCATCACCGGGTTGCCTATCCTCGACAAACTCTATGAGGAGTTTATGCCTATTGACAGCATCCTTGAGGAGCAGTCTGAGGAGTTTAGGCTTGTGTACTTTCAGCTCGTTGCCTTCTATGATTTTTTGAAGGAGAAGGAGGGCTCGAAAGTTAGATGCAGCAGTTGGAGAAGTTGCAGCTCCAACTTTTTTGACGGGGGATTCTTTTGATGGCATGGCCCAAGATGCTAGGGCTAAAGCATCAAGTTTGAAGAAGATTGCCGCCGTACGAGAAGATTTAAAAAAGTTCTTCGCAAGCACGGATGCCATTTGTCCTGACATTGCGTTGCGGAGAGATCTCGCTGTTTACCTCACTTACTGGCTAGGTGAGGCTGTTTTTGCTGGAGGAGATGGAACGCACATCAGGCCGCACTGTATTTTTCCGGCTTGTCAGATGGCGTTTGGAGAGCGGCTGGCTTTGGTACCTGCTCTTTACTCCTATTTGTGCAATGAACTTCAGGCTGCTGCTTTCCTGGTTCGGCTTGGGCTTCCCATGAACAGGGTATTTTCTGCCCACATCTTCTATTCGTGGTATGTATACCACTATCCTAGCTTCCATCGTTTGGGAGTTGCACATGACGAAGATCCTTTTATGATTCGTTTGGCTAGAGGGACGGCCATTCCCGAATCACTTTTGTCTGCCCGTTTGAGGATCCGACGATTTAGGGACGTCGAGATTGGGCAGTCTTCGGTGAAGCTTTCTCTGGGTTTGGGGAAGAAGGCTTTTGACTTTGGTGTCTCCCGTGATTCGACCAGGGTAGGGTCGGGAAGACACTATCCTTTGACAGACGCAGAGAAGAGACGGCTCTTCAACATACGGGTTGGTAGGATGGTGTACCGGAGACATCTTTTCGTCGACATCCAACCGTATGTCCCTTCGCGTTTTGCATTGCAGCTTGGCTTCTCTCAAAGCGTTGTTGGAGCGCCTTCGAGCATGGTGAAGCGTTTTGGAGGTTTGCAGGATGGGAGAAATGCATGGGCTTTTTATAGCGCTGAGGGCACTACCGCCATGATTTCCTACCCTGAGCTGCCCACCTTCCGGACTGCTGGTTTCACGAAGTGGTTCGTGGAGAGCTTCTCAGTGTACCGAGGGCTTTCCAAGAAAGAGCTCGATGTCAAGCAATCTCCTAGGAAGGGTCTTGGCAAATCAGATGGTGTCTGTCGGGAGGAAGTTTTGGCCTTCCTTTCTGGAGAGAAGCATAAGATAGGCTTTCTCAATGAGCAGGATGTCATCAGATCAGGAGCTGCACAAGGGATTCCTGGTGAGGTCTTGATACAGCTGGAAGAGGAGGAGGCCGAGATCGATGCTATGATACAGGCAGAGCATACGAAAGCTTCCATGGAGTCTACTGAGAAAAGTAGACCATCCAGTGAGGACTCTAGCGAGAGGCATGAGGTTGATAGTGAGGCAGGATCGTCAAGCAGATTGACCCGCCGTAGCAAGAGGAAGAGAGGACAACGCCGAAATATGAAACGGCACGATAGTCCTTCTGATATTGAAGTTCCTCTCACCATTGTTGAGGAGGTGTCTGAGGATGCTGACGAGCCTCCGGGGAAGAGGAGCAGAGAAGAGGAGACAAATGGTATGATCCTCTTTCTTTCTTTTGTTTCTTCTTTTCTCTTGTGAGAGATATTTTTTTTGTTTTGAACCGCTGCTTTTTTTTTTTTTTTTTTTTGCAGAGGATGATGACCTGGTGATGCCCGAGGTTCTTGCCGATGAGGCGATAACGGATCCAGTCGTGGCATCTGAGGAAGAGCCCAGGGACTCTGGAGTGGTTCCAGAACCTTCACCTGGTATGATTGCTTTGGCTTCTTTTTTTCTTCTTTTTTTGTTTGTGCTGGTCATTTGCTAACATGTAGCTTACTTGCCTGAGGATTCTGACGATTTCGAGCATTCCATGGACGCAACTTTTGACGATGCTTCGGATGAGCTCAGAGAGGCAGAGAGTACTCCGCTGGTTGTCGAAGCAGGTATTTTTGCAATAATAATCTTGATATATTTTTGACAAGGACAAGATTATATTCATACCTTTTTGTCTTTTCCTTGACAGATTGTGAAGCAGCAGGAGAGTTTCCTCCATCTTCCTCAGAGCCAGAACAGGGGATACCTGCGGCTGATGCAGAAGTAGGGGCTTCTGCTTCCTTCAATGAGTCAGCTTCTTCAGTTGGAAAGAGTTTATTGATTACTCTTCCAATGGAGCATGGCGTGGGCAGTCGGGCACCAGAGCACGGCGAATACTCATCTGCACCGCACCTTCAGTATGCAAGGAAGGTGTTGAAGACTATCTTGAGCTCATGGGTGGAGACTCTTTCTTCAGGTCATTTGGAAGCTGGTTTTGGCATGATCAAGCATGTGCAGGACATCCTTCCTGATAGCAAAGAAGTCGGTCTGGACATCGCAAGCGCCAAAGATTTTGTTGAGGAGGTCATCGCCTTAGGGAACAAATGGATTGAGACCAAGAGTTTCCCAGATGGTGACTTCTTTGATGAGTTGTTCATAAAGCCATCCAACAAAGTCAAAGCTAAGCTGACTGAGGTCACGAAGACTCGGAGGTAGATCGTTTGGGAGAAGAACGTTACCGAGTTATCCATTATGGGGTTGAAGCAAACTTAGACCGCCTTGATAAAGGGGTTGTCGAGGCTAGGCAGCGTCTTGAGCTTTTGGAGGAAGAAGCCGCTGCCAAATGGACCGCCATTGTGGAGGCTCGTGACAAAGAAGGGACCCTCATTCGCCAGGTTGAGGAAGCTGAAGGTAATGTCCGGAGGAAGACTCAGGAGCATGAGCAGTGGCAAGTCCTTTGGAAGAACTTCCTCGTGCTGCAGATGGGTCGCGGCATTCGGCCGCGTTTTATGGGAACATTTTGAAGAAGCGTGGCCTAAAAACTTTGGAAGTTAAGGCCAAGGGTCTGCGTGAGGAGTTGAACCTTTGGTTGAAGACCATGCTAGATTGAGCTCCTGAGTTATAACAAACTCTTTTTTCTTCTTCTTTTTTTTGGTACCTCCATGTATAAACAATTTTGGTACTACATTTTTGTATCCCCTTCTTTTCACTTAAACCATTTTTTTTTTTTTTTTTTTTTGTAAAAGCTGATGGGAATGTTTGTTTGAGAATTTGATCAAAAGGTTTGTCATCTTGTGAAAATCTTTTGTCAAAGAGTTGTTTTGGGCATGAAAGCCAATTTTGTGGCAAAAAGCCTGGTTTTTGATGGCTTGAAAAGCGAAATTTTGGTGGCATGGAAGCCTAATTTTGTGGCGTAAGAGCCAAAATTTGTTTTGCGGCATGGGAGCCAAAAATTTTGAGATGGCATTAGAGCCAAAGTTTTTTTTTTGTTTGGAGCATGAAAGCCAAAGTTTTTTTTGTTTGTGGCATGAGAGCCAAGGTTTTTTCTGTTTGTGGCATGAGAGCCAAGGTTTTTGGATGGCGTGAAAGCCGATTTTTGGAATGGCATAGGAGCCGAATTTTAAGATGGCATGAAAGCCGAAGTTTTTTTTTTGTTTTGTTTTGGTATAGGAGCCAGATTTTTGAAAACCAAGTTTTGTTTTGTTGGCATGAAAGCTGATTTTGGCGTTTATAGACGAATTTTTTTTTGTTTTGGCATTTATAGCCGGATTTTGGCGTTTATAGCCGTTTTTTGGCGTTTATAGCCGGATTTTGGCGTTTATAGCCGAATTTTGCTTTCTTTGTTGTTTGTTTTGTTTTGGCATGGAAGCCAGATTTTTGGAAACCAAGTTTTTGTTTTGTTGGCATGAAAGCCAATTTTGGCGTTTATAGCCGATTTTTGGGGTTTTATAGCCGGATTTTTTTTTGTTTTGGCATTTATAGCCGAATTTGGCGTTTATAGCCAGATTTTGGCGTTTATAGCCGATTTTTGGTGTTTATAGCCGGATTTTGGCATTTATAACCGGATTTGGTTATCAAAATACAGGTATCGGCTAAATGTTGCCTGCCCGCTGAATGGTCTTGCAAGTATCGATGGAATGTCGCTTCCTTGCTCATTCGGTTTGCGAGTATTGATGGAATGTCACTTCCTCGCGGGCTGTGTTTGCGAGTATCGATGGAATGTCGCTTCCTCGCGGATTGGGGTGCAAATATCGACTAAGCGTCGCTTCCCTGCTTTTCCCAAAACTTTTGGTTTTGCGAGTACTGACTTGATGTCGTTTCCCCGCGATTTTTGAAATTTGAGGTTTTCTCGAACCATTTGAAATTTGGGTTGTGGATATCAATTGGAATATTGCGTCTCCACGATTTTGAAATTTATGGTTTTGCAAGTATCGAATGGGGTTCGTTTCCTTCCGATTTTATGGGTTTTGCGAGTATCGACTGAAGTCACTTCCCCGTTGTTTTTTTTTTTTTTTTTGCTTTGGAAGTATCGAATGGGGTTCGCATCCTTTCGGTTTTTTGGGTTTTTGGAAGTATCGAATGGGGTTCGTATCCTTCCGGTTTTTGGGTTTTGCGAGTATCGACTGAATGTCGCTTCCCCACGGTTTCGAACAAACCATTTTTTTTTTGTTTAAAGACACTAGGGTCATAAATTTTTACTTAAAACCATTTTTGTTGTAAAAGCCGGGGCGAACTAGGGTGAAAGTTCCTGAGTCCTGGTTTTTGTTTCAAACTATGAATTTTTTGGTTCAAGGATCGAAAATTTTGGTCAAGTCTGGGAAGAGGCTCCTAAACTTGGATTTTTTGGATTTTGATTTTTTTTTTTAACAATGAAACGATGAAGTAAGCATTGTTTTGAGAGAGTTTTTTTTATTATTTTATTATTTTATATTTTTATTTTGGAAACTTTAACATAAAGATGAAAATTTCAAAAGGGGTGGGTTTGACGAGCAAGTACCTTGGAAATAGGCTTTGGCCATGTAGATATCGCTCTGACCCGTTTGAGGAAGTCTTCAAGGGTAGTACCGCTTTAAGAACTTGCCGTTGATGGGCAGTATACTTCTGTCTCCTTCCATGTTTAGAAGAGCGTATGCGCCGTTGGAGAAGACTTTGTCGATGACGAAGGGTCCCTCCCATTTTGGTTCAAATTCGCCTTTGGATTTGTGGGCAAACACTATGGGTCTTTTTACTGCAAGACCCAAGTCACCCTTTTTGTAGGCGCGTTGCCTGACCTTCTTGTCGAAAGATCCTGCCATGCGTGCTTAGTACAACTCAATGCTTTGTAGAGCTTCGAGTCGTCTTTCATCTAGATTATCCAGCTCTTGGAGTCTCAATTTGACATTAAGGGACAACAGCTTCGCATCCATAGACCAAAGAGAATGGTGTACTATGGGTTGGTCCTCGAACGGTGGTTCGATAGGCCCACAAGGCTTCTGGTAGTTTGTCGCCCCAGTCTCTTTTGTGACTAGAGACCATTTTTTTGAGAATTTTGTAGAGTGTCTTGTTGAAGGCTTCTGCTAGTCCGTTCGCTGCTGGATTATATGGAGTCGAAGGACAACTTTGGATTTTGTACTTGTCGCAAAACCTGTAGAATCTGTGATCCCGGAATTGTGGTCCGTTATCATGGACGAATCTTTTAGGTATGCTGAAGCGACAAAGAATGTTGGTGCGCAAGAACTGAAGGACTGATGAGGTCTTCATTTCGCTGAGCGCAAATGCTTCTGACCACTTGGAGAAATAATCCGTAGGGTGAATTTGTATAGAAGTGGCATGAAATCATCAAGGGTGAATTTTCTTACCGCCTTTGAAGTTTTGGGAAGGGATTCTTCCGTCGCCCCTAGTGAAGTAGTGGAAGAGGTTTCTGCCTTTTCAAGGACATCTTGTTGTGGTCGAGACTTCTGCTGCTGTTTGAGCTTGCGGAGTTGCCTCTTGGCTTGCCTTCGCTGCTGAGCGGTCGGTTTTGTTTTGACGATCTCCCAATTTTCATATTCTAAGAGATCGGGATGCACCCATATAGGTTTTCCATCTGGTGTTGGATAGGGAACCAATTCTTGGGACGCTTGAGCCATTTTAATCACCTTGAATGAAGTAGTGGTCTTCTTCTTCGGTGATTTTGAAACTTGCCGACATGACACCATGTTGACAGAAGTGGAGCCGTAGTTTTTGTCGAAAGTTATGACTCCGTTTTTCCATATCTCATTGATCTTCTCTCTCACAACAAAGCATTGATTAAGAGGATGTGAGATCATCTGATGGTATGGATAGTATCGGGGATCATTGGTTTTGCCAACATCTCCTGGTCTTTTGGGCTCTGGCAAAGTGAGTTTGCCATTTGCTAGGAGAGCCTTAAAGATTTCTTCAACATCTTCATCGAACGGATATTTCTTTTCTACACGTTCTTTGAAGGCATCAGAGAGTTCAAGTCTTTTACCTGCAGTTTTGTTTTCGGGTTTCTTTGGCTGCTGAGGAGCTGACTTAGTCTGCACATTGAGAACCTCCTTTTTCTTTGGTTTTGAGGTTGTAACAGCAGTCGGCTCTTTCTTTGATGATTTTTGACTGTTGAGGTCTTTGATCACCATTTCAGCTTCCATGGAAGCTTCGAGAAGTTCTCCCAGGTTCTTTGATTTGTTACCGATGATCATGGAGCGAATTTTTGCTTTCATATTGTTACGGCAGATGTCGACTAGCGACGCTTGTGGCAGTACATCTGAGCATTTATACGCCATTGCCTTCCACTTGTGAATGAAGTCGTATGCTGACTCATTCTCTCCCTGTTTTAAGCTGCAGAGTTGCGCCATAGTAACAGGATGGTCCTCACCTTGGAAGTGGGTCAGGAAGCGTGTCTCCAGCATAGCCCAGTTCTGAATGGAGTTCTCCGATAGAGTGGAGTACCAATCAAAGGCTGTACCTTTTAGGGTACTTGCAAAGAGGCGAATCTTGAGGGCATCTTGATCCGCAATGGCTCCCGTCAGGATCTTGAAATGGATGACATGCTGTCTGGCCGAACATTTCCCCGTATATAGACGGAGAGTAGGTTGTTTGAATTTTGCAGGGAACGGAACCGAGTCCATCCATAGAGGGTAGGGTGGCTTGATCCCATGTTCCTTCAATGTATCCTCTTCTTTTGGTTTTGCGAGGATATCGTCCACGTTCTTTTTGGTAAGGGCACGTGACTCATTATTTTCTGTATTGCCCTCGTCATCTTCATGATTCGGAGGGGTTTGGTTGTTAGGTGGTGGATGCTGTAGAGTGAGAATAAGGTTTTCCATCAGAGCCTCAATTCTCTGTTGTCCTTGCTCCAACTGCTGGATGCGTGTGGTTACGTCATCATGTGGTGGAGGCTGCTCAAAACTTGTAGCCAAGACGTTCATCCCTCGGGATTCGAACGAAGAAATCGTCCTGGTGACTGAGCTGGGGCTCATTCTTCTGGATGAAGAATTTGAGGAGTGGTTACTCCGGTGTCCTTGGCTTGGAGGAGTGGAGGATTCTTCTAGATGTGTTCATGTCCGGGAGACTCTGCGAGTCACCGGACGTCTAACACTGAATTTGGTTGCTGACTTCTGGCGTTTTCTGGTTTTGCCAACCATATGAACATCAACGAATTGGTCGGGTCTTTCTTTTTCGACCCATTTATTTGAGACATGGAGATTAGAACACAGGGTTTTCTGTTTCTCAAGTCCCTTTTGTCGATATGCTGCACGGCGACGCATACGACGAGCAATTTGAGCTTCAGTCAGCTCTGGCTGGGCTCTGGCGATGAAGGATGTAGTCCTTTGTGCGCAGCAGCCGAGTTTGTCTTTTCTGAAGCTTGGCAAGGACAAAATCTGGACGCGGTCCTTTTGTCTGTCGCAGTGAAGATTTGAATTTTGCGAGCTCGGCCCCTGTTGAGATGAAGGGTCGACTCGCAGGAGTGCAGGCTTCAACATGTTTTTACGTAGGCCTAACAATGCAGGATTTGATTTTGGGTTTATAGGAGCAAGCCGGCTCATGATGATTTTGTTTGTTTTTTGGGTGGAGGGTAGGTTTCTCCTCTTTCATGTAAGAGAGATGGTAGAACCGATTCTCCTTGAGAGGGGCCAGGTATGCTGGCTTTGTAGATGTTCGGGACCTCCGTTGCTTTGGTTAAGATCTCGGGGACCAAGTTTTGGGGTAAACCTGGTTTCTTGTGGGTTGAGGCTTTGTGGGAGCGCCACGGGCTTCAGGCTTCTTGGTGTTCGCCCTTGGTGTCATGTTAGTGACATGTTGCGGGGCGATTTTCTGCTTCTTGGCAGGTACAGTGGCTTCTGCGGGGAGTGGGAATGGTCCCAGCGACCCAAAGACGATAGTTTGGGGAGTTGAAGTTGACCCGGTGTTTGGAGAGTTGTCGAGGGGATGACGCTTCTGCAACTGGCAGGGCGCTTATGCTTGTTTTGCTTGTCTTGAAGCATAAGCTGGTACTTGTTCTCATCGAAAGTGATGGTCAATGAAGCTGCTATTGTTAGTTTTGGAAAACTTCTGAAACAAGACCAAATCCATTAGTAATCACAAGAATATGGTGATCATAAATGGAGAACAACTATGGTTTTGTCTTTTCAAATCACTTGAGGGGACATGGCCCAACTCAAGGACGATGAAGAAGGCAAAAAGCCATAGAGGATACAATTTTTCTAAAATGCAAGTATGGTAGGCTCAGAGTGAGCGTTCTAGTGACTGCTAGAAGCAATTGTAGAACTTAATTCAAATTACCGAGAAGCAAGGCTCACTCGAGGTAAAATGATATAAGGTTGGAGATACAAATGTGTCGGTCGGGAATACAGTTGACCCGAAAGGGCGTACTAACACCGCTAGGCACAAATGTTACAAATCGCATCCTTGGGAAGGACACGAGATGGGATTTTTTTTAAAAGGTCAAATTTGGGTTCATAAAGGAGAGCAACTGGTATTCCAATCCGAACCACAACTCAACATTTCTGCGAGCGTTAAATCCGAAAGAGAAAGGGACCATAATTTCTCAAATGTGAATCCAGTATTGACGGAAGTTTTTTTACTTTTTTTGAAAGGTCAAGATTAAATTCATCAAAGAGAGCAAATGGTGTTCTAATCCGAACCACAACTCAACATTTCTACAAGCGTTAAATCCGAAAGGGAAAGAACCAAGATTTCTCGATTCTGAACTGAAAAATGATGGGAGTTTTTTTTTCTTTTTTTTTGAAAGGTCAAGATTAAATTCATCAAAGAGAGCAAATGGCGTTCCAATCCGAACCACAACTCAACATTTCTGCGAGCGTTAAATCCGAAAGGGAAAGAACCAAGATTTCTCAATTCTGAACCAAAAAATGACGGGAAATTTTTCTTTCTTTTTTTTTTTTTGAAAAATGCACATAGGTTTCCAATTCGATCTTATGAAACCTTAGTAGATAAATTAGCCCCCAGGTAAGGGTAGGATTACTTAATGAACCCGTTTGGAGGACCCTTGCCTCGAACAGTCTAGCTGTCTCCACACTTTGGACAAGGCTTTTCTTGAATTCACTTTAGTCAAAGAGCGCAATTGATGCAACCTTAGTGTTTTTTTTTTTTTTTTTTTTTTTTTTTTTTTTTTTTGTTTTGAAAGATTTCTAATGAGCTCATTAAAGAGAACAAGTGGTGTTCCAATCCGAACCACAACTCAACATTTCTGCGAGCGTTGAATCCGAAAGGGAAAGAACGAAGATTTCTCAATTTTGAGCCTAAAAGAAAGAAAACTGATTTTTTTTTTTGAAATTATAATTTTTTTGAAATCCCAATTGGACTCATCAAAGAGAAAAGATGGCCCAATCCCCGATATGAACGATAGCTGCTAACATTTCTGTGAGCTATCAAGTTCAAAGAGGAGAGGATCAAAATTTCTCAAAGTTGAATATTGAGAAAGAGAGATCATTTTTTTTTTGAAAGAATTTGAAATGAAGGTGTTTTTTTTTTGAAATCCCAGTTGGACTCATCAAAGAGAAAAGATGGCCCAATCCCCGATATGAACGATAGCTGCGCACATTTCTGTGAGCTATCAAGTTCGAAGAGGGAAAGATCAAAATTTCTCAAAGTTGAGTTTTTAAGAAAAGGAGATCAGATTTGTTTTTTTTTTTTTTTTTTGAAGTGGAAAAGAACAATTGAAATCCCATCTCATGTTTTTTTTTTTTAGATGCAAAATGCAACATAGGCCACCAACTAGAAAGGAGCCAAGGGATCAAAGCATCACGTTCTCAAGTCAACGTGTCCCACCGGGTGTGCCAACTTGATGGACCCTAGGGAATCTTCCGTCCTCTCCTTCCGCACCCCGGGGGCTGACCTGGGTCTCGGCGAAGGAGGGAAAATCGCGGGTATCAATATTTTTTGTACGGGTATGCCAGATTTACTTTTTACTTGGAATTTGGAATGGTGATGTTCTGGAGATTCACCTTCACAAATAGAAAGGAAATCAATCCTTTTTTCTAACTTTTCAAATTGCATAAATATTAAGAAAAGAGACAAGTTTGTTTTTTGAGAATGCCGTAAGAGGCGTTTTTGTTTGTTTACTGTGAAAGGCGATTTTGCCGTGAAAGGCGATTTTACAAAACTCATCAAATATGAAAGACAAGAATTGTGATTTCTTTTTTGTCTCTTTAAGAAATACAAACTACAATAGAAAAGTAAGAAAATGGATCTAACTTCTCAGGAGATTGTGGGGACACGTTGAGATCGACGGTCGCAAGTCATGTATGGACTTCGTCATCGTCCTTCAAATGAGAACGGTTGATGCTTTGATTCTTCGGCTTGGCTCCTACCTCAGTTTTTTAAAGGACAAGGACCAAGAGGAGGTCCTATATGTTAGTTTTATGGTCTCAATCCATTAGATGATGAATATATTGATTAATTTCTTTCTTTATTTATCATTATATTCTTGCTTTCCTTTCATGAGATGAATGGTGATTTATTACTTGTTTGTTCATAACTAATACGAATGACATAATGGTTCATGAGTTGAACCGGGTCCCATTAGTATATTAGATGTGATATATGTGTATGGATGAGATCCACACACGGGAGATATATGTCACAAATCTTATACTTAAAAGTTCTTCACAACCAGTGATGAGACTGGGCATCTCATCTGATAAGGTTGCAACACTTTGATCACTATGAGATAGTGTGATTTGTCTCGTTCATCAGAATGGAAGATTCTGGATCAATGTGCTGGTACATTGGATGTATTGAAGGACCATGAGAAGCACCTTAAGAATACTGTCTTTACTTTAAGGTCTGCTCTCATAATTCCCTAGCAATAGGCTCTCAATCCTGAGACATTAATGAACTCAAGTTTCTACCTATTCATTTGCTTTGAGTCACCAATGATTGAGGCCAATTGTAGGTCAACACCTCGGTGATTTGGGTGAGTGGTAGTAGAGCTGTGAGAATATTTAATGGTCAAGATGGAATCTATCCTGATTATCCCCTTGTGCTAATTAATGGATTTATCATTGGTAAGTGCGCACCCATTCCGATTAAGAGTTAATTGGATAGGTACCAATCGATCATTATAATTAATTGGGGCTCAAGGATAATAAGATATGGATCTAATTTGGTGGACAGATCCAATTGATCCATGGATATAGATGGAGGGGCCTACTTGTGGTCATAGGGAAGTTTAGGGTCTTCTATGTAATTTATTCCTAAGACTGGAGTTCAATTGCATTTATATAGTGGAGTTATTTGCAATTAACTGTGGGCTGGATTGCACATGAGATGTGGGGTCGCGTGTCCCAGTTGGAGCCAGCTTTTTAAGGAATCCCTAGTGGTCCCCACACTGGCCTAAGTATTGGATAGATACTAATTCTAGTAGAACTCTAGATGGAAAGGAATTAGAGAATTACTATTTCTATTTGAAGTGAGACTTCTAATAGTGGTAATAGTAAGCTACTAATTATGAATGGAAGTAGGACTTCTATTTTAATTAGAAAGAGAAGGTTACTAATTAATGGAAGTAGGACTTCTATTTTAATTAGAAAGAGAAGATTACTAATTAATGGAAGTAGGACTTCTATTTTAATTAGAAAGAGAGGAGTTGCAAGAGGCTATAAAAAAAGGGAAGCACCCCCCTTTGGACGTCCAATGCATATTTGTGCAAAAACGTGTGCAAGGCAATCTCTCTCTCTCTTCTCCTCTCTTGTGCAAGTTGTTGCACATCTCTTCTAGTTCCTTCCCTAGTTGTTCTCTAGTAGTTTTCTTTAGGAGATCCCACCCATCTCCTTGAGAAAAGAAATCTGATAAGGGACATAGTGTGGAAGACAATTGGGTCTTGGAGATCTTGATTTGATTTGCGAAAGGTTTTGACATCAAAGAAAGTAACAACTTCTCCATTAGAGCACAACCGAGCTCCGAAGGTATAATCTACTTCCTTGCATGTTGTAGAATTATTTGAAGCTTTTATGTTGCTGATTCTATCTTCTAGATAGATGTTTTACGGATCTTGATATGTGAGATTGAGGGTTTGCATCCTGGATTGGGTTTCTGGCCTTATGGATACTTGATCCCTGAGTCAAGTGGGTCAAAAGTTTTTTTGAAAATCTTTCCACGAGGCCCACCTACTTCTAACACTATATCCAATGAAAAACCAAGTAAACGGGCTGAAAAGCCGCGTGTAGGCCATGTTGGAGAAGGAGGGGACCTTGGGCGGATGTCCCCCCAAGGGACGATGATCACCTTGTGGTGCTTTTTACAGCAGAGCAGCAAGACTTCGTCTGGATTTCTTTGGGAGAAATGCAGAATTTCAAGTCGATGTGTGTATCGATTTGCCGATAGATGTCTCTCTCTTGGAAATGGATCTCCTTTTATAGGCCTTTGATAGCCATGAGGTGATTATGAGCATTGATAGCCATGATGAAAGAATTGATGAGGAGTTACAAGTTGATTTTGTAACTCCTTTTTCATGGCTTGTGATTGGCCGATGAAGGTAGTGGGCATTTAATTCCCTTTAAGCTTCATGATGATGGGAGTTTCATGGGTTAAATGCCATGATTGCTTGGATTTGTAACTCCCAAATGCTTGAATCTGATTGGGCCGTCCAAAATAATGAGTTAATGACCGCATTAAGTTGTCATAAACGGGTCAATTAACGCCAAGGCATGTGAAGAGTCGCGGTGGATGAGATTCTTCTTGCGATCTTCACAGGTGGATCCACGCATTGTTTGATGTCGGATTGTTGTGCAATCTCAGACATTGATTGATGTTGGTGGGCCGGTGACATCTGTCTTGTCGATTTCACGATCGGTCGGACAGAAAGTATACTTTCTTGGTCAGTCGGTTGGCGATCTTGGAGCGATCGGTGATGATTTCATGCTTTTGACGGCGGATCTGAGATGTCGGTGAAGATCAGTCGTTTTCAAGCATCAAACATTGGATTTTCAGAAAATCACAGAGGCAGGAATGTTCGAAACGCGAAAAAGATCGAAAAACGAGCAATTTGGTGCAAAATCAGGCGACCCGGATTTGCAGGGTCGCCGGGCGACCATGCACCCAGGGTCGTCGGCGACCTTAGGGTTTTGCCCTTTTCGGTCGCCGAGCTTCGTTTTCGGTCGTTTTTCCGTCTTTTTCGTTCCTTCTTTCTTCTGTATTTTTCTTGACATTTTTCCTTAATTATTGACTTGATTTTCTTAGAGAAAACTTGACGAGAACCCGTGCAAAACCGGAACACAAAGTTTCCCATTTTTCGGGAAAGCCGAAGACTTTGTAGCCGATTTTCCGTCAAGCGTCGAAACTAGGTCAACGATGTCGGAATGACCTGAAAATTGAGGTGAAGCTTTTTGAGCAGTGGATAGGACCAACCATGAGCTTTTATTTGAGTTTTGAAGCCGTTTGGGGTCCCATCGATGCTTGACTTGATTTTGCTGCGGGGAAAATGCCGAGCTTTGATATGTGGTCAAATGATGTCCGATTAACCTGAAATTTGACGAGGAGCCTATTGGAGTCATTTTGAGAGGTTCCATCAGCTCCGTTTTGGATGTCATGGTCCCGGGTTGCTCCGCCGCCGGTAGGATTGATTTTCTCTCGGAGCATCGAAACCTGGTCAAACGTTGTCGGAATGACCTGAAATTCGACGTGCAGCCTTTTGGAAGTATGTTGAAGCCACTCATGTACTTATTTTCATGAGTGATAACTTCGGCGGTTCCCGCCGCCGGGAGGCTTGATTTTGCTACTCGAACGTTGATGGAGAGTCAAACGTTGTCGGTTTGACTTGAAATTTGGCATGGAGCCCTTTGGAGACATTCTGGAGTCATCCGTAGGCTCTGATCAAAGTTTTGGTGTCTTTGATGATGTCGTCGCCGAGAGCACTTGTTTAGCTGTCGGAGAAGTGAAGTTAGGCCAAACGATGTCAGAATGGCCCGAAACCTCAGGTGTACCCCTCTTTTAGTTGCCTTGAAGGATCTTTTAGTTTATGTCTGATTCTGACAAAATCTGATGCTTGAAGTAGCCTTGCCTATTTTTAGCAGGATGCAACTTCACGAGGCTTCTTGACGTTGAGGAGACATAGTAACTTTTTTGGTGTCAACAAGGGTGATCTTCCAAAAGAAGACCCTTCTCTAGAAGCTCTTGAAGTTGGTAGAGGTACCCGTTCTAGCCGGGATTACCACAAAAATTACAACTAACCTTCTTCTTCTTATGTAAATCCTTCGGGAAAGCAAGTTGAAAGCGCCCCAAGTGACAATAATAATGAAAATACAGGCCCGAAGGAGGCTTTCAAGTACGACTTGATTGAGCACTTCAAACACATACCTGCACGTCTGCACATCCTTGACTTATTACGAATGTCTCCACAAACTCGTGATAGTCTCATTTCAGAATTACAAAGGCTGAATGTGGATGTCGACAAGCATGCCCCACAAGTCTTACAAATTGAAATGGACTATAGGGTCAAAAAATCAAATACTCCCTCAAAGGGAGAAAAGAAGAAAACTGAGGGATCAACCAATGAATGCCTCTCGGATAAAAAAGCAGCAAGTGCGACAATTGCTTTCGACAAGGATGACCTCCTGCTAGGCGAGACAAAGCACAACCGACCCTTATACTTTACGGGGTACGTCAAAGAAATGCCAGTACACAGAGTTCAAATCGATCCAGGTTCTCCACTCAACCTCATTTCTACTTCGGCACTCGAGGAGCTGGGCATCCCACCTAGCAAGCTGAGTCACACGTCTGTATCCATCTTCGGATATGACGGAGCGCTCAAAGTCCTATCTGCAAAATCAGGTTCAAATTGCAAATCGATGATCTTATTTCTGAAGTCACCGTGTATGCAATAAGGACCCCTTCATGCTACAATATACTACTTGGACGCCCTTGGATACATGAGAATGGTGTCGTCCCTTCAACTCTACATCAGTGCATCAAGTTCGTTGGCAACGATGGCTTGATACATCGAGTATTTGCAAACAAAAAGCCCTTCAATGGCAAGGATGTCCATTTTGCAGATGCTCAGATGTATAAAGATGGAAGAGAAGAACAGGAGGAAGAAACAATTCATTTTGCCGACAATCTCCAGAAAGATAAAAGCAAAGGCTCTTCAGCAATCATCAGAGGTAAAGAAACCTTCCACCAAACTTGAAGTAAGCAGTCAAGCTCCCTTCGTCGTCTCTTTCAAATCTCCAAAGCCTTTGGTAATCACTACCAAAGTAAAGAAGACAAAACAAAAGGCTGGGGGCAAGTTCATTGTCTCCTTTGTGTCTATTATGCATGACACAGACTCAGACTCAGAGCCAGAAGATGACACAGCATGAAGCCAAGCTGAAACTCAGCAAGATCATCCCACTCTCACTCCATTGGAGACACTTGCTGACATAGAAGATCCTACGTCTGCTTCCTTTGTTATTCCGGCAACTTCGCCAGAAGAAAAAACAATCTTCTTCCATAGATCAGGAGCATCTCCACTAAACTCTTTGCTTGAACCTTTCCAAAACGAAGGTATGCCTAAGCTATCCTTGTATAGTCCGATGGCACAAGCTATCATGAAGAAAATGAACTACGGCGCTCAAAATCCGACCGGTTTGGGAGGTGGCCGTGGTATTCTCACACCATCGGAACCCACCCTGACCAAAAGTCAACCAGAAGATTGGAAAATCCACCTTCATAAAGGCAAGTCTTCATATGGGTTGGGGTACGATCCTACCGCTCCTATGAGACAATCGACACCATGGCTGCAAAGTCGTTTTACCAACCAAGCCTCAACATCTCATGAAGACATTGATCTCCCTGGATATCTTTTTGAGGAATTACTCGTCAAAGATCCAGAAAGTTCTTCCAATTGGTATAATTTCTCTGATGATAAAGAGAAATTGCCCGATGACACAGACGCACGGTTCTCTGACCCAGAAGAACCATCGTCTCCGAAAGAAGTACCTTACTTGGACTCAATTCTAGCAAATGATCGGGACCATCTCATTACAAGTCTTGAAAAGGATACTGATCAAGAACATCCATGGACAGAAACAGAGCCTCAATCTGAAAATGCCTCTGGCACTCCAGAAGGTCTTGTTGAGTTGGAAGCCTCCGAAAATATTGTGAAGGAACCACCTTCAAACCTTCCGACAAAAGACCCTGTTCAAAAGATAGACTTGGGAACACCTGATAACCCACGTCCTGTATTCATAAGCAAGAATATAAAGGATGATGAGTTACCCAAGTATATTTCTTTTCTTCGTAAGTTCGTTGATTGCTTTGCATGGTCTCATGCTGAAATGTCTGGCTTAGATCCCAAAGTAGCAGTCCACAAGCTCAATTTGCAAAAAGAAATCAAGCCTATCAAACAAGGCCAAAGAAGATTCCGTCCCGACGTGATGGACAAAAATTGAACAAGAAGTTCAGAAACTCAAAAACGTTGGCTTCATCTGCGAAGAACAGCATCCTGAATGGTTGGCCAATATCGTCCCGGTGACAAAGAAAATTGGGCAGATAAGGGTTTGTATCGACATACCAGAGGTGAATAATGCATGCCCTAAAGATGAATTGGGCAGACCTGAATAATGCATGCCCTAAAGATGAATTCCCGCTCCCCATACCAGAGGTGATGATTGACAACACCTGTGGGTTCGAGCGAATGACATTCATGGATGGATTCTCTGGCTACAACCAGATAAAGATGCATCCTGAAGATGAAAGGCATACATCATTTCGGACTCCATTCGGCGTGTACTGCTATACTGTCATGCCATTTGGTATTTGGTCTGAAAAATGCAGGTGCAACATATCAGAGGGCTATGATGAAAATATTCTAAGATATGCAGCACAAGACAGTCAAATGCTATGTTGACAACCTCGCCATCAAAAGCAAAAGAAAAGAAGACCATCTCAACGATCTTCAAGAAGTCTTCCTCCGACTTCGCAAACACAAATTGCGGATGAATCCACTAAAATGATTTTTCGGTGTCTCATCAGATAAGTTCCTCGGATTCATAGTACGGAAAGCTGGAATAGAACTTGACCCCACTAAAATCAAGGCTATCCTAGAAATGCCATCTCCAAGAACCTTAAGAGAATTAAAAGGGCTTCAAGGAAGATTGGCATACATCCGACGGTTCATCTCCAATCTGTCAGGGAAGTGCCGTCCATTCTCTCGGTTGATGAAGAAAGGCGTGGACTTTGTCTGGGATGTTGAATGTGAAAATGCATTTCAAGACATCAAAGCATATCTCACCAAACCTCCAGTGCTGGCTGCCCCGACAAATGGAAAACCATTTATCTTGTACATAAGAGCTCTCGACTATTCTTTGGGTGCTCTGCTCGCACAAGAAAACGATGACGGAAAAGAAGCTGCTCTATATTACCTTAGCCGCATGTTGGTAGGTGCAGAGCATCGCTACTCCCCAGTCGAAAAAGAATGCCTTGCAGTGATGTTTGCCGTACAAAAGCTACGTCACTACCTGCTGTCTAATACAGTCTACCTAATTTCAAGGATCAACCTCCTAAAGGTCCTTGTCACAAAAGCAAGTTCTCTCAATGCCCGACTGGCAAAATGGTCCATCCTTCTATCACAGTTTGATATCAGGTATGTACCATAAAAAGCAATCAAAGGCCAAGCTCTAGCAGACTTCCTCGCAGAGCACCCATTGCCTAAAGATTCTCCACTTAGGGATGATCTCCCAGACGAATTTGTCTACGACGTGGAAACTTCCTTATCAACTGCCTCCTGGGACATGTACTTTGACGGCGCAACCAGGACAAATGAAAAAGGAAAGAAAATATCGGGAATCGGCATCCTCTTTGTCATTCCCGACAAATACATGATTTCACACGCCTTTTCGCTACTGGAACTATGTTCAAACAATGCAGCTGAGTACCAAACCCTGATTATAGGATTGGAACTCGCCTTCGAATCCGGCATCACCATGCTGGAAGCTTTTGGAGACTCTCAACTGATCGTCAACCAGATGAATCAGAAATTTGAAGTCAGGAAGCCTGATTTGCTACCTTACTACAACAAGGCTCAGTCACTCCGACAAAAATTCAACATTTATCACATCACCCACATCCTTAGAGGTGAAAACATTCGTGCAGATGCCCTGGTTGGACTCGCCGCATCCATGGCAATCCATGAAGGGGAAAACATGCAAATCACAGTGTGTCAAAGAAGGATTCTCCCTCCTTTTAACACACACCAAGCAGTTGCTGAATGCCACCAAGTGGTTGGAAGTTGGATGTCCATCCTCAAACCTCCGTTCGGCGACTGGAGAGATCCGTTCATTGATTACATCATGTTCGGAATCCTACCTGAAGATCCAAAAGAGTGGGTAAGCATCCAAAGACGAGCCTCGAACTTTCATTTGGATATACCTTCAAAAGCAATTTACAGAAAATCCTTCAATGGAGTACTTCTGCGCTGCTTGTCACAACAAGAGGCTGAGGAAACTCTTAAAGAAGTACATGCTGGTCTTTGTAGAGTCCATCAGGCTGGTCCTAAGCTCTACAACCAGATAAAAAGACTACGTTATTATTGGCCTACCATGGTAGCTGATGCAATGCAATTTGCTAAGCGCTGCCAAAAATGCCAGATTCATGGAGATTATGTCCACATGCCTCCAGAATGGCTACATCCAACCGCAATCTCATGGCCTTTCGAAGCCTGGGGTATGGACATCATAGGTCCTATCTCTCCCCCATCAAGTAAAGGTCATCGCTTCATCTTCGCCGCTACGGATTATTTCTCCAAGTGGTCAGAAGCATTTGCGCTCAGTGAAATGAAGACTTCATCAGTCCTTTAGTTCTTGCGCACCAGCGTTATTTGTCGCTTCGGCATACCTAAAAGATTCGTCCATGATAACGGACCACAATTCCGGTATCACAGATTCTACAGGTTCTGCGACAAGTACAAAATCCAAAGTTGTCCTTCGACTCCATATAATCCAGCAGCGAACGGATTAGCAAAAGCCTTCAACAAGACACTCTGCAAAATTCTCAAGAAAATGTTCTCTAGTCACAAAAGAGACTGGGGCGACAAACTACCAGAAGCCTTGTGGGCCTATCGAACCACCGTTCGAGGACCAACCCATAGTACACCATTCTCCTTGGTCTATGGATGCGAAGCTGTTGTCCCTTTGGAAGTACAAATTCCTTCCTTCAGAGTATCTCTGCAAAATGACATGACGCAAGAGAGCAATGTCAAATTGAGACTCCAAGAGCTGGATAATCTCGATGAAAGACGACTTGAAGCTCTACAAAGCATTGAGTTGTACCAAGCACGCATGGCAGGATCTTTCGACAAGAAGGTCAGGCAACGCGCCTACAAAAAGGGTGACTTGGTTCTTGCAGTAAAAAGACCCATAGTCTTTGCCCACAATTCCAAAGGCAAATTTGAACCAAAATGGGAGGGACCCTTCGTCATCGACAAAGTCTTCTCCAACGGTGCATACGCTCTTCTAAACATGGAAGGAGACAGATGTATGCTGCCCATCAACGGCAAGTTCTTGAAGCAGTACTACCCTTAAAGACTTCGTCAAACGGGTCAGAGCAATATCTACATGGCCAAAGCCTATTTCCAGGTATTTGCTCGTCAAACCCATTCCCTTTTGAAATTTTCATCTTGAAATTTTCAAAAAAAAAAAAAAAACTCTCTCAAAACAATGCTTACTTTCATTGTTTCATTGTTAAAAAAAAAATCAAAATTCAAAAATCCAAGTTTAGGAGCCTCTTCCCTGACTTGACCAAAATTTTCGATCCTTGAAACCCAAAATTCTCGATTTGAAACAAAAACCAGGACTCAGGAATTTTCACCCTAGTCCGCCTTGGCTTTTACAACCAAAATGGTTTTTAGTCAAAACTTATGACCCTCGTGTCTTTAAACAAAAAAAATGGTTTTTTAGAAACCGCGGGGAAGCGACACGTAGTCGATACTCGCAAAACCCAAAAACTGGAAGGATGCGAACCCCATTCAATACATCCAAAACCCAAAAACCAGAAGTATACGAACCCCATTCGATACTTCCAAAACCCAAAAACCGGAAGGATATGAACCCCATTCGATACTTCCAAAACCCAAAAATCGCAAGGAAGTGAACCCCATTCGATACTTGCAAAACCCAAAAATTCAAAAATCGTGGAGACGCAATATTCCAATTGATATCCACAACCCAAATTTCAAATGGTTTGAGAAAACCTCAAATTTCAAAAATCGCGGAGAAACGACACCAAGTCAGTACCCACAAAACCAAAAGTTTTGGGAAAAGCAGGGAAGCAACGCTTAGTCGATACTTGCACCCCAATCCGAGAGGAAGCGACATTCCATCGATACTCGCATACCCAGACAGCGAGGAAGCGATATTCCATCAATACCCGCAAACCGAATGAGCAAGGAAGCGACATTCCATCCATACTTGCAAGACCATTCAGCGGGGATGGACACTTAGTCGATACCTGCATTTTGAAAACCAAAACTCGGCTATAAATACTAAAGCCCGGCTATAAACGCCAAAATCGGCTATAAACGCCAAAATTCGGCTATAAACGCCAAAGTCAGATATAAAACGCCAAAATCGGCTTTCATGCGAATAAAACAAAACTTGGTTTTCAAAAATCTGGCTTCCATGCCAAAACAAAACAAACAACAAACAAAATAAAACTCGGCTCCTATGCCATTCCAAAAATCGGCTTTCATGCCATCCAAAAACTTTGGCTTTCACGCCATTTCAAAAACTTTGGCTCTCATGCCATAAACAAAAAAACTTTGGCTCTCATGCCACAAACAAAAAAAACTTTGGCTCTCATGCCACAAACAAAATTCTTTGGCTCTTATGCCACAAACAAATTTGGCTTCCATGCCACAAAATAAGATTCGGCTTTAATGCCATCTCAAAAATTTTGGCTCTAATGCCATTTCAAAATTTTTGTCTCTCATGCCGCAAAACAAATTTTGGCTCTTATGCCATAAAATTAGGCTTCCATGCCATTCCAAAATTTGATTCTCAAATCATAAAAAAAAAAAAAAACCCAGGCATTTGGCCACAAAAATTTTCTTTCATGCCCAGCCACAAAAATTGGCTTTCATGCCCAAAACAACCCTTTGACAACAAATTTTCAGAAAATGACAACCTTTTGATCAAATTCTCGAACAAACATTCCCATCAGTATTTACTCAAATTTGTTTTCGTAAAAAATGATTTAAGTGAAAAAAAAGGGATACAAAAAATATATAGTACGAAAATTGTTTATACATGGAGGTACAAAAAAAAAAGAAAAAAAAAAGAGTTCGTTACAACTCAAAAGCTCAATCTAGCATGGTCTTCAACCAAAGGTTCAACTCCTCAAGCAGACCCTTGGCCTTGGCTTCCAAAGTTTTCAGGCCACGCTTCTTCAAAATGTTCCCATAAAATGCGGCCGAATGCCGCGACGCATCTGCAGCACGAGGAAGTTCTTCCCAGAGGACCTGCCACTGCTCATACTCCTGAGTCTTCCTCCGGAAGTTACCTTCAGCTTCCTCAACCTGGCGAATGAGAGCTCAGTCAGCTCAGTCTGCTCCCGAGTCTTCGTGACCTCAGTCAGCTCAGCTTTGACTTTGCTGGAAGGCTTCACAAACATCTCATCAAAGAAGTCACCATCTGGGAAACTCTTGGTCTCAGTCCATTTGTTCCCCAAGGCGATGATTTCATCAACAAAATCCTTGGCGCTTGCAATGTCCAGACCAACTTCTTCGCTATCAGCAAGGATGTCCTGTACATGCTTGATCATACTAAAGCCAGCTTCTAAGTGACCTGATGAGAGAGTCTCAACCCATGAGCTCAACACAGTCTTCAACACCTTCTTTGCATACTGAAGGTGCGGCGCAGATGAGGATTCGCCATGCTCTAGCGCCCAACTGCCCATGTCATGCTCCATTGGAAGAGTAAGCAATAAACTCTTTCCAACCGAAGAACTTGACTCGTTGAAGGAAGAAGAAACCCCTACTCCTGTATCAGTCGCAGGTATCCCCTGTTCTGGCCCTGAGGAAGACGGAGGGGCCTCCCCTGCTGCTCCACAATCTGCCAAGGAAAAGACAAAAAGGTATGAATATAATCTTGTCAAAAAAATCAATATCAAGATTAGTATTGGAAAACACCTTCTTCGACGATCGGCGGAGTACTCTCTGCCTCTCTGAACTCATCCGAAGCATCGTCAAAAGTTGCATCCATGGATGGCTCGAAATCATCAGAACCCTCTGGCAAGACAAATACCAAGAAAACAAAAGCTACATGTTGGCAAATGACAGCACAAACAAAAAGAAGAAGGAAAAAGAGAAGCCAAAGCAATCATACCAGGTGAAGGTTCTGGAATCACTCCAGAATCCCTGGGTTCTTCCTCAGATGCCACGACTGGATCCGTCATCGCCTCATTGGCCGGAACCTCGGACATCACCAAGTCATCATCTTCTGCCAAAAAAGAAGAAAGCAGCGGATCAAAACAAAAAAATCTCTCATAAAAGAAGAAAAATGGAAAAAGAAAAAAAGAGGATCATACCAGCTGTCTCCTCTTCTCTGCTCCTCTTCTCCGGAGGCTCGTCAGCCTCCTCAGACACCTCCTCAGCATTGGTGAGAGGAACTTCAAGATCAGAAGGACTATCGTGCCGTCTCATGTTACGGCACTGTCCTCTATTCCTCTTGCCTCGGTGGGTCAATCTGCTCGACGATCCTTCTCCACTATCAACATCAGGTCTCTCACTAGAGTCCTCACTTGATGGCCTACTTTTCTCAGTAGACTCCATGGAAGCCTTCGTACGCTCTGCTTGTATCATAGCATCGATCTCGGCCTCCTCCTCTTCCAGCTATCTCAAGATCTCACCAGGAATCCCTTGCGCTGCTCCTGATCTGATGACGTCTTGCTCGTTGAGAAAGCCTATCTTGTGCTTCTCTCCAGAAAGGAAAGTCAAAACTTCCTCTCGACGGACACCATCCGATTTGCCAAGACCCTTCCCAGGAGATTGCTTGACATCGAGCTCCTTCTTGGAAAGCCCCCGGTACACTGAGATGCTCTCCATGAACCACTTCGTGAAGCCAGCAGTCCGGAGGGTGGGCAGCTCAGGATAGGAAATCATGGCGGTAGTGTCCTCAGCACTGTAAAAAGCCCATGCATTCCTCCCATCCTGCAAACCTCCAAAACGCTTCACCATGCTCGATGGCGCTCCAACAACGCCTTGAGATAAGCCAAGTTGCAATGCAAAACGCGGAGGGACATACGGTTGGATATCGACGAAAAGATGTCTGCGGTACACCATCGTACCAACCCGTATGTTGAAAAGCCATCTCTTCTATGCGTTTGTCAAAGCATAGTGTCTTCCCAACCCTGCCTTGGTCGAATCACGGGAGACACCAAAATCAAAAGCCTTCTTCCACAAACCCGGAGAAAGCTTCACTGAAGACTGCCCAATCTCGACATCCCTGAACTGTTGTATCCTCAAACGGGCAGACAAAAGAGATTCGGAAACGGCTGTCCTTCTAGCAAAATGAATCATAAAAGGATCTTCGTCCTGCGCAACTCCCAACCGATGGAAGCAAGGACAATGGTATACATACCACGAATAGAAGATGTCGGCTGAAAATACCCTGTTCATAGGGAGCCCAAGCCGAACCAGAAAAACAGCAGCCTGCAGTTCGGTGCACAAGTAGAAGTAAAGAGCAGGTACCAAAGCCAACCGCTTCCCAAAAGCCATCTGACAAGCCGGAAAAATACAGTGCGGCTTGATGTGCGTTCCATCTCCTCCAGCAAAAAAAAGCCTCACCCAGCCAATAAGTGAGGTAAACAGCGAGATCTCTCCGCAATGCAATGTCAGGACAAATGACATCTGTGCTTGCGAAGAACTTTCTCAAATCTTCTCGCATGGCTGCGATCTTCTTCAAATTTGATGCTTTAGCCCAAGCATCCTGGGCCATGCCATCAGAAGACTCCCCACTGTCAAAAAAGTTGGAGCTGCAATTCCTCCAACTACTGCATCTAACTTTCGAGCCCTCCTTCTCCTTCAAAAAATCATAGAAGGCGACGAGCTGAAAGTATACAAGTCTAAACTCCTTAGACTGCTCCTCGAGGACACTGTCAATAGGCATAAACTCCTCATAGAGTTTGTCGAGGATAGGCAACCCGGTGATGGCGCTCAGTTCCTTCAAAGAAAAACCAATCTCACCATTCGTCACAATGAAGGTGTTGCTTTGTGGAAGGAATGACTCCAGCATGGCTATGAAAGCCTCATCGGAGAAAACAACGGTTTGCCGAAAAGCACGAACCGCATCAAAAATCTCGGCCTCCCGCAGAACGGCCTCGCCAATCTTCAGGGTGTGATCAGTCCATGATTCCTAGTTTGAGTCAGCATTGAAACGACCACGAAGTCGAAAAGGCTTCACCCAATTGCTATCATCACCCCGAAAAATGCCAAGGCCCACAGTTCTCAAATCGATTGATGGATGATCAGAACCTTGGTAGCCACTGGCTGGCATCAACATGTCCATACGGACATGCGACTTCTCTGCAAAACCGGAAGGGCCGCCAACAAAAACCCCGGTCTTAATTACACTGGTCCTCTTCACCCAGCTCGGAGGATCTTCCCTCTTAGGGCATGTGGGAGAAAGGCCCAGGATCGAGATGGTCCGATCGAAGGTCGACCGGGTAGAAATAGTTCTCTCCTCACCATCTGTTGTGTAAGAGAACTGAAAACATCTCCTTTGGTATGTCGAGTCGTCAGGGATTGCATCACCAAAGACGAAGGTAGGCTTGGGCACAACGCTTTGATCGTCCGTAACCCAAGGACGGCTGCTTACCATGATCTTGTAGAATTCCTCATCTTTGAGAGCGATCAATCGCTGTCTCATCTCATCACGATTGAGGGAATCACATTCTTCCAAGTTCTTTTCGACAAACTGGACCTTCTCCCAAGCCTGCTGAACGGCCGCATTAGAAGATCTGGCAGACCGACGAGGTGCGTCAGTAACAGGACCTTTACCCTTGTTCGTTCTGGAAGAACTACCTGCAAAATATGGAAGAGAAAAGATCAATCAACATCAAAATGACAGAGTTTTGCTACAAAAATTCTAGTAAAATTTTGACATGGTTCCGGGGCAATTCCGAAGAAAAGGGAAATACTCCGAAAAAGACAGGAAGCTTGAAGATGAGCTCAATATCGCTGCGAGCTCATAGTCAACAGAACATTCTCAAAGAAGGTTCGAACTCAACATCGCTGCGAGAACGAGCCAATCTCATCAAATTTCCGCCAAATTTGGAAAAGAACTCAACATTGTTGCGAGCTCCAAAATCCAAAAAATTGCAAAGTTCCTCAAAATCCAGCAAGACCGAGAAAGAGCTTAACATCGCTGCGAGCTCAAAATCCCAGTACTTGCAAAAGATTTTCAGGTATGCATCATCATGCTTCCAAATCCATTATCAAAAATCATGCATCAAAGAATATCATCATGCATTAGATGCTAGGAAAACCTTGACCAAAGTTTGACCAATTCCAACCCAACTTGGTCACCAATCAAATTTTGTCCAAGTCAAAAATCATGTTGGCTTGACCTAGAGACTCTAGCCTTCTATCTTGATGCATCAAACAAAAAAAAAATGCATGAACATATTGAAATTGCATAACCTCATTATCATAGTGAGCAAACAAAGGAGGAAAGAAAAAGAAAGAGAGAGAGAGAAAGAAATCTCAGCAAGAGAAAAAAAAAATTTGGCCCACAGGCCGTGGCCCACTGCCACGTGGCAGTACGGCTAGGTCCGTACAGCCAAGGGAAAAACAGAAAAAAAATGCTGAAAAAAAAAGAAAAGAGGAAAAAACGGTGAAAAAAAAAGGAAATCATCGTGTGAAAAAAAAACAAAAAGAAACAAAAACTGTGAAAAAAAAAGAAGAAAAGAAAAAAATACCGTGAGGAAAAAAAAAGAAAAAACACGGTGAAGAAGAAAAAAAGAAAAAAAAAACACGGTAAGAAAAAAAAGGGAAAACCTTGAGCAAAAGAAAAAAAACAAGAGCACGAAAAAAAAAAAAACAAAGAAAAAAAAACGTGCTTGGAAAAAGAGAAAATAAAAAGAAGAAAGAGAAGAAGAAAAAGAAAGCAAAGAAAGAAACTACTACTTCTACCATGGAGTTTCTTGTGGAAGAAGACAACTTACTTGAAGCCATTGATGGAGAAGAAGAAGAAAAAGTTGGAGATCCTTGGAGAAGAAAAAACACTTCTTGATCAGGCTCTGATCGAAGTTTTAATGTCTTCAACACTGTCACCGTCGGGAGCGCCTGTTTAGCTGTCGGAGGAGTGAAGTTAGGCCAAACGATGTGGGAATAGCCCAAAACTTCATGTGTACCCCTATTTTGGTTGGCTTGAAGGATCTTGCAGTTTTTGTCTGATTCTGACAAGATCTGATGCTTGAATTAGTTTTACCTGTTTGTAGCAGGATGCAGCTTCATGTGGGTTCTTGATGTTGAGGAGGCAATGTGGCTTTTTTAGGGTCAGCAGAGAAGGACAAAAATGATCAGGCTACATACATGTTTGCGATCCTCTTTATGATGGTGATGTCCATGCTACCCACCATTACTCCCTTCCTTTCTCTTTCTCACTCTGTTCATACTGCACAATGCACACATTGGCAATGATTTACAATCTTTTCATTATTCTTCTCCTATCACAACCAAGATATATATATATATATATAGGTGAGTTAAGAGCATGGAGAAAATGATAAATGTTTTGCAATTCAATTAGTACAAAAATAGTGTAGAGCTATCAATTCGACATACAGATTGAGCAAAGTCTTAATTGATAGGAAGCATAATCCACCAAAAGGTTAATCATTCCACTTCAAATTAGGTCAAGACCATGCCTCTGTGCATTCCTCGGATGCCCATTTCGAATCATATAAGATCATGCTCCTCAATGCAAAGCTTGGACACAGCAAAAAGATTGGTGCCCACAAAGCCCATACTTCAGTGGATCTGCTATTACAATAGTTTTGATATGGGGTGAGAGATACATAAAAAGGATATTATACCATTAACTACAGCAATTGGTATGCATCAGAAATATAACTTACTTACATTTAATGTGTTAACATGAAACATTAAACTATGATGTCAGATACAAATGCAGACATGGCATCGATATACGGCATAGAGTTATAATGAAGCATTTTACAGAGTCTGGAATATGATGCAAATAATGCTACCCTATCCATGAAAAGACATTTTCACAGTGCAAGTTAGCTTCACAGACTTTACACGGTAAATGGGAATTTCAAAGGGATTGTTTGTGCTTTTTGTTGGAAGTAGGTGGGCCTCGTCGACTGATTTTCAAAACTTTTGACCCGCTTGACTCAGGGATCAACTATCTAGAAGGCTATAAAAAGCCAATCCAGGATCCATGTCCTCAATCTCAGCCATCATGATCAGAAAAAATTCTATCCAAACGATAGAAACAAGTAGCACTAAACATCCATAACAATCCACAACATGCAAGGAGTAGATCAGACATTTGGAGCCCAGTAGTGCTCTAATGGAGAACTTGATTACTTTTCTTTGATGTAGAACTCTTCTACAAAATAAAATCAGAATCTCCAACAACCTCTTAGCCTTCCACGCTATGACCCGAATCAGATATTTTTTCTCAAGAAGATTGGTGGAATCTCCAAGAGAAAACCCAACTTTAAACTCCAAGGAACTAGAAGAGGAAGAGAGGAGAGAGAAGTGCAACATTTGCACAAAAGGGGCTGGACATTTTCTACTCCAATTCTTGGACATCCAATAGGGGTTTCATTCCCTTTTATAACCTTTCAATGCTCCTCCTTTCCTAATTGAAATAGAAGTCTCACTTTCACAACAATTAGTAAGTATATTATTACCACTATTAGAAGTCCTACTCCTAATAAAAATAGTAACTTTCTAATTCCTTCCTTTTAGAGTTCAAGTAGGATTAGTATCTTTCTAATAACATGGGCTAGCGTGAGGACCACTAGGGATTTCATAGAAAGCTTGCTCCAACTGGGACACCGCGACCCTACATCTCATGTGCAATCCGGGCTCACAGTTAATTGCAAATAACACCACTATATAAATGCAATTGCACTCCAGTCTTAGGAATAAATTACAATGAAGACCCTAAACTTCCCGATTACCACAAGTAGGCCCTTCTATCAATATCCATGGATCAATTGGAATAAATTTGTCTCTTCCAATCTTAGTTCCACATCTTATTATCCTTGAGCCCCAATTAATCACAATGATCATCAGCACCATCCAATTAACTCTTAATCAAGATGGGTGCGCATTTACTAATGACAAATCCATTAATTGGCACAAGGGAATAATAGAGATAGATTTCATCTTGATCATTCAATGTTCCCACAGTCCTACTACCACATACCCAAGACACCGAGGTGTTGACCTACAATTGGCCTCACTCATTGGTGACTCAAATCAAATGAATAGATAGAAACTTGAGTTCATCAATATCTTAGGATTGAGAGCTTATTGCTAGGGAATTATGAGAGCATACCTTATAATCGAGACAGAATTCCATAAGGTACTTTTCATGGTCCTTTAATACATCCAATGTACCAGCACCATGATCCAGAATCTTACATTCTGATGATCGAGACAAATCACACCATCTCATAGTGATCAACGTGCTGCAACCTTATCAAAGGAGATGCCCAGTCTCATCACTGGTTGTGAAGATATTTAAGTATAAGATTTGTGACATATGTCTCCCGTGTGTGGATCTCATCCATATACATATATCACATCTAATATACTAATGGGACCCGGTTCAACTCATGAACCATTATGTCAATTGTATTGGTCATGTGCATGAAGTAATAAAATAACATTTATCTCATGAAAGTAAAGCATGATTTTACTGATAAATAAAGAACTTAATCAATTTATCATATCAACTGATGGATTGAATCCATACAATCTAACTACTGAGTTGCAAGAGTATGATGCCCCCTGCACAGTTTCATTTTTGTATAGAGGTGGCATGAAATCATCAAGGGTGAATTTTCTTACCGCCTTGGAGGTCTTGGGAAGAGATTCTTCCGTCGTCCTAAGTGAAGCAGTGGAAGAAGTTTCTGCTTTTTCAAGGACTTCTTGTTTTGGTTGAGACTTCTGCTCCTATTTGAGCTTGCGAAGCTGTCTCTTGATTTTCCTTCGCTGCTGAGCGGTCGGCTTTGTTTTGACGATCTCCCAATTTTCATCATCTAGGAGATCGGGATGCACCCATATAGATTGTCCATCTGATGTTGGATAGGGAACCAACTCTTGGGATGTTTGAGCCATTTTAATCACCTTGAATGAAGTAGTGATTTTCTGCTTTGGTGACTTTGAAGTTTGCCGACATGACACCATGTTGACAGAGGCGGGGCCATAGTTTTTATCAAAGGTTATGACTCCGTTTTTCCACATCTCATTGATCTTCTCTTTTACAACGAAGCATTGATTGAGAGGATGTGAGATCATCTGATGGTATGGACAGTATCGGGGATCATTGGTTTTGGAAACATCTCCCGGTCTTTTGGGCTTTGGCAAAATGAGTTTGCCATTTGCTAGGAGAGCCTCAAAGATTTCTTCAACATCTTCATCGAACGGATATTTCTTTTCTACACGTTCTTTGCAGGCATCAGAGAGTTCAGGTCTTTTACCTGCAGTTTTGTTTTCAGGTTTCTTTGGTTGCTGAGGAGCTAATTTAGTCTACACATTGAGAACCTCCTTTTCTTTGGTTTTGAGGTTGTAACAGCAGTCGGCTCTTTCTTTGATGATTTCTGACTGTTGAGGTCTTTGATCACCATTTCAGCTTCCATAGAAGCTTCGAGAAGTTCTCCCAGGTTCTTTGATTTGTTGCCGTGATCATGGAGCGAATTTTTGCTCTCATATTGTTACGGTAGATGTCGACTAGCGACGCTTGTGGCAGTACATCTGAGCGTTTGTACGCCATTGCCTTCCACTTGTGAATGAAGTCGTATGTTGACTTATTCTCTCCCTGTTTTAGGCTGCAGAGTTGAGCCATAGTAACAGGATGATCCTCACCTTGGAAGTGGTTCAGGAAGCGTGTCTCCAGCATAGCCCAGTTTTGGATGGAGTTCTCCGGCAGAGTGAAGTACCAATCAAAGGCTGTACCTTTTAGGGTACTTGCAAAGAGGAGAATCTTGAGGGCATCTTGATCCGCAATAGCTCCCGTCAGGATCTTGAAATGGATGACATGCTGTCTGGCTAAACCTTTCCCAGTATATGTCTGGAGAGTAGGTTGTTTAATTTTGCAGGGAATGGAACCGAGTCCATCCATAGAGGGTAGGGTGGCTTGGTCCCATGTTCTTTCAATGTATCCTCTTCTTTTGCTTTTGCAAGGATATCGTCCCCGTCCTTTCTGGTAAGGGCGCGAGACTCATTGTTTTCTGCATTACCCTCGTCATCTTCATGATTCGGAGGGGTTTCATTGTTAGGGTGTGGACGCTGTAGAGTGAGAATAAGGTTTTCCATCAGAGCCTTAATTCTCTGTTGTCCTTGCTCCAACTGCTGGATGTGTACAATTACGTCATCATGCGGTGGAAGCTGCTCAGAACTTGTAGCCAAGACATTCATCCTTCGGGACTCAAACGAAGAAATCGTCCTGGTGACTAAGCTGGGGCTCATTCTTCTGGATGAAGAATCTGAGGAGTGGTTACTCCGGTGTCCTTGGCTTGGAGGAGTGGAAGATTCTTCCAGATGTGTTCTTGTCCGAGAGACGCTGCGAGTCACTGGACGTCTAATACTAATTTTGGTTGCTGACTTTTGGCGTTTTCTGGTTTTGCCAACCATATGAACAGCAACGAATTGGTCGGTTCTTTCTTTTTCGACCCATTTGTTTGAGACATGGAGAGTAGAACGCTGGGTTCTTTGTTTCTCGATTCACTTTTGTCGATATGCAGTGCGGTGACGCATACGACGAACAATTTGAGCTTCAGTCAGCTCTGGCTGGGCTCTGGCGATAAAGGATGTAGTCCCTCGTGCGCAACAGCCGAGTTTGTCTTCTTTGAAGCTGGGCAAGGACAGAATCTGGACGTGGTCCTTTGTCTGTCGCAGTGAAGACTTGAATTTTCCGAGCTCGGCCCCTGTTGAGATGAAGGGTCGACTCGCGGGAGTGCAGGCTTCAGCATGTTTCTGCGTAGGCCTAACGATGCAGGATTTAATTTTGGGCTTGTAGGAGGAAGCCGGCTCATGATGATTTTGTTTGTTTTTTGGGTGGAGGGTAGGTTTCTCCTCTTTCATGTAAGAGAGAGGGTGGAACCGGTTCTCTTTGAGAGGGGCCAGGTATGCTGGCTTTGCAGATGTTTGGGACCTTCGTTGCTTTGGTGAAGATCTCGGGGACCAAGTTTTGGGGTAAACCTAGTTTCTTGTGGATTGAGGCTTCGTGGGAGCGCCACGGGCTTCAAGCTTCTTCATGTTTGCCCTTGGTGCCATGTTAGTGACACGTTGCGGGGCGATTTTCTGCTTCTTGGCAGGTACAGTGTCTTCTGCGGGAAGTGGGAACGGTCCCAGCGATCTGAAGACGATGGTCCGGGGAGTTGAAGTTGACCCGGTGTTTGGAGAGTTGTCGAAGGAGATGACGCTTCGGCAACTGGCAGGGCGCTTATGCTTGTTTTGCTTGTCTTGAAGCATAAGCAGGTACTTGTTTTCATCGAAAGTGATGGTCAATGAAGCTGCCATTGTTAGTTTTGGAAAACTTCTGAAACAAGACCAAATCCATTAGTAATCACAAGAATATGGTGATCATAAATGGAGAACAACTTTGGTTTTGTCTTTTCAAATCACTTGGGAGGACATGGCCCAACCCAAGGACGATGAAGAAGGCAAAAAGCCATAGAGGATACAATTGTTCTAAAATGCAAGTATGGTAGGCTCAGAGTGAGCGTTCCAGTGACTGCTAGAAGCAATTGTAGACCTTAATTCAAATTACCGAGAAGCAAGGCTCACTCGAGGTAAAATGATATAAGGTTGGAGATACAAATGTGTCGGCTGCGAATACAGTAGACCCGAAAGGGCGTACTAGCACCGCTAGGCACAAATGTTACAAATCGCATCCTTGGGAAGGACAAGAGATGGGATTTTTTGAAAGGTCAAATTTGGATTCATAAAGGAGAGCAAATGGTGTTCCAATCCAAACGAAGGCTCAACATTTCTACGTGCGCTAAATTCAGAAGGGAAGGAACCAGATTTCTCTGATGTGAATCCAATAATGACGGGAGGTTTTTTATTGAAGGGTCAAGATTGAATTCATCAAAGAGAGCAAATGGTGTTCCGTTCCGAACAAAGGCTCAACATTTCTGCGAGCGCTAAATCCGAAAGGGAGGGAACCAAAATTTCTCAATTCTGAACTCAAAAGTGACGGAAGTTTTTTTTTTTTTTTTAAAGGGTCAAGATTGAATTCATCAAAGAGAGCAAATGGTATTCCATTCCAAACAAGGCTCAACATTTCTGCGAGTGCTAAATCCGAAAGGGAAAGAACCAAGATTTCTCAACTCTGAATTCAAAAGTGACAGAAGTTTTTTTTTTTCTTTAAAAGATTTTTTTTAAGGATTTTTTTTGAAAGGTGCACATAGATTTCCAATTCGATCTTATGAAATCTTAGTAGATAGATCAGCCCCCAAGTAAGGGTAGGATTACTTAATGAACCCGTTTGGAGGACCCTTGCCTCGAACAGTCTAGTTGTCTCCACACTCTGGACAAGGCTTTTCTTAAATCCACTTTGGTCAAAGAACGCAACTGGTGGAACCTTTGTGTTTTTTTTTTTGAAAGATTTTTTAATGAACTCATCAAAGAGAGCGAATGGTGTTCCAATCCGAACAAAGGCTCAACATTTCTGCGAGCGCTAAATCTGAAAGGGAAGGAACCAAGGTTTCTCAAATTTGAATTCAAAAGAGAGAAAACTAAAATTTTTTTTTAAATTATAATTTTTTTTTGAAATCCCAATTGGACTCATCAAAGAGAAAAGATGGCCCAATCCCCGATATGAACGATTGCTGCGAACATCTCTGTGAGCTATCAAGTTCAAAGAGGAGAGGATCAAAATTTCTCAAAGTTGAATCTTGAGAAAGAGAGATTATTTTTTTTTGAAAGAATTTGAAATGAAGTTTTTTTTTTTGAAATCCCAATTGGACTCATCAAAGAGAAAAGATGACCCAATCCCCGATATGAACGATAGCTGCGAACATTTCTGTGAGCTATCAAGTTCGAAGAGGGAAGGATCAAAGTTTCTCATAGTTGAATCTAAGAAAAGAAATCAGATTTGTTTTTTTTTTTTTTGAAGTGAGAAAGAACAATTGAAATCCCATCTCATATTTTTTTTTTTTTAGATGCAAAATGCAACATAGGGCACCAACTAGAAAGGAGCCAAGTGATCAAAGCATCACGTTCTCAAGTCAACGTATCCCACCGGGTATGCAAACTTGATGGACCCTCGGGATTCCGTCCTCTCCTTCTGCACCCCGGGGGCTGACCTGGGTCTCGGCGGAGGAGAAATATCTCGGGTATCAACATTTTTGTACGGGTATGCCAAATTTACTTTCTACTTGGAATTTGGAATGGTGATGATCCGGGGATTCACCTTCACAAGTGGAAAGGAAATCAATCTTTTTTTTCTAACTTTTCAAATTGTATAAATATTAAGAAAAGAGACAAATTTGTTTTTTGAGAATGCCGTAGGAGGCGTTTTTGTTTGTTTGCCGTGAAAGGCGATTTTGCAGTGAAAGCGATTTTACAAAACTCATCAAGTATGAAAGATAAGAATTGTGATTTCTTTTTGTCTCTTTAGGAAATACAAACTACAATAGAAAAGTAAGAAAATGGATCTAACTTCTCAGGAGATTGTGGGGACACGTTGAGATCGACGGTCGCAAGTCATGTATGGACTTCGCCATCGTCCTTCAAATGAGAACATGTGATGCTTTGATTCTTTGGCTTGGCTCCTAACCTTGGTTTTCTAAAGGATAAGGACCAAGAGGAGGTCCTATATCCAATGAAAAACCAAGTAAACGGGCTGAAAAGCCGCGTTTAGGCCATGTTGGAGAAGGAGGTGACCTTGGGGGGTGGCCCCCCAAGGGACGTTGATCACCTTGTGGTGCTTCCGGGAGCAAAGCAGCAGGATTTCGTCTCTCTCTTGAATTTTCTAGTTTTTCAGAGCTTGCACTTGGGATTCATTCATGCATTCTTCTTGGAACTCACCTCCTTTTATAGGCTTTTGGTAGCCATGAGGTGATTATGGGCATTGATAGCCATGATGAGAGAATTGATGAGGAGTTATAAGTTGATTTTGTAACTCCTTTTTCATGGCTTGTGATTGGCCGATGAAGGTAGTGGGCATTTAATTGCCTTTATACTTCATGATGATGGGAGTTTCATGGGTTTAATGCCATGATTGCTTGGATTTGTAACTCCCAGATGCTTGAATCTGTTTGGGCCGTCCAAAATAATGAGTTAATGACCGCATTAAGTTGTCATAAACGGGTCAATTAACGTCATTAAGTAGTCGCCAAGGCATGTGAAGAGTTGCGGGCGGCGCCGCGTCTTTTGAGATTCTTCTTGCGATCATCACGGGTGGATCCACACATTGTTTGATATCGGATTGTAGTGCAATTTCAGACATTGATTGATGTTGGTGGGCCGGTGACATCTGTCTTGTCTATTTCATGATCGGTCGGACAGAAAGTGGACTTTCTTGGTCAGCCAGTTGGCGACCTTGGAATGATCGGTGATGATTTCATGCTTTTGACGGCGGATCCGAGATGTCGACGAAGATCGGTCGTTTTCAAGCATCAAACATTGGATTTTTAGAAAATCACGGAGGCAGGAACACCCGAAACACGAAAATGATAGAAAAACAGACGTTTTGGTGCAAAATCCAGCGACCCGGATTTACAGGGTCGCCGGGCGACCATGCACCCAGGGTCGCCCGCGACCATAGGGCTTTGGCCCGTTTGGTCGCCGAGCGTCGTTTTCGGCCGTTTTTTCATCTTTTTCGTTCCTTTTTTCTTCTGTATTTTTCTTGACATTTTCCCTCAATTATTGACTTGATTTTCTTGGAGAAATCTTGACGAGAACCCGCGCGAAATCGGAGCACAAAGTTTCCCATTTTTCGGGAAAGCTGAAGACTTTGTAGCCGATTTTCCGTCAAGAGTCGAAACTAGGTCAAACGATGTCGGAATGACCTGAAAATTGAGGTGAAGCTTCTTGAGCAGTGGATAGGACCAACCATAAGCTTTTATTTGAGTTTTGAAGCCGTTTGGGATCCCATCAATGCTTGACTTGATTTTGCTACGGGGAAAATACCGAGCTTTGATATGTGGTCAAACGATGTCCGATTGACCTGAAATTTGACGAGGAGCCTATTGGAGTCATTTCGAGACGTTCCATGGGCTCCGTTTTGGATGTCATGGTCCCGGGTTGCTCCGCTGCCGGTAGGCTTGATTTTCTCTCGGAGCATCGAAACCTGGTCAAACGTTGTCAGAATGACCTGAAATTTGACGTGCAGCCTTTTGGAAGCATGTTGAAGCCACTCATGTATTTTGTTTGATGAGTGATGGCTTCGATGGTTTTCACCGCCGGGATGCTTGATTTTGTTGTTCGAGCATTGATAGAGGGTCAAACGTTGTCGGTTTGACTTGAAATTTGGCATAGAGCCCTTTGGAGACATTCTAGAGTCATCCGTAGACTCTGATCAAAGTTTTGACGTCTTTGATGATGTCGTCGTTGGGAGCGCTTGTTTAGCTGTCGGAGTAGTAAAGTTGGGCCAAACGATGTCGGAATGGCCCGAATCCTCAGGTGTACCCCTCTTTTATTTGTTTTGAATGATCTCTCAGTTTGTCTGATTCTGACAAAATCTGATGCTTGAAGTAGCCTTGCCTGTTTTGTAGTAGGATGCAGCTTCACGAGGCTTCTTGATGTTGAGGAGACATAGTGACTTTTTTGGTTTCAACACTTTCATGTTGATCCCGTACCCATCCGGAACCCCGAAACCCGACGTTCCTAGCATTGAGGGCAAAACAATCTTTTTACACCAAATCTGTACCCAAAACTTGATATCCCCAAAACCCGCGAAAAATATACTTTTTGGAAACTAGATATGTCGGTGATCACTTTTCTCTTCTTCATCGATTTCGTTCGAGATCCCGATAGTAGTGATTTCAGCCTCCAAAGATCCCTAGTGGTGGAGCCCACTCCCATTTGCTTTATAAAGAGACCCTTCTTTTCCATTCACCCTTTTTCCTGCACAAACCCAACAAGCTAGGGCCCTTTTCCCTTTTCTCTTTTCTTCTTGCTTTCCCACTACCAAATCACCACCAACCTTGCATCTTTTGAGAAATAGAGATCACCATTCTCTTCCCCTCCTTACAAGCTTCTCCTTGATACCATTTGTGGAAGAATCTACTCGTTTCAAGACCCTCTTTGAGCTCACCTTGTCTATTTGGAGAACCTACAAGTAAGCTTCCTCCCTAATCTTTTAGATTTGTGTTCTTCTAGTCTTTGGAGAGCTCTATTTTCATTATTGAGAGTTCTCTCTTCTTGTTCCTTGTTTGACCATTTTAGCGTTTGTCTTTTGGGGGTTTTATTGTGCTTGTAGGGTTCTTGAGAGAGAGCTTGATTTGTGCTTATTTTCTTTATTAGAGACCCCAAGGCAAGTGGAATGATTAGATGTTTTGAGTTTCAAATGGTTTTCATGACAAGCTTGATTGATTTTGTATCTCTATTAATGATTTGTTTTCTTGCATTTAATGTGAAATAAATGTTCTTGAAGGTGGTTGGTAAGCTCATTATGTCTTGAAAATGTGGATTATAGCCTTTTGTTCTACCTCTTGTTCAAGACTTTAATGAACCATTATGGTTGTGATTCTCCTCTTCTCTTGTGATTGAGTGTGGAAAAGAATGGAGATGTATGGATGGATTCTTGGTGGATGTTGTGAGGAGTTTTAATGGGGATTTCAAAATGGTATTGAGGTGCTTATATGCCCTCTAATGGTGTAGAATGGAACCTCAAAAAATCGGTTTGTAGGAAGAGAAGACAGGCAAAGCAGTACTGTTTCCGAAACTGGTTCTGGACAGTTCGCTCGAGCGAACTGCCCACAAAGGGACTCGTTCCATTCTAGAGAACAGTTCGCTAGAGCGAACCCTGGTCCGCTCGAGTGAACATTCCCAGCAACCCATCCAGAGAATGGTTAGTTCGAGCGAACTGATGTTTCGCTCGAGCCAGCCTGAAACTGGGCTGTTCCGCTCGAGCGAACCCTCCTAGAAACCATTCCAGAGATCACTCCGCTTGAGCGAACTGCAGCATCCGCTCGAGCGATGGGTACTGTAGGATTTAGAGAGGTTGGTTGGGGGCCCTAATGTAATGGGAAATGTACAGATAACATAAGAAGCCCATTTGAGAAAGGAAACACATCACAAAGATCCATTGAAGTGTTGGAAAATCGCCAAGGTGTATAAGGAGCCCGGAATGTCTCCAAACTTAAGGAGTACCAAGTGTTTAGTGAAAAACGACATACGGGACCCATATCCACTTCGAATTAGTTTTGAACCCCGATGTTTATCCTGGAATCTCGAAAGGCTAATTGCATTACTTTGTTCCCGAAGTTTTTATGTTCATTCCCGAAACATTGAAATTGTATTTAGCATTTTGCTAGCCTAGCCATGCCTCGCCCGATATAAAAGGATATTTGTGCCTTCGAGCACCCCGTCCCGCCTGTTCATACTATTGCATCAAGTGTGTTTTAGACATGTCCCGATTTATGTGATTTAACCTATGAGTCGGCACCACTAAGCTTGGATGACCTTGTCGGTCTGATCTACCGACTTGGAGATCCATTCCCGTCCCGCCAGCTGCAGTTTGGATCCCGATATCCGGTTTATTAACCGTGGTCTCGTCCCGATACCCGGGCTCGCTCCCATGGTTTCCGATATTCGGTTCCCTACTGTGATTCCCGATACCCGGTTTGCTACCGTGGTCCCATCCCATATTATTATATATGTATATGTAAACTTTGTTGCACTTCCTCACTTCGGTGGCTGAGGTCAACGCCCGATATACTCTTGTCACTTCGGTTACAGAGGATTTAGCTTTGTGTGGATGCCATCTTGTTTGTTTCCTATTTCCTTGGTACAAGCCATCTTGTTTGTTTCCTATTTCCTTGGTACCTTTACTTGTTTTACATTGCATATAGGTTTGAATAAATGATTTATCTTTTCATGAAAGTTATTGTTAAACAGGTTTAAATTTTTTCCAAGGTAAATGCCTTTAATACCGAATGTTTATATCTTTTCATCCACCTGCCAAACCGTCGTGTCTGATCCATTTCTTTGGTACTCAGGTCCCGTTGTCGGTTACCACGAGGAGGAGCACGAGGAGGTGGTCCGAGAATCGCAGCAGTTAGTTGAGTGGCATTGCGATGATATTGTTTAAACATCTGGTTGCCTCGAGAGACGTCATATTTTGGGGTTGTGGCTAGTTTTCTTTTGGTGGATATTGTTTTGTTTATTTTGGCCTTTGTTGGCCTCTAATTTTGGGGAATGTAACTAAATGATCTTTGTTTAAACTTTAACAATACTTTGGGATTACGCTAATGATCATTGCTCATTCTGATACTTGTTATTCAAATGTAATCAGTCTTGTTATTATGGAAATGAACTACATGCTTGATTTACTACACGCTTCCGCATTTAACAAAAATATTTATGTTGTTGTGAAATCCTCACCGCGGACACCTGTGGGAAATCACATGCACGGGTGATATGTGTTCTTTATTTACCCGTGTATGCTTTGGCATCAAACTTAACATATCATTATCTATCATTAATCATTCCATTCATTACTTAGTCCCGATCCCGGATTAGGCCCGTGGACCCGGTTCGGGGTCGCGACACTGATGATTTTACTGGCCCAGTTGCCCGTGGCGGATCCTTAGAGGCTGAGCCGCCAGCGGAGAATGCCCATCCGATACCTCCAGGAGGACTAATCGAATGGACGTGATCTAAGTGCGAGTGATTAGAACATTTTGGAGACTTTAATAAACAGTTGTATATTCATTTTGAATAGTAAACAAATGTCATCTGCATTGTATTTGAATATGCAGTTGTTGACTTAGTTGTAAATGGGTATTGTATGTTAACTTTACTTTTGAGTAAAGGACTTATTCAATTTTTAATAATTGTCAATGTATACATGTATATATTTCTGCAATTGTACATTGACAGGTACGTATGATAGATCCCTTGTGGACTTCGTCTTAACTTCGGTTAATTCGGGGTTTACGAGAGTAAGTATGTGTTGGAAGTATGTGGGCCACGTGGATAGATTTTCAAAACTTTTGACCCACTTGACTCAGGGATCAAGTATCTATCAGGCCAAAAACCCAATCCAGGATGCATAAACCTCAATCTCAGCCATCATGATCAGTAAATAAATCTATCTAAAAGATAGAAACAAACAACCATCAAGCATCTATAAAATCTACAACATGCAACGAAGCAGATTATACCTTTGGAGCTCAGTTGTGCTCTAATGAAGAAGTTGCATCTTTCTTTGATGATGAAACTCTTTCACTTATCAAATAGGAATCTCCAACATCTCTTAGCCTTCCACGCTATGACCCGAATCAGATATCTCTTCTCAAGAAGATTGGTAGAATCTCCAAGAGAAAACTCCAAGGAACTAGAAGAGGATTAGAGGAAAAAGATGAGCAACTATTGCACACTTTAGGGTTGGACGTTTTTCTCCAATTAGATGGACGTCCATGAGGGGTTGATTCCCTTTTATTATCTCTCAAGCCTCTTTCTTTCCCAATTGAAATGGAAGTTTCACTTCCACAACTATTAGTAAGTATACTTTTACCACTATTAGAAGTCCTACTCCAAATAGAAATAGTAACTTTCTAATTCCTTCCTTTTAGAGTTCAAGTAGGATTAGTATCTTTCTAATAACTTGGGCTAGCGTGGGGACCACTAGGGATTCCATAGAAAGCTAGCTCCAACTGGGACACGCGACTCCACATCTCATGTGCAATCCGGACCCACAGTTAATTGCAAATAACACGACTATATAAATGCAATTACACTCCAGTCTTAGGAATAAATTATAATGAAGACCCTAAACTTCCCAATTACCACAAGTAGGCCCCTCTATCAATATCCATGGATCAATTAGAATAAATCTTACTAATGACAAATCCATTAATTGGCACAAGGGAATAATAGAGATAGATTTCATCTTGATCATTCAATGTTCCCACAGTCCTACTACCACATACCCAAGACACCGAGGTGTTGACCTACAATTGGCCTCACTCATTGGTGACTCAAATCAAATGAATAGATAGAAACTTGAGTTCATCAATATCTCAGGATTGAGAGCCTATTGCTAGGGAATTATGAGAGCATACCTTATAATCAAGATAGAATTCCATAAGGTGCTTCTCATGGTCCTTCAATACATCCAATGTACCAGCACCATGATCCAAAATCTTACATTCTGATGATCGAGACAAATCACACCATCTCATAGTGATCAAAGTGCTGCAACCTTATCACATGAGATGCCCAGTCTCATGACTGGTTGTGAAGATATTTAAGTATAAGATTTGTGACATATGTCTCCCGTGTGTGGATCTCATCCATACACATATATCACATCTAATATACTAATGGGACCCTGTTCAACTCATGAACCATTATGTCATATGTATTGGTCATGTGCATGAAGTAATAAAATAACATTTATCTCATGAAAGTAAAGCATGATTTTACTGATAAATAAAGAACTTAATCAATTTATCACATCAACTGATGGATTGAGTCCATACAATCTAACAATCTCCCACTTGGGCTCAATGTCAGTCAGGTTGTATCTCATGCCCATCCCGTCTACATGCTGCTCAAAGACTTTGGTAGTCAAAGGCTTAGTAAATGGATCTGCTAGATTGTCCGCAGAGGCTATCTTGGTAATAGCAATATCACCTCTCTGCATAATCTCTCTGACTAAGTGATACTTCCTCTGTACATGTTTTTGGCTTTTATGGCTTCTGGGCTCCTTTGACTGAGCGACTGCCCCGCTGTTGTCACAGTAAACTGTAAGCGGCTGTCGTGCCAAAGGTACCACCCCAAGTTCCAAAAGGAATCTTTTGAGCCATACTGCTTCCTTAGTTGCTTCACAAGTCGCTACATATTCAGCCTCCGAGGTTGAATATGCGGTACATTCCTGTTTTATACTCCTCCAGCTGATAGCACCACCTCCAAGCATAAACACAATTCAGAGGTAGATTTCTTGGAATCCTTATCTGACATGAAGTCGGAATCTATGTATCCGACTGGAATCATCTCATCACTGCTATAAATCAACATGTAATCTCTAGTCCTTCTCAAGTATTTGAGAATACATTTTATAGCAGTCCAATGTTCAGGTCCTGGATTAGACTGATATCTACTGACTAGGCCCACTGCGTGACAGATATCTGGTCTAGTACATAACATAGCATACATGAGGCAACGAACAGCCGAAGCATATGGTATCGATCTCATCTGCTCCTTTTCCTCAGGTGTCTTGGGCACTGATCCTTGGAAAGGTGCACTCCATGCCTGAAAGGTGTAATACCCTTCTTGGAGTCTTGCATAGCAAATCGTACTAGCACCTTATCTATGTATGCAACTTGGGATAAGCCAATCATCCTATTTTTCCGGTCTCGATGGAGTTTGATCCCTAGGATGTAGCTAGCTTCTCCCAAGTCCTTCATATCAAAAGTCTTGGCCAACCAAACTTTCACTGTTGACAACAGTCCTATGTCTTTCCCGAGGGGATGGATGTCATCGACGTATAAAACCAGAAAAACTACCATGTCACCTTCACTTTTCATGTACACACATGACTCATCCAGATTTTGACAAAAACCAAATGACTTGATTGCCTGGTCAAAACGGATGTTCCAGCTTCAGGATGCCTGCTTCAGTCCATAAATGGACTTCTGCAGCTTGCAAACTTTTTGCTCTTGGTTTTTAGCTACAAAACTGTCTGGCTGCACCATATAGATGTCTTCCTCAAGATGGCCGTTGAGAAACGCCGTCTTGATATCCATTTTCCAAATCTCGTAATCGAGATGAGCTGCAATGGATAAGAGTATCTGGATAGACTTGAGCATGGCTACCGGTGAGAAGGTTTCCTCATAATCGATACCCTCTTTCTGAGTATATCCTTTCGCAACAAGCCTGGCCTTATAGGTCTTCACTCTTCCATCTGGTCATCTTTTTCTCTTGTAGACCCACTAGCACCCAATAGGTTTAATATTGGCAGATAAGTCCATAAGTGTCCAGACCTGATTGGAGTACATAGACTCCATCTCAGCTTTCATAGCATTTTGCCAGCGTCCCGAATCTAAGTCATTGATTGCTTCATCATAGTTACAGGGATCTTGTTCCGGTTCTTCCGGGACAGCCTCGTAAGACTCTCCCAAGAACGAGAACCTGTCAGGGGGTCTGACAATCCTCCCACTATGACGAGGCACTGGTGTAACTACTGGGTCTGGTAAGGGCGGTTCTTCCTCAAGTTTGGTCATACTTGGATTTGGAATTGATTGCTCTTGAATCTCTTTCAAGATCACCTTTTCTAAAGATTTCCGGTCCATCATATAATCTTCCTCTAGAAAAACAGCATTGGTGCTGACCAACACTTTCTGCTCTCTGGGATTATAGAACAACCAACCTTTAGTTCCTTTAGGATATCCTACAAACGTGCATACTTCTGACTTCGCTTCCAACTTATCCGTCTTAACCTTCAGCACGTGTGCTGGACAACCCCAAATGTGTAAATATTGTAGACTAGGCTTTCGCCCGGACCACAACTCCTGGGGAGTCTTAGGTACAGACTTAGATGGTACGAGGTTTAGTATGTACATCGCAGTATCCAAAGCGTATCCCCGAAAGGATATGGGTAATCCTGAGAAACTCAGCATAGACCTAATCATATCTAAAAGAGTCCGGTTCCTTCTTTCTGCTACTGCATTCTGTTGAGGCATACCAAGAGCAGACAACTAGGATAGAATCCCATTTTCTGATAAGTATCCCATAAAATCGGCAGAGAGATATTCCCCTCCTCGATCCGATCGAAGAGTCTTGATGCTCTTGCCTAATTGCTTTTCCGCTTCCACTCGAAACTCTTTGAACTTTTCAAAAGCTTCGAACTTGCGGTGCATAAGGTATATGTATCCATATCTTGAGTAATAATATGTGAAAGTGATGAAATACTCATATCCTCCTTTGGCCCTGACATTAATGGGTCCACACACATCAGTATGCACTAATTCCAATAAATCTTTGGCCCTATTACCCTTAGATGAAAAGGGTCTTTTCGCCATTTTACCTTCCAGAAAGGACTCGCAGACAGGCATTTGTTCTACCACCAATGAAGGTAAGATACCATCTTTCACTAGCCTTTCATTCCTGTTTAATTTTATATGACCTAGCCTCAAGTGCCAAAGTTTCGTTAGATTCGATGAGGGTGACTTTCTCTTTAATGATGGTCTATTAATTGTTTCAGTATCGTGCATCTCATACATCGTGGGAGTTAACAAATAAAGCCCATTGGTTACCTTGCCAGAACATATAAAAGTACCATTCCTTTTTATGACAACTTCAGTACCAAAAGTAATAGAATAACTTTTATTCACTAAACTAGAAACTGAAATTAAATTCCGCCTTAAAGATGGTACATATAATGTATCTGACAAAACCAATTTCTTATTTGAGAAACATAAAGTAATAACTCCCACTGAAATAGCCTCTGCCTTAGAGTCAGATCCTAGGTTGACAATCATTTCTCCATCACTTACCCTCCTGGTTTCCCTGAACCCCTGCAACGTATTATATATGTGATTAGTTGCCCCAGACTCCTCACACCAAGATTCTGAAGTACTAGTTGCAAAACTAACTTCAGAAATAAGTGACTCAATCGTACCTGAGGTCTTCTTCTTAGACAGATATTCTGGATAATTCCTTTTCCAATGTCCCGTCTTACCACAATGGAAACACTTTCCTTTTGTCCCTGAACCCTTTGCCTTGGCCACCCCACCAGTAGGACCATTCTCCACCTTAGGACCCTTCGGAACTGATTTATTTTTGCCTTTCCGCCATTTGCCTTTCGGCTTGGACTTGGCATCTGACTTTTCTGTCATCAGGGCAGTTGGCTTCTTTTTCAAAATACCTTCAATTACTACCAGCTGACTAGACAGCTTAGCCAGAGTCAGATTCATTTTATTCATATTATAATTAACCTTGAAATTGTTGAATGACTCTGGTAGTGACTCAAGGATTATATCGATCTGCGATTTTGCATCAGTTGCAGCTCCCAGTACATCTAACTCATTCAATGAGTCCATCATTTTCAACATGTGTTCCTGTACTGATGTACCTTCAGCCATCTTAGTACTAAGGAGCACCCTCATGGCTGCGTACCTAGCAAGCCTGCCCTGTTCCGCAAACATCTCCTTTAAGTTCGATATAATATCGTATGCAGTCTTATAGTATTGATGTTGGTGTTGTAAAACACTAGACATGGATGCCTGAATGTAACATCGAGCCATCTCATCGTCTTTGGCCCATTTGGTGTAAAGTTCCTTTTCTACTTCTGATGCATCTGGGCTAGGCTCATCAAGGGGGGCTTTGGTAAGGACATATGTATATCATGAGGCTGTCAGGACAATATCCAGGTTCCGTTTCCATTCTACATAGTTGGATCCCACCAACTTATTCTGGTTGAGGATGGTCGCAAGTGGATTGAAAGTAGTCGAATTCATGCTTGAAATAATGTAGCACATAACCATACATTCAATTAATGAATTTAAATGAAATTGGGTTTAGTATTCTACCAAATTTATATGAGAATCCTCATAACCACAAAATTCAGAATACATCGGAATCCCAATCTTCCAGGGTATGCCTCCTTGGGGAGTGCGAATACCACCTAGACTGGTGCGGATCAAAGTTGGTCAAAATTGGGATTAAGACTAATTATTCATGATCCCCATCATTCATTATTATCTAGGTTTCTCATACCAAATAATGTATGACTCCCGATTGGCTTCGGTTTCTAAAATACATGAGGCAAATCCTTGGGGATACCACATCATTATTTTAGTTAAGCGTGATCCACCAACTAGCATTGTATGACAACCGTTGCGGGCAGCTTCTCCTTGGGGAGTGGGGCCCCGCCCCGTCTCATCAATACTATCCATAGGAGATCCATATCGAGTATCTAGAGAAATACAAGCCCTCCGTGGGGAACGACCATTCCAAAGATGGCGTGAGGCTAATACTTTCCTTACAATGGCCCTAAGGTGGAAAACCATGGGGATTTCTAAATATAAATGCCCCGCTCCCACTTAATATTTTAGAATTGAGGATTTCCTTATAGGTATATGGGCCCATCAAATATAGATATCAAATCATCTCATGATATGACCAATGATCGGTACCAAGTCAAGTTATTTTAAGGAAAGTCCAGTTTCTAAAATTAGTGTTACCAATGGATCCATCTCATGGGCCCACCAACTCTAATTAGAACTCTTTCAAAAAATTAATTTGATTTGACCAATTTTGGAATTTGCTATGTTTGGATCAGATTTGGAAACTTTCTAAAACAAGCATACATCCATAAAAAGAAAGTGCTATAATTAGAAACTAGTCCTCTCCTCCACATGGCCCATGCGGAATAGACTTCTTGGACTTCTAGACTTTCCAAAGCTTTGGGATTCCTCAAACTCTTTGTGCATCTCCAAAACACCTTTTGGTTATCTTCAAACTCTTTTGATTAGGAGTCCATCTTCACTTTCATTCTTTGTTTCAGACATCTCCAGAATTTACAAATTTAATAAATTACATAAATTCCTATGTCTCTACAATGAGACTTACATGGTAATCTAAACATGGAAATAAAAGGGCTATAGGGAAATTCACCATGCCTTCCCCTTTCACGGGAAACTAAGGAAACCATGATGCCCTTTACACTTATCTACAAATAAACCATTCAACCATAAAAGAAAGTAAATGTCATGTGGGCCATATGGAGAGGACATGATAAACTGCATGTTAGTATCTCATACAACAAAGTATCTCACAAAACTAGGTTACCAAACCATAATGGAAAAACAAGATGCCAAAAGTTGCCACTTCTATATAAGATGCCCTTCGCAGAGGGGGTCCGGGGGTGTCCCCAGCGGGGTCCGAGGGGCAGCGCCCCCGAAACAAAAATAAAAAAATCAGATAAAAAATAAAGTGATTTTGCATGGGTTCGGCTACTCGAACTGGTCCCTACGGCTAGCCGACCAGACCTCTATGGGTAGTGATCCGTGCGGCTAGCCGACCTGACAAACCCAGAAATTTGGGTTTTTTCAGATTCGACTTCTGTTGTTCCCTAATCACTTCTAATGATCTCAGCAGGCTTCTAATGGCTTCTTACCATTCTTCCATCATGATTTAAACCTTTTGTGACATTCCAAACATGGATCTACTACAAAAGTAAGCAAACCCAATAAAAACTGATCCTTACATAGCCCTCGTTCTATCCTCTTTGCATCTCATGCAAAGATTAGAACAAGGTTACTGATCTATCATGATTAGAGATGAGGTATGTCTCTGATACCAATTGTTGGAAGTAGGTGGGCCACGTGGATAGATTTTCAAAACTTTTGACCACTTGACTCAGGCATCAAGTATCCATCAGGCCAAAAACACAATCCAGGATGCATAAACCTCAATCTCAGCCATCATGATCATAAAATAAATCTATCTAAAAGATAGAAACAAACAGCCAACAAGCATCCATAAAATCTACAACATGCAAAGAAGCAGATTATACCTTTGAAGCTCGGTTGTGCTCTAATGGAGAAGTTGCATCTTTCTTTGATGATGAAACTCTTTCACTTATCAAATAGGGATCTCCAACACCTCTTAGCCTTCCACGCTATGACCCGAATCAGATCTCTCTTCTCAAGAAGATTGGTGGAATCTCCAAGAAAAAACCCAACTCGAAACTCCAAGGAACTAGAAGAGGAATAGAGGAGAAAGATGAGCAACTATTGCACACTTTAGGGCTGGACGTTTTTCTCCAATTAGATGGACGTCCATGAGGGGTTGCTTCCCTTTTATTATCTCTTAAGCCTCCTTCTTTCCCAATTGAAATAGAAGTTTCACTTTCACAACAATTAGTAAGTATACTATTACCACTGTTAGAAGTCCTACTCCAAATAGAAATAGTAACTTTCTAATTCCTTCCTTTTAGAGTTCACATAGGATTAGTATCTTTCTAATAACTTGGGTTAACGTGGGGACCACTAGGGATTCCATAGAAAGCTGGCTCCAACTGGGACACGCGACCCCACATCTCATGTGCAATCCGGGCCCACAGTTAATTACAAATAACACCACTATATAAATGCAATTGCACTCCATTCTTAGGAATAAATTACAATGAAGACCCTAAACTTCCCAATTACCACAAGTAGGCCCCTTTATCAATATCCATGGATCAATTGGAATAAATCTGTCTCTTCCAATCTTAGTTCCACATCTTATTATCCTTGAGCCCCAATTAATCACTATGATTATTAGTACCATCCAATTAACTCTTAATCGAGATGGGTGCGCACTTACTAATGACAAATCCATTAATTGGCACAAGGGGATAATGGAGATAGATTCCATCTTTGTAAGACCCCGACCCTCAATTTTTGGGTTTAGCATTGTTTTAATTGTGATTTAACTTTTTAAACAAGATTAGAGATGATTTGACTTTGTTTTTGAGTTTGAATAGATTTTTCATAACTTTGGAGAGTTTTAAAAGACCATTGACTTTGTTTTGACCCGACCCTTGTAAATTGTATTTTTGTGAGAATTTATTCTTGGTTTCTAAAAATTCCAAATTTTATTCCTTTTGACTCATTTTATTGTTATAAACAACTTTCATGTTTTGACCATCTTGATTTAATACTCAGAAATCGCGTTTTTCGAGAAAAAGGGCAAAAATGACAATTTTCACTAAATCTGTCCATAAATTTCGAAAATTTCAGAAATTGGGGAAAATATACTTTTTGGAAACTAGATATTTTGAGGATCATTTTAGTCTTCTTCGTCGATTTCATCCGGGGCCCGCAAGACCATGATTTAGCCATTTTAAGTTTCAGCTGAATGGGTCCCATTTTCAAGTCACTTAAGTTGTCTTCCTCCTCTTCCATGCCCATTTCTCAAATTCCTGCAACTTCTTGACCTAGGGCTGGGAGAGAAAACCCTCTTTTTCCCCAAGCTTCTTTCTCTTGGACCTATGGCTAGAAAGCTCCATTTGCAAATCTAAAAACGTGGTTTTCTTCCTCTCAACTCGAGCTCTCCTTTACACCCATCTAGTTGAGGATTTCAGCTGAGCACCCACTTCATTTTCTTCATCTCTTCTTGTTTGGGCAGCCATTGGTAAGAGCTTGAACCCATCTCTTCCATGGAGTTTATTTAGCTCATAAAGAGCTCTTTTCTCTAACTTTCAAACCCATTTTCGAAATGGGGGTTTGTAGTGACAAAAATCTGGGTTCCGTGTCGTACTCGATCTGTCAGCACAAGATTTTTACAGTAATATTCAATTCAGACTGGAGCTAGTCATAATATCAAAACGTACAGAGCTGACAGTAACAGGCTTATCATTACCCAAACATATTCAAATTACAAATTAACAAGTACATTAATTACAATTCCCACGAAAAAGGCTAACAAAAGCCGTACACAAAAACAAGCTAGAACAAGTACTACCCAATGGTGTAACGTAATTCCGGAGTCAAGCATGACGTCAACATGACATCGCTGACACAACAAGACTGCAAAACTCGTGGCTCAACAGCCCTCTGCACGCGAACTAGCTCAAAACAAGGACCTGCTATCTAGAGCACCAAAGGAGAAGTATATCAGACACAACGGTCTGGCAGGTGATTAAAATAGGCAAGAGCATAAACAAAATTCGAAGTTTAAAGGAAACAAGAACTAAAAACACTTTATTGAACTTGAACAGATTTACAAGATTTAAAAACGATGCATGGACAAGATGCTTATCAAGAAATCACGAGTACATGCACGATATACAAAACAAGACATGAATACATATAATATCATGATTAGTAAATCCACAAAGAGCCCATCCTTTCTCCATCATACATGATGACAAGAGTAAGCACGCACGACAAGCACGACACGATAAACACGATCCCACGCCACACAAGGTAGACGGGGTGTCCGGCCGCGGAACCGGACCACGAACACGCACGATGTGTCATTCAAGACACGACTAGTCTGCAGACAGTCCACGTTGTTTAAGGACCCCCAGGTATGATGGAACGCGCCCCGAGGCGCCGTTGGGGCGGCTACCGGGGTCGGCGGAACGTGGGAGTCCGTCGGGTCCGGCCCTTTCGCGCCCTGGCGGGCCCTGAAGCGTGCATCAACATTTCTTTGTGTGGGTGTGCCAGATTTTCTATTTTACTTGGAATTGCAAGTGGTAATCCGGAGATCAACCTTCGCAAGTAAAAAGGAAATCAACTTCTTTCAAGTTTTCCATTGCACAAATATTTAAGAAAAGAGACATTTTCTTAGTTTGCCGTGAAAGGCGATTTTGTTTGGCATTTATAGCCGATTTTGGCGTTTATAGCCGATTTTGGCGTTTATAGCCGATTTACAATTCTCATCAATAATGAAAAAGACAAGAGTTGTGATTTTTGTCTCTTTTAGAAAAATACAAACTACAATGAAAAGCAAGAAAAGGAAGATCTAACTTTTCAGGAGATTGTGGGGGACTCGTTCAGATTGACGGTCGCAAGCCATGTGTGGGCTTCGCCATCATCCATGCAGATGAGAACAGAAGATGCTCTTGATTCGCTTGGCTTGGCTATAACCTCAGGTTTTTAGAGGACAAAGACCAAGAGAAGGTCCTATGTCCAATAAAAAGCTAAGTAGACGGGCTGAAAAGCCACGTCTAAGCCATTGGAGGCAGCAGGAGAAGGCAAGGACCTTGGGGGGGGGGGTGCCCCCCAAGGGACTTTTGTCACCTTGTAGTGGTGGCCGGCGCAGAACTTCAGCAGAGTTTTTCTCTCTTTTTCTTTCTCTCAGATCTCTTTCTGATCTTTTTTTTCTGATCCTCTGATTTTCTCCTCTTTTTTCTGATCTTCTTTCGATCTCCATTTCAATGGAATGCTCTCCTATTTATAGGCCTTTGGTAGCCATTTAGGAGGGTTTATGAGCCTTAATGGCTTTAATGGGAGGAGTTACAAGATTTATTTCTTGATTTTGTAACTCCTTTTTCCTTGAATCTGATTGGCCGATGGAGATTAAGGGCTTTTAATCACCTTAATTACCATAATGGGAGGAGTTTCATGGTTTAAATGCCATGAATCAATTGACTTGTAACTCCCAAATGCCTGCTTCTGATTGGGCCGTCCAAAGAAATGAATTAATGACTGCAATAAAGCTAGTCAATTAACCACATTAATTGGTCGCCGAGCAGTCGAAGAGTCGCGGGCCATGCCGTGTCTTCTGGAATTCTTCTGGCGATGATCATCGATGGATCTACATGCTGATCGACATCGGATGAACATGTAACTTCAGACATTGATAGCTAAGAGTGGGCCGGTGACATCTGTCTTGTCGATTTCACGATCGGTCGGACAGAAAGTGCACTTTCTTGGTCGACCGGTTGGCGATCTTGGAGCGATCAATAATGATTTTATGCTTTTGACGGCGGATCCGAGATGTCGTCGGATATGAGTCAATTTAGAGCACTAAAAATCACATTTTCAGGAAACCACAGGGGCCAAAGTGCGCGAAACGCGAAGAAAGACGGAAAAACGGGTCACCGGCGGAAAATCCGGTGACCCGGACCTCCATGGTCGCCGGCGACCATGGACCGGCGACCATGGGCCATGGTCGCAGGGGCCTGCGACCATGGGCCATGGTCGCAGGGGTCTGCGACCCTGGGGGATTTTTCCCCTTCGGAGCCCGTTTTGCGGTCGTTTTGAGGTCTTTTTCGTCGCCGTTTTCTTCTGTATTTTTCTTGACATTTCTTCTCATTTATTGGCTTGATTTCCCTGCAGAAAACTTAATTAGAATCCTTGCATTTTTAGAGTGCAAAGTTTCCAATTTTCCAGGAAAGCCGAAGACTTTGTCGCGTAGAGCTGCTGATTTTCCGCCAGAAGCTGAAACTTGGTCAAACGATGTCGGAATGACCTGAAATTTGAGGTGAAGCCTCCTGAGCAATAAATAAGACCAACCATAGGCTTTTGTTTGAGTTTTGAAGCCGTTTGGGGTCCCGTCGATGCTTCACTTGATTTTGCTGCGGGGAAAATGCCGAGCTTTGATATGTGGCCAAACGATGTCCGATTGACCTGAAATTTGACGGGGAGCCTATTGGAGTCATTTTGAGACGTTCCATGGGCTCTGTTTTGGATGTCATGGTCCCGGGTTGCTCCGCCGCCGGTAGGCTTGATTTTGCTGCTCGAGCATCGAAACCTGGTCAAACGTTGTCGGAATGACCTGAAATTCGACGTGCAGCCTTTTAGAAGCATGTTGAAGCCACTCATGCACTTGGTTTGATGAGCGAAGGCTTCGGTGGTTCCCGCCGCCGGGAGGCTTGATTTTGCTGCTCGAGCATTGATGGAGGGTCAAACGTTGTCGGTTTGACTTGAAATTTGGCATAGAGCCCTTTTGAGACATGCTGGAGTCATCTGTAGGCTTTGATCGAAGTTTTGACGTCTCCGATGATGTCGCCGCCAGGAGCTCCCGTTTAGCTGTCGGAGAAGTGAAGTTAGGCCAAATGTTGTCGAAATGGCCCGAAACTTCATGTGTACTCTTCTCTTGGCTATCTTGAAGGATCTTGCAGTTTTTGTTTGATTCTGACAAGATTTGAATTTTTGGAGAAATTGCATTGTCTATTTATGGCAGGTTGCGACTTCATGCAGCTTTCTTGATGTTGAAGAGGCAAAGTGACATTTTTGGTGTCAACAAATGCCCCCTCGAGGTACAGCGACGAATTGCTTGACTTTTGTAGTCGATGTGCCTCGAAGAGATTTTTGAAGGAGAGCTTGTGTCTTGACCAAGAGTCTTTGAGCAACCTTTCCTTTGGTAGAGGTGCCTTTGAGCTTCCAGGGGAATTTTATGGTAGTGAAAGGAATCACACACCATCTCGAGGCAAAGTTTTGAAGATGACATCAGGGATGTGGATTTGGGTTTCTGTTTTTGATCTTGTGACCTAACCAGCTATATATGGCAAGTTGGGGGATCATGATTTGGTTTTTGGTTTCGGTCTTGTGACCTAACAAGCTGTATGTGGCAAGTTAGGGGACCAGGATTTGGTTTTTGGTCACTCTTTGGGACTGTGTGGGTCCATTGGAGTGGTTTGGATTTTTGTGGAATGTCAATTTCAAGATTTTGGCTCAACTTGGTATATGAGGCTGGATGGTTTGATTTTTGGAAGCTCACGGGGCTTGGAATTTTTTGTATGGTTCAATCAACTCAAAAGAGGCATGGAACCATTTTTGTATGCTCTTGGGTAAGAGGAATTTTTTTTCCTGACTAAAAGCCCATTTTTTTTTTAGTGCCTAGGTGGTCAAACCTGGCTCATATGGGCTAGCCCATGGGACCTTAAGCTTTTTAGGATGGCTTAGATCTCATGTGGGGAAGAGACCATTGGTGAAGGTATGATTCTTCCTTTTTCTTTTTCTACTTCTTTCATGGGGCTTTCCATGTTCTGATTTGTTTTCTCACCCTGCTGCTGCTTTTTCTTTTTTTTTTTTTTTTTTTTTAGCAGAGGATGAAGACTTGCCGATGCCTGAGGTTCCGACCGATGAGGCGGTGATGGAGCCGGTTATGGCATCTGAAGAAGAACCGAGGGACTCTGGAATGACTCCGGAATCTCCAATTGGTATAACTTCTTTCGCTTTCTCTTTTTTTTTTTTTTTGCCTGCGACTTGATTTGCTAACATTTTTTCTTGTCAGCTGACTTGCCACAGGATTCCGATGACTTTGAACCATCAATGGACGCAAATGTCGATGATGCTTCTGATGAGTTCATGGAGGAAGAGAGTGTTCCGCCAGTCGTCGAAGAAGGTACTTTGTAGTGATGACCCTGATGATTTTTTTTTTTTTTGAACAGGATCATATTCATACCTTTTTGTGTTTCATTTGCAGGTTTTGAAGTGACAGAAGAGAGTCCATCGCTTTCTTCAGAACCAGAGCAAGGGATGCCAGAGGTCGATCCGGAGGTAGAGACCAGTTCAGACATGATTGAGGAGATGCCTCGTGTTGAGATTCCCTCTCCAGTGGCTCCAAGTGAAAAGAGTTCTTTTGTTACTCTTCCAATGGGACATGACATGAGCAGCCGATCAGCGGAGAAGGGTGAATCTTCATCCAGTTCGTCTCTTCAATTTGCGAAGAAGGTGCTGGCTCGGGTTTTGAGTTCTTGGGTCAAGACTCTCCTTTCTGGACACTTGGAGGCAGGATTTGGCATGATCCCACATGTACAGGAGATTCTGACCGACACCGAAGAGGTTGGTCTGGATGTCACAGGTGCCAGGGCGATCGTTGATAGGATCATTGCACTGGGTGACAAGTGGTTTGAGACCATGGGTTTCCCTGACGACCAATTCTTCAAGGAGATGTTCTTGGACCCTGCTGATAAGGCTAAGTCTGACCTGAATGAGGCTGCACAAAGCAAGAAGCAGCTAGTTCGGGAGAAGAACAAGGAAGAGCTAGCCATCATCGGATTGAGGCATGACCTTAACGTCCTTGATAGGGAAGTTGAGGAGGCCAGGAAACGTCTTGAGCATTTGAAGGCACAAGTCGATGTGAAGTGGGCTGCTATAACAGAGGCTCGTGACAGGGAGAGTACTCTGATTCGCAGGGTTGCAGATGCCGGTCAAGTTCTCGAGAGGAGGACTCTAGAAAACGAACGATGGCAAACTGCTGGGGAAGAGCTTCCCGGTGTAAAAGAAGGGTTACGGCATTCGCCAGCATCTCATGGCAAGTTCCTGAAGAAGCGTGCCTTGGAAACTCTGACGGCTGAGGCCAAAAGTTTGCTTGAGGAGCTGAAGCTTTGGCTAGAGACCATTTTTGGCTGAGCTCCTGATTTTTTATAGCAGAAACCATTCTTCTTTTTTTTTGGTACCACATGTATTTTTTTGGTACTCTTTTTTTTGTAGTGCTTGTGGACACTTTCTTTTTTTTTTTGTACCACATGTATTTTTTTTTGGTACTTTTCTTTTTTTTTTTTTTTTTTTTTTGTAGTGCTTGTGAACACTTTCTATTTTTTTTTTGCTTTGGTACCACATGCATTTTTTCGGTACCTTTTTTTTTGTTTTCCCTACGCTCACTCAAATCTTTTTGTGATGAAAGCAATTGCTAAATGGGATTTGATCAAAAGCTTTGTCATTTTGTGAAAATCTTTTGTCAAATAATTGTTTTGGCATGGGAAATGAATTTGGTTGTGGCGTGAAAGCCGCTTTTGAGATGGCATGGAAGCCGAAATTTTATGGCGTAAAAGCCAAAATTTGGGTTGGCATGGAAGCCGGTGTTTTTGTGGCATTTACAGCCAGTTTGGTGGCATTGATAGCCAATTGGTGGCATTTATAGCCGGTTTTGTGGCATTGATAGCCAATTTGTGGCATTTATAGCCGGTTTTGACATGAGAGTCAGGTCTTTTTTTTTTGTGTGGCATTTGTAGCCGAGTTTTTTTTGAAAACCGAGTTTTGTTTTATTGGCATGAAAGCCGATTTTGGCGTTTATAGCCGGAAATTTTTGTTTTGGCATTTATAGCCGGATTTTGGCATTTATAGCCGAGTTTTGGTTTTCAAAATGCAGGTATCGACTAAATGTCGCCTCCCCGCTGAATGGTCTTGCAAGTATCGATGGAATGTCGCTTCCTTGCTCATTCGGTTTTGCGAGTATTGATGGAATGTCACTTCCTCGCGGGTTAGGTTTTGCAAGTATCGATGGAATGTCGCTTCCTCGCGAATTGGGGTGCAAATATCGACTAAGCGTCGCTTCCCTGCTTTTCCCAAGACTTTTGGTTTTGCGGGTACTGACTTGATGTCGTTTCTCCGCGATTTTTGAAAAACCATTTTTTTTTGTTTAAAGACACGAGGGTCGTAAATTTTGACCTAGAACCATTTGGCGGTAAAAGGTAAGGTGGACTAGGGTGGAAATCCCTGAATCCGGATTTTTGTTTCAAACCATGAATTTTGGTTCAAGGATCGAAAGTTTTGGTCAAGTCAGGGAGAGGCTCCTAAACTTGGATTTTTTTTTTTTGTTTTTGAACAATGAAACGATGAAAGTAAGCATTGTTTTTGAATCTCTAGAAATTTTGACATTTGATATGAAAATTCTAAAGTGAGTGGGTTTGACGAGCGAGTACCTGAGAACAGGTTTTGGCCATACAGGCATTGCTCTTACCCAGTTGGGTAAGTCTTCAAGGGTAGTACCGCTTCAAGAACTTGTCGTTGATAGGCAGCATACATCTGTCGCCTTCCATGTTTAGGAGGGCATATGCGCCGTTGGAGAAGACCTTGTCGATGACGTAGGGTCCCTCCCATTTTGGTTCAAATTTGCCTTTGGATTTGTGTGCGAAGACCATTGGTCTTTTTACCGCAAGAACCAAGTCACCCTTTTTGTAGGCGCGTTGCCGGACCCTTTTGTCAAAAGATCCTGCCATGCGTGCTTGGTAAAGTTCAATGCTTTGTCGAGCTTCAAGCCGTCTCTCGTCGAGATTGTCCAGCTCATGGAGTCGCAATTTGACATTGCTTTCTTGAGTCATGTCATTTTGTAGAGATACCCTCAGAGAAGGAATTTGTACCTCTAGGGGCACGACTGCTTCGCATCCATAGACCAAGGAGAATGGTGTGCTATGGGTTGGTCCTCGAACGGTGGTTCGATAGGCCCACAAAGCTTCAGACAGTTTGTCGCTCCAGTCTCTTTTGTGACTAGAGACCATTTTCTTGAGGATTTTGCAGAGTGTCTTGTTGAAGGCTTCTGCTAATCCGTTTGCTGCCGGATTGTATGGAGTCGAAGGACAGCTTTGAATTTTGTATTTGTCGCAAAACCTGTAGAATCGATGATCCCGGAATTGTGGTCCGTTATCATGGACGAATCTCTTGGGTATGCCGAAACGACAAATGATGTTGGTGCGCAGGAACTGAAGAACTGATGAGGTCTTCATTTCGTTGAACGCAAATGCTTCTGACCACTTGGAGAAATAATCCGTAGCGGCGAAGATGAAGCGATGACCTTTGCTTGAAGGGGGAGAGATAGGACCTATGATGTCCATGCCCCATGCTTCAAAAGGCCATGAGATTGCTGTAGGATGCAGCCATTCCGGAGGCATGTGAATGTAATCTCCGTGAACTTGGCATAGCTGGCAGCGTTTGGCAAATTGCATTGCATCAGCAACCATGGTAGGCCAATAGTAACCTAACCTTTTTATCTGATCATAGAGCTTAGGACCTGCCTGATGGGCTCCACAAAGACCAGCATGAACTTCTTTAAGTGTTTCTTCGGCCTCTTGTTGTGACAAGCAGCGTAGAAGTACTCCGTTGAAGGATTTCCTGTAGAGGATTTTTGAAGGAATATCCAAATGAAAGTTTGGGGCTCGCCTTTGTATGCTTACCCGTTCTTTTGGATCTTCAGGTAGGATTCCGAACATAGTGTAATCAATGAACGGATCCCTCCAGTCGACGATTGAAGGTTGAAGGATAGAGATCCGACTTCCAACCACTCGGTGGCATTCGGCAACTGCTTGGTGTGTGTTAAGAGGAGGGAGGATCCTTCTCTCACACACTGTAATTTGCATGTTTTCCCCTTCCTGGATCGCCATTGATGCGGCAAGTCCGGCCAGGGCATCTGCACGGATATTTTCACCTCTACGAATGTGGGTGATGTTGCAGATGTCAAACTTTTGCAGAAGCGATTGTGCCTTGTTGTAATAAGGCAGCAGATCGGGCTTCCTGACTTCATATTTCTGATTCATCTGGTTGACGATCAGTTGAGAGTCTCCAAAGACTTCCAGCATAGTGATACCGGATTCGATGGCGAGTTCCAATCCTAGGATCAGAGCTTGGTATTCAACTGCATTGTTTGTGCATGGTTCCAGTAGCGAGAAAGCGTGTGGAATCATGCATTTGTCGGGGCTAACAAAGAGGATGCCAACTCCCGAGATCAGCTTTCTGTTTTCATTTGTCCTGGTTGCACCGTCAAAGTACATGTCCCAGGAGGCATTTGGTGAGGAAGTCTCCACGTTGTAGACAGGTTCGTCTGGGAGATCATCCCTGAGTGGTGAATCTTTAGGCAATGGATGCTCTGCGAGGAAATCTGCTAGAGCTTGGCCTTTGATTGCTTTTTGTGGTACATACCTAATATCAAATTGTGATAGAAGGATGGACCATTTTGCCAGTCGGGCATTAAGAGAACCTGCCTTTGTGACAAGGACCTTCAAGAGGTTGATCCTTGAGACGAGGTAGACTGTGTTGGAAAGCAAGTAGTGACGTAGCTTTTGTACGGCAAACATCACTGCAAGGCATTCTTTTTCGACTGGAGAGTAGCGATGCTCTGCACCTACTAGCATGCGGCTGAGGTAGTATAGAGCGGCTTCTTTTCCCTCACCATTCTCTTGTGCAAGCAGAGCGCCTACAGAATGATCAAGAGCTCTTGTGTACAAGATGAATGGTTTTCCAGTGGCAGGGGCAGCTAACACTGGAGGTTTGGTCAGGTATGACTTGATATCTTGAAATGCGGCTTCGCAGTCGGCATCCCATACAAAGTCTACACCTTTTTTCATCAATCGAGAGAATGGACGGCATTTCCCCGAAAGATTGGAGATGAACCGTCTGATGTAGGCCAATCTCCCTTGGAGCCCTTTTAGTTCTCTCAAGGTTCTTGGAGAGGGCATTTCTAGAATAGCCTTGACTTTTATGGGGTCAAGTTCTATTCCAGCTTTCCGAACAAGGAATCAGAGAAACTTACCCGACGAGACGCCGAAGAAGCATTTTAGAGGATTCATCCGCAGTTTGTGTTTGCGGAGTCGGAGGAAGACTTCCTGAAGATCTTTGAGATGGTCTTCTTTTCTTCTGCTTTTGACGGCGAGGTCATCAACGTAACATTCGACCGTCTTGTGCTGCATATCTTGGAATATTTTCATCATAGCCCTCTGATATGTGGCACCAGCATTTTTCAGACCAAATGGCATGACAGTGTAGCAATACACGCCAAATGGAGTCCGAAATGAAGTGTGTTTTTCATCCTCGGGATGCATCTTTATCTGATTGTAACCAGAGAAGCCATCCATGAATGTCATTCGCTCGAATCCGCAGGTATTGTCAATCATCACCTCCGGTATGGGGAGCGGGAATTCATCTTTAGGGCAAGCGCCATTCAAGTCTCTATAGTCAATACAGACTCTAATCTGCCCAGTTTTCTTTGTCACGGGGACAATATTGGCCAACCACTCTGGATGTTGTTCCTCACGGATGAAGCCAACGCTTTTGAGTGTTTGAACTTCTTGTTCAATTTTATCCATCACATCTGGACGGAATCTTCTTTGGCTTTGTTTGACAGGCTTGACGTCTTCTTGAAGATTGAGTTTGTGGACTGCTACTTTGGGGTCTAAACCAGGCATTTCAGCATAGGACCATGCAAAGCAATCAACGAACTCACGAAGAAAAGCGATATACTCGGGTAACTCATCATCCTTTATATTCTTGCTTATGAATACAGGACGTGGGTTATCAGGTGTTCCCAAGTTTATCTTTTGAACAGGATCTTCTGTCGGAAGGTTCGAAGGTGGTTCCTCCACAATATTTTCGGAGGCTTCCAACTCAACGAAGCCTTCTGGAGTTTCAACTGCATTACCAGACCAAGGCTCTGTTCCTTTCCATGGATTTTCTTGATTGGTGATCTCCTCAAGGCTTGCTATGAGATAGTCTCAATCGCCTGTTGAGTCTGGTATTTCTTTTGGAGACGAGGGTTCTTCTGGGTCAGGATGCCACAAGTCTGTATTATCGGATGATTCCTCTTTATCATCAGAGAAATCATACCAATTGGATGAGCTTCCTGGATTTTTGTCAGGTAACTCTTTAAAGAGATATCCAGGGAGATCGATGTCTTCATGGACTTGAGATGTTGAGGCTTGGTCGGTAAAACGACTTTTAAGCTTTTGTGTCAACTGTCTCAGAGGAGTATCAGGATCATATCCTAACCCATATGAAGACTTTTCTACATGACCGTAGAGTCTCCAATCTTCCAGCTGGCTTTTGGTCAAGGCGGGCTCCAATGGCGTGAGAATACCGCGTCTTTCTCCCAAACCGACTGGGTTTTGAGCGTCATAGCCCATTTTCTTCATAATTGCTTGTGCCACAGGACTATATAGAGATAGCTGAGGCATACCTTCATTTTGGAAAGGTTCCAGCATGGAATTTGATGAAGAAGCGTCCAATCTATGGAAGAAGATCGGCCTTTGCTTTGGTGATGTTGCCGGAACAACAAAGGTAGCAGACGTAGGATCTTCTACATCAGCAGGTGTCTCCATCGGAGTGAGAGCAGGCTGAACTTGCTGAGTGTCAGCTTGGCTTGACGATGCATCGTCTTCTGGCTCTGAGTCCGAGTCTGTGTCTTGCATGATAGACACGAGAGAGACAACAAATTTGCCCCCAGGCTTTTGTTTCGCCTTCTTCACTTTAGTCGTGATGACCAAAGGTTTTGAATTCTTGAGGGAGATAATGAAGGGAGATTGACTACTCTCTTCTAATTTGCCGGAGGGTTTGTTTTCTTCCGGTGATTTTTGAGGAGCCTTGCCTTTATCTTTCTGGAGATTTTCAGCAGGGGGTGCTATTTCCTCTTCTTCTTTTTCTCCTTCATACATTTGGGAGTCTGCGAAGTGGACTTCTTTACCTTTGAAGGGTTTCCTGTCCGCAAAGACTCGATGTACCATGCCGTCATCGCCGACGAACTTGATGCATTGATGTAGAGTTGAAGGAACAACACCATTCTCGTGTATCCAAGGACGTCCGAGAAGGATGTTGTAGCATGAGGGGGTTTTTATTGCATACACAGTGACCTCAGAGATAAGATCACCGATTTGCAATTTGAACCTGATTTTGCCGATAGGCCTTTGAGTGCTCCCATCGTATCCAAAGATAGATACAGATGTGTGGCTTAGCTTGCCGGGTGGGATGCCCAACTCTTCAAGAGCCGAAGTGGAGATAAGGTTGAGTGCAGAACCTGGGTCGATCTGAACTCTATGTATCGGCATTTCTTTGATGTACCCTGTGAAGTACAGGGGTCGGTTGTGCCTTGCTTCGCCAAGTAGGAGGTCTTCCTTAGTGAAGGCGATGGTTGCACTGGCTGCCTTTTGAACCGAGAGGCATTGGATGCATGATCCCTCAGTTTTCTTTTTTTCTTCTTGTTAGACCCCGACCCAGACCAACTCGATTAGTACTAATTAAGTAAACGTTTAGTCTTAAGTGAGTCTTAGTACTGGTTGGGTTAGAATGTGATTAGACTTAGTCTGGATTATAGCTTTGGGGATTTTGAGGACGTTTAGTATGAGTCAGACACGCTCAGGGACGCCCTGAGTGCACGTGTAAGAATGGGTTTTTGTGCTAGATCTTTGATGTGGATGTGATCTTTATTTCTCTTGAGTGATTTTATTATTTGTGACAACTTTTGTTTTTAAGCTGCTTGCATGTGAGGCCCAGAAGCCCAAGTTTTGGCCCAATAGGGTAAATCTGTCTTTGCATGTAAATCTGGGCACACTTTTCGAAGTCGCGAAACTATGTCAAAATAATACTTTTCCGAAACTAGATTTTTCGACGATCGTTTTGTTCTTCTTCGTCGATTCCATCCGGGGTCCACAAGACCATGTTCCAAGCGTTCCAAGTTTCACTGCTAAAGGGACCCACCTCCAGACACTATATATACTCTCTTTCTCCTTCATTTGCCCTTTTCCCAAATCCTGCAACGTTTTGCCCTAGAGTGGAGAGGTGAAGCAAGCTTCTTCTTGATCTTCTTCCTTTGAAATCATCTAGCTAGAAGGCTCCATTTTTCGATCCAAGACCACCATTCTCTTCCTCTCTTCTCAAGCTACAGCTGGACGTTTTTGGGAGCCAAACCTCCCCACTATTCATCATCTTCAAGCCTTATTCTTCTTGTTTGGCTAGCTCAAGGTTGGTGTCTTTCTCCATTCTTGTCATTTGATGTTCTCTAGCTCACCAAGAGTTTGTTTTTCATGGTTTTCAAACCCATTTTCGAAATGGGGTTTTGTAATGGCCAAAAATGTTGATTTTGTATGCTCCATTTTGGGGGTTTTGTGTAGATCTCGTGGAGCACCCCTTTCTTGTTGAGTTGTGAAGCTTTGGCTTGGCTTTGGTTAGAGGCAAGTAAACCTTTTAGTTTTCCCTAGTGCATGTTGAGTTTTTGGGCATTTTTACTTTTGGAAATGTTGTTTATTATCAAGCTATCTTTCTTGCATGTCATTAATCTCTTTTAGCTTGTTTTAATCTTGTTAAGCAAGAGCCCTAATTTCTCTATCTAATGTAGAGGTTTCATCTTCAATGGAAGTATGTTTTCAATGGAATGGTTTGCAAGTTATTAGATTTATGTTTTGAATGTAAATGGGTTTATGATTTTGATGTTTTGAATGAAATGTGAATGGATTTGGTGTGAAAATCATCCCTTGGAAGCATGTAGGCTTGGGGAGTGCAGGTGGTGAAAATGTGGAAGTGAAGAAGTGAATGAAGTGTGGAAAAAAATTGAATTTCCGAAGTTCTACCGGTAGGGGTATTTCAACCGGAAGTTCTACCGGTAGAAAGGGCTCAAATTTTGACAGAGAATCGAGGAGATTAAAAACCCCAAGTTCTACCGGAAGTTCTACCGGTAGAAACGGCCCAGATTGTGGCAGAGAGTGAGAAAAAACCTGTGAACCGCAGTTCTACCGGAAGTTCTACCGGTAGAAACGGCCCAGATTGTGGCAGAGAGTTGAGAAAAACTGTGAACCGCAGTTCTACCGGAAGTTCTACCGGTAGAAGTGCTTCAACCGGAAGTTCTACCGGTAGAAGCACTTCAACCGGAAGTTCTACCGGTAGAACATCTTCTACCGGAATTTCTACCGGTAGAGAGGCATGAACCACACCAAAAAGTACTGTTTCGAAGGATTTTGCAGGAATGAAAACTAGACTTGGTCTTAGACCCTTTTTGTTGACCTTGTGCACTTGAAATTTCCAAAATGTATTATACCTTCGGGGACACCAAGTTTTATTGAATTTCAACATTTGGTTTTCAATTCCACAAGGGTCAAAGATGTGGTCTTAGCCTATGCTTGATAAAGTTATGTTTGAACCTTTGTTTGTGATGCTTCATGCACCATCGTGTTCTCGTCTGATTTCCAAGTGCAAGTCGTTTTCAAGATGTGTTTCAAGAATCAAAAAGGGGATCATTTATTAAGTTTGTAAGCATTAATACTATGCTATTTTGCTAGTCTTGTTACGTCGTGCTCGTTAAATGATTTCCCTCTTGTTTTGTCGTGTTTTCGATCGCGTATTGCCGTGTTTTGTGCATTCATGATATAAGTGAATTTCACTGAGCTTGGACCGCCCTTTTAGCTTGATCCACTACCTGGGGGTCCTTAAACTCGTGGACTGTCTGCAGACTAGTCGTGTCTTGAATGGCACATCGTGCGTGTTCGTGGTCCGGTTCCACGGCCGGATACCCCGTCTACCTTGTGTGGCGTGGGATCGTGTTTCTTGTCGTGCTTGTCTTGCGTGCTTGCTCTTGTCATCATGTATGACGGAGAAAGGATGAGCTCATGTGGATTTATCTTTTCATGATATTATATGTATTCGTGCTAGTTTCGTAAGCATTGAAACGTGTATTTAAACTTTGAACTGTTTTAGCATTATTCCAATTATTCATGTCTAAATTGTTTATTTGCCAAACCGTCGTGTTTGATGCTTGTATTTTGGTGTCCAGGTGCCGGTGGTTTCGCGCGTGACGAGGAGTGCCCGGAGGAGGCTATTGAGCCACCCCCAGCACTCGAGTGGCAGCCCAACGACGTCATCTAGACGCCGGTCGGGATCGTGATTCTCGTTCACCTAGCTGATTATTTTGGGTTGTTCTTTTTGGGATTCCATATTGTGGTATTGGCCTTTGTTGGCCTCTCAGGGTTTCGTAATTGGAAGTAAAACACTTTGTCTAAACATTGAAACTTTAATCATGCTAGGAATGCTAATTTGACATTCCCTTTTGATACCTTGTCTCGATGTTAAATATTGATCTTGTATTGTGATTGTTTAAGAATGGTGTGATGAGTTTTGCTACACGCTTCCGCATATCTATTCGTGTGAGCTCGACCCGTGTCATGGGATCCTCACCGCGGAAACCTGTGGGAAAAAGATCAAAACAGCGGCGGTGTGTCTTGTGTTGGTTAATCATGCCGCCGCCGCGCAGTCGCGGGCCCGGGTCCCGGTCCGGGGTCGCGACACTTCTTTTAAGGAAGTTTCAGAGTTTTTGACCCGGTAGTCCATTTCAATTTGGAGGACTTGTGGGGCATGTTTGTCGACATCCTCATTCAGTTTTTGTAATTCTGAGAGGAGATTATCACGAGTGCGTGGAGACATTCGTAATAAATCCAGGATGTGAAGACGTGCAGGTATGTGTTTGAAGTGCTCAACCAAGTCATACTTGAAAGCCTCCTTAGGGCCTGCATGTTCATCATTGTTGCCACTGGGGGCGCTTACAACATCTTTTCCCGAAGGATTTACATAAGTAAAGGAAGATTGGTTGTAATTTTTGTGGTAGTCCCGGCCCGAACGGGTGCCTCTACCAACTTCGAGAGCTTCTTGAGAAGGATCTTCGTTTGGAAGATTGTCTTCAGGATCAAGAGGCTGTCGTTTTTCATCTACTGGGGATGTATCTGCAGCAGAGTTGCCATCCTCAGTGATTGTGTTGCACGGAGCATTTTCCGGGAGCAAGTCCTGAACAGCATCCAGCAGCTTTTCTTCTTCGTTGACCCATCCATCACCCCAAGTTGGGTTTTCTTCATGATGATGAGTCGGGAAGAATGTGTATCCTGAAGTCACAGTCTCAGGAGAAGAAACCTGAGAGGGTGTCATCTCTGTGAAAGTCACGTGAGACGAGGTAGCTCCAGAGGATACATTGCTAGGCGTCGTCGGAGTGTAGGTAATCTCATCAGACGACGCTTCAGAAGAGCTATAATCCTGATATATTACATTACAGGAAGCTCTGATAGAAGATGTTGCCTGCTCGGAGTCAGACTCATCCTCGGATGTAAGAGGATCGTCAATCCAGCAATGTTCTCCATTTTCAGGAGTTGAGGGAGGAGGTACCTGATGGGCTTCAGGGACTTCCGGCTCTGGATTGTGAGGAATCTCGTTGACGCGGTCTTGCTCTTGTTCTAGAGCGAGACGCTGCAAGATCCTTGCATATTCTTCAAGATCAGGCATGGGAGCCAGATCCTCTTCTTCGTCTTCTCCGTGTGGCTCAACATAGTTGATTTCCACTGGAGCAATGACAGGTGCTGGGTTAACAGCATCTTCTTGTGCAGCCTCTTGGTCTTCTTCATCATCAGACCAGGATCCTTGTGGTTGCAAGGGGTTATACCAGATTACTGGCATAAGGTGAGTTTCAGGAACCCATTCTTCATCGGAGAGATATTCTCCTGTTTCAAGAGATTCCTCCCACTCATCGGTGTAGTTGGGCTCGAATCCATCGTCGGTGTCGCTGGACTCGTATCCATCAATGGAGAATCCAACTACCGAGTTGCAAGAGTATGATGCCCCCTGCATGGCTTCTTTTTTGAATTGAGGTGGCATGAAATCACTAAGAGTGAAGTTTCTTACCGCCTTTGAAGTCTCTGGAGGGGACGTTTCTGTTGCCCCGAGTGAAGTGGTAGAGGAGGCCTCTGCCTTTTCATGAACTTCTTGTTTTGGCTGGGTCTTCTCTTGCCGTTTGAGCCTGAGGAGATGTTTCTTGGCTTGCCTTCGCTGCTGAGCGGTCGGCTTTGTTTTGACGATCTCCCAATTTTCATCTTCCAGGAGATCGGGATGTACCCATATGGGTTGTCCGTCTGGTGTTGGGCAAGGAACCAACACTTCGGACGTTTGAATTCTATTTATCACCTTGAAGGAAGTAGTGATCTTCTTCTTCGGTGACTTTGGTGTTTGTCTACATGACACCATGTTGACGGAGGCAGTCCCATAGTTTTTGTCAAAGGTGATGACTCCGTTTTTCCACATCTCGTTTATCTTCTCTCTCACAACAAAGCATTGATTGAGAGGATGCGAGACCATCTGGTGGTATGGACAGTACCGAGGATCATTGGTTTTGCCAACGTCTCCAGGTCTTTTGGGCTCTGGCAAAATGAGTTTGCCATTTGCTAGGAGAGCCTCAAAGATTTCTTCGACGTCTTCATCGAACGGATATTTCTTTTCTACTCGCTCTTTGAAGGCATCAGAGAGTTCAGGTCTCTTACCTGCAGCTCTATTTTCAGCTTTCTTTGGTTGCTGAGGAGGTGACTTGGTTTGCACATTAAGGACCTCTTTCTTCTTTGGTTTAGAGGTTGCAACAGCAGTCGGCTCTTTCTTTGATGATTTCTGACTGTTGAGGTCTTTGATCACCGTTTCAGCTTCCATGGAAGCTTCCAGGAGTTCCCCCAAGTTCTTTGATTTATTGCCGATGATCATGGAGCGGATTTTAGCTCTCATGTTGTTTCGGCAGATGTCGACTAGCGACGCTTGTGGCAGTACATCTGAGCATTTGTACGCCATTGCTTTCCACTTGTGAATGAAGTCATAAGTTGACTCATTCTCTCCCTGTTTTAGGCTGCAGAGCTGAGCCATAGTAACAGGATGATCCTCACCTTGGAAGTGGGTCAGGAAGCGTGTCTCCAGCATAGCCCAGTTCTGAATGGAGTTCTCCGGCAGAGTGGAGTACCAATCGAAGGCCGTACCTTTTAGGGTACTTGCAAAGAGGCGGATCTTGAGTGCATCTTGATCCGCGATAGCTCCCGTCAAGATCTTGAAGTGGATGACGTGCTGTCTGGCTGATCCTTTCCCCGTATATGTTTGGAGAGTAGGATGCTTGAATTTTGTGGGGAACGGGACCGAGTCCATCCATAAAGGATATGGTGGCTTGATCGCATGCTCTTTGAGTATATCCTCTTCTTTAGCTTTGGCGAGGATACTGTCTACGTCCTTTTTGGTAAGGGCGCGTGACTCATTTTCTTCTCCATTTTCCTCGTTATTGCCATGATTCGGAGGAGGCTCATTGTTCACCTGATTTTGGACAACGAGGAGAAGGTTTTCCATCAGAGTTTCAATCCTCTGCTGGCCTTGTTCCAACTGCTGGATGCGTGTGAGCGCATCATCTCGAGGTGGATTCTGAGGTGGCGGCTCAGAACTTGTAGCCAAGACGTTCATCCCTCGGGATTCGAACGAAGAAATCGTCCTGGTGACCGAGCTGGGGCTCATTCTTTTTGATGAAGAGCTTGATGAAGGATTACTCTCCCGTCCTTGGCTGGAAGGGCCAGGAGATTCTTCGGGATGTCTTTGCGTCCTGGTGATGCTACGGGTCACCGGACGTCGGACATGGATTTTTGATGCTGACCTTTGGCGTCTTCTGGTTTTTCCAACCATATGGACGGCAGCAACTTGGTCGGGTCTTTCTTTTTCGACCCATTTGTGGGAGACTTGAAGTGTAGGAGGCTGGGTCCTTTGCTTCTCTAGTCTCTTTTGTCGATATGACGCACGGCGGCGTGCTCGACGAGCGATTTGAGCTTTGGTCAGCTCCGGCTGGGCTCTGACGATGAAGGATGTGCTCCCTCGGGCGCAGCAGCCGAGCTTGTTTTCTTTGTGGTTGGGCAAGGACAGGATGCGGACCCGGTCCTTTGACTGTTGCAGCGAAGCTTTAAACCTTTCGAGTTCGGCCCCTGTAGAGATGAAGGGTCGAACTGAAGGAGTGTAGGCCTTAGCAGGTGCTTGTAGAGGCCTGGTGATGCATGATCTAATTTTGGGCCTGTAGGAACAAGCCGGCTCATGCTGGGTTGACTTGGGAGTCAAGTTGGAGATGGGTCTCTCCTCTTTCATGTAGGCAAGAGGGTAGAACTGGTTTTCTTTGAGTGGGGCCAGGTATGCTGGCTTGGTGGAAATTTGAGACCTTCTTTGTTTTGGGGAAGGTCTTGGAGACCAAGTCTTGGGATAGACCTGGTTGTTTGTGGGTCGAGGCTTCGCGGGGGTGCCGCGGGCTTCAGGCTTTTGGGCGCTCGCCTTTGGTGTCACGGGAGTGACACGTTGAGAGGCGATCTTCTGCCTTTTGGCAGGCGCAGTTTGTTCTTCGGGAAGTGGGAATGGTCCCAGTGTCCCGAAGACGATGGTCCGGGGAGTCGAGGTCGACCCGGAGTTCAGAGAGTTGCCGAGGGAGTTGACGCTTCGGCAGCTGGCGGGGCGCTTGTAAGTGCGCTCGGTTTGCTTCTGTTGAAGCATGAGTTGGTGCTTGTTCTCATCGAAGATAATGGTTAAGGCTGCCATTGTTAGTTTCGAAAAAGTTCTGAAACAAGACCACATCCATTAGTAATCACAAGAATGTAATGATCATAAATGGGAATTTCTATGGTTGTCTTTTCAAATCGCTCAAGGGATATGACCCAAGCGACATGAAGAAGGCAAAAAGCCATAGATGGTACAATTGTTCTGACAGCAAGTATGGTGAGCCCAGAATGAGAGTTCCAGTGACTACTAGAAGCAATTGTAAACCTAAATTCGACTTATCGAGAAGCAGGGCTTGCTCGAGATAAGAAGAATATAAGGTAGGAGTTACAAATGTGCCGGTCACAGATACAGTAGACCCTGAAAGGGCGTACCAGTATTGCTATGCACAAATGTTGGAGATCGCATCCATGAGATGGGATTCTTTGTTTTGAAATGTCAGAAATGGATTCGTCAAAGAGAGCAGGTGACATTCCGATTCAAATACGGGCTCAACGATTTCCGCGAGCGCCAGTACTTAGAAGGGAAGAGACCACAATTTCTCGAATCTGAATCCAAAAAGTGACGAGTTTTTGGAGATTTTTTTTTTGAAATGATTTTTATTTTTATTTTTTTTTTATTTTTTTTTAAAATATTTTTTTTATTTATTTATTTTTTTTATTTTATTTTTTTTTTGAAAATTTTTGTTTTTTTATTTTTATTTTTTTTTTAATTTTTTAAAGATTTAAAGACGAGAGAGTACACATAGGCCTCCTAACCCGGTCTTATGAAACCTCAATTGATAGAATTGCCCCCAGGTAAGGGTAGGATTACTTAATGAACCCGTTTGGAGGACCCTTGCCTAGAACAGTCAAGCTGTCTCCACACTCTGGACAAGGCTTTTCTTGAATCAATCGTGATCAAAGAACGCAATTGGTTTAACCTTAGTGGTCTATGTCCCCTTTTTTTTTTTATAAAAATCCCAAATAGACTCATCGAAGAGAAACGATGGCCCAAAACCTTAGTCGAACGGGCTCAACATTTCTGCAAGCACCAAAGAACGATAGGATAGGAACAAAGTTTCTCAATTTTGAATCCAAACTAAGAAAACTAATTTTTTTTATTTTTATTTTTTTTAATATTTTTTTTTTTTGAAATCTCTAATGAACTCATCGAAGAGAAACGATGGTCCAAAACCTTAGTCGAACGGGCTCAACATTTCTGCAAGCACCAAAGAACGATAGGATAGGATCAAGGTTTCTCAATTTTGAATCCAAACTAAGAAAACTGATTTTTTTTTTATTTTTTTTTGAAATCTCTAATGAACTCATCGAAGAGAAACGATGGTCCAAAACCTTAGTCGAACGGGCTCAACATTTCTGCAAGCACCAAAGAACGATAGGATAGGATCAAAGTTTCTCAATTTTGAATTCAAACTAAGAAAACTGATTTTTTTTTTTTGAAAAGAGAAAGAATGGAAACAAACTCAAAGAAATAGAAATTTCCAAAAAATCCCATCTCATGTTTTTTTTTTTTAGGATGCAAAATCCAACATAGGCTACCAGCTAGAAAGTAGCCAAGGAATCCGGAAAAGAAGTATAAGCATAGAGCAAAAAGTATGATATGCAAATATTTCATTTCCAAGCACCGTGTTCTCAAATGAACGAGTCCCACCGGGTGTGCCAGCTTGATGGAATGCGCCCCGAGGCGCCGTTGGGGCGGCTACCGGGGTCGGCGGAACGTGGGAGTCCGTCGGGTCCGGCCCTTTCGCGCCCTGGCGGGCCCTGAAGCGTGCATCAACATTTCTTTGTGTGGGTGTGCCAGATTTTCTATTTTACTTGGAATTGCAAGTGGTAATCCGGAGATCAACCTTCGCAAGTAAAAAGGAAATCAACTTCTTTCAAGTTTTCCATTGCACAAATATTTAAGAAAAGAGACATTTTCTTAGTTTGCCGTGAAAGGCGATTTTGTTTGGCATTTATAGCCGATTTTGGCGTTTATAGCCGATTTTGGCGTTTATAGCCGATTTACAATTCTCGTCAATAATGAAAAAGACAAGAGTTGTGATTTTTGTCTCTTTTAGAAAAATACAAACTACAATGAAAAGCAAGAAAAGGAAGATCTAACTTTTCAGGAGATTGTGGGGGACTCGTTCAGATTGACGGTCGCAAGCCATGTGTGGGCTTCGCCATCATCCATGCAGATGAGAACAGAAGATGCTCTTGATTCGCTTGGCTTGGCTATAACCTCAGGTTTTTAGAGGACAAAGACCAAGAGAAGGTCCTATGTCCAATAAAAAGCTAAGTAGACGGGCTGAAAAGCCACGTCTAAGCCATTGGAGGCAGCAGGAGAAGGCAAGGACCTTTGGGGGGGGTGCCCCCCAAGGGACTTTTGTCACCTTGTAGTGGTGGCCGGCGCAGAACTTCAGCAGAGTTTTTCTCTCTTTTTCTTTCTCTCAGATCTCTTTCTGATCTTTTTTTTCTGATCCTCTGATTTTCTCCTCTTTTTTCTGATCTTCTTTCGATCTCCATTTCAATGGAATGCTCTCCTATTTATAGGCCTTTGGTAGCCATTTAGGAGGGTTTATGAGCCTTAATGGCTTTAATGGGAGGAGTTACAAGATTTATTTCTTGATTTTGTAACTCCTTTTTCCTTGAATCTGATTGGCCGATGGAGATTAAGGGCTTTTAATCACCTTAATTACCATAATGGGAGGAGTTTCATGGTTTAAATGCCATGAATCAATTGACTTGTAACTCCCAAATGCTTGCTTCTGATTGGGCCGTCCAAAGAAATGAATTAATGACTGCAATAAAGCTAGTCAATTAACCACATTAATTGGTCGCCGAGCAGTCGAAGAGTCGCGGGCCATGCCGTGTCTTCTGGAATTCTTCTGGCGATGATCATCGATGGATCTACATGCTGATCGACATCGGATGAACATGTAACTTCAGACATTGATAGCTAAGAGTGGGCCGGTGACATCTGTCTTGTCGATTTCACGATCGGTCGGACAGAAAGTGCACTTTCTTGGTCGACCGGTTGGCGATCTTGGAGCGATCAATGATGATTTTATGCTTTTGACGGCGGATCCGAGATGTCGTCGGATATGAGTCAATTTAGAGCACTAAAAATCACATTTTCAGGAAACCACAGGGGCCAAAGTGCGCGAAACGCGAAGAAAGACGGAAAAACGGGTCACCGGCGGAAAATCCGGTGACCCGGACCTCCATGGTCGCTGGCGACCATGGGCCATGGTCGCCGGCGACCATGGACCGGCGACCATGGGCCATGGTCGCAGGGGCCTGCGACCATGGGCCATGGTCGCAGGGGTCTGCGACCCTGGGGGATTTTTCCCCTTCGGAGCCCGTTTTGCGGTCGTTTTGAGGTCTTTTTCGTCGCCGTTTTCTTCTGTATTTTTCTTGACATTTCTTCTCATTTATTGGCTTGATTTCCCTGCAGAAAACTTAATGAGAATCCTTGCATTTTTAGAGTGCAAAGTTTCCAATTTTCCGGGAAAGCCGAAGACTTTCTCGCGTAGAGCTGCTGATTTTCCGCCAGAAGCTGAAACTTGGTTAAACGATGTCGGAATGACCTGAAATTTGAGGTGAAGCCTCCTGAGCAATAAATAAGACCAACCATAGGCTTTTGTTTGAGTTTTGAAGCCGTTTGGGGTCCCGTCGATGCTTCACTTGATTTTGCTGCGGGGAAAATGCCGAGCTTTGATATGTGGCCAAACGATGTCCGATTGACCTGAAATTTGACGGGGAGCCTATTGGAGTCATTTTGAGACATTCCATGGGCTCCGTTTTGGATGTCATGGTCCCGGGTTGCTCCGCCGCCGGTAGGCTTGATTTTGCTGCTCGAGCATCGAAACCTGGTCAAACGTTGTCGGAATGACCTGAAATTCGACGTGCAGCCTTTTGGAAGCATGTTGAAGCCACTCATGCACTTGGTTTGATGAGCGAAGGCTTCGGTGGTTCCCGCCGCCGGGAGGCTTGATTTTGCTGCTCGAGCATTGATGGAGGGTCAAACGTTGTCGGTTTGACTTGAAATTTGGCATAGAGCCCTTTTGAGACATGCTGGAGTCATCTGTAGGCTTTGATCGAAGTTTTGACGTCTCCGATGATGTCGCCGCCGGGAGCTCCCGTTTAGCTGTCGGAGAAGTGAAGTTAGGCCAAATGTTGTCGAAATGGCCCGAAACTTCATGTGTACTCTTCTCTTGGCTATCTTGAAGGATCTTGCAGTTTTTGTTTGATTCTGACAAGATTTGAATTTTTGGAGAAATTGCATTGTCTATTTATGGCAGGTTGCGACTTCATGCAGCTTTCTTGATGTTGAAGAGGCAAAGTGACATTTTTGGTGTCAACAAGGTAGTGGATCAAGCTAAAAGGGCAGTCCAAGCTCAGTGGTAATCACTTATATCATGAATGCATAAAACACGACAATACTTATTCGAGAACACGTCAAAACAAGAGGGAATCATTTAACAAGCACGGCACGACGAGACTAGCAAAATAGCATAATATAAATGCTTAACAAACTTAAGAAATGATTCCCTTTTCTTATTCTTGAAACACGTCTTGAAATACGTCTTAAAACGAGCTTATACTTGAAATTCGGGCAAATGCACGATGAAACACGAAGTATCAAAACAAGATTCTTGGTTCTTGAAACAAATCTTCAAACAACTTATATTTGAAAATCAAACGAGAACACGATGATGCAGGAAGCATCAAAATAAGAGTTCAAACACGAAATCTATCAAGTTTAGGCTAGAGACCATTCATTGACCCTTGTGGAGTTGAAACCCAAATGTCGGAGTTTTAACAAGATTTGGTGCCCCAGAAGTTATAGTACATTTTGGAATTCCAAGTGCACACGGTCAATAAAAAGGTCTGAAACCTAGTCTAGTTTTCCTTCTCGCAAAAGTCCTTCAAAACAGTACTTTTGGTAAAATTTCGGTCAGTCCTCGGTTACCTGTTAGTCAACCGAGGTGGATGTGTCGGTTGACCGACAGCCGACCGACGGCTGGCCGACAAGTCTCAGTCCAGAAATGTAGCTCTCGGGAAAAGGGACCGACAAGTACTCGGTTGGCTGTCGGTCGACCTGTCGGTCAACCGACAGCTGACCGACAGTTTTCCTGACAAAAAGTTGCTCTCTGGAATTTGAACCGACAAGTCCTCGGTTGGTGTCGGTCGACCTGTCGGTCAACCGACAGATGACCGACACCTGACCGACAGAACTCGGGTAGTGCATTTCTGTACAGATTTTTCACACTTCATTCCCACCTTCACTCCCACATTTTCACCACCTGCACTCCCCAAGCCTACATGCTTTCCAAGGGATACATTTCTCACATTTTTAAAACATTCTATCCACAATTAAACCATTCATTCTATAACAAAGGCATCAAAGCATTTTCATGTACAAAATCATAAAACTTACAAGACTAAACATGATTCAAGAGCTTGAAAAATCAATGCTAACAAGACAAATGAAGAAGCCCAAAACTCATGACTTGAAAGAGCATGAACATGACTTGCATTATGAGATTAAACATGGAAAATATGTCTTAATGAAATATTAAAACCATAATGAAAGCATAAGACAATAAACATGAGAAATCCTATAAAGATCACTTGCCTTGGGTCCAACGCTAAGGAAAAACTCCACAAAAACTCAACCAAAGAGAAGATCCACGAAATCTACACAAAAGCCCCAAAATAGAACACATAAAAATCACATTTTTGTCACTACAAACCCCCATTTCGAAAATGGGTTTGAAAGTTAGAGAAAAGAGCTCTTTATGAGCTAAATAAACTCCATGGAAGAGATGGGTTCAAGCTCTTACCAATGGCTGCCCAAACAAGAAGAGATGAAGAAAATGAAGTGGGTGCTCAGCTGAAATCCTCAACTAGATGGGTGTAAAGGAGAGCTCGAGTTGAGAGGAAGAAAACCACGTTTTTAGATTTGCAAATGGAGCTTCCTAGCCATAGGTCCAAGAGAAAGAAGCTTGGGGAAAAAGAGGGTTTTCTCTCCCAGCCCTAGGTCAAGAAGTTGCAGGAATTTGAGAAATGGGCATGGAAGAGGAGGAAGACAACTTAAGTGACTTGAAAATGGGACCCATTCAGCTGAAACTTAAAATGGCTAAATCATGGTCTTGCGGGCCCCGGATGAAATCGACGAAGAAGACTAAAATGATCCTCAAAATATCTAGTTTCCAAAAAGTATATTTTCCCCAATTTCTGGAATTTTCGAAATTTATGGACAGATTTAGTGAAAATTGTCATTTTTGCCCTTTTTCTCGAAAAACGTGATTTCTGAGTATTAAATCAAGATGGTCAAAACATGAAAGTTGTTTATAACAATAAAATGAGTCAAAAGGAATAAAATTTGGAATTTTTAGAAACCAAGAATAAATTCTCACAAAAATACAATTTACAAGGGTCGGGTCAAAACAAAGTCAATGGTCTTTTAAAACTCTCCAAAGTTATGAAAAATCTATTCAAACTCAAAAACAAAGTCAAATCATCTCTAATCTTGTTTAAAAAGCTAAATCACAATTAAAACAATGCTAAACCCAAAAATTGAGGGTCGGGGTCTTACATCCTCCCCCCCTTAGAATCCATTTGGTCCTCCAAATGGTCTAAACCAAATCAAAAATCAAAAACTCAAAAGATCAAAGAAAACACTGAAGACCCTGAGTTGAACCTCAGCAACTGAGCTATCCCTGATCAATCCTGACGATGAGATGCGCCGGCAACAACACGTCTGATTCGATTGAAAACTTCACACTATCACACATATCTGTCCAACAACCTGCTCTTCTAACAAATCCAATGTTCAATAACTCCCGTAGTCATCCCTCTGCGGTCATTTGAAGTCCTTACACTGGATCATCTATTTTACTAACTTTGTTAATCACCGTCTGTCTGAGAAATAGTGAGTTCTGTCTCAATCACCTTGAAATTTTATGCCAAATGCTATACCGAGGTGTACACGATGATCCTGACATTTTCATGTAGATATGATCGTAGACATGCTTTCTCTGAAATAATCTTCATCCCGGAGAAACTCTGGAATCCCATATATCTGCTCTCATTGTACTACTCAGATTCTGGTTCCTTGTCTTCGAAGAATTGTTGAAGCTGAACTGCTACCACGTACCAGTCTCTTTCATCCTCTATCTATGTTATTCAAATTCTTGAAACTATGCTGCCACGTCTTATAAAATTCTATAAGTGTCCTGTTTCTGACTCGGTCGGTTACAACTCAGATACTCCACTACTACAAACCAGATGCTAAACTGCCATAACCTGCTGAGCTGCTCTGAGTTTCAACACTTCGTATGGTTTGCCTCTTTCAAATCTTATTTCCAAATCTCTTACCATTGACATGTATAACTGGTCTTAGAATTCAAATCTGTGTTTAAAGTCTTGGAGTCCAACCTTTCTGTGCTACACTCAGAGTTCCTATTCGCATCTGATTCTATCTGCCTGTTGTTCTAGATCTCTTACCTGCGATGTGTTATCAACAAAACATCTGTCAACTTGGTATCCTTCCATGGAAAGCCGAAATCTTCAACCCAAGCCTTGAAACAATTCTACCACATGCTCTTACTAATTCTCCTATCTACCCTTGGTTTCAGAAAATTGGTGACGCTGAGTACTACCAGATGTGTCTTACTTTAGGCAATGTCGTCCAATCCTCGGTACACTTCTGCCATCTCTGTTTGCTTGTTCAAACCAAGAGGTTCACAACTCTGTAGGTTTCCAGCTCTGACCAAACCTGCTAACATTCTAACAGTCATGCTACTCCACATTTCCAAACTTCGTAAGGTGTGCTTCTATCAAACTCTGTCTCTGTCTTCCGGTCTTTTACCCAGGCATGCATAGCTGACCTTGCGAGCTCGATTCGTGTCCACAATCCTAGAATAAAGTCTTTCTTCAAAATAACCAAAAGTTCTTGTTACTCTGACTCTTTCTGCCCAGTTGCCATTGGTCCTCTGCATAATAATCGATTCCTAACCAAACGTGTTTGTTCACTTCGCGTCACCTCAACGGTTACAACTCTACATTTAAATCTCGAAACTGCTCAAATCAAACCTTGGTTGCTAAATCTTCTGCCTCTGTTTCAGGTTCACCATCCTCAAATCTTGCACACGCGTTATTTTTCTCTGGATCTTTCAACTGACCTTGTCCATAGGTTATGATTCTTCATCTTGTATCTGTACTCTGCCCAAACCAATGTTCCAAAAGTCAGTAAAGTCTGCACAATTTGCTCTATCAAGTGACTAGATAATAAACAATTCTATATACAAGTCTCTCCACTGCTGCCGAAAACTGAATTATATGCTTTTAACCACGCACTGACGCACTTTGCTGAGTTAACTTCACCCCCATAGCTACAATTGTTAAACTTCCTCGAACAAATCTCTGTCACAAGTTCATCAATACGCGAGAAATTTCCTACTTTTTCACATCTTCTTGGAGCTATACTACTGAAAATCACTTCAAATCTCATAAGGTCCACCACTTACTCGGCTTCTGGAGTCTTCTGGCTTAGGAAAATTATCCAAAAGTCCACACTTATTTGCCCAACACACCATCTGACGGTCCACGATCAACTATAATTGGATCTCGATATGCTATTCACATTCCATGCTGACTATCAATTGCTCACATATTCCCCCACTAACCCCATCTGCGACATCGAAAAGCTGAAAATTCTGCCAAAGTCCTTCGAGAACCACACGCTAAGTCCACAAAATGCCACAAAAAATCGACTCTCTGACACAAAACAAGCAAAAGATACTAAATATGGGTACGGATACATTAAATCCTCCCCCACTAGAAAAGAATTTGGTCCTCCAAATTCCCTAACAACAAGGACAAGAACACGAGACAAAGAGGGTCTCCCCCACTAGAAGAAAACAAACCGAGCCGATAAAACAATGGCCAGCCAAAGCAAAATCCACACGACCTAAGGAGTCCTCACCACACGTCTTAAGGTTACTAGAGTGTTTTATTTCCTAGAAACCTGCCCGCTCTGATACCAGTCTGTCTCGTCCCCAAAACCGGGATCCGATCTCAGGGACGCGAGTATGGGGGAATTGTATATCCCCTTCCCAGGATCCGCGTGTGTGAGGATGATAAAATTCACAACACATCAAAACATTTCGCGGAAGCTCTACAAGACGTTACGACCCGGAATCCGTATCCATTGGGTTCCGTGTCGTAACGTCTTGTAGAGCTTCCGCGAAATGTTTTGATGTGTTGTGAATTTTATCATCCTCACACACGCGGATCCTGGGAAGGGGATAGACAATTCCCCCATACTCGCGTCCCCGAGATCGGATCCCGGTTTTGGGGACGTGATAATCTTGATCATTCAATGTTCCCACAGTCCTACTACCACATACTCAAGACACCGAGGTGTTGACCTACAGTTGGCCTCACTCATTGGTGACTGAAAGCAAATGAATAGATAGAAACTTGAGTTCATCAATGTCTCAGGATTGAGAGCCTATTGCTAGGGAATTATGAGAGCATACCTTATTATTGAGACGGAATTATGTAAGGTGCTTCTCATGGTCCTTCAATACATCCAATGTACCAACACCATGATCCAGAATCTTATATTCTGATGATCGAGACTGATGGACCCTCGGATTTCCGTCCTATCCTTCCGCACCCGGGGGCTGCCTGGGTATCGGCGGAGGAGGGAGATCGCGGGTATCAACTTTTTGTACGAGTATGCCAAATTTACTATTCTACTTGGAATTTGGAATGGTGATGATTCGGAGATTCACCTTCACAAGTAGAAAGGAAATCGAATCTTTTTTCTAACCTTTCAAATTGTATAAATATTAAGAAAAGAGACAAGTTTGTTTTTGAGAATGCCGTAGGAGGCGTTTTCTTTGTTAGTTTGTCGTGGAAGGCGATTTTGCCGTGAAAGGAGATTTTACAAAACTCATCAAATATGAAAGACAAGTATTGTGATTTCTTTTTGTCTCTTTAAAAAATACAAATTACAATAGAAAAGAAAGAAAAGGAATCTAACTTCTCAGGAGATTGTGGGGACACATTCAGATCGACGGTCGCAAGTCATGTATGGACTTCGCCATCGTCCTTCAAATGAGAACACTTAATGCTTCGATTCTTCGGCTTGGCTCCAACCTCAGTTTTTTAAAGGACAAGGACCAAGAGGAGGTCCTTTATCCAATGAAACACCGAGTAAACGGGCTGAAAAGCAGCATTTAGGCCATGTTGTAGAAGGAGGGGACCTTGGGGGGGTGGCCCCTCAAGGGACGTTGATCACCTTGTAGTGCTTCTGGGAGCAAAGCAGCAGGACTTCGTCTCTCTTTTGAATTTTCTGGATTTTCAGAGCTTAGGATCACACTTGGAATTCATTCCTTTCTTCTTAGAATGGACCTCTTTTTATAGGGTTTTGGTAGCCATGAGGTGTTTATTGGCATTGATGGCCATGATGAGAGAATTGATGATATTGATGAGAGGAGTTACAAGTTTTATTTCTTGATTTTGTAACTCCTTTTTCTTGGGTTGTGATTGGCCGATGAAGGATAGTGAGCATTTAATCGCCCTTAATCTTCATGATGATGGGAGTTACATGGGTTTAATGCCATGATTGCTTGGATTTGTAACTCCCAAATGCTTGAATCTGATTGGGCCGTCCAAAATAATGAGTTAATGACCGAATTAAGTTGTCATAAACGGGTCAATTAACGACATTAAGTGGTCGCCAGGGCATGTGAAGAGTCGCGGGCCACGCCGCGTCTTTTGAGATTCTTCTTGTGATCATCACAGGTGGATCCACACATTTTTTTGATGTCGGATTGCGATGCAATTTCAGACATTGATTGATGTTGGTGGGCCAGTGACATCTGTCTTGTCGATTTCACGGTCGGTCGGACCAAAAGTATACTTTCTTGGTCAGCCGGTTGGTGATCATGGAGCGATCAGTGATGATTTCATGCCTTTGACGGCGGATCCAAGATGTCGGTGAAGATCATTGGTTTTCAAGCATCAAAGATTGGATTTTTAGAAAATCACAGAGGAAGGAACACTTGAAACGCGAAAAGGATCGAAAAACAGGCCATTCGGCAAGAAATTCGGCGACCCGGATTTGCAGGGTCGCCGGCAACCTTGGGCCAAGGTCACCGCCGACCATGGGCCATGGTCGCCGGCGACCATAGGGCTTTGGCCTTTTTGGTCGTCGAGCTTTGTTTTCGGCCGTTTTTCTTTCCTTTTGTTCTGTATTTTTCTTGAGATTTTTCCTCAATTATTGACATGATTTTCTTGGAGAAAACTTGACGAGAACCCGCGCAAAACCGGAGCGCAAAGTTTCCCATTTTTCGGGAAAGCCGAAGACTTTGTAGCCGATTTTTCGTCAAGAGTCGAAACTAGGTCAAACGATGTCGGAATAACCTGAAAATTGAGGTGAAGTTTCTTGAGCAGTGGATAGGAGCAACCATGGGCTTTTATTTGAGTTTTGAAGCCATTTGGGGTCATGTCGATGTTTGACTTGATTTTGCTGCGGGGAAAATGCCGAGCTTTGATATGTGGTCAAACGATGTCCGATTGACCTGAAATTTGACAGGGAGCCTATTGGAGTCATGTAGAGACGATCCATTAGCTCCGCTTTGGAAGTCATGGTCCCGGGGTGTTCCGCTGCCGGTAGGCTTGATTTTCTTTCAGAGCGTCGAAACCTGGTCAAACGTTGTCAGAATGACCTGAAATTCGACGTGCAGCCTTTTGGAAGCATGTTGAAGCTAGTCATGTATTTTGTTTGATGAGTGATGGCGTTTTCGCCGTCGAGAGGCTTGGTTTTGCTGCTCGAGCGTTGATGGAGGTCAAACGTTGTCAGTTTGACTTGAAATTTGGCATGGAGCCCTTTGGAGGTATTTTGGAACCATCCATAGGCTTTGATCGAAGTTTTGATGTCTTCGATGATGTCGCCGCCGGGAGCAATTGTTTAGCTGTCGGAGAAGTGAAGTTAGGCCAAACGATGTCGGAATGGCCCGAAACCTCAGGTGTACCCCTCTTTTAGCTGTCTTGAAGGATCTTGCAGTTTTTGTCTGATTTTGACAAGATCTGATGCTTGAAGTAGCTTTGCCTGTTTTGTAGCAGGATGCAGCTTCATGTGGCTTCTTGATGTTGAGGACACATAGTGACTTTTTTGGTGTCAACAGAGACAAATCACAATATCTCATAGTGATCAAGGTGCTGCAACCTTATCAGATGAGATGCCCAGTCTCATCACTGGTTGTGAAGATATTTTAAGTATAAGATTTGTGACATATATCTCCCGTGTGTGGATCTCATCCATACACATATATCACATCTAATATACTAATGGGACCCGGTTCAACTTATTAACCATTATGTCATATGTATTGGTCATGTGCATAAAGTAATAAAATAACATTCATCTCATGAAAGTAAAGCATGATTTTATTGATAAATAAAGAAATTAATCAATTTATTACATCAACTGATAGATTGAGTCCATACAATCTAACAATGAACCCTCTCGCGACCCGGAGTTTAGCCCTCAGTAATCCAATCTTGAGCTCGGGTCGTGACAGGGATGGTTTGGGAAAGTTTAGAAGACAAGCGAGAGTTTGTAGGGATTTAGAAAGTCTTTCCTATTTGAGTCTCTTGTCGTGTAAGACTTTCTAAAATTGGTCCCACATGTAGCTTCTTGGAAATTTCTCATCATGGACACCACAAATCTGAAACACTATCTCAAAAGGTGAAAACCTAAATTTTTCCATCATTGGAGGGCCCCACATGAGGTGCACACATAGCTGGTGGGACCCATTGGACTCCCACACATGGCTTAGGAAGCTTCCTTCTTGCGATTTCTTCTCCTTTCTTTCTATCCAATTCTTTCCAAAATTGAAATCCTCAATTCAAATTTGAATTTCAAATTCTCCACAAAAATAGAAGATCTCTTGTAACACTTGGAGAAATGGAACCCACCTTGGCCACCCCATGCATGGGGATTCACGCCCATGGGATGGTTGGTCCCATGGGAGCTTCATCTCTTCAATTTTCCTTCACTTCCTCTTATTGAATTTCTTCTAAAATTATGTCATTCAAATTCTCTGAATGTGGGCCCCAAATTTCAAAATTTCCTGCACAAGTAATAAAATAAATGCAGCAATAATTATTTTATATAGAAAAAAAAAACAATGTAATGCATGGGGCCCAGTTCAACACAAATGAACACGTATGAATATACTACGGTGATCGTTTTTCCTGTACTACACAGTGGTGCAAAGAAAATGCATGAGTTTATGTGTGAGTTGAAAGATAAGAGCGTTGATAGTCAGATAATGCAAAAGAACAATTCCATGAAAATAATCTAGTTTTTTGCGTTTTGACTAATTTAAAAAAAAATAATGAAAGCTCGAATCCATGAAATTATGTAACCCAATACTATTAGACTAAATAAGTCTATAAGTCTACTTGAAATAATGAAATTAAAGTGCAATCTAATGGACTTATCAGACACCTCTGTGGGAGGATTGTAGATTGATAGATGAACTGGTTACGACTACATATTAGTATTGGGTTATAATTTTCCAGCCTAAGCCTTGATATATTGATTGTTCTAGGTTAAAACTTGATGTATTGTCCCAGACTATCTATCTGATGTATTTTCATGGATTAAGCCTTGATGTATTGTTTTTGGGCATGGGCGGCGCTACATTGATCCCAGTGGGGTCAATTGACCCCACTGAGATCTAAAAAACTATTATTTTTTTTTCTTTCATGAATTGAACCTATGGAAAGCTTTTGACGCCACTCAATGCCTATGTTAATGGGACATCTATCTACCAAAAAAAAAAAATTAATGAGCCCAACTTTTATTTTTTAAAGAAAATTCCCTTTTTTAGACATTCTGTTAGTAACTCTTCATTTATCCTAACTTAACCTTTAAATACCATCAGTGTTTAGACATTTCTGTTTATTTTTGTTTAAGACTTCAATGTTTCTTTGTCGGATTGTTGGAAATAGATTATTTGATAATTTTATATTATATTTGTTGAATTATCGAAAGTAGATGACAAATGTTGATAAAGGGGAAAATAAATTTATTTGATTTGTGGAAGATAAGTCTTTTGTTGACCCCATTGACTTGAATTCCTGGAGCCGCCATTGGTTCTAGGTTAACCGCCCAATGTATATATTGATTGGATGGGTTGTTCTTCCATTGGATATATTCTATTACACTCGATTCAAGAACGGGAGGGCAGCGAGAATATCCTATGGTGTATTACCCTATGTGGACCGCCTATGTTGTTACTATATTGTGATAGGACATTGTCTTTCATTGGCCACTGTATATTGGTATTCAGCCTTGTGCTTAGATTCCTGTCATTGTACTTCACATGATCACATTGTGTTTACATCGCTTTGATATGTATATCTATATATTGTTGTTTATGTTTATCTCCCAGCCAGCTATTCGTAGTCTCATGATTCTATGCTTTGTGTAAGACCCCGACCCTAGTGACCGCATTTAACACTAATTAAGTGTGTGTTAGTTCTAAGTTAGATTAGTGGATTTTTGTTAAGTTGGGAATGGAATACTTTTTCTATAGCTTTGGGGAGTTTTGAGTGCATTCTTGATTTAGAGGGATCCTTTGGGGGGTTCTTTTAGCGACTTTGCAAGTACTTGGGAGATTATTTAAGATTTCTAATAATTCGCGTTTTGACCCCGTTAGATTCACCTCATTAATCTCTACAAATTTTTTGTTTGTTCCACCCCCGTTTGAAACCCTGAAACCCGACTTTTCCAACATCAATGGGAAAGAGTCTTTTTACACCAAATCTGGACACAAAAATCAATGTCCCCAAAACCCTTAAAATATATACTTTTTAGAAACTAGAAATTTCGGTGATCACTTTTCCCTTCTTCATCAAACACATCCGAGGTCTCGAAAGCCATGTCTTTAGCCCGACAAGAATTCCTAGTGGTGGAGCCCATCTCCACTTGTTATAAAAGGAGAACCCTCCTTCTCTTCTTTCTTTTTCCAGCTCAAAGCCCCAACCCAATCCAGGGTTTTCTTTTTCATCTTGCTTCTTGCTCTCCCATCTCTAATCCACTACCAACCTTGCATCAATTGAGCAATGGAGGTCATCATCGTCTTCCTCTCCTTAAGAGCTCTCCTTGGATGCTATTAAAAGTGAAAACCAACCACATTGAGGTTTCCTTTGAGTTTAATCTTGTCATTGAGGAACTCCCAAGTAAGCAATCCTTCCCATCTCTTAAATGTGTGTTTTCCTAGCCTTAGGTTGTCCCTATTTTCATTATTGAGAACTTTCTCTTCTTATTCTTGGTTTTGACCATTTTAGGGTTTGTATTTGGGGATTTTGATGTGTTGTAGGTTGGCCTGGTAAGAGGGAGTGATTAGGAGCTTTCTTAGCTTGTGTGAGACCAAGGCAAGTGGATGAATAGATGAGTTTTGAATATTTACATGTTTTATGGAAAGATTTTGAATTTTCACCAATGGTTCTTAATGTGTTTTATCAATTCATCTTGTAGTGGTTTCTATTGCTCTTAAAATACATATTGACGAGTTAATTTCCTTTTTATATGCATCTTGATAAATGTATCTATTATGTTCTTAAAGTTGCAATGAATCTTGTGAATGATGGGTTTTCTCTTCTCTCTTGTGATTGAATATGAATAGAAGGGAAGTGAATGGAGATATTTGGTGGGAGGTTTTGATGGTGATTTGAATGTGATGTAGGGGTGTTTATGTGCCCTCTAATTTGTGAAGAAATGGATCCTCAAATAGTTGTAGAAGAGGAAAAATGAAAGAGCCCGGAACTGCACTTTTGCAGTGTTATGGACAGTTCACTCGGCGAACTTGACACTTCTCTCGAGCGAACCCCATCCTGAAGTCAGATTGCTTGAGCAAACTGACAGTTCGCTCGAGCCATCCTGAACTGGATAGGTCCGCTTGAGCGAACCCTTCCAGAGACCATTTCATTTGAACGAACTTCATGTCCGCTTGAGCGATGTGCACTGTTCACCTAGGGCTATGTTGGGAGCAAGAATGTAATATTTAAATGTTTGGAAAATGTTAGTTGGGAGCCCCATTGTAATGGGAAAATTTAGAAACAATGTACGAAGCCCGTTTAAGAAAGAAATTCCGTCACGAAGATTTATTAATGGCTTTGGATCTACCAATGCGTATAGGGAGCCCCGAATGTCTTCAAACCTTAAGGAGTACCAAGTTTATATTGAGATCGTCCTCACATTGATTTAAATCGTGAATCCAGATACTTGGCCCGGAAGTTTTGGAAATCGAGTTATGTCCTATTATTCCCGAATTTTGATGTGTACTTCCCGAAAATTATACTTTATGAATTGTCACTCCTGAAAGCATTGAAATTGTATTTTAGCATTTTGCTAGCCCTTCATGCATTGCCCAAAATGAACTAATAATTATGCCTTTGAGCACCCCATCCTGCCCGTTTATGTTTTTACATCTTATGTATTTTTTACATGTCTCGTTTTCTGTTATTTAACCTAAGAGTTGGCACTACTAAGCTTAAACGACCTTGTCGGTCTGATCCACTCACTTGGAGGTCCCCCTCCCATCCCGCCGGCTGCAGCCAGAATCTCGTCCCGTCCCGATACCCAGTTCGCTACCGTCGTCCCGTTCCGTATAGTTATATGTATGTATATACTTTCGTTGAATCTCATCACTTCGTGTGTCAAAGATCAACGACCCGATGTGCTCTTATCACTTCGGTGATAGAGGATTTAGCTTTGTGTGGTTGCCATCTTGCTAGTTCCCGATTTCTTGGTACCTTTACATGCTTTTATATTGCATATGTACTTTTAACAAGTGATGTACTTCTATTATGAAAAATGTTGTTTAAACCGATTTCAATGTTTTCTAAGGAAAATTCAATTGTTATTTTGTTGTTATATCTTTTCACCTGCCTGCCAGACCGTCGTGCCTGACCCATTCTTTGATACTCAGGTCCAGACGTTGGTTATCCCAAGGAGGAGCATGAGGAGGCGGCCGGAGAGCCACAACGAATAGGTGAATGGCAAGCCGATGATGTCGTTTAGACATCCGGTCGCTTGAGAGACGTAACATTTTGGGGTTGTAGCTAACTTATTCTTTTGGGGTATTATTTTGGTTGTACTGGCCTTTGTTGGCCTTTATTTTCGGGGAGTGTTATGCAACTGATCTTTTGTATAAACATTTGACATGTACTTTTGGGAAAATGCTATTGTGAATATTGCTCACTCTGATTCCTTATGTTTCATATAGATGTGTTATCAGTCTTGTTGATAGAAATGAATTTTATTCTCGATTTGTCACACGCTACCACACTTAAACAAAAATATTATTACGACATGATATCCTCACTGAGGACACCTGTGGGAAATCATGTACACGGGTAGCATCATATTCTCATTCGATCCATGTACGTATTGTATGTTTTATAGCATCAATCGTCCATCATCATTGAATGCAAATGAGTCCCGATCCCGAATTAGGCCTGCGGGCCCGGTCCGGGGTCGCGACACTTTGTGCATAGGTACCGAGCCCCTCTTTATCAAGGAGGGGATGGATGGGGCGTGTCACGACCCCGGACCGGGCCTAGGGACCAAATCCGGGATCGGGACTAATGTGGTGGTGATTGGACATGTGATCATATGGAGTGATGACAATAATTAAAGATATATTTATGATCAAGCGTACACGGGTTAATAAAAGGACACACATTACCCGTGCACGTGATTTCCCACAGGTGTCCGCGGTGTGAATTTTTCCAACACACAGAAACATTTTGTATAATTGCGGAAGCGTATGGCAAATCAAGCATGTAAATCATTTCCATAATAATAAGACTAATTGCATTGAAATAACAAGTATCAGAATGGACAATATTCTATAGCGTAACCCAAAAATACTGTTAAAGTTAGAACATGTATCATTTAATTACAATTCCCAAAAATAGAGGCCAACAAAGGCCAATATGGACAAAACAATAACCACCAAAATGTATAGTTTCTAACACCCCCCAAACTGTCACGCAACTCTCGAGGCAACCGGATGTTTAGACAACATCATCGGCGCGCCACTCTACTAGCTGCTGGGGTTCTCCGACCGCCTCCTCTGGCTCCTCCTCGGGGAAACCAACAGCGGGACCTGAGTACCAAAGCAAAGGGTCAGACACGACGGTCTGGCAGGTGGATAAAAAGGTATACACATTTAATAATAAAACATTTAAACCTGTCTAAACAATACTTTCATGAGCAAATGCATCATTTAGTTAAAAACATATATGCAAGGTAAAACAAGTAAAGGTAACCAAGGGAATCAGGAAACGAGCAAGATGGCAACCACACGAAGCTAAATCCTCTATCACCGTAGTGATAGAGCAAGCAAGTCAAGGCGTTGACCTCAGTCACCGAAGTGAGGAGGTACAACGAAATACATATACATATATACTATAAACAAGACATGACCACGGTAGCGAGCCGGGCATCAGGAACCACAGTAGCAATCTGCTGTATCAGGACAAGACCACGGTTAAATAACCGGGTAGCAAGATCCAAACTGCAGTTGGCAGGACAAGAGGGGGATCTCCTAGTCAGTGGATCAGACTAACAAAGTATCCAAGCTTAGTGGTGCCGACTCATAGGTCAAAATATGGAAATTAAGACGTGTATAAAATAATTCCAGTGCAAGACTATAATCGGGCAAGACGGGGTGCTCGAGGCACAACTATCATGTCAGGTCGGGCATGTATGTCAAGACTAGTAAAACAGTACAAGTATGCTTTCAATGTTCTCGGGAATAAAAGGTGAAATACCTTTTCGAAATGTCAAAACAGTGTTGGGGTTAAAACTAATTCAAGTGAATAGGGATCCCGTATGTCTACTTTGAATTTACTTGGTACTCTTTGAATTTAGAGACATGCCGGGTTCCTTATACACTATAGTAGTCCCAACGCTTAAATGATTCTCTGTGATGTGGTTTCTCTCTCGAACGAGCTCCCAACAAATCTTTCTTCTCTGCTTCGAACACATTCCCAGGTGAGCGGTGCCAATTGCTCTCACAAAGGTTCACAAGCAATGGAATGGAAGCTCCCTTTAATCCCCTTTTATTCATAGAATTCAGGGAATTTCGGTTACCTAGCGGTCAGTTGGCGGTTAGCCGCTAGAGGATCAGGCGGTTAACCGCTGGCTGACCGTGAGGCTGATCGCGGGATTGCAGCTCTCTGGAATTGTGACTGTAACTATGCGGTTGGCTGGCGGTTAGCCGCCGATGGATTCTGCGGTTAGCCGCTAGCTGACTGCGGAGCTGACTGCGAGGTTACAGCTCTCTGGAAAAGCGATAGAAACTGCTTCGGCTAGCCGCTCGGTGACCGCTGGCTGACCGCTAGTCACGGGAATTCCTCATTCTCCTTCTCCTATAAACCCACTTTCTTGGGATTCCACAATACACCAATGAAGGGCATGTAAGCACCTCAAAATCATCTCCAAAACTCCATCAAACTCCTCACAACATCCACCAATCATCCTTCCATTCATTCATTTCCACATTCAATCGCAAGGAGAAAGGTATAACCACAATTACATAGATTCATTCAAGTTTTAGGCACAAGATAAAGCAAAACTATCAATCACATTACAAGACAATTAATGGGCTCAACAACCCTTTTCAAAAGCATTAAAATCATATTGAATGCAAGAAAAACCAACCATTAATGAGACAATAAATCCAACATGTTAATCATAGAAATCATTGAAAACTAAGACATCCATTAAATCCACTTGCCTCAAGGTCTCTAACAAGAAAGTCCAAGCTTCTAATCACTTCTCCAAGTCAAGAACACAATCTACACAAAAACCCCCAAAATGCAAACCCTAAAGTAGGTCAAACCAAGAAACAAGAAGAAGAAACTTACAATAATAAAAATGAAACTCCTCTAGGACTAGGAGAATACAAATCTAAGAGATTAGGGAGGAAGCTTACTTGTAGGTTCCCCAAATGGACAAAGTAAGCTCAAGGAGGGTCTTGAGTTGAGTAGATCCTTCCACAAATGGTATTAATGAGAAGCTTGCAAGGTGGGGAAGAGGGTTGAGATCTCCATTTCTCAAAAGATGCAAGATTGGTGGGGATTTGGGCAATGGAGAAGCAAGGAAATGAAGAAGAGAAAAGGGAAAACCCTAGGTTGCTCTTGTGCTGGAAAAAGGGTAAATGAAGAGGGTGAGTCTCTATATAAAGAACTTGGAAGTGGGCTCCACCACTTAGAAACTCTTTGGGCTGAAATCACAATTATCGGGACCTCGGACGAAATTGACGAAGAAGGGAAAAGTGATTGTCGAAATATCTAGTTTCCAAAAAGTATATGTTTCGCGGGTTTCGGGAATATCAAGGTTTGGGTACAGATTTAGTGTAAAAAGACTGTTTTGCCCTCAATGCAAGAAAAATCGGGTTTCGGGGTTCCGGACGGGTACGGGCTCAACATGAAAGTTGTAAGGATCGACAAAATAAGTAAAACGGGATCAAGACAAGAACTAGGGGAATATCACGTAACCTCCAAAAGCAAGCAAAACTATCAAAAAGGAACCCCCCAAAGGGTCCCACTTAACACAAGACACTAAAAGTTCCCCAAAGCTACAAAAGAACTATACTAATCCAAGCTTATTCAAAACCACTAATCAAGCTTAGTACTAACACACAACTTAATTAGTACTAATCGAGTCACTCGGGTCGGGGTCTTACAGGGCGCTTCAAGCGGATTAGCCTAATGACCATGAGTGGTGTGCCGACTACATTGTCTAAGTCGTCGTGACCAGCACATAAGTGCCTTCATATATTTTGGGATAGTAGTTGTTTATTCTTTTAATGGCCCAGGTTCGTGTAGTAGATGTGTAATTAAACTACTTTTTATATCTTTTGCTAAACTTTAAATATAATAATGAATAATGTGCTTATTCTGAAATGTACAATTTGTACCATATTTTTATCATGAAGCTTCCATTATGTTTACGGTTAATCGAGGAAGAGTTTATATCTCACCGTGAACTTTAATCCCGTGGGACCATGATTGGGGTCACGTCGTGTGGTTTAGTAAGAAAGGTTTTAATTGACCCTAATCTCACACATAATCCCTATGCTCGTCAACGGGGTGTGACATAACTTGACTAGCTAGGATTATATTGATTGACTGCGTCTGGTGCAAACCGCAATTTGAAAAAAAAAAAAAAAAAAACTTTATCAAAGAAGTCACTAGCCCAAGTAACTCAGGCAAGTCTGGCTAAGTACTTAGAAACTGCGACATAGTAAAGCCATGGGCGAGTCAGAATGAGTTTTTAAACCATGGTCAGGACCTGATATCTAGGTTTGAAATTAGTAGTGACAAAAGAAAAAAACACATGAAGCATATTGCTTCCTTCCCCATGTGGATGTATGCAAATCACTTCGGTAAGGAAGAATGGGATGTCTCCTCATGCATTACCAAATGGAAGTCAAATGGTCATGATCTGGTGATTATAAGCATTTGTTTATGGCCCAAAAGCCAAATGAGTGCACTTACAAAAATATTAAATTTTGTAGCCGTTTTTCAAATGGTTGCTATAGATCATGCTCATGTGGGACCCATTTGCTAATCTATATCAAGACCTTCCAATATGTCTACCCCAATGATTTGTGTCGCGACCTCGGACCGGGTTGCTGGCCTAATCCAAGATCGAGACTAAAGATGATGATGATATACAAATGAATGGTTCATGCCATAGAACATACTATGCGTACACGGGTCTATAAAGAATAAGATACTACCCGTGCACGTGATTTCCCATAGGTGTCCGCGGTGAGGATCTCACAACATTTTATTTAATGCGGAAGCATGTAGCAAATCAAGTATAGAATTCGTTAATAGTAATAAGGTTAACAACACATGTATAACAAGTATCAGAATGAGCAATGAACATTAGCATATTCCCAAAAGTAAATGTTAATGTTTATACAAAATACCAGTTAATTAACATTTCCTAAAAATAGAGGCCAACAAAGGCCAGTACATCCAAAATAATCTCCCAAAAGAATGTGTAATCCATAACTTCCAAAATGTAATGTATCTCGAGGCAACCGAACGTCTAGACAACATCATCGGCGCGCCACTCAACTAAACGTTGCGGTTCACCGCTGCCTCCTCAAGCTCCGTCTCGGGATAAACAATGTCTGGCCTTGAGTACCAGAGAAATGGATCAGACACGACGGTCAGGCAGGTTGGTGAAAGGATATAACAATATAACAATAATTGAATTTACCTTGGAAAACATTTAAAACTTGTTTAAACAATAATTTCCATGGAAGAGATAAATCATTTATTTGAAAATATATATACAATGTAAAACAAGTAAAGGTAACCAAGAAATTAGGAAACAAGCAAGATGGTAACCACACAAAGCTAAGTCCTCTATCACCAAAGTGACAAGAGCATATCAGGGCGTTGACCTCAGTCACCGAAGTGAGGAGATTCAACGAAAATATACATATACATATAATAATACGGGACGGGACCGCGATAACAAACTGGGTATTGGGAATCACGATAGTGAGCCGGATATTGGGAACCATGGGAGCGAGTCGGATATCGGGACGGGACCACGGTAATAAACTGGGCATTGGGATCCAAACTGCAGCTGGCCGGACGGGAGGGGGACTTCCAAGTCGGTAGATCAAACCAACAGGGTTGTCCAAGCTTAGTGGTGCCGACTATTAAGTCATATGCAAGCAATCGGGACATGTATAAAGACATATGATGCGATTGTATAAACGGGCGGGACGGGGTGCTCAAGCTGCAAGTGTCATTTCAATGTAGGGTAATGTATATCGGGCTAGCAAAATGCAAACAAGTGCAATTTCAGTGTTTTCGGGAATATAATCATAAATCATGAATTTCAGGGACAATATAAGTACAATTTAACTTTTGAAATTTCAGGACAAATATCGGGGGCTCAAGACTAGTTCAAGGTGAATAGGGGTCCCGTATGTCAATTTCAGTATAAACTTGGTACTCCTTGAATTTGGAGACATTCCGGGCTCCTTATACACCTTATAAATTTCAAACTTCAAATGAATCTTCGTGATGTGGTTTCTTTCTCAAACGGGCTTCATATCTTAATATAATTCTTCCCATCACAAAAGGGCTACTAACAAATCTATTCCAATCATCTAAACATTTCATTTCTGCCCCAAACATATCCCCAGGTGAACAGTACCCATCGCTCGAGCGGACTTGAAGTTCGCTCAAGCGGTGAGCTCTCTGGAATGACTTTCTGGGCAGGTGCGCTCGAGCGAGGTTGGGTTCGCTCGAGCGGACCTGTCCAGTTCAGGTTGGCTGGAGAGAAATAATAGTTCGCTCAAGCTAACCATTCTCTAGATGGAATTCTGGGAGGATTCGCTCGAGTAGACTCGGGTTCGCTCGAGCGAACTGTCATCCCGAAGGGTTCGCTCGAGCGAAGTGTCAAGTTTGCTCAAGTAAGCTGTCCAGAAACAGATTCCGGGACAGTTCTGGTTCTTCCATTTTCCTTTTGTTACAACTCCTTTGAGCCCCTTTTCTACACCAAATTGGGAGGCTCAAAATCCCCTTCAAACATTATCCAAAACACCAATACAACTTCCATAAACTTTCATCTAATCACCTCCTTCTTCACCTCATTTAACCGTAAGAGAAAAGGAGAAATCCAACATCCACAAATATTCATTTTGTGCCTTAAACAAGAGTGAAACAAGGTCAGTCCACATTTTCAAGAGTTAAGCAAGCTAACAAGATGCATTCATGAGCATTTATTTCAAAATCAATGCAAGTCAATAAACATGAAACGAAATGACAAATCATCCACATTTCTCATAAAACCCATTTAATGCTCAAACTATCCATTCACGCACTTGCCTTTGGTCCAAGCTTAGTCAAATCAAGCTCTAAACACTCTTTCTCAAAAATCACCTACAACATATCAAAAATCCCCAAAAGTGAACCCTAAAATGGAAAAAATAATGAACAAGAAGAAGAAAGCTTGTAGCGAAGAAGCTAGAGCTTCTCTAGGTCTAGAAAGACTCATATTCAAGAGATGGAAAGAGAAGCTTACATGATGGTTCTCCTATGGCAAGGTTAGTATCAAAGAAGATCTTGGAATGGGTAGTTTCCTCCATAAAGGATATCAAGAGAGAGCTCTAGGAGTGAGGAAGAAGAAGATGACCTCCATTTCTCAAAAGATGCAAGGTTGGTAGTGATTTGGAGATGGAAGAAAAAGGAGAAGAAAATGAAGAGAAACCCTAGATTGAGGTTGGAGCTTGAGCTAGAAGAGAAGAATGGGAAAAGGGGTTCTTCTTATATACAAGTGGAGAGTGGGCTCCACTACTGAAAATCTTTGTGGGATGAAATCACGGCTTTCGGGATCTCTGATGAATTTGACGAAGAAGGGAAAAACGATTTTTGAAATATCTAGTTTCTAAAAAGAATATATCTAGAGGGTTTTGGGGTTATTGAATTTTGTGTCCAGATTTGGTGTGAAATGACTGCTTTGCCCTCAATGCTAGGAAAGTCGGGTTTCGGGGTTTCGAACAAGGACGGGAGCAACCTCAGGTAGTAGATGTGGATACTTCTTCTTCACTTGATCTCGTAGTTCCCACATTGCCTCTTTTGGTCCATGGTTCTCCCAAAGTACTTTTACCCATTGAATAGTCCGTGTCCTCAACTCTTGTTCTTTCATGTCGATGATCTGAATAGGCTTCTCAACATAAGTAGCATCCTCTCAGATTTCCAACGGTTCATGCCGGAGTATATGTGAAGGATCGGGGACATATTTCTTTAACATTGACACATGGAAAACGTTGTGTACACCGGAAAGTTCGGGTGGTAAGGCTAACCTATAAGCCACATCACCAATGTTGCTCACAATGTCATAGAGTCCAATGTATCTCCTGTATAACTTGCCTTTCTGTCCAAATCTCAACGTTCCCCTAGTTGGTGACACCTTTAAGAAAACCTTGTCTCATTCTTTGACCTATAAGTCCCTCCTATAAGAGTTTTCATAGCTTTTCTGCCTACTCCAGGCTACTTTTAGGCGTTCTTGCATCAACTTGACTTTGTCACTAGTTTCACTCACTATGGCTGGTCCATGGAAACTGCGAATTCCAACTTCTTCCCAACACACAGGTGTCCTACACCTTCTGCCATATAAAACTTTAAAAGGTGTCATTCCAATGTTCGAGTGGTAGCTGTTGTTGTAAGCGAACTCACACAACAGTAATGCTTCATCCCATTAAGTCTTGAAGTCTAACACACAAGCATGATTCAAGGGTCTGAATTGTTCTCTCTGACTGGCCATCTGTCTGAGGGTGATAAGCCGTGCTGAATTGTAGCTTCGTACCCATGGACTCATGCAATGTCTTCCTGTCGCGACCCTGGACCGGAGACTTGGGCCCGCGACGGTGGGTGATGCCGACGACATCGACTTCCCACAAGTTCCCGCGGTGAGGATCCCGGAGACACGAGACAATCTCACTAGAACAATGGTTTGCGGAAGCATGTAGTAAATCGTGTCAGGATAAAACATAAGATATTGAAACGCACTTAATTAAATCATGAAGGCATGTATTCCAGAGGGGGAAATATAAACAGGACAATATCCAATTACATTCAAGTTTTGAGTTAACAAAAGTATGTTGTTAGATACAACCCAAAAAGAGGCCAATAAAGGCCAAAACATTCCCAAAAGAATCAAAATATAAAACCCCTATCCAAAGGGTGAACGTCTCAAGGGCCCTCCCGACGCCTAGATGACGTCGTTGGGCTGCCAGTTACGATCTGGGGGTGGCTCAACAGCTTCCTCCTGACGCTCCTCCTCATGGGCAAAGGCGTCCGCACCTAAGCACCAAAAGTATAAGAATCAAACACAACGGTTTGGCAAGAAATCAATTTAGATACATGTATATAAAACTGTTGAATGAGGAGAAATATTTTTGAAAACATATACTAAACTTAAGCAATTGTAGAACTAGAATGCATTTCAAATAAGCAGAACTAACATGGATACTTATAATATCATGAATAGACAATCCCAGAATGAGCCCATCCTTTCTCCATCATATGGAAATGAGAAGAGAAAGCAGAACAGAACAGGAGCAAAACAGAGCAAAACAGGATCCCGTACCATAAAAGGTAGGCGGGTACCGGCCGCGTTACCGGTCAGAATAGGATGTATATATAATATACAACTAATCTACAGAAAGTCCAAATGTTTAAAGACCCCCAGACAGTGGATCAGACTGAAAGGACAGTCTAAGCTCAGTGGTGTTCATCATAAGTCATGAATGCATGAAACAGGCGAACATATACACAACAGATCGAAAATAAGGAAAATCACTTATCAAAACAAGGCAAAACAAAACCGGTCAGGAATAGCATAAGCTATAGTAAAACTGAACTTATGAAGTGATTCCCTTAATGGTTCTTAAAACCTCTCAAAACATGACTGAGGCTTGTAAATCAAAATAGGTACAAACGATAGTCATCGTGTCAAGACTGAAATTCTAAACAAATTCATCAAGCCTACGATTAAAGCCCCTTTTATTTGACTCTCATGTGTTAGACACCCAAATGTCATAATCAAATATATTTGGTGCTTCCGAAGCTAGGAGACATTTTAAGTTCCAATGCATAATGTCAAGCTAAAAGCCCTTAATCATATTTTGGTTTTCATTCCCAAGGAAAACCCAACAAAAGGGCAAAAATTGAATTTCGGATGACTCGTAGTCACCTATCGGCTAGCCGCAGAAAAGAAGATAGGCTAGCCGCTAGCTTACAGCTGGGTCCCAAACAAAAATTAACAGCATTCTGGAAAAGTAACCGAAAATGGTCGGTCACCTGTCGGCTAGCCGCAGAGGTGCAAGGCGGTTAGCCGACAGCTGATCGTTAGCTGACCGACAGAACCCATTCTGCTATAGAATTCTGCGATTCTAACCACGAGTTTTCGGCGACCTGACGGTTCCCTTGGCGGTTAGCTGTGGTCAAATCTTCGGCTAGCCGCCAGGGCTACCCAGAACTTGCCGCCTTCTGGATTTCGAACCGTAACCGGGTCGGTTAGCCGCCGATCAATATCCGGCTAGCCGCCGAGGTGACCGCCAGCTCGGGACAGATCATTCTAGTTGTAGATTTCTGGCACTGACTTCTCCAAAACAGTACAAATCCAACTAAAGTAACCTTGAGCTAATCAAATACATTCAAATCATGCTAAAACATATAGATGCAAGATGAAAATGGATTTCCACACAAAACATCACCATTATATGAATACAAAAGCAACCCTAAAATCACATTTGGGCAAAGGATGAAATTCATACTCACACATTCATTGAAGAAAACTAAAAGGATAACTTGCCTTAGAGATTCAAACCTTCTTCACAAACTCTACTCAAGAATGAAGTCAAATCTATAAGAAAGGAAAACCCCAAAAAGAACTTTAAAACCCTAACATTTGAAAACAAAGGAACCCATTTTGAAAAAGGGTTTGTAAACATGAGAAGCAAGGTCTTAAGGAAAAGAAAGGAACTCCATTGACGAGATTGATGAAGCTCTTACCTAGAGATGGCCAAACAAGAAGGAATGGAGAAGAAAGGTAGCTTGTCAAGTTGAAAACGCCCAATAAATAGGTCCAACAGAGAGCTTGGAAGGTGAGGAAGATGATGGTGAGATCCAAGCTTCTACCCAAGTTCGAATGGTTGAGCTTCAAGGAGGAGAAGATGGAGAGAAAAAGAGGAAGAAGAAGTCCTCAAGTTCTAGCACGGTAGAAAGTTCACGGGAATGCACAGTGAGTGAGAGTAAGGAGAGAAAAGGGATTAATATGGCTTGGGTGTGGGGCCCCTTGAGTCTGGAACTTCAAACGGCTAAAACAAGGTCTTGCGGGCCCCGGACAAGGTCGACGAAGAAGGATAAAACGATCCTTGAAAAATCTAGTTTCCAAAAAGTATATTTTTAACGTGGCTTCGACATCTCGAAAATCATGTCCAGATTTGGGTGAAAAAGATAAATCCTACGCTCTTGATAAAAAACACAGATTTCTGGGCCTCGTACACTGACGGTTCAAATACGAAAGCCGAAGTAAATAATAAAACCATTTAAGATAAATCAAAAATCACAATCAAAATAGAAATCTATGAATATCTTCCCATTCTTACACGTACCCTCAGGGCCTCCCTGAGCGTGTCTGACTCAACAAACGCTCTCGAAATTCCCAAAACTAATACCAAGACTAAAATCACTATTCTAACCCCACGAATACTAAGACCTCTTAAAACTAAACACTCACTTAATTAACACTAGTCGGGTTAGTCTGGGATGGGGTCTGACACTTCCAAAATCTTGAGACGAATCAGATGTGATAGAAACTGGCTGTCCATGTCGACTGACAATCTCGTTAACAAACAACTCTGCCAGGGGTAACATGTGCATCTTCTTCCCTATCCTCATAGGAATGAAGTGAGCTGATTTGGTGAGTCGGTCTACAATGACCCATATTGCATCGTTGCCTCTGCTGGTCCTCGGTAGTCCTGAAATAAAATCCATGGTAATGTGTTCCAATTTCCATTCCGGGATTTCCAACAGTTGTAACAACCTTGGAGGCTTCTGATGCTCTGCCTTTATCAACTGACAAGTCATGCAATAGGAGACAAATGCTGCAATCTCCCTCTTTATGTTGTTCCACCAAAATCTGCCCCTTAAGTTCTAATATATCTTAGCACTACCTGGGTGCATAGAATACTTCATACTATGAGCCTCAGTTATGATGTCATTCCTCAAATCTTCAATGTTAAGCACACACAGACGGTCATGATAGTATAAAACTCCATCAACAATAGGAAAGTCAGAACGGACTACTATATGCTCTGAAATCTTGGCCAACTATGGATCTTACAACTGACTATCCTTGATCTTCTGAATATAGGAAGGCTCGGATACTGACATGTTGGCTAACATCACACCCTTCTTCAGTGGCTGTAGATCTATTCTCAACTCTTCAAATTGCTCAAAGATACAAGTGCCACTAAGATTTGCCAAACCCATTGATTTCCTGCTCAAAGCATCGGCGACCACATTTGCTTTTCCCGGGTGGTACTTGATTGGAAAATCGTAATCCTTGATGTATTCTATCCACCTTCTTTGCCTCATGTTCAGCTCATTCTGGTAAAATAGATACTGTAAGCTGTGGTGGTCGGAGTGAACTTCGAACTTCTATCCATAGAGATAATGTCTCTACATTTTCAATGCAAAGATGACTGCTGCCAACTCAAGATCATGGGCTGCATAGTTTTTCTTGTGATCTTTCAACTGCCGGGATCCATAAGTAACGACCTTTCCATCTTGCATCAACACACATCCAAGTCCGACATTCGAAGCATCGGTAAAAATGGTAACCGGATGGTAAAGTAAGGACCGGTGTTGTAGTTAATCTCTTCTTCAGCTCTTGGAAACTAGTCTCACACTGATCTGTCCACACATACGCCCCATTTTTCCTTATCAACTTCGTCAATGGTGACGCAATCAACAAAAATCCTTGCACAAACCTACGGCAATACCCTCTTCCAATCCCAGAAAACTTCTGATTTCAGACACATTCTTCGATTTTTCCCACTTCACTACTGCCTCAATTTTGGACGGATCTACTGACAACCCTTCTTTGTAGATGATGTGCCGAAAAAATGCTACTTGCTCTATCCAAAATTCACACTTATTGAGCTTCGCATATAACTGGTTCTCTCTCAGAAGTTGCAATGCTATCCTTAAGTGTTCTTCATGCTCTTTTTTGGTCTTGGAGAATATTAAAATATCGTCAATGAATAATACAACAAACTGATCCAGATACCGAGTAAATATCTTGTTCATCAATTCCATGAATACTGCCTGTGCATTAGTCAGTCCAAATGGCATCACAAGGAACTCGTAGTGGCCATATCTTGTCCGAAAAGTTGTCTTCAGTACATCTGATTATCTGACTCTCAGCTGATGGTAACCATATCTCAAGTCAATCTTCGAGAAATAGGAAGCATCCTGTAACTGTTCAAATAGTTCATCTATCCTTGGCAATGGATATTTGTTCTTGATGGTCACTTGGTTCAACCTTCGGTAGTCAATGAACATCCTCGTGGAACCATCTTTCTTCTTAACAAACAAAACCGGAGCTCCCCATGGCGAAATGCTAGGTCTTACAAAACCTTTGTCTAATAATTCTTGTAATTGTATCTTTAATTCTACCAATTTCATTGGAGCCATCCGATATGGTGTAATAGATAACGGAGCGGTCCTTGGTAATAATTCAATGGTGAAATCAATTTCTCTGATGGGTGATAATCCTGGAAACTCTTCCGAAAACACATCCGGGAATTCCCAAACAATAGGGATCTCCTCCACCCCTTGTGACCATTTATCATCCTTGATAAACGCCAAATAGGCTTCACATCCACTTTTCAAAAGTCTATCAGCTTTCAATGCTGAGACAAACCCTGCACGAGGATTCCTCCGCTCTCCTTGAAACAACACTCATGCTGGTGTCTCATCTAATTTGAAGGTAAGGGTCTCATGGAAACAATCTATTATGGCATGGTAGCCTGCCAACCAATCCATCCCTAGGATGATATTAAAGTCGTGAATCTCTAATAAAATTAGGTCTGCGGGTAAGACAACCTCTCATATCTAAATTGTACAACTAGGGTAATAAGTAGTACACACAACTTGTTTATGTATTGGAGTAGCCACAGTCAAAACATATTCAAGTTCTCTACCATGCACATCAATTAACTTAGAAAATGCATGGGATAAAAATGAATGTGTAGAGCCAGGGTCAAATAAAATCATAGCTTTAATCCCACAAACTAGAAGTGTACCTTCCACTACATTGCCTGCCACCTCTGCATCAACTCTATTAATTGCATATACTTGCCCTCGCTGCTGTGGCCTGATCAGAGCATGTTGCTGCCTGCCTTGTGGGACATTTCTGTTCTATTGCAGGGGACGCTAATTCTGATTCTGTCCTTGTTGACGGGCCTACTGCTGCTACTGAGTTCTATACTGTTGCTGAGGTGCTTGTAGCTGAAGTGGCCTTACCTGATTCTGGAGAGCTGGTGGATTCTGAGGTGGTACCAGACGTGGTGCTCCCTGAGGTTACTGATTCTGCCTGTTCGGTCTTGGGCAATTTCTCATCTGATGGTCCATCGAACCACATCTGAAGCATGCTCCTATGACAGTGCGACATTGGGTACTCTCATGAATTTTCCCACAGTGGATACAGACCACTTGGTTATGAACATTCTGATCTGGCCTATGCCTCTTGTGTTGCTAATTCTTCTGCTGATAGTTCTGCTGATGAGTCTGCCCCTTTCCCTGAACTCTAAGGATCTTGTTGTGAAAGTTCTCGAATTTGTAGGCTCTCTTGACAGCTTCTTCGAAAGTGGCAGGTGGCACTATTCCCGTAGCATCTCTTTCAATGACCGGATTAAGTCCTTCAAGGAACTTAGCAATCTTTTTCTCAACTGTGTCCACTAACTCTGAAGCATATCTTGACAATCTATAGAATTTTGTTAGGTACTCTAGGACCATCATGTTTCCATGGACAAGCTGCTGGAACTCCACTGCCTCTTTCCTCCTGACGTGGGTGGGTACATATTTGTCACGAAACCATCTCTTAAAACTAGCCTAAGCCATGGTTCTGTACTCATCTCTGACTGTCTTCCACAATAAGTCTGCTAAGCCGGTAAAGAGGGATGTACTCATTGAAAGACCTCGAAGATATTTTCAGTATGCTCCAACCAATCGTCTGCAGCCAAAGGATCCTATGCCCCAACAAAATCTTTCGGAGCCCTCTTCCAAAACCGTTCAAACAATGCATTCGGGTCATGCTCCCTTTGATTTATGACAATTGCTGATTGAGCTTGAATCGGTTCAGGTCTCCTTTGTAATACCTTTAAGAGTTGCCTTTGCATGTCTGCCAACTCTTTGGCATGATCTTCATCTTTCTTTAGCATTTGTTCTTGCAATCTAGCTTGATTCTCATTTGCCTGACGTTGTTGATCAATCATCCTTGCATCATCTGTTGGAACTGATTCTGCATGGTGTTATTAACAGTGTCCTCCTCAACTGGCCCCGTATGATCACTATTACTTGCGATGGGATTGCCGTTTATCGGTCTCTTATGAGGTGGCATGATGCTACAAAACAATTTGTCAGTACAAAATGATCATATAAAGGGTCACACATTGCTCACACGATTATAGATAACGAAGAGTCTAACGAATCCTCGCCATGTCCTTAGGATTTCTAGTTTCTTTTAAATACCTGAAACACGTCTCACTCTGATACCAGTCTGTCGCGACCCGGGACCTGGCCGCCGGCCTAATCCGGGATCGGGACTAATGATGATGATGATATGCGAATGAATGGTTCATGCCATAAAACATACTATGCGTACACGGGTCTACAAAGAATAAGATACTACCCGTGCACGTGATTTCCCATAGGTGTCCACGGTGAGGATCTCACACCATTTCACAACATTTTACTTAAGTGCAGAAGCATGTAGCAAATCAAGTATACAATTCATTAATAGTAATAAGGTTAATAACACACGTATAACAAGTATCAGAATGAGCAATGAACATTAGCATATTCTCAAAAGTAAATGTTAATGTTTATACAAAATATCAGTTAATTAACATTTCCCAAAAATAGAGGCCAACAAAGGCCAATACAATCCAAAATAATCTCCCAAAAGAATGTGTTATCCACAATTTCCAAAATGTAACGTATCTCAAGGCAACCGAACGTCTAAACGACATCATCGGCGCGCCACTCAACTAAACGTTTCGGTTCACTGACCGTCTCCTCAAGCTCCGTCTCCAGATAAACAATGTCTAGACCTGAGTACCAGAGAAATGGATCAAACATGATGGTCTGGCAGGTGGGTGACAGGATATAACAATATAACAATAATTGAATTTACCTTGGAAAAAATTTAAAACTTGTTTAAACAATAATTTCCATGGAAGAGATAAATCATTTATTCAAAAACATATATGCAATGTAAAATAAGTAAAGGTAAGAAGGAATCGGGAAACAAGCAAGGTGGCAACTACACAAAGCTAAGTCCTTTATTACCGAAGTGACGAGCATATCGGGGCATTGACCTCAGTCATCGAAGTGAGGAGATTCAACAAAAACATACATATACATATAATAATATGGGACAGGACCGCGGTAGCAAAACGAGTATTGGGAATCACGGTAGTGAGCCGGATATCGGGAGCCATGGGAGTGAGCCGGGTATTGGGACGGGACCACGGTAATAAACTGTAAAAGCCTGACCCGAGTGTCCATGATTATTACTAATTAAGTCACGTGTTAGTTCTAAGCATGATTAGTCAATTTTGGCTAAGTTGGGACTAGAATAGCTCTTTTATAGCTTTTGGGAATTTTGAGTGCCTTTGTGATTAGTGGGACCCTTTGGGAGTTCCTTTTTGTAACTTTGTGCGTACTTGGGGGACTGCTCGAGATTCTGAAAATTCATGTCTTAATCCCGTTTTACTCATTTCGTCGATCCCTACAACTTTTATGTTGATCCCGTACTCGTTCGAGATCCCGAAATCTGACTTTCCTAGCATTGAGGGCAAAACAATCTTTTTACACGAAATCTGTACCCAAAATTTGAGATCCCCAAAACCTGCGAAAAATATACTTTTTGGAAACTAGAAATTTTGTTGATCGTTTTTCCCATCTTCGTCGATTGCAACTGAAGTCCCAAAAGTCATGATTTCTGCCTACAAAGATTTAAGTGGTGGGGCCCACAATCAATTAGTATAAATAGAGAACCGATCTCTTTCTTCCTCCTTTTCTAGCACAAAAGAGCCACCCAAGCTAGGGTTTCCTTTCTCCTCTCTTTTCTCCTTGCTTCTCCACCACCAAATCAGCACCAATCTTGCATCAAAAGCCAAATGGAAACCATCATCTTCTTCATTTCTTTCAAAGCTCTCCTTTGATACCATTTGTGGAAGAAGACATCCATCCCAAGACCTTCCTTGAGCTAGCTTTGAGCTTTTGAAGAACTTCCTAGTAAGTTTTCCCTTCTAATCTCTTTGATATGTATTCTTCTAGCTATAGAGAAGCCCCATTTTCTTTATTGAGAGTTTATTCTTCTTCATTCCTTATTTGACCATTTTAGGGTTTGTTTTGGGGGTTTTTGTGTAGCTTTCGTTCTTGGCTTGGAAGAGGTGATTAGAGGCTTGATTTCTTGATTAGAGACCCTAAGGCAAGTGGATAATCTGATATTTTGAGCATCAAATAGGTTTTTATGAGAAATGTGTTAGTTTTGTCAACTATTCATGCTTTTATTAACTTGCAATGATTTGCAATAAATGCTCATTATAGAGTTTTGCTAACTCATTTATTGTCATGGAAATGTGATGAATAGTTTCTCTTTTATCCCTTAATTATAGCTTAGATGAACTTTTATGATTGTGGATTTTTCTCTCTCCTCTTGTGGTTGAATGTGAGTGAGAGGAAGGTGATTGGATGTAGGCTTATGAAAGTTTGATGTGGGAAATGATGTGTGCTGTTTTGGAGGAGCTCTTTTGATCATTTTATTGTTGGGAAGTGAATGGAGAATGGAGGAAACTGATTGGAGAAGAATGGACCTGAATCTGAACTGAATTGTGGAGTTCCCACAGCTGGGCGGTCACCCAGCGGCTAGCTGCCTGGTGACTGGCGACTAACCGAACCAGTTCGGTTACAATTCTAGAGAGCTACAATCTCGCGGTCAACTAGTGGTTAACCGCCAAATCCATCGGCGGCTAACCGCCAACCAACCGAATTGAGGCGGTCACAATTCCAGTATGCTTCATTCAGTCAGGTCAATTGCAGTCAGCCCCACGGTCAGCTAGCGGTTAGTCGCCGATGGAAACTGAATTGAGGCGGTCACAATTCCAGTATGCTGCATTCAATCAGGTCAACCGCGGTCAGCCCTCGTGGTCAGCCAGCGGCTAACCGCCGGATCCATTGGCAGCTGACCGCTAGGTAATCGAATTTCCCAGAATTCTTTGAATAAACAGAGATGAAGGGAGTTTCCATCCCATTTGCTTGTGAACCCTTTTTTAGAGCAATGGGCACTGTTCACCTGGGAATATGTCTAGAGCAGAGATGAAATGTTTGTTGGAAACCCGGTTGAGAGAAACCACATCATAGAGATTGTTAAGGTGTCGAGACTACTAAGGTGTGTAAGGAGCCCAAAATGTTTCCAAACTCAAGGAGTACCAAGTCTATATTGAAATCGACATACGGGACCCCTATTCACCTTGAGTTACCTCGAATCCCGATACTAGTCTCGAGATTTTGAATGCTCAGTTTCATTTTATTTACCTGTCCGAAATACACGATTTATGACTTGTCATTCTCGAAAGCATTGAAATTACACTTGTAGTATTTTCTAGTCCCGACGTGCATTACTTGATATCGAAATGATACTTGTGCCTTGAGCACCCCTGTCTTGCTCGGCTACGTACTCGCACTTAATGTATCTTGTACATGTCTTGATTTTTACTATTTGATCAATGAGTCGGCACCACTAAGTTTGGATAACCTTGCCGGTCTGATCCACCGACTTGGAGATCCCCCACGTGTCCTGCCAGCTGCAATTTGGATCCCGCTACCCTTTTTATTAACCATGGTCTTGTCTTGATACCCCGGTTCGCTACCATGGTTCCTGATGCCCGGCTCGCTACCGTGGTCATGCCCAGTATATATATTATATGTATATTTCGTTGAACCTCATCACTTCGGTGACTGAGGTCAACACCTTGATATGCTTGCTCTTGTCACTTCGGTGATAGAGGATTTAACTTCGTGTGGTTGCGACCTTGCTTCTTTTCCCGATTCCTTGAATACTTGTACATGTTTTATACTGCATATATATTTTCAGTAAATGATTTATTTCCTTTATGAAAGTTATTGTTTAAACAGGTTTAAATGCTTTCCAACGTAAATGTATTTATTATCGAATGATTATGTCTTTTCACCCACTTGTCAAACCGTCCTGTTTGACCCACTCTTTGGTACTCAGGTCCCGTCGTTGGTTATCCCGAGGAGGAGCATGAGGAGGCAGTTGGAGAACCGCAGTAGTTAGTTGAGTGGTGTGCCATTGATGTTGTTTAGACATCCGGTTGCCCAATATGCATAAGATTTTGAAAGTTGCGATTAACCATTCTTTTGGGTATATATTTTGTTGTATTGGCCTTGTTAGCCTCTATTTTTGGGGAATGTAATTAAATGATCTTTGTATAAACTTTAACTACACTTTTGGGAACGCTAATGATCATTGCTCATTCTGATTCCTTAACTTCTTAGATGTGTTGATAGTCTTCTTGATGGAAATGAGATTTATGAACTACATTCTTGATTTACTACACAATTCCACACTTAAAAGAAATATTTATATTGTTGATGAGATATCCTCATCGCGGACACTTGTGGGAAATCACGTGCACTGGTAGTACCACATTCTATGTTGACCCATGTACGCATTGACTCTAATCGTACTAATCATATCATTATCCATTAAAGAGTCCCGATCTCGGATTGGGTCGGTATTCCAATCCGGGGTCACGACAAAACTGGTATCAGAGCGAGTCGTGTTTCAAGCAATTAAAAGAAACTATAAATCCTAAGGACGTGGCGAGGATTCGTTAGATCTTTCGTTAGCTAGAATTGTGTGAGCAATGTGTGACCCTATTTTTTATTTATATGTGCTAACAATTTGTTTTACAGCAGCATGCCACCCCGTAAGCGACCATTAAACGACAATCCCACCGCAAGCAATAGTGATCATATGGGGCCAGTTGAAGAAGATATGGTTGATAACAATATGCCATATCAATTTCAACAAATGATGCAGGCTATGCTTGATCAGCAATGTCAGGCAAATGAAAACCAAGCTAGATTGCAAGAACAGATGCTTAAGAAAGATGAAGACCATGCCAGAGAGTTGGCACAGATGTTGTCACGTCCCCGAACCGAATTAGAGATTAAACCGGATCCAGGGTGTGAAATTTAGGGCTAATTAAAAAAAATTACCTTAATGCCCAAAGATCAAAATCCGCTATGAGGATTGAGTAGTTGAGCCTCATTAACAAATTAATCAATAGGACTTGTCCAGTAAACACAACGTTAACCTATAGAAATATCAAAGCAAGTACGGTATTCATCCCATTATATATATTCAAGTTTCAAAAGATAAGACATATAAAGTTTATAAACATCAGGACCATCCTTAAAAACTTAGGTCCTGGTACAAAAGATATACAGTATTAGAATAGACAAGTCCACAAAATCTAAGACCCAAAAGATGAAATGAGGTGGTACAATAGAAGATATCCCCGTGCAACGAGCACTAGTGCCAGAAGTGATGACGCTAAACTACATCATTGACACCCTACTCTCGTACCTCGTCCTCCTCCCCCGGTTGAGGATCCTCTGGGATTGCCTCGGCATCCGGGTCGGTGTAATAGAAGAAGGTGTCTCTGCACACCATGGAATAAAGGGTCAACAATATGTTGGCAAGAAGATAAGCAATATACATTATTCATAACATGTTTCAAAAGAGAATAAAGACAAGTACATGATTATAAGATAGTAAAGTACAAGCTATGCATAAGCATGACTAGTGACGTCCGAGGATGTCCTAGCCATCTGACGGGGGTATAAGTCCGGTTCTAGGGGGATCCTAGCTCCCAGTCCTAGGAATAATAGCACGGTCCTAGCCCGCTTCCAGCTATTCGTGCCATGGACGCCGTTCAAAGCCGACTGCCCACACTAGTGTCCGGTATCCGGCCCACTTTATAATCCCCAGTCTGCAGCTGGCCATGAATACAAGATAATGATGATGATGGTTTGTATACGACACAAGTTCCAAGACAAATACACGTTTTTATCAATACAAGACAAGGTACGTAAGGACACACTCTAAGTCCGGTCACATTCTAATTCTACAAGTTAAGTTAAAAAGGTATACAAGTGTACAAGATAGAGTACATAAGATACGACAAGCTACGGATACATGATTCAAGAGTCAAGAGTGAAGAACAAGCCAATCCTAGGTCAAGAGTTGTCCATCGTGTACCGAACGTATCCCCAATGGAGTACATATGGAGGATGAGTCAATGGTGTCCTACTTTCGCGGGCCCATGGTGTACGGGAGTTATTGGGCACCAATTAACTCAATTCCACATCCATTCGGCCAAGTTACATTGATATATAGAAATTCCCGAACAATCAATGAAGTACAGCAAGCCAAACATGCTCCATTTTCATTTTCCCCAATTGGTTATGCAAGGGTAGGGTCAATGGGTTCCAACCTAGGGTCCAAACTAGGTTTAGAATCCCTTTCTAAAGAGATAAAGGGTTGGTTCATTGATCCAATACCGACTTCCTTTCCTAATCTATGATGACCAAGATTAGTACACCGTTGGATTCTACGTCTCAAGAGCTTTCCAACGGCATATAGAACTCCAAATTCCGATGAACCGGTCAAAAGTTATGGCTTCCAGAAAATGGTCATCCTGAGCCCGGACAGGTCGCTCGAGCGAACTGGTCACAGAACCTCTTTGGCTCGAGCGAACGAAAGTCTGCTCAAGCCAAACTTCCCAGGGGCCACTAGGCTCGAGCAAACTGAAGGTTAGCTCGAGCCAAGTGTCCAGAATATGCAGAAAATGACTCATTTTGAGTCTAAAACTTGGGGAATCAAACCCATCTCCTCCAAGACCATCCCTGCAAGAAAGAGAGCTTCATGCTCTCTCCACATCCATTCCATTCCTCCCATCAACAAGCCTAACCATTCAATTAGGGTCCAATTCCATTAATGACCTAATCTAGCATGTGAAATCCAAATAAACATAGACAAGCTTGACATTATGGGTTGCTAAACAATTGCATTGTCAAGAGTGAAGATAATATACATAAATGAGCAATAGATAAAGCTAATCTACTTGACTTCACCAAGAGAGTAAAATGGATGAAAATTGAGAGAGAAATGGAGGAGGAGAGCTCTCTACTCACACCCTAGCCAAACCAACCTTCCAAAGACCCTTCTCATACACCCAAAGAGTACAATGGAAGAGAAAGAAATGAAATCTATCAACATACAACATCTCTACAACAATGAGGAAGAAAATTAGGGAAGAAGTGGTTGAGGGTAACTTACCAAATTTGTGTCTAGAAGTAGAGGAGCAAGAGAGGAAGAAGATAGTGAGCTTGGATTCTTGAAATCTCTCCCTAAGGTAGCACATGCAAGAAGAGAGATGAAGAGGAGGAAGAGAAGAGGAAGCCCCAGCAACTGAAATGGAAGAAGGAAAGAATGGGAGAGCTGGGTTGGGGCTTAAAAATAAAGATGGGAGAGAAAATGACCAAAATGCCCTCTTTGAGTGAATTAAGAGAAAAATGATTATTTGAGGGACTTCGAGGCGTTGAATCGTGACGAGTCATGAACGAAAAATGACAAGCGCAACGAGATCTTTCCAACGGACCCAAATTCGGTGAAAACGGAAATTTTCAGAAAAATATCCAATTTTCCTATTATTCACAACCTGACCCCTATTAGGACTAATCGCACTCGGAATCAAACTAAACTTTGCAAATCACTTTCTAATGATAAAAGAAACTCGCTCAGCCACTAAACCCGTATAATTAGCTAGAATCACAATTAATTAGGCTAATTGCCAATATTAAGAAATTAAACACCCTATTAAGGTCGGGGACCTTACAGATGCAGAGGCAGTTGCTAGGCGTCTTACAGAGAATGCTAGAACCGGTTCAACCTCAACCTGTAATTGTCATCAATCAGAGAGAGCATGACCCAAATGCCTTATTTGAACGGTTTAGGAAAAGAGCTCCGTAGGACTTCGTTGGGACAGAAGACCCATTGGATTGGTTGCAGAGGATTGGCTAGAACACATGGAGAACATCTTCTAAGTTATCCAATGCACGGGAGGAGAACGAGTGAAACTTGCCACATCTCTGTTTACTGGTTTAGCAAACATCTGGTGGAAGATAATCAGAGAAGAGTACAGGACCATGCCATATGCAGTGGCTTGGGTTAATTTCAAGAGGCAATTTGGGGACATGTATGTACCCACACATGTCAAGAGGCAAAAAGCAGTGGAGCTCCAGCAGTTTGTCCAAGGGAGTATGACAGTGATTGAGTACCTCACCAAGTTTGAGAGATTGTCACGGTACGCTCCGGAGTTGGTGGACACAGTAGAGAAGAAGATTGCCAAGTTCCTTGAAGGACATCACCCAATCATCGAAAGAGATGCCACAGGAGTAGTGTCACCCGTCACTTTTGAAGAAGCTGTCAAGAGAGCCTATAAGTTTGAGAACTTTCATCACAAGATCCTTAAGGCAAGGGACAGGGGCAACCTCAGCAGCAGAACCACCAGTAGAGGAACCAGCAGCACAAAAGACAGAGGTAAGACCAGAATGTTCAGTTAGTTTGTATTCAGGGAGCACAGCATCCAGCACCACCACAGAATGCAATGGTTGTCCAAAATCAGGGAAGGCCACTTCAACAACAGGCACCGCAGCAACAATATAGACCCCAGCAGCAGCAGTATGCCCGTCAACAAAGACATAATCACAATCAGCGTCCCCCACAACATAACAGAATTGTCCCTCAAGGTACGCAGCAGCAGGCTCCGATCAGGCCACAGTAACGGGGACAAGTGTATGTGGTTAATAGAGCTGATCCAGAGGCAGCGGGAAATGTTGTGGAAGGTACACTTCTTATTTGAGGGATAAAAGCTAGGATTCTATTTGACCCTGGCTCTACACATTCATTTTTATCCTATGCATTTTCTAAATTGGTTGATGTGCATGGTAGAGAACTTGAGTGTGGCAACCCCAGTAGGTAAACACGTTTTTGTAGAACCTTTTATCCTAGTTGCACAGTTCAGATAGGAGAGTTTGTGTTACCCGCAGATCTTATTCTGTTGGAGATGAATGATTTTGATGTCATCCTAGGGATGGATTGGATGGCAGAGTACCATGCCACGATGGATTGTTTCCATAAGACCCTCACATTCAAGTTAGATGAGACATCGGCAGGGGTATTGTTTCAGGGAGAGAGGAGAAATCCTCGTACAGGGTTTGTCTCAGCGTTGAAAGCTGATAGACTTTTAAGAAGTGGATGTGAAGCCTATTTGGCGTTTATCATGGAGGATAAACGGTCCCAAGGGGTGGAGGAGATCCCTATTGTTTAGGAATTCCCTGACGTATTTCCGGAGCAGATTCTAGGATTACAACTTATAAGAGAAATCAATTTCACCATTGAGTTGTTACTAGGGACCGCTCCGATTTCTATTGCACCATATCGGATGGCTTCGACGGAATTGGGAGAGTTGAAGATACAATTACAAGAATTGTTTGACAAAGGCTTCGTAAGACCTAGTATTTTGCGATGGGGAGCTCCGGTTTTGTTCGTCAAAAAGAAAGATGGTTCCATGAGGATGTGCATTGATTACCGAAGATTAAAGCAAGTTACCATCAAGAACAAATATCCATTGCCAAGGATAGATGAACTGTTTGATCAGTTACAAGGTGCTTCGTATTTCTCGAAGATTGATTTGAGATCCGATTATCACTAGCTGAGAGTTAGAGAATCAAATGTGATGAAAACAGCTTTCCGGACGAGATATGGCCACTATGAGTTCCTTGTGATGCCGTTCGGATTAACAAATGCCCCGGCAGTGTTCATGGCATTGATGAACAAGATATTTGCGCAGTATCTGGACCAGTTTGTGGTAGTGTTTATTGACGATATTTTGGTGTGCTCCAAGACCAAAGAAGTGCATGAAGAGCATCCGAGGACAGCACTGCAACTCCTAAGGGACAATCAGCTGTATGCAAATCTCAACAAGTGTGAATTCTGGTTAGAACAAGTTGCATTTTTGGGGCACATTATCTCCAAAAAAAGGATTGTCAGTAGACCCGTCCAAGATTAAGGCAGTAGTGAAGTGGAAAAGACCGAAGAATGTGTTAGAAATCAGAAGTTTTCTTGGATTTGCAGGGTATTACCAGAGGTTTGTACAAGGATTTTCTTCAATTGCGTCACAATTGACAAAGTTGACAAGGAAAAAAGTGTCGTATGTGTGGACAGATCAATGTGAAGCTAATTTCCAATAGCTGAAGAAGAGATTGACTACAGCATCGGTCCTTACATTTTCATCCGGAAGCGGTGGTTTTACCATTTTTACCGATGCTTCGAGTGTAGGACTTGGTTGCGTGTTAATGCAAGATGGAAAAGTAATTGCATATGGGTCCCGGCAGCTGAAAAATCACGAGAAAAACTACGCAACCCATGACCTTGAGTTGGCAGTGGTTGTCTTCACATTAAAAATGTGGAGACATTATCTCTATGAAGAGAAGTTTGAGGTCCATTCTGATCACCGCATCCTACAGTACTTGTTTTCTCAGAAGGGATTAAACATGAGGTAGAGAAGATGGATGGAATATATTAAAGACTATGATTTTCCAATCAAGTATCACCCCAGGGAAAGCGAATGTCGTTGCCAATGCTTTGAGTAGAAAATCAGTGGGTTTGGCGAATTTAAGTGGCACTTGTAGTTTTGAACAATTTGAGGAGTTGAGAATAGATCTACAGCCACTAAGGAAGGGTGTGATATTAGCCAATATGTCAGTGTCAGAGCCTTCATTCATTCAGAAATCAAGGATAGTCAGTTGCAAGATCTAGAGTTGGCCAAGATTTCAGAACATATAGCAGACCGTCCAGACTTCCGTATTGTAGATGGAGTTTTGTACTACCATGACCGTCTGTGTGTGCCTAACATTGAAGATTTGAGGAATGACATCATGACAGAAGCTCAGAGCACGAAGTACTCCATGCACCCAGGTAGCACGGAGATGTATCAGAATTTGAAGGGCAGATTTTGGTGGAACAACATGAAGAGAGAGATTGTAGCATTTGTCTCTCGCTGCATGACGTGTTAGTTGATAAAGGCAGAACATCAGAAGCCTCAAGGATTGTTACAACTGTTAGATATCCCGGAATGGAATTAGGAGCACATTACCATGGATTTTATTTTGGGACTACTGAGAACTAGCAGGGGCAATGATGAAATATGCGTTATTATGGATAGACTCACCAAGTTAGCTCATTTCATCCCCATGAGGACAGGGAAGAAGATGCACATGTTACCCCTGGCAGAGTTGTTTGTTAACGAGATTATCAGTCGACATGGACAGCTAGTTTCTATAACATCTGACAGAGGCAGCAGATTCGTCTCGAGATTTTGGAAGACTCTGCATGAGTCCATGGGTGCGAAGCTACAGTTCAGCACGACTTATCACCCTCAGACAAATGGCCAGTCAGAGAGAGCAATTCAAACCCTTGAGGATATGCTCCGTGCTGGTGTGTTAGATTTTAAGACTCAATGGGATCAGACATTACCGTTGTGTGAGTTTGCTTACAACAACAGGTACCACTCGAGCATTGGAATGGCGCCTTTTGAGGCTTTGTATAGTAGAAGGTGTAGGACACCTGTTTGTTGGGAAGAAGTTGGCACCCGCAGTTTCCATGGACCAGCCATAGTGAGTGAGACCAGTGACAAAGTGTGACAGATTCAAGAATGTTTGAAAGTAGCCTGGAGTAGACAGAAAAGCTATGTAGACTCTCATAAAAGGGATCTACAGTTTAAGGAAGGAGATAAGGTTTTCTTGAAAGTGTCACCTACTAGAGGAACATTGAGATTCGGGCAGAAGGGAAAGTTATCCAGGAGATACATTGGACCATATGACATTGTGAGCAAGATTGGTGATGTAGCTTATAGATTAGCTTTACCACCTGAGCTATCTAGCGTACACAACGTTTTCCTTGTGTCTATGTTGAAGAAGTATGTCCCCGACCCTTCCCATGTACTCCGACATGAGCCTTTGGAAATCTGAGAGGATGCGACATATGTTGAGAAGCCCATTCTGATCATAGATACAAAAGAACAAGAGTTGAGGTCACGGACTATACAGTAGGTAAAGGTGCTTTGGAAAAACCATGGACTGGAAGAAGCAACGTGGGAACTACGAGATCAAGTGTAGAAAAAGTATCCACATCTACTACCCGAGGTAAGTTTTATGTTTCATTTGGAGGACTAAATGCCATAAGGGGTGGAGGATGTAAGACCTCGACCCGAGTGCCCACGATTAGTACTAATTAAGTCGCGTGTTAGTTCTAAGTGTGAATGATGGACCCTCGATTTCCGTCCTCTCCTTCCGCGCCTGGGCTGCCTGGGTATCGGCGGAGGAGGGAAATTGCGGGTATCAACTTTTTGTACGGGTATGCCAGATTTACTATTCTACTTGGAATTTGGGATGGTGATGATCCGGAGATCCACCTTCACATGTAGAAAGGAAATCAATCATTCTTTCTAACTTTTTAAATTGCATAAATATTTAATAAAAGAGACAAGTTTGTTTTTGAGAATGCCGTAGGAGGCGTTTTTTTGTTTGTTTGCCGTGAAAGACGATTTTACAAAACTCATCAAATATAAAAGATAAGAATTGTGATTTCTTTTTGTCGCTTTAAAAAATACAAACTACAATAGAAAAGAAAGAAAAGGAATCTAACTTCTCAGGAGATTGTGGGGACACGTTCAGATCGACGGTCGCAAGTCATGTATGGACTTCGCCATTGTCCTTCAAATGAGAACTTTTGATGCTTTCGATTTTTCGGCTTGGCTTCAACCTCAGTTTTTTAAAGGACAAGGACCAAGAGGAGTTCCTATATCCAGTGAAAAACCGAGTAAACGGGCTGAAAAGCCGCGTTTAGGCCATGTTGTAGAAGGAAGGGACCTTGGGGGAGTGGCCCCCCAAGGGACGTTGATCACCTTGTAGTGCTTCTGGGAGCAAAGCAGCAGGACTTCGTCTGGATTTCTTCGGGAGAATGCAAGTGTGTACGTGCGGAATTTCAAGTCGATGTGTGTATCGATGTCGATTCCTTTCTTTTGGACCTCCTTTTATAGGCTCTTGGTAGCCATGAGGAGATTATGGGCATTGATGGCCATGATGAGAGAATTGATGAGGAGTTACAAGTTTTATTTCTTGATTTTGTAACTCCTTTTTCTTGGCTTGTGATTGGCCGATGAAGGATAGTGGGCATTTAATTGCCTTTAATCTTCATGATGATGGGAGTTTCATGGTTTTAATGCCATGATTGTTTGGATTTGTAACTCCCAAATGCTTGAATCTGATTGGGCCGTCCAAAATAATGAGTTAATGACCGCATTAAGTTGTCATAAACGGGTCAATTAACGACATTAAGTGGTCGCCAGGGCATGTGAAGAGTCGCGGGCCGCACCGCGTCTTTTGAGATTCTTCTTGTGATCATCACAGGTGGATCCACACATTGTTTGATGTCGGATTGCGATGCAATTTCAGACATTGATTGATGTTGGTGGGCCGGTGACATCTGTCTTGTCGATTTCATGATCGGTCGGACAGAAAGTGTACTTTCTTGGTCAGCCAGTTGGCGATCTTGGAGCGATCAGTGATGATTTCATGCTTTTGACGGTGGATCCAAGATGTCGGTGAAGATCAGTGGTTTTCAAGCATCAAAGATTGGATTTTCAGAAAATCATAGAGGCAGGAAAACGGGCCATTCGGCGAGAAATCCGGCGACCCGGATTTGCAGGGTCGCCGGCGACCTTGGGCCAAGGTCTCCGGCCACCATGGGCCATGGTCGCCGGCGACCATAGGGTTTTGGCCCTTTTGGTTGCCGAGCTTTGTTTTCGGCCGTTTTTCCTTCTTTTTTGTTCCTTTTTTATTCTGTATTTTCCTTGACATTTTTCCTCAATTATCGAGTTAATTTTCTTGGAGAAAAACTTGATGAGAACCTGTGCAAAACCGGAGCACAAAGTTTCCCATTTTTCGGGAAAGGCGAAGACTTTGTAGCCACTTTTCCGTCAAGAGTTGAAACTAGGTCAAACGATGTCGGAATGACCTAAAAATTGAGGTAAAGCTTCTTGAGCAGTGGATAGGACCAACCATGGGCTTTTATTTGAGTGTTAAAGCCGTTTGGGGTCCCGTCAATGCTTGACTTGATTTTGCTGCGGGGAAAATGCCGAGCTTTGATATGTGGTCAAACGTTGTCCGATTGACCTGAAATTTGACGGGGAGCCTATTGGATTCATTTTAAGACGACCCATTAGCTCCTCTTTTGATGTCATGGTCCTGGGGTGCTTCTCCGCCGGTAGGCTTGATTTTCTTTCGGAGCATCGAAACCTGGTCAAACATTGTCGGAATGACCTGAAATTCGACGTGCAGCTCTTTGGAAGCATGTTGAAGCCACTCATGTGCTTTGTTTGATGAGTGATGGCATCGGTGGTTCTCGCCGCCAGGAGGCTTGATCTTGTTGTTCGAGCATTAATGGAGGGTCAACGTTGTCTGTTTGACTTGAAATTTTGCATGGAGCCCTTTGGAGGTATTTTGGAACCATCCATACACTTTAATCGAAGTTTTGGTGTCTTCGATGATGTCGCAGCCAGGAGCGCTTGTTTAGCTGTCGGAGAAGTGAAGTTAGGCCAAACGATGTCGGAATGGCCCGAAACCTCAGGTGTACCCCTCTTTTGGTTGTCTTGAATGATTTGCAGTTTTTGTCTGATTCTAACAAGATCTGATGCTTGAAGTAGTTCTGCCTGTTTTGTAGCAGGATGCAGCTTCACGAGGCTTCTTGATGTTGATGAGACATAAAGACTTTTTTTGTGTCAACAAATGCCCCCTCGAGGTACAACGACGTGTAGCTTTTTGGAGTCGATGTGCCTCGAAGAGAAACTTGAAGGAGAGTTTCCAACTTCACCAAGAGTCTTGAGCAAATTTTTTATTTTTTTTTAATGCCCTTTGAGTTTCCGGGGGAATTTTGTGGTAGCGAGAGGGATCACGTACCATCTCAAGGCAAAGTTTTGAAAATGACATGGGGTATTTGGATTTTGTGTTTTGGATTTTGGTTTTTGACCTTGTGACCTAACAAGCTGTATGTGGCAGGTCAGGGGGTCGGGGGTTGATTTTTTCATTTTGACCTTGTGACCCAACAAGCTGTATGTGGCAGGTTCGGGGGTCAGATTTGGTTTTTTGGTTTTGGTTTTGGTTTGGTTTGGATTTTGATTTTGGTTTTGGTCTTGTGACCTAACAAGCTGTATGTGGCGAGTTAGGGGACCAAGGTTTGGTTTGTTGTAGATTGTCAATTTCAAGATTTTTGCTCAATTTGGTTCATGAGGTTGGATGGTTTGGTTTTTGGAAACTCATGAGGCTCTTTTTTTTTTTTTTTTTTTTTGAATGGTCCAATCAACTCAAAAGAGGCATGGGACATTTTTATTTTTTGCTCTTGGTAAGAGAAATATTTTGACTAAAAGCCACTTTTAGTGCCTAGGTGGTGAAACCTGGCTTATATGGGCTAACCCATGGGACCTTAGGCTTTGGAGATTGCCTAGATCTCATATGGTGTCATTTTTGTAGAGAATATCTAAAAATATCTCTTTGGTGTAGAGAATATCTGAAAATATCCTTACTTGGAGAGAATCTCTCAAGTTTCCTTCTTTTTTGGAGAGACTTTCTCAAAATATCTTTCTTTTGGGAAAGTAGCTAAATTTTTGCACTTACCTCCTTTCTTTTCTCCTTGTTTCTTCTTTTGGTTTGCTCTCCTCTATAAAAGCAAGGGGGGTTGGATCCTTTGCTCCTATTGCTTTCTTTGCTTGCAAGAATCTCCAAGGGTGCTCCAAGATCAAGAAGTGCTTTTTCTTCTCCAAGGATCTCCAAGCTTTTTCTTCTTCTTCTCCATCAATGGCTTCAAGTAAGTTGTCTTCTTCCACAAGAAACTCCATTGTAGAAGTAGTAGTTTCTTTCTTTGCTTTCTTTTTCTTCTTCTCTTCTTTCTTTTTTTTCTCTTTTTCCAAGCACGTTTTTTTTTCTTTGTTTTTTTTTTTTTTTTTCGTGCTCTTGTTTTATTTTTTCTTTTGCTCACGGTTTTCCCTTTTTTTTCTTACTGTGTTTTTTTTCCCTTTTTTTCTTCTTCACCGTGTTTTTTCTTTTTTTTTCCTCACGGTTTTTTTCTTTTTTTCTTTTTTTTTTTTCACTGTGTTTTCCATTTTTTTTTCACGGTTTTTGTTTCTTTTTTTTGTTTTTTTCACACAGTGATTTCTTTTTTTTTTTCACCATTTTTTCCTCTTTTCTTTTTTTCTCAGCATTTTTTTCCCTTGTACGGACCTGGCCGTACTGTCACGTGGCAGTGGGCCATGGCCTGTGGGCCCAATTTTTTTTTTTTTTTTTGCTGAGATTTCTTTCTCTCTCTTTCTTTTTCTTTCCTCCTTTGTTTGCTCACTATGATAATGAGGTTATACAATTTCAATATGTTCATGCATTTTTTTTTTGTTTGATGCATCAAGATAAAAGCTAGAGTCTCTAGGTCAAGCCAACATGATTTTTGACTTGGACAAAGTTTGATTGGTTTTGACCAAATTGGGTTGGAATTGGTCAAGCTTTGGTCAAGGTTTTCCTAGCATCTAATGCATGATGATATTCTTTGATGCATGATTTTGGCAAATGGACTTGGAAGCATGATGATGCATACCTGAAAATCTTTTGCAAGTATTGGGATTTTGAGCTCGCAGCGATGTTGAGCTCTTTCTCGGTCTTGTTGGATTTTGAGGAACTTTGTAATTTTTGGATTTTGAAGCAAGCTCGCAGTAATGTTGAGCTCTTTTCCAAATTTGGCAGAAATTTGATGAGATTGGCTCGTTCTCGCAGCGATGTTGAGTTCGAACCTTCTTTGAGAATGTTCCACTGACTATGAGCTCACAGCGATGTTGAGCTCATCTTCAAGCTTCCTGTCTTTTTTGGAGTATTTCCCTTTTCTTCGGAATTGCTCCGGAACCATGTCAAAATTTTACTAGAATTTTTGTAGCAAAACTCTGTCTTTTTTATGTTGATTGATCTTTTATCTTCCATCTTTTGCAGGTAGTTCTTCCAGAATGAACATGGGTAAAGGTCCTGTTACTGACGCACCTCGTCGGTCTGCCGGATCTTCTAATGCGGCCGTTCAACAGGCTTGTGAGAAGGTCCAGTTTGTCGATAAGAACTTGGAAGAATGTGATTCCCTCAATCGTGATGAGATAAGACATCGATTGATCGTTCTCAAAGATGAGGAATTCTACAAGATCATGGTAAGCAGCTATCCTTGGGTTAGAGACGATCAGAGCATTGTGCCTAAGCCTACCTTCTTCTTTGGTGATGCAGTCCCTAACGACTTGACATGCCAAAGGAGATGTTTTCAGTTCTCTTACACAGCAGATGGTGAGGAGAGAACTATTTTGTTGACACCAAAAGAGTCACTATGTCTCCTCCACATCAAGAAGCCTCGTGAAGCTGCATCCTGCTACAAAACAGGCAAAGCCACTTCAAGCATCAGGTCTTGTCAGAATCAGACAAAAACTGAAAGATCCTTCAAGACAGCCAAAAAAGGGGTACACCTGAAGTTTCGGGCCATTCCGACATCATTTGGCCTAACTTCACTTCTCCGACAACAAACAAGTGCTCCTGGCGGCGACATCATCAAAGACACCAAAACTTTGATCAGAGCCTACGGATGACTCCAGAATGTCTCAAAAGGGCTCCATGCCAAATTTCAAGTCAGACCGACAACGTTTGACCCTCCATCAACGCTCGAGCAGTAAAATCAAGCCTTCCGGCGGCAGGAACCACCGAAGCCATCACTCATCAAACAAAGTATATGAGTGACTTCAACATGCTTCCAAAGGGCTGCACGTCGAATTTCAGGTCATTCCGACAACGTTTGACCAGGTTTCGATGCTCCGAAAGAAAATCAAGCCTACCGGCGGCGGAGCACCCTGGGACCATGACATCCAAATTTGAGCTAATGGGTTGTCTCAAAATGACTCCAATAGGCTCCCCATCAAATTTCAGGTCAATCGGACATCGTTTGACCACATATCAAAGCTCTGCATTTTCCCCTCAGCAAAATCAAATCAAGCATTGACGGGACCCCAAACGGCTTCAAAACTCAAATAAAAGCTCATCGTTGGCCCTATCCACTGCTCAAGAAGCTTCACCTCAATTTTCAGGTTATTCCGACTTCATTTGACCTAGTTTCGACTCTTGACGGAAAATCGGCTACAAAGTCTTCGGCTTTCCTGAAAAATGTGAAACTTTGTGCTTCGGATTTGCGCGGGTTCTCATCAAGTTATCTCCAAGAAAATCAAGTCAATAATTGAGGAAAAATGTCAAGAAAAATCCAGAAGAAAGAAGGAACAAAAAAGACGAAAAAACAACCTAAAACGAAGCTCGGCGACCAAAAGGGCCAAAACACTATGGTCGCCGGCGACCCTGGGTGCATGGTCACCGCGACCCTGCAAATCTTGGTCGCCGGATTTCTCGCCAAATGGCCCGTTTTCCGATCCTTTTCGCGTTTCGAGTGTTCCTGCCTCTGTGATTTTCTGAAATTCCAATCTTTAATGCTTGAAAACGACTGATCTTCACCGACATCTCGGATCCGCCGTCAAAAGCATGAAATCATCACCGATCGCTCCAAGATCGCCAACCGGCTGACCAAGAAAGTATACTTTCTATCGACCGATCTTGAAATCGACAAGACAGATGTCACCGGCCCACAAACATCAATCAATGTCTGAAATTGCATCACAATCCGACACCAAACAAAGTGTGGATTCACCTGTGATGATCACAAGAAGAATCTCAAAAGATGATGCGCGGCCCGTAACTTTTCACATGCCCTGGCGACCACTTAATGTCATTAATTGACCCATTTATGACAACTTAATGCGGTCATTAACTCATTATTTTGGACGGCCCAATCAGATTCAAGCATTTGGGAGTTACAAATCCAAACAATCATGGCATTAAATCCATGATACTCCCACAATCATGAAGATTAAAGGCAATTAAATGCCCACTATCCTTCATCAGCCAATCACAAGCCAAGAAAAAAGAGTTACAAAATCAAAGAATAAAAACTTGTAACTCCTCATCAATTCTCTCATCATGGCCATCAATGCCCATAATCACCTCATGGCTACCAAAAGCCAATAAAAGGAGGTGGGTTCCAAGAAGAATGCAAGGAATGAATCCCAAGTGCAATCCCAAGCTCTGAAAATCCAGAAAATCCAAGAGAGAGACGAAGTCCTGCTGCTTTACTCCCAGAAGCACTACAAGGTGATCAACGTCCCTTGGGGGGCCGCCCCCCTAAGGTCCTCCCCTTCTACAACATGGCCTAAACGCGGCTTTTCAGCCCATTTACTCGGTTTTTCATCGGATATAGGACCTTCTCTTGGTCCTTATCATTTGAAAAACCGAGGTTATGAGCCAAGCCGAAGAATCGAAGCATCAAGCGTTCTCATTTGAAGGACGATGGCGAAGTCCATACATGACTTGCGACCGTCGATTTGAACGAGTCCCCGCAATCTCCTAAGAAGTTAGATCCATTTTCTTTCTTTTCTATTGTATTTTTTATTTTTTAAAGAGACAAAAAGAAATCACAATTCTTGTCTTTCATATTTGATGAGTTTTGTAAAATCGCCTTTCACGGTAAAATCACCTTTTACCGCAAACTAACAAAAAAAAAAAAAGCCTCCTACGGCATTCTCAAAAACAAATTTGTCTCTTTTTTTAATATTTATGCAATTTGAAAAGTTAGAAAAAAGGATCGATTTCCTTTCTACTTGTGAAGGTGAATCTCCGGATTATCGCCATTCCAAATTCCAAGTAGAAAGTAATTCTGGCATACCTGTACAAAAAGTTGAAACCCGCAATTTCCCTCCTCCGCCGAGACCCAGGCAGCCCCCAGGGTGCGGAAGGAGAGGACGGAAACCCAAGGGTCCATCAAGTTTGCACACCAGTGGGACTCGTTCATTTGAGAACGTGATGCTTTGATCCCTTGGCTCCTTTCTAGTTGATGGCCTATGTTGCATCTTGTATCTAAAAAAAAAAACATGAGATGGGATTTTAGATATTCTTTCTCATTTCAAAAAAAATCTAATTTCTTTTCTTGGATTTAACTTTGAGAAATTTTGATCCTCCCCTCTTCGAACTTGATAGCTCACAGAAATGTTTGCAGCTATCGTTCATATCAAGGATTGGGCCATCTTTTCTCTTTGATGAGTCCGATAGAAGTTTTCAAAAAAAAAAAAAAAAAACTTCATTTCAAATTCTTTCAAAAAAATAAAAATAATCTCTCTTTCTTAGATTCAACTTTGAGAAACTTTGATCCTCTCCTCTTCGAACTTGATAGCTCACAGAAATGTTTGCAGCTATCGTTCATAACGGGGATTGGGCCATCTTTTCTCTTTGATGAGTCCAATTGCGATTTAAAAAAAAAATTTCAAAACAAAAATCAGTCTTCTCTCTTTTGAATTCAAATTCAAAGAAACTTTGGTTATTCCCTTCCGGATTTAACGCTCGCAGAAATGTTGAGTTGTGGTTCGGATTGGAACACCACTTCTGTTCTTTTAAGCGTTCATTAGAAATCTTTCAAAAAAAAAAACACTAAGGTTGCACCAATTGCACTCTTTGACTAAAGTGGACTTAAGAAAAGCCTTGTCCAGAGTGTGGAGACAGCCAGACTGTTCGAGGTAAGGGTCCTTCAAACGGGTTCATTAAGTAACCCTACCCTTACCTGGGGGCTGATCTATCTACTAAGGTTTCACAGGATCGAATTGGAAATCTATGTGCACCTTTAAAAAAAAAACCTTTCAAAAAAAAAAAAAAAAAACTTCGATCACTTTTGAGTTCGGAATTGACAAATCTTGTTTCTTTCCCTTTCGGATTTAGCACTCGCAGAAATGTTGAGCCTTTGTTCGGATTGGAACACCATTTGCTCTCTTTGATGAATTCAATCGTGACTTTTCAAAAAAAAAAAAAAAACTTCCGTCACTTTTTGAGTTCAGAGTTGAGTAATCTTGGTTCCTTCCCTTTCAGATTTAGCGCTCGCAGAAATGTTGAGCCTTGTTCGGAATGGAACACCATTTGCTCTCTTTGATGAATTCAATCTTGACCCTTCAAAAAAAAAAAAAAACTTCCGTCATTACTGGATTCACATTCGAGAAATTCTGGTTCCTTCCCTTCTAGATTTAGCGCTCGCAGAAATGTTGAGCTGTTGTTCGGATTGGAATACCATTTGCTCTCCTTTATGAACCCAAATTTGACCTTTCAAAAAAAATCACATCTCATGTCCTTTCCAAGGATGCGATTTGCAACATTTGTGCCTAGCGGTGCGAATACGCCCTTTTCGGGTCTACTGTATTCGCGATTGACACATTTTATCTCCAACCTTATATCATTTTACCTCGAGTGAGCTTTGCTTCTCGGTAATTTGAGTTAAGGTCTACAATTGCTTCTAGCAGTCACTGGAACGCTCACCCTGAGCCTACCATACTTGCATTTTAGAACAATTGTATCCTCTATGACTTTTTACCTTCTTCATCTTCCTTGGGCTGGGTCATGTCCCTTCAAGTGATTTGAAAAGACAAAACCATAGTTGTTTTCCATTTATGATGACCATATTCTTATGATTACTAATGGATTTGGTCTTGTTTAAGAAGTTTTCCAAAACTAACAATGGCAGCTTCAATGATCATCACTTTCGATGAGAACAAGTACCAGCTTATGCTTCAAGACAAACAAAACAAGTATAAGCGCCCAGCCAGTTGCCGAAGCATCATCTCCCTCGACAACTCTCAAAACACCGGGTCAACCTCAACTCCCCGGACCATCGTCTTCGGGTCGCTGGGACCATTCCCACTCCCCGCAGAAGACACCGTACCTGCCAAGAAGCAGAAAACCGCCCTGCAACATGTCACTAACATGGCACCAAGGGCGAACACCAAGAAGCCTGAAGCCCGTGGCACTCCCACGAAACCGCAACAAAACCAGGTTTGCCTCCAAAACCTGGTCCCCGAGATCTTCACCAAAGCAACGGAGGTCCCGAACATCTGCAAAGCCAGCATACTTGGCCCCTCTCAAGGAGAATCGGTTCTACCCTCTCTCTTATTTGAAAGAGGAGAAACCTATCCTCCGCCCAAAGAACAAACAAAATCAGCATGAGCCGGCTTGCTCCTACAAGCCCAAAATCAAATCTTGCATCGTTAGGCCTCTGCAAAAACATACTGAAGCCTGCACTCCTGCGAGTCGACCCTTCATTTCAACAGGGCCCGAGCTCATAAAATTCAAATCTTCACTTCGACAGGCAAAGGACCGCGTCCAGATTCTGTCCTTGCCCAACTTCAAAGAAGATAACCTCGGCTGCTGCGCACGGGGGACTACATCCTTTATCGCCAGAGCCCAGCCAGAGCTGACTGAAGCTCAAATTGCTCTTCGTATGCGTCGCCGCGCGGCATATCGACAAAAGAGACTTGAGAAACAAAGAACCCAACAACCTACTCTCCATGTCTCAAACAAATGGGTCGAAAAAGAAAGACTTGACCAAGTCGTTGCTGTCCATATGGTTGGAAAAACCAGAAAACGCCAGAAGTCAGCGACCAAAATCAGTGTTAGACGTCCAGTGACTAGCAGCGTCTCTCGGACACGAACACATCTAGAAGAATCCTCCACTCCTCCAAGCCAAGGACACCGGAGTAACCACTCCTCAGATTCTTCATCCAGAAGAATGAGCCCCAGCTCAGTCACCAGGACGATTTCTTCATTCAAATCCCAAGGGATGAACTTCTTGGCTACAAGTTCTGAGCAGCCTCCACCGCATGATGGCATAACCACACGCATCCAGCAGTTGGAGTAAGGACAACAGAGAATTGAGGCTCTAATGGAAACCTTCTTCTCACTTTACAGCGTCCACCACCTAACAACCAAGGCCATCTGAATCATGAAGATGATGAGGCCAATGCAGAAAACAATGAATCACGCGCCCTTACCAAAAAGGACGTGGACGATATCCTCGCAAAAGCAAAAGAAGAGGATACATTGAAGGAACATGGGATCAAGCCACCTTATCCCCTATGGATGGACTCGGTTCCATTCCTTGCAAAATTCAAACAACCTACTCTTCAGACATATACGGGGAAAGGTTCAGCCAGACAACATGTCATCCACTTTAAGATCCTAACAGGAGCTATTGCGGATCAAGATGCCCTCAAGATTCGCCTCTTTGCAAGTACCCTAAAAGGTACAACCTTTGATTGGTACTCTACTTTGCCGGAGAACTCCATCCAGAACTGGGCTATACTGGAGACACGCTTCCTGACCCACTTCCAAGGTGAGGACCATCCTGTTACTATGGCTCAACTCTGCAGCCTAAAACAGGAAGAGAATGAGTCAACATACGACTTCATTCACAAGTGGAAAGCAATTGCATACAAATGCTCAGATGTACTGCCACAAGCGTCGCTAGTCGACATCTGCTGTAACAATATGAGAGCAAGGATCCGCTCCATGATCATCGGCAACAAATCAAAGAACCTGAGAGAACTCCTCGAAGCTTCCATGGAAGCTAAAATGGTGATCAAAGACCTCAACAGTCAGAAATCATCAAAGAAAGAGCCGACTGCCATTACGACCTCAAAACCAAAGAAAAAAGAGGTTCTCAATGTGTAAACTAAGTCAGCTCCTCAGCAGCCAAAGAAAGCTGAAAACAAAGCTATGGGTAAAAGGCCTGAACTCTCCGATGCCTTCAAAGAACGTGTAGAAAAGAAATATTTGTTCGATGAAGATGTTAAAAAAATATTTGAGGCTGTTCTAGCAAATGGCAAACTCACTTTGCCGGAGCCCAAAAGACCGGGAGATGTTGGCAAAACCAAGGATCCCCGATATTGTCCATACCACCAGATGATCTCACATCCTCCCAATCAATGCTTCGTTGTGAGAGAGAAGATCAATGAGATGTGGAAAACCGGAGTCATAACCTTTGACAAAAACTACGGCTCCGCCGCTGTCAACATGGTGTCATGTGGGCAAGCTTCAAAGTCACCGAAGAAGAAGATCAGTACTTCATTCAAGGTGATAAAAATGGCTCAAGCATCCCAAGAGTTGTTCCCTATCCAACACTAGATGGACAACCTATATGGGTGCATCCCGATCTCCTAGAAGATGAAAATTGGGAGATCGTCAAAACAAAGCCGACCACTCAGCAGCGAAGGCAACCCAAGAGACAACTCCGCAAATTCAAACAACTGGAGAAGTCTCAACCAAAACAAGAAGTCCATGAAAAGGCAGAAACCTCTTCCACTGCTTCATTAGGGGCGACGGAAGAATCCCTTCCCAAAACTTCAAAGGTGGTAAAAAAATTCACCCTTGATGATTTCAAGCCACCTCAATACAAAAATGAAACTGTGCAGGGGGCATCATACTCTTTCAACTCGGTAGTTGGATTCTCCATGGATGGATACGAGTTCAGTGATATTGCCAGTAATATCGATGAATGGGAAGAATCCCTTGAAACAGTAGAATACCTCTCTGACGAGGAATGGATTCCCGAGTCTCATCTTATGCCAGTAATCTGGTATAACCCATTCCAGCCACAAGGATCCTGGTCCGATGATGAAGATGACCAGGACGCTGTTCAAGAAAACGCTGTCGATCCAGCACCAGCCAATGCTCCAGTGGAACCCAACATCGGTGAACCACAAGGAGCAGATGACGAAAAAGATTTGGCTCCTATGCCTAATCTTGAAGAATATGCAAGAATCTTGCAACATCTTGCCATAGAACAAGAGCATGATCGCATCAATGATCTTCGTCATAATCCAGAACCAGAAGTCCCTGAAAATCAACGGGAACTTTCTCCTTTAACTCCTGAAAATGGAGAAAACAGCTGGATTGATGATCCTCTTACATCTGAGGATGAGTCCGATTCCCAATAGTCTACACTGGGGGCATCTCCTGTCAGGATAACCTGCAATGCAATAGCTCAGGACGATAGTGCCTCTGAAGCTTCCGAAGACACGTACTCCCCAACCGGTAGTGTATCTTCCGGAGCTACATCTTCTCAGGTGACTTCCACTGAGATATCATCCTCTCAGCCCTCGTCTCCTTAAGCTGTGACATCTGAACTCAAGCCTCTCTCGGTTGATCATCTTGATGAAATTTCTGCCAATGAAATCTTCTTCAATGAAAACCCAGTCGATTGGTCCCAGATACCCGATCTCATAGACAATGTCTGGACTAATACAGAAAGATTATCGGATGTTGTTCAGGACTTGTTCCGGGAAATTGCTCTGTGCAACATAATCACTGAAGACGCCAATACATCTTCAGCAAATGACGAGGATCAACCCCTTGATCCTGAGAGTGATCTTCAAAAAGAAGACCCTTCTCTAGAAGCTCTTGAAGTTAGTAGAGGTACCCGTTCTGGTCGGGATTACCACAAAAATTACAACCAACCCGCTTCTTCTTATGTAAATCCTTCAGGAAAGCAAGTTGTAAGCACCCCAAGTGGCAATAATAATGAAAATGCAAGCCCGAAGGAGGCTTTCAAGTTTACTTGATTGAGCACTTCAAACACATACCTGCACGTCTGCACATCCTTGACTTATTACGAATGTCTCCACAAATTCGTGATAGTCTCATTTCAGAATTACAAAGGCTGAATGCGGATGTCGACAAGCATTCCCCATAAGTCCTACAAATTGAAATGGACTATAGGGTCAAAAAATCAAATACTCCCTCAAAGGGAGATAAGAAGAGAACTGAGGGATCAAGCAATGAATGCCTCTCGGTACAAAACGCAGTAAGTGCAACAATTGCCTTCGACAAGGATGACCTCCTGCTAGGTAAGACAAAGCACAACCGACCCTTGTACTTTACGGGGTACGTTAAAGAAATGCCAGTACACAGAGTTCAGATTGATCCAGGTTCTACACTCAACCTCATTTCTACTTCGGCACTCGAAGAGCTGGGCATCCCACCTAGCAAGCTGAGTCACACATCCGTATCCATCTTCGGATATGACGGGAGCGCTCAAAGGCCTATCGGCAAAATCAAGTTCAAATTGTAAATCGGTGATCTTATCTCCGAAGTCACCGTGTATGTAATAAGGACCCCTTCATGCTACAATATACTCCTTGGACGCCCCATGGATACATGAGAATGGTGTCGTCCCTTCAACTCTACATCAGTGCATCAAGTTCGTTGGCAACGATGGCTTGATACATCTAGTATTTGCAGACAAAAAACCCTTCAAAGGCAAGGATGTCCATTTTGCAAATGCTCAGATGTATAAAGATGGAAAAGAAGAGCAGGAGTAAGAAACAATATACTTTGCATAAAATCTCCAGAAAAATAAAGGCAAGGCTCTTCAGCAATCATCAGAGGTAAACAAACCTTCCACCAAACTCAAAGTAAGCAGTCAAGCTCCCTTTGTTGTCTCCATCAAATCTCTAAAGCCATTGGTAATCACTATCAAAGTAAAGAAGACAAAACAAAAGGCTAGGGGCAAGTTCACTGTCTCCTTTGTGTCTATTATGCATGACACAGACTCGGAGTCAGAGCCAGAAGATGACACAGCATCAAGCCAAGCTGATACTCAGCAAGATCAGCCCGCTCTCACTCCATTGGAGACACTCGCTGACATAGAAGATCCTACGTCTGCTTCCTTTGTTATTCCGACAACTTCGCCAGAAGAAAAAGAAATCTTCTTCCACAATCCTGAAGCATCTTCATCACGTCCAGCACTCGAACCTTTTGAAGGAAGGTATCGTGTACCAAACTTAAATATCTCTCTTGACAACACGGTGGGCGAACCCATCGAACAAGAAGATGACGATGTTGAGTCCACTTTGATAGAAGATATCAATTACATCCCAGATCTCAACATCGCTCTTGATGATCCAAACCCAACAGAGTCAATTAAGAAAGGTGACCTTGTGTTCACGGTTAAAAAGTCATTGATTCTCGTTCGTACATCTGAAATCAACGATGAATCAAGATGGAAAGGGCCTTATATCATTGACAAAGCCTTCTCCAATGGAGCATATGCTTTCTTCAACTTCGAAGGAGACAGGTTTATGCTGCATAATAAATTTCTACGGCGTTGTTTTTCTTAAAGCTGGGTCACTGTCTGCTGTCCAACACAGTCTACCTAATTTCAAGGATCAACCTCTTAAAGGTCCTTGTCACAATAGCAGGTTCTCTCAATGCCCAACTGACAAAATGGTCCATCCTTCTATCACAGTTTGATATTAGGTATGTACCACAAAAAGCAATCAAAGGCCGAGCTCTAGCAGATTTCCTCGCAGAGCATCCATTGCCTAAATATTCTCCACTCAGGGATGATTTCCCAGACGAATTTGTCTACAATGTGGAAACTTCCTTATCAAATGCCTCCTGGGACATGTACTTTGACGGCGCAACCAGGACAAATGAAAAAGGAAAGCAAATATCGGGAATTGGCATCCTCTTTATCAGCCCTGACAAATACATGATTCCACACGCCTTCTCGCTGCTGGAACCATGTTCAAACAATGCTGCTGAGTACCAAGCCCTGATTGTAGGATTGGAACTCGCCCTCGGATCCGGTATCACCATGCTGGAAGCTTTGGAGATTCTCAACTGATCGTCAACCAGATGAATCAGAAATTTGAAGTCAGAAAACCTGATCTGCTACCTTACTACAACAAGGCGTAGTCGCTTCGACAAAAATTCAACATCTATCACATCACCCACATCCTCAGAGGTGAAAACATCCGTGCAGATGCCCTGGTTGGACTCGCCGCATCCATGGCAATCCAAGAAGGGGAAAACATGCAAATCACAGTGTGTCAAAGAAGGATTCTCCCTCCTCTTAACACACACCAAACAGTTGCTGAATGCCACCAAGTGGTTGGAGGTCGGATGTCCATCCTCAAACCTCCGATCGGCGACTGGAGAGATCCATTCATTGATTACATCATGTTCGGAATCCTACCTGAAGATCCAAAAGAGCTGGTAAGCATCCAAAGACGAGCCCCAAACTTTCATTTGGATATACCTTCAAAAGCACTTTACAGAAATTCCTTCAACGGAGTACTCCTACGCTGCCTGTCACAACAAGAGGCCGAGGAAACTCTCAAAGAAGTACATGCTGGTTTTTGTGGAGCCATCAGGCTGGTCCTAAGCTCTACAACCAGTTAAAAAGGCTAGGTTATTATTGGCCTACCATGGTAGCTGATTCAATGCAATTTGCGAAGCGCTGCCAAAAATGCCAGATTCATGGAGATTATGTCCACATGCCTCCAGAATGGCTACATCCAACAACAATCTCATGGCCTTTCTAAGCCTGGGGTATGGACATCATAGGTCCTATCTCTCCTCCATCAAGCAAAGGCCATCGCTTCATCTTCGCCGCTACGGATTATTTCTCCAAGTGGTCAGAAGCATTTGCGCTCAACGAAATGAAGACCTCATCAGTCCTTCAGTTCTTGCGCACCAACATTATTTGTCGCTTCGGCATACCTAAAAGATTCGTCCATGATAACGGACCATAATTCCGGGATCACAGATTCTACAGGTTCTGCGACAAGTACAAAATCCAAAGTTGTCCTTCGACTCCATATAATCCAGCAGCGAACGGACTAGCAGAAGCCTTCAACAAGGCACTCTGCAAAATTCTCAAGAAAATGGTCTCTAGTCACAAAAGAGACTGGGGCGACAAACTGCCAGAAGCTTTGTGGGCCTATCGAACTACTGTTCGAGGACCAACCCATAGCACACCATTTCCTTAGTCTATGGATGCGAAGTTGTTGTCCCTTTGGAAGTACAAATTCCTTCCTTAAGGGTATCTCTGCAAAATGATATGACGCAAGAAAGCAATGTCAAATTGAGACTCCAAGAGTTGGATAATCTCGATGAAAGACGACTCGAAGCTCTACAAAGCATTGAGTTGTACCAAGCACGCATGGCAGGATCTTTCGACAAGAAGGTCAGGCAACGCGCCTACAAAAAGGGCGACTTGGTTCTTGCAGTAAAAAGACCCATAGTCTTTGCCCACATTTCCAAAGGCAAATTTGAACCAAAATGGGAGGGACCTTTCGTCATCGACAAGGTCTTCTCCAACGGTGCATATGCTCTTCTAAACATGGAGGAGATAGATGTATGCTGCCCATCAACGGCAAGTTCTTGAAGCGGTACTACCCTTGAAGACTTCCTCAAACGGGACAGAGCGATATCTACACGGCCAAAGCCTCTTTCCAGGTTCTTGCTCGTCGAACCCATTCCCTTTTGAAATTTTCATCTTTAAGTTGAAGTTTCTAAAAAAATAATAATAAAAAAAAATTAAATAAAATAAAAAGCTTTCAAAACAATGCTTACTTTCATCGTTTCATTGTTCAAAAATTCAAAAATCCAAGTTTAGGAGCCTCTTGGTTTGAAACAAAAATCAGGACTGAGAAATTTCCACGTTGGTCCACCTCGGCTTTTACAACCAAAATGGTTTTAAGTCAAAATTTATGACCCTCGTGTCTTTAAACAAAAAATGGTTTTTTAGAAACCGCGGGGAAGCGACATTTAGACGATACTCGCAAAACCCAAAAACCGAAAGGATATGAACCCCATTCGATACTTCCAAAACCCAAAAAAACCGGAAGGATGCGAACCTCATTCGATACTTCCAAAAACCCAAAAATGGCAAGGAAGCGAACCACATTCGATACTTGCAAAACCTTGAATTTCAAAATCGTGGAGACACAATATTCCAATTGATATCCACAATCCAAATTTCAAATGTTTCAAAAAACCCCAAATTTCAAAAATCACGGAGAAACGACATCAAGTCAGTACCCGCAAAACCAAAAGTTTTGGGAAAAGCAGGGAAGCGACGCTTAGTCGATACTTGCACCCCAATCCACGAGGAAGCAACATTCCATCGATACTCGAAAACTCAGACCGCGAGGAAGCGATATTCCATCGATACTCGCAAATCGAATAAGCAAGGAAGCGACATTCCATCAATACTTGCAAGACCATTTAGCGGGGAGGCGACATTTAGTCGATACCTACATTTTGAAAATAAAAAATCGACTATAAATGCCAAAACCAGGCTATAAACGCCAAAATTAGGCTATAAATGCCAAAATCCGGCTATAAACGCCAAAATTCGGCTATAAACGCCAAAATCCAGCTATAAAACGCCAAAATCGGCTTTCATGCCAACAAAACAAAACTTGATTTTCAAAAATCTGGCTCCCATGCCAAAACAAAACAAAACAAAACAAAACAAAACAAACAATAACAAAACAAAAGTCGGCTTCTATGCTATTAAAAAAAAATCGGCTTTCATGCCATCTTAAAATTTCGGCTCTTATGCCAATTCAAAAATTTTGGCTTTCATGCCACAAATCAAAAATTTTGGCTTTCATACCACAATTCAAAAATTTTGGCTTTCATGCCAAAAACCAAAAACTTTGGCTCTCATGCCACAAACAAAAAAAATAAAAACTTCGGCTTTCACGCCAATTCAAAAATTAGGCTTTCATGCCATCTCAAAACTCGGCTTTCATGCCAATCCAAAAATTAGGCTTTCATGCCATCTTAAAATTTCGGCTCTTACGCCAATTCAAAAGAAAAAAAAAACTTGGCTTCCATGCCACAGGCAAACAAATTCGGCTTTCATGCCATCACAAATTTTGGCTCTCATGCCACAAACAAATTTGGCTTCCATGCCAAAAAATAAAATTCGGCTTCTATGCCATTCCAAAATTCGGCTTCCATGCCATCTCAAAAATTCTAGCTCTAATGCCATTTCAAAATTTTGGCTCTTACGCTACAAAATTAGGCTTCCATGCCATTCTAAAATTTGGTCATAAAAAAACCAGGCTTTTTGCCACAAAATTGGCTTTCATGCCCAAAACAATCCTTTGACAAAAGATTCTCACAAAATGAAAACCTTTTGATCAAATTCTTGAACAAACATTCCCATCAGCTTTTACTCAAATTTTTTTTCATTAAAAATTATTGAAGTTAAAAAAAGGGGGATAAAAAAATATAATACCAAAATTATTTATACAAGGAGGTACCAAAAAAAAAAAGAAAAAGAAAAAAGAGTTTGTTACAACTCAGGAGCTCAATCTAGCATGGTCTTCAACCAAAGGTTCAACTCCTCAAGCAGACCCTTGGCCTTAGCTTTCAAAGTTTCCAGGCCATGTTTCTTCAAAATGTTCCCATAAAATGCGGTCGAATGCCGCGACCCATCTGCAGCATGAGGAAGTTCTTTCCAGAGGACCTGCCACTGCTCATACTCCTGAATCTTCCTTCGGAAATTACCTTCAGCTTCCTCAACCTGACGAATGAGAGTACCCTCTTTGTCACGAGCTTCCACAATGGCGGTCCATTTGGCAGCAGCTTCTTCCTCCAAAAGCTTAAGACGCTGCCTAGCCTCGATAACCTCCTTATTAACGCGGTCCAAGTCTTGCTTCAGCCCCATGATGGATAACTCGGTAATGTTCTTCTCCCGAACGAACTGCTTCCGAGTCTTCGTGACCTCAGTCAGCTCAACTTTGACTTTGCTGGAAGGCTTCACAAACATCTCATCAAAGAAGTCACCATCTGGGAAACTCTTGGTCTCAGTCCATTTGTTCCCCCAAGGCAATGATTTCATCAACAAAATCTTTGGCACTTGCGATGTCCATACCGACTTCTTCGCTATCAGCAAGAATGTCCTATATGTTAGACCCCGACCCAGACCAACGCGATTAGTGCTAATTAAGTGAACGTTTAGTCTTAAGTGAGTCCTAGTACTAGTTGGGTGAGAATGTGATTAGACTTAGTCTGGATTATAGTTTTGGGGATTTTGAGGACGTTTAGTATGAGTCAGACACGCTCAGGGACGCCCTGAGTGCACGTGTAAGAATCGGTTTTTGTTCTAGATTTTTGATGTGGATGTGATTTTTATTTCTCTTGAATGGCCTTATTATTTGTGGCAACTTTCGTTTTTAAGCTGCATGCATTTGAGGCCCAGAAACCCAAGTTTTGGCCCAATAAGGGCAAATCTGTCTTTTCATGCAAAATCTGGGCACACTTTTCGAAGTCGTGAAACCATGTCAAAAGTATACTTTTCTGAAACTAGATTTTTCGACGATCGTTTTGTTCTTCTTCGTCGATTTCATCCGGGGTCCACAAGACCATGTTTTAAGCGTTTCTAGTTCAGCTAGAGAGGGACCCACCTCTCAACCCATATAAAAGGTCTCTTACTCTCTCTCCTCCATTTTCTTCTTCCAAAAAAAATCCTGCAACGGTTGCCCTAGAGTGGAGTGGAGAAGGCAGCCCTCTTCTTGATCTTTTTCCCTTGAAACCATCTAACAAGAAGACTCCAATCTTCGATTCGTTTCCGCCATTCTCTTCCTCTCTTCGCAAGCTTCGATTGGACACGTTTTGGAGCCAAACCCCTTCCACTATTCATCATCTTCAACCTCCATTCTTCTTGTTTGGCTAGCAAAAGGTTAGAGCTTGGACCCATCTTTCTATTTGATGTTCTTAGGCTCACCAAGAGCTTGTTTATCATGATTTCAAACCCATTTTCGAAATGGGGGTTTATGTTGGCCAAAATGTTGATTTTTGTATGCTCCATTTTGGGGGTTTTGTGTAGATCTCGTGGAGCACCCCTCATTGTTGGTTTTTGTGAAGCTTTCTTTGACTTTGGATTGAGGCAAGTAAACTTTTTGGGATTTTTCCATGTATATTGCATTAGGGTTCCATTTTTCTTCATTAAGGTATGACTTTTGTGTTGGTTCTCTTAATGCTAGTTATGTCTACACTCTTTCAAGCCATGCACTTCAGTTTCTCTATTGGTTTTGTCACTAATGATTTACTAAGTTCTTAGAATCATGTTGGTTTTGTAAGTTTCATGAAATTGTTATGGGAATGCCTTGATGTTTCTCTTTGGAATAAATGGACAAATTTGTGGATGGAATGCTCTTTAATGTGTGTAATGAATCCCTTGGAAAGCATAGAGGCTTGGGGAGTGCAGGTGGTAAATGTGTGGAAGTGAAGAAGGGAGAAAAAGTTGTGAAAATTCTGAACAGAATGCACTGCCCGTGCCTGTCGGTCAGCTGTCGGTCATACTTCGGTCGACCGACACCAACCGAAATCTGTCGGTTCGAATTCCAGAGAGCAGCATTTCTGTCAGGACATCCCTCGATTCGCTGTCGGTCAACCGACAGGTCGACCGACAACCAACCGAGGATCTGTCGGTTCAATTTCCAGAGAGCAACATTTTCTTTCTGGTCATCTGTCGGTTCACATTCGGTCAACCGAGGATCTGTCGGTTCAATTTCCAGAGAGCAGCAATTCTGGGCTGGGATCTGTCGGTCAAGCCTTCGGTCGACCGACAGATCGACCTCGGTTAACCGACGGTTAACCGAGCGTTGACCGACAGTTACAAAAAGTACTGTTTTGAAGGATTTTGCAGGAATGAAAACTAGACTTGGTCTTAGACCCTTTTTGTTGACCTTGTGCACTTGAAATTTCCAAAATGTAATATACCTTCGGGGACACCAAGTTTTATTGAATTTCAACATTTGGTTTTCAATTCCACAAGGGTCAAAGATGTGGTCTTAGCCCATGCTTGATAAAGTTATGTTTGAACCTTTGTTTATGATGCTTTATGCACCATCATGTTCTCGTCTGATTTCCAAGTGCAAGTCGTTTTCAAGATGTGTTTCAAGAATCAAAAAGGGAATCATTTATTAAGTTTGTAAGCATTAATGCTATGCTATTTTGCTAGTCTTGTTACGTCGTGCTCGTTAAATGATTTCCCTCTTGTTTTGTCGTGTTTCGATCGCGTATTGCCGTGTTTTGTGCATTCATGATATAAGTGAATTTCACTGAGCTTGGACCGCCCTTTTAGCTTGATCCACTACCTGGGGGTCCTTAAACTTGTGGACTGTCTGCAGACTAGTCGTGTCTTGAATTGACACATCGTGCGTGTTCGTGGTCCGGTTCCGCGGCCGGATACCCCGTCTACCTTGTGTGGCGTGGGATCGTGTTTCTTGTCGTGCTTGTCTTGCGTGCTTGCTCTTGTCATCATGTATGACGGAGAAAGGATGAGCTCATGTGGATTTATCTTTTCATGATATTATATGTATTCGTGCTAGTTTCGTAAGCATTGAAACGTGTATTTAAACTTTGAACTGTTTTAGCATTATTTCAATTATTCATGCCTAAATTGTTTATTTGCCAAACCGTCGTGTTTGATGCTTGTATTTTGGTGGCCAGGTGCCGGTGGTTTCGCGCGTGACGAGGAGTGCCCGGAGGAGGCTGTTGAGCCACCCCCAGCACTCGAGTGGCAGCCCAACGACGTCATCTAGACGCCGGTCGGGATCGTGATTCTCGTTTCACCTAGCTTGGGTTTTGTCGGGTTGTTCTTTTTGGGATTCCATATGTTGTATTGGCCTTTGTTGGCCTCTTGGGGGTTGTGTAACTGGAAGTAAAACACTTTGTCTAAATGTTAAACTTTATTCATGCTAGGAATGCTTTGACGACATTCTCTTTTGATACCTTGTCTCCACATTATATATGTTTATTGTATCTTATCGTTCAAGAATGTATGAATTGTTTTGCTACACGCTTCCGCATACCCATTCGTGTGAGCTCGACCCGTGTCTTGGGATCCTCACCGCGGAAACCTGTGGGAAAATAAATGAAATTATATCACAACAGCGGCGGCGGTGTGTTTTGAATAATCATGCCGCCGCGGCGCAGTCGCGGGCCCGGGTCCCGGTCCGGGGTCGCGACAGGACTGGTATCAGAGCGGGACATGTTTCAGGCAGTTAAAAGAAACTAGAAAGTCTTAGGAACGTGGCGAGGATTCGTGAGTTCGATAGAATGTTTGTCTAGACAACATGACCAACCCAAATATGTCTATATATGTGCTAACAAATTGTCTTGCAGCATCATGCCTCCACGTAAAGCCCCGAATCACAATGCTTCAGGCAGCAATCAGAATGAGACAGAACCGACTGAAAATCCTACTGCTACTCAGTTCCAACAATTGATGCAGGCCATGTTGGAGCAACAGAGGCAAGCCAATGAAACGCAAGCAAAATTTCAAGAGCAAATGGCTAAGAAAGACGAGGAAATGGCTCAAGTACAGAGGCAGCTTCTAGAAGTCCTCCAAAATAGACCTCAGCATCAAGCCCCACCAAATGTGGTGTACCAGAATAGGGCTGATGATGTCAATGTTCTCTTCGAGAGATTTCGGAAGAGGGGACCTAAGGAGTTCTCGGGTCAAGAGGACCCTTTGACGGCTGATGATTGGCTCGCGAACACGGCTAAGATTTTTGACGTTTTTGTTTGCACTGGCAGGGAGAGGGTGAACCTCACCGCTTCTCTATTTTATGGGCTTGCAGACGATTGGTGGCAAACAGTCAAAGAGCCATACCAGGTCATGGCAGATGAGGTTGCTTGGACGACCTTTAAGACACACTTCACGGATAAGTACGTCCCCTCCCATGTTAAGAGACAGAAGGCAATTGAGTTCCAACAGTTGAAGCAAGGGAGTATGTCCGTTTTGGAGTATGTCACGAAGTTTGAGAGGCTTGCCAGATATGCTACCGAGCTTATTGACACTGAACAGAAAAAGATAACTAAGTTTTTGGAAGGACTGAATCCCATTCTCAAGAGGGATGTCTCGGGAATAATCCCACCAGTCACCTTTGATGAAGCAGTCAGTCGGGCATACAAATTTGAAGAGTTTAACAATGAGATAATCCAGGATAGAAAGCAGCACTACCATCAGCAAAACCAAAGACAGCAAGGTGGCAAGAAGCCAAGACAGGAACAGACTCAAGTTAGACAATCTGGTTGTAATCATTGTGGCAAGAATCACCCTACCCACGAATGCCGCAAGGCAACGGGTGCTTGCTTCAGGTGTGGAGGAATGGACCATACAATCAAGGATTGCCCCCACCTCCAGAGTCAAGCCAACAGATATCAGCAGCCAAGGCAGATGCCACCACAGAATCCAGCAGTACCAGTTCAGATGAGACCACCACAGCAACAACAGCAACAAGGCAGGCAAGTACCAAACCAGAATGCTCGTCCACCGCAGAATAGGAACAATCAGGGCAGACAGATTCAGCAGCAGAACAGGCCACACCAGCAGGGACGTGTATACAATATCAACCGTACTGACGCTGAAGCAGCAGGTGACGTAATAGAAGGTAAACTTCTTGTTTGTGGAGTAGAAGCACAGATCTTATTTGATCCAGGATCCACACACTCCTTTCTATCACCTTTGTTTGCAAAGAAGATTGATGCACAGCATGCAGAATTGGATTATAATTTGACTGTCACTACACCCGTAGGTAGACATGTTGTTTGCACGACCTTTTACCCTAGTTGTCAGGTTTTGTTAGGAGATATCAAATTACCGGCCAACCTCATAATTTTAGACATGCATGATTTTGACATTATCTTAGGCATGGATTGGTTAGAGACCTACCATGCTACCATGGATTGTTTTGGTAAGACCATTACCTTCAGATTGCAAGGGCTACAGACAGAGTTGATGTTTCAGGGAAATAGGAAGAAGTCTTCTAGTGGTTTCATTTCAGCTTTGAAAGCCAATAGATTGGTGAGCAGTGGGTGTGAGGCATTTATAGCGTTTATCACGGAGGATAAACAGTCCCAAGGGGTGGAGGATATCCCCGTAGTGTGTGAATTTCCGGATGTTTTTCCAGATGAAATCCCGGGTTTACCACCAGTTAGAGAAGTTGAGTTTACTATTGAACTCCTTCCAGGGACTGCACCGATCTCAATTGCACCTTATAGGATGGCTCCTGCAGAGTTAGGAGAATTGAAACTTCAGTTGCAAGAAATGTTGAGCAAGGGCTTTATTAGGCCAAGTGTTTCACCGTGGGGAGCGCCAGTTCTTTTTGTGAAGAAGAAGGATGGAAGCCTTAGAATGTGCATCGACTATAGAAGATTGAACCATGTGACCGTCAAGAACAAATACCCTTTGCCAAGGATAGATGAGTTGTTTGACCAATTACAAGGAGCAACACACTTTTCCAAGATAGACTTGAGGTCAGGGTATCATCAGTTGCGGGTTAGAGAGTCTGATGTGGCGAAGACAGCTTTCCGAACGAGATATGGGCATTATGAGTTCTTAGTGATGCCCTTTGGTTTGACAAATGCGCCTGCAGTCTTCATGGCTCTCATGAACAAGGTTTTTGCAGAGTTTCTAGATCACTCTACCGTGGTGTTCATTGATGATGTCCTCGTGTATTCTAAGAGTAAGGAGGAGCATGAAGAGCACTTGAGGACATCGTTGCAGCTTTTGAGAGACCACCAGCTCTATGCGAAGTTGAACAAGTGTGAATTTTGGCTAGAGCAAGTTTCCTTTTTGGGTCACATTATTTCGAGAGAAGGATTAGCAGTTGATCCAGCCAAGATAGAAGCAGTCATCGAGTGGAAGAGACCCAGCAGTGTGACAGAAATTAGAAGCTTTTTGGGGTTAGCAGGATACTATCGGAGATTTGTCCAAGGTTTTTCGTCTATTGCAGCACCATTGACGAAGTTGACCCGGAAAAATGTCCCTTTTGTTTGGACTGATCAGTGTGAAGGCAGCTTTCAGGAGTTGAAGAAGAGGTTAACCACAGCCCCAATCCTCACATTACCATCGGGCAGCGGTGGATTTGTTGTTTTTACGGATGCGTCCAATGTGGGATTAGGTTGTGTATTGATGCAAGATGGCAAGGTGATTGCCTATGGTTCGAGACAGTTGAAGAATCATGAGGTTAATTATGCAACGCATGACTTGGAGTTGGCAGCAGTAGTTTTTGCTTTGAAGATGTGGAGGCACTACCTCTATGGGGAGAAATTCGAAGTTCATTCCGACCACCGAAGTTTGCAATATTTGTTTTCACAGAAGGAATTGAATATGAGACAGAGACGGTGGATGGAGTATATTAAGGATTATGACTTCCCAATCAAGTATCATCCGGGCAAAGTGAACGTTGTGGCAGATGCATTGAGCAGAAAGTCAGCAGTGATGGCTAGTTTGAGAGGAGTTAGTGTTCTCCAACAGTTGGAAGAACTGGGAGTAGAGGTACAACACTTGAGGAGAGGTGTCTTAGTGGCAAATATGACCGTGTCTGAGCCTACCTTCATCCAAAGAATCAAAGATAGTCAGTTGCAAGACCCAGAATTGGCCAAGATTGTAGATCAGATTGCAGAACGTCCAGATTTCAGAATTTCTGATGGAGTGTTGTATTTTCGTGACCGGTTGTGCGTGCCGAATGTTGATGATTTGAAGAATGAAATTATGATTGAAGCTCACCATACTAGATACTCTATACATCCGGGTAGCACGAAGATGTACCATAACTTGAAGAGCAGATTTTGGTGGAATAATATGAAGCGAGAGATGGCAGCTTTTGTATCTCGTTGCTTGACTTGTCAGATGATCAAGGCAGAACATCAGAAGCCTCCTGGGTTGTTACAGCCTTTGGAGATTCCGGAGTGGAAATGGGAGCATATCACTATGGATTTTGTCTCCGGTTTGCCTAATACCAAGAGAGGAAACAATGCAATTTGGGTTATAGTTGATCGTCTTACGAAGTCTGCGCACTTCCTTCCGATGAAGACTGGGAACATGATGCATATGGCACCACTCGCTAGGCTATTCATTGACGAGATTGTTAACAAACATGGTCAGCCCGTCTCCATCACTTCCGACAGAGATAGCAGATTTGTTTCGAGATTTTGGAAATCTCTTCTTGAATCCATGGGGTCCAAACTTCAGTTCAGCACAGCGTATCATCCTCAGACCGATGGTCAGTCAGAGCGGACGATACAGACTCTTGAAGATATGCTACGTGCTTGTGTGTTGGATTTCAAGGTCCAGTGGGATGAGAACCTACCTCTTTGCGAGTTTGCGTACAACAATAGCTACCATTCTAGCATTGGAATGGCACCGTTCGAGGCACTCTATGGTAGGAGGTGCAGAACTCCAGTCTGTTGGGAAGAAGTCGGTGTGCGTAGTTTTCATGGACCGACTATAGTTGGAGAGACAAGCGACAAGGTTAAGCAGATTCAGGACAGATTGAAGATCGCTCGAAGCAGACAGAAAAGTTATGCTGACACTCGCCGGAGAGAATTGCAATTTGAAGTGGGTGACAAAGTGTTCTTGAAAGTCTCACCGGTCAGAGGTACTCTAAGATTTGGAAAGAAAGGAAAATTGTCCAGCAGATACATTGGCCCATATGAGATTTTGAGCAAGATTGGAAATGTCGCTTACAGGCTTGCGTTACCGCCAGAACTCTCAGGGGTACATAATGTCTTTCACGTCTCTATGCTCAAGAAGTATGTTCACAGTCCTTCTCACATTATTCCACACGAGCCTCTTGAGATTCGAGAAGATGCGTCGTATGTGGAGAGACCGGTTAGAATCATCGATACCCGAGAGCATGAGTTGAGAAATCGGACTATCCATTGGGTCAAAGTGCTTTGGGAGAACCACGAGCCAGAAGAAGCCACATGGGAATTGAGAGATCAAGTCCAAAAGAAGTATCCACACCTGTTACCAGAGGTAAGATTGTTTATATTTGGTGGACCAAATATCCTAAGGGGTGGAGGATGTTAGACCCCGACCCAGACCAACGCGATTAGTGCTAATTAAGTGAACGTTTAGTCTTAAGTGAGTCCTAGTACTAGTTGGGTGAGAATGTGATTAGACTTAGTCTGGATTATAGTTTTGGGGATTTTGAGGACGTTTAGTATGAGTCAGACACGCTCAGGGACGCCCTGAGTGCACGTGTAAGAATGGGTTTTTGTTCTAGATTTTTGATGTGGATGTGATTTTTATTTCTCTTGAATGGCCTTATTATTTGTGGCAACTTTCGTTTTTAAGCTGCATGCATTTGAGGCCCAGAAACCCAAGTTTTGGCCCAATAAGGGCAAATCTGTCTTTTCATGCAAAATCTGGGCACACTTTTCGAAGTCGTGAAACCATGTCAAAAGTATACTTTTCTGAAACTAGATTTTTCGACGATCGTTTTGTTCTTCTTCGTCGATTTCATCCGGGGTCCACAAGACCATGTTTTAAGCGTTTCTAGTTCAGCTAGAGAGGGACCCACCTCTCAACCCATATAAAAGGTCTCTTACTCTCTCTCCTCCATTTTCTTCTTCCAAAAAAAATCCTGCAACGGTTGCCCTAGAGTGGAGTGGAGAAGGCAGCCCTCTTCTTGATCTTTTTCCCTTGAAACCATCTAACAAGAAGACTCCAATCTTCGATTCGTTTCCGCCATTCTCTTCCTCTCTTCGCAAGCTTCGATTGGACACGTTTTGGAGCCAAACCCCTTCCACTATTCATCATCTTCAACCTCCATTCTTCTTGTTTGGCTAGCAAACGGTTAGAGCTTGGACCCATCTTTCTATTTGATGTTCTTAGGCTCACCAAGAGCTTGTTTATCATGATTTCAAACCCATTTTCGAAATGGGGGTTTATGTTGGCCAAAATGTTGATTTTTGTATGCTCCATTTTGGGGGTTTTGTGTAGATCTCGTGGAGCACCCCTCATTGTTGGTTTTTGTGAAGCTTTCTTTGACTTTGGATTGAGGCAAGTAAACTTTTTGGGATTTTTCCATGTATATTGCATTAGGGTTCCATTTTTCTTCATTAAGGTATGACTTTTGTGTTGGTTCTCTTAATGCTAGTTATGTCTACACTCTTTCAAGCCATGCACTTCAGTTTCTCTATTGGTTTTGTCACTAATGATTTACTAAGTTCTTAGAATCATGTTGGTTTTGTAAGTTTCATGAAATTGTTATGGGAATGCCTTGATGTTTCTCTTTGGAATAAATGGACAAATTTGTGGATGGAATGCTCTTTAATGTGTGTAATGAATCCCTTGGAAAGCATGGAGGCTTGGGGAGTGCAGGTGGTAAATGTGTGGAAGTGAAGAAGGGAGAAAAAGTTGTGAAAATTCTGAACAGAATGCACTGCCCGTGCCTGTCGGTCAGCTGTCGGTCATACTTCGGTCGACCGACAGGTCGACCGACACCAACCGAAATCTGTCGGTTCGAATTCCAGAGAGCAGCATTTCTGTCAGGACATCCCTCGATTCGCTGTCGGTCAACCGACAGGTCGACCGACAACCAACCGAGGATCTGTCGGTTCAATTTCCAGAGAGCAACATTTTCTGTCTGGTCATCTGTCGGTTCACATTCGGTCAACCGAGGATCTGTCGGTTCAATTTCCAGAGAGCAGCAATTCTGGGCTGGGATCTGTCGGTCAAGCCTTCGGTCGACCGACAGATCGACCTCGGTTAACCGACGGTTAACCGAGCGTTGACCGACAGTTACAAAAAGTACTGTTTTGAAGGATTTTGCAGGAATGAAAACTAGACTTGGTCTTAGACCCTTTTTGTTGACCTTGTGCACTTGAAATTTCCAAAATGTAATATACCTTCGGGGACACCAAGTTTTATTGAATTTCAACATTTGGTTTTCAATTCCACAAGGGTCAAAGATGTGGTCTTAGCCCATGCTTGATAAAGTTATGTTTGAACCTTTGTTTATGATGCTTTATGCACCATCATGTTCTCGTCTGATTTCCAAGTGCAAGTCGTTTTCAAGATGTGTTTCAAGAATCAAAAAGGGAATCATTTATTAAGTTTGTAAGCATTAATGCTATGCTATGTTGCTAGTCTTGTTACGTCGTGCTCGTTAAATGATTTCCCTCTTGTTTTGTCGTGTTTCGATCGCGTATTGCCGTGTTTTGTGCATTCATGATATAAGTGAATTTCACTGAGCTTGGACCGCCCTTTTAGCTTGATCCACTACCTGGGGGTCCTTAAACTCGTGGACTGTCTGCAGACTAGTCCTGTCTTGAATTGACACATCGTGCGTGTTCGTGGTCCGGTTCCGCGGCCGGATACCCCGTCTACCTTGTGTGGCGTGGGATCGTGTTTCTTGTCGTGCTTGTCTTGCGTGCTTGCTCTTGTCATCATGTATGACGGAGAAAGGATGAGCTCATGTGGATTTATCTTTTCATGATATTATATGTATTCGTGCTAGTTTCGTAAGCATTGAAACGTGTATTTAAACTTTGAACTGTTTTAGCATTATTTCAATTATTCATGCCTAAATTGTTTATTTGCCAAACCGTCGTGTTTGATGCTTGTATTTTGGTGGCCAGGTGCCGGTGGTTTCGCGCGTGACGAGGAGTGCCCGGAGGAGGCTGTTGAGCCACCCCCAGCACTCGAGTGGCAGCCCAACGACGTCATCTAGACGCCGGTCGGGATCGTGATTCTCGTTTCACCTAGCTTGGGTTTTGTCGGGTTGTTCTTTTTGGGATTCCATATGTTGTATTGGCCTTTGTTGGCCTCTTGGGGGTTGTGTAACTGGAAGTAAAACACTTTGTCTAAATGTTAAACTTTATTCATGCTAGGAATGCTTTGACGACATTCTCTTTTGATACCTTGTCTCCACATTATATATGTTTCTTGTATCTTATCGTTCAAGAATGTATGAATTGTTTTGCTACACGCTTCCGCATACCCATTCGTGTGAGCTCGACCCGTGTCTTGGGATCCTCACCGCGGAAACCTGTGGGAAAATAAATGAAATTATATCACAACAGCGGCGGCGGTGTGTTTTGAATAATCATGCCGCCGCGGCGCAGTCGCGGGCCCGGGTCCCGGTCCGGGGTCGCGACAGGACTGGTATCAGAGCGGGACATGTTTCAGGCAGTTAAAAGAAACTAGAAAGTCTTAGGAACGTGGCGAGGATTCGTGAGTTCGATAGAATGTTTGTCTAGACAACATGACCAACCCAAATATGTCTATATATGTGCTAACAAATTGTCTTGCAGCATCATGCCTCCACGTAAAGCCCCGAATCACAATGCTTCAGGCAGCAATCAGAATGAGACAGAACCGACTGAAAATCCTACTGCTACTCAGTTCCAACAATTGATGCAGGCCATGTTGGAGCAACAGAGGCAAGCCAATGAAACGCAAGCAAAATTTCAAGAGCAAATGGCTAAGAAAGACGAGGAAATGGCTCAAGTACAGAGGCAGCTTCTAGAAGTCCTCCAAAATAGACCTCAGCATCAAGCCCCACCAAATGTGGTGTACCAGAATAGGGCTGATGATGTCAATGTTCTCTTCGAGAGATTTCGGAAGAGGGGACCTAAGGAGTTCTCGGGTCAAGAGGACCCTTTGACGGCTGATGATTGGCTCGCGAACACGGCTAAGATTTTTGACGTTTTTGTTTGCACTGGCAGGGAGAGGGTGAACCTCACCGCTTCTCTATTTTATGGGCTTGCAGACGATTGGTGGCAAACAGTCAAAGAGCCATACCAGGTCATGGCAGATGAGGTTGCTTGGACGACCTTTAAGACACACTTCACGGATAAGTACGTCCCCTCCCATGTTAAGAGACAGAAGGCAATTGAGTTCCAACAGTTGAAGCAAGGGAGTATGTCCGTTTTGGAGTATGTCACGAAGTTTGAGAGGCTTGCCAGATATGCTACCGAGCTTATTGACACTGAACAGAAAAAGATAACTAAGTTTTTGGAAGGACTGAATCCCATTCTCAAGAGGGATGTCTCGGGAATAATCCCACCAGTCACCTTTGATGAAGCAGTCAGTCGGGCATACAAATTTGAAGAGTTTAACAATGAGATAATCCAGGATAGAAAGCAGCACTACCATCAGCAAAACCAAAGACAGCAAGGTGGCAAGAAGCCAAGACAGGAACAGACTCAAGTTAGACAATCTGGTTGTAATCATTGTGGCAAGAATCACCCTACCCACGAATGCCGCAAGGCAACGGGTGCTTGCTTCAGGTGTGGAGGAATGGACCATGCAATCAAGGATTGCCCACACCTCCAGAGTCAAGCCAACAGATATCAGCAGCCAAGGCAGATGCCACCACAGAATCCAGCAGTACCAGTTCAGATGAGACCACCACAGCAACAACAGCAACAAGGCAGGCAAGTACCAAACCAGAATGCTCGTCCACCGCAGAATAGGAACAATCAGGGCAGACAGATTCAGCAGCAGAACAGGCCACACCAGCAGGGACGTGTATACAATATCAACCGTACTGACGCTGAAGCAGCAGGTGACGTAATAGAAGGTAAACTTCTTGTTTGTGGAGTAGAAGCACAGATCTTATTTGATCCAGGATCCACACACTCCTTTCTATCACCTTTGTTTGCAAAGAAGATTGATGCACAGCATGCAGAATTGGATTATAATTTGACTGTCACTACACCCGTAGGTAGACATGTTGTTTGCACGACCTTTTACCCTAGTTGTCAGGTTTTGTTAGGAGATATCAAATTACCGGCCAACCTCATAATTTTAGACATGCATGATTTTGACATTATCTTAGGCATGGATTGGTTAGAGACCTACCATGCTACCATGGATTGTTTTGGTAAGACCATTACCTTCAGATTGCAAGGGCTACAGACAGAGTTGATGTTTCAGGGAAATAGGAAGAAGTCTTCTAGTGGTTTCATTTCAGCTTTGAAAGCCAATAGATTGGTGAGCAGTGGGTGTGAGGCATTTATAACGTTTATCACGGAGGATAAACAGTCCCAAGGGGTGGAGGATATTCCCGTAGTGTGTGAATTTCCGGATGTTTTTCCAGATGAAATCCCGGGTTTACCACCAGTTAGAGAAGTTGAGTTTACTATTGAACTCCTTCCAGGGACTGCACCGATCTCAATTGCACCTTATAGGATGGCTCCTGCAGAGTTAGGAGAATTGAAACTTCAGTTGCAAGAAATGTTGAGCAAGGGCTTTATTAGGCCAAGTGTTTCACCGTGGGGAGCGCCAGTTCTTTTTGTGAAGAAGAAGGATGGAAGCCTTAGAATGTGCATCGACTATAGAAGATTGAACCATGTGACCGTCAAGAACAAATACCCTTTGCCAAGGATAGATGAGTTGTTTGACCAATTACAAGGAGCAACACACTTTTCCAAGATAGACTTGAGGTCAGGGTATCATCAGTTGCGGGTTAGAGAGTCTGATGTGGCGAAGACAGCTTTCCGAACGAGATATGGGCATTATGAGTTCTTAGTGATGCCCTTTGGTTTGACAAATGCGCCTGCAGTCTTCATGGCTCTCATGAACAAGGTTTTTGCAGAGTTTCTAGATCACTCTACCGTGGTGTTCATTGATGATGTCCTCGTGTATTCTAAGAGTAAGGAGGAGCATGAAGAGCACTTGAGGACATCGTTGCAGCTTTTGAGAGACCACCAGCTCTATGCGAAGTTGAACAAGTGTGAATTTTGGCTAGAGCAAGTTTCCTTTTTGGGTCACATTATTTCGAGAGAAGGATTAGCAGTTGATCCAGCCAAGATAGAAGCAGTCATCGAGTGGAAGAGACCCAGCAGTGTGACAGAAATTAGAAGCTTTTTGGGGTTAGCAGGATACTATCGGAGATTTGTCCAAGGTTTTTCGTCTATTGCAGCACCATTGACGAAGTTGACCCGGAAAAATGTCCCTTTTGTTTGGACTGATCAGTGTGAAGGCAGCTTTCAGGAGTTGAAGAAGAGGTTAACCACAGCCCCAATCCTCACATTACCATCGGGCAGCGGTGGATTTGTTGTTTTTACGGATGCGTCCAATGTGGGATTAGGTTGTGTATTGATGCAAGATGGCAAGGTGATTGCCTATGGTTCGAGACAGTTGAAGAATCATGAGGTTAATTATGCAACGCATGACTTGGAGTTGGCAGCAGTAGTTTTTGCTTTGAAGATGTGGAGGCACTACCTCTATGGGGAGAAATTCGAAGTTCATTCCGACCACCGAAGTTTGCAATATTTGTTTTCACAGAAGGAATTGAATATGAGACAGAGACGGTGGATGGAGTATATTAAGGATTATGACTTCCCAATCAAGTATCATCCGGGCAAAGTGAACGTTGTGGCAGATGCATTGAGCAGAAAGTCAGCAGTGATGGCTAGTTTGAGAGGAGTTAGTGTTCTCCAACAGTTGGAAGAACTGGGAGTAGAGGTACAACACTTGAGGAGAGGTGTCTTAGTGGCAAATATGACCGTGTCTGAGCCTACCTTCATCCAAAGAATCAAAGATAGTCAGTTGCAAGACCCAGAATTGGCCAAGATTGTAGATCAGATTGCAGAACGTCCAGATTTCAGAATTTCTGATGGAGTGTTGTATTTTCGTGACCGGTTGTGCGTGCCGAATGTTGATGATTTGAAGAATGAAATTATGATTGAAGCTCACCATACTAGATACTCTATACATCCGGGTAGCACGAAGATGTACCATAACTTGAAGAGCAGATTTTGGTGGAATAATATGAAGCGAGAGATGGCAGCTTTTGTATCTCGTTGCTTGACTTGTCAGATGATCAAGGCAGAACATCAGAAGCCTCCTGGGTTGTTACAGCCTTTGGAGATTCCGGAGTGGAAATGGGAGCATATCACTATGGATTTTGTCTCCGGTTTGCCTAATACCAAGAGAGGAAACAATGCAATTTGGGTTATAGTTGATCGTCTTACGAAGTCTGCGCACTTCCTTCCGATGAAGACTGGGAACATGATGCATATGGCACCACTCGCTAGGCTATTCATTGACGAGATTGTTAACAAACATGGTCAGCCCGTCTCCATCACTTCCGACAGAGATAGCAGATTTGTTTCGAGATTTTGGAAATCTCTTCTTGAATCCATGGGGTCCAAACTTCAGTTCAGCACAGCGTATCATCCTCAGACCGATGGTCAGTCAGAGCGGACGATACAGACTCTTGAAGATATGCTACGTGCTTGTGTGTTGGATTTCAAGGTCCAGTGGGATGAGAACCTACCTCTTTGCGAGTTTGCGTACAACAATAGCTACCATTCTAGCATTGGAATGGCACCGTTCGAGGCACTCTATGGTAGGAGGTGCAGAACTCCAGTCTGTTGGGAAGAAGTCGGTGTGCGTAGTTTTCATGGACCGACTATAGTTGGAGAGACAAGCGACAAGGTTAAGCAGATTCAGGACAGATTGAAGATCGCTCGAAGCAGACAGAAAAGTTATGCTGACACTCGCCGGAGAGAATTGCAATTTGAAGTGGGTGACAAAGTGTTCTTGAAAGTCTCACCGGTCAGAGGTACTCTAAGATTTGGAAAGAAAGGAAAATTGTCCAGCAGATACATTGGCCCATATGAGATTTTGAGCAAGATTGGAAATGTCGCTTACAGGCTTGCGTTACCGCCAGAACTCTCAGGGGTACATAATGTCTTTCACGTCTCTATGCTCAAGAAGTATGTTCACAGTCCTTCTCACATTATTCCACACGAGCCTCTTGAGATTCGAGAAGATGCGTCGTATGTGGAGAGACCGGTTAGAATCATCGATACCCGAGAGCATGAGTTGAGAAATCGGACTATCCATTGGGTCAAAGTGCTTTGGGAGAACCACGAGCCAGAAGAAGCCACATGGGAATTGAGAGATCAAGTCCAAAAGAAGTATCCACACCTGTTACCAGAGGTAAGATTGTTTATATTTGGTGGACCAAATATCCTAAGGGGTGGAGGATGTTAGACCCCGACCCAGACCAACGCGATTAGTGCTAATTAAGTGAACGTTTAGTCTTAAGTGAGTCCTAGTACTAGTTGGGTGAGAATGTGATTAGACTTAGTCTGGATTATAGTTTTGGGGATTTTGAGGACGTTTAGTATGAGTCAGACACGCTCAGGGACGCCCTGAGTGCACGTGTAAGAATGGGTTTTTGTTCTAGATTTTTGATGTGGATGTGATTTTTATTTCTCTTGAATGGCCTTATTATTTGTGGCAACTTTCGTTTTTAAGCTGCATGCATTTGAGGCCCAGAAACCCAAGTTTTGGCCCAATAAGGGCAAATCTGTCTTTTCATGCAAAATCTGGGCACACTTTTCGAAGTCGTGAAACCATGTCAAAAGTATACTTTTCTGAAACTAGATTTTTCGACGATCGTTTTGTTCTTCTTCGTCGATTTCATCCGGGGTCCACAAGACCATGTTTTAAGCGTTTCTAGTTCAGCTAGAGAGGGACCCACCTCTCAACCCATATAAAAGGTCTCTTACTCTCTCTCCTCCATTTTCTTCTTCCAAAAAAAATCCTGCAACGGTTGCCCTAGAGTGGAGTGGAGAAGGCAGCCCTCTTCTTGATCTTTTTCCCTTGAAACCATCTAACAAGAAGACTCCAATCTTCGATTCGTTTCCGCCATTCTCTTCCTCTCTTCGCAAGCTTCGATTGGACACGTTTTGGAGCCAAACCCCTTCCACTATTCATCATCTTCAACCTCCATTCTTCTTGTTTGGCTAGCAAACGGTTAGAGCTTGGACCCATCTTTCTATTTGATGTTCTTAGGCTCACCAAGAGCTTGTTTATCATGATTTCAAACCCATTTTCGAAATGGGGGTTTATGTTGGCCAAAATGTTGATTTTTGTATGCTCCATTTTGGGGGTTTTGTGTAGATCTCGTGGAGCACCCCTCATTGTTGGTTTTTGTGAAGCTTTCTTTGACTTTGGATTGAGGCAAGTAAACTTTTTGGGATTTTTCCATGTATATTGCATTAGGGTTCCATTTTTCTTCATTAAGGTATGACTTTTGTGTTGGTTCTCTTAATGCTAGTTATGTCTACACTCTTTCAAGCCATGCACTTCAGTTTCTCTATTGGTTTTGTCACTAATGATTTACTAAGTTCTTAGAATCATGTTGGTTTTGTAAGTTTCATGAAATTGTTATGGGAATGCCTTGATGTTTCTCTTTGGAATAAATGGACAAATTTGTGGATGGAATGCTCTTTAATGTGTGTAATGAATCCCTTGGAAAGCATGGAGGCTTGGGGAGTGCAGGTGGTAAATGTGTGGAAGTGAAGAAGGGAGAAAAAGTTGTGAAAATTCTGAACAGAATGCACTGCCCGTGCCTGTCGGTCAGCTGTCGGTCATACTTCGGTCGACCGACAGGTCGACCGACACCAACCGAAATCTGTCGGTTCGAATTCCAGAGAGCAGCATTTCTGTCAGGACATCCCTCGATTCGCTGTCGGTCAACCGACAGGTCGACCGACAACCAACCGAGGATCTGTCGGTTCAATTTCCAGAGAGCAACATTTTCTGTCTGGTCATCTGTCGGTTCACATTCGGTCAACCGAGGATCTGTCGGTTCAATTTCCAGAGAGCAGCAATTCTGGGCTGGGATCTGTCGGTCAAGCCTTCGGTCGACCGACAGATCGACCTCGGTTAACCGACGGTTAACCGAGCGTTGACCGACAGTTACAAAAAGTACTGTTTTGAAGGATTTTGCAGGAATGAAAACTAGACTTGGTCTTAGACCCTTTTTGTTGACCTTGTGCACTTGAAATTTCCAAAATGTAATATACCTTCGGGGACACCAAGTTTTATTGAATTTCAACATTTGGTTTTCAATTCCACAAGGGTCAAAGATGTGGTCTTAGCCCATGCTTGATAAAGTTATGTTTGAACCTTTGTTTATGATGCTTTATGCACCATCATGTTCTCGTCTGATTTCCAAGTGCAAGTCGTTTTCAAGATGTGTTTCAAGAATCAAAAAGGGAATCATTTATTAAGTTTGTAAGCATTAATGCTATGCTATGTTGCTAGTCTTGTTACGTCGTGCTCGTTAAATGATTTCCCTCTTGTTTTGTCGTGTTTCGATCGCGTATTGCCGTGTTTTGTGCATTCATGATATAAGTGAATTTCACTGAGCTTGGACCGCCCTTTTAGCTTGATCCACTACCTGGGGGTCCTTAAACTCGTGGACTGTCTGCAGACTAGTCCTGTCTTGAATTGACACATCGTGCGTGTTCGTGGTCCGGTTCCGCGGCCGGATACCCCGTCTACCTTGTGTGGCGTGGGATCGTGTTTCTTGTCGTGCTTGTCTTGCGTGCTTGCTCTTGTCATCATGTATGACGGAGAAAGGATGAGCTCATGTGGATTTATCTTTTCATGATATTATATGTATTCGTGCTAGTTTCGTAAGCATTGAAACGTGTATTTAAACTTTGAACTGTTTTAGCATTATTTCAATTATTCATGCCTAAATTGTTTATTTGCCAAACCGTCGTGTTTGATGCTTGTATTTTGGTGGCCAGGTGCCGGTGGTTTCGCGCGTGACGAGGAGTGCCCGGAGGAGGCTGTTGAGCCACCCCCAGCACTCGAGTGGCAGCCCAACGACGTCATCTAGACGCCGGTCGGGATCGTGATTCTCGTTTCACCTAGCTTGGGTTTTGTCGGGTTGTTCTTTTTGGGATTCCATATGTTGTATTGGCCTTTGTTGGCCTCTTGGGGGTTGTGTAACTGGAAGTAAAACACTTTGTCTAAATGTTAAACTTTATTCATGCTAGGAATGCTTTGACGACATTCTCTTTTGATACCTTGTCTCCACATTATATATGTTTCTTGTATCTTATCGTTCAAGAATGTATGAATTGTTTTGCTACACGCTTCCGCATACCCATTCGTGTGAGCTCGACCCGTGTCTTGGGATCCTCACCGCGGAAACCTGTGGGAAAATAAATGAAATTATATCACAACAGCGGCGGCGGTGTGTTTTGAATAATCATGCCGCCGCGGCGCAGTCGCGGGCCCGGGTCCCGGTCCGGGGTCGCGACACTATACATGCTTGATCATGTTAAAGCCAGCTTCCAAGTGAACTGAAGAAAGAGTCTCAACCCATGAGCCCAAAACAGTCTTCAACACCTTCCTTGCATACTGAAGGTGCGGCGCAGATGAGGATTCGCCATGCTCCGGCGCCCGAATGCCCATGTCACGCTCCATTGGAAGGGTAATCAGTAAACTCTTTCCAACTGAAGAAGCTGACTCATTGAAGGAAGAAGAAGCCCCTACTCCTGGATCGGTTGCAGGCATCTCCTGTTCTGGCCCTGAGGAAGAAGGAGGAACTTCTCCTGCTGCTCCATAATTTGCCAAGGAAAGGACAAAAAGGTATGAATATAATATTGTCAAAAAAAAATCAATATCAAGATTAGTATTGTAAAATACCTTCTTTGACAATCGGCGGAGTACTCTCTGCCTCTCTGAGCTCATCCGAAGCATCGTCAAAGGTTGCGTCCATGGATGGCTCGAAATCGTCAGAATCCTCTGGCAAGTCAGCTACCAAGAAAACAAAAGCTATATGTTGGCAAAAGACAGCACAAAACAAAAAAAAAAAAAAAAAAAAAAAAAAAAAAAAGAGAAGCCAAAGAATTCATACCAGGTGAAGGTTCTGGAACCACTCAAGAGTCCCTGGGCTCTTCTTCAGATGTCGCAATTGGATCCGACATCGCCTCATCGGCCGGAACCTCGGGCATCACTAAGTCATCATCCTCTGCCAAAAGAAAGAAAGAAGCAGATCAAAAAAAAATCTCTCATAAAAGAAGAGAAGTGGCAAAAGAAAGAAAGAGGATCATACCAGCTGTCTCCTCTTCTCTGCTCCTCTTCTCTAGAGGCTCGTCAGCATCCTCAGACACCTCCTCAGCAATGGTGAGAGGCATTTCGAGATCAGAAGGACTATCGTGCCGTCTCATGTTACGGCGATGTCCTCTCTTCCTCTTGCCTCGGCTGGTCAATCTGCTCGACGATCCTGCTCCACTATCAACATCAGGCCTCTCACTAGAGTCCTCACTGGATGTCCTACTTTTCTCAGTAGACTCCATGGAAGCCTTCGTACGCTCTGCTTGTATCATAGCATCGATCTCGGCCTCCTCCTCCTCCAGCTGTCTCAAGACCTCACCAGGAATTCATTGTGCAGCTCCTGATCTGATAACGTCCTGCTCATTGAGAAAGCCTATCTTGTGCTTCTCTCCAGAAAGGAAGGCCAAAACTTCCTCCCGACGAACACCATCCGATTTGCCAAGAACTTTCCCAGGAGATTGCTTAATATCGAGCTCTTTCTTGGAAAGCCCCTGGTGCACTGAGAAGCTCTCCACGAACCACTTCGTGAAGCCAACAGTCCGGAAGGTGGGCAGCTCAGGATAGGAAATCATGGCGGTAGTGTCCTCAGCACTGTAAAAAGCCCATGCATTTCTCCGATCCTGCAGACCTCCAAAACGCTTCACCATGCTCGAAGACGCTCCAACAACGCCTTGAGAGAGGCCAAGCTGCAATACAAAATGCGAAAGGACATACGGCTGGATATCGGCGAAAAGATGTCTACGGTACACCATCGTACCAACCCGTATACTGAAAAGCCATATCTTCTCCGCGTTTGTCAAAGCATAGTGTCTCCCGACCCTGCCCTAGTCGAGTCACGGGAGACACCAAAGTCAAAAGCCTTCTTCCGCAAACTGGGAGAAAGCTTCACTGAAGACTGCCCAATCTCGACGTCCCTAAATCGTCGGATCCTCAAACGGGTAAATAAAAGCGATTCGGAAACGGCTGTCCCTCTAGCCAAATGAATCATAAAAGGATCTTCGTCTTGTGCAACTCCCAACCGATGGAAGCTAGGATAGTGGCATACATACCACAAATAGAAGATGTGAGCAGAAAATACCCTGTTCATACGGAGCCAAAGCCGAACCAGGAAAGCAGCAGCCTGAAGTTCGGTACACAAATAAGAGTAAAGAGCAGGTACCAAAGCTAGTCGCTCTCCAAACAACATCTGACAAGATGGAAAAATACAGTGCGGCCTGATGTGCGTTCCATCTCCTCCAGCAAAAACAGCCTCACCCAGCTAATAAGTGGGGTAAACAACGAGATCTCTCCGCAATGCAATGTCAGAATAAATGGCATCTGTTTTTGCAAAGAACTTCTTTAAATCTTCTCGCATGGCGGCGATCTTCTTCAAACTTGATGCTTTAGCCCTAGCATCCTGGGCCATGCCATCAGAAGACTCCCTGCTGTCAAAAAAGTTGGAGCTGCAACTCTTCCAACTGTTGCATTTAACTTTCGAGCCCTCCTTCTCCTTCAAAAAATCATAGAAGGTGACGAGCTGAAAGTATACAAGCCTGAACTCCTCATACTACTCCTCGAGGACGTTGTCAATAGGCATAAACTCCTCATAGAGTTTGCCGAGGATAGGCAACCCGGTGATGGTGCTCAGATCCTTTAAAGAAAAACCAATCTCACCATTCTTCACAATGAAGGTGTTGGTTTGTGGAAGGAATGACTCCAGCATGGCCATGAAAGCCTCATCGGAGAAAACAACGGTTTGCTTAAAAGCGCGAACCACATCAAAAATCTCGGCCGCCCGCAAAATGGCCTCCCCAATCTTCAGGGTGTGATCAGTCCATGATTTCCAACTCGAGTCAGCACTGAAACAGCCACGAAGTCGAAAGGCTTCACCCAATTGCTGTCGTCATCCCGAAAAATACCAAGGCCCACCGGTCTCAAATCGATCGATGGATGATCAGAACCTTGGTAGCCACTGGCTGACATCAACATGTCCATACGGACAGGCGACTTCTCTGCAAAACCGGAAAGGCCGCTAACAAAAACCTCGGTCTTGATCACGCTGGTCCTCTTCACCCAGCTCAGAGGATCTTCCCTCTTAGGGCATGTAGGAGAAAGGCTCATGATCAAGATGGTCCGATCGAAGGTCGACCAGGTAGAAATAGTTCTTCCCTCACCATCTGCTGTGTAAGAGAGCTGAAAACATCTCCTTTGGTATGTCAAGCCGTCAGGGACTACATCACCAAAGAAGAAGGTGAGCTTGGGCACAACGCTCTGATCGTCCGTAATCCAAGGATGGCTGCTTACCATGATCTTGTAGAATTCCTCATCTTTGAGAGCGATCAATCGCTGTCTCATCTCATCACGATTGAGGGAATCGTACTCTTCCAAGTTTTTCTCGACAAACTGGACCTTCTCGCAAGCCTGCTGAACGGCCGCATTAGAAGATCTGGCAGACCGATGATGTGCGCCAGTAACAGGACCTTTACCCTTATTCGTTCTGGAAGAACTACCTGGAAAGAAAGGAAAAGCAAAGATCAATCATCATTAAAAAGACAGAGTTTTGCTACAAAAACTCTAGCAAAATTTTGACATGGTTCCGGGGCAATTCCGAAGAAAAGGGAAATACTCCAAAAAAGACAAGAAGCTTGAAGATGAGCTCAACATCGCTGCGAGCTCATAGTCAGTGGAACATTCTCAAAGAAGGTTCAAACTCAACATCGCTACGAGAACGAGCCAATCTCATCAAATTTCCGCAAAATTTGGAAAAGAGCTCAACATTGCAGCGAGCTCCAAAATCCAAAATTTGCGAAGTTCCTCAAAATCCAGCAAGACCGAGAAAGAGCTCAACATCGCTTCGAGCTCCAAATCCCAATACTTGCAAAAGATTTTCAGGTATGCATCATCATGCTTCCAAGTCCATTTACCAAAAAATCATGCATCAAAGAACATCATCATGCATTAGTTGCTAAGAAAACCTTGACCAAAGTTTGACCAATTCCAACCCAATTTGGTCAAAACCAATCAAACTTTGTCCAAGTGAAAAATCATGTTGGCTTGACCTAGAGGCTCTAGCCTTCTATCTTGATGCATCAAATAAAAAAACGCATGAACATAATGAAATTGCATGATCCTCATTATCATGGTGAGCAAACAAAGGAGGAAAGAAAAAGAAAAAGAGAGAGAGAGAGAGAAATCTCAGTAAAAAAAAAAAAAAAGAAAAAATTTGAGCCCATAGGCTGTGGCCCACTGCCACGTGGTAGTACGGTCAGGTCCATACGGACCTGTCCGTACAGCCAAGAAAAAAAAAAACAGAGAGAAAAAAAAAAGAAAAAAAAACGCTGAAAAAAAAGAAAGAAAAGGGAATATCAGCGTGTAAAAAAAAGAAGAGAACAAAAACCGTGGACAAAAAAAAAAAAGAAAAAAAACGTGCTTGGGGAGAAAGGAGAAAAAAAAAGAAGAAGAAGAAAAGAAAAGAAAAAAAAAAGAAGAGAAGAAGAAGAAAAAGAGAGCAAAGAAAGAAAGAAGCTACTTCTACAATGGAGTTTCTTGTGGAGGAAGAAAACTTCTTGAAGCCATTGATGGAAAAGAAGAAGAAAAGCTTGGAGATCCTTGAAGAAGAAAAAGCGCTTCTTATCTTGGAGAGCACACTTGAAGACTTCTTGAAAACAAAGAAAGCAATGGAGCAAAAGATCCAACCCCTCTTGCTTTTATAGAAAAGAGCAAACCAAAAGAGGAAACAAGGAGAAAAGAAAAGATGTAAGTGCGAAAAATTAGCTACTTTCCCAAAAGAAATATATTTTGAGAAAATCTTTCCACAAAAGGAGGAAACTTGAGAGATTCTCTCCAAGTAAGGATATTTTTAGATATTCTCTACACAAAAGAGATATTTTTAGATATTCTCTACAAAAATGACACCATATGAGATCTAGGCCATCTCCAAAGCCTAAGGTCCCATGGGTTAGCCCATATGAGCCAGGTTTGACCACCTAGGCACTAAAAGTGGCTTTTAGTCAAAATATTCCTCTTACCAAGAGCAAAAAAGTCCCATGCCTCTTTTGAGTTGATGGGACCATTAAAAAAAAGAAGAAAAAAAAAGAAAAAAAGCCTCATGAGTTTCCAAAAAACCAAACCATCCAACCTCATGAGAACCAAATTGAGCCAAAATCTTGAAATTGACATTCCACAACAAACCAAACCTTGGTCCCCTAGCTCGCCACATACAACTTGTTAGGTCACAAGACCAAAACCAAAATCAAAATCCAATCCAAACCCAAAACCAAATCTGACCCCCCAACTTGCCACATACAGCTTGTTGGGTCACAAGGTCAAAATAAAAAATCAAATCCCGACCCCCCAACCTGCCACATACAGCTTGTTAGGTCACAAGGTCAAAAATCAAAATCCAAAACCCAAAATACAAATCCCCCATGTCATTTTCAAAGCTTTGCCTTGAGATGGTATGTGATCCCTCTCATTACCATAAAATTCCCCAGGAAACTCAAAGGGCATTAAAAAAAAAAATTTTGCCAAGACTCTTGGTCAAGTTGGAAACTCTCCTTTAAAGTTTCTTTTCGAGGCACATTGACTCCAAAAAACTACTCGTCGCTGTACCTCGATGGGGCATTTGTTGACACCAAAAAAGTCACTATATCTCCTCCACATCAAGAAGCCTCGTGAAGCTGCATCCTGCTACAAAACAGGAAAAGCCACTTCAAGCATCAGGTCTTGTCAGAATCAGACAAAAATTGAAAGATCCTTCAAGACAGCCAAAAGAAGGGTACACCTGAAGTTTCGGGCCATTCCTACATCGTTTGGCCTCTTCTCCGACAGCTAAACAAGTGCTCCTGGCGGCGACATCATCAAAGACACCAAAACTTTGATCAGAGCCTACGGATGACTCCAGAATGTCTTAAAAGGGCTCCATGCCAAATTTCAAGTCAAACAGACAATGTTTGACCCTCCATCAACGCTCGAGCAGCAAAATCAAGCCTCTCGGCGGCGGGAACCACCGAAGCCATCACTCATCAAACAAAGTATATGAGTGACTTCAACATGCTTCCGAAGGGCTGCACGTCGAATTTCAGGTCATTCCGACAATGTTTGACCAGGTTTCGATGCTCTGAAAGAAAATCAAGCCTACCGACGACGGAGCACCCCGGGACCATGACATCCAAATTGGAGCTAATGGGTCATCTCAAAATGACTCCAATGGGCTCCCCGTCAAATTTCAGGTCAATCGGACATCGTTTGACCACATATCAAAGCTCGGCATTTTCCCCACAGCAAAATCAAGTCAAGAATCGACGGGACCCCAAACGGCTTCAAAACTCAAATAAAATCTCATGGCTGGTCCTATCCACTGCTCAAGAAGCTTCACCTCAATTTTCAGGTCATTCCGACATCATTTGACCTAGTTTCGACTCTTGATGGAAAATCGGCTACAAAGTCTTTGGCTTTCCCGAAAAATGGGAAACTTTGTGCTCCGGTTTTGCGTGGGTTCTCGTCAAGTTTTCTCCAAGAAAATGAAGTCAATAATTGAGGAAAAATGTCAAGAAGAATACGGAAGAAAGAAGGAACAAAAAAGACGGAAAAACAGCCAAAAACGAAGCTCGGTGACCAAAAGGGCCAAAACCCTATGGTCACTGGCGACCATGGGTGCTTGGCCCAAGGTCGCCGGCGACCCTGGGTGCATGGTCGCCAGCGATCCTGAAAATCCGAGTTGCCGGATTTCTTGCCTAATGGCCTGTTTTCCGATCCTTTTCGCGTTTTGAGTGTTCCTGCATCTGTGATTTTCTGAAAATCCAATCTTTAATGCTTGAAAATGATTGATCTTCATCGACATCTCGGATCCGCCGTCAAAAGCATGAAATCATCACCGATCGCTCCAAGATCGCCAACCGGCTGACCAAGAAAGTACACTTTCTGTCCAACCGATTATGAAATCGACAAGACAGATGTCACCGGCCCACAAACATCAATCAATGTCTGAAATTGCATTGCAATCTGACACCAAACAATGTGTGGATCCTCCTGTGATCATCACAAGAAGAATCTCAACAGACGCTGCGCGGCCCGCAACTCTTCATATGCCCTGGCGACCACTTAATGTCGTTAATTGACCCATTTATGACAACTTAATGAGGTCATTAACTCATTATTTTGGACGGCCCAATCAGATTCAAGCATTTGGGAGTTACAAATCCAAACAATCATGGCATTAAACCCATGAAACTCCCATCATCATGAAGATTAAAGGCAATTAAATGCCCACTATCCTTCATCGGCTAATCACAAGCCAAGAAAAAGGAGTTACAAAATCAAAGAATAAAAACTTGTAACTCCTCATCAATTCTCTCATCATGGCCATCAATGCCCATAATAACCTCATGGCTACCAAAAGCCTATAAAAGGAGGTGGGTTCCAAGAAGAATGCAAGGAATGAATCCCAAGCGCAATCCCAAGCTCTGAAAATCCAGAAAATTAGAGAGAGAGACGATGTCCTGCTGCTTTGCTCCCAAAAGCACTACAAGGTGATCAAAATCCCTTGGGGGGCCGCCCCCTAAGGTCCTCTCCTTCTACAACATGGCCTAAATGCGGCTTTTCAGCCCGTTTACTCGGTTTTTCATCGGATATAGGACCTTCTCTTGGTCCTTATCTTTTAAAAAACCGAGGTTAGGAGCTAAGCCGAAGAATTGAAGCATCAAGCGTTCTCATTTGAAGGACAATGGCGAAGTCCATACATGACTTGTGACCATCGATCTGAACGGGTCTCCACAATCTCCTGAGAAGTTAGATCCCTTTTCTTTCTTTTCTATTATAGTTTGTATTTTTTAAAGAGACAAAAAGAAATCACAATTCTTGTCTTTCATATTTGATGAGTTTTGTAAAATCGCCTTTTACGGCAAACTAAAAAAAAAAAACACCTCCTACGGCATTCTCAAAAACAAATTTGTCTTTTTTCTTAATATTTATACAATTTGAAAAGTTAGAAAAAAGGATCGATTTCCTTTCTACTTGTGAAGGTGAATCCCCGGATTATCACCATTCCAAATTCCAAGTAGAAAGTAAATCTGGCATACCCATACAAAAAGTTGATACCCACAATTTCCCTCCTACGCCGAGACCCAGGCAGCCCCCAGGGTGCGGAAGGAGAGGACGGAAACCCGAGGGTCTATCATATTTCTACCCGGTCGACCATCGATCGGACCATCTCGATCCTGAGCCCTTCTCCTCCGTGCGCTAAGAGGGAAGATCCTCCGAGCTGGGTGAAGAGGACCAGTGTGATTAAGACCGGGGTTTTTATTGGCGACCGTTCCGGTTTTGGAGAGAAGTCGCCTGTCCGTGTGGACATATTGATGCCAGCCAGTGGCTACCAAGGTTCTGATCATCCATTGGTTGATTTGAGACCAGTGGGCCTTGGCATTTTTCGGGGGTGACGGCAGCAATTGGGTGAAGCCTTTTTCGACTTCGTGGCCGTTTTAGTGTTGATTCGAGCTGGGAATCATGTACTGATCACACCCTAAAGATTGGCAAGGCCATTCTGCGGGAGGCCGAGATTTTCTATGCGGTTCGCACTTTTCGGCAAACCGTTGTTTTCCCCGATGAGGCTTTCATAGCCATGCTAGAGTCATTCCTTCCACAAACCAACACCTTCATTGAAGGAATTGAGCGCCATCACCGGGTTGCCTATCCTCGACAAACTCTATGAGGATTTTATGCCTATTGACAGCATCCTCGAGGAGCAGTCTGAGGAGTTTAGGCTTGTATAATTTCAGCTCGTTGCCTTCTAGGATTTTTTGAAGGAGAAGGAGGGCTCGAAAGTGAGATGCAGCAATTGGAGGAGTTGTAGCTCTAACTTTTTTTACAGCGGGGATTCTTCTGATGGCATAGCCCAGGATGCTAGGGTTAAAACATCAAGTTTGAAGAAGATCGCTGCCATGCGAGAAGATTTAAAGAAGTTCTTCGCAAGCACAGATGCCATTTGTCCTGACATTGCGTTGCGGAGAGATCTCGCTGTTTACCTCACTTATTGGCTGGGTGAGGCTGTTTTTGCTGGAGGAGATGGAACGCACATAAGGCCGCACTGTATTTTTCTGGCTTGTCAAATGGCTTTTGGGGAGCGGCTGACTTTGGTACCTACTCTTTACTCCTACTTGTGCACCGAACTGCAGGCTGCTGCTTTCCTGGTTCAGCTTGGGCTCCCTATGAACAGGGTATTTTCTGTCCACATCTTCTATTCGTGGTATGTATACCACTGTCCTAGCTTCCATCGGTTGGGAATTGCACAGGATGAAGATCCTTTTATGATTCGTTTGGCTAGAGGGACAACCGTTTCCGAATCACTTTTGTTTGCCCGTTTGAGGATCCGACGGTTCAAGGACGTCGAGATTGGGCAGTCTTCAATGAAGCTTTCTCCGGGTTTGCGGAAGAAGGCTTTTGATTTTGGTGTCTCTCGTGATTCGACCAGGGCAGGGTCAGGAAGACACTATGCTTTCACAAACGCAGAGAAGAGATGGCTTTTCAACATAAGGGTTGGTATGATGGTGTACCGCAGACATCTTTTCGTCGATATCCAACCGTATGTCCCTTCGCGTTTTGCATTGCAGCTTGGCTTCTCTCAAGGCGTTGTTGGAGCACCTTCGAGCATGGTGAAGCGTTTTGGAGGTTTGCAGGATGGGATGAATGCATGGGCTTTTTACAGTGCTGAGGACACTACCGCCATGATTTCCTATCCTGAGCTGCCCACCCTCCGGACTGCTGGCTTCACAAAGTGGTTCGTGGAGAGCTTCTCAGTGTACCGGGGGCTTTCCAAGAAGGAGCTCGATGTCAAGCAATCTCCTGGGAAGGATCTTGGCAAATCGGATGGTGTCCGTCGAGAGGAAGTTTTGGCTTTCCTTTCTGGAGAGAAGCACAAGATAGGCTTTCTCAACGAGCAGGACGTCATCAGATCAGGAGCTGCACAAGGGATTCCTGGTGAGGTCTTGAGACAGCTGGAAGAGGAGGAGGCCGAGATCGATGCTATGATACAAGCAGAGCATACGAAGGCTTCCATGGAGTTTACTGAGAAAAGTAGGCCATCCAATGAGGACTCTAGAGAGAGGCCTGATGTTGATAGTGGAGCAGGATCGTCGAGCAGATTGACCCGCCGAGGCAAGAGGAAGAGAGGACAGCGCCGTAACATGAGACGGCACGATAGTCCTTCTGATCTTGAAGTTCTTCTCACCATTGTTGAGGAGGTACCTGAGGTGGCTGACGAGCCTCCGGAGAAGAGGAGCAGAGAAGAGGAGACAGCTGGTATGATCCTCTTTCTTTCTTTTGCCACTTCTCTTCTTTTATGAGAGATTTTTTTGTTTTGATCCGCTGCTTTCTTCTTTTTTGGCAGAGGATGATGACTTGGTGATGTCCAAGGTTCCGGCCAATGAGGTGATGACGGATCCAGTTGTGGCATCTGAGGAAGAACCCAGGGATTCTGGAGTGATTCCAGAACCTTCACCTGGTATGATTGCTTTGGCTTCTTTTTTTTTTTTCTTCTTCTTTTTGTTTGTGCTGTCATTTGCCAACATGTAGATTTTGTTTTCTTGGTAGCTGACTTACCAGAGGATTCTGACGATTTCGAGCCATCCATGGACGCAACTTTTGACGATGCTTCGGATGAGCTCAGATAGCTAGAGAGTACTCCGCCGGTCGTCGAAGAAGGTGTTTTGCAATACTAATCTTGAAATTGATTTTTTTTACAAGATTATACTCATACCTTTTTGTCTTTTCCTTGGCAGATTATGGAGCAGCAGGGAAGGTCCCTTCGTCTTCCTCAGGGCCATAACAGGGGATACCTGCGGCTGATCCAGGAGTAGGGGCTTCTTCTTCCTTCAACGAGTCAGCTTCTTCGGTTGGAAAGAGTTTATTGATTACTCTTCCAATGGAGCATGACATGGGCAGTCGGGCGCCGGAGCATGGCGAATCCTCATCTGCGCCGTACCTTCAGTATGCAAAGAAGGTGTTGAAGACTGTATTGAGCACATGGGTTGAGACTCTCTTCAGGTCACTTGGAAGCTGACTTTAGCATGATCAAGCATGTACAAGACATTCTTGCCGATAGCGAAGAAGTCAGTCTGGACATCGCAAGCGCCAAGAGTTTTGTTGATGAAGTCATCGTGTTGGAAGTAGGTGGGCCTCGTGGATAGATTTTAAAAACTTTTGACCCACTTGACTCAAGGATCAAGTATCCATAAGGCCAAAAACCCAATCCAGGATGCATAACCCTAAATCTCATGATCATGTACAATAAGTAAAACTATCTAAAAATTAGAACAGAAACGAACAAGCATCCATTACAATCCACAACATACAAGGAAGCAGATTATACCTTAGGAGCTCGGTTGTGCTCTAATGGAGAAGTTGATCACTTTCGTTGATGCAGAACTTTTCTACAAACTAAGATCAGAATCTCCACTACCTCTTAGCCTTCCATGCTATGACCCGAATTATATATCTCTTCTCAAGAAGATCGGTGGAATCTTCAAAAGAAAACCCAACTCGAAACCCTAAGGAACTAGAAGAGGAAGAGAGAAGAGAGCAGTGCAACTATTGCACAAAAAGGAGGGACGTTTTTCACTATAATATGATGGACGTCCAAGAGGGATGTGTTCCCTTATATAATCTCTCAAGTATCTCTTTTCCTAATTGAAAATAAAAGTCTTACTTCCACAACAATTAGTAAGTATACTATTACCACTATTAGAAGTCCTACTTCAAATAAAAATAGTAACTTTCTAATTCCTTCCTTTTAGAGTTCAAATAGGATTAGTATCTTTCTAATAACTTGGGCTAGCGTGGGGACCACTAGGGATTCCATAGAAAGCCGGCTCCAACTGGGACACGCGACCCCACATCTCATGTGCAATCCGGGCCCACAGTTAATTGCAAATAACACCACTATATAAATGCAATTGCACTCCAGTCTTAGGAATAAATTACAATGAAGACCCTAAACTTCCCGATTACCACAAGTAGACCCCTTTATCAATATCCATGGATCAATTGGAATAAATCTATCTCTTCCAATATTAGTTCCACATCTTATTATCCTTGAGCCCCAATTAATCACTATGATCATTAGTACCATCCAATTAACTCTTAATCGAGATGGGTGCGCACTTACTAATGACAAATCCATTAATTGGCACAAGGGGATAATAGAGATAGATTCCATCTTGATCATTCAATGTTCCCACAGTCCTACTACCACATACCCAAGACACCGAGGTGTTGACCTATAGCTGGCCTCACTCATTGGTGACTCAAAGCAAATGAATAGATAGAAACTTGAGTTCATCAATGTCTCAAGATTGAGAGCCTATTGCTAGGGAATTATGAGAGCATACCTTATTATTGAGATGGAATCCCATAAGGTGCTTCTCATGGTCCTTCAATACATCCAATGTACCAGCACATTGATTCAGAATCTTCCATTCTGATGATCGAGACAAATCACACTATCTCATAGTGATCAAAGTGTTGTAACCTTATCAGATGAGATGCCCAGTCTCATCACTGGTTGTGAAGATATTTTAAGTATAAGATTTGTGACATATATCTCCCGTGTGTGGATCTCATCCATACACATATATCACATCTAATATACTAATGGGTCCCGGTTCAACTCATGAACCATTATGTCATATGTATTGGTCATGTGCATCAAGTAATAAAACAACATTCATCTCATGAAAAAAAGCATGATTTTATTGATAAATAAAGAAATTAATCAATCTATGACATCAACTGATGGATTGAGTCCATACAATCTAACAATCACCTTAGGGAACAAATGGACTGAGACCAAAAGTTTCCCAAATGGTGACTTCTTTGATGAATGTTTGTGAAGCCTTCCAGCAAAGTCAAAGCTGAGGTGACTGAGGTCACGAAGACTCGGAAGCAGTTCGTTCGGGAGAGGAACGTTACCGAGTTATCCATCATGGGACTGAAGCAAGACTTGGACCTCCTTGATAAAGAGGTTGTTGAGGCTAGGCAGCGTCTTGAGCTTTTGAAGGAAGAAGCTGCTGCCAAATGGACCGCCATTGTGGAGGCTCGTGACCAGGAGAGGATTCTCATTCGTCAGGTTGAGGAAGCTGAAGGTAATTTCTGAAGGAAGACTCAGGAGTATGAGCAGTGGCAGGTCCTCTGGAAAGAACTTCCTCGTGCTGCAGATGGGTCGCGGCGTTCGGCCGTATTTTATGGGAACATTTTGAAGAAGCGTGGCCTGAAAACTTTGGAAGCCAAGGCCAAGGGTCTGCTTGAGGAGTTGAACCTTTTGTTGAAGACCATGCTAGATTGAGCTTTTGAGTTGTAACAAACTCTCTTTTTTTTTTCTTTTTTTTTGGTACCTCCATGTATAAACAATTTTGGTACTATATATTTTTTTTGTATCCCCTTCTTTTCACTTAAATCATTTTTGTTGAAAACAAATTTGAGTAAATGTTGATGGGAATGTTTATTCAAGAATTTGATCAAAAGGTTGTCATTTTGTGAAAATCTTTTGTCATAGGGTTGTTTTGGGCATGAAAGCCAATTTTTGTGGCAAAAAGCCTTCTTTTTTTTTTTTTTTTTTTTTTTTGATGATTTGAGAATCAAATTTTAGAATGGCATGGAAGCCTAATTTTATGGTGTAAGAACCAAAAATTTTTTTGCGGCATGAGAGCGAAAAAGTTTGAAATGGCATTGAGCCAAAATTTTTGAGATGGCATGAAAGCCGAATTTTATTTTGTGGCATGGAAGCCAAATTTGTTTGTGGCATGAGAGCCAAAAGTTTTTGTTTGTGGCATGAGAGCCAAAGTTTTGTTTCGTTTGTGGCATGAGAGCCAAAGTTTTTGGATGGCCTGAAAGCCAAAGTTTTTGGATGGCATGAAAGCCGATTTTTGGAATGGCATAGGTGCCGAGTTTTGTTTTGTTTGTTGTTTGTTTTGTTTTGGCATGGAAGCCAGATTTTTGAAAACCAAGTTTTGTTTTATTGGCATGAAAGCCGATTTTGGCGTTTTATAGCCGACTTTGGCATTTATAGCCAAATTTTGGCGTTTATAGCCGGGCTTTGGTATTTATAGCCGAGTTTTGGTTTTCAAAATGCAGGTATCTACTAAGTGTCGCCTCCCCGCTAAATGGTCTTGCAAGTATCGATGGAATGTCGCTTCCTTGCTCATTCGGTTTGCGAGTATCGATGGAATGTCGCTTCCTCACGGTCTGGGTTTGTGAGTATCGATGGAATGTCGCTTCCTCGCGGATTGGGGTGCAAGTATCGACTAAGCGTCGCTTCCCTGGTTTTCCCAAAACTTTTGGTTTTGCGGGTACTTACTTGGTGTCGTTTCTCCGCGATTTTTGAAATTTGAGGTTTTCTTGAACCATTTGAAATTTGGGTTGTGGATATCAATTGGAATATTGCGTCTCCACGATTTTTGAATTTCGGGGTTTTGCAAGTATCAAATGGGGTTCACTTCCTTGTGATTTTTGGGTTTTGGAAGTATCGAATGGGGTTCGTATCCTTCCAGTTTTTGGGTTTTGGAAGTATCAAATGGGGTTCGCATCCTTCTGGTTTTTGGGTTTTGCGAGTATCGACTACGTGTCGCTTTCCCGCAGTTTCTAAAAAACCATTTTTTTGTTTAAAGACACGAGGGTCGTAAGTTTTGACTTAAAACCATTTTGGTTGTAAAAGCCGAGGCGGACTAGGGTGAAAATCCCTGAGTCTTGGTTTTTTTTTTCAAACCAAGAATTTAGGGTTCAAGGATGGAAAATTTTGGTCAAGTCTAGGAAGAGGCTCCTAAACTTGGATTTTTGGATTTTTATTTTTTTTTGAACAATGAAACGATGAAAGTAAGCATTGTTTTGAGAGAGTTATTTTTTTGGAAATTTCAAGATGAAAATTTCAAAAGGGAATGGGTTTGACGAGTAAGTATCTGGAAATAGGCTTTGGCCGTGTAAATATCGCTCTGACCCGTTTGAGGAAGTCTTCAAGGTTAGTACCGCTTCAAGAATTTGCCGTTGATGGGCAGCATACATCTGTCTCCTTCCATGTTTAGAAGAATGTATGAACCGTTGGAGAAGACTTTGTCGATGACGAAGGGTCCCTCCCTTTTTGGTTCAAATTTGCCTTTGGATTTGTGGGCAAAGACTATGGGTCTTTTTATTGCAAGAACCAAGTCACCCTTTTTGTAGGCGCGTTGCCTGACCTTCTCATCGAAAGATCATGCAATGCGTGCTTGGTACAGCTCAATGCTTTGTAGAGCTTCGAGTCGTCTTTCATCGAGATTATCCAGCTCTTGGAGTCTCAATTTGACATTGCTTTCTTGCGTCATGTCATTTTGCAGAGATACCCTTAAGGAAAGAATTTGTACTTCCAAAGGGACAACAGCTTCGCATCCATAGACCAAGGAGAATGGTGTGCTATGGGTTGGTCCTCGAACGGTGGCTCAATAGGCCCACAAAGCTTCTGGTAGTTTGTCGCCCCAGTCTCTTTTGTGACTAGAGACCATTTTCTTGAGAATTTTGCAGAGTGTCTTGTTGAAGGCTTCTGCTAGTCCGTTCGCTGCTGGATTATATGGAGTCGAAGGACAACTTTGGATTTTGTACTTGTCGCATAACCTGTAGAATCTGTGATCCAGGAATTGTAATCCGTTATCATGGACGAATCTTTTAGGTATGCCGAAGCGACAAATAATTTCGGTGCGTAAGAACTGATGAAGTCTTCATTTCGCTGAGCGCAAATGCTTCTAACCACTTGGAGAAATGATCCATAGCGGCGAAGATGAAGCGATGACCTTTGCTTGATGGAGGAGAGATAGGACCTATGATGTCCATACCCCAGGCTTCGAAAGGCCATGAGATTGTTGTTGGATGTAGCCATTCTGGAGGCATGTGGACATAATCTCCTTGAATCTGGCATTTTTGGCAGCGCTTAGCAAATTGCATTGCATCAGCTATCATGGTAGGCCAATAATAACCTAGCATTTTTATCTGGTTGTAGAGCTTAGGACCAGCCTGATGGGCTCCACAAAGACCAGCATGTACTTCTTTGAGAGTTTCTTCAGCCTCTTGTTGTGACAAGCAGCGTAGCAGTACTTCGTTGAAGGATTTTCTGTAAAGTGCTTTTGAAGGTATATCCAAATGAAAGTTCGGGGCTTGTCTTTGGATACTTACCCGCTCTTTTGGATCTTCAGGTAGGATTCCGAACATGATGTAATCAATGAACGGATCCCTCCAGTCGCCGATCGGAGGTTTGAGGATGGACATCCGACTTCCAACCACTTGGTGGCATTCAGCAACTCCTCGGTGTGTGTTAAGAGGAGGGAGAATCCTTCTTTGACACACTGTGATTTGCATGTTTTCACCTTCTTGGATTGGCATGGATGAGGCGAGTCCAGCCAGGGCATTTGCACGGATGTTTTCGCCTCTGAGGATGTGGGTGATGTAATAGATGTTGAATTTTTGTCGGAGTGACTGCGCCTTGTTGTAGTAAGTTAGCAAATCAGGCTTCCTGACTTCAAATTTCTGATTCATCTGGTTGACGATCAGTTGAGAGTCTCCAAAAGCTTCCAACATGGTGATGCCGGATTTGAGGGCGAGTTCCAATCCTATAATCAGGGCATGGTACTCAGCTGCATTGTTTGAACATGGTTCCAGTACCGAAAAGGCGTGTGGAATCATGTATTTGTCGGGTTGACAAAGAGGATGCCGATTCCCGATATTTGCTTTCCTTTTTCATTTGTCCTGGTTGCGCCGTCAAAGTATATGTCCTAGGAGGCATTTGATAAGGAAGTTTCCACGTTGTAGACAAATTCGTCTGGGAGATCATCCCTGAGTGGAGAATCTTTAGGCAATGGGTGCTCTGCGAGGAAGTCTGCTAGAGCTTGGCAATTGATTACTTTTTGTGGTACATACCTAATATCAAACTATGATAGAAGGATGGACCATTTTGCCTGTCGGGCATTGAGAGAACCTGCTTTTGTGACAAGGACCTTTAGAAGGTTGATCCTCGAAATCAGGTAGACTGTATTGGACAGCAGGTAATGCCGTAGCTTTAAGAAAGACAACACCGTAGAAATTTATTATGCATCATAAACCTGTCTCCTTCGAAGTTGAAGAAAGCATATGCTCCTTTGGAGAAGGCTTTGTCAATGATATAAGGCCTTTTCCATTTAATTCATCGTTGATTTCAAATGTACGAACGAGAATCAATGGCTTTTTAACCGCGAACACAAGGTCACCTTTCTTAAATGACTCTGTGGGGTTTGGATCATCAAGAGCGATGTTGAGATCTGGGATGTAGTTGATATCTTCTATCAAGGAAGACTCAACCTCGTCATCTTGTTCTTCGATGGGTTCACCCACCGTGTTGCCAAGAGAGGTATTTAAGTCTAGTACACGATACCTTCCTTCAAAAAGTTCGAGTGCTGGACGTGATGAAGATGCTTCAGGATTGTGGAAGAAGATTGTTTTTTCTTCTGCCGAAGTTGCCAGAACAATAAAGGAAGCAGACGTAGGATCTTCTACATCAGCAGGTGTCTCCAATGGAGTGAGAGCGGGCTGAACTCGCTGAGTATCAGCTTGGCTTGATGCTGTGTCATCTTCTGGCTCTGACTCCGAGTCTGTGTCATGCATAATAGACACAAAGGAGACAGTGAACTTTCCCCCAGCCTTTTGCTTTGTCCTCTTTGCTTTGGTAGTGATTACCAAAGGCTTTGGAGATTTGAAGGAGACAACGAAGGGAGCTTGACTACTTACTTCGAGTTTGGTGGAAGGTTTGTTTACCTCTAATGATTGCTGAGGAGCCTTGCCTTTATCTTTCTGGAGACTGTCGGCAAAGTATATTGTTTATTCCTCCTGTTCTTCTTTTCCATCTTTATACATCTGAGCATCTGCAAAATGGACATCCTTGCCTTTGAAGGGCCTTTTGTCTACAAATACTCGATGTATCAAGCCATCGTTGCCAACGAACTCGATGCACTGATGTAGAGTGGAAGGGACGACACCATTCTCATGTATCCAGGGGCGTCCATGGAGTATATTGTAGCATGAAAGGGTCCTTATTGCATACATGGTGACTTCGGAAATAAGATCACCGATTTGCAATTTGAACCTGATTTTGCCGATAGGCCTTTGGGCGCACCTGTCATATCCGAGATGGATACGGACGTGTGACTCAGCTTGCTAGGTGGGATGGCCAGCTCTTCGAGTTCCGAAGTAGAAATGAGGTTGAGTGCAGAACCTGGATCGATCTGAACTCTGTGTACTGCCATTTCTTTGAAGTACCCCGTAAAGTACAAGGGTCGGTTGTGCTTTGTCTCGCCTAGCAAGAGGTCATCCTTGTCGAAAGCAATTATCGCACTTACTGCTTTGAACCGAGAGGCATTCATTGGTTGATCCCTCAGTTTTCTTCTTTTCTCCCTTTGAGGGAGTATTTGATTTTTTGACCCTATAGTCCATTTCAATTTGTAGGACTTGTGGGGCATGCTTGTCGACATCCGCATTCAGCCTTTGTAATTCTTAAATGAGACTATCACGAGTTTGTGGAGACATTCGTAATAAGTCAAGGATGTGCAGACGTGCAGGTATGTGTTTGAAGTGCTCAATCAAGTCGTACTTGAAAACCTCCTTCGGGCCTGCATTTTCATTATTATTGACACTTGGGGCGCTTACAACTTGCTTTCCCGAAGGATTTACATAAGAAAAAGAAGGTTGGTTGTAATTTTTGTGGTAATCCCGGCCAGAACGGGTACCTCTACCAACTTCAAGAGCTTCTAGAGAAGTGTCTTCTTTTGGAAGATCACCCTCAGGATCAAAGGGTCGATCCTTGTCATTTGTTGAAGACGCCTCTGTAGCAGCACTGGCTTCTTCAGTGATTGTGTTGCACGGAGCAATTTCTGGGAACAAGTCCTGAACAGCATCTGACAACCTTTCTTTATTAGTCCAGACATCGTCTATGAGATCGGGTATTTGGGACCAATCGACTAGGTTTTCATTGAAGAAGATTTCATTGGCAGGAGTTTCTTCAAGATGATCAATCGGGACGGGCCTGAGTTTCGACGTCACAGCTTCAGGAGATGAGGGATGAGAGGATGATATCTCAGTGGAAATCACCTGAGAAGATGTAGCTCCGGAAGCTACACTACCGGTTGGGGAGTACGTTTCTTCAGAAGCTTCAGAGGCACTATCGTCCGGAGCTATCGCATTGCAGGTTATCCTGGCAGGAGATGCCCCCAATGTAGGCTGTTGGGAATCAGACTCATCTTTGGATGTAAGAGGATCATCGATCCAATTGTTTTCTCCATTTTCAGGAGTTGAGGGAGAAAGTTCCCGTTGATTTCCAGGGACTTCCGGTTCTGCATCATAACAAAGATTGTTGATGCGATCCTGCTCCTGCTCTATGGCAAGATGTTGCAAGATTCTTGCATATTCTTCAACATTAGGCATAGGAGCCAAATCTTCTTCGTCATCTGCTCCTTGTGGTTCACCCATGTTGGGTTCCACTGGAGCATTGGTTGGTTCCAGGTCAATAGCATTTTCAGCCTCTTGGTCTTCTTCCTCATCAGACCAAGATCCTTGTGGCTGCAATGGGTTATACCAGATTACTAGCATAAGATGAGACTCGGGAATCCATTCCTCGTCGGAGAGGTGTTCTCCTGTTTCAAGGGATTCTTCCCACTCATCGATAGCACTGGCAGTATCACTGGACTCGTATCCATCCATGGAGAATCCAACTACCGAATTGCAGGAGTATGATGCCCCCTACGTAGTTTCATTTTTGTACAGAGGTGGCATAAAATCATTAAGGGTGAATTTTCTTACCGCCTTTGAAGCTTTGGGAAGGGATTCTTCCGTCGCCCCTAGTGAAGCAGTGGAAGAGGTTTCTACCTTTTCAAGGGCTTCTTGTTTCGGTTGAGACTTCTGCTGTTGTTTGAGCTTGTGGAGTTGTCTCTTGGCTTGCCTTCGCTGCTGAGCGGTTGGCTTTGTTTTGACGATTTCCCAATTTTCATCTTCTAAGAGATCGGGATGTACCCATATGGGTTGTTCATCTGGTGTTGGATAGGGAACCAACTCTTGGGATGCTTGAGCCATTTTTATCACCTTGAATGAAGTAGTGATCTTCTCGTTTGGTGACTTTGAAGTTTGCCCACATGACACCATGTTGACAGAGGCGGAGCCGTAGTTTTTGTAAAAGGTGATGACTCCATTTTTCCACATCTCATTGATCTTCTCTCTCACAACGAAGCATTGATTGAGAGGATGTGAGATCGTTTGATGGTATGGACAATATCGGGGATCATTGGTTTTGCCAACATCTCCCGGTCTTTTGGGCTCCGACAAAGTGAGTTTGCCATTTGCTAGGAGAGCCTCCAAAATTTCTTCAACATCTTCATCGAATGGATATTTCTTTTCTACAAGTTCTTTGAAGGCATCGGAGAGTTCAGGCCTTTTACCCGTAGCTTTGTTTTTAGCTTTTTTTGGCTGCTGAGGAGCTGACTTAGTTTGCATATTGAGAACCTCAGGTTTCTTTGGTTTTGAGGTTGTAACGGCAGTCGGCTCTTTCTTTGATTATTTCTGACTGTTCAGGTCTTTGATCACCATTTCAGCTTCCATGGAAGCTTCGAGAAGGTCTCCCAGGTTCTTTGATTTGTCGCCGATGAGATCATGGAGCTAATCCTTGCTCTCATATTGTTACGGCAGATGTCGACTAGCGACGCTTATGGCAGTACATCTGAACATTTGTACGCCATTGCCTTCCACTTGTGAATGAAGTCGTATGTTGACTCATTATCTCCCTGTTTTAGGCTGCAGAGCTGAGCCATAGTAACATGATGATCCTCACCTTGGAAGTGGGTCAGGAAGCGTGTCTCCAGCATAGCCTAGTTCTGGATGGAGTTCTTCGGCAAAGTGGAGTACCAATCAAAGGCTGTACCATTTAGGGTACTTGCGAAGAGGCGAATCTTGAGGGCATCTTGATCCGCAATAGCTCTTGTTAGGATCTTAAAGTGGATGACATGCTGTCTGGCTGAAGCTTTCCCCGTATATGTCTGGAGAGTAGGTTGTTTGAATTTTGCAGGGAACAGAACCAAGTCCATCCATAGGGGATAGGGTGGCTTGATCTCATGTTCCTTCAATGTATCATCTTCTTTTGCTTTTGCGAGGATATCGTCCACATCCTTGTTGGTAAGGGCGCGTGATTCATTGTTTTCTGCATTGGCCTCATCATCTTCATGATTCGGAGGGCCTTGGTTGTTAGGTGGTGGATGCTGTAAAGTGAGAAGGAGGTTTTCCATCAGAGCCTCAATTCTCTGTGTTCCTTGTTCCAACTGCTGGATGCGTGTGGTTACGTCCTCATGCGGTGGAGGCTGCTCAGAACTTGTAGCCAAGACGTTCATCCCTCAGGATTCGAACGAAGAAATCGTCCTGGTGACTGAGCTGGGGCTCATTCTTCTGGATGAAGAATTTGAGGAGTGGTTACTCCGGTGTCCTTGGCTTGGAGGAGTGGAGGATTCTTCTAAATGTGTTCGTGTCCTAGAGACGCTGCGAGTCACTAGACGTCTAACAATTATTTTGGTCGCTGACTTCTGGCGTTTTCTGGTTTTGCCAACCATATGGACAGCAACGAATTGGTTGGGTCTTTCTTTTTCGACCCATTTGTTAGAGACATGGAGAGTAGAATGCTGGGTTCTTTACCTCTCGAGTCTCTTTTGTCGATATGCCGCACGGCGACGCATACGATGAGCAATTTAAGCTTCAGTCAGCTCTGGCTGGGCTCTGGCGATGAAGGATGTAGTCCCCTGTGCGCAGCAGCCGAGTTTGTCTTCTTTGAAGCTGGGCAAGGACAGAATCTGGACGCGGTCCTTTGTCTTCAATGAAGATTTGAATTTTACGAGCTCGGCCCCTGTTGAGATGAAGGGTCGACTCGCGGGAGTGCAGGCTTCAGCATGTTTTTGCGGAGGTCTAACAATGAAGGATTTAATTTTGGGCTTGTAGGAGCAAGCCGGCTCATGCTGATTTTGTTTGTTTTTTGGGTGGAGGGTAGGTTTCTCCTCTTTCATGTAAGAGAGAGGGTAGAACCGATTCTCCTTAAGAGGGGCCAGGTATGCTATCTTTGCAGATGTTCAGGACCTCCGTTGCTTTGGTGAAGATCTCGGGGACCAGGTTTTGGGGTAAACCTGGTTTCTTGTGGGTTCAGGCTTCGTGGGAGCACCACGGGCTTCAGGCTTCTTGGTATTCGCCCTTGGTGCCATATTAGTGACACGTTACGGGGCAGTTTTCTGCTTCTTGGTAGGTACGGTGTCTTCTGCGGGGAGTGGGAATGGTTCCATTGACCCGAAGACGATGGTCTGGGGAGTTGAGGTTGACCCGATGTTTTGAGAGTTGTCGAGGGAGATGATGCTTCGGCAACTGGTAGGGAGCTTATGCTTGTTTTGCTTGTCTTGAAGCATAAGTTAGTACTTGTTCTCATTGAAAGTGATGGTCAATGAAGCTGCCATTGTTAGTTTTGGAAAACTTCTGAAACAAGACCAAATCCATTAGTAATCACAAGAGTATGGTAATCATAAATGGAGAACAACTATAGTTTTGTCTTTTCAAATCACTTGAGGGGACATGGCCCAGCCCAAGCAAGATGAAGAAGGCAAAAAGCCATAGAGGATACAATTGTTCTAAACTGCAAGTATGGTAGGCTCAGGGTGAGCGTACCAATGACTGCTAGAAGCAATTGTAGACCTTAATTCAAATTACCAAGAAGCAAAGCTCACTCAAGGTAAAATAATATAAGGTTGGAGATACAAATGTGTCGGTCGCGAATACAGTAGACCTGAAAGGGCGTACTGGCACCGCTAGGCACAAATGTTGCAAATCGCATCCTTGGAAAGGATACGAGATGGGAGTTTTTTGAAAGGTCAAATTTGGATTCATAAAGGAGAGCAAATGGTGTTCCAATCCGAATAAATGCTCAACATTTCTGCGATCGCTAAATCCAGAAGGGAAGGAACCAGAATTTCTCGGATGTGAATCTAGTAATGACGGAAGTTTTTTCTTTTTTTTGAAGGGTCAAGATTGAATTCATCAAAGAGAGCAAATGGTGTTCCATTTCGAACAAAGGCTCAGCATTTCAGCGAGCTCTAAATCCGAAAGGGAAGGAACCAAGATTTCTCAAGTCTGAACTCAAATGTGACGGAAGTTTTTTTTTTTTTGAAGGGTCAAGATTGAATTCATCAAAAAGAGCAAATGGTGTTCCATTTCGAACAAAGGCTCAACATTTCTGCGAGCACTAAATCCGAAAGGGAAGGAACCAAGATTTCTCAACTCTGAACTCAAAAGTGACGGAAGTTTTTTTTTTTTTTTGATGCACATAGGTTTCCAATTTGATCTTATGAAACCTTAGTAGATAGATCAGCCCCCAGGTAAGGGTAGGATTACTTAATGAACCCGTTTGAAGGACCCTTGCCTCAAACAGTCTACCTGTCTCCACACTCTGGACAAGGCTTTTCTTAAATCCACTTTAGTCAAAGAGTGCAATTGGTGCAACCTTAGTGTTTTTTTTTTTTTTTAAAGGTTTCTAATGAACTCTTAAAAGAACAGAAGTTTCTTTGAATTTCTGCGAGCGTTAAATCCGAAAGGGAATAACCAAAGGTTCTTTGAATTTGAATTCAAAACAGAGAAGACTGATTTTTTTGTTTTGAAAATTTTTTAAAATCCCAATTGGACTCATCAAAGAGAAAAGATGGCCCAATCCCCGATATGAACGATAGCTACAAACATTTCCGTGAGCTATCAAGTTCGAAGAGGAGAGGATCAAGATTTCTCAAAGTTGAATCTTGAGAAAGAGAGATCAGATTTTTTTTTTTTTTTAAATGAGAAAGAATAACTAAAATCCCATCTCATGTTTGCTTTTTTTTTTTTTTAGATGCAACATAGGCCACCAACTAGAATGGAGCCAAGGGATCAAAGCATCACGTTCTCAAGTGAACGGGTCCCACCGGGTATGCCAACTTGATGGACACTCGGATTTCCATCCTCTCCTTCATCGCCCAGGGGCTGCCTGGGTATCAGCGGAGGAGGGAAATCGCGGGTATCAACTTTTTGTACGGGTATGCCAGATTTACTATTCTACTTGGAATTTGGGATGGTGATGATCCGAAGATCCATCTTCACATGTAGAAAGGAAATCAATCCTTCTTTCTAACTTTTCAAATTGCATAAATATTTAATAAAAGAGACAAGTTTGTTTTTTAGAATGCCGTAGGAGGCGTTTTTTTGTTTGTTTGCCGTGAAATGCGATTTTGCCGTGAAAGGCGATTTTACAAAACTCGTCAAATATAAAAGACAAGAATTGTGATTTCTTTTTGTCTCTTTAAAAAATACAAACTACAATAGAAAAGAAAGAAAAGGAATCAAACTTCTCAGGAGATTGTGGGGACACGTTCAGATCGACGGTCGCAAGTCATGTATGGATTTCGCCATCGTCCTTTAAATGAGAACTTTTGATGCTTCGATTCTTCAGCTTGGCTCCAACCTCAGTTTTTTAAAGGACAAGGACCAAGAGGAGGTCCTATATCCAGTGAAAAACCGAGTAAATGGGCTGAAAAGCCGCGTTTAGGCCATGTTGTAGAAGGAAGGGACCTTGGGGGGGTGGTCCCCCAAGGCCAAGGGACGTTGATCACCTTGTAGTGCTTCTGGGAGCAAAGCAGTAGGACTTCGTTTGGATTTCTTTGGGAGAATGCAAGTGTACAAGTGCGGAATTTCAAGTCAATGTGTGTATCGATGTCGATTCCTTTCTTTTGGACCTCCTTTTATAGGCTCTTGGTAGCCATGAGGAGATTATGGGCATTGATGGACATGATGAGAGAATTGATGAGGAGTTACAAGTTTTATTTCTTGATTTTGTAACTCCTTTTTCTTGGCTTGTGATTGGTCGGTGAAGGATAGTGGGCATTTAATTGCCTTTCATCTTCATGATGATGGGAGTTTCATTGTTTTAATGCCGTGATTGTTTGGATTTGTAACTCTCAAATGCTTGAATCTGATTGAGCCGTCCAAAATAATGAGTTAATGACCGCATTAAGTTATCATAAACGGGTCAATTAACGACATTAAGTGGTCGCCAGGGCATGTGAAGAGTCGCAGGCCGCGCCGCGTCTTTTGAGATTCTTCTTGTGATCATCACAGGTGGATCCACACATTGTTTGATGTCGGATTGCGATACAATTTCAGACATTGATTGATGTTGGTGGGCCGGTGACATCTGTCTTGTCGATTTCACGATCGGTCGGACAGAAAGTGTACTTTCTTGGTCAGCCGGTTGGCGATCTTGGAGCGATCGGTGATGATTTCATACTTTCGACGGCGGATCCAAGATGTTGGTGAAGATCAGTGGTTTTCAAGCATCAAAGATTGGATTTTCAGAAAATCACAGAGGCAGGAACACTCGAAACGCGAAAAAGATTGGAAAACGGGCCATTCGGCGAGAAATCCGACAACCCGAATTTGCAGGGTCGCTAGCGACCAAGCACCCAGGGTCACCGGCGACCATGGGCCATGGTCGCCGGCGACCATAGGGTTTTGGCCCTTTTGGTCGCCGAGCTTTGTTTTCGGCCGTTTTTCCTTCTTTTTTGTTCCTTTTTTCTTCTGTATTTTTCTTGACATTTTTCCTCAATTATTGACTTGATTTTCTTGGAGAAAAACTTGACGAGAACCCATGCAAAACCGGAGCACAAAGTTTCCCATTTTTCGGGAAAGCCAAAGACTTTGTAGCCGCTTTTCCGTCAAGAGTCGAAACTAGGTCAAACGATGTCGGAATGACCTAAAAATTGAGGTGAAGCTTCTTGAGCAGTGGATAGGACCAACCATGGGATTTTATTTGAGTTTTGAAGCCGTTTGGGGTCCCGTCGATGCTTGACTTGATTTTGCTGTGGGGAAAATGCCGAGCTTTGATATGTGGTCAAACGATGTCCGATTGACCTAAAATTTGACGGGGAGCCTATTGGATTCATTTTGAGACAACCCATTAGCTCCGCTTTTGATGTCATGGTCCCGGGGTGCTCCGCCGCCGGTAGGCTTGATTTTCTTTCGGAGCATCGAAACCTGGTCAAACGTTGTGAGAATGACCTGAAATTCGACGTGCAGCTCTTTGGAAGCATGTTGAAGCCACTCATGTGCTTTGTTTGATGAGTGATGGCCTCGGTGGTTCTCGTCGCCGGGAGGTTTGATCTTGTTGCTCGAGTGTTGATGGAGGGTCAAACGTTGTCGGCTTGACTTGAAATTTGGCATGGAGCCCTTTAGAGGTATTTTGGAACCATCCATAGGCTCTAATCGAAGTTTTGGTGTCTTCGATGATGTCACCGCCAGGAGCGCTTGTTTAGCTGTCGGAGAAATGAAGTTAGGCCAAACGATGTCGGAATTGCCTGAAACCTCAGGTGTGCCCCTCTTTTGGTTATCTTGAAGGATCTTGCAGTTTTTGTCTGATTCTTACAAGATCTGATGCTTGAAGTAGTTTTGCCTTTTTGCAGCAGGATGCAGCTTCACGAGGCTTCTTGATGTTGAGGTGACATAGTGACTTTTTTGGTGTCAACAGTGATTAGTAAATTTTGGTTAAGTTGGGACTAGAATAGCTCTTTTATAGCTTTTGGGAATTTTGAGTGCCTCTGTGATTAGTGGGACCCTTTGGGGGTTCCTTTTTGTAACTTTGCGTGTCCTTGGGGGGCTGCTCAAGATTCCGAAAATTCATGTCTTGATCCCGTTTTACTCATATTGTCGATCCCTACAACTTTCATGTTGATCCCGTACTCGTTCGAGATCCCGAAATCTGACTTTCCTAGCATTGAGGGCAAAGCAGTCTTTTTACACAAAATCTGTACCCAAAATCTGAGATCCCCAAAACCCACGAAAAATATACTTTTTGGAAACTAGAAATTCCGTTGATCATTTTTCCTTTCTTCGTCAATTGCAACCAAGGTCCCAAAAGTCGTGATTTCAACCTCCAAAGATTTCTAGTGGTGGAGCCCACAACCCATTAGTATAAATAGAGAACCGATCTCTTTCTTCCTCCTTTTCCAGCACAATAGAGCCACCCAAGCTGGGGTTTCCTTTCTCCTCTCTTTTCTCCTTGCTTCTCCACCTCCAAATCACCACCAATCTTGCATCAAAAGCAAAATGGAAACCATCATCTTCTTCATTTCTTTGAGAGCTCTCCTTTTACACCATTTGTGGAAGAAGACATCCATCCCAAGACCTTCCTTGTGCTAGCTTTGAGCTTTTGAAGAACTTGCTAGTAAGTTTTCCCTTCCAATCTCTTTGATATGTATTCTTCTAGCTATAGAGAAGCCCCATTTTCTTTATTGAGAGTTTCTTTTTCTTCATTCTTTATTTGACCATTTTAGAGTTTGTTTTGGTGGTTTTTATGTAGCTTTTGTTCTTGGCTTGGAAGAGGTAATTAGCGGCTTGATTTCTTCATTAGAGAACCTAAGGCAAGTGGATGATTTGATATTTTGAGCATCAAAAAGGTTTTTTATGAAAAATGTGTTAGTTTTGTCAACTATTCATGCTTTTATTAACTTGCATTGATTTGCAATAAATGCTCATTATAGAGTTTTGCTAACTCATTTATTGTCATGGAAATGTGATGAATAGTTTCTCTTTTATCCCTTAATTATAGCTTAGATGAACTTTTATGATTGTAGATTTTTCTCTCTCCTCTTGTGGTTGAATGTGAGTGAGAGGAAGGTGATTGGATGTAGGCTTATGAAAGTTTGATGTGGGAAATGATGTGTGATGTTTTGGAGGAGCTCTTTTACTCATTCTATTGTTGGGAAGTAAATGGAGAATGGAGGAAACTAATTGGAGAAGATGGACCTGAATCTGAATTGAATTGTGGAGTTCCCGCAGCTGGGGCGGTCAGCTGGCGGTCTCCCAGCGGCTAGCCGCCTGGTGACTGGCGGCTAACCGAGCCAGTTCGGTTACAATTCTGGAGAGCTGCAATCTCACGGTCAGCCTCGTGGTCAGCTAGAGGCTAATCGCTAAATCCATCGGCGGCTAACCGCTAGCCAACCGAATTGAGGCGGTCACAATCCCAGTATGCTGCATTTTGTCAAGTCAATCGCGGTCAGCCCCACGGTCAGCTAGCGGCTAACCGCCGAATTCATCGGCGGCTAACCGCCAGCCAACCGAATTGAGGCGGTCACAATTCTAGTATGCTGTATTCAGTCAGGTAAACCGCAGTCAGCCAGCGGCTAATCGCCGGATCCATTGGCTGCTGACCGCCAGGTAACCGAATTTCCCAGAATTCTGGGAATAAAGAGAGATGAAGGGAGTTTCCATCCGATTTATTTGCGAACCCTTTTTGAGAGTAATGGGCACTGCTCACCTAGGAATATGCCCAGAGTAAAGATGAAATGTTTGTTGGAAGCCCGTTTGAGAGAGAAACCACATCATAGAGATTCATTGAAGTGTCGAGACTACTAAGGTGTGTAAGGAGCCCGGAATGTCTCCAAACTCAAGGAGTACCAAGTATATATTGAAATCGACATACAGGACCCCTATTCACCTTGATTTACCTCGAATCCCGTACTCGCACTTGATGTATCTTGTACATGTCTTGATTTTTACTATTTGACCTATGAGTCGACACCACTAATCTTGGATAACCTTGACAGTTTGATCCACTGACTTGGAGATCCCCCACTTGTCCCGCCAGCTACAGTTTGGATCCAGCTACCTAGTTTATTAACCGTGGTCTTGTCCTGATACCCCGGTTTGCTACCGTGGTTCCTGATGCCCGATTTGCTACTGTGGTCATGCCCAGTATATATATTATATGTATATTTCGTTGAACCTCCTCACTTCAGTGACCGAGGTCAACGCCTTGATATGCTTGATCTTGTCACTTCGGTGATAAAGGATTTAGCTTCGTGTGGTTGCCACCTTGCTTGTTTTCCCGATTCCTTGAATACTTGTACATGTTTTATACTGCACATATGTTTTCAGTAAAGGATTTATTTCCTTCATGAAAGTTATTGTTTAAACAGGTTTAAATGCTTTCCAAGGTAAATGTATTTATTATCGAATAATTATATCTTTTCACCCACCTGCCAAACCGTCGTGTTTGACCCACTCATTGGTACTCGAGTAACGTCGTTGGTTATCCCGAGGAGGAGCACGAGGAGGCGATCGGAGAACCATAGCCGTTAGTTGAGTGGCGCGCCGATGATGTTGTTTAGACATCCGGTTGCCCGAGATGCGTAACATTTTGAGAGTTGTGATTATTCGTTTGGGTTTAAATTTTGTTGTATTGGCCTTGTTGGCCTCTATTTTTGGAGAATGTAATTAAATGATCTTTGTATAAACTTTAACTACACTTTTGGGAAAGCTAATGATCATTGTTCATTCTGATTCCTTAACTTCATAAATGTATTGATAGTCTTCTTGATGGAAATGAAATTTATGAACTACATTCTTGATTTTCTACACGCTTCCACACTTAAACGAAATATTTATATTGTTGATGAGATATCCTCACCGCGAACACCTGTGGGAAATCACGTGCACGGGTAGTACCACATTCTATGTTGACCTGTGTACGCATTGACACTAACCGTACTAATCATAACATTTTCCATTAAAGAGTCCCGATCCCGGATTGGGTCGATAATCCGGTCTGGGGTCGCGACATTAACCGGGCATCGGGATCTAAACTGCAGCTGGTGGGACGGGATGGGGACTTCCAAGTTGGTGGATCAAACCAATAGGGTTGTCCAAGCTCAGTGGTGCCGACTCATAGGTCATATGCAAGCATATCAGGACATGTATAAATTCATATGATGCGATTGTATAAATGGGCGGGATGGGAAGTTCATTTCAATGTCGGGTAATGTATATCCAGCTAGAAAAATGCATACAATTGCAATTTTAGTGTTTTCGGGATGATAATCATAAATCATGAATTTCGGGGATAATAGAAGTACAATTTAACTTTTGAAATTTTGAGACAAATATTGGGGGTTCAAGACTAGTTCAAGGTGAATAGGGGTCCCATATGTCAAGTTCAGTATAAACTCGGTACTCCTTGAATTTGGAGAAATTTCGAGCTCTTTATACACCTTAGGAATTTCAAACTTCAAATGAATCTTCGTGATGTGGTTTCTTTTTCAAACGGGCTTCATATCTTGATATAATTCTTCCCATCACAAAAGGGCTCCAAACAAATCTATTCCAATCATTTAAACATTTCATTTCTACCCCAAACATATCCCCAGGTGAGCAGTACCCATCGCTCGAGTGGACTTGCAGTTCGCTCTAGCGGTGAGCTCTCTGGAATGACTTTCTGAGCGGGTTCGCTCGAGCGAGGTTGGGTTCGCTCTAACGGACCTGTCCGGTTTAGGTTGGTTCGAGCGAAATAATAGTTCGCTCAAGCTAACCATTCTCTGGATGGAATTCTAGGAGGGATTCCGCTCGAGAGAACTGTCATCTGGAAGGGTTCGCTCAAGCGAAGTGTCTAGTTCGCTCGAGCGAACTGTCCAAAAATAGATTCCAGGACAGTTCTGCTTCTTCCATTTTCCTCTTCTTACAACTCCTTTGAGCCCCTTTTCTACACCAAATTGGGAGGCTTAAAACCCCCTTCAAACATTATCCAAACCACCAATAAAACTTCCATAAACTTTCATCTAATCACCTCCTTCACCTCATTTAACCATAAGAGAAAAAGAGAAATCCAACATCCACAAGTATTCATTTTGTGCCTTAAATAAGAGTGAAACAAGGTCAAATAAGTCCACATTTTCAAGAGTTAAGCAAGCTAACAAGATGCATTCATGAGCATTTATTTCAAAATCAATGCAAGTCAATAAACATGAAAAGAAATGACAAATCAACCACATTTCTCATAAAACCCATTTAATGCTCAAACTATCCATTCATGCACTCGCCTTTGGTCTAAGCTTAGTCAAATCAAGCTCTAAACACTCTTTCTCAAAAATCACCTACAACATATCAAAAACCCCCAAAAGTGAACCCTAAAATGGTCAAAATAATGAACAAGAAGAAGAAAGCTTGTAGCAAAGAAGATAGAGGTTCTCTAGGTCTAGAAAGACTCATATTCAAGAGATGGAAAGAGAAGTTTACATGATGGTTCTCCTATGGCAAGGTTAGGCTCAAAGAAGATCTTGGAATGGGTAGTTTCCTCCACAAAGGATATCAAGAGAGAGCTCTAGGCATGAGGAAGAAGTAGATGACCTCCATTTCTCAAAAGATGCAAGGTTGGTAGTGATTTGGGAGATGAAAGATCAAGGAGAAGAAGATGAAGAGAAACCCTAGATTAAGGTTGGAGCTTGAGCTGGAAGAGAACAAAGGGAAAAGGGGTTCTCCTTATATACAAGTGGAGAGTGGGCTCCACTACTAGAAATCTTTGTGGGCTGAAATCACAGCTTTCGGGATCTCGGATGAATTCAACGAAGAAGGGAAAAACGATCATCGAAATATCTAGTTTCTAAAAAGTATATATTTTGAGGGTTTTGGGGATATTGAATTTTGTGTCTAGATTTGGTGTGAAAAGACTGCCTTGCCCTTAATGCTAGGAAAGTCGGGTTTCAGGGTTTCGAACGAGGACGGGATCAACACAAAAGTTGTAGGGATCAACAAGATGAGTAAAACGGGGTTGAAATACAAATTATTGGAATCTCACATAATCAGAACCCCTAAAGGGTCCCACTAATCACAAAGGCACTCAAAATTCCCCAAAACTATATCAAAAGCTATTATATTCCCAACTTAACCAAAATCCACTAATCACGCTTAAAGCTAACTCACGACTTAATTAACATTAATCGAGGTCACTCCGGTCGAGGTCTTACAAGTTGTAAAAATCCAAGCAGGCATCGCCCTCATATCCTAAGGCTCTCAATTCTTAACAACTGCCAAGCAATTGTAGCCAAGTAGTAGTTATGGGGGGAAAGTTTAAATTGATTAGGAGCAGTTCCGAGCCAGGCTAGATCTGACCTGCGAAACAAATCCGAACTCGCAGAGGGCCTTATCCCAGAAAACTAGATCGTATGCTGGAAAGACCAAGTCAAGCAAGGCCCTTACAGCTAGCAGAATTTAGAGGAGGAAGAGCGGGAGTGGGGAAGGGCCACCCCCAAAATGTGGGCCATGATCTTCTCCCATGCCTTAATGGGGAAGGTGCCAAGGATCGTGGGAAGGAGGCATGAGAAATCTGAGGATGGGAGAAATAAAAGAGAGAAAATGATGAAGGAAGAAGGTACGCAAAAAATCATATCCACAACTGGTCATTACACCATCTCATTTGCTGATTTAAGAATCAAAGGGAACTCGATCAGACCCACCGATCGAGACTTCTTTGTTTGGATTTTATAGGGCCCACCCGAAGAATCTCATTCAAACGAGAAAGGAGGATCTATTGAATTTAACAAGTCAGATCTCCAGTCCATCTGAAACTTATCTGAAAAATTGACTCTATTGTAGTCATGTTAGTTATTATAGCGTTTAGAGAAGGTCCTTCCAGGCGAATCTACAATTCAATGTAACCCATCTCACCAACCCCAAACTTCCAAAACATTGGTACACCAGATACACACAAGTATAAACTTCAATCAAATTTTACAAAAAGGGAAAGAAGATTCATGCTGGACTCTTAACCATTTGGTTGGTATGTCCACCTTGTCCTTCCATTTCTTTTCGGTAATTGAAATTGGATCAGACACAGATTCAATTTATAGTACTACAACGTGGTTCAACCCAGACCGATATTATACATGATTAGCCACTTTTCCCTCTTTTATTCAAGAACCAAATGTTTGATAATTAATTTCCTTAATTAGTCAAACATTAGGATCTATAATTAACAAACCAAGGGTCAGATAATGCTATTACCATTAGGGTTAGACTCCATTAAACCCTAGCATTCCTTCATTTGAACCTGCTCAGATGAACCGCCCAATAATTTCACCTTTCGTGGATAAATTGCAAGGGGAAACACACCACAGGCAGACCCATGGCCTCCTGAGACGCATCCCGCCATGGGACACATATGCCCTACTCAAACAGACTTGGAGAGATGTTGTTCGAGATCTGGCCGAGGGAGTCAAACGACAGCAGAAAAAAAATCATCTACCTGTTGTTGGAACTGGAGACCGCGAAAGAAGAGCAGGGATGTTCCCCAAGCTAGGAAAATGCTCATGAGACATGAAGGATGGAGCACCAAGGACGCACAGTTGAGCGAGAACCTAGAAGCCACCACTCCGAATCAAGAGCTTGGCGGAGCCGAGCTAAAGCTAGAACAAGCGATGAAGGAAGCAGGACTTCGAGTTCCCGACCCCGGAGGGAAGGGGGAGCCGAAGTCCGAGCATGATGCATTAAGGATGGTGGAGCCCCGAGGAGGAAAGCACCCCCACGAGAACTTGCCTAGGAAGATGTACAAGCTCTTATAGAAAAGGTGTTGGCAAATCAGAAACCCTCTCAAAGGAATCCGACCCGAGCAAGGTACCTCACAAACGCTCAAATTTTCGAATCTTCATTCTCGGAGGGGATAGAAAAAGCAGACCCACCTCGATAGTTATCGATCCTCAAGTTAAGAGTCTATAAAGGAACCTCCAATCCCGCCTACCATGTCTAACATTACCAGCATTCCATGGCGTTGTGGATAGGAAATGAGCCACTGATGTGAAAGGTTTTTCCTCGAGTTTGGGAGACTTGGCCTTGAAGTAGTTCTCCCCCCTAAAGCCGAGATCCATCCGCAGCTTTCGGGAGCTCGCTGGATCTTTTGTTACCCATTTCGTAACAAATTCAAAGCAACCAAAGGACATTGGAGCATTGATGTCTCTCAAGAAGCAAAGCTCGGAGAGCCTGAAGGAGTTCAACGCCTGTTACTGGTGCTTCTTTAATGAGTTGGTCGGGAGTAACGAGCAGGTAGCTATGGCAACCTTCAAACTCAGGCTACCAAAGGAGAGTCAGCTTCGCTAATCATTGACGAAGCGATCCCCGACCACACAAGGAGAGTTGATGGAGCAAATTGAGGAGTTCATAAAATTGGAAGAAGATATGGGTGCACCTAAGCCAAGGTGGGCTCACCCGACAGAAAAAGGGTCTAGGAGGAAGAAAAGAAAGGAATTCGGGGAAGGCTCGAATAGAAGAGCGGGTTGCATCGAACGCACAAAAGCAACCTTTGAAGGGGTGTTCATGATCTTTGAGGACCCAATCTACAAGATCCTGACTTAGATTAAGGAGAAGCAATACTTCAAAAGGCCTTCGAAGATGGTCAGCGATCCCGAACGCTGATTTCCCAACCTCTGGTGCTCTTACCACCAGGAGAATGTCCATTTAAAAGAGAATTATCGGATGCTTAAATAGCATCTGGAAGACCTGGTGAAGGAAGGACGCCTGAAGGAATACATGGAGGATACGCATGCCAAAAAGGGCCAGGGGAGCTCGGATCGGAAGGTGGTAAAAAATGTTGCCGAAGAGGGGGGTCCTATTGGTGTGATAGACGTGTACATGGGGCGATAAACCCAGCGGAGAGAAAGATGGCCGCACACTTGGAAGAGGTGTATTAGATGAGCGCCGAGCCGAGTAAACAAATCTGGGCAATGGAAAGTGAAGATCTTGTTATCAAATGAAGATTTGCGAGATGTGGTCCAACCCCACAATGATGCCCTATTGCTAACTTTACGAGTACAGGGGTGTGATGTACAGAGAATGCTCATAGATCCGGGAAACTCAACAAAAATAATGTATGCCAGGCTATTTGATAAGCTTGGCCTAAAGCACTCGGATTTAAGGCCGACCTCAATACCCATGTTTGGGTTCAGTGGTCAAGTTGTGCACCCAATGGGCGTGATAACCATGTAGGTCGGTGCAAGTCTTGTCTGCCTAGACATGGAATTCTTGGTGATAGATGTACCATCTCCCTGCAACGCCATTATGGGGCGGACATGGATTCATTGAATGAGGGTGGTGCCATAAACCTATCACCAAAGGATACGCTTCCCGACACTGAAATGATCCATGAAGATCAGAGGAGATCAAGCAGCATCCAGAAGCTGTCTGATTACGGTAATCAAAGGAAAGCCAAAAAGGGCAGACGATGATGGCTTATGTCAAGGAAAGAATGCCAACCAAAAACAGCAATCACAGTCAGGTTAGTCAGAAGCAGGAGAGTAAGGTGTCAACCTGACCGACTTAGCTATGGAGGAGTTGAAAAGGATTGCAGTGCATGGAGGACATTCGGAATGATACTGGATGATTGGAGCATCAATGACCGAGGAAGAGCAAAAGAGCTTGGTTCGGTTCCTCAATCAAAGCTCTGATTGAGCAGGCAGCGGCGGCGGCGGAATTTTCTTAGACTGAGCTGCATATTTGGCCTAGAGATAGGAATCCTCCGGTACGTCAGCATCTCCGATACCCACGTCATAGCCTCGCTTGAACACAAGGACCTTGATTTGCTCGACCTACTGCAAGTAAAGCGCTTTGATTCCCTCAATATGAGCATCCTTCAACTTCTATACAATCTCTCTCATCTCCTCTTCTGTTGTAGTAAGGCGGCTCTTAGCAGCGACCGCCTGGGCCTCCGCGATCTTCACAGCCTTGGAGGAGGCATCAGCATTGGATTCGGCTAAATGCCGAGCAACCTTGGAACCTGCAAGATCCTTTTCTAGGTCCTCCACCCCATTCTAGAATTTCTCCAATCGATCAGAGACAGTGAACCATTTTTGGAGCCTTGAAAATAAGAAATAAAAAGCAGGGAGAAACATTGTTAGGAGGACTTCAAAAAGAAATGTCAAATAATAAAAAACCGACCTACCATAATGCATTGCTAAACTCTAGTGGACACGAGCTCATGGCTAGGCAAAGCATTGTGCAGGTTCATGTCAAAAGGGAGAAGGGCGGATTTGCCCACAATTAGTGCCAAGGACGAGGACCCAGAAATCCCCTCACCCAAAGATGGATTTGGATCCTGAAAGGATCCGAGCGAAATCTTCCGTCCCGAGGAAGAACTTGGCTGAGAGGGCAAGGGAGGTAGGAAATTTCCTAGCCAGATGGATAGGGAGTCAGCATCATCGGCAGGTTTGGCAGAGTGTTTACCGTTAGCCTTTGGCATGCATGGATCATCATGGGGCTCTAGGACAAGCCTTTTGCCATGTGTAGACGAGGGGCCAGAAAGGGAAGCGTTGCCAACTCTAGAGGTAGGAAAGTCACCAAGGCTATCAAAGAGATTCTTCAATTTGCGCCAAGACATGGTAGAGGAAGGCTTTCCGGTGTCCAAAGAGGAGGAACCGTCCGAGATGTTCAAGACTGGAGTTCGCTCTAAGTCAGCGCAAAAAGAAGCACTGGAAGAGCGATAAGCCATGATCATCTCTTAGCGCCAGAGGACCGATTCTGAGCAGGGGCAGTTTGTTTGGTAGGCTGAGATGGAACAGAGGAGTGCCGAAAAGCAAAAGATTGGGCACTAAAAGTATTACCCAGCTTAGAGGATCTAGGAACTTTCACAGCAGCGACCTTTCTTTTCTTAAAAAGAGGATCAGATTCCAAGGGCTCATGTCAAGCTGTGATTGCCAGGAAACTATCGTAGGAATGATTGTATCCAGCAATAGGTGAGCAGCTAGACCCCAACTGTTGAGCTCGGGAGGCCCCTGAAACTTAAGCACCCGCTTCAGTTCTTTTGTTCAGTAAAAAAGAAGCTGAGGAACCCGATTGATCTTTGCATCTAAAAAATAAAATAAAATAGTTAGTAAATGAAAGAAAGAAGTTGGGAAAGGAGGAAGGTGCCTAAAAGAAAGGGGCCGACCTGGGAAGCCTGGGGTTCAAAGAACTTTTCGAATGATCCCACCCCAGATGGTAGGTGTTTCCCCATTGCTGCTCACAATAATAAAACCCCCTTTACTGGGTTTGTTTGAATCTGGCAGATAATGAACAAGGAGATTACTAGGATCCCGAGATTTCAAATAGTAAAGTGATTTTCTATTGTTCAAAGGGATCAAGTAATAACAAGACAGGATGTTGAAGACCCCGAGGCTTTTACCAAGCAACTAGTTTAGCGTGGCAACCCCATGATGATATGAAACAAGTTGGGGGCACACTAAAGGGGAAGAGGTTTGCTAAGGAAAGGAAATGGATGAGGAGAAGCTCTAGTGGAAACCTAACGCCACCTTCTACAATGGCTATGGTAGGGAAATGCATCCCATCTTGGGACCCCACTTCAAGGGACTCGTCAGGCCGTGGAGCACGGACTTGAACGTCCGAGAAGATAGTATACCTATCCCTAAAATCGGAGAGCCTTTCCGGAGTGCTAAGAAGATCTTTCAGGTTACCCGTCTAAGAAGAATGAAAAGAAGGAAGAGCAGGACTTACCGCAGAAGAGATGGAGGACGATGTAAGACCCCGACCCGAGTGATCTCGATTAGTGTTAATTTAGTCATGTGTAAGTTCTAAGTGTGATTAGTGATTTTTGGTTAAGTTAGGAATAGAATAGCTTTTGATACAGCTTTGGGAATTTTGAGTGCTTTGTGTTTAGTAGGACCCTTTGGGGTTCCTCTTTATGACCTTGCGTGTACTTGGGGGATTATTCAAGATTCTCGTAATTAGTGTTTTAATCCTATTTTACTCATCTCGTTAATCCCTAGGATTTTCATGTTGATCCCGTTTCCTTTCGAGACCCCGAAACTAGACATTTCTAATATCAAGGGCAAAACCGTCTTTTACACTAAATCTGTACCCAAAATTTGATATTCCCGAAACCATCGAAATATATACTTTTTGGAAACTAGATATTTTGGTGATCATTTTTCCCTTCTTCATCGAATTCGTTCGAAGTCCAGAAAGTCATGATTTCAACCATACAAGATTTCTAATAGTGGTGCCTACTCTCATTTGCTATATAAGAAGAACCCTTCTTCTTCTTTCCCCTTTTCCAGCTCAAAACCTCAACCATCTAGGGTTTTTCCCAACTTCAAGTCACTACCAACCTTGCACAAATTGAGACATGGAGATCATCATTCTCTTCCTCTCCTTGAAAGCTTCTTCTTGATATCATTTGTGGGGGAAACTACTCATCTCAAGATCCTCCTTGAGCTACACTTGTCCATTTGAAGACTCTACAAGTAAACTTCCTCTCTAACCTTCTAGATATGTGCTCTTCTAGTCTTAGGGAAGCTCCATTTTCATTATTGGAAACTTCTTCTTCCCCATTCTTTGTTTTGACCCTTTTAGGGTTTGTTTTGGGGATTTTTGTGTGTAGCTTGGAATCTTTGCTTGGAAGATAGTTTAGAGCTTGTTTTTGGCTAAGCTTGGATCTAAGGCAAGTGGATGAATGGATATTTTGAGCTTTGAATGGTTTTATGAAAATATGGGTGATCTTGTTATTTCCTTTTCTGTTGTCTTGGCTTGCATTAACTTTGAAATCAATGCACATATGAGTTTTGTTAGTTTGCCAAACTTTCAAAATAGAGTAGCATTTATAGCCTTTCATTTAATGCTTGTCTATAGCTTAATGAATATTGGTGATTGTTGGACTTCTTTTTCTCTCCCTCTTGATGGTTGAATGTGAATAGAAAGGAGGAGATTTGGGTGTATATTTGTGGAAGTTTGATGATGGTTGGAATGGTGTTTGTAAGAGGTTTTGAGCCTCTTAATTTGATGAAGAAATGGGGCTCAAAGGAACTTGTAAGAAGAGGAAAATGAGAAGAGCAGAACTATCCCCGAAACCAGTTCTGGACAGTTCGCTCGAGCAAACTGCCTAGAAAAGGGCTCATTCCATTCCAGAGGACAGTTTGCCCGAGCGAACTTTGGTCCGCTCGAGCGAACTTTCCCAATATCCCATCTAGAGAATGGTCTGCTCGAGCGCACTAATTGCTCGCTCGATCCAACCTGTCACGACCCCAAACCCGGGGTCCGTGAATTGGGAGTTAAGCAATAATTATGTTTCTCCCAAGATCCGCGTGTGTGAGGATTACAAATTCCAACACACTCTGAATATTTAGCGGAAGCTTTCGTGGTGTTGCGACTCGGAGTCCGTGGCCATTGGATTCCGCACCACACTCAACCCAAGCATATAGTCATCTTATCAATGATCCATCTCAGACTGGAATAAACCATCACAATAAAAGTACAGAGCTGACAGTAACAGGGTATTACATTCCCATATATGTTCAAGTTACAAATAACAATGTGTATTAATTACAAATCCCAAGCAAAAGGCTAATAGAAGAAGCCATACAAAAACAAGCTAATGATCACTACCCCATATGTGACGTAATTCTGATGTCAAGCTCAGTGTCTACATGACATAGCCGACAAACGACCTGTAAGCTCGTGGCTCCATAGCCAACACGTGCACTCATCTCGGGTGAAGAAGTCTGAACCTGAGTACCAAAGTAGTGGGTCAGACACGACGGTCTGGCAGGTGGGTGAAAAGATATAAACAATATACTAAACGATAAAACATGTAATAAATCATGTTGTCTGATCAAATTGTACATAATAAAAAAAATGTATATAAAATCATGAATATCTGACAAAATCCTATATTCATATAAAACGGGTATGAAACATGAATATTTGACAAAACATGTATTCCTTTAAAGCGTGTATAAAACATGAACATTTCATAAATCAGGAACTCATTTAAAGCATGAATATTTGACAAACCGGGTATGCATCACATTGTAAACCAATTTAAACAATAATCTTCACGAAAGGAATCAATCATTTGCCAAAAACATGTATGCAGTATAAAGCATATAAAGGTAACCAAGGAACTCGGGAAACAAGCAAGATGGCAACCACAAGAAGCTAAATCCTCTATCACCGAAGTGATAAGAGCATCCATGTCAAGGCGCTGACCTCAGTCACTGAAGTGAGGGGGTACAACGAAATCACATATACATATATACAATACGGGACATGACCACGGTAGCGAGCCGGGCATCAGGAACCACAGTAGCAATCTGTGGTATCGGGACAAGACCACGGTTAATAAACCGGGTAGCGGGATCCAAACTGCAGCTGGTGGGACAAGTGGGGAAACTCCAAGTCAGTGGATCAGACTGACAAGGTTATCCAAGCTTAGTGGTGCTGACTCATAGGTTATATGCAAGGAAACAAAACAAATACATGTACACATGTTCTCTTTTTGGCTCATGGGCTCGCACTACAAAGCTCTGGCTGTCAGACCCCGTCCTAGACTAACCTGATTAGTGTTGATTAAGTGAGTGTTTAGTTTTAAGAGGTTTAGTATTCGTGGGATTAGAATAGTGTTTAGTCTTGGTGTTAGTTTTAGGAATTTTGAGAGCGTTTGTTGATTCAGACACACTCAGGAAGGCCCTGAGTGTACGTGAAAGAATGGGAGGATAAGCATAGATTTCTGTTTTGATTGTGATTTTGATTTATCTTGAGTGGTTTTATTGTTTACTTTCATTTCCGTATTTAACTCGTCAGTGTACGAGGCCTGGAATCTGTGTTTTGATCAAAAGGGTAGGATTTGTCTTTTACACCCAAATCTGGACACGATTTTTGAAATGTCGAAACCATATTAAAAAATATACTTTTTGGAAACTAGATTTTTCAAGGATCGTTCTATCCTTCTTCGTTGACCTTGTCCGGGGCCCGCAAGATCATGTTTGAGCCGTTTGAAGTTCCAGACTCAAGGGGCCCCACACCCAAGCCATATTAATCCCTTTTCTCTCTTTACTCTCACTCACCTTGCATTCCCGTGGACTTTTCATCGTGCTAGAGCCTGAGGACTTTTCCCTTCTCTTTTTCTCTCCATCTTCTTCTCCTTGAAGCTTGATCATTTGAACTAGGATAGGAGCTTGGACCTCACCATCGTCTTCCTCATCTTCCAAGCTCTCCGTTGGACCTATTCATTGGGCATTTGCAACTCGACAAGCTACCTTTCTTCTCCATTCTTTCTTGTTTGACCTTTTCTAGGTAAGTAGCTTCATTTATCTTTTCAATGGAGTTCCTTTCATTCTCCTAAGACCTTGTTTTTCATGTTTACAAACCCTTTTTCAAAATGGGTTCCTTGTTTTCAAATGCTAGGGTTTTGAAGTTCTCTTTGGGTTTTTTGTAGATTTGACTTCAATCTTGAATAGAGCATTTGAAGAAGGTTTCTTTCTCTAAGGCAAGTTATCTTTTTAGTCCCTTTAATGAATGCTTGAGTATGGAACTCATCTTAGCCCAAATATGATTTTTAGGGGTTGTATTTGTATTCATAGAAAAGTGATGTTTGTTTTGGAAATCCGTCTTTCAGCTTGCATTTATGTGTTTTAGCCTGATTTGAATGTATTTGTTAGTTCCGTATCATTTTAGTTGGATTTGTATTGTTTTGGAGAAGACAGTGCCAGAGTTTGGTAACTGAGATGGCCTTTCCCGAGCTGGCGGTCACCTGGCGGCTAGCCGGATGGTGATCAGCGGCTAACCGACTCGGTTACGGTTCGAAATCCAGAAAGCGGCAAATTTTGGATAGCCCTGGCGGCTAGCCGAAGATTTGACCACGGCTAACCGCCAAGGCAACCGTCAGGTCGCCGAAATCTCACAGCTAGAAACACAGAGTTCTGTAGCAGAATGGGTTCTGACGGTCAGCTAAAGGTCAGCTGGCGGCTAACCGCCTTGCACCTCTGCGGCTAGCCGGTAGGTGACCGAACATTTTCTGTTACATTTCCATTATGCTGTTATTTTCTGTTTGGGACCCTGCGGTCAGCTTGCGGCTAGCCGATCTGCTTTTCTGCGGCTAGCCGACAGGTGACCGCGAGCCAACCGAAATTCAATTTTTTTGCCTATTTTGTTGGATTTTCCTTGGGAATGAAAAACAGAATATGATTAAGGGCTTTTAGCTTAACATCATGCATTAGAACTCAGAATGTCTCCTAACTTCGGAAGCACCAAATACCTCTTAATACGACATTTGAGTGTCAAATACATGAGGGTCAAATAGAGGGTCTGAATACATATGCTTGAGGATTTTGTTTAGGCTCTCAGTCTTGACCCGATAACGATCGTTTTGCACCTGTTTTGACTTACAAGCTTCAGACATGTTTTGAGCGGTTTTAAGAACCAATAAGGGAATCATTTCACAAGTTCAGTTTTTGCTATAGCTTATGCTACTCCTGATTAGTTTTGTTTCGCCCTGTTCCGATGATGATTTCCCTATTTTCGATATGTTTTGTACATGTTAGCTTCGTTTTATGCATTCATGACTTATGATGAACACCACTGAGCTTAGACTGCCCTTTTAGTCTGATCCACTGTCTGGGGGTCTTTAAACACTTGGACTTTCTGCAGATTAGTCGTATATTATATATACATCCTGTTCTGACCGGTAACGCAGCCGGTACCCGCATACCTTTTATGGTACGGGATCCTGTTTTGCTCTGTTCTACTCCTGTTTCTGTTCTGCTTTCTCTCTTCATTTCTATATGATAGAGGAAGGATGGGCTCATTGTGGGATTATCTATTCATGATATTATAAGTATTCATGTTAGTTTTGCTTATCTGAAATGTATCTTAGTTCTACAATTGTTTTAAGTTCAGTATATGTTTTCAGAAATATTTCTCCTCTTTCAACAGTTTTAAATACAAGTATCTAAATTGATTTCTTGCCAAACCGTTATGTTTGATTCTTGTACTTTTGGTGCTTAGGTGAGGACGCCTTTGCCCTTGAGGAGGAACGTCAGGAGGAGGCTGTTGAGCCACCCCCAGCTCGTGAGTGGCAGCCCGACGACGTCATCTAGGCGTCGGGAGGGTCCTTGAGACATGCATCTTTTGGAAAGGGTTTTATATTTTGATTCTTTTGGTATTGTATTGGCCTTATTGGCCTCTTATTGGGTTGTACTTAATAATATATTTTGTTAACTCTAAACTTGAATGTAACTGGGGATCGTCCTGTTTATATTTTCCCCTCTGAATACATGCTTTGATGATTATTATTATTAAGTGTAGTTTCTATATCTTATGTCTTATCTTAACGCGATTTGTTATACGCTTTCGCAAGCCATTGTTCTAGTGAGTTTGTCCCGTGTCTCCGGGATCCTCACCGCGGGAATCTGTGGGAAGTTGATGTCGTGGGCATCACCCACCGTCGCGGGCCGGGCCCCCGGTCCGGGGTCGCGACACTGGCCCCATATTGCCTCAAGGTTTTAGTTCATGGGTCATATACAAGAAATCAACAAGTACAAATATAACGGGACGAGATACCCATAGGCACAAAGACATGTCTGTATCGGGTCGGGCATAAACGGGTTAGCAACATGCTAAAAAGAGACATAAATTTCAATTTCTTCGGGACAAGTTTAGTCATAAAAATATGAGATTTAAAGAGTACAAGTGAAATTCGAATTTAAATAAGATATAATGGATTTCTATACTTTTCCGGGCCAATCGTTGAGGGTCCTAGATTCATATCGATGTGAATAGGGTCCCGTATGTCTAATTTGACATAAACTTGGTACTCCATGAGAATTAAAGACATCTCGGATCCCTATGCACATTGACGAGTCTAAGGATCCTTGACGAATTTTCATAATGGGTTTCTCTTCATCCGGACTCCATAAAATGCCTTCCGAGTTCTTACATTGCATTGGGGCTCCAACCATACCTCCCCAAGCTTAAAAACAATGTTTTAAGTCCCCAAGTATTGATAGGTCATATGCAAGAAATCGGGCATGTATAAAACACTTGGTGAAATTGTATAAACGGGCGAAACGGGGTGCTCAAGGCATAAATATCATTTCAATACCGGGTCAAGCACATCGGGCTAGCAAAATGCTACAAGTACAGTTTCAGTATACTCGGGATTGATAATTCATAACTCATTAATTTCGGGAACATTAGGGTGTAATAGACTTTCAAAATGTCGGGACAAGTATCAGGTTCAAAACCAATTCAAGGTGAATAGGGATCCCATATGTCATTCTTCATAATAACTTGGTACTCTTTGAATTTGGAGACATTCCGGCCTCCTTACACACCTTAGTAACCTCAACATTTCAACGAATCTCGGCGATGTGGTTTCTCACTCGAACGGGCTTCCAACAAACATTTCATCTTTGTTTCGAACATATTCCAAGTGGAAGGTGTCCAATGCTTTCGGAAAGGTTCACAAGCAAATGGGATGGGAACTCCCTTCATCTCTCTTTATTCCCATAATTCTGGGAAATTCAGTTACCTGGCGGTTAGCCGCTGGCTGACCATGGTTGACCTGACCAAATGCAGTATTCTGGAAATGTAACCGCTTCAGTTCGGTTGGCTGGCGGTTAGCTGCCGATGGATTCGACAGTTAGCCGCTAGCTGACCGCGAGGCTGGTCGTAAGGTTACAGCTCTCTGGAAAAGTAACCGAAACCAGTTCGGTTAGCCGCTAGTCACCAGACGGCTAGCCACTATGTGACCGTCTGTTGACCGCCAGTTGCGGGAACTCCACAATGCAGTTTAGATTCAGGTCCTCCTTTCTCCAATCCATTCCTTTCCTTCTCCAATCACTTACCTGCAATAAAATGAGCTAAAAGCTCCTCCTATTCCACCTTCAACTCTTCTCCAACATCAAAACTTCTACATATCATTATCCAATCACTTCTTCCTTTTTCACTCTCAACCATAAGAGAAGAGGAACTCCACAATCACCGAGACCCATTTAAGCCAAAAACAAGAGATAGACAAGGACTAAAATCCACCATGTTTCCAAAACATTAAATGTACTTTCATAAGCATTTATTTCAAATCTATGCAAGTTCATAAACATGAGTATAAATAGCAAACCAACCACATTCCTCAAAGTTCAATAAATACTAAAACTATCCAATCATCAACTTGCCTTAGGTCCAAGCTAAGCAAATCCAAGCTCAAAACACTATCAAGATCAACCTACAAGCAAAGCAAAGAAAACCCCCAAAACAAACCCATCTTAGGACCCTAAAATGGTAAATCAAGAAAGACAAGGAATGGGGCAAACAAAATTAGGGAAATGAGATCTAAGGGGATGCCATTGCACAAATAAGGAAAATGGGAAGGAGTCCTTACCTCTAGGCCATCAATCAACAAGAAAAAGCTTGGAAAAAGGGGCTTCCCACCTTGGTTTCCCACGAAAATGGTGTCAAAAGAGAGAGGAGATGAAGGGGAAGAAGTTGTCGGAGTTCCCTCATCAGATTGGTGGCTTGGAGCTTCATTTGAGCAAGAGAAAAGGAAAAAAAGGAAGGAGGAAGGCTGCTGGTACTGTAGCAGTGAGGTTGTAGCCGATGGAATGGAAATGAGGGAGAAAGAGTGGAAGTTGTCATTTTTATAATGGGTGGGTGTGGGGCCCACACTAAGTAGAATTTGTAATGGAGATTAGAGGGCTTTCTAGACCTCGGATCAAGAAACTTAAAACATGAAAAGTGTCTGGCATAAAATTATCTTTCCAACAAGGTTAATATTGACATACTTCCGGGGTCCACATAAAAAGTCAACTGTTTGGTCAAAGGGGTTAAAGAATGGAAATTTTGGGATTTCAAGAAAAACTGATTTTAGGAGCTTCGAATGGGCACGGAGTGAACACAAAAGTTGTAGGGAATGGTGAGATTAGTCAAACGAAGCTGAAATGGGAATTTTTGGGAATCACCAAGAATCTCCCCACGCTGACCATGCAAAACAAATGGGACCCTATGGTCACTGTCTAGGTTCACTAGCTCTCAAAACTTCCCAAAGCTAATGAAAAATCATTCTAACTCAAAACTCAACCAAACAACCACTAAACCCAAGAGAAAACCAAATCACGATTAAAACCACACTAAACCAGGAAATTAGGGGTCGAGTTCTCACACAACCCAAACTGGACAGGTCCGCTCGAGCGAACCCTTCCAGAAACCATTCCAGAGACCACTTCGCTCGAGCGAACTGTATCATCCACTCGAGCAGTGGGCACTGTTCACTTGGGGTCAAGTTGAGAGCAATAATGAAATGTTTAAATGATTGTGAAAGGTTCATTTGGGAATCCCCTTGTGCCCGAAAGATTTACTAGGCAATATATGAGGCCCGGTCGAAAAAGAAACCACATCACAAAGATTCATTTGAAGTTTTGGAATAATTCAACAAAGTGTATAAGGAGCCCAGAATGTCCCCAAACTCGAAGAGTACCAAGTTAATACCAAATCGACATACAGGACCCCTATTCACCTTAAACTAGTCTTGAACCCCCGATACTTGTCCTGATATTTCAAAAGTCCATTAGTATTTCATTGTTCCATAATTTTGTTATGTACTCCCGAAATACATGATTTATGATTTATGATTCCCGAAGACACTGGAATCACATTTGTAGCATTTTACTAGTCCTGATGTGCATTACTTGATTTGAAAGGATACTTGTGCCTTGAGCACTCTCGTCCTGCCCGATTACATACTTGAATTTGATGTATTTTATTCATGTCTTGATTTTTGTTATTTGACTAATGAATCGGCACCACTAAGCTTGGAGAACCGCAGTAATTAGTTGACTGGCATGCCGATGATGTCGTCTAGACATTCAGTTATCTGAGTCGCATAACATTTTGGATTGTGGATAACCATTCCTTTGGGGCTTTATATTTTGTTTTTATTGGCCCTTGTTGGCCTTTATTTTGGGAATGTAATTAAATGATCCTTTATATAAACACTTAACATTACTTTTGGGAATATGCTAATGATCATTGCTCATTCTGATACTTGTTATTCACATGTGTTATCAGTCTTGTTATTTTGGGAATGAAATTGTGAATTTGATTTGCTACATGCTTCCACGCTTAAACAAAAGCATTACATTGTTTTGTTATCCTCACCGCGGACACCTGTGGGAAATCACGTGCATGGGTAGTACTATGTTCTTTATTGACCCGTGTACGCATTGTATGTTCTATGGTACTAACCATATCATTCATTCATTTGTACATTAATCCATCTATCTTGATGAGTCTCGATCCCGGATTAGGGCCGTGGGCCCGGTCCGAGGTTGCGACAAACTAGCGATTGGTATCAGAGTGAGACGTGTTTCAAGTAATTAAAAGAAACTAGAAATCCTAAGGACATGGCGAGGATTCGTTAGACTTTTCACTAGCTAGAATTGTGTGAGCAATGTGTGACCCTTTATTTGATTATTATGTGCTAACAACTTGTTTTGCAGCACTATGCCACCTCGCAAGAAACCAATAAACGGCAATCCACCACGAGTAACAGTGAACATACAGGGCTGGTTGAGGAAAATATTGTGGAAAACACAATGCAAAACTAGTTTCAGCAAAGGATGCAAACCATGCTTGATCAGCAGCGTCAGGCAAATGAAATCCAAGCTAGACTACAAGAGCAGATGCTAAAGAAAGATAAAGACCATGCCAGAGAATTGGCAAAGATGCAGAGACAATTGCTAGAAGTCTTACAAAGAAGGCCAGAACCGGTTCAAGCTCAACCCGCAATTGTCATCAATCAAAGAGAGCATGACCCAAATGCCTTATTTGAATGGTTTAGAAAGAGAGCTCTGAAGAACTTCGTTGGGACATAAGATCCACTGGCTGCAAACGATTGGTTGGAGCACACAGAATATTTTTTAGGTCTTCCAATGCACGAGAGGAGAACAAGTAAAACTTGCAGTGTCCCTATTCACCGGTTTAGCAGACATATGGTGGAAGACGGTTAGAGAGCAATACAAGACTATGGCAGATGCAGTGGCTTGGGCAAACTTCAAGAAACAATTTGGGGACAAATATGTACCCACTCATTGTAACGCCCCACCCTATACCCATGCATGATGTTGTCCGCTTTGGCCCACTGGCCTCACGGTTTTGCTTCTGATGGGCCTCAACCCATCAAAAGGCCTCATGCAAGGTAAGGGTGTAAGCTCTAAATATAACCCCATTCACTTTCCTCTCTATAGTCGATGTAGGACTCCGAGGCATCACAATCCACCCCCCTTAGGGCTGCACATCCCTGTGCAGTAGCCTGCCAGTCACTGTAGCTTGCCAACCCTTTTGGTCCGCCAACATGGAGACCCGCCCACTTGCACCAGGCCACGGCAGGGGACCCACACTCAAACTAATCGGGAGTCGGCTCCGATACCATTTGTAACGCCCCACCCTATACCCATGCATGATATTGTCCGCTTTGGCCCACTTGCTTCACGGTTTTGCTTCTAATGAGCCTTAACCCATCAAAAGGCCTCATGCAATGTAAGGGTGTAAGCTCTACATATAACCCCATTCACTTTCCTCTCTATAGTCGATGTGGGACTCCGGGGCATCACACTCATGTCAAAAGATAAAAGGCAGTGGAATTCCAGCAGCTTATGCAAGGGAATATGACAGTTCTCGAATACCTCACTAAGTTCGAGAGATTGTCTAGATATGCTCCAGAGTTAGTGTACATGGTGGAGAAGAAGATTACCAAGTTCCTCAAAGGACTGAATCCTATAATTGAAAGAGATGCTACGAGGGTTGTACCACCTGCAACTTTCGAGGAAGCTGTCAAGAGAGCCTACGAATTTGAGAACTTTCACCTCAAGATACTTAGAGTTCAGGGCAAGAAATAAGTTCATCAGCAAAACTACCAGTAGAGGAACCAGCAGCACAAGAGGCACAGGCCAGAACAAAATGCTCAAAATCAGACAGTTTGTATTCACTATGGGAAGAATCATGAGAGTACCCAGTGTCGTACCATTTCAGGAGCATGCTTTAGATGTGGTTCGATGAACCATCAGATGAGGGACTGTCCGAGACAGAACAGGCAGAATCAACAACAGTAGGGAGCACAGCGTCTAGCACCACCACAGAATGCAATGGTTGTCCAAAATCAGGCAAGGCCACTTCAGCAACAGGCACCACCGCAACAATATAGACCTCAACAGCAACAACATGCCCATTAGCAAGAACAACATCAAAATCAGCGTTCACTATAATAAAATAGAAATGTCCCTCAAGGCAGGTAGTAGCAAGCTCCTATCAGGCCACAGCAGCAAGGACAAGTTTATGCGGTCCATAGAGTTGATGCAGAAGCAGCGGAAAATGTAGTGGAAGATACACTCCTTGTTTGTGTATTAAAGCTAGGATTTTATTTGACCCTGGCTCTACACACTCATTTTTATCTCATGAATTTTCTGAGCTGATAGATGTGCATGGTTTGACTATATTTTGACTATGGCAACCCCAGTAGGTAAACAAGTTATTTATAGAACCTTTTATCCTAGTTGCACAGTCCAGATAGGAGAGGTTGTCTTACCCGCAGACCTTATTTTGTTGGAGATGCATGATTTTGATATCATCCTAGGGATGGATTGGCTGGCAGGGTACCATGCCACAATGATTGTTTCCATAAGACCCTCACCTTCAAATTAGATGAGACACCAGCAGGAGTGTTGTTTCAGGGAGAGAAGAGGAATCCTCGTGCAGGGTTTGTCTCAGCGTTGAAAGTTGATAGACTTCTAAAAAGTGGATGTGAAGCCTATTTGGTGTTTATTGCAGAGGATAAACGGTCCCAAGGGGTGGAGGAGATCCATATTATTTGGGAATTCCCGGATGTTTTTCCAGAAGAAATTTCGAGATTGCCACCCATCAAAGAAATCGATTTCACTATTGAGTTATTACCAGGGACCGCTCTGATATCTATTGCACCTTATCGGATGGCTCCGGCAGAATTGGGAGAGTTATAGATACAATTGCAAGAATTGTTGGACAAAGGTTTCGTAAGACCTAGAATTTCGTCGTGGGGAGCTCTAGTTTTTTTTTTTTTTTTGTTAAGAAGGATGGTTCCATGAGGATGTGCATTGATTAACGAAGATTGAACCAAGTAACCATCAAGAACAAGTACCCATTGCCAAGGATACATGAATTGTTTGATAAGTTACAAGGTGCCTCGTATTTTTTAAAGATTGACTTGAGATCCAGTTACGATCAGCTGAGAGTCAGAGAATCAGATGTGTTGAAAACAGCTTTCCCGACGAGATATGGCCACTATGAGTTCCTAGTGATGCCATTTGGGTTAACAAATGCACCGGTAGTATTCATGGCATTGATGAACAAGATATTTGCTCAGTATCTGGATCAATTTGTGGTGGTGTTTATTGATGACATTTTGGTGTACTCCAAGACCAAGGAAGAACATGAAGAACACTTGAGGATAGCACTGCAACTTTTGAGAGAAAACCAGCTGTATGCAAAGCTCAATAAGTGTGAATTTTGGCTGGAACAAGTAGCATTGTTGGGGCACATCATCACAAAAGAAGGATTGTCGGTACATCCATCCAAGATTGAGGCAGTAGTGAAGTGGGAAAGACCAAAGAATGTGTCAGAAATCAGAAGTCTTCTGTTATTAGCAAGATATTACCGGAGGTTTGTGCAAGGATTTTCGCCGATTGCGTCACCATTGACGAAGTTGACAAAAGAAATGTGCCGTATGTATGGACAGATCAGTGTGAAGCGAGTTTTCAAGAGTTGAAGAAGAGATTAACTAGAGCACCAGTCTTTGCCATTGCTTCGAATGTTGGACTTGGTTGTGTGTTGATGCAAGATAGAAAGGTCATTGCTTATGGATCCCGGCAGTTGAAAAACCACGAGAAGAACTATGTAACCCATGATCTTGGGTTGGCAATGGTCGTCTTTGCACTGAAAATGTGGAGACATTACCTCTATGGAGAGAAGTTCGAAGTCCACTCCGATCATCGCAGTCTACAGTACTTGTTTTCTCAGAAGGAACTGAACATGAGATAGAGGAGATGAATGGAAAACATCAAGGATTATGATTTTCCAATCAAGTATCACCCAAGGAAAACAAATGTAGTTGTTAGACCCCAACCCAGACCAACTCAATTAGTACTAATTAAGTGAGTGTTTAGTCTTAAGTGAGTCTTAGTACTAGCTGGGTTACAATGTGATTAGACTTAGTCTGGATTATAGCTTTGGGAATTTTGAGAACGTTTAGTATGAGTCAGACACGCTCAGGGACGCCCTGAGTACACGTGTAAGAGTGGGTTTTCATTCCAGATCTTTTGTTTGGTCGTGATTTTTATTTCTCTTGAATGGTTTTATTATTTGTGACAGCTTTCATTTTTAGCCTGCATGTTTTTGAGGCCCAGAAACCCAAGTTTTGGCCCAAGAGGGAAAAATTTGACTATTCATACTAAATCTGGGTACAATTTTCGAAGTCTTGAAACTATGTCAAAATTATACTTTTCCGAAACAAGATTTTTCGACGATCGTTTTGTTCCTCTTTGTCGATTCCATCCGGGGTCCACAAGACCATGTTTTAATCATTTCAAGTTGAACTGCTTTGGGACCCACCTTCCAGATACTATATATACTCTTTTATTCTCTCTCCTCCCTTCTTCTTCCCTTTTCCTGCAACTTTTCTTGACCTAGAGCAAGAGTGTGAAGAAGACTTTTTCTTGACTTTCTCCTCCTTGAATCATCTAGCTAGAGTGTCCCAAATCAAGATCCGAGACTGCCATTCTCTTCCTCTCTTCTCAAGCTTCATTTGGGATGTTTTTGGAGCCAATCCCTTTCACTATTCATCATCTTCAAGCTCTCTTCTTCTTGTTTAGCTAGATCAAGATTAGAACCCTTCTTCATTCTTTCATTTGATGTTCATTTAGCTCATTTAGAGCTTGTTTTCCATATTTTCAAACCCATTTCGAAATGGGGGTCTGTAGTGACCAAAATGGTGATTTTTGTCTGGTCTATTTGGGAGGTTTTGTGTAGATTTCGTGGATCTCCCCTTCTTGTTGAGTTTTGTGGAGTTTTTGCTTGACATTGAGCTAAGGCAAGTAAACATTTTAGTCTTTCTTAGTGCGTTGTGAGTTTTGGGTATTTTACCTTGTGAAATGTAGTTTTATTATCAAGCTTATCATTTCCTTCATGTAACTAAACTCTTTTAGTTTGTTTAATCTTTACAAGCATTGTTGCTAATCACTTTATCTAATCTAAAAGTTTTGTCTTGAATGGAAGCATGTCTTTCAATTGAATGATTTACAAGTTATTAAATACATGATTTGAATGTGAATGGTTTAGTGATTTTGAAGTTTTGATGGAATGAGAATGGATATTTGTGTGAAAATCATCCCTTGGAAAGCATGTAGGATTGGGGAGTGCAGGTGGTTCAAGTGTGGAAGTGAAGAAGGGAAAGAAGAGTGAAAAATCTGAACTAAAACGGACTGTCCGCGTTTTGTCGGACAGGTGTCGGTCAGTTGTCGGCTGACCGAACTCCCAAGTTCAGTCGACCGACAGCCAACCGAGACCTATCGGTCCGAATTCCAGAGAGCAACATTGTGCTAGAAATTCCATCGGTCAGCTGTCGGCCAGCTGTCGGCTGACCGAATTCCCAAGTTCGGTCGACCGACAGCCAACCGAGACCTGTCTGTCCGAATTCCAGAGAGCTGCATTTCTAGGCTGAGACCTGTCGGTCAGCCGTAGGTCGACCGACAGATCAACGTCGGTTAACCGATAGGTAACCGAGGGCTAACCGAAATTTAACAAAAGTTCTGTTTTTGAAGGATTTTCTTGAGAATGAAAATTAGATTAGGATTTAGACCTTTAATTGACTTTGTGCACTTGGAATTCCAAAATGTATTATAACTTCTGGGGCACCAAATCTTGTCAAAAATCCGACATTTGGGTTTCAACTCCACAAGGGTCAATGAATTGTCTTAGCCTAAACTTGATAGATTTCGTTTTTGGACTCTTGTTTTGATGCTTCGTGCATCATCGTGCATTTCGTTTGAATTTCAAGTATAAGCTCGTTTTAAGACGTGTTTCAAGAATAAGAAAAAGGGAATCATTTCTCAAGTTTGTTAAGCACTAATACTATGCTATTTTGCTAGTCTTGTCGTGTCGTGTTTGATAAATGATTTCCCTCTTGTTTGTCGTGTTCTCGAACATGTATCACCGAGTTTTGTGCATTCATGATATAAGTGAATACCACTGAGCTTGGACTGCCCTTTTAGCTTGATCCACTACCTGGGAGTCCTTAAATATGTGGACTGTCTGCAGACTAGTCGTGTATTATATTACACATCGTGCGTGTTCGTGTTCCGGTTCCGCGGCCGGCCTCCCCGTTTACGTTGTGTAACGTGGGATCGTGTCTTGCGTGTCGTGTTTCGGGCGTGCTTCCTCTTGTCATTTTACGTGATAGAGAAAGGATGAGCTCAATGTGGATTTATCTTTTCATGATATTATAAGTATTCATGCTAGTTTCGTAAACTTGAAACGTGTACTTAAATCTTGAACTGTTTTAGCACTATTTTTCATATTCATGCCTAAATTATTTATTTTCTCAAACCGTCGTGTTTGATGCTTTCTATTTTGGTGTCCAGGTGCAAGAGGTATCGCGTTTGACGAGGAGTGCCCGGAGAAGGCTATTGAGCCAGCCCCAGCACATGAATGGCAACCCGACAACGTCATCTAGACACCGGGCGGGATCTTGACTTCTCGTTCATCTAGTTTTGGGTTATCTTTTGGGATTTTTTTTGTTGTATTGGCCTTTGTTGGCCCCTCTTGGATATGTAACTTGAAGTAATATACTTTTGTTAATGGTGAAACTTTAATCATGGTAGGATTGCTATGTTGACAATTCTTTTTCGATACCAAGTCTCGGTTTTATTATAAATTCCCTTGCATCTTATTGTTTGAGACTAGTGTGATATGTTTTCCTACACGCTTCCGCATACCTATTCTTGTGAGCTCGACCCGTGTTTTGGGATCCTCACCGCGGAAACCTGTGGGATGACAGGCAGTAGGTTTTATTATATTTAATCACATCACTGCGTCGCGGGCCCGGGTCTCGGTCCGGGGTCGCGACAGGACTGGTATCAGAGCGGGACTTGTTTTAGGCACTTAAAAGAAACTAGGAATCTTAGGAACGTGGCGAGGATTCGTGAGTTCGTTAGAACGTTCGTTTAGACCAAGTTGACCAACCCAATTACACTTAATTTTGTGCTAACAGATTGTCTTGCAGCATCATGCCTCCAAGAAAAGCTCCAAATCACAATGCTTCGGGTAGTAATCAGAATAACACAAAACCGGCCAGTGAACCTATTGCATCACAGTTCCAAGAACTCATGCAGGCCATGTTAGAGCAACAGAGACAAGCTAATGAAACACAAACCAAATTCCAGGAACAGATGGCAAAGAAAGATAAGGAGATGGCACAAGTTCAGAGACAACTTCTGGAAGTCCTCCAAAACAGACCTCAACATCAAACTGCACAAAATGTTGTGTACCACAATCGGGTTGATGACATTAATGTTCTCTTCGAGAGATTCCGAAAGAGGGGACCCAATGAGTTCTCAGGTCAAGAGGACCCTTTAACTGCAGATGACTGGCTCACGAACACCGCGAAGATCTTTGATGTTTTCACTTGCATGGGCAGGGAAAGGGTGAACCTCATAGCTTCTCTATTCTATGGGCTTGCTGACTCTTGGTGGCAGATAATTAAAGAACCATACCAGGCCATGGCAGATGAGGTAGCTTTAACAACCTTCAAAACACATTTTACCGACAAGTATGTCCCTTCACATGTCAAGAGGCAGAAGGCAGTGGAGTTTCAACAGCTGAAACAAGGGAACATGATAGTTCTGGAGTATGTTACCAAATTTGATAGGCTTGCTCGCTATGCCACCGAGATGATTGATACGGACCATAAGAAGATCACCAAGTTTTTGGAAGGGTTAAATCCCATTCTCAAGAGGGATGTTACGGGAGTAATTCCACCAGCCACATTTGATGAAGCTGTTAAGTGGGTGTATAAATTTGAAGAATTCAACAATGAGATCATTCAGGATAGGAAGCAGCAACACCAGCAGCATAACCAAAGGCAACAAAGTGGCAAGAAGCCAAGACAAGAACAGAACCAAGTTAGGCAGAGTAGTTGCGATCATTGTGGCAAGAATCACCCTACCCATGAATGCCGCAAGGCAACGGGTGCTTGCTTCAAATGTGGAGGAATGGACCATGCAATCAAGGATTGCCCATAGCTTCAGAATCAAGGCAACAGATATCAACAGCAAAGGCAGGCAGCACCACAAAATCAGGCACAAATTCAGAACCAAGTGAGGCCACCACAGCAACAGCAGCAACAAGGCAGACAAGTACAGAATCAGAATGCTCGTCCACCTCAGAACAGGAACAATCAGGGCAGGCAGAATCAGCAGCAGAATAGGCCAAACCAGAAGGGATGCGCGTATAATATCAACCGTGCTGACGCTGAAGCAGCAGGTGACGTCATAGAAGGTAAACTTCTTGTTTGTGGAGTAGAAGCATAGATCTTATTTGATCCAGGATCCACACACTCCTTTCTATCTCTTTTATTTGCAAAGAAGATTGATGCACAGCATGCAGAATTGGATTACATTTTGACTGTTACTACACCAGTAGGTAAACAGGTTGTTTGTAGAACCTATTACCCTATTTGTTCGATTTTGTTAGGAGATATCGGTTTACCAGCCAATCTTATCATTCTAGACATGCATGATTTTGATATTATCTTAGGCATGGATTGGTTAGAGACCTACCATGCTACTATAGATTGTTTTGGTAAGACCATCACATTCAGATTGCAAGGGCAACAGGAATAAATCTTCCAGCAGTTTCATTTCAGCTTTGAAAGCTAATAGATTGGTGGGCAGTGGTTGTGAGGCATTTCTAGCGTTTATCACGGAGGATAAACAGTCCCAAGGGGTGGAGGATATTCCCGTAGTGTGTGAATTTCCGGATTTTTTTTCTAGAAGAAATCCCAGGTTTACCACCAATTAGAGAAGTTGAGTTTACTATTGAACTCCTTCCAGGGACTGCACCGATCTCAAATGCACCTTATAGGATGGCTCCTGCAGAGTTAGGTGAATTGAAACTTCAGTTGCAAGAATTGTTGAGCAAAGGCTTCATTAGGCCAAGTGTTTCACCTTGGGGAGCTCCAGTTCTTTTTGTGAAGAAAAAGGATGGAAGTCTTAGAATGTGCATCGACTATAGAAGATTGAATCATGTGACCATCAAGAACAAATATCCCTTGCCAAGGATAGATGAATTATTTGATCAATTGCAAGGAGCAGCACACTTTTCCAAGATAGACTTGAGGTCATGGTATCATCAGTTGCGGGTTAGAGAGTCTGATGTGTCAAAGACAGCTTTCTGAACGAGATATGGGCATTATGAGTTCTTAGTGATGCCCTTTGGCTTGACAAATGCACCCGCAGTCTTCATGGCTCTCATGAACAAGGTTTTTGCAGAGTTTTTAGATCACTCGACAGTGGTGTTTATTGCTGATGTCCTTGTGTATTCTAAGAGTAAGGAGGAGCATGAAGAGCACTTGAGGACGTCGTTACAACTTTTGAAAGACCACCAGCTCTATGCAAAGTTGAACAAATGTGAATTCTGGCTAGATCAAGTTGTTTGTTTAGGTTACATCATTTCAAGAGAAGGATTAGCAGTTGATCCAGCCAAGATAAAAGCAGTTATTGAGTGGAAGAGGCCTAGCAGTGTGACAGAAATCATAAGCTTTTTGGGGTTAGCAGGATATTATCGGAGATTTGTCCAAGGTTTTTCGTCTATTGCAACACCATTGACGAAGTTGACCCGGAAAAGTGTAACTTTTGTTTGGACCGATCAGTGTGAAGGTAGTTTTCAAGAGTTGAAGAAAAGGTTAACCACAGCCCCAATCCTCACATTACCATCGGGCAACGGTGGATTTGTTGTTTTTACGAATGCTTCAAACGTGGGATTAGGCTGTGTATTGATGCAAGATGGCAAAGTGATTGCCTATGGCTCAAGACAGTTGAAGAATCATGAGGTAAATTATGCAACTCATGACTTGGAGTTGGCAGCAGTGGTTTTTGCTTTGAAGATGTGGAGGCACTACCTCTATGGAGAGAAATTTGAAGTTCATTCCGACCACCGAAGTTTGCAGTATTTGTTTTCACAAAAGGAATTGAATATGAGGCAGAGACGGTGGATGAAATACATAAAAGATTATGACTTCCCAATCAAGTATCATCCGGGCAAAGTGAATGTTGTAGCAGATGGTTTGAGCAGAAAGTCGGCAGTTATGGCTACTTTGAGAGGAGTTAGTGTTTTCCAACAGTTAGAAGAACTTGGAGTGGAAGTACAACACTTGAGGAGAGGTGTTTTATTGGCATATATGACAGTGTCTGAGCCTACCTTCATCTAGAGGATCAAAGATAGTCAGTTGCAAGACCCAGAATTGGGCAAGATTGTAGATCAGATTTCAGAACGTCCAGATTTTAGGATTTCAGATGGAGTGTTGTATTTTCGTGACCGGTTGTGTGTACCAAATGTAGACGATTTGAAGAATGAAATTATGACTGAAGCCCACCATATTAGATACTCTATACATCCGGGTAGCACGAAGATGTACCATAACTTGAAGAATAGATTTTGTGGAATAACATGAAGCGAGAGATAGCAGCTTTTGTGTCTCGTTGCTTGACTTATCAGATGATCAAGGCAGAACATCAGAAGCCTCCCGGTTTTTTACAACCCTTAGAGATTCCGGAGTGGAAATGGGAGCACATCACTATGGATTTTGTCTCCGGTTTGCCCAATACCAAGAGAGGAAACAATGCAATTTGGTTCATAGTAGACCGTCTTACGAAGTCTACTCACTTCATTCCGATGAAGACTGGGAATATGATGCACATGGCACCACTTGCAAGATTATTCATCAATGAGATCGTTAGTATGCATGGCCAAACCATCTCCATCACTTCTGACAGACACAGCAGATTTGTTTCGAGATTTTGGAAATCTCTGCTTGAATCCATGGGTACCAAACTTCAATTCAGCACAGCGTATCATCCTCAGACAGATGGTCAGTCAGAGCGGATGATACAGACTCTTGAAGATATGCTACGTGCTTGTGTATTGGATTTCAAGGTTCAGTGGGATGAGAACCTACCTCTTTGTGAGTTCGAGTACAGCAATAGCTACCATTCTAGCATTGGGATGGCACCTTTCGAGGCGCTCTATGGCAGGAGATGTAGGACTCCGGTTTGTTGGGAAGAAGTTGGTGTGCGTAGCTTTCATGGACTGACGATAGTTGGAGAGACAAGCGACAAGGTTAAACAGATTCAAGATAGATTGAAGATTGCTCGAAGCAGACATAAGAGTTATGCTGACACTTGTCGCGACCCCGGACCGAGACCCGGGCCCGCGACACAGTAATCAAATACAATAAAATATACCGCATGTCTTCCCACAGGTTTCCACGGTGAGGATCCCAAGACACGGGTCGAGTTCACACGAATAGGTATGCGGAAGCGTGTAGCAAAACATATCACACTAATCTTAAACAATAAGATCCAAGAGAAATTATAGTACCGAGACTTGGTATCAAAAGAGAATGTCAACGTAGCATCCCTATCATGATTAAAGTTTCACCATATAACAAAAGTATATTAATTCAAGTTACATATACATGAGAGGCCAACAAAGGCCAATACAACAAAATAAGATCCCAAAAGGTATCCCAAAACTAGGTGAACGAGAATTCAAGATCCCGCCCGGCGTCTAGATGACGTCGTCAGGCTGCCACTCATTGCTGGGGGTGGCTCAATAGCCTCCTCCAGGCATTCCTCGTCAAACGCGATACCTCCTGCACCTGGACACCAAAATAAAATGCATCAAACACGACGGTTTGGCAAATAAACAATTTAGGCATGAATATGGAAAATAGTGCTAAAACAGTTCAAGATTAAAGTACACATTTCAAGTCTACGAAACTAGCATGAATACTTATAATATCATGAAAAGATAAATCCACATTGAGCTCATCCTTTCTCTATCACGTAAAATGACAAGAGCAAGCACGCACGAAACACGACACGCAAGACACGATCCCTCGCTACACAAGGTAAACGGGGAGGCCGGCCGTGGAACCGCAAAGACACACACGATGTGTAATATAATACACGACTAGTCTGCAGACAGTCCACATGTTTAAGGACCCCCAGGTAGTGGATCAAGCTAAAAGGGCAGTCCAAGCTCAGTGGTATTCACTTATATCATGAATGCACAAAACACGGCGATATACGTTCGAGAACACGACAAAACATGAGGGAAATCATTTGTCAAACACGACACAACAAGACTAGCAAAATAGCATAGTATAAATGCTTAATGAACTCAAGAAATGATTCCCTTTTCTATTCTTGAAACAAATCTTGAAAAAAACTTGTACTTGGAAATCAAACGAGAACACGATGATGCATGAAGCATCAAAACAAGAGTTCAAACAAAAATCTATCAAGCATAGGCTAAGACCAATCCTTGACCCTTGTGGAATTGAAACCCAAATGTCGGAATTCTATATAGCTTGGTGCCCCCGAAGGTAAGATACATTTTTAGAATTTCAAGTGCACAACGTCAAATGAAGGTCTAAGGCATAGTCTAGATTTCATCAAAATTCGGCTACCTAGAAGCTAGCAGCACTGGGGTCTGGCGGCTAGCCGCTAGCTGACCGCTGGGTCAAAACAGGGGAAACACATCTCTCGGAAAAAGTAGCCGAAATGGCTCACGGTTAGCTGGCGGCTAGGCGTGAGCTAACCTTGAGGACACCGTAGAACTGGGCAGATTTTTGCAAGCTATTGGAAAAGTAACCGCCCAATACGGTTGGCTGGCGGCTAGCCGCAGTGGAAAATGCGGTTAGCCGTTGGCTGACCGCCAGGCTTGGGCTGGGAGAATTAAAGTCAGAAATTGCATTTTCTTTCCTTCCTCACTTTCACACTTGAACCACCTGCACTCCCCAAGCCTACATGCTTTCCAAGGGATGATTTTCACACAATTATCCACTCATATTTCAATCAAAACTTCAAATTCACTAAACCATTCACATTCAAATCATGTATTTAATAACTTGTAAAGCATTCAATTGAAATACATGCTTCCATTCAAGACAAAACCTCTAGATTAGATAGAGTGATTAGTAACCATACTTGTAAAGATTAAACAAACTAAAAGAGATTAGTAACATGTAAGAAATGATAAGCTTGATAATAAAACAACATTTCTCAAGGTAAAATACCCAAAACTTACAATGCACTATGAATGACTAAAATTTTTACTTGCCTTAGTCCAATGTCAAGCAAAAAAACTCCACAAAATTCAACAAGAAGGGGAGATCCACAAAATCTACACAAAACCCCCAAAATAGAGCACACAAAAATCACTATTTTGGTCATTACAAACCCCCATTTCGAAAATGGGTTTGAAAACATGGAAAACAAGCTCTATATGAGCTAAATGAACATCAAATGAAAGAATGAAAAAGAGTTCTAACCTTGAGCTAGCTGAACAAAAAGAAAAGAGCTTGAAGATGATGAATAGTAAAAGGGATTGGCTCTAAAAATGTCCCAAATGAAGCTTGAGAAGAAAGAAAGAGATTGGTAGTCTTGGATCTTGATTTGGGACACTCTAGCTAGATGATTCAAGGAGGACAAGACCAAGAAGAAAGCTTCTTCACTCTCTTGCTCTAGGTCAAGAACAGTTGCAGGAAATGGGAAGGAGAATGGAGGAAAGAGAATAGGAGGGCTTATATAGTGTCTGGGAAGTGAGTCCCAAATGCAGTTGAACTTGAAACGATTAAAACATGGTCTTGTGGACTCCGGATGAAGTCGACAAAGAAGAACAAAACGATCGTCGAAAAATCTAGTTTCGGAAAAACATGATTTTGACATAGTTTCACGACTTCAAAAATTGTGCTCAGATTTAGCATAAATAGTCAGATTTACCCTCTTGGGCCAAAACTTAGGTTTCTGGGCCTTAAATACATGCAGCTTAAAAATAAAGTTGTCACAAATAATAAAACCATTCAAGAGAATTAAAAATCAATATCAAACAAAAGATCTAGAACGAAAACCCACTCTTACACGTGTACTCAGGGCGTCCCTGAGCGTGTCTGACTCATACTAAACGTCCTCAAAATTCCCAAAGCTATAATCCAGACTAAGTCTAATCACATTCTAACCCAGCTAGTATTAAAACTCACTTAAGACTAAACGCTCACTTAATTAGTACTAATTGAGTTGGTCTGGGTTAGGGTCTAACAACACTCGCCGGAGAGAATTACAGTTTGAAGTGGGTGACAAGGTATTCTTGCAGGTCTCACCGATCAGAGGAACTCTAAGATTTGGAAAGAAAGGAAAATTGTCTAGCAGATACATTGGTCCATATGAGATTTTGAGCAAGATTGGAAATGTTGCATACAGACTTATGTTACCGCCGGAACTCTCCGGGGTACATAATGTTTTTCACGTCTCCATGCTCAAGAAGTATGTTCACAGTCCTTCTCACATTATTCCACACGAGCCTTTAGAGATTCTAGAAGACGCTTCATATGTGGAGAAACAGGTTAGAATCATTGACACCAAAGAACATGAATTGAGGAATCGGACTATCCATTGGGTCAAAGTACTTTGGGAGAACCACGAGCCAGAAGAAGCCACATGGGAATTGAGAGATCAAGTCCAGAGGAAGTATCCACACCTGTTACCAGAGGTAAAATTAATTATATTTGGTGGACCAAATATCTTAAGGGGTGGAGGATGTTAGACCCCGACCCAGACCAACTCGATTAATACTAATTAAGTGAGTGTTTAGTCTTAAGTGAGTCTTAGTACTAGCTGGGTTAGAATGTGATTAGACTTAGTATGGATTATAGCTTTGGGAATTTTAAGGGCGTTTAGTATGAGTCAGACACGCTCAGGGACGCCCTGAGTACACGTGTAAGAATGGGTTTTCATTCTAGATCTTTTGTTTGGTCGTGATTTTTATTTCTCTTGAATGATTTTATTATTTGTGACAACTTTCATTTTTAGCCTGCATGTTTTTTACGCCCAGAAACCCAAGTTTTGGCTCAAGAGGGAAAAATCTGACTATTCATGCTAAATCTGGGCACAATTTTCGAACTCTTGAAACTATGTCAAAATTATACTTTTCCGAAACTAGATTTTTCGACGATCGTTTTGTTCTTCTTCGTCGATTCCATCCGGGGTCCACAAGACCATGTTTTAATCATTTCAAGTTCAACTGCTTTGGGATCCACCTTCCAGACACTATATATACTCTTTTATTCTCTCTCCTCCCTTCCTCTTACCTTTTCCTGCAACTTTTCTTGACCTTGAGCAAGAGTGTGAAGAAGACTTTTTCTTGACTTTCTCCTCCTTGAATCATCTAGCTAGAGTGTCCCAAATCAAGACCCGAGACTGCCATTCTCTTCCTCTCTTCTCAAGCTTCATTTGGGACGTTTTTGGAGCCAATCCCTTTCACTATTCATCATCTTCAAGCTCTCTTCTTCTTGTTTAGCTAGCTCAAGGTTAGAACCCTTCTTCATTCTTTCATTTGATGTTCATTTAGCTCATTTAGAGCTTGTTTTCCATGTTTTCAAACCCATTTCGAAATGGGGTTTTGTAGTGACCAAAATGGTGATTTTTGTGTGTTCTATTTTGGGGGTTTTGTGTAGATTTCGTGGATCTCCCCTTCTTGTTGAGTTTCGTGGAGTTTTTCCTTGACATTGGGCTAAGGCAAGTAAACATTTTAGTCTTTCTTAGTGCATTGTGAGTTTTGGGTATTTTATCTTGTGAAATGTAGTTTTATTATCAAGCTTATCATTTCCTTCTTGTTACTAAACTCTTTTAGTTTGTTTAATCTTTACAAGTATGGTTGCTAATCACTTTATCTAATCAAAAAGTTTTGTCTTGAATGGAAGCATGTCTTTCAATTGAATGATTTACAAGTTATTAAATACATGATTTGAATGTGAATGGTTTAGTGATTTTGAAGTTTTTATGGAATGAGAATGGATATTTGTGTGAAAATCATCCCTTGGAAAGCATGTAGGCTTGGGGAGTGTAGGTGGTTCAAGTGTGGAAGTGAAGAAGGGAAAGAAGTGTGAAAAATCTAAACTGAAACGCACTGCCCGCGTTCTGTCGGTTAGGTGTCGGTCAGCTGTCGGCTGACTGAACTCCCAAGTTCGGTCGACCGACAGCCAACCTAGACTTGTCAATCCGAATTCCAGAAAGTAACATTGTGCCAGAAATTCCGTCGGTCAGGTGTCGGTCAGCTGTCGGCTGACCGAATTCCCAAGTTCGGTCGACCGACAGCCAACCGAGACCTGTCGGTCCGAATTCCAGAGAGTTGCATTTCTGGGCTGAGACCTGTCGGTCAGCCGTAGGTCGACCGACAGACCAACGTCGGTTAACCGATAGGTAACTGAGGGCTGACCGAAATTTACCAAAAGTTCTGTTTTTGAAGGATTTTTGTGAGAATGAAAACTAAACTAGGATTTAGACCTTTAATTGACTTTGTGCACTTGGAATTCCAAAATGTATTATAACTTCTGGGACACCAAATCTTGTCAAAACTCCGACATTTGGGTTTCAACTCCACAAGGGTCAATGAATGGTCTTAGCCTAAACTTGATAGATTTCGTGTTTGGACTCTTGTTTTGATGCTTCGTGCATCATCGTGCAGTTCGTTTGAATTTCAAGTATAAGCTCGTTTTAAGACGTGTTTCAAGAATAAGAAAAAGGGAATCATTTTTCAAGTTTGTTAAGCACTAATACTATGCTATTTTGCTAGTCTTGTCGTGTCGTGTTTGATAAATGATTTCCCTCTTGTTTGTCGTGTTCTCGAACGTGTATCATCGTGTTTTGAGCATTCATGATATAAGTGAATACCATTGAGCTTGGACTGCCCTTTTAGCTTGATCCACTACTTGGGGGTCCTTAAATATGTAGACTGTCTGAAGACTAGTCGTGTTTATATTACACATCGTGCGTGTTCGTGTTCCGGTTCCGAGGCCGACCTCCCCGTTTACCTTGTGTAACGTGGGATCGTGTCTTGCGTGTCGTATTTCGTGCATGCTTACTCTTGTCATTTTACGTGATAGAGAAAGGATGAGCTCAATGTGGATTTATCTTTTCATGATATTATTAGTATTCTTGCTAGTTTCGTAAACTTGAAACTTGTACTTAAATCTTGAACTGTTTTAGCACTATTTTTCATATTCATGCCTAAATTGTTTATTTTCCCAAACCGTCGTGTTTGATGCTTTCTATTTTGGTATCCAGGTGTAGGAGGTATCGTGTTTGACGAGGAGTGCTCGGAGGAGGCTATTGAGCCACCCCCGGCACATGAGTGGCAACCCGACGACGTCATCTAGACTCCGGGCGGGATCTTGACTTCTCGTTCATCTAGTTTTGGGTTAGCTTTTGGGATTTTTTTTGTTGTATTGGCCTTTGTTGGCCCCTCTTGGATATGTAACTTGAAGTAATATACTTTTGTTAATGGTGAAACTTTAATCATGGTAGGATTGCTATGTTGACAATTCTCTTTCGATACCAAGTCTTGGTTTTATTATAAATTCCCTTGCATCTTATTGTTTGAGACTAGTGTGATATGTTTTGCTACACGCTTCCGCATACCTATTCGTGTGAGCTCGACCCGTGTTTTGGGATCCTCATCGCGGAAACCAGTGGGAAGACAGGCGGTAGGTTTTATTATATTTAATCACATCACTGCGTCGCGGGCCCGGGTCTCGGTCCGGGGTCGCGACAGTAGTTACCCCATGCCTTAACCGAAAATCAGTAGCTTGGCAAATCTAAGTGGCACTTACATCTTTGAGCAGTTCGAAGAGTTGAGAATAGATCTACAGCCACTGAAGAAGGGTGTGATATTAGCCAACATGTTAGTGTTTGAGCCTTCTTTCATTTAGAAGATCAAGGATAGCCAGTTGCAAGACCCGGAGTTAGCCAAGATTTCAGAGCATATAACAGACCATCCTGATTTTCATATTGTTGATAGACTTTTGTACTACCATGACCATTTGTGTATGCCTAACATTGAATAATTAAGGAATGACATCATGACAGAGGCTCACAGTATGAAGTATTCTATGCACCCAGGCAGTACGAAGATGTATCAGAATTTGAAAGGCAGATTCTGGTGGAACAATATGAAGAGGGAGATTACAGCGTTCGTCTCCCGATGTATGACCTGTAAGTTGATAAAGGCAGAGCATCAGAAGCCTCCAGGGTTGTTACTGTTGGAATACTGTGGGCCTCGAGGATAGATTTTCAAAACTTTTTACCCACTTGATACAGGGATCAAGTATCCATAAGGCCAAAAACCCAATCCAGGATGCAAACCCTCAATCTCACATATCAAGATCAGTAAAAACATCTATCTAGAAGATAGAACCAGCAACATGAAAACTTCAAATAAATCTACAACATGCAAGGAAGTAGATTATACCTTCGGAGCTTGGTTGTGCTCTAATGGAGAAGTTGCTACTTTATTTTACGTCGAACTCTTTCGCAAATCAAATCAAGATCTCCAAGACCCAATTGTCTTCCACACTATGTCCCTTATCAGATTTACTTTCTTAAGGAGATGGGTGGGATCTCCTAAAGAAAACTACTAAAGATCAACTAGAAAAGGAACTAGAAGAGATGTGCAACAACTTGCACAAGAGAGGAGAAGAGAGAGAGGGCTAGCCTTGTACAATAATGCTTGGGATGTCCAAAGGGGTTTGCTACCCTTTTATAGCCTCTTGCAACTCCTCTATTACTAATTCCCATTGAAGTCTCACTTCCATTAATTAGTAACCTTCTCTTTCTAATTAAAATAGAAGTCCTACTTCCATTAATAATTAGTAGCTTACTATTACCACTATTGGAAGTCTCACTTCAAATAGAAATAGTAATTCTCTAATTCCTTTCTATCTAGAGTTCTACTAGAATTAGTATCTATCCAATACTTGGGCTAGTGTGGGGACCACTAGGGATTCCTTAGAAAGCTGGCTCCAACTGGGACACGCGACCCCACATCTCATGTGCAATCCGGGCTCACAGTTAATTGCAAATAACTCTACTATATAAATGCAATTGAACTCCAGTCTTAGGAATAAATTACATAGAAGACCCTAAACTTCCCTATGACCACAAGTAGGCCCCTCCATCTATATCCATGGATCAATTAGACCTGTCCACTAAATTAGATCCATATCTTATTATCCTTGAGCCCCAATTAATTATAATGATCGATTGGTACCTATCCAATTAACTCTTAATCGGAATAGGTGCGCACTTACCAATGACAAATCCATTAATTGGCACAAGGGGATAATCAGGATAGATTCTATCTTAACCATTGAATGTTCTCACAGCTCTACTACCACTCACCCAAATCACCGAGGTGTTGACCTACAATTGGCCTCACTCATTGGTGACTCAAAGCAAATGAATAGATAGAAACTTGAGTTCATTAATGTCTCGGGATTGAGAGCCTATTACTAGGGAATTATGATAGCAGACCTTAAAATAAAGACAGTATTCTTAAGGTGCTTCTAATGGTCCTTCAATACATCCAATGTACCAGCACATTGATCCAGAATCTTCCATTCTGATGATCGAGACAAATCACACTATCTCATAGTGATCAAAGTGTTGCAACCTTATCAGATGAGATGCCCGGTCTCATCACTGGTTGTGAAGATATTTTAAGTATAAGATTTGTGACATATATCTCCCATGTGTGGATCTCATCCATACACATATATCACATCTAATATACTAATGGAACCCGGTTCAACTCATGAACCTTTATGTTATATGTATTGGTCATGTGCTTAAAGTAATAAAATAACATTCATCTCATGAAAGTAAAACATGATTTTATTGATAAACAAAGAAATTAATTAATTTATGACATCAACTGATGGATTGAGTCCATACAATCTAACAGTTACAACCGTTAGAGATCCCGGAATGGAAATGGGAACACATTACCATAGATTTTATCTCAGGATTACCGAGGACCAGCAGAGGTAACAATGCAATATGGATCATTGTAGACCGTCTCACAAAATCAGCTCACTTCATTCCTATGAGGATAGGGAAGAAGATGCACATGCTACCTTTGGCAGAGTTTTTTGTCAACGAAATTGTCAGTCGACATGGGTAGCCAGTTTCTATCACGTCTGACAAAGACAGCAGATTCGTCTCGACATTCTGGAAGACACTATATGAGTCTATGGGTATGAAGTTACAATTCAGTACAGCTTATCATCCCCAAATAGATGGCTAGTCAGAGAGGATAATTCAGACCCTTGAGGATATGCTCCGTGCTTGTGTATTAGACTTTAAGACTCAATGGGATGAAACATTACCATTATGTGAGTTCGCCTACAACGACAGTTACCATTCAAGCATTGGAATGGCACCTTTCGAGGCTTTGTATGGCAGAAGGTGTAGGACACCTGTTTGTTGGGAAGAAGTTGGCACCCGTAGTTTCCATAGGCCAGCCATTGTGAGTGAAACCAGTGATAAAGTCAAGTTGATCCAAGAACGCCTGAAAGTAGCCCGGAGTAGACAGAAAAGCTATACAGACTCTCATAAGAGGGACTTACAGTTCAAAGAATGAGATAAGGTTTTCTTGAAGGTGTCACCGACTAGGGGAATGTTGAGGTTTGGACAAAAAGGCAAGTTATCCAGGAGATACATTGGACCTTATGACATTATGAGCAAAATTGGTGATGTGGCTTATAGATTAGCCTTACCATCCGAGCTTTCCGGCATTCACAACATCTTCCATGTGTCAATGTTGAAGAAGTACGTCCCCGATCCTCCACATGTACTCCGTCATGAACCTTTGGAAATCAGAGAAGATGCCACTTACGTTGAAAAGCCTATCCAGATCATCGATACGAAGGAACAAGAGTTGAGGACACGGACTATTCATTGGGTGAAAGTACTTTAGGAGAATCATGGGCAGAAAGAAGCAACGTAGGAATTACGAGATCAAGTGGAGAAGAAATATCCACATCTACTACCCGAGGTGAGTTTTATACTTCATTTGGAGGACCAAATGTCCTAAGGGGTGGATGATGTAAGACCTCGACCCGAGTGACCTCGATTAATGTTAATTTAGTCGTGTGTAAGTTATAAGCGTGATTAGTGATTTTTGGTTAAGTTGGGAATAGAATAGATTTTGATATAGCTTTGGGAATTTTGAGTGCTTTTGTGTTTAGTGGGACCCTTTGGGGGTTCCTCTTTGTGACCTTGCGTGTACTTGGGGGATTATTCGAGATTCCCATAATTAGTGTTTTTATCCTGTTTTACTCATCTCGTTAATCCCTACGTTTTTCATGTTGATCCGGTTTCTGTTCGAGACCCCGAAACCCGACTTTTCTAATATCAGGGGCAAAACAGTCTTTTTACATTAAATCTGTACCCAAAATTTGATATTCCCGAAACACTAGAAATATATATTTTTTGGAAACTAGATATTTTTGTGATCATTTTTTCCTTCTTCGTCGAATTCGTTCGAAGTCCTGAAAGTAATGATTTCAACCATACAAGATTTCTAATAGTGCAGCCCATTCTCATTTGCTATATAAGAAGAACCCTTCTTCTTTCCCCTTTTCCAGCTCAAAACCTCAACCATCTAGGGTTTTTCTCCCCTCTCTTCTTCCTCTAGCTCTCCCACCTCCAAATCACCACCAACTTTGCACAAATTAAGACATGGAGATCATCATTCTCTTCCTCTCCTTGAAAGCTTCTCTTGATATCATTTGTGGGGGAAACTACTCATCTCAAGGTCCTCCTTGAGCAACACTTGTCCATTTGAAGACTCTACAAGTAAACTTCCTCTCTAACCTTCTAGATATGTGCTCTTCTAGTTTTAGGGAAGCTCTATTTTCATTATTGAAAACTTCTTTTTCCCCATTTTTTGTTTTTACCATTTTAGGGTTTGTTTTGGGGATTTTTGTGTGTAGCTTGGAATCTTTGCTTGGAAGAGAGTTTAAAGCTTGTTTTTGGCTAAGCTTGGACCTAAGGCAAGTAGATGAATGAATATTTTGAGCTTTGAATGGTTTTATGAAAATATGGATGATCTTGCTATTTCCTTTTATGTTGTCTTGGCATGCATTAACTTTGAAATCAATGCACATATGAGTCTTGTTAGTTTGCCAAACTTTCATAATAGAGTAGCATTTATAGCCCTTCATTTAATGCTTTTCTATAGCTCAATGAATATTGGTGATTGTTGGACTTCTTTTCCTCTTCCTCTTGATGGTTGAATGTGAATAGAAAGGAGGAGATTTGGGTGTATATTTGTGGAAGTTTGATGATGGTTGGAATGGTGTTTGTAAGAGGTTTTGAGCCTCTTAATTTGATGAAGAAATGGGGCTCAAAGGAACTTGTAAGAAGAGGAAAAATGGGAAGAGCAGAACTGTCCCCGAAACCAGTTATGAACAGTTCGCTCGAGCAAACTGCCCAGAAAAGGGCTCGTTCCATTCCAGAGGACAGTTCGCCAGAGCGAACTTTGGTCTGCTCGAGTGAACTTTCCCAGTATCCCATCCAGAGAATGGTTTGCTGGAGTGCACTAATTGTTCACTCGATCCAACCCAAACTGGATAGGTCCGCTCTAGCGAATCTTGACTTGCTCGAGCGAACCCTTCTAGAAACCATTCCATAGACCGCTTCACTTGAGCGAGCTGTATCATCCGCTCGAGCGGTGGGCACTGTTCACCTGGGGTCAGGTTAAGAGCAATAATGAAATGTTTAAATAATTATGAAAGGTTCATTTGGGAATCCCTTGTACTCGAAAGATTTAATATGCGATGTATGAGGCCCGGTTGAGAAAGGAACCACATCACGAAGATTCATTGAAGTTTTGGAAAAATTCAACTAAGTGTATCACGAGCCCGAAATGTCCCCAAGCTCAAAAAGTACCAAGTTAATACCAAATCGACATACGGGACCCCTATTCACCTTGAACTAGTCTTGAACCTTGATATTTGTCCTGAGATTTCGAAAGTCCATTAGTATTTCATTGTTCCTGAATTTTGTTATGTACTCCCGAAATACATGATATATGATTTATCATTTCCAAAGACACTGGAATCACATTTTTAGCATTTTACTAGTCCCGATGTGCATTACTTGATTTGAAAGGATACTTGTGCCTTGAGCACCCTCGTCCTGCCCGGTTACATACTTGCACTTGATGTATTTTATTCATGTCTTGATTTCTGTTATTTGACCTATGAGTCGGTACCACTAAACCTGGATAACCTTGCCGGTTTGATCCACCAACTTGGAGATCCCCCTCTTGTCCCGCTAGCTGCAGTTTGGATCCCGTTACCCGGTTATTACCGTGGTCTTATCCTAATACCCCAAATTCTACCATGGTTCCTGATGCTCAGCTTGCTACCGTGGTCATGTCCCGTATAGTATATGTATATTTATATTTTCGTTGAGTCTCCTCAATTCGGTGACTGAGATCAATACCCCGATATGCTCTTGTCACTTTGGTGATAGAGGACTTAGCTTTGTGTGGTTGCCATCTTGCTTGTTCCTGATTCCTTGGTTACCTTTACATGTTTTATACTGCATATATGTTTTTCAGTAAATGATTCATTTCTTTTATGAAAGTTATTGTTTAAACAGGTTTAAATGTTTTCCAAGGTAAATTCGTTTATTGTTTTATTGTTATATCTTTTCACCCACCTGTCAAACCATCGTGTTTGACCCACTTTTTGGTACTCAGGTCCAGTCGTCGGTTTTCCCGATGAGGAGCACGAGGAGGCGGTCGGAGAATCGCAGCCATTAGTTGAGTGGCATGACGATGATGTTGTCTAGACATTCAGTTGTTTAAGTCACGTAACATTTTGGGTTGAGGATAACCATTCCTTTGGGGGTTTATATTTTTTTTTTATTGGCCTTGTTGGCCTCTATTTTGGGAATTTAATTAAATGATCCTTTATATAAACACTTCACATTACTTTTGGGAATATGCTAATGATCATTGCTCATTCTGATACTTGTTATTCACATGTGTTATCAGTCTTGTTATTTTGGGAATGAAATTGTGAATTTGATTTGCTACACGCTTCCGCGCTTAAACAAAAGCATTACATTGTTGTGATATCCTCACCGCAGACACCTGTGGGAAATCACGTGCACGAATAGTATTATGTTCTTTATTGACCCCTGCCCGCATTGTATGTTCTATGGTACTAACCATATCATTCACTCATTTGTACATTAATCCATCTATCATCATGAGTCCCGATCCCGGATTAGGCCCGCGGGCTCGGTCCGGGGTCGCGACGAGACAAGAAGTTGAAGGCAGAAGATCACAGTCCAAGAGGGAGGATTTAAGGAAAGAAGGCGATGGTTCAAACGAAGAAGTTGAAGGGGTTCGAGTGGCGGTTTTATGAAATAAGGGGATGTGACGGATGACAGCTGGAAAACAACATGATGAACCCGAGCTGGCCGCGTGTCCCGAAAATATCTTAAGTCCCCCTTTTTCCTCGAAAATGAAGAGGAAAAGGATGGCATGGGGAGCAATTGTGGGGAAAAGTTTAAATCGATTAGGAACAGGCCGAGCCAGGCTAGATCGGACCTGCGAAATGAATCCAAACTCCTAGAGGGCCTTGTCCCAGAAAACTGGATCGTTCGCTGGAAAGACCAAGCCAAGCAAGGCCCATATAGCTGGTAGAAATTAGAGGAGGAAGAGCGGGAGTGGGGATGGGCCACCCCTAGAATGTTGGCCATGATCTTCTCACATGCCTTAATGGGGAAGGTGCCAAGGATCGTGGGAAGGAGGCAGGAGAAATCTAAGGAAGGGAGAAATAAAAGAGAGAAAAAGATGAAGGAAGAAGGTACGCAAAAAATCATATCCACAATTAGTCATTACACCATCTCATTTGTTGACTTAAGAATCGAAGCGAACTCGATCGGACCCACAGATCGAGACTTCTTTGTTTAAATTTTATGGGGCCCACCCGAAGAATCTCATTCAAACCAGAAAGGAGGATTTATTGAAGTTAACAGGTCAGATCTCCAATCCATCTGAAACTTATCTGAAAAATTGACTCTACCGTGGTCATGTTTGTTATTATAGCGTTTAGAGGTCCTACCCGGCGAATCTACAACTCAATGTAACCCATCTCACCAACCCTAAACTTCCAAAACATTGGTACACCAGATACACACATGTATAGACTTCAATCAAATTTTACAAAAATGGAAAGAAGATTCCTGCTGGACTCTTAACCATTTGGTTGGTATGTCCACCTTTTCCTTCCATTTCTTTCCAGTAATTGAGATTGGATCAGCCACAGATCTCAATTTATAGTACTACAACATGGTTCAACCCAGACCGATATTATACATGATTAGCCATTTTCCCTCTTTAATTCAAGAACCAAATGTTTGATAATTAATTTCCTCAATTAGTCAAACATTCGCGGTCTATAATTAACAAACCAATTTGTTAGGACAGTTGAGTACTCAAGGACCAGATAATGCTATTACCATTATGGTTATACTCCATTAAACTTTAACATTCCTTCATTTGAACCTGTTCAGATCAGGTGGGTGGTCTACCAAAAGGCAAGAGTGGGGGCCATTTGAAATTAGGTGTGTGGTAGACTACCATTGTTTGCATCCAACTCGGAAGCAATTTGTTGTGTCTTTTAACTACAGCACTTTTGGCAGCCAAACATTTAACTGCCGCAGGAATGAAAAGAATATGGTTAGGACAGCCAAAGCAATTCATTCCTCAGCTCACCTATCTCTTTTAAGACCAACCACTCTTCTATCTGCCATAAACAACCAGACCATGTTTGCCCCATGAAATCTCATGTATATATATACTCACATGTTTGCTAGAACTTCATCAGCAAGAATCCTTCTCCTCTTCTTCTTTGGCTCACCCAACATAGGGGTTGAGCCCCTGGTGTGGGTTTGGCCCAAAGTGACAAAATGTGGAGCTCATGCTCATGGTTGGTCGTGCTGAGAAGATCAGGATCGGGGTGGGTCATCGTGATGGAGAAGCAGGGCACGTGCTATATCCTCCGGATGAGAATACAGCACGTGCTCTAACTCTCCATCTTGGTTGGTCACCCCATTTGGCAAGATTTAAGAGATAGGGCAGTGGCTAAGAGGTATGTTCATGCCGGTCAGACCCATTTTGTAATTTCAAGGGAAACGCTGTTGTCTTGATTTGGAAAGATAACATATATTATTTATAATGTTTGAAGTGATTTTGATAATGTTGTCTCTATTTTTCATAATGTTTTAAGGGATTTTGATGATGACTTTTATTTATAATGTTTTTCTATTCATTTTAGAATTCTGACAAATCTATGCATTGACTTCAAATGAAATACTTTTCATGTTTGGAAATAGTTGTTATTGTATCCTTATAGCATATGCTTCATAGTATTGAAATAAACATCCAAGTGATAAAAATGTTGCGTACTTGGCAAATAGTGTCTAGGCTACTTCACTGTAGGTTTTATGAATGTAACCTCTTTGATACTCTTTTCATCCCAGGATCTGGCATTACGCCCTATTTTATACTCGTTTAACCTTCACTCACACTGAACCTTCACTCACAGTTGGATTGAATCTCAAGAAAATCTATGGTTAATATGTCATTAAACTTCAAGGTTGTTAAATCAAGGGCTGGGCTAATCTGGAGGAGCTGATTTTTGGATCCCCTTGTCCATGAGGAGAGCTTTCAATGTGCCCCATTCTTCTTGATAAACTTACATCTATGCGGATCCCATAAGCTGGACTACATATAACTTATATGCATTGTAGTCATAGGAGAACATTGTCTTTGTAGTTTTGTTTACAATTTTAGTTCAGACCTCTCCTTATTTTTCTTACTTGATTTCAATAGGAGCTTAGATTGTCACCAGTCACTAACCTTGAAGAGAGCCTAATAGAAAAAAATAGAAAAATGACATCAAGACCTTTTTTACACAACCGTCATTATTATGATATATAAAAGGGACAGAGTTCAATGTTGAAATTGGACTCCAATTTTACAATTAATTGTAAAATTGAAGCTCAGTTTCTATTTTAATTTTGACTTGATTTTGATCGACCTTTGTCAGTCAATCACTAGATAGACGTCCCCATACCTGGAAATTTGAACTTTCTTAAAAGGCAAGGAAAGCTATATATCCTATCTACTTGCATATCCAGCTACAGTTTCAATTCACACCTTATATATCCTACATGCCCCAACTACGATTTTTCTGTTGCAGATCATAAACATATCCGCCCTACATATCTAAACCAAAAAATAAAGTCATTCCTCATGCCGTCTCTTCCTCTTTTCATTATCGTACACTGTTGGATGATGGATGCCTTCCCATAATTGCTCCATGATCAAGGTAGTGAATGTGTGCTGCCATCATCCAGGCTGTGAGTGGACTGTACCGATACAGTTGAGTTGGACTCTTTCGATTTTGGTTGAGTTGGATTGGAGAATTTCTTTTCTTTTATGCTGGACGGTTTTTTAAAAAATCATTTTGGGCGGGCTACTTGGATGTATGCAAATCAGGGCATGTGCATCTAGGGGAGGGAACTGCTTTGCTTTTATAAGTGTTTTTTTTTTTTTTTTTTTTTTTTTTTTTTTAATTCAAAATGGTTCACATGAAAATGTAAGCCTTTGATGATGGGCCTGTGGGACCCACTTGGGTGTGTAAACCATGGCATCATGGGGAACTACTCCGCCTTCTTATGTTTTTTTAAAGGGTATATATGAAACTGTTAAGTTTTCTTTTTCACATGATGGGGCCTCAGTTCCTTTTATGCTTGGATGATTTTTTCGCAAATCAAATCATGACCCGGCTGTCAGCATGTGGGATTACTTGTGTGCGTGCCTAAAAATTACGGACTTGGTTTAGATGGTAATGGGGGTTACAAAGATGTTGTTTAGCTAATTAGGAACGTCGCCGATGGCCTGAAACCTGAAAGGGAGAAGAAACAGAGGTCAGGGCCCCGGGCTGTTGCCAGCCAAAGGCACTCCGACGCCTGAGTTAGTGTAGTCACTGAACTAGGGTGAAGTGAGGAAGAAGATTTGAGCAAAATAGCACAGTGCAGTGTATATTTGCGTACCTGTTCATGGCTTACCATGCAAGCATATATAGAAGAGAGTGGAAGGTTCCATAATAGAGGTAGGTGAGGATACTTGTCCCATCAGCCCATACCTAGGACCCTTAGTGGGGGTAGTGAGGGTACTGTCCCATCGGATCTCTCCTCAAATCCCTTACATAAATGTGGACATGATAGGGGCGACCTCTTATCAGTATTCGGCGGCCACCCTATTGATGTGATAAATATCAATCATAAAATACCGCAAGTGCACAGGTGTCTAGATGAGACAGTAGCAAGAACGGGTCGAACCCACAGGGAGCTATTAAAGAAACTTTTAAATTAAGAAAACTAATTAACTAACAATTTAAGAAAAGTTTTGAGTTTATATTTAAAAATTAAGCAACTAATATAGATATTCGAAATCTAGCAATTAATGAAGGTGATTAGAGCATAGGAATCCAATAAGCATCCATCAATTATTAATCAAGTAACCCTAACTTGTTCCAATTTTTACTTTAAATCAAAGACAAATCAATGTTTTTAATTTGGAAAATCTAACTTTTAAAATTCCTTTTTAATTATAAAAATTCAAAACTCAAGACTTCCTTCATCTTATAAAAGCATAAAAATAATTTAAGCACCACCTATAAAAAGTAAGTATAAACCATCAAAAGATCTAAATCCTAAGCATGGCCTATCAAATCTATGCATGAGTAGTCAAAAACTAAATTTTATTTTTAGAAATAAAAATAGAGATTTGCCTAGGGCACGAAGACAAGCCTATTAATCATTAAGCACATAATCATGGAACACAAATTAGAATTACTAAACAAATAAAAAGACAATTACTTACCTTCATCCATAACTCTAATCAAGAAAATTAGCCCGCCATTGCAAAGAATGCTTCTTGATTTATCCTTAAAAATTGCATCTTTACAACTTCTCCTTCACAAATTTTCTCCTTCACAATAAACCCTTGGACATGGCCCAAGGCTACCAAAAATAAAAATAAACTAACGGAAAAGAAGAAAGGAAGAGAAAACGAAAGGAATAGGAGAGAGGGAGAGCTTTGGACGTATGGAATGTGTTACGGGTCTCCATCATGCTTCCTTTTATGCTTTTTGCAAACCCCTTTTAGTAAAGAAGTACCCTCCTTTTAGGTCTCCTTTTTTCCTTATTTGTAGGGACTCTTTCTTGTTCTCCAAGCTAACTTCTTTCTTTGGAAAGACTTTTTAAATTTGAGAGATCTCCTTGCCTTATTAGGTTTCTTGATGCATACACTTTCCTTGTACAATTCCAAGAATATCTCTAAAAATTGCATGATGATGTAAAGGGAATAAACTTCCCAAATATTGAGATTTCTTGCAATTCCCGCCTAAAACTGTAGCAAACAACTTCTCGAGGTCGTATCTCCCTCAATATAGCTCTGATTTAGACAATCTTAGGTCTACGTATATCTACTCGAAAAGATCTTTCCAACGGTGGCTAGATTGCGCCGATCCGACACTCGGTTTGAGAGTTATGGCCATTTTAAGTTGCTGCTTCTGAAAAATCCGGGAATAATTGTGCAAAAAATGGAAGCTTCTATGTTGGCATGCAATAGGGTGTGTGGGGCTCATGTTGGACTTCCAACCATACTTGGACTCTCTCTTTGCTTGCTTATTTGACTTCTCTCTTCTCAAATTTCATCAATGTAGGTCCCATGTTGATTTCTCCTACAAATTGAAAGGGGCAATTTTAACATTAATCATATGTAAGAAAATAATTATGAACGGGACCCTACATTCCTAGTGATGTACCAAAATGACCAACTTTCCAAAAATAGCATATGGTGCCAAAAATAGCAAGATATACATTGATAAAACCAAAAGCCTAATTTTGGGGTGATAAATGAGATGAGAAAAACTTAATTTCAAAAAGTTATGCAATTCAATGAATTTTGACAAATTTTGACCATTTCTCCAAAAATATCCTTAAATGCATGTAATCATGAAATTAAATGCAATTCTATGCAATTAAACCTAATTAAGTCCACAAATGCTAATGAAATGATGACTTAATGACCTAGTTTTGCGGACTTATCACACTCCCCAACCAGCCTTTTGCTAGTCCCTTAGCAAAATAAGCGACAAGGAATAAAACACATAAACTAATCCTAAAGAAAACAAACTAATGTAGAAAACAGAAATGAAAAACACCACTTTCGCTGGTACTCTCGACTGCATTTAGCGTATGCAGTAAGCCCTTAAACCCCTAGGTTTCCCCTAGTGGACGAGTTGTGCCTCGTGAGGGTTTGCAGTGAATACACCCACAAAATTCTCTTTTTGTTTTTTTTTTGCAAAGAATGTTTAAAACTTATCAAAATCTAGGGAAACTTCTTCCAAGAGAAAATCTATAGACACTAACTATTCTCGATTCTCGAGATTTTCAAGGACAAATCTTAAATTCGGTTCACAAATCCATTTTTTGGTCAGAAATTCTCGAAATCATGCCAATTGATCATGCACGGTGAAGAGCATGTATACGAAATAAGCATCAAATGATCCACCAATAATTTTTGTGAAAATATATATATATATTTTTAATAGTGAGTTCAGGGCCGCCTAAACATAGCAAAAAAAAAAAACAGTTTTCCTCTCAAGGCAATAATGACGGCTTTCGCACTACTGTTTTTTCAAAGGGCACAAGATTTTTTTTTCTTTTTTTTTTTATCTAACACACACATGTGACTGTGCAATGTCAAGGTACCTTAAGCTTTCTAATTAACCCATGTAACGAGCATTAGGCCAATGACTCCCAAACCAGATGGCTTTAGGGCACTAGGTATGAAAATACCTCTAAGGGCTTACTAACTCGGGTTAAAAAGGCTACGAACCCAAACTAGTCACAAATTTTTTTTTTCCTATTTTTTCTTTTTTTTTTTTTTGCGGTCCCCAACAATAGGCAGTCCTTTTCATGTATCCACCCGTCGAACCATGAAGCTTTGTACACTAAGGGTCGATTTTCCATTTTTTTTTTTATCAAAGAAAAACGAAGATCATAGCTTCACATTCAAAACCTTGAAAACGTATACAATCTGTGTAAAAGTGAGGGATTAAAATTCAGCACTTTTCCAAAAACTCTTTCCGTAAATAAAATAGTGAACCATTGTTTTCTTTTGCCCAAAATAAATATCTTCAGCCAATAAAAATTCTCTCGGACGTTTCCCTCTAACAAATTTTTTTTTTGAACTAATAAAAATGAAAAAGAAAATGTAGAATGAAAATTGAACAAATGATCACATGTCAAGCTCTAACTCACACCCCCAAACCTAAATCTAACATTGTCCTCAATGTTATGAATGCATGTGCAATGTGAAATTGAACAATAAGGAAAATTAGAACATCTTACCATGTGGAGTGATTACAAAAGAATGTGATCAACCAGCTCAATTACCTTCCAAAATTGGGTTGCCTCCCAAACGGCGCTAAGTTTAATGTCGTCAGCCCGACATGATAAAAATGATTAGTCCTGGTAAATTAGGTCTTCCAGAAGGATATCCTCAATGTTTTTATCCTTTAGTTCCAGAAACGGTTTCAACCGTTGACCATTCATTTTGAAAATATCCCCATTCTTGGGATTTTCAATTTCCACCGCACCATGAAAGTAAACAGTCTTGACAATGAATGGACCAGTCCATCGGGTTCGTAACTTCCCGGGAAACAGGTGTAACCGGGAATTATACAAAAGGACTTTCATACCTGGTTCAAATGATTTCCTTAAAATTGACTTATCATGGTTCAACTTCATTCGTTCCTTATAGATCTTGGCATTCTCATAGGCATCATTTTGAAGTTCTTCCAACTCATTGAGTTGCAATTTGCGCAGAGTACCCGTAGTGGGTAAGTCAAAATTAAACTTCTTAATGGCCCAATAAGCTCTGTGCTCCAATTCAACAGGCAAGTGGCATGCCTTACCATAGACCAACCTATATGGGGACATCCCAATAGGGGTCTTGTAAGCGGTTCGATAGGCCCACAGTGCGTCGATCAATCGCAAAGACCAGTCGTTCCGAGTGGGATTGACCGTCTTTTCCAAAATTTGTTTAATTTGCCTATTTGAAATTTCCACTTGGCCACTTGTTTGTGGGTGATAAGGTGTAGCAACCTTATGGGTGACAGAATATTTTTTCAACAAATGCTCAAAGGGACGGTTGCAAAAGTGAGTGCCTCCGTCACTAATGATCGCTCTAGGTGTACCAAAGCGAGAAAATATATGATCTCTCACGAACTTAATCACCACATGGTTGTCATTCTTCTTTGTCGGTATGGCTTCTACCCACTTGGAAACATAGTCTACTGCCAATAAAATATAAAGATTTCCAAAGGAATTTGGAAATGGCCCCATGAAGTCAATTCCCCATACATCAAAGATTTCCACTATAAGTATAGGATTCAAGGGCATCATGTTCCTTCGATTGAGCTTGCCAAGCTTTTGACACCTTTCACAGTTCAAACAGAATGTGTGGCAATCTTTAAAGATAGTGGGCCAGTAAAATCCACACTGTAAAACTTTTGCAGCTGTCTTTTTCGAACTAAAGTGGCCCCCATAAGCATGATCATAGCAAAAGGAAATGACCAAGTAATGGTCATGATCAGGAATGCATCTCCTGATGATCTGGTCTGGGCAATACTTAAAAAGATACGGGTCATCCCAGAAAAAGTACTTGACCTCAGCTAGAAATTTTGATCGATTTTGTTTTGACCAATGGGTGGGCATCTCCCCTGTAACAAGGTAATTGATTATATCTGCAAACCAGGGGATTTGAGAAATACTGAGCAATTGTTCATCAGGAAAATTTTCATTCAGTGGGACCTCATCTAAAGGCTCTAAAGGTATCCTCGAAAGATGGTCTGCTACAACATTCTCACATCCTTTTTTATCTCTTATTTCCAAATCAAACTCTTGTAGCAGAAGGATCCACCGGATCAATCGGGCTTTCGCATCCTTTTTTGACATAAGGTATCTCAGGGCTGCATGATCCGTATAGATAATGACTTTAGATCCTATTAAGTAGGACCGAAATTTCTCCAAGGCAAAAATTACAGCGAGCAATTCTTTTTCAGTGGTTCTGTAATTGAGCTGTGCATCATTGAGGGTTCTACTAGCATAGTAAATCACATGAGGTAGCTTCCCAATCCGTTGACCCAAAACAGCTCCAATAGCAATATCGGATGCATCACACATTAGCTCGAATGGAATGGTCCAATCAGGTGGCTGAATTATAAGGGCTAAAGTTAGTTCCTCTTTCAGTCTTTCAAAAGCCTTTAGACACATCTCATCAAATTCAAAAAGGGCCTCTTTTGTCAGTAATTGGCATAAAGGTTTAGCAATTTTACTAAAATCCTTGATGAATCTACGATAAAAACCAGCATGGCCCAGGAATGATCGAATCTGCTTAACTGATTTTGGTGGTGGCAGTTTGGAGATCAAATCAATTTTTGCTTTGTCCACCTCAATTCCATTATCAGAAATAATGTGTCCCAGAACTATGCCCCTTTTTACCATAAAATGACATTTCTCCCAATTTAATACTAGATTCTTTTCTTTGCATCTTTCAAGCACAAGGGACAAATGATGTAAGCACTACTCAAAAGAATTGCCAAAGACCGAAAAATCATCCATGAAAACCTCAATGAATCTTTCTACCATGTCAGAAAATATGCTCAACATGCACCTTTGAAAGGTGGCCGGTGCATTGCATAGCCCAAAGGGCATGCGTCTGTAAGCGAAAGTGCCAAACGGACAGGTAAAAGTGGTCTTTTCCTGGTCCTCGGGTGCAATTGGGATTTGATTATAACCAGAATAACCATCAAGAAAACAATAATATGCATGACCGGCTAACCTTTCGAGCATCTGATCCATGAATGGGAGGGGAAAATGATCTTTTCGAGTGGCTGAGTTCAACTTCTTATAATCAATGCACACCCTCCATCCAGTCTGTATCCGAGTGGGTACCAATTCATTGCTCATTTTGAACCACTGTTATTCCAGATTTCTTTGGTACCACTTGAACTGGGCTCACCCATGCACTATCAGATATGGGGTAAAGCACTCCTGCATCGAGTAATTTTAAGACTTCCGACCTGACCACTTCCTTCATTGCAGGGTTTAGTCACCTTTGTGGTTCACGAGAAGTTTTTGCATTTTCTTCCAAATGGATTTTATGTTGGACCATAGATGGGCAAATTCCTTTAATATCTGCAATGGACCACCCTATAGCTTCCTTATGCTCTTCCAAAATTTTAACGAGTTTTTCCTCTTGGACAGGGTCCAAGTCTGAAGCTATAATCACTGGAAGGGTTTCTAGCGGACCTAAAAATACATATTTCAAGGTATCCGGCAATTGCTTAAGTTCTAACTTAGGGGGCTCTACAATTGATGGGACAGGTAGGGAAGCAGATGGAGTTAGAATCTCATGCTTCGGTTGCCACCTGGAGAAATCCATGGATGGGATTGAGTCTAATAGTGCGTTGACTTCCTCAATATGTCCATCTACATCAAAATCACTTCCAAAGTGGGCCAGACAAGCCTCTAGTGGATCTTCAAGTTTCAAATAGGGTAAGTGATTTTCCACCAATTCATGAATGTAACTAACTTCAAAAACCCCATCATCCTCATCTGGAGGTTGTTTATTGACATTAAAAATGTTCACTTGGACTGTCATGGTCCCAAAAGAAATTTGCATCACTCCATTCCTACAATTGATCAAGGCATTTGAGGTGGCTAGGAATGGTCTTCCCAAGATTATTGGAATTTTAGTTTCAGTCCTAGATGTGTGTTTGGTATCCAAAACAATAAAATCGACAGGGAACACAAAGTCTCCGACTTTGATAAGAACGTCTTCAACTACCCCTTTGGGGTATCGAATCGATGCATCAGCTAATTGCAAGGTCACATGGGTCTTTTTCAACTCCCCCAAACCTAATTCTTCATAAACAGAGTATAGAAGAAGGTTCACACTTGCACCCAAGTCTAGCAAAGTTTTCTCTATGTGATGATCCCCTATCTGGCAAGAAATGGTAGGATACCCTCGGTCCTTGTATTTGATCGGGGTTGGACAGGAAATGATTGAGCTAGCTTGTTGGGCTAGAAAAGCCTTCTTGGGCACATTGGTAGTCCTTTTGAAGGTGCAAAGGTCCTTCAGAAATTTTTCATAGGCCGGAATCTATTGGATAGCATCAAGTAGTGGGATATTAATTCTCACTTGTTTGAATACTTCTAGCATTTTATCCAACTGAACAGTTGATTTTACTGGGCCTAGCCTCTGTGGGTATGGTGCCTTGGGAACATAGGTCCTAAGAGTAGGCTCACTAGGTGATGGTTCAGCATTGACTGGGTTCTCTGGTTCTAATGTGGGTTCAGCATTCACACTTGGTTCTCCAGTTTCTATTTTCTCACCTGATTCGTCCTCAAGTTCCTTGGGTAGTTTGACCTTGTTATCAACCTGTATACCAGACCTAAAGGTGATTATGGATTTGACTTGTTCTGGCCATTTTCCTTTAGGATCATGAACAACCTGGCCCTTGGGATTAGGTTCGGGTTGACTAGGGAAGGTTCCCTTATCTCTCGCACTGATGGAGTTGGCCAGTTGGCCCATCTGATATTCCAATTTTGCAAGGGTTTGAGTATGGCCATTCAAAAGTTGAGTAGTGGTCTGCTGGAATTGAGCAGTACTTTGGGTCAATTGGGCTGTGGTTTGAGACATGAGTTTCATGGCCTCTTCTAAAGAATTTACCCTCTGGGTTAATGGATTGGGATTGAAATTGGGTTTTTGGAAACCGAGTGGGGCACTCAATTGAGATTGATTGGGCTGAAATTGAGTGGACTGAGATGGGCCACCTTGAGTTGGGCCTTTGGTCCAAGAAAAGTTCGGGTTGTCCCTCCAACCTGGATTGTAAGTGTTAGAGTACGGGTCATACCTCTGTTGACACCAAAAATGTCACTTTGCCTCTTCAACATCAAGAAAGCTGCATGAAGTCGCAACCTGCCATAAATAGGCAATGCAATTTCTCCAAAAAATCAAATCTTGTCAGAATCAAACAAAAACTGCAAGATCCTTCAAGATAGCCAAGAGAAGAGTACACATGAAGTTTCGGGCCATTTCAGAATCATTTGGCCTAACTTCGCTTCTCCGACAGCTAAAATGGTGCTCCCGGCGGCGACATCATCGGAGACGTCAAAACTTCGATCAGAGCCTACAGATGACTCCAGCATGTCTCAAAAGGGCTCCATGCCAAATTTCAAGTCAAACCGACAACGTTTGACCCTCCATCAATGCTCGAGCAGCAAAATCAAGCCTCCCGGCGGCGGGAACCACCGAAGCCTTCGCTCATCAAACCAAGTGCATGAGTGGCTTCTACATGCTTCCAAAAGGCTGCACGTCGAATTTTAGGTCATTCCGACAACGTTTGACCAGGTTTCGATGCTCCGAGAGAAAATCAAGCCTACCGGCGGCGGAGCAACCCGGGACCATGACATCCAAAACGGAGCCCATGGAACGTCTCAAAATGACTCCAATAGGCTCCCCGTCAAATTTCAGGTCAATCGGACATCGTTTGGCCACATATCAAAGCTCGGCATTTTCCCCGCAGTAAAATCAAGTGAAGCATCGACGGGACCCCAAACGGCTTCAAAACTCAAACAAAAGCCTATGGTTGGTCTTATTTATTGCTCAGGAAGCTCCACCTCAAATTTCGGGTCATTCCGACATCGTTTGACCAAGTTTCAGCTTCTGGCGGAAAATCAGCAGCTTTACGCGACAAAGTCTTCAGCTTTCCCGGAAAATTGGAAACTTTGCACTCTAAAAATGCAAGGATTCTCATCAGGTTTTCTACAGGGAAATCAAGCCAATAAATGAGAAGAAATGTCAGGAAAAATACAGAAGAAAACGGCGACGAAAAAGACCTCAAAACGACCGCAAAACGGGCTCCGAAGGGGAAAATTCCCCCAGGGTCGCAGGCCCCTGCGACCATGGCCCATGGTCGCCGGCGACCATGGAAGTCCGGGTCACCGGATTTTCCGCCGGTGACCCGTTTTTCCGTCTTTTTTCGCGTTTCGCGCACTTTGGTCCCTGTGGTTTCCTGAAAATATGATTTTTAGTGCTTGAAATTGACTCATATCCTCCGACATCCGTCAAAATCACGGGTCAACCTCCAAAAGCACAAAATCATCATTGATCGCTCCAAGATCGCCAACCGGTCGACCAAAAAAAGTGCTCTTTCTGTCCGACCGATCGAGAAATCGACAAGACAGATGTCACCGGCCCGCTCTTAGCTATCAATGTCTGAAGTTACATGTTCATCCGATGTCGATCAGCATGAAGATCCATCGATGATCATCGCCAGAAGAATTCCAGAAGACACGGCACGGCCCGCGACTCTTCGACTGCTCGGCGACCAATTAATGTGGTTAATTGACTAGCTTTATTGCAGTCATTAATTCATTTCTTTGGACGGCCCAATCAGAAGCAAGCATTTGGGAGTTACAAGTCAATTGATTCATGGCATTTAAACCATGAAACTCCTCCCATTATGGTAATTAAGGTGATTAAAAGCCCTTAATCTCCATCGGCCAATCAGATTCAAGGAAAAAGGAGTTACAAAATCAAGAAATAAATCTTGTAACTCCTCCCATTAAAGCCATTAAGGCTCATAAACCCTCCTAAATGGCTACCAAAGGCCTATAAATAGGAGAGCATTCCATTGAAATGGGGAGGAGAAAATCGAGATCAGAAAATCGAGATCGATCGATCGGAAAGAATCCAGAGCTCGTATCCAGAGAAAGAGAAAAGAGAGAAAAACTCTGCTGAAGTTCTGCACCGGCCACCACTACAAGGTGACAAAAGTCCCTTGGGGGGCACCCCCCCCCAAGGTCCTTGCCTTCTCCTGCTGCCTCCAATGGCTTAGACGTGGCTTTTCAGCCTGTCTACTTAGCTTTTTATTGGACATAGGACCTTCTCTTGGTCTTTGTCCTCTAAACATCTGAGGTTATAGCCAAGCCAAGCGAATCAAGAGCATCCTCTGTTCTCATCTGCATAGATGACGGCGAAGCCCACACATGGCTTGCGACCGTCAATCTGAACGAGTCCCCCACAATCTCCTGAAAAGTTAGATCTTCCTTTTCTTGCTTTTCATTGTAGTTTGTATTTTTCTAAAGAGACAAAAATCACAACTCTTGTCTTTCATTATTGATAAGAATTGTAAATCGGCTATAAACGCCAAAATTGGCTATAAATGCCAAACAAAATCGCCTTTCACGGCAAATTAAGAAAATGTCTCTTTTCTTAAATATTTGTGCAATGGAAAACTTGAAAGAAGTTGATTTCCTTTTTACTTGCGAAGGTTGATCTCCGGATTACCACTTGCAATTCCAAATAAAATAGAAAATCTGGCACACCCACATAAAAGAAATGTTGATGCACGCTTCAGGCCCGCCAGGGCGCGAAAGGGCCGGACCCGACGGACTCCCACGGTCCGCCGACCCCGGTAGCCGCCCCACGGCGCCTCGGAGCGCGTTCCATCAAGCTGGCACACCCGGTGGGACTCGTTCATTTGAGAACACGGTGCTTGGAAATGAAATATTTGCATACCATATTTTTGCTCTATGCTTATACTTCTTCTCCAGATTCCTTGGCTACTTTCTAGCTGGTGGCCTATGTTGGATTTTGTACCCAAAAAAAATGAGATGGGATTTTTTGGAAATTTCTACTTCTTTAAGTTTGTTTCCATTCTTTCTTTTTTTTAAAAAAAAATTGGTTTTCTTAGTTTGAATTCAAAATTGAGAAGCTTTGATCCTATCCTATCGTTCTTTGGTGCTTGCAGAAATGTTGAACCCGTTCGACTAAGGTTTTGGACCATCGTTTCTCTTCGATGAGTTCATTAGAGATTTAAAAAAAAAATCAGTTTTCTTAGTTTGGATTCAAAATTGAGAAACTTTGATCCTATCCTATCGTTCTTTGGTGCTTGCAGAAATGTTGAGCCCGTTCGACTAAGGTTTTGGACCATCGTTTCTCTTCGATGAGTTCATTAGAGATTTAAAAAAAAAAAATTATTAAAAAAAAAAAAAATCAGTTTTCTTAGTTTGGATTCAAAATTGAGAAACTTTGATCCTATCCTATCGTTCTTTGGTGCTTGCAGAAATGTTGAGCCCGTTCGACTAAGGTTTTGGACCATCGTTTCTCTTCGATGAGTTCATTAGAGATTTCAAAAAAAAATTATTAAAAAAAATAAAAATAAAAAAAAATCAGTTTTCTTAGTTTGGATTCAAAATTGAGAAACTTTGATCCTATCCTATCGTTCTTTGGTGCTTGCAGAAATGTTGAGCTCGTTCGACTAAGGTTTTGGGCCATCGTTTCTCTTCGATGAGTCTATTTGGGATTTTTTTTTTATAAAGAAGGACATAGACCACTAAGGTTAAACCAATTGCGTTCTTTGATCACGATTGATTCAAGAAAAGCCTTGTCCAGAGTGTGGAGACAGCTTGACTGTTCTAGGCAAGGGTCCTCCAAACGGGTTCATTAAGTAATCCTACCCTTACCTAGGGGCAATTCTATCAATTGAGGTTTCATAAGACCGGGTTAGGAGGCCTATGTGTACTCTCTCGTCTTTAAATCTTAAAAAAATTAAAATCAAAATAAAAAAAATAAAAAAAAAGATTTTCAAAAAAAATCTTAAAAAAAAAAAAAAAAACAAAAAACAAAAATTTTCAAAAAATAAAATAAAATAAAAAAAAATAAATAAAAAAATATTTTAAAAAAATAAAAAAAATAAAATAAAAAAAATAAAATAAAAAAAATCATTTCAAAAAAAAAAATCTCCAAAAACTCGTCACTTTTGGATTCAGATTCGAGAAATTGTGGTCTCTTCCCTTCTGAGTACTGGCGCTCGCGGAAATCGTTGAGCCCGTATTTGAATCGGAATGCCACCTGCTCTCTTTGACGAATCCATTTCTGACATTTCAAAACAAAGAATCCCATCTCATGGATGCGATCTCCAACATTTGTGCCTAGCAATACTGGTACGCCCTTTCAGGGTCTACTATATCTGTGACCGGCACATTTGTAACTCCTACCTTATATTCTTCTTATCTCGAGCAAGCCCTGCTTCTCGATAAGTCGAATTTAGGTTTACAATTGCTTCTAGCAGTCACTGGAACGCTCATTCTAGGCTCACCATACTTGCTGTCAGAACAATTGTACCATCTATGGCTTTTTGCCTTCTTCATGTCGCTTGGGTCATATCCCTTAAGCGATTTGAAAAGACAACCATAGGAATTCCCATTTATGATCATTATATTCTTGTGATTACTAATGGATGTGGTCTTGTTTCAGAACTTTTTCGAAACTAACAATGGCAGCCTTAACCATTATCTTCGATGAGAACAAGCACCAACTCATGCTTCAACAGAAGCAAACCGAGCGCACTTACAAGCGCCCCGCCAGCTGCCGAAGCATCAACTCCCTCGGCAACTCTCTGAACTCAGGGTCGACCTCGACTCCCCGGACCATCGTCTTCGGGACACTGGGACCATTCCCACTTCCCGAAGAACAAGCTGCGCCTGCTAAAAAGCAGAAGATCGCCTCTCAACGTGTCACTCCCGTGACACCAAAGGCCAGCGCCCAAAAGCCCGAAGCCCGCGGCACCCCCGCGAAGCCTCGACCCACAAACAACCAGGTCTATCCCAAGACTTGGTCTCCAAGACCTTCCCCAAAACAAAGAAGGTCTCAAACTTCCACCAAGCCAGCATACCTGGCCCCACTCAAGGAGAACCAGTTCTACCCTCTTGCCTACATGAAAGAGGAGAGACCCATCTCCAACCTGACTCCCAAGTCAACCCAGCATGAGCCGGCTTGTTCCTACAGGCCCAAAATCAGATCATGCATCACCAGGCCTCTACAAGCACCTGCTAAGGCCTACACTCCTTCAGTTCGACCCTTCATCTCTACAGGGGCCGAACTCGAAAGGTTTAAAGCTTCGCTGCAACAGGCAAAGGACCGGGTCCGGATCCTGTCCTTGCCTAGCTACAAAGAAGACAGGCTCGGCTGCTGCGCCCGAGGGAGCACATCCTTCATCGTCAGAGCCCAGCCAGAGCTGACTGAAGCTCAAATCGCTCGTCGAGCACGCCGCCGTGCTTCATATCGACAAAAGAGACTAGAGAAACAACGGACCCAGCCTCCTACACTTCAAGTCTCCCACAAATGGGTCGAAAAAGAAAGACCCGACCAAGTTGCTGCCGTCCACATGGTTGGAAAAACCAGAAGACGCCAAAGGTCAGCATCAAAAATCCATGTCCGACGTCCGGTGACCCGTAGCGTCACCAGAACACAAAGACATCCCGAAGAATCTCCTGCCCCTTCAAGCCAAGGACGGGAGAGTAATCCTTCATCAAGCTCTTCATAAAAAAGAATGAGCCCCAGCTCGGTCACCAGGACGATTTCTTCGTTCGAATCCCGAGGGATGAACGTCTTGGCTACAAGTTCTGAGCCGCCACCTCAGAATCCACCTCGAGATGATGCACTCACACGCATCCAGCAGTTGGAACAAGGCCAGCAGAGGATTGAAACTCTGATGGAAAACCTTCTCCTTGTCGTCCAAAATCAGGTGAACAATGAGCCTCCTCCAAATCATAGCAATAACGAGGGAAATGGAGAAGAAAATGAGTCACGCGCCCTCACCAAAAAGGACGTAGACAGTATCCTCGCCAAAGCTAAAGAAGAGGATATACTCAAAGAGCATGGGATCAAGCCACCATATCCTTTATGGATGGACTCGGTCCAGTTCCCCACAAAATTCAAGCATCCTACTCTCCAAACATATACGGGGAAAGGATCAGCCAGACAGCACGTCATCCACTTCAAGATCTTGACGGGAGCTATCGCGGATCAAGATGCACTCAAGATTCGCCTCTTTGCAAGTACCCTAAAAGGTACGGCCTTCGATTGGTACTCCACTCTGCCGGAGAACTCCATTCAGAACTGGGCTATGCTGGAGACACGCTTCCTGACCCACTTCCAAGGTGAGGATCATCCTGTTACTATGGCTCAGCTCTGCAGCCTAAAACAGGGAGAGAATGAGTCAACTTATGACTTCATTCACAAGTGGAAAGCAATGGCGTACAAATGTTCAGATGTATTGCCACAAGCGTCGCTAGTCGACATCTACCGAAACAACATGAGAGCTAAAATCCGCTCCATGATCATCGGCAATAAATCAAAGAACCTGGGGGAACTCCTCGAAGCTTCCATGGAAGCTGAAATGGTGATCAAAGACCTCAACAGTCAGAAGTCATCAAGAAAAGAGCCAACCGCCATTGCAACCTCTAAACCAAAGAAGAAAGAGGTCCTTAATGTGCAAACCAAGTCAGCTCCTCAGCAACCAAAGAAAGCTGAAAATAGAGCTGCAGGTAAGAGACCTGAACTCTCTGATGCCTTCAAAGAGCGAGTAGAAAAGAAATATCCGTTCGATGAAGACGTCGAAGAAATCTTTGAGGCTCTCCTAGCAAATGGCAAACTCATTTTGCCAGAGCCCAAAAGACCTGGAGACGTTGGCAAAACCAATGATCCTCGGTACTGTCCATACCACCAGATGGTCTCGCATCCTCTCAATCAATGCTTTGTTGTGAGAGAGAAGATAAACGAGATGTGGAAAAACGGAGTCATCACCTTTGACAAAAATTATGGCCCCGCCTCCGTCAACATGGTGTCACGTGGACAAACACCAAAATCACCGAAGAAGAAGATCACTACTTCCTTCAAGGTGATAAAAAGAATTCAAACGTCCGAAGTGTTGGTTCCTTGCCCGACACCAGACGGACAACCCATATGGGTACATCCCGATCTCCTGGAAGATGAAAATTGGGAGATCGTCAAAACAAAGCCGACCGCTCAGCAGCGAAGGCAAGCCAAGAAACATCTCCTCAAGCTCAAACGGCAAGAGAAGACCCAGCCAAAACAAGAAGTCCATGAAAAGGCAGAGGCCTCCTCTACCACTTCACTCGGGGCAACAGAAACGTCCCTTCCAGAGACTTCAAAGGCGGTAAGAAACTTCACTCTCAGTGATTTCATGCCACCTCAATTCAAAAAAGAAGCCATGCAGGGGGCATCATACTCTTGCAACTCGGTAGTTGGATTCTCCATTGATGGATACGAGTCCAGCGACACCGACGATGGGTTCGAGCCCAACTACACCGATGAGTGGGAGGAATCTCTTGAAACAGGAGAATATCTCTCCGATGAAGAATGGGTTCCTGAAACTCACCTTATGCCAGTAATCTGGTATAACCCCTTGCAACCACAAGGATCCTGGTCTGATGATGAAGAAGACCAAGAGGCTGCACAAGAAGATGCAGTTAACCCAGCACCTGTCATTGCTCCAGTGGAAATCAACTATGTTGAGCCACACGGAGAAGACGAAGAAGAGGATCTGGCTCCCATGCCTGATCTTGAAGAATATGCAAGGATCTTGCAGCGTCTCGCTCTAGAACAAGAGCAAGACCGCGTCAACGAGATTCCTCACAATCCAGAGCCAGAAGTCCCTGAAGCCCATCAGGTACCTCCTCCCTCAACTCCTGAAAATGGAGAACATTGCTGGATTGACGATCCTCTTACATCCGAGGATGAGTCTGACTCCGAGCAGGCAACATCTCCTATCAGAGCTTCCTGTAATGTAATATATCAGGACTATAGCTCTTCTGAAGCGTCGTCTGATGAGATTACCTACACTCCGACGACGCCTAGCAATGTATCCTCTGGAGCTACCTCGTCTCACGTGACTTTCACAGAGATGGCACCCTCTCAGGTTTCTTCTCCTGAGACTGTGACTTCAGGATACACATTCTTCCCGACTCATCATCATGAAGAAAACCCAACTTGGGGTGATGGATGGGTCAACGAAGAAGAAAAGCTGCTGGATGCTGTTCAGGACTTGCTCCCGGAAAATGCTCCGTGCAACACAATCACTGAGGATGGCAATTCTGCTGCAGATACATCCCCAGTAGATGAAAAACGACAGCCTCTTGATCCTGAGGACAATCTTCCAAGCGAAGACCCTTCTCAAGAAGCTCTCGAAGTTGGTAGAGGCACCCGTTCGGGCCGGGACTACCACAAAAATTACAACCAATCTTCCTTTACTTATGTAAATCCTTTGGGAAAAGATGTTGTAAGCGCCCCCAGTGGCAACAATGATGAACATGCAGGCCCCAAGGAGGCTTTCAAGTATGACTTGGTTGAGCACTTCAAACACATACCTGCACGTCTTCACATCCTGGATTTATTACGAATGTCTCCACGCACTCGTGATAATCTCATCTCAGAATTACAAAAACTGAATGAGGATGTCGACAAACATGCCCCGCAAGTCCTCCAAATTGAAATGGACTACTGGGTCAAAAACTCTGAAACTTCCTCAAAGGGAGAAAAGAAAACTGAGGGATCATGCATCCAATGCCTCTCGGTTCAAAAGGCAGCCAATGCAACCATCGCCTTCACTAAGGAAGACCTCCTACTTGGCGAAGCAAGGCACAACCGACCCCTGTACTTCACAAGGTACATCAAAGAAATGCCGATACATAGAGTTCAGATCGACCCAGGTTCTGCACTCAACCTTATCTCCACTTCGGCTCTTGAAGAGTTGGGCATCCCACCCAGCAAGCTAAGCCACACATCTGTATCTATCTTTGGAAACGATGGGAGCACTCAAAGGCCTATCGGCAAAATCAGGTTCAAATTGCAAATCGGTGATCTTATCTCTGAGGTCACTGTGTATGCAATAAAAACCCCCTCATGCTACAACATCCTTCTCGGACGTCCTTGGATACACGAGAATGGTGTTGTTCCTTCAACTCTACATCAATGCATCAAGTTTGTCGGCGACGACGGCATGGTACATCGAGTCTTTGCGGACAGGAAACCCTTCAAAGGTAAAGAAGTCCACTTCGCAGACTCCTAGATGTATGAAGGAGAAAAAGAAGAAGAGGAAATAGCACCCCCTGCTGAAAATCTCCAGAAAGATAAAGGCAAGGCTCCTCAAAAATCACCGGAAGAAAACAACCCCTCCGGTAAATTAGAAGAGAGTAGTCAATCTCCCTTCGTCATCTCCCTCAAATCTTCAAAACCTTTGGTCATCATGACTAAAGTGAAGAAGGCAAAACAAAAGTCTGGGGGCAAATTTGTTGTTTCTCTCGTGTCTATCATGCAAGACACAGATTCGGACTCAGAGCCAGAAGACGATGCATCGTCAAGCCAAGCTGACACTCAGCAAGTTCAGCCTGCTCTCACTCTGATGGAGACACCTGCTGATGTAGAAGATCCTACGTCTGCTACCTTTGTTGTTCCGACGACATCACCAAAGCAAAAGCCGATCTTCTTCCATAGATCGGATGCTTCTTCATCAAACTCCATGCTGGAACCTTTCCAAAATGAAGGTATGCCTCAGCTATCTCTATATAGTCCTGTGGCACAAGCAATTATGAAGAAAATGGGCTATGACGCTCAAAACCCAGTCGGTTTGGGAGAAAGACGCGGTATTCTCACGCCATTGGAGCCCGCCTTGACCAAAAGCCAGCTGGAAGATTGGAGACTCTACGGTCATGTAGAAAAGTCTTCATATGGGTTAGGATATGATCCTGACACTCCTCTGAGACAGTTGACACAAAGGCTTAAAAGTCGTTTTACCGACCAAGCCTCAACATCTCAAGTCCACGAAGACATCGATCTCCCTGGATATCTCTTTAAAGAGTTACCTGACAAAGATCCAGGAAGCTCATCCAATTTGTACGATTTCTCTGATGATAAAGAGGAATCGTCCGATAATACAGACTTGTGCTATTCTGACCCAGAAGAACCCTCGTCTCCAAAAGAAATACCAGACTCAACAGGCGATTGGGACTATCTCATAGCAAGCCTTGAGGAGATCACCAATCAAGAAAATCCATGGAAAGGAACAGAGCCTTGGTCTGTTAATGCAGTTGAAACTCCAGAAGGTTTCGTTGAGTTGGAAGCCTCCGAAAATATTGTGGAGGAACCACCTTCGAACCTTCCGACAGAAGATCCTGTTGAAAAGATAGACTTGGGAACACCAGATAACCCACGTCCTGTATTCATAAGCAAGAATATAAAGGATGATGAGTTACCCGAGTATATCGCTTTTCTTCGTGAGTTCGTTGATTGCTTTGCATGGTCCTACGCTGAAATGCCTGGTTTAGACCCCAAAGTAGCAGTCCACAAACTCAATCTTCAAGAAGACGTCAAGCCTGTCAAACAAGGCCAAAGAAGATTCCGTCCAGATGTGATGGATAAAATTGAACAAGAAGTTCAAAAGCTCAAAAGCGTCGGCTTCATCCGTGAGGAACAACATCCAGAGTGGTTGGCCAATATTGTCCCCGTGACAGAAAACTGGGCAGATCAGAATCTGTATTGACTATAGAGACTTGAATGGCGCTTGCCCTAAAGATGAATTCCCGCTCCCCATACCGGAGGTGATGATTGACAATACCTGCGGATTCGAGCGAATGACATTCATGGATGGCTTCTCTGGTTACAATCAGATAAAGATGCATCCCGAGGATGAAAAACACACTTCATTTCGGACTCCATTTGGCGTGTATTGCTACACTGTCATGCCATTTGGTCTGAAAAATGCTGGTGCCACATATCAGAGGGCTATGATGAAAATATTCCAAGATATGCAGCACAAGACGGTCGAATGTTACGTTGATGACCTCGCCGTCAAAAGCAGAAGAAAAGAAGACCATCTCAAAGATCTTCGGGAAGTCTTCCTCCGACTCCGCAAACACAAACTGCGGATGAATCCTCTAAAATGCTTCTTCGGCGTCTCGTCGGGTAAGTTTCTCGGATTCCTTGTTCGGAAAGTTGGAATAGAACTTGACCCCATAAAAGTCAAGGCTATTCTAGAAATGCCCTCTCCAAGAACCTTGAGAGAACTAAAAGGGCTCCAAGGGAGATTGGCCTACATCAGACGGTTCATCTCCAATCTTTCGGGGAAATGCCGTCCATTCTCTCGATTAATGAAAAAAGGTGTAGACTTTGTCTGGGATGCCGACTGCGAAGCCGCATTTCAAGATATCAAGTCATACCTGACCAAACCTCCAGTGTTAGTTGCCCCTGCCACTGGAAAACCATTCATCTTGTACACAAGAGCTCTTGATCATTCTGTAGGCGCTCTGCTTGCACAAGAGAATGGTGAGGGAAAAGAAGCTGCTCTATACTACCTCAGTCGCATGCTAGTAGGTGCAGAGCATCGCTACTCTCCAGTCGAAAAAGAATGCCTTGCAGTGATGTTCGCCGTACAAAAGCTACGTCACTACTTGCTTTCCAACACAGTCTACCTGGTCTCGAGGATCAACCTCTTGAAGGTCCTTGTCACGAAGGCCGGTTCTCTCAATGCCCGACTAGCAAAATGGTCCATCCTCTTGTCACAATTTGATATTAGGTATGTGCCACAAAAAGCAATCAAAGGCCAAGCTCTAGCAGATTTCCTCGCAGAGCATCCATTGCCTAAAGATTCACCACTCAGAGATGATCTCCCAGATGAACCTGTCTACAACGTGGAGACTTCCTCACCAAATGCCTCCTGGGACATGTACTTTGACGGTGCAACCAGGACAAATGAAAACAGAAAGCTGATCTCGGGAGTTGGCATCCTCTTTGTTAGCCCCGACAAATGCATGATTCCACACGCTTTCTCGCTACTGGAACCATGCACAAACAATGCAGCTGAATACCAAGCTCTGATCCTAGGATTGGAACTCGCCATCGAATCCGGTATCACTATGCTGGAAGTCTTTGGAGACTCTCAACTGATCGTCAACCAGATGAATCAGAAATATGAAGTCAGGAAGCCCGATCTGCTGCCTTATTACAACAAGGCACAATCGCTTCTGCAAAAGTTTGACATCTGCAACATCACCCACATTCGTAGAGGTGAAAATATCCGTGCAGATGCCCTGGCCGGACTTGCCGCATCAATGGCGACCCAGGAAGGGGAAAACATGCAAATTACAGTGTGCGAGAGAAGGATCCTCCCTCCTCTTAACACACACCAAGCAATTGCTGAATGCCACCGAGTGGTTGGAAGTCGGATCTCTATCCTTCAACCTTCAATCGGTGACTGGAGGGATCCGTTCATTGATTACACTATGTTCGGAATCCTACCTGAAGATCCAAAAGAACGGGTAAGCATTCAAAGGCGAGCCCCAAACTTTCATTTGGATATCCCTTCAAAGATCCTTTACAGGAAATCCTTCAACGGAGTACTTCTACGCTGCTTGTCACAACAAGAGGCCGAAGAAACACTTAAAGAAGTTCATGCTGGTCTTTGTGGAGCCCATCAGGCAGGTCCTAAGCTCTATGATCAGATAAAAAGGTTAGGTTACTATTGGCCTACCATGGTTGCTGATGCAATGCAATTTGCCAAACGCTGCCAGCTATGCCAAGTTCACGAAGATTACATTCACATGCCTCCGGAATGGCTGCATCCTACAGCAATCTCATGGCCTTTTGAAGCATGGGGCATGGACATCATAGGTCCTATCTCTCCCCCTTCAAGTAAAGGTCATCGCTTCATCTTCGCCGCTACGGATTATTTCTCCAAGTGGTCAGAAGCATTTGCATTCAACGAAATGAAGACCTCATCAGTTCTTCAGTTCCTGCGCACCAACATCATTTGTCGTTTCGGCATACCCAAGAGATTCGTCCATGATAACGGACCACAATTCCGGGATCATCGATTCTACAGGTTTTGCGACAAATACAAAATTCAAAGCTGTCCTTCGACTCCATGCAATCCGGCAGCAAACGGATTAGCAGAAGCCTTCAACAAGACACTCTGCAAAATCCTCAAGAAAATGGTCTCTAGTCACAAAAGAGACTGGAGCGACAAACTGTCTGAAGCTTTATGGGCCTATCGAACCACCGTTCGAGGACCAACCCATAGCACACCATTCTCCTTGGTCTATGGATGCGAAGCTGTCGTGCCCCTAGAGGTACAAATTCCTTCTCTGAGGGTATCTCTACAAAATGACATGACTCAAGAAAGCAATGTCAAATTGCGACTCCATGAGCTGGACAATCTCGACGAGAGACGGCTCGAAGCTCGACAAAGCATTGAACTTTCCCAAGCACGCATGGCAGGATCTTTTGACAAAAAGGTCAGGCAACGCGCCTACAAAAAGGGTGACTTGGTTCTTGCGGTAAAAAGACCAATGGTCTTCGCTCACAAGTCCAAAGGCAAGTTTGAACCAAAATGGGAGGGACCCTACGTCATCGACAAAGTCTTCTCCAACGGCGCATATGCCCTCCTAAACATGAAAGGCGACAGATGTATGCTGCCTATCAATGGCAAGTTCTTGAAGCGGTACTACCCTTGAAGACTTACCCAACTGGGTAAGAGCAATGCCTGTATGGCCAAAACCTGTTCTCAGGTACTCGCTCGTCAAACCCACTCTCTTTAGAATTTTCATATCAAATGTCAAAATTTCTAGAGATTCAAAAACAATGCTTACTTTCATTGTTTCATTGTTCAAAAACAAAAAAAATCCAAGTTTAGGAGCCTCTCCCTGACTTGACCAAAACTTTCGATCCTTGAACCAAAATTCATGGTTTGAAACAAAAATCCGGATTCAGGGATTTCCACCCTAGTCCACCTTACCTTTTACCGCCAAATGGTTCTAGGTCAAAATTTACGACCCTCATGTCTTTAAACAAAAAAAAAATGGTTTTTCAAAAATCGTGGGGAAACGACATCAAAGTCAGTACCCGCAAAACAAAAATTTTGAAAAAAAAAAAAGCAAGGATGCGACATTCCATCGATACTTGCACCCAAAATCGCAGGAAAGCGACATTTCGTCGATACTTGCAAAATCCAAAAACCGTGGAGAAGCAACAAACCAGTTGATATCCACAACCCAATTTCAAAAATCGTGGAGAAGCAACAAACCAGTTGATATCTAGAACCCAAATTTCAAAGGTTCGAGAAAACCTAAAATCGTGGAGAAGCAACAAACCAGTTGATATCCACAACTCAAATTTCAAAAATCGTGGAGAAGCAACAAACCAGTTGATATCCACAACCCAAATTTCAAAGGTTCGAGAAAACCTAAAATCGTGGAGAAGCAACAAACCAGTTGATATCCACAACCCAATTTCAAAAATCGTGGAGATGCAACATACCAGTTGCTATCCACAACCCAAAATTACAAATGGTTCGAGAAAACCTCAAATTTCAAAAATCGCGGAGAAACGACATCAAGTCAGTACCCGCAAAACCAAAAGTCTTGGGAAAAGCAGGGAAGCGACGCTTAGTCGATATTTGCACCCCAATTCGCGAGGAAGCGACATTCCATCGATACTTGCAAAACCTAACCCGCGAGGAAGTGACATTCCATCAATACTCGCAAAACCGAATGAGCAAGGAAGCGACATTCCATCGACACTTGCAAGACCATTCAGCGGGGAGGCGACATTTAGTCGATACCTGCATTTTGAAAACCAAAACTCGGCTATAAATGCCAAAATCCGGCTATAAATGCCAAAACAAAAATTTCCGGCTATAAACGCCAAAACCGGCTTTCATGCCAATAAAACAAAACTTGGTTTTCAAAAAACTCGACTACAAATGCCACACAAAAAAAAAACCTGACTCTCATGTCAAAACCGGCTATAAATGCCACAAATTGGCTATCAATGCCACCAAACCGGCTATAAATGCCACCAATTGGCTATCAATGCCACCAAACTGGCTGTAAATGCCACAAAAATCCGGCTTTCATGCCAAATTCGTTTCCCCTACCAAAACAATTATTTGACAAAAGATTTTCACAAAATGACAAAGCTTTTGATCAAATCCCATTTAGCAATTGCTTTCATCACAAAAAGATTTGAGTGAGCGTAGGGAACAACAAAAAAAAAGGTACCAAAAAAATACATGTGGTACCAAAGCAAAAAAAAAAAATAGAAAGTGTTCACAAGCACTACAAAAAAAAAGGTACCAAAAAAATACATGTGGTACCAAAGCAAAAAAAAAAATAGAAAGTGTTCACAAGCACTACAAAAAAAAAAAAAAGAAAAGTACCAAAAAAAATACATGTGGTACCAAAAAAAAGAAAGTGTTCACAAGCACTACAAAAAAAAGAGTACCAAAAAATACATGTGGTACCAAAAAAAAAGAAGAATGGTTTCTGCTATAAAAAATCAGGAGCTCAGCCAAAAATGGTCTCCAGCCAAAGCTTCAGCTCCTCAAGCAAACTTTTGGCCTCAGCCGTCAGAGTTTCCAAGGCACGCTTCTTCAGGAACTTGCCATGAGATGCTGGCGAATGCCGTAACCCTTCTTTTACACCGGGAAGCTCTTCCCCAGCAGTTTGCCATCGTTCGTTTTCTAGAGTCCTCCTCTCGAGAACTTGACCGGCATCTGCAACCCTGCGAATCAGAGTACTCTCCCTGTCACGAGCCTCTGTTATAGCAGCCCACTTCGCATCGACTTGTGCCTTCAAATGCTCAAGACGTTTCCTGGCCTCCTCAACTTCCCTATCAAGGACGTTAAGGTCATGCCTCAATCCGATGATGGCTAGCTCTTCCTTGTTCTTCTCCCGAGCTAGCTGCTTCTTGCTTTGTGTAGCCTCATTCAGGTCAGACTTAGCCTTATCAGCAGGGTCCAAGAACATCTCCTTGAAGAATTGGTCGTCAGGGAAACCCATGGTCTCAAACCACTTGTCACCCAGTGCAATGATCCTATCAACGATCGCCCTGGCACCTGTGACATCCAGACCAACCTCTTCGGTGTCGGTCAGAATCTCCTGTACATGTGGGATCATGCCAAATCCTGCCTCCAAGTGTCCAGAAAGGAGAGTCTTGACCCAAGAACTCAAAACCCGAGCTAGCACCTTCTTCGCAAATTGAAGAGACGAACTGGATGAAGATTCACCCTTCTCCGCTGATCGGCTGCTCATGTCATGTCCCATTGGAAGAGTAACAAAAGAACTCTTTTCACTTGGAGCCACTGGAGAGGGAATCTCAACACGAGGCATCTCCTCAATCATGTCTGAACTGGTCTCTACCTCCGGATCGACCTCTGGCATCCCTTGCTCTGGTTCTGAAGAAAGCGATGGACTCTCTTCTGTCACTTCAAAACCTGCAAATGAAACACAAAAAGGTATGAATATGATCCTGTTAAAAAAAAAATCATCAGGGTCATCACTACAAAGTACCTTCTTCGACGACTGGCGGAACACTCTCTTCCTCCATGAACTCATCAGAAGCATCATCGACATTTGCGTCCATTGATGGTTCAAAGTCATCGGAATCCTGTGGCAAGTCAGCTGACAAGAAAAAATATTAGCAAATCAAGTCGCAGGCCAAAAAAAAAAAAAAGAGAAAGCGAAAGAAGTTATACCAATTGGAGATTCTGGAATCATTCCAGAGTCCCTCGGTTCTTCTTCAGATGCCATAACCGGCTCCATCACCGCCTCATCGGTCGGAACCTCAGGCATCGGCAAGTCTTCATCCTCTGCTAAAAAAAAAAAGCAGCAGCAGGGTGAGAAAACAAATCAGAACATGGAAAGCCTCATGAAAGAAGCAGAAAAAGGAAAAGGAGGAATCATACCTTCACCGATGGTCTCTTCTTCCCAAATCCTCTTCTCCGGAGGTTCGTCAGCTTCCCCTGGCACCTCCTCATTGACAGTGAGAGGGACTTCCACATTAGGAGAGTCTTCGTCCCGCCCCGTGTGACGCTGACTCCTCCTCCTCTTCCTACCTCTACGGGTTCGCTTCCTAGAAGAACCCGCCCCACTATCAGAGTCAGGTTTCTCACTTGACTCCTCACTGGATGGTCTGCTCTTGCCAGTAGACTCCGCAGAAGCTCGCCTCTGTGCCGCTTGCATCCAAGCGTCGAGCTCAGCTTCCTCCTGTTCTAGCTGCTCCAAAGCCTCATCAGGTACTTCCCGAACAGCTTCAGAACCAATGACGCCCTGGTCACCGAGAAAGCCTATCTTGTGCTTCTCTCCAGAAAGGAAGGCCCAAACTTCCTCTCGCCGGACGCCATCCGACTTCCCAATGCCTTTTCCAGAAGACAGCTTTACATCAAGCTCCTTCTTGGAAAGCCCCCGATATGCCAAAAAGCTCTCCGCGAACCACTTCGTGAAGCCGGCAGTTCGGAAAGTCGACAGCTCAGGATAAGAAATCGTGGCAGTAGTGTCTTCAGCACTATAGAAAGCCCATGCATTTCTGCCATCCTGCAAACCCCCAAAATGCTTCACCATACTCGAAGGCGCTCCAACAACGCCTTGAGAGAAGCCCAACTGAAGTGCAAAGCGAGAAGGTACATACGGCTGGATGTCGACGAAAAGATGTCTGCGGTACACCATCATGCCGACTCGTATGCTGAAAAGCCACTCCTTCTCTGCATTGGTCAAAGGGTAATGCCTTCCCGACCCTGCTCTGGTAGAGTCTCGGGAGGCACCAAAATCAAAAGCCTTCTTCCGCAACTCCGGAGAAAGCTTCACTGAAGACTGCCCCATCTCGACGTCCCTGAACCGTCGGATCCTCATGCGGGCAAACAAAAGTGATTCAGATACGGCTTTTCCCTTAGCCAATCGAATCATCAGAGGATCATCATGCTGTGCAGCACCCAGCTGGTGGAAGCCAAGACAGTGGTATACAAACCACGAATAAAAGATATGGGCTGAAAATACCCTATTCATAGGGAGCCCAAGCCGAACCAAGAAAGCAGCAGCCTGCAGTTCGGTACACAGGTAGGAGTAAAGAGCGGGCACCAAAGCAAGCCGCTCTCCAAACGCCATCTGACAAGCCGGAAAAATACAATGCGGCCTGATGTGCGTCCCATCTCCACCAGCAAAAATAGCCTCACCTAGCCAAAAAGTGAGGTAAACAGCAAGATCTCTCCGCGATGCAATGTCAGAACAAATGGCATCTGTGCTCGCGAAGAAACCCTTCAACTCTTCCTGCATGGCCGAAGTCTTCTTCCTGTCTTCCCGGGTCATGCTATCAGAAGACTCTTTGCTGTCAAAGAAGTTGAAGAATGAAGAGCCATAACTCTTCCAACTGCTGGATCTCACTTTCGAGCCCTCCTTCAAAAAATCATAGAAGGCGGCGAGCTGAAAGTATAGGAGCCTGAACTCCTCTGACTGCTCCTCAAGGACGCTGTCAATCGGCATGAACTCCTCGTAGAGTTTGCCAAGGATGGGCAATCCAGTAATAGCACTCAACTCCTTCAGAGAAAAACCAACCTCACCATTCGTGACAACGAAAGTATTGGTCTGAGGGAGGAAAGACTCCAACATAGCCATGAAGGCATCATCGGAAAAAGTCACGGTCTCCCTAAAAGCGCGGACCGCGTCAAAAATCCCGGCTTCCTTCAAAACGGCGCCCCCAATCAGCAAGGTGTGGTCAGTCCATGACTTCCAATCGGAGTCAACATTGAAACGGCCACGAAGTCGAAAAGGCTTCACCCAAGTACTGCCGTCACCGCTGAAAACGCCAAGGCCCACCGGTCTCAAATCGACCGACGGATAATCAGAGCCCTGGTGGCCGCTGGCTGGCATCAACATGTCCATACGGACAGGTGGCTTCTCCGCATATCCGGAGGGTCCACCAACAAAAACTCCGGTCTTGATCACACTGGTCCTCTTCACCCAGCTCGGAGGATCTTCCCTCTTAGGGCACGTGGGAGAAAGGCTCAGGATCGAGATGGTCCGATCAAAAGACGACCGGGTAGAAATAATTCTCTCCTCACCATCTGCTGTGTAAGAGAACTGAAAACATCTCCTTTGGTATGTCAAGTCGTCAGGGACTGCATCTCCAAAGAAGAAGGTAGGCTTGGGTAAAACCCTCAGATCGTCCATAACCCAAGGACGGTTGCTTACCATGATCTTATAGAACTCCTCATCCTTAAGAGCAATCAATCGCTGTCTCATCTCATCGCGATTGAGGGAATCGTACTCTTCCAAGTTCTTCTCAACAAACTGGACCTTCTCCCAGGCTTGCTGAACGGCCACATTGGAAGATCTAGCAGATCGACGAGGTACGCTTGTAGCAGGCTCTTTACCCTTGTTCGCTCTGGAGGAACCACCTGCAAAGGTTGGAAAAGAAAAAGATCGTCATCAAAATGACAGGATTTCGCTAAAAAAAAAAAAGGGGTCACTTTGTCCCACCAAAAATCTGGCGAAATTTTGGCATGACTCGGGGCAATTCCAAAGAAAAAGGAAATACCCCGACGGAAATAGTAAGTTTGAAGATGGGCTCAACATTGCTGCGGGCTCCGAAACTCCAAACTTTCGAAACCTCAAAATCTCCGCAAAATCAAGAAGGGCTCAACATCGCTGCGAGCTCCAAATTCCCAAATTTGCAAAGATTTTCAGGTATGCTATCATGCTCAATCTACAAAAAGTACATGCATGAACATCTACATTTGCATAAAAACGCATTATCATGATGAGCAAAAAAAAAAAAAGAGAAAAAATAAAAGAAACTTTCTCAAAAAAAAAAAAAGGGAGAAAGAAAAGAAAAAAAAAAAGAAACTTTCTAAAAAAAAAAAGGAAAAAAAAAAAAAAAAAAAAAATCAGGCCACGTGGCCGTACGGACCAGATCCGTACGGACCAGATCCGTACGGATCTGGTCCGTACGGCCCACAAAAAAAAAAAAAAAAAAGAGAAAAGAGACACACGTGAAAAAAAAACAGAAATCACGTGGAAAAAAAAAAGAAAAAGAAAAAAAAAAAGAAGAAGAATAGAAAGAAAAAAAATGAAAAAAAAAGAGAAAAGAAACTTTCTTTTTTTACCATCCTATTCTCTACATAGAGTTTTCTTGAAAGAAAAAGAAAGAAAACTTACTTGAAGCCATTGATGGAGAAGAAGAAAGCTTGAAGATCCTTGAAGAAGAAAAACTCTTGGCCTTGGAGCTCTCTTGAGATTGTTGCAAAAGAAAGCAATAAGAGCAAGAGATCCTACCTTCCTTTGCTTTTATAGGAGAGAGCAAATCAAAGAAGGAAACAAAGAAGAAAGGTAAGTGTTACTAATTAGTAACCTTACCAAAAGAGAAGGAATTAGAAAGATTCTTTCCCAAAAAGAAAGATGTCTTTGAGAGATTTCCTCCCAAAATCAATCAAATGAAAGATTCTCTCCAACAAAATAGGATATTGAAGATTCTTTCCCAAAAAGAAAGATACCTTGAGATATTCTCTCCCAAATTAAGGGAATATGAGAGATTCTCTCCCATAAAGATATTTTTATATATTCTCTATCCAAATGAGATATCTTTAGATATTCTTTACAAAAATGACCCCACATGAGATCTAAGCCATCCTAAAAAGCTTAAGGTCCCATGGGTTAGCCCATATGAGCCAGGTTTGACCACCTAGGCACTAAAAAAAAAAAAAAAAATTTGGGCTTTTAGTCAGGAAAAAAATCCCTCTTACCAAGAGCATCCAATAATGGTTCCATGCCTCTTTTGAGTTGATTGAACCATACAAAAAATCCCAAGCCCCATGAGCTTCCAAAAATCAAACCATCCAGCCTCATATACCAAATTGAGCCAAAATCTTGAAATTGACATTCCACAAAAATCCAAACCACTCCAATGGACCCACACAGTCCCAAAGAGTGACCAAAAACCAAATCCTGGTCCCCTAACTTGCCACATACAGCTTGTTAGGTCACAAGACCAAAACCAAAAACCAAATCATGATCCCCCAACTTGCCGCATACAGCTTGTTGGGTCACAAGGTCAAAACCAAAACCCGATCCCCTAACCTGCCATATATAGCTGGTTAGGTCACAAGATCAAAAACAGAAACCCAAATCCACATCCCTGATGTCATCTTCAAAACTTTGCCTCGAGATGGTGTGTGATTCCTTTCACTACCATAAAATTCCCCTGGAAGCTCAAAGGCTACTATACCAAAGGAAAGATTGCTCAAAGACTCTTGGTCAAGACACAAGCTCTCCTTCAAAAATCTCTTCGAGGCACATCGACTACAAAAGTCAAGCAATTCGTCGCTGTACCTCGAGGGGGCATTTGTTGACACCAAAAATGTCACTTTGCCTCTTCAACATCAAGAAAGCTGCATGAAGTCGCAACCTGCCATAAATAGGCAATGCAATTTCTCCAAAAAATCAAATCTTGTCAGAATCAAACAAAAACTGCAAGATCCTTCAAGATAGCCAAGAGAAGAGTACACATGAAGTTTCGGGCCATTTCAGAATCATTTGGCCTAACTTCGCTTCTCCGACAGCTAAAATGGTGCTCCCGGCGGCGACATCATCGGAGACGTCAAAACTTCGATCAGAGCCTACAGATGACTCCAGCATGTCTCAAAAGGGCTCCATGCCAAATTTCAAGTCAAACCGACAACGTTTGACCCTCCATCAATGCTCGAGCAGCAAAATCAAGTCTCCCGGCGGCGGGAACCACCGAAGCCTTCGCTCATCAAACCAAGTGCATGAGTGGCTTCCACATGCTTCCAAAAGGCTGCACGTCGAATTTCAGGTCATTCCGACAACGTTTGACCAGGTTTCGATGCTCCGAGAGAAAATCAAGCCTACCGGCGGCGGAGCTACCCGGGACCATGACATCAAAAACGGAGCCCATGGAACGTCTCAAAATGACTCCAATAGGCTCCCCGTCAAATTTCAGGTCAATCGGACATCGTTTGGCCACATATCAAAGCTCGGCATTTTCCCCGCAGCAAAATCAAGTGAAGCATCGACGGGACCCCAAACGGCTTCAAAACTCAAACAAAAGCCTATGGTTGGTCTTATTTATTGCTCAGGAGGCTCCACCTCAAATTTCGGGTCATTCCGACATCGTTTGACCAAGTTTCAGCTTCTGGCGGAAAATCAGCAGCTTTACGCGACAAAGTCTTCGGCTTTCCCGGAAAATTGGAAACTTTGCACTCTAAAAATGCAAGGATTCTCATCAGGTTTTCTACAGGGAAATCAAGCCAATAAATGAGAAGAAATGTCAGGAAAAATACAGAAGAAAACGGCGACGAAAAAGACCTCAAAACGACCGCAAAACGGGCTCCGAAGGGGAAAATTCCCCCAGGGTCGCAGGCCCCTACGACCATGGCCCATGGTCGCAGGCCCCTGCAACCATGGCCCATGGTCGCCGGCCCATGGTCGCCGGCGACCATGGAAGTCCGGGTCACCGGATTTTCCGCCGGTGACCCGTTTTTCCGTCTTTTTTCGCGTTTCGCGCACTTTGGCCCCTGTGGTTTCCTGAAAATATGATTTTTAGTGCTTGAAATTGACTCATATCCTCCGACATCCGTCAAAATCACGGGTCAACCTCCAAAAGCACAAAATCATCATTGATCGCTCCAAGATCGCCAACCGGTCGACCAAAAAAAGTGCTCTTTCTGTCCGACCGATCGAGAAATCGACAAGACAGATGTCACCGGCCCGCTCTTAGCTATCAATGTCTGAAGTTACATGTTCATCCGATGTCGATCAGCATGAAGATCCATCGATGATCATCGCCAGAAGAATTCCAGAAGACACGGCACGGCCCGCGACTCTTCGACTGCTCGGCGCCCAATTAATGTGGTTAATTGACTAGCTTTATTGCAGTCATTAATTCATTTCTTTGGACGGCCCAATCAGAAGCAAGCATTTGGGAGTTACAAGTCAATTGATTCATGGCATTTAAACCATGAAACTCCTCCCATTATGGTAATTAAGGTGATTAAAAGCCCTTAATCTCCATCGGCCAATCAGATTCAAGGAAAAAGGAGTTACAAAATCAAGAAATAAATCTTGTAACTCCTCCCATTAAAGCCATTAAGGCTCATAAACCCTCCTAAATGGCTACCAAAGGCCTATAAATAGGAGAGCATTCCATTGAAATGGGGAGGAGAAAATCGAGATCAGAAAATCGAGATCGATCGATCGGAAAGAATCCAGAGCTCGTATCCAGAGAAAGAAAAAAGAGAGAAAAACTCTGCTGAAGTTCTGCACCGGCCACCACTACAAGGTGACAAAAGTCCCTTGGGGGGCACCCCCCCCAAGGTCCTTGCCTTCTCCTGCTGCCTCCAATGGCTTAGACGTGGCTTTTCAGCCCGTCTACTTAGCTTTTTATTGGACATAGGACCTTCTCTTGGTCTTTGTCCTCTAAAAATCTGAGGTTATAGCCAAGCCAAGCGAATCAAGAGCATCCTCTGTTCTCATCTGCATGGATGACGGCGAAGCCCACACATGGCTTGCGACCGTCAATCTGAACGAGTCCCCCACAATCTCCTGAAAAGTTAGATCTTCATTTTCTTGCTTTTCATTGTAGTTTGTATTTTTCTAAAGAGACAAAAATCACAACTCTTGTCTTTCATTATTGATAAGAATTGTAAATCGGCTATAAACGCCAAAATCGGCTATAAATGCCAAACAAAATCGCCTTTCATGGCAAATTAAGAAAATGTCTCTTTTCTTAAATATTTGTACAATGGAAAACTTGAAAGAAGTTGATTTCCTTTTTACTTGCGAAGGTTGATCTCCGGATTACCACTTGCAATTCCAAGTAAAATAGAAAATCTGGCACACCCACATAAAAGAAATGTTGATGCACGCTTCAGGCCCGCCAGGGCGCGAAAGGGCCGGACCCGACGGACTCCCACGTTCCGCCGACCCCGGTAGCCGCCCCACGGCGCCTCGGAGCCCGTTCCATCAACCTCGGACGATTATCAAAATGAGAGTTTTGATATAGTGCATTCACCTCCTCAACAGACTCGGTCTGACCCAAAGTTGTTGGATCAATCCCTCCATTCATGGCCTGATTATATCTTAATGACTCTAAAGTGTTTGGAGTGGGCTTTTGGTTCAGCTCTAAGGCCTCTATTCTCCTCACCAGTGTAGCCAATTTGGCCTCAGCCTCAATTTTGGGTTCAATCTTGAATATCCCCCCTTTTTCAGGAATGGTGGGTTTGATGGGCTCCCTCTTAATTGGGGCCCACTGCAATGTGTTTTCAGCGGTATCTTCCAAAAATGTCCATGCTTCTTCTGCTGTTTTCTGTGTAAATTGCCCACTGCAGAAAGATTCTACCATTTGTTTGGTTGGGTAATCCATGCCTTCATACACAATTTGGACTAATCGGATTTTTTCAAATCCATGGTGGGGACATTGGATTAAGAGATCCTTGAACCGTTCCAAATAACTGTAAAGTGTCTCCCCTTCCATTTGATGGAATCCATTGATGGCCTGCCTAATCGAAGTGGTTTTCTGCTTAGAGTAGAATTTTTTGTAAAATTCTTCGACTAACTTGGCCCATGTAGTGATGGACCCGGCCTGTAAGGCATAAAGCCAAGCTTTAGCCTTTTCTTTTAGGGAAAAATGAAATAATCTAAGTTTAAGGGCCTCCTCAGTCATGTGATTGATTCTCATGGTCCCACAGATGTCCTCAAATTCCCTAACATGTTGATATGGGTTTTCATGGTCTAGCCCAAGGAATACTGGGAGCATCTGGATCATGCCAGATTTCAGCTCAAATGTGGCATTGGTCTGAGGAAGGGTGATGCAGGACGGTTGAGTTGTCCTGGTGGGGTACATGTAGTCCTTTAAAGTCATGGGTGGGTCCATTTGATCAGCCATTCTAATAATTTTTTCAAAAATTGAAGACTTTCCGACAATGGTTAAAGCTAATTCGGGCTCTATCTTGACTAACCTTTTACCTTTGCATACCTATAGTTTCTCTCTCTCAGGTCTAGAGCGCATGCATCAGTTTCAACCTTAAAGAAATGCAAGCCTAATCTATATGCGGGGCCCTAATGGTCCTATTAAATGATGCACAAGCAGTCAAGCACAAAGATTGAGCACAAGAAATTATCCTACGGTTAACCTAACTCACTAGACAGCTCCTAACTGGTTTGAAGAGTGCACTAAGGCCTCCAATCCGGTCTTATGAAGCCAAATCGACCAGGTAAGTCCCCAGGATGAGTGGTGAGGTCACAATGCACTTGGCAAGGGTCCCGCTTAAGAACCAAACTCCTAGAGCAGAGACTGCCACCCTTTGGAGGGATAGGACTTATCTAGACATCAACTTGACCAAAGAGCGCAATTGGTGCAACCTTTTGTGGTCTTCGTCCTAATGAGCTCGAGTCCTATGGTCTCGTTTCTACTTTATTTTAATTAATGTGAGAGGTGGTTAAACCTAATTGGGCAAGGATCTGGTGATGAAATCCAGTCCTTATCTTATTGGGGTCAATTGCCCTTAACTAAGTGTGTGTCCAATTAGATGGTGTGTCAATCAAGCATTCACACTTTACAAAAATTAAATCATCCAAGCCCCACTTGCGAGTAAAAGATTCGTGGGGTAAAGTTTAGAAACTCTTACAGCGAGTCCACGCAAATATTTAAACTGTGCAAGCTTAACCTGTATATTTTTTTAGCAACTTTGCGATTCTGAGAGCAACTTGTTTGCTTAAAAGCAATCCCTGCTATTTCCTTCCTTTTAGAGTCCTTCAAAAATTAGAATGTAACCTCAAATAAAACAACTAAAATGTTAGATCTAAATAATCTACTATATATAGCTAACAATTGTCAATAAAACTCCTAAATTGAAAAATAAACCTAATATAAATTTCACAACCCTAAACTACTGCAATTTGAATGAAAGATGCACTTCTAAAAGTCCTAATGCAGTCCTAAGTTAAATGGAGACCTTCCTGTCAAGTGCAAAAAAAAAATCTAAGTGTTGGGACCTGTTGCACAGGCCCAAGTTTATAGATCTGTACGACCCACTTGTATTAATAAAAAACTGATAGCAATGACTGGGATGTAATCTCCTAATATGCAAGAAAAAAAAAAAAAAAAAAACAGAGACTAAAAAGGATAAAAGACAAAGAAGTTATGCTATAATGAAGTTGGCTACTTGAACCAGTTTTTCTGCTGATTGCAGAATCTGCGTGACTGATTGGCCCTATTCACAGCACTAAAAGTTGGACTTCCAAAACGTTTTTTTTTTTGAAATTTTGATGATTCAAAGTCAATATACCAAAGTCCTATCCACCCAAATTTCAAGTCAAAAGGAGTCCGTTTGACTGGTTTTCAAAGTGCGAACTTTTGGAGAAGAACCAAGTCAAATCTGTCAAAAAAATAGTGCTGAAATTTGTCTTCTATGTAACCACTTTAAATCAATCCGAAAATTAATTAAAAAACAGCAACAAAAACTTGAAAAACGGCAACCACAATCATTAAGAAACACAAAACTAAACTAAATGCAAGTTATGAATGCAACTAACTAAAAAGTATGCTATGATATGAACAAATAATGCTAGAAATTCTAACTAAAAGATTCTTTTCAAATTGGCTCCCCGGCAACGGCGCGAAAAACTTGATGTGATAAATATCAATCATAAAATACCGCAAGTGCACGGGTGTCTAGATGAGACAGTGGCAAGAACGGGTCGAACCCACAGGGAGCTATTAAAGAAACTTTTAAATTAAGAAAACTAATTAACTAGCAATTTAAGAAAAGTTTTGAGTTTATATTTAAAAATTAAGCAACTAATATAGATATTCGAAATCTAGCAATTAATGAAGGTGATTAGAGCATACGAATCCAATAAGCATCCATCAATTATTTATCAAGTAACCCTAACTTGTTCCAATTTTTACTTCAAATCAAAGAAAAATCAATGTTTTTAATTTGAAAAATCTAACTTCTAAAATTCCTTTTTAATTATAAAAATTCAAAACTCAAGACTTCCTTCATCTCATAAAAGCATAAAATAATTTAAGCACCACCCATCAAAAGTAAGCATAAACCATCAAAAGATCTAAATCCTAAGCATGGCCTATCAAACCTAAGCATGAGTAGTCAAAAATTAAATTTTATTTTTAGAAATAAAAATAGAGATTTGCCTAGGGCACGAAGACAAGCCTATTAATCATTAAGCACATAATCATGGAACACAAATTAGAATTACTAAACAAATAAAAAGACAATTACTTACCTTCATCCATAACTCTAATCAAGAAAATTAGCCCGCCATTGCAAAGAATGCTTCTTGATTTATCGTTAAAAATTGCATCTTTACAACTTCTACTTCACAAATTTTCTCCTTCACTATAAACCCTTGGACATGGCCCAAGGCTACCAAAAATAAAAATAAACTAATGGAAAAGAGGAAAGGAAGAGAAAAAGAAAGGAATAGGAGAGAGGGAGAGCTTTGGACGTATGGAATGTGTTATGGGTCTCCATCATGCTTCCTTTTATGCTTTTTGCAAACCCCTTTTAGTAAAGAAGTACCCTCCTTTTAGGGCTCCTTTTTTCCTTATTTGTAGGGACTCTTTCTTGTTCTCCAAGCTAACTTCTTTCTTTGGAAAGACTTTTTAAATTTGAGAGATCTCCTTGCCTTATTTGATTTCTTGATGCATACACTTTCTTTGTACAATTCCAAGAATATCTCTAAAAATTGTATGATGATGTAAAGGGAATAAACTTCCCAAATATTGAGATTTCTTGCAATTCCCGCCTAAAACTGTAGCAGACAATTTCCCGAGGTCATATCTCCTTCAATATAGCTCTGATTTAGACAATCTTGGGTTCTACGGATATCTACTCAAAAAGATCTTTCCAACGGTGGCTAGATTACGCTGATCCGACACTCGGTTTGAGAGTTATGGCTATTTTAAGTTACTGCCCCTGAAAAATCCGGGAATAATTGTGCAAAAAATGGAAGCTTCTATGTTGGCATGCAATGGGGTGTGTGGGGCCCATGTTGGACTTCCAACCATGCTTGGACTCTCTCTTTGCTTGCTTATTTGACTTCTCTCTTCTCTAATTTCATCAATGTAGGTCCCATGTTGATTTCTCCTACAAATTGAAATGGGCAATTTTAACATTAATCATATGTAAGAAAATAATTATGAACCATGTATGGGACCCTATATTCCTAGTGATGCACCAAAATGACCAACTTTCTAAAAATAGCACATGGTGCCAAAAATAGCAAGATATGCATTGATAAAACAAAAAGCCTAATTTTGGGGTGATAAATGAGATGAGAAAAACTTAATTTCAGAAAGCTATGCAATTCAATGAATTTTGACCAATTTTGACCATTTCTCCAAAAAAATCCTTAAATGCATGTAATCATGAAATTAAATGCAATTCTATGCAATTAAACCTAATTAAGTCCACAAATGCTAATGAAATGATGACTTAATGACCTAGTTTTGCGGACTTATCACTTATCTGTCAGGACACCCTGTAATGTACCCGTCCCATCTCATAATGGGGATTAGACGCCCAGTATTCACCTCGGTTAGGAGACTGAACTGGATAAGGCATTGAGGTCGGCCATGCCTGAGGTCGGACACGGATGTTGGGACGCTCGAGGTTGAGATTGGAGGGGGTGGTCGGTACTTTTACTGAGACCAACCCCATCTTGGTACCAGTTGGCACACTGCCGCGCTGGACAGATGTAGTCGAGGCTTTTCCTGATTAGTACTGTTACCGAAGTCAGTAGTAACCTCGGTTTCGGTGAAAACACTCCACACAACTGCCCCTAGCTCCTGACCTCAAGGGTTTCATAACCCTTTGGGGTCGGGAGCTAAGGTGAACGGGAGTTTACTGAAACCGAACCCGTAGCCTTTCGAGAAGCGTGGGGTGTCGTTTTGTTTTCCGAGGCGCATTGATGGCACGCAGCTGTCTGGAGGCGGTTTAATAGCCCGCTCAAATCATTATGAAGGCGGTGAGGTGCTGCCACGTGTCACGCCCTTGATGGCTGTGAAGTCATATCGAGGAGACGAGTGGGGTGCCCTAGGTGGCGTCTGCACGCACGTCTTCCGGGATACGAAGAGATCTTCATCTCTGTATAAAAGGCCCGTCTTCGAAGGAGGACTACTTTTGCTAAAACTGCTCCTCTGCGCCCGTGTCTCTGCCTGAGATCTACCTTAGAAATCTCGTTGCCTGAGAAGTCCCGTCCGTTCAGACTGTCCTGAAATCCAAGTCTCTGTTCGTCTCTCCGTCCGTTCAAGCATTGCTTCCCAGTGAGTTTCTTTTTTCTCTCCTTCTGTCATTTTTCCTTTTCTGGGGTTTTTCCTTGGGGTGTTTCCTATTCTTCTTCTCCGTCACCGTCATCTGTTTTCCGGTCCAAGCTGGGGAGCATGGGTGTCTTTAGACATTGGATAGACACTGAACTGGCCCTAACCGAGCTGAGAAGGAAGTATGAGATACCGGAGAGTGTCCAAATCAGGGCGGATGGCTCTGAAGATGCAATCCGACCCCGAATTTTTTGGGATGGATGGATGCCATTTCCCCTGGTATCCATCATAGAGGACGGGGTGAGGTTTCCCGTCCATCCACTCCTGAGGGCCTGCCACAGGAGGTGGAACCTCACCCCCTGTCAGCTCATGCCCAATGGCTTCAAGGTTATCATGGGGTATTGCCGAGCTGAACAGAATTTTGGGGATTGACTTCGGTGTCGAAGACATCGAAGAAATATATGATCTCTACAAGTCCCCGAAGGACGACGCATATTACCTTCAAGCTCGGTCGAAGGAGATCCCATTGATCATCGACCTTGAAGACTCGAGTAGATACGCCGGTGACGATTGCCTCTATGTCTCCGGGAATTGGGAATTTGGTCCAGACGAGACCAGGGCGGACCGCATTCCTCGCCGGCTCGGAGAACCACTGAGTAAAACATCTTCTCCTGCTCCTTTTGAACAATGTATTTTCAAGTTCTACCATACTGACATATTGCTTGGTGTGCAGGCCACAAGGAGAGGAGGCGGCAGACGAAGGGGTCGGGTTGGCGGCGAAACGTTGCCTGGCTGAAGAGAATTCACAGCTACCGAGGCCACCATAACCGAGCGGCTTGGTCTCTCCTTGGGTACGAGCCCATCTATCGGTCTTTTTCCCGGAGGAGGCACGAGAACTTGAGGGGGGAGAGGGTGCTGACTTTGGCCGAGGCCGAGAAGCAAGTGGCACCGGCTGCGGGGCCTCCTCAAGCGTCAACCGAGGCCGGACCCTCCCAAGTCGGTAACGAGGAGATTTGCCAGACCGACCCTAAGGCCGACTCTGGAGAGGAAACCCACTCGGGCGAAGAGGCTAGGAAGGGGCCATTATCCTCCGGTCTTCCAGCTCGGACGAAGAGACTGAGATGGGGCGACGCCGTCCGACCCTCCAGAACCTCGACGCTGTTGTCTTTGAGGGCTACCCTACCCTTTCCTCGGGAGCTGCCCTCCCCCTCAGCCTGGTGAACACAGCTGCCACTGGGACTTTTGCCCCAACTCCGCCTTCCTCCTCGGCAACCGAGCAGCCCTCGACCGGGTCCAACCGGGATGAAGTGCGGGCGGGAAAAAGGCCAAGGATTGCAGATCAGACCTAGGCTGAACCCGACCCGACTTCTCTGCTCCCACCGCCCCTCGGCCCAGCCCCATGGACGCCTAGCTTTTTGTTAGAGGATGGCCAGCCACTGTCGGTGGAGGGTCAAGTGGGTGATGGCACCTCGGTGGTCAGCACCCTTGCACATGCCTGCGCGCTGCCAAGAGACATGGCGGAGTACTGGGAGCTGAGCGGCATGGAGCTGTCGGTGGCTCAGATGGGTGACGCCCTTCGGGTAAGTCTACCTCCCCTTAGCTTGCTCTTTGTAAACTTTTTGATTTCTGAGATTTGTCTTTAACACTTGTCCTTGTAGGTCTTGCAAAGGAGTCTGGTGTTGGTGGAAAAGACCCATCAGAGCGCGGCCTGAGCTGAGAAGGCGGAGAAGGGGAAGGCGGCCCTCGAAGTGGAGCTCGGGGAGGCGAAGAAGAAGGCGGTCGAACAGGAGATGGTCGTCGCAGGCCTCAGGTCCAAGCTCGGAAAGGCCAGAGCAGAAGCGGAAGATCAGACGAGGAAGGTTGACCGAGCTCGAGAAGAGGCGGGAGGAGGTGGAGGCTGAACTCCAGGCCGAGGCTGACCGGGCATATGACGAAAGGGTGGAGGCAGCCTCCGAGCTGTACGTTGCCCAGGTCCGTGAGGTCAGCTAGAAGGCCTGGAGGCTGGGGTGGACGAACGCATTGAGGGCGGCAGGGGTCCCCGAGGACCACCCTGCCCATGCAAATATCCCCTAGTTCCCTCCTCCTCAGCCCGCGCCGAACCAACCTCCGGAGGCCTCTGCTGGAGACGCCGAGGCCAATGCCGCTGAGGGGGATGCCGAAGAGGCTGCTGGTGACCCTGCTGTTTGAAAAGATTTGATTTGTTGATGTATTTCTTTTTTATTTCTGTACTGGGGGAGGATATCATGATTTGTATCTTTTTTTCTTGTTTTTGGATGTAAAGACTGTAATCATTTTTTAATGAATGAAATTGTCTTTTGCTCCAAATTCGTGCAATGAATGTTTTCCTCTCTTCCTGTTTCTTCTGTGTTTGGCTTCGTAACCAATACATCTCAAAAGTAGTACTTCTTGAGGTGCATGGCATTCCATGGACGTGGTAGCTCTCTACCCTCCATGTCCTCAAGTTTGTACGCGGACTGCCCAGCTACCGAGGTCACCTTCAAATGGCCCATGCCAGTTCGGTGCAAACTTTCCTTCGCTGGGATTCTTGTCCATGATGGACCCTCGGAAATCTTCCGTCCTCTCCTTCCGCACCCCGGGGGCTGACCTGGGTCTCAGCGGAGGAGGGAAAATCGCGGGTATCAACATTTTTTGTACGGGTATGCCAGATTTACTTTCTACTTGGAATTTGGAATGGTGATAATCCGGAGATTCACCTTCACAAATAGAAAGGAAATCAATCCTTTTTTCTAACTTTTCAAATTGCATAAATATTAAGAAAAGAGACAAGTTTGTTTTTTGAGAATGCCGTAGGAGGCGTTTTTGTTTGTTTGCCGTGAAAGGCGATTTTGCCGTGAAAGACGATTTTACAAAACTCATCAAATATGAAAGACAAGAATTGTGATTTCTTTTTTGTCTCTTTAAGAAATACAAACTACAATAGAAAAGTAAGAAAAGGGATCTAACTTCTCAGGAGATTGTGGGGACACGTTGAGATCGACGGTCGCAAGTCATGTATGGACTTCACCATCGTCCTTCAAATGAGAACGGTTGATGCTTTGATTCTTCGGCTTGGCTCCTAACCTCAGCTTTTTAAAGGACAAGGACCAAGAGGAGGTCCTATATCCAATGAAAAACCAAGTAAACGGGCTGAAAAGCCGCGTTTAGGCCATGTTGGAGAAGGAGGGGACCTTGGGGGGATGGCCCCCCAAGGGACGTTGATCACCTTGTGGTGATTCTTGCAACAGAGCAGCAGGACTTCGTCTGGATTTCTTTGGGAGAAATGCAGAATTTCAAGTCGATGTGTGTATCGATTTGCCGATAGATGTCTCTCTCTTGGAAATGGATCTCCTTTAATAGGCCTTTGATACCCATGAGGTGATTATGAGCATTGATACCCATGATGAGAGAATTGATGAGGAGTTACAAGTTGATTTTGAAACTCTTTTTTCATGGCTTGTGATTGGCCGATGAAGGTAGTGGGCATTTAATTCCCTTTAAGCTTCATGATGATGGGAGTTTCATGGGTTAAATGCTATGATTGCTTGGATTTGTAACTTCCAAATGCTTGAATCTGATTGGGCCGTCCAAAATAATGAATTAATGACCGCATTAAGTTGTCATAAACGGGTCAATTAACATCATTAGGTGGTTTCCAAGGCATGTGAAGAGTAGCGGGCCGCGCTGTGCCTTTTGAGATTCTTCTTGCGATCATCACAGGTGGATCCACGCATTGTTTGATGTCGGATTGCAGTGCAATCTCAGACATTGATTGATGTTGGTGGGCCGGTGACATCTGTCTTGTCGATTTCACGATCGGTCGGATAGAAAGTATACTTTCTTGGTCAGCCAGTTGGCGATCTTGAGGCGATCAGTGATGATTTCGTGCTTTTGACAGCGGATCCGAGATGTCGGTGAAGATCAGTCGTTTTCAAGTATCAAACATTGGATTCTCAGAAAATCATAGAGGCAGGAATGCTCGAAACGGGAAGAGGATCGAAAAACGGGCAATTTGGTGCAAAATCCGGCGACCCGGATTTGCAGGGATGCCCGCGACCCTGGGCTAGGGTTGCCGGCAACCTTGGGTCAGGGTCATTGGCGACCATAGGGCTTTGGCCCGTTTGGTCGCAAAGAGTCGTTTTCGGCCGTTTTTCATCTTTTTCGTTCCTTTTTCCTTCTGTATTTTTCTTGACATTTTTCCTCAATTATTGACTTGATTTTCTTGGAGAAATATTGACGAGAACCTGCGCGAAATCGGAGCACAAAGTTTCCCATTTTTCGGGAAAGCCGAAGACTTTGTAGCCGATTTTCCGTCAAGAGTCGAAACTAGGTCAAACGATGTCGGAATGACCTGGAAATTGAGGTGAAGCTTCTTGAGCAGTGGATAGGACCAACCATGAGCTTTTATTTGAGTTTTGAAGCCGTTTGGGGTCCCATCGATGCTTGACTTGATTTTGCTGCGGGGAAAATGCCGAGCTTTGATATGTGGTCAAACGATGTCCGATTAACCTGAAATTTGACGAGGAGCCTATTGGAGTCATTTTGAGACGTTCCATCAGCTTCGTTTTGGATGTCATGGTCCTGGGTTGCTCCACCATCGGTAGGCTTGATTTTCTCTCGGAGCATCGAAACCTAGTCAAACGTTGTCGGAATGACCTGAAATTCGATGTGCAGCCTTTTGGAAGCATGTTGAAGCCATTCATGTACTTTTTTTCATGAGTGATGACTTCGGTGGTTTCCGCCGCCGGGAGGCTTGATTTTGCTGCTCGAGCGTTGATGGAGGGTCAAACATTGTCGGTTTGACTTGAAATTTGGCATGGAGCCCTTTATAGACATTCTGGTGTCATCCGTAGGCTTTGATTGAAGTTTTGGTGTCTTCGATGATGTCGCCGCCGGGAGTGCTTGTTTAGCTATCGGAGCAGTGAAGTTAGGCCAAACGATGTCGAAATAGCCCGAAACCTCAAGTGTACCCCTCTTTTGGCTGCCTTGAAGGATCTTTCAGTTTCTGTCTGATTCTGACAAAATATGATGCTTGAAGTAGCCTTGCCTATTTTTAGCAGGATGCAGCTTCACGAGGCTTATTGATGTTGAGGAGACATAGTGACTTTTTTTGTGTCAACAAATGCCCCCTCGAGGTACAGTGACGAGTAGCTTTTTGGAGTCGATGTGCCTCGAAGAGAAACTTGGAGGAGAGATTCCAACTTCACCAAGAGTCTTGAGCTTTTTTTTTTTTCTTTTTTTAATAGCCTTCTGAGTTTCCGGGGGAATTTTATGGTAGTGAGAGGGATCACGTACCATTTCAAGGCAAAGTTTTGAAAATGACAAGGGGTGTTTGGATTTTGGGTTTTGGATTTTGGTTTTTGACCTTGTGACCTAATAAGCTGTATGTGGCAGGTTAGGGGGTCGAGGTTTGATTTTGATTTTGACCCTGTGACCCAACAAGCTGTATGTTGCAGGTTGGGGGGTCAGATTTGGGTTTTTGGTTTTGGTTTGGGTTGGATTTTGATTTTGGTTTTGGTCTTGTGACCTAACAAGCTGTATGTGGCGAGCTAGGGGACCGGAATTTGGTTTTGTGAAATGTCAATTTCAAGATTTTGGCTCAATTTGGTTCATGAGGTTGGATGGTTTGATTTTTGGAAACTCATGAGGCTTTCTTTTCTCTTTTTTTTTAATGGTCCCATCAACTCAAAAGAGGCATGGGACTTTTTTGCTCTTTTTTCGGTTTTTTTTTTTTGCTCTTGGTAAGAGGAATATTTTGACTGAAAGCCACTTTTAGTGCCTAGGTGGTCAAACCTGGCTCATATGGGCTAACCCATGGGACCTTAGGCTTTGAAGATGGCCTAGATCTCACATGGTGTCATATTTGTAGAGAATATCTAAAAATATCTCTTTTATGTAGAGAATATCTAAAAATATTCTTAGTTGGAGAGAATTTCTCAAGTTTTCTTTTTGTGGAAAGATTCTCTCAAAATATCTCTCTTTTGGGAAAGTAACTAAATTTTAGTACTTACCTCTTTTCTTTCTCCTTCTTTCCTCTTTTGGCTTGCTCTCTTCTATAAAAGCAAGAGGGTTGTTTCTTTTGCTCCATTGCTTTCTTTTTGCAAGAAATCTTCAAGAGTGCTCTCCAAGATTAGAAGTGCTTTTTTTCTTCTTCAAGGATCTTCAAGCTTTTCTTCTTCTTCTCCATCAATGGCTTCAAGTAAGTTTTCTTCCTCCACAAGAATCTCCATTGTAGAAGTAGCTTCTTCATTTTTTTTCTTCTCTTCTTCTTTTGTCTTTTCTTTTCTTTTGTTTTTTTTCAAGCACGTTTTCCCCTTTTTTTTTTTCGTGCTTCTTCTTCTTTTCAGGGTTTTCTTTTTTTTTTTTCACCGTGTATATGTTTTTTTTTTCCACACGCTGACTTCTTTTTTTTTTTTTGTCAGCTATTTTTCCCTTTTTTTTTTCTGTTTTCATGCTGATTTTTTTTTGTCAGCGTTTTTTTTTTTTTTTTTTTTTTTTTTTTTTTTTTTTTATGTTTTCTGTTTTTGCACGCTGATTCCTGTTTTTTTTTTTAGAGTTTTTCCTTTCCTTTTTTTTTTTTTTTTCTGATGCTTGTTTTTTTTTTCTTTTTTTTTCTGTTTTTCTTGGCTGTACGGACAACCTGCCACGTGGTAGTGGGCCACGGCCTGTGGGCCAAATATATATATATATATATTTTTTTTTGAGAGATTTTTTTCTCTCTCTCTCTTTCTTTTTCTTTTTCCTTGTTTGCTCACCGTGATAATGAGGCTATGCAATTTCAATATGTATGCATTTTTTTTTATGCATCAAGATACAAGGCTAGAGTCTCTAGGTCAAGCCAACATGATTTTTCACTTGGACAAAGTTTGATTGGTTTTGACCAAATTGGGTTGGAATTGGTCAAACTTTGGTCAAGGTTTTCCTAGCATCTAATGCATGATGATATTTTTTGATGCATGATTTTGTAAATGGATTTGGAAATATGATGATGCATACCTGAAAATCTTTTGCAAGTATTAGGATTTTGAGCTCGCAGCGATGTTGAGCTCTTTCTCGGTCTTGCTGGATTTTGAGGAACTTTACAATTTTTTGGATTCTGAAGCTCGTAGCAATGTTGAGCTCTTTTTCAGATTTTGCGGAAGTTTGATGAGATTGGCTTGTTCTCGCAGCGATGTTGAGTTCGAACCTTCTTTGAGAATTCTCCACTGACTATGAGCTCGCAGAGATGTTGAGCTCATCTTTAGGTTTCCTGTCTTTTTCGGAGTATTTTCCTTTTCTTCGGAATTGCCCCAGAACCATGTCAAAATGTTGCTAGGATTTTTGTAGTAGAATTCTGTCATTTTGATGTTGATTGATCTTTTCTCTTCCATCTTTTGCAGTTAGTTCTTCTAGAAAGAACAAGGGTAAAGGTCCTGTTACTGACGCACCTCGTCGGTCTGCTAGATCTTCCAATGCGGCTGTTCAGCAGGCTTGGGAGAAGGTCCAGTTCGTGGAGAAGAACTTGGAAGAATCCGATTCCCTCAATCGTGATGAGATGAGACAGCGATTGATCGCTCTCAAAGATGAGGAGTTCTATAAGATCATGGTAAGCAGCCGTCCTTGGGTTACGGACGATCAGAGCGTTGTGCTCAAGCCTACATTCTTCTTTGGTGATGCAGTTCCCGACGACTTAACATACCAAAGGAGATGTTTTCAGTTCTCTTACGCAGCAGATGGTGAGGAGAGAACTATTTCTACTCGGTCGACTTTCGATCGGACCATCTCGATCCTGAGCCCTTTCTCCCACGTGCCCTAAGAGGGAAGATCCTCAGAGCTGGGTGAAGAGGACCAGTGTGATCAAGATCGGAATTTTTGTTGGCGGCCCTTCCGGTTTTGCAGAGAAGCCACCTGTCCGTATGGACATGTTGATGCCAGCCAGTGGCTACCAAGGTTCTGATCATCCATCGGTCGATTTGAGACCGGTGGGCCTTGGTGTTTTTCGGAGTGACGGCAGCAATTGGGTGAAGCCTTTTCGACTCCGTGGCCGTTTCAGTGCTGACTCGAGCTGGGAGTCATGGACTGATCACACCCTGAGGATTGGCGAGGCCGTTCTGCGGGAGGTCGAGATTTTTGATGCGGTTCGCGCTTTTCGGCAAACCGTTGTTTTCTCCGATGAGGCTTTCATGGCCATGCTGGAGTCATTCCTTCCACAAACCAAGACCTTCATTGTGACGAATGGTGAGATTGGTTTTTCTTTAAAGGAACTGAGCGCCATCACCGGGTTGCCTATCCTCAGCAAACTCTATGAGGAGTTTATGCCTATTGACAGCGTCCTTGAGGAGTAGTCTGAGGAGTTTAGGGTTGTATACTTTCAGCTTGTCGTCTTCTACAATTTTTTGAAGGAGAAGGAGGGTTCGAAAGTTAGATGCAGCAGTTAGAGAAGTTGCAGCTCCAACTTTTTTGATAGTGGGGATTCTTTTGATGGCATGGCCTACGATGCTAGGGCTAAAGCATCAAGTTTGAAGAAGATCGCTGCTATGTGAGAAGATTTGAAGAAGTTTTTCGCAAGCACAGATGCCATTTGTCCTGACATTGCGTTGCGGAGAGATCTCGTTGTTGACCTCACTTATTGGTTGGGTGAGGCTGTTTTTGCTGGAGGAGATGGAATGCACATCAGGCCGCACTGTATTTTTCCGGCTTGTCAGATGGCGTTTGGAGAGCAGCTGGCTTTGGTACCTGCTCTTTACTCCTATTTGTGTACCGAACTGCAGGCTGCTGCTTTCCTAGTTCGGCTTGGGCTTCCCATGAACAAGGTATTTTCTGCCCACATCTTATATTCGTGGTATGTATACCACTGTCCTAGCTTCCATCATTTGGGAGTTGCACAGGACGAAGATCCTTTTATGATTCATTTGGCTAGAGGGACAGCCGTTCCCAAATCACTTTTGTCTGCCCGTTTGAGGATCCGACGATTTAGGGACGTCGAGTTTGGGCAGTCTTCGGTGAAGCTTTCTCCGGGTTTGCGGAAGAAGGCTTTTGACTTTGGTGTCTCCCGTGATTCGACCAGGGTAGGGTCGGGAAGACACTATGCTTTAACAGACGCCGAGAAGAGATGACTCTTCAACATACGGGTTGGTATGATGGTGTACCGCAGACATCTTTTCATCGATATCCAACCGTATGTCCCTTCGCATTTTGCATTGCAGCTTGGCTTCTCTCAAGGCGTTGTTGGAGTGCCTTCGAGCATGGTGAAGCGTTTTGGAGGTCTGCAGGCTGGGAGAGAAATGCATGGGCTTTTTACAGTGCAGAGGACACTACTGTCATGATTTCCTATCCTGAGCTGCCCACCTTTCGGACTGCTGGCTTCACGAAGTGGTTCGTGGAGAGCTTTTCAGTGTACCGGGGGCTTTCCAAGAAAGAGCTCGATGTCAAGCAGTCTCCTGGGAAGGGTCTTGGCAATCAGATGGTGTCCGTCGAGATGAAGTTTTGGCCTTCCTTTCTGGTGAGAAGCATAAGATAGGCTTTCTCAATGGGCAGGACATCATCAGATCAGGAGCTGCACAAGGGATTCCTGGTGAGGTCTTGAGACAGCTGGAAAATGAGGAGGCTGAGATCGATGCTATGATACAGGCAGAGCATATGAAGGCTTCCATGGAGTCTACTGAGAAGAGTAGACTATCCAGTGAGGACTCTAGTGAGAGGCCTGATGTTGATAGTGGGGCAGGATCGTCAAGCAGATTGACCCACCGAAGAAAGAGGAATAGAGGACAGCGTTGTAACATGAAACGGCACAATAGTCCTTCTGATATTGAAGTTCCTCTCACCATTGTTGAGGAGGTGTCTGAGGATGCTGACGAGCCTCCGGAGAAGAGGAGTAAAGAAGAGGAGACAGCTGGTATGATCCTCTTTCTTTCTTTTGTTTCTTCTTTTCTCTTGTAAGAGATTTTTTGTTTTGATCCGCCGCTTTCTTTTCTTTTAGCAGAGGATGATGACCTGGTGATGCCTGAGGTTCCTGCCAATGAGGCGATGACGGATCCAATCGTGGCATCTGAGGAAGAGCCCAGGGACTCTGGAGTGGTTCCAGAACCTTCACCTGGTATGATTGTTTTGGCTTCTTTTTTTTTTCTTCTTTTTGTTTGTGCTGGTCATTTGCCAACATGTAGCTTTTGTTTTCTTGTTAGCTGACTTGCCAGAGGATTGTGGAGCAGGTTGTGGAGCAATAGAAGAGGTTCCTCCGTCTTCCTCAGAGCCAGAACAGGGGGTACCTGCTGCTGATCCAGGAGTAGGGGCTTCTCCTTCCTTTAATTAGTCAGCTTCTTCAGTTGGAGAGAGTTTATTGATTACTCTTCCAATGGAGCATGACATGGGCAGTCGGGCACCAGAGCATGGCGAATACTCATCTGCACCGCACCTTTAGTATGCAAGGAAGGTGTTGAAGACTGTCTTGAGCTCATGGGTTGAAATTCTCTCTTCAGGTCATTTGGAAGCTGGTTTTGGCATGATAAAGCATGTACAGGACATCCTTGCTGATAGCAAAGAAGTCGGTCTGGACAGCGCAAGCGCCAAAGACTTTGTTGAGGAAATCATCGCCTTGGGGAACAAATGGACTGAGACCAAGAGTTTCCCAGATGGTGACTTCTTTGATGAGATGTTTATAAAACCATCCAACAAAGTCAAAGCTGAGCTGACTAAGGGCACGAAGACTCGGAAGCAGATCGTTTGGGAGAAGAACGTTACCGAGTTATCCATCATGGGGTTGAAGCAAGACTTGGACCGCCTTGATAAGGAGGTTGTCGAGGCTAGGCAGCGTCTTGAGCTTTTAGAGGAAGAAGCTGCTGCCAAATGGACCGCCATTGTGGAGGCTCGTGACAAGGAGGGGACTCTCATTTGCCAGGTTGAGGAAGCTGAAGGTAATGTCCAGAGGAAGACTTAGGAGCATGAGCAGTGGCAAGTCCTCTGAGAAGAACTTCCTCGTGCTGCAGATGGGTCACGGCATTCGGCCGCATTTTATGGGAACATTCTGAAGAAGCGTGGCCTGAAAACTTTGGAAGCTAAGGCCAAGGGTCTGCTTGAGGAGTTGAACCTTTGGTTGAAGACCATGTTGGATTGAGCTCCTGAGTTGTAACAAACTCTTTTCTTCTTCTCTGTTTTTTTTTGGTACCTCCATGTATAAACAATCTTGGTACTATATTTTGTATCCCCTTCTTTTCACTTAAATCAATTTTTGATGAAAACACATTTGAGTGAAAGCTGATGGGAATGTTTGATAAAAAATTTGATCAAAAGGTTGACATTTTGTGAAAATCTTTTTTCAAAGGGTTGTTTTTGGCATGAAAGCCAATTTTTGCGTCGAAAAGCTTAGTTTTTGATGGCTTGAAAACCGAATTTTAGTGGCATGGAAGCCTAATTTTGAGATGGCATTAGAGCCAAAGTTTGTTTTGCGGCATGGGAGCCAAAAATTTTGAGATGGCATTAGAGCCAAAGTTTTTTTTTTGTTTGTAGCATGAAAGCCAAAGTTTTTGTTTGTGGCATGAAAGCCAAAATTTTGTTTGTGGCATGAAAGCCAAGGTTTTTTTTATTTGTGGCATGAGAACCAAGGTTTTTTTGTTTGTGGCATGAGAGCCAAGGTTTTTGGATGGCGTTGGAGCCAAAAAATTTCGTTTGTGGCATAAAAGCCGAAGTTTTTGGATGGCGTGAAAGCCGATTTTTGGAATGGCATAGAAGCCGAATTTTAAGATGGCGTGAAAGCCATTTTTTTTTAAAACCAAGTTTTTCTTTTGTTGGCATGAAAGCCGATTTTGGCGTTTATAGCCGAATTTTTTTTTTTTTGGCATTTATAGCCGAATTTGGCGTTTATAGCCGGATTTTGGCGTTTATAGCCGATTTTTGGCGTTTATAGCCGGATTTTGGTGTTTATAGCTGATTTTGGCGTTTATAGCCGAATTTTGGCGTTTATAGCCGAATTTGGCATTTATAGCCGGATTTTGGCGTTTATAGCCGAATTTTGGTTTTCAAAATATAGGTATCGACTAAATGTCGCCTCCCCGCTGAATGGTCTTGCAAGTATCGATGGAATGTCGCTTCCTTGCTCATTCGGTTTGCAAGTATTGATGGAATGTCACTTCCTCGCGGGCTGGGTTTTGCGAGTATCGATGGAATGTCACTTCCTCGCGAATTGGGGTGCAAGTATCGACTAAGCGTCGCTTCCCTACTTTTCCCAAAACTTTTGGTTTTCATGGGTACTGACTTGGTGTCGTTTCCCTACGATTTTTGAAATTTGAGATTTTCTCGAACCATTTGAAATTTGGGTTGTGGATAGCAACTGGAATATTGCGTCTCCACGATTTTGAAATTTTGAGGTTTTGCAAGTATCGAATGAGGTTCGCTTCCTTGCGATTTTTGGGTTTTGGAAGTATTGAATGGGGTTCGCATCCTTCCGGCTTTTTCTTGTGTTTTGGAAGTATCGAATGGGGTTCGCATCCTTCCGTTTTTTTGGGTTTTGGAAGTATCGAATGGGGTTCGCATCCTTCCGTTGTTTTCTTGGGTTTTGGAAGTATCGAATGGGGTTCGCATCCTTCCGTTTTTTTGGGTTTTGGAAGTATCGAATGGGGTTCACATCCTTCCGGTTTTTGGGTTTTGGAAGTATCGAATGGGGTTCGCATCTTTCCGATTTTTGGGTTTTGCGAGTATCGACTGAATGTCGCTTCCTCGTGGTTTAAAAAAAACCATTTTTTTTTGTTTAGAGAACGAGGGTCATAAATTTTGACTTAAAACCATTTTGGTTGTAAAAGCTAGGGCAGACTACGGTGAAAATTCCTGAGTCCTGGTTTTTGTTTCAAACCATGAATTTTTGGGTTCAAGGATCGAAAATTTTGGTCAAGTCTGGGAAAAGGCTCCTAAACTTGGATTTTTGGATTTGGAATTTTTTTTTGAACAATGAAATGGTGAAAGTAAGCATTGTTTTGAGAGATTTTTGGAAACTTCAACATAAAGATGAAAATTTCAAAAGGGGTGGGTTTGACGAGCAAGTACCTTGGAAATAGGCTTTGGCCGTGTAGATATCGCTCTGACCCGTTTGAGGAAGTCTTCAAGGGTAGTACCGCTTCAAGAACTTGCCGTTGATGGGCAGCATACATCTGTCTCCTTCCATGTTTATAAGAGCATATGCGCCATTGGAGAAGACTTTGTCGATGACGAAGGGTCCCTCCCATTTTGGTTCAAATTTGCCTTTGGATTTGTGGGCAAAGACTATGGGTCTTTTTACTGCAAGAACCAAGTCACCCTTTTTGTAGGCGCGTTGCTTGACCTTCTTGTCCAAAGATCTTGCCATGCGTGCTTGGTACAACTCAATGCTTTGTAGAGCTTCGAGCCGTCTTTCATCGAGATTATCCAGCTCTTGGAGTCTCAATTTGACATTGCTTTCTTGCGTCATGTCATTTTGCAAAGATACCCTTAAGGAAGGAATTTGTACTTCCAAAGGGACAACAACTTCACATCCATAGACCAAAGAGAATGGTGTGCTATGGGTTGGTCCTCGAACAGTGGTTCGATAGGCCCACAAGGCTTCTGGTAGTTTGTCGCCCCAGTCTCTTTTGTGACTAGAGACCATTTTCTTGAGAATTTTGCAGAGTGTCTTGTTGAAGGCTTCTGCTAGTCCGTTCGCTGCTGGATTATATGGAGTTGAAGGACAACTTTGGATTTTGTACTTGTCGCAGAACCTGTAGAATCTGTGATCCCGGAATTGTGGTCCGTTATCATGGACAAATCTTTTAGGTATGCCGAGGTGACAAATAATGTTGGTGCCCAAGAATTGAAGGACTGATGAGGTCTTCATTTCGCTGAGCGCAAATGCTTGTGACCACTTGGAGAAATAATCCGTAGCGGCGAAGATGAAGTGATGACCTTTGCTTGATGGGGGAGAGATAGGACCTATGATGTCCATACCCCAGGCTTCGAAAGGCCATGAGATTGCTGTTGGATGTAGCCATTCTGGAGGCATGTGGATATAATCTCCGTGAATCTGGCATTTTTGGCAGTGCTTGGCAAATTGTATTGCATCAGCTACCATGGTAGGCCAATAGTAACCTAGCCTTTTTATCTGGTTGTAGAGCTTAGGACCAGCCTGATGGGCACCGCAAAGACCAGCATGTACTTCTTTGAGAGTTTCCTTAGCCTCTTGTTGTGACAAGCAGCATAGGAGTACTCCGTTGAAGGATTTTCTGTAAAGTGCTTTTGGAGGTATATCCAAATGAAAGTTCGGGGCTCGTCTTTGGATGCTTACCCATTCTTTTGGATCTTCAGGTAGGATTCCGAATATGATGTAATCAATGAACGGATCTCTCCAGTCGCTGATCGGAGGTTTGAGGATGGACATCCGACTTCCAACCACTTGATGGCATTCAGCAACTGCTTGGTGTGTGTTAAGAGGAGGAAGAATCCTTCTTTGACACACTATGACTTGCATGTTTTCCCCTTCTTGGATTGCCATGGATGCGGCGAGTCCAGCCAGGGCATCTGCACGGATGTTTTCACCTCTGAGGATGTGGGTGATATGGCAGATGTTGATTTTTTGTCGAAGCGACTGCGCCTTATTGTAGTAAGGTAGCAAGTCAGGCTTCCTGACTTCATATTTCTGATTCATCTGGTTGACGATCAGTTGAGAGTCCCCAAAAGCTTCCAGCATGGTCATGCCGGATTCGAGGGCGAGTTCCAATCCTACAATCAGGGCTTGGTACTCAGCTGCATTGTTTGAACATGGTTCCAGTAGCGAGAAGGTGTGTGAAATCATGTATTTGTCGGGGCTGACAAAGAAGATGCCAATTCCCGATATTTGCTTTCCTTTTTCATTTGTCCTGGTTGCACCGTCAAAGTACATGTCCCAGGAAGCATTTGATAAGGAAGTTTCCACGTTGTAGAGAAATTCGTCTGGGAGATCATCCCTGAGTGGAGAATCTTTAGGTAATGGACGCTCTGCGAGGAAGTCTGCTAGAGCTTGGCCTTTGATTGCTTTTTGTGGTACATACTTAATATCAAACTGTGATAGAAGAATGGACCATTTTACCAGTCGGGCATTGAGAGCACTTGCTTTTGTGACAAGGACCTTTAGGAGGTTGATCCTCGAAATCAGGTAGACTGTATTAGACAGCAGATAGTGACGCAGCTTTTGTACGGCAAACATCACTGCAAGGTATTCTTTTTCGACTGGGGAGTATCGATGCTCTGCACTTACCAACATGTGGCTAAGGTAATATAGAGCAGCTTCTTTTCTATCGTCGTTTTCTTGTGCAAGGAGAGCACCCAAAGAGTGGCCGAGAGCTCTTGTGTACAAGATAAATGGTTTTCCAGTTATGGGGGCAGCCAGTACTGGAGGTTTGGTGAGGTATGCTTTGATGTCTTGAAATGCATTTTCACATTCAGCATCCCAGACAAAGTCTACGCCTTTCTTCATCAAGCGAGAGAATGGACGGCACTTCCCTGATAGATTGGAGATGAACCGTCGAATGTAGGCCAACCTTCCTTGAAGCCCTTTTAATTCTCTTAGGGTTCTGGGAGATGGCATTTCCAGGATAGCCTTAACTTTGGTAGGCTCAAGTTCTATTCCAGCTTTCCGTACTATGAATCCGAGAAACTTGCCCGATGAGACACCGAAGAAGCACTTTAGTGGAATCATCCGCAATTTGTGTTTGTGAAGTCGGAGGAAGATTTCTCGAAGATCATCGAGATGGTCTCCTTTTCTTCTACTTTTGATGGCGAGGTCGTCAACATAGCATTCGACGGTTTTGCCCTACATATCTTGGAATATTTTCATCATAACCCTCTGATATGTTGCACCTGCATTTTTCAGACCAAATGGCATGATAGTGTAGCAATACACGCCAAATGGTGTGCTAAATGATGTATGCCTTTCGTCTTCAGGATGCATCTTTATCTGATTGTAGCCAGAGAATCCATCCATGAATGTCATTCGCTCGAACCCATAGGTGTTGTCAATCATCACCTCTAGTATGGGGAGCGGGAATTCATTTTTAGGACATGCATTATTCAGATCTTTGTAGTCGATACAGACCCTTATATGCCCATTTTTCTTTGTCACAGGGACGATGTTGGCCAACCATTCAAGATGCTGTTCTTCGCGGATGAAGCCAACGTTTTTGATTTTCTGAACTTCTTGTTCAATTTTATCCATCACGTCGGGACGGAATCTTCTTTGGTCTTGTTTGATAGGCTTGATTTCCTTTTGCAAGTTGAGCTTGTGGACTGCTACTTTGGGATCCAAGCCAGGCATTTCAGCATAAGACCATGCAAAGCAATCAACGAACTCGCGAAGAAAAGAGATATACTCGGGTAACTCATCATCCTTTATATTCTTGCTTATGAATACAGGACGTGGGTTATCAGGTGTTCCCAAGTTTATCTTTTGAACGTGGTCTTCTGTCGGAAGGTTTGAAGGTGGTTCCTCCACAGTATTTTCGGAGGCTTCCAACTCAGCAAGACCTTCTGGAGTGCTAGAGAAATTTTCAGACTGAGGCTCTGTTTCTGTCCATGTATCTTCTTGATCAGTGTCCTTCTCAAGGCTCGCAATGAGATGGTCCCAATCATTTGCTGGAATTGGGTTGAAGTAGGGTACTTCTTTTGGAGACGATGATTCTTCTGGGTCAAAGAACCGCTCGTCTGTGTCATCGGGCAATTCCACTTTATCATCAGAGAAATTATAGCAATTAGAGGAGCTTTCTGGATTTTTGACGAATAACTCCTCAAAGAGATATCCAGGGATATCGATGTCTTCATGAGATGTTGAGGCTTGGTCGGTAAATCGACTTTGTAGCCATGGTGTCAACTGTCTCATAGGAGTGGTAGGATCATACCCTAACCCATATGAAGACTTGCCTTTATGAAGGTGGATTTTCCAATCTTCTGGTTGACTTTTGGTCAGGGTGGGTTCCAATGGTGTAAGAATACCATGGCCACCTCCCAAACTAGTCGGATTTTGAGCATCGTAACCCATTTTCTTCATGATAGCGTGCGCCGTTGGACTATACAGGGATAGCTGAGGCATACCTTCATTTTGGAAAGGTTCAAGCAAAGAGTTCAGTGGAGATGCTCCCGATCTATGGAAGAAGATTGTTTTTTCTTTTGGCGAAGTTGCCGGAATAACAAAGGAAGCAGACGTAGGGTCTTCTATGTCTGCAGGTGTCTCCAATGGATTGAGAGGGGGCTGATCTCGCTAAGTATCAGTTTGGCTTGATGCTGTGTCATCTTCTGACTCTGACTCCGAGTCTGTGTCATGCATAATAGACACAAAGGAGACAGTGAACTTGCCCCTAGCCTTTTGTTTTGTCTTTTTTACTTTGGTAGTGATTACCATAGGCTTTGGAGATTTGAAGGAGACAACGAAGGGAGCTTGACCGCTTACTTCGGGTTTGGTGGAGGGTTTGTTTACCTCCGGTGATTGCTGAAGAGCTTTGCCTTTATCTTTCTGGAGATTGTCGGCAAAGGGAATTGTTTTTTCCTCCTGCTCTTCTTTTCCATCTTTATACATTTGAGCATCTGTAAAATTGACATCTCTGCCTTTGAAGGGCTTTTTGTCTGCAAACACTCGATGTATCAAGCCATCGTTGCCAACGAACTTGATGCACTGATGTAGAGTTGAAGGGACGACACCATTCTCATGTATCCAGAGGCGTCCAAGCAGTATATTGTAGCATGAAGGGGTCTTTATTGCATACACAGTGACTTAAGAAATAAGATCACCGATTTGTAATTTGAACCTGATTTTGCTGATAGGCCTTTAAGCGCTCCCGTCATATTCGAAGATGGATACGGACGTATGACTCAGCTTGCTAGGTGGGATACCCAGCTCTTCGAGTGCTGAAGTAGAAATAAGGTTGAGTGCAGAACTTGGATCGATCTGAACTCTGTGTACTGGCATTTCTTTGACGTACCCCGTAAAGTACAAGGGTCAGTTGTGCTTTGTCTCGCCTAGCAGGAGGTCATCCTTGTCGAAGGCAATTGTTGTACTTGCTGCTTTTTGTACCGAGAGGCATTCATTGCTTGATCCCTCAGTTTTCTTCTTTTCTCCCTTTGGGGGAGTATTTGATTTTTTGACCCTATAGTCCATTTCAATTTGTAGGACTTATGGGGCGTGTTTGTCGACATCCGCATTCAGCCTTTGTAATTCTGAAATGAGACTATCACGAGTTTGTGGAGACATTCGTAATAAGTCAAGGATGTACAGACGTACAGGTATGTGTTTGAAGTGCTCAATCAAGTCGTACTTGAAAGCCTCCTTCGGGCCTGCATTGTCATTATTATTGCCACTTGGGGCGCTTACAACTTGATTTCCCGAAGGATTTACATAAGAAGAAGAAGGTTGGTTGTAATTTTTGTGGTAATCCCGGCCAGAACGGGTACCTTTACCAACTTCAAGAGCTTCCAGAGAAGGGTCTTCTTTTGGAAGATCACTCTCAGGATCAAAGGGTTGATCCTTTGCTGAAGACATCTCTGTAACAGCATTGGTGTCTTCAGTAATTGTGTTGCACGGAGCAATTTCCGGGAACAAGTCCTGAACAGCATCCGACAACCTTTCTGTATTAGTCCAGACATCGTCTACCGGATCGGGCATCTGGGACCAATCGACTGGGCTTTCATTGAAGAAGATTTCATTGGCAGGAGTTTCTTCAAGATGATCAATCGGGAGAGGCTTGAGTTCCGATGCACAGCTTTAGGAGACGAGGGCTGAGAGGATGATATCTCAGTGGAAGTCACCTGAGAAGATGTAGCTCCAGATGATACATTACCGGTTGGGGTGTACGTGTCTTCGGAAGCTTCAGAGGTACTATCGTCCTGAGCTATCGCATTGCAGGTCATCCGGACAGGAGATGCCCCCAGTGCAGACTGTTGGGAATTGAACTCATCCTCAGATGTAAGAGGATCATCGATCCAATTGTTTTCTCCATTTTCAGGAGTTAGGGGAGAAAGTTCCTGTCGATTTTCAGGGAATTCTGGTTCTGAATCATGACGAAGATCATTAATGCGATCCTGCTCCTGCTCTATAGCAAGATGTTGCAAGATTCTTGCATATTCCTCAAGATCAGGCATAGGAACCAAATCTTCTTCGTCATCTGCTCCTTGTGGTTCACCCATGTTGGGCTCCACCGGAACATTGGTTGGTGCTGGATCGACATCATTTTCTTGAATAGGGTCCTGGTCTTCTTCGTCATCGGACCAGGATCCTTGTGGCTATAATGGGTTATACCAGATTACTGGCATAAGATGAGACTCGGGAATCCATTCCTTGTCGGAGAGGTATTCTCCTGTTTCAAGGGATTCTTCCCACTCATCGATATCACTGGTAGTATCACTGGACTCGTATCCATTCATGGAGAATCCAACTACCGAGTTGCAAGAGTATGATGCCCCCTGCACATTTTCATTTTTGTATAGAGGTGGCATGGAATCATCAAGGGTGAATTTTCTTACCGCCTTTGAAGTTTTGGGAAGGGATTCTTCCGTCGCCCCTAGTGAAGCAGTGGAAGAGGTTTATGTCTTTTCAAGGACTTCTTGTTGTGGTTGAGACTTCTGCTGCTGTTTGAGTTTGCGGAGCTGTCTCTTGGCTTGCCTTCGCTGTTGAGCGGTCGGCTTTGTTTTGACGATCTCCCAATTTTCATCTTCTAGGAGATCGGGATGCACCCATATAGTTTGTCCATCTGATGTTGGATAGGGAATCAACTCTTGGGACGCTTGAGCCATTTTAATCACCTTGAATGAAGTAGTGGTCTTCTTCTTCGGTGACTTTGAAACTTGCCGACATGACACCATGTTGACAGAAGTGGAGCCGTAGTTTTTGTCGAAAGTTATGACTCCATTTTTCCACATCTCATTGATCTTCTCTCTCACAACAAAGCATTGATTGAAAGGATATGAGATCATCTGATGGTATGGACAGTATCGGGGATCATTGGTTTTGCCAACATCTCCCTGTCTTTTGGGCTCTGGCAAAATGAGTTTGCCATTTGCTAAGAGAGCCTCAAAGATTTCTTCAACATCTTCATCGAACGGATATTTCTTTTCTACACGTTCTTTGAAGGCATCGGAGAGTTCAGGCCTTTTACCTGTACTTTTGTTTTCAGCTTTCTTTGGCTGCTGAGGAGCTGACTTGGTCTGCACATTGAGAACCTCCTTTTTCTTTGGTTTTGAGGTTGTAACAGTAGTCTGCTCTTTCTCTGATGATTTCTGACTGTTGAGGTCTTTGATCACCATTTCAGCTTCCATGGAAGCTTCGAGGAGTTCCCCCAGGTTCTTTGATTTGTTGCTGATGATCATGGACCGAATTTTTTCTCTCATATTGTCACGGCAGATGTCGACTAGCAACGCTTGTGTTGACACCAAAAATGTCACTTTGCCTCTTCAACATCAAGAAAGCTGCATGAAGTCGCAACCTGCCATAAATAGGCAATGCAACTTCTCAAAAAATCAAATCTTGTCAGAATCAAACAAAAACTGCAAGATCCTTCAAGATAGCCAAGAGAAGAGTACACATGAAGTTTCGGGCCATTTCGACAACATTTGGCCTAACTTCACTTCTCCGACAGCTAAACGGGAGCTCCCGGCGGCGACATCATCGGAGACGTCAAAACTTCAATCAAAGCCTACAGATGACTCCAGCATGTCTCAAAAGGGCTCTATGCCAAATTTCAAGTCAAACCGACAACGTTTGACCCTCCATCAATGCTCGAGCAGTAAAATCAAGCCTCCCGGCGGCGGGAACCACCGAAGCCTTCGCTCATCAAACCAAGTGCATGAGTGGCTTCAACATGCTTCCAAAAGGCTGCACGTCGAATTTCAGGTCATTCCGACAACGTTTGACCAGGTTTCGATGCTCCGAGAGAAAATCAAGCCTACCGGCGGCGGAGCAACCCGGGACCATGACATCCAAAACGGAGCCCATGGAACGTCTCAAAATGACTCCAATAGGCTCCCCGTCAAATTTCAGGTCAATCGGACATCGTTTGACCACATATCAAAGCTCGGCATTTTCCCCGCAGCAAAATCAAGTGAAGCATCGACGGGACCCCAAACGGCTTCAAAACTCAAACAAAAGCCTATGGTTGGTCTTATTTATTGCTCAGGAGGCTTCACCTCAAATTTCAGGTCATTCCGACTTCGTTTGACCAAGTTTCGACTTCTGGCGGAAAATCAGCAGCTCTACGCGACAAAGTCTTCGGCTTTCCCGGAAAATTAGAAACTTTGCACTCTAAAAATGCAAGGATTCTCATCAAGTTTTCTACAGGGAAATCAAGCCAATAAATGAGAAGAAATGTCAAGAAAAATACAGAAGAAAACGGCGACGAAAAAGACCTCAAAACGACCGCAAAACGGGCTCCGAAGGGGAAAAATCCCCCAGGGTCGCAGACCCCTGCGACCATGGCCCATGGTCGCAGGCCCCTGCGACCATGGGCCATGGTCGCCGGTCCATGGTCGCCGGCGACCATGGCCCATGGTCGCCGGCGACCATGGAGGTCCGGGTCACCGGATTTTCCGCCGGTGACCCGTTTTTCCGTCTTTTTTCGCGTTTCGCGCACTTTGGCCCCTGTGGTTTCCTGAAAATGTGATTTTTAGTGCTTGAAATTGACTCATATCCGACGACATCCGTCAAAATCACGGGTCAACCTCCAAAAGCATAAAATCATCAGTGATCGCTCCAAGATCGCCAACCGGCTGACCAAGAAAGTGCACTTTCTGTCCGACCGATCGTGAAATCGACAAGACAGATGTCACCGGCCCGCTCTTAGCTATCAATGTCTGAAGTTACATGTTCATCCGATGTCGATCAGCATGTAGATCCATCGATGATCGTCGCCAGAAGAATTCCAGAAGACACGGCATGGCCCGCGACTCTTCGACTGCTCGGCGACCAATTAATGTGGTTAATTGACTAGCTTTATTGCAGTCATTAATTCATTTCTTTGGACGGCCCAATCAGAAGCGAGCATTTGGGAGTTACAAGTCAATTGATTCATGGCATTTAAACCATGAAACTCCTCCCATTATGGTAATTAAGGTGATTAAAAGCCCTTAATCTCCATCGGCCAATCAGATTCAAGGAAAAAGGAGTTACAAAATCAAGAAATAAATCTTGTAACTCCTCCCATTAAAGCCATTAAGGCTCATAAACCCTCCTAAATGGCTACCAAAAGCCTATAAATAGGAGAGCATTCCATTGAAAGGAAAAAGATCGGAAAAAGATCAGAAAAAGAGGAGAAAATCAGAGGATCAGAAAAATAAAGATCAGAAAGAGATCTGAGAGAAAGAAAAAAAGAGAGAAAACTCTGCTGAAGTTCTGCACCGGCCACCACTACAAGGTGACAAAAGTCCCTTGGGGGGCACCCCCCCCCAAGGTCCTTGCCTTCTCCTGCTGCCTCCAATGGCTTAGACGTGGCTTTTCAGCCCGTCTACTTAGCTTTTTATTGGACATAGGACCTTCTCTTGGTCTTTGTCCTCTAAAAATCTGAGGTTATAGCCAAGCCAAGCGAATCAAGAGCATCTTCTGTTCTCATCTGCATGGATGATGGCGAAGCCCATACATGGCTTGCGACCGTCAATCTGAACGAGTCCCCCACAATCTCCTGAAAAGTTAGATCTTCCTTTTCTTGCTTTTCATTGTAGTTTGTATTTTTCTAAAAGAGACAAAAATCACAACTCTTGTCTTTCATTATTGATGAGAATTGTAAATCGGCTATAAACGCCAAAATCGGCTATAAATGCCAAACAAAATCGCCTTTCACGGCAAACCAAGAAAATGTCTCTTTTCTTAAATATTTGTGCAATGGAAAACTTGAAAGAAGTTGATTTCCTTTTTACTTGCGAAGGTTGATCTCCGGATTACCACTTGCAATTCCAAGTAAAATAGAAAATCTGGCACACCCACACAAAAGAAATGTTGATGCACGCTTCAGGGCCCGCCAGGGCGCGAAAGGGCCGGACCCGACGGGCTCCCACGTTCCGCCGACCCCGGTAGCCGCCCCAGCGGGCGCAGCGGAGCGCGTTCCATCAAGCTGGCACACCCGGTGGGACTCGTTCATTTGAGAACACGGTGCTTGGAAATGAAATATTTGCATATCATACTTTTTGCTCTATGCTTATACTTCTTTTCCGGATTCCTTGGCTACTTTCTAGCTGGTAGCCTATGTTGGATTTTGCATCCTAAAAAAAAATGAGATGGGATTTTTTGGAAATTTCTATTTCTTTGAGTTTGTTTCCATTCTTTCTCTTTTCAAAAAAAAAATCAGTTTTCTTAGTTTGAATTCAAAATTGAGAAACTTTGATCCTATCCTATCGTTCTTTGGCGCTTGCAGAAATGTTGAGCCCGTTCGACTAAGGTTTTGGGCCATCGTTTCTCTTCGATGAGTTCATTAGAGATTTCAAAGAAAAAAAAAATCAAAAAATCAGTTTTCTTAGTTTGAATTCAAAATTGAGAAACTTTGATCCTATCCTATCGTTCTTTGGCGCTTGCAGAAATGTTGAGCCCGTTCGACTAAGGTTTTGGGCCATCGTTTCTCTTCGATGAGTTCATTAGAGATTTCAAAAAAAATATTAAAAAAAAAATAAAAATAAAAAAAAATTAGTTTTCTTAGTTTGGATTCAAAATTGAGAAACTTTGTTCCTATCCTATCGTTCTTTGGTGCTTGCAGAAATGTTGAGCCCGTTCGACTAAGGTTTTGGGCCATCGTTTCTCTTCGATGAGTCTATTTGGGATTTTTATAAAAAAAAAGGGACATAGACCACTAAGGTTAAACCAATTGCGTTCTTTGATCACGATTGATTCTAGAAAAGCCTTGTCCAGAGTGTGGAGACAGCTTGACTGTTCTAGGCAAGGGTCCTCCAAACGGGTTCATTAAGTAATCCTACCCTTACCTGGGGGCAATTCTATCAATTGAGGTTTCATAAGACCGGGTTAGGAGGCCTACGTGTACTCTCTCGTCTTTAAATCTTAAAAATAAAAAAAATCAAAAATAAAAAAAAAGATTTTCAAAAAAAAAAAATAAAAAAAATCAAAATAAAAAAAAAATAAAAAATAAAAAAATAAAAAAAAGGATTTTCAAAAAAAAAAAAAATCTTAAACAAAAAAAAAAAAAGATTTTTTTTAAAAAAAAAAAAAATGAAAATCTTAAAAAAAAAAAATCTTCAAAAAAAAAAACTCTCGTCATTTTAGATTCAAATCCGAGAAATTGTGGTTCCTTCCCTTCTGGGTACTGGTGCTCGCGGAAATCGTTGAGCCCGTATTCGGATCGGAATACCATCTGCTCTCTTTGATGAATCCAATCTTGACATTTCAAAAAAAAAAGAGAATCCCATCTCGTGGATGCGATCTCCAACATTTGTGCATAGCAATACTGGTACGCCCTTTCAGGGTCTACTGTATCTGTGACCGGCACATTTGTAACTCCTACCTTTTATTCTTCTTATCTCGAGCAAGCCCTGCTTCTCGATAAGTCGAATTTAGGTTTACAATTGCTTCTAGCAGTCACTGGAACGCTCATTCTGGGCTTACCATACTTGCTGTCAGAACAATTGTACCCTCTATGGCTTTTTGCCTTCCTCATATTGCTTGGGTTATGTCCCTTGAGCGATTTGAAAAGACAAAAGCATAGAAATTCCCATTTATGATCATTATTCTTGTGATTACTAATGGATGTGGTCTTGTTTCAGAACTTTTTCGAAACTAACAATGGCAGCCTTAACCATTATCTTCGATGAGAACAAGCACCAACTCATGCTTCAACAGAAGCAAAACACGCGCACCCATAAGCGCCCTGCCAGCTGCCGAAGCATCAACTCCCTCGGCAACTCTCTGAACTCCGGGTCGACCTCGACTCCCCGGACCATCGTCTTCGGGACACTGGGACCATTCCCACTTCCCGAAGAACAAGCTGCGCCTGCCAAAAGGCAGAAAATCGCCTCTCAACGTGTCACTCCCGTGACACCAAAGGCGAGCGCCCAAAAGCCCGAAGCCCGCGGCACCCCCGCGAAGCCTCGACCAACAACCAACCAGGTCTACCCTAAGACTTGGTCTCCAAGACCTTCCCCAAAACAAAGAAGGTCTCAAACATCCACCAAGCCAGCATACCTGGCCCCACTCAAGGAGAACCAGTTCTACCCTCTTGCCTACATGAAAGAGGAGAGACCCATCTCCAACCTGACTCCCAAGTCAAACCAGCATGAGCCGGCTTGTTCCTACAGGCCCAAAATTAGATCATGCATCACCAGGCCTCTACAAGCACCTGCTAAGGCCTACACTCCTTCAGTTCGACCCTTCATCTCTACAGGGGCCGAACTCGAAAGGTTCAAAGCTTCGCTGCAACAGGCAAAGGACCGGGTCCGGATCCTGTCCTTGCCTAGCTACAAAGAAGACAGGCTCGGCTGCTGCGCCCGAGGGAGCACATCCTTCATCGTCAGAGCCCAGCCAGAGCTGACTGAAGCTCAAATCGCTCGCCGAGCACGCCGCCGTGCGTCATATCGACAAAAGAGACTAGAGAAGCAACGGACCCAGCCTCCTACACTTCAAGTCTCCCACAAATGGCTTAGACGTGGCTTTTCAGCCCGTCTACTTAGCTTTTTATTGGACATAGGACCTTCTCTTGGTCTTTGTCCTCTAAAAATCTGAGGTTATAGCCAAGCCAAGCGAATCAAGAGCATCTTCTGTTCTCATCTGCATGGATGATGGCGAAGCCCATACATGGCTTGCGACCGTCAATCTGAACGAGTCCCCCACAATCTCCTGAAAAGTTAGATCTTCCTTTTCTTGCTTTTCATTGTAGTTTGTATTTTTCTAAAAGAGACAAAAATCACAACTCTTGTCTTTCATTATTGATGAGAATTGTAAATCGGCTATAAACGCCAAAATCGGCTATAAATGCCAAACAAAATCGCCTTTCACGGCAAACCAAGAAAATGTCTCTTTTCTTAAATATTTGTGCAATGGAAAACTTGAAAGAAGTTGATTTCCTTTTTACTTGCGAAGGTTGATCTCCGGATTACCACTTGCAATTCCAAGTAAAATAGAAAATCTGGCACACCCACACAAAAGAAATGTTGATGCACGCTTCAGGGCCCGCCAGGGCGCGAAAGGGTCGGACCCGACGGACTCCCACGTTCCGCCGACCCCGGTAGCCGCCCCAGCGGGCGCCACGGAGCGCGTTCCATCAGCTTGTGGCAGTACATCTGATCATTTATACGCCATTGCCTTCCATTTGTGAATGAAGTCGTATGTTGACTCATTCTCTCCCAATTTTAAGCTGCAAAGTTGAGCCATAGTAACAGGATGGTCCTCACCTTGGAAGTGGGTCAGGAAGCGTGTCTCTAGCATAGCCCAGTTCTGAATGGAGTTCTCCGGCAGAATGGAGTACCAATCAAAGGTTGTACCTTTTAGGGTACTTGTAAAGAGGCGAATCTTGAGGGCATCTTGATCATGAATGGCTCCCATCAGGATCTTGAAATGGATGACATGCTGTCTGGCCGAACCTTTCCCCGTATATGTCTGGAGAGTAGGTTGTTTGAATTCTGCAGGGAACGGAACCGAGTCCATCCATAGAGGGTAGGGTGGCTTGATCCCATGTTCCTTCAATGTATCCTCTTCTTTTGCTTTTGTGAGGATATCGTCCACGTCCTTTTTGGTAAGGGTGCGCGACTCATTGTTTTCTGCATTGCCCTCGTCATCTTCATGATTCGGAGGGGTTTCATTGTTAGGTGGTGGACACTGTAGAGTGAGAATAAGGTTTTCCATCAGAGCCTCAATTCTCTGTTGTCCTTGCTCCAATTGCTGGATGCATGTGGTTACGTCATCATGCAGTGGAGGCTGCTCAGAAGTTGTAGCCAAGACGTTCATCCCTCGGGATTCGAACAAAGAAATCGTCCTGGTGACTGAGCTGGGGCTCATTCTTCTAGATGAAGAATCTGAGGAGTGGTTACTCCGGTGTTCTTGGCTTGGAGGAGTGGAGGATTCTTTTAGATGTGTTTGTGTCCGGGAGACACTGCGAGTCACCGGACGTCTAACACTAATTTTGGTTGCTGACTTCTGGCGTTTTCTGGTTTTGCCAACCATATGAACAGCAACGAATTGGTCGGGTCTTTCTTTTTCGACCCATTTGTTTGAGACATGGAGATTAGAACGCTGGGTTCTTTGTTTCTCAAGTTTCTTTTGTCGATATGTTGAACGACGACGCATACGACGAGCAATTTGAGCTTCAGTCAGCTCTGGCTGGGCTCTAGCGATGAAGGATGTAGTCCCTCGTGCGCAGCAGCCAAGTTTGTCTTCTTTGAAGCTGGGCAAGGACAAAATCTGGACGCGGTCCTTTGTCTGTCGCAGTGAAGATTTGAATTTTGCGAGCTCGGCCCCTGTTGAGATGAAGGGTCGACTCGCAGGAGTACAGGCTTCAGCATGTTTTTGCGTAGGCCTTGATGGACCCGAAAAAAAAAGAAAGGGGGAATCTTCCGTCCTCTCCCTCCGCACCCCGGGGGCTGTCCTGGGTCTCGGCGGAGGAGGGAAGATCTCGGGCATCAACATTTTTGTACGGGTATGCCAGATTTACTTTCTACTTGGAATTTGGAATAGTGATAATCCGGAGATTCACCTTCACAAGTGGAAAGGAAATCAATCCTTTCTTCTAACTTTTCAAATTGCATAAATATTAAGAAAAGAGACAAGTTTTTAGAATGCCGTAAAAGGCGTTTTTGTTTGTTTGCCGTGAAAGGCGATTTTGCCGTGAAAGGCGTTTTTACAAAACTCATCAAATATGAAAGACAAGAATTGTGATTTCTTTTTGTCTCTTTAAGAAATACAAACTACAATAGAAAAGGAAGAAAAGGGATCTAACTTTTCAGGAGATTGTGGGGACACGTTAAGGAGATTGTGGGGACACGTTAAGATTGACGGTCGCAAGTCATGTATGGGCTTCGCCGTCGTCCTTCAAATGAGAACATGTGATGCTTTGATTCTTTGGCTTGGCTCCTAACCTCGGTTTTTTAAAGGACAAGGACCAAGAGAAGGTCCTATATCCAATGAAAAACCAAGTAAACGGGCTAAAAAGCCGCGTTTAGGCCATGTTGGAGAAGGAGGTGACCTTGGGGGGGGGGGGGGGGGGTGGCCCCCCAAGGGACGTTGATCACCTTGTGGTGCTTCCGGGAGCAAAGTGGCAGGACTTCGTCTCTCTCTTGGATTTTCTGAATTTTCAGAGCTTGCACTTGGGATCTCTTTTTTTTTTTCTCCCCTTCCTCTTGGAATGGACCTCCTTTTATAAGCTTTTGGTAGCCATGAGGTGTTTATTGGCATTGATGGCCATGATGAAGGAATTGATGAGGAGTTACAAGTTAATTTTGTAACTCCTTTTTCAAGGCTTGTGATTGGCCGATGAAGGTAGTGGGCATTCAATCACCTTTATGCTTCATGATGATGGGAGTTTCATGGGTTTAATGCCATGATTGCTTGGATTTGTAACCCCCAAATGCTTGGTTTTGATTGGGCCGTCCAAAATAATGAGTTAATGACTGCTTTAATGGGTCAATTAACGTCATTAAGTGGTTGCCAAGGCATGTGAAGAGTCGCGGGCCGCGCTGCGCCTTTTGAGATTCTTCTTGCAATCATCACGGGTGGATGCACGCATCATTTGATGTCGGATTGCGATGCTATTTCAGACATTGATTGATGTTGGCGGGCCGGTGACATCTGTCTTGTCGATTTCACGATCGGTCGGTCAGAAAGTGCACTTTCTTGGTCAGCCGGTTGACGATCTTGAGGCGATCGGTGATGATTTCATGCTTTTGACGGCGGATCTGAGATGTCGTCGAAGATCAGTGGTTTTGAAGCACCAAACATTGGATTTTCAGAAAATCACAGAGGCCAGAACACCCGAAACGCGAAAAGCATCGAAAACGGAGACTTCGGCGCAAAATCTGGCGACCCGGATTTCCAGGGTCGCCGGGCGACCATGCACCCAGGGTCGCCGGCGACCATGGGGCTTTGGCCCGTTTGGTCGCCGAGCGTCGTTTCGGCCGTTTTTTCGTCTTTTTCTTCCCCTTTTTCTTCTGTATTTTTCTTGACATTTTTCCTCAATTATTGACTTGATTTTCTTGAATAAATCTTGACGAGAACCCTCGCGAAATCGGAGCACAAAGTTTCCTATTTTTTGGGAAAGCCGAAGACTTTTTAGCCGATTTTCCGTTAAGCGTCGAAACTAGGTCAAACGATGTCAGAATGACCTGAAAATTGAGGTGAAGCTTCTTGAGCAGTGGATAGGACCAACCATGGGCTTTTATTTGAGTTTTGAAGCCGTTTGGGGTCCCATCGATGCTTCACTTGATTTTGCTGCGGGAAAAATGCCGAGCTTTGATATGTGGTCAAACGATGTCCGATTGACCTGAAATTTGACGGGGAGCCTATTGGAGTCATTTTGAGACGTTCCATGGGCTCCGTTTTGGATGTCATGGTCCCGGGTTGCTCCGCCACCGGTAGGCTTGATTTTCTCTCGGAGCATCGAAACCTGGTCAAACGTTGTCGGAATGACCTGAAATTCGACGTGCAGCCTTTTGGAAGCATGTTGAAGCCACTCATGTATTTTGTTTGATGAGTGATGGCTTCGGTGGTTTCCGCCACCGGGAGGCTTGATTTTGCTGCTCGAGCATTGATGAAGGGTCAAACGTTGTCGGTTTGACTTGAAATTTGGCATGGAGCCCTTTGGAGACCTTCTGGAGTCATCCGTAGGCTTTGATCAAAGTTTTGGTGTCTTTGATGATGTCGCCGCCGGGAGCGCTTGTTTAGCTGTCGGAGCGGTGAAGTTGGGCCAAACGATGTTGGAATGACCCGAAACCTCAGGTGTACCCCTCTCTTAGCTGTCTTGAAGGACCTCTCAGTTTTTGTCTGATTCTTACAAAATTTGATGCTTGAAGTAGCCTTGCCTATTTTTAGCAGGATGCAGGTTCAGGAGGCTTCTCGATGTTGAGGAGACATATTGACTTTTTTGGTGTCAACAAATGCCCCCTCGAGGTACAGCGACGAGTAGCTTTTTGGAGTCGATGTGCCTCGAAGAGAAACTTGGAGGAAAGGTTCTAACTTGACCAAGAGTCTTGAGCTTTTTTTTTTTTTTTTTTTTGAATAGCCTTCTGAGTTTCCGGGGGAATTTTATGGTAGTGAGAGGGATCACGTACCATCTCAAGGCAATGTTTTGAAAATGACATGGGGTATTTCGATTTTGGGTTTTGGATTTTGGTTTTTGACCTTGTGACCTAACAAGCTGTATGTGGCAGGTTAGGGGGTCGAGGTTTGATTTTGATTTTGACCTTGTGACCCAACAAGCTGTATGTGGCAGGTTGGGGGGTCAGATTTGGTTTGTAAGTTTTGGATTTTGATTTTGGTTTTGGTCTTGTGACCTAACAAGCTGTATGTGGCGAGCTAGGGGACCGGAATTTGGTTTTGTGAAATGTCAATTTCAAGATTTTGGCTCAATTTGGTTCATGAGGTTGGATGGCTTGGTTTTTGGAAACTCATGGGACTTTCTTTTTTCTTTTTTTTTTTTTGAATGGTCCCATCAACTCAAAAGAGGCATGGGACTTTTTTTTTTTTTTTTGCTCTTGGTAAGAGGAATATTTTGACTAAAAGCCAATTTTAGTGCCTAGGTGGTCAAACCTGGCTCATATGGGCTAACCCATGGGACCTTAGGCTTTGGAGATGGCCTAGATCTCATATAGTGTCATATTTGTAAAGAATATCTAAAAATATCTTTACTTGGAGAGAATTTCTCAAGTTTTCTTTTTTGTGGAAAGATTCTCTCAAAATATCTTTCTCTTTGGGAAAGTAGCTAAATTTTAGCACTTACCTCCTTTCTTTTCTCCTTGTTTCCTCTTTTGGCTTGCTCTCTTCTATAAAGCAAGAGGGTTGATGCTTTTGCTCCATTGCTTTCTTTTTGTAAGAAATCTTCAAGAGTGTTCCCCAAGGCAAGAAGTGCATTCTCTTCTTCAAGGATCTCCAAGCTTTTCTTCTTCTTCTCCATCAATGGCTTCAAGTAAGTTTTCTTCCTCAAGAATCTCCATTGTAGAAGTAGCTTCTTCATTTTTCCCTTCTTTTCTTTTTCTTTTCTTCTTTCTTCTTCTCTTTTTTTCTTTTTTCTTTTCTTTTCTTTTCATGCACGTTTTTTTTTTTTTTCGTGCTTCTCTCTCTTTTTTTTCTTTCTTTTTTTTTCCTTCCCTTTTTTTTTCTTTTCACGGTTTTCTCTCTTTTTTTTTTCGTGAACTCTTTTTTTTCTTTCTGTTTTTTTTTTCTCCACGCTGATTCCCTTTTTTTTTTCAGCGTGTTTCTCTTTTTTTTTTTTTTTTGCTGTTTTTGTTTTTTTTTTTCTTCTGGCTGTACGGACAGGTCCGTACGGACCTGACCGTATTGCCACGTGGCAGTGGGCCACGACCTGTGGGGCCAAAAACTTTTTTTTTTTTTTTTTTTGCTGAGAATTTTTTTTTCTATCTTTTTCTTTTTTCCTTGTTTGCTCACTATGATAATGAGGCTATGCAATTTCAATATGTATGCATTTTTTGTTTGATGCATCAAGATAGAAGGCTAGAGTCTCTAGGTCAAGCCAACATGATTTTTGACTTGGACAAAGTTTGGTTGGTTTTGACCAAATTGGGTTGGAATTGGTCAAACTTTGGTCAAGGTTTTCCTAGCATTTAATGCATGATGATATATTTTTTATGTATGAGTTTTGGTAAATAGACTTGGAAGTATGATGATGCATACCTGAAAATCTTTTGCAAGTGTTGGGATTTTGAGCTCGCAGCGATGTTGAACTCTTTCTCGGTCTTGCTGGATTTTGAGGAAGTTTTGCAATTTTTGGATTCTGAAGCTCGCAGCAATGTTGAGCTCTTTTCCAGATTTTGCGGAAGTTTGATGAGATTGGCTCGTTCTCGCAGCGATGTTGAGTTCGAGCCTTCTTTGAGAATTCTCCACTGACTATGAGCTCGCAGCGATGTTGAGCTCATCTTCAGACTTCCTGTCCTTTTTTTTTTTTTTCGGAGTATTTTCCTTTTCGTTGGAATTGCCCCGGAATCATGTCAAAACTTTGCTAGAATTTTTTTGTAGCAGAATTTTGTCATGTTGATTGATCTTTTCTCTTCCATCTTTTGTAGGTAGTTCTTCTAGAACGAACAAAGGTAAAGGTCCTGTCACTGACGCGCCTCGTCGGTCTGCTAGATCTTCCAATGCGGCCGTTCGGCAGGCTTGGGAGAAGGAGGGGACTCTCATTCGCCAGGTTGAGGAAGCTGAAGGTAATGTCCGGAGGAAGACTCAGGAGCATGACCAGTGGCAGGTCCTCTGGGAAGAACTTCCTCGTGCTGCAGATGGGTCACGGCATTCGGCCGCGTTTTATGGGGACATTTTGAAGGAGCGTGGCCTAAAAACTTTGGAAGTTAAGGCCAAGGGTCTGCTTGAGGAGTTGAACCTTTGGTTGAAGACCATGTAGGATTGAGCTCCTGAGTTGTAACAAACTCTTTTTCCTTTTTCTTTTTTTTGGTACCTCCATGTATAAACAATTTTGGTACTATATTTTGTATCCCCTTCCTTTCACTTAAATCATTTTTGACAAAAACAATTTTGAGCAAAAGTTTGATGGGAATGTTTGCTTAAGGATTTGATCAAAAGGTTGTCATTTTGTGAAAATCTTTTGTCAAAGGGTTGTTTTGGGCATGAAAGCCAATTTTTGTGGCGAAAAGCCTGATTTTTTGATGGTTTGAAAACCGAAATTTTGGATGGCATGAAAGCCTAATTTTGTGGCGTAAGAGCCAAAATTTGTTTTGCGGCGTGGGAGCCAAAATTTTTGGATGGCGTGAAAGCCGAATTTTAGAATGGCATAGAAGCCGAATTTTGTTTTGTTTGTCTTGGCGTTTATAGCCGAATTTTGGCATTTATAGCCAGATTTTGGCGTTTATAGCCAATTTTTTTTTTTGTTTTGGCATTTATAGCCGAATTTTGGCGTTTATAGCCGAATTTTGAGATGGCATGAGAGCCAAAAATTTTGTTTGTGGCATGAGAGCCGATTTTGAGATGGCATGAAAGCCGATTTTGGCGTTTATAGCCGAGTTTTGGCGTTTATAGCCGAGTTTTTTGAAAACCAAGTTTTGTTTTGTTGGCATGAAAGCCGATTTTGGCGTTTATAGCCGAAAAAATTTTTGTTTTGGCATTTATAGCTGGACTTTGGCATTTGTAGCCGGATTTTGGCATTTATAGCCGAGTTTTGGTTTTCAAAATGCAGGTATCGACTAAATGTCGCCTCCCCGCTGAATGGTCTTGCAAGTATCGATGGAATGTCGCTTCCTCGCTCATTCGGTTTTGCGAGTATTAATGGAATGTCACTTCCTCGCGGGTTAGGTTTTGCGAGTATCGATGGAATGTCGCTTCCTCGCGGATTGTGGTGCAAATATCGACTAAGCGTCGCTTCCCTGCGTTTCCCAAAACTTTTGGTTTTGCGGGTACTGACTTGATGTCGTTTCTCCGCGATTTTTGAGGTTTTCTCGAACCATTTGAAATTTGGATTGTGGATAGCAACTGGTATGTTGCATCTCCAAGATTTTGAAATTTGCAAGTATCGAATGGGGTTCGCTTCCTTGTGATTTTTGGGTTTTGGAAGTATCGAATGGGGTTCGCATCCTTCCGGTTATTTGGGTTTTGCGAGTATCGACTGAATGTCGCTTCCCCGCGGTTTCTAAAAACCAAAATTTTTGTTTAAAGACACGGAGGTCATAAATTTCGACTTAAAACCATTTTGGTTGTAAAAGCCGAGGCGGTTTAGGGTGAAAATTCCTAAGTCCCGATTTTTGTTTCAAACCATGAATTTTGGGTTCAAGGATCGAAAATTTTGGTCAAGTCTGGGAAGAGGCACCTAAACATGGATTTTTGAATTTTTTTTTTCTTTTTGAACAATGAAACGATGAAAGTAAGCATTGTTTTGAGAGATTGTTTTTTTTTTTTTTTTAAACTTCAACATAAAGATGAAAATTTCAAAAGAGGTGGGTTTGACGAGCAAGTACCTTGGAAATAGGCTTTAGCCGTGTAGATATTGCTCTTACCCGTTTTAAGGAAGTCTTCAAGGGTAGTACTGCTTCAAGAACTTGCCGTAGATGGGTAGCATACATTTGTCTCCTTCCATGTTTAGAAGAGCATATTCACCGTTGGAGAAGACTTTGTCGATGACGAAGGGTCCCTCCCATTTTGGTTCGAATTTGCCTTTGGATTTGTGGGCAAAGACTATGGGTCTTTTTACTACAAGAACCAAGTCAACCTTTTTGTAGGCGCGTTGCCTGACCTTTTTGTCGAAAGATCCTGCCATGCGTGCTTGGTACAACTCAATGCTTTGTAGAGCTTCGAGCCGTCTTTCATCGAGATTATCCAGCTCTTGGAGTCTCAGTTTGACATTGCTTTCTTGCGTCATGTCATTTTGCAAAGATACCCTTAAGGAAGGAATTTGTACTTCCAAAGGGACAACAGCTTCGCATCCATAGACCAAAGAGAATGGTGTGCTATGGGTTGGTCCTCGAACGGTGGTTCGATAGGCCCACAAAGCTTCTAGTAGTTTGTCGCCCCAGTCTCTTTTGTGACTAGAGACCATTTTCTTGAGAATTTTGCAGAGTGTCTTGTTGAAGGCTTCTGCTAGTCCGTTCGCTGCTGGATTATATGGAGTCGAAGGACAACTTTGGATTTTGTACTTGTCGCAGAACCTATAGAATCTGTGATCCCGGAATTGTGGTCCGTTATCATGGACGAATCTTTTAGGTATGCCGAAGCGACAAATAATGTTGGTGCGCAAGAACTGAAGGACTGATGAAGTCTTCATTTCGCTGAGCGCAAATGCTTCCGACCACTTGGAGATATAATCCGTAGCGGCGAAGATGAAGCGATGACCTTTGCTTGATGGGGGAGAAATAGGACCTATGATGTCCATACCCCAGGCTTCGAAAGGCCATGAGATTGCTGTTGGATGTAGCCATTCTGGAGGCATGTGGACATAATCTCCATGAATCTGGCATTTTTGGCAGCGCTTGGCAAATTGCATTGCATCAGCTACCATGGTAGGCCAATAGTAACCTAGCCTTTTTATCTGGTTGTAGAGCTTAGGGCTAGCCTGATGGGCTCCACAAAGACCAGCATGTACTTCTTCGAGAGTTTCCTCAGCCTCTTGTTGGGATAAGCAGCGTAGGAGTACTCCGTTGAAGGATTTTCTGTAAAGTGCTTTTGAAGGTATATCCAAATGAAAGTTTGGGGCCCGTCTTTGGATGCTTACCCGCTCTTTTGGATCTTCAGGTAGTATTCCGAACATGATATAATCAATGAACGGATCTCTCCAGTTGCCAATCGGAGGTTTGAGGATGGACATCCGACTTCCAACCACTTGGTGGCATTCAGCAACTACTTGGTGTGTGTTGAGAGGAGGGAAAATCATTCTTTGACACACTGTGACTTGCATGTTTTCCCCTTCTTGGATTGCCATGGATGCGGCAAGTCCAGCCAGGGCATTTGCACGGATGTTTTCACCTCTGAGGATATGGGTGATATGGCAGATATTGAATTTTTGTCGAAGCGACTGCGCCTTATTGTAGTAAGGTAGCAAATCAGGCTTCCTGACTTCATATTTCCGATTCATCTGGTTGACGACCAGTTGAGAGTCTCCAAAAGCTTCCAACATGGTCATGCCGGATTCAAGGCGAGTTCCAATCCAACAATCAGGGCTTGGTATTCAGCTGCATTGTTTGAACATGGTTCCAGTAGCGAGAAGGCGTGTGGAATCATGTATTCGTCGGGGCTGACGAAGAGGATGCCGATTCCCGATATTTGCTTTCCTTTTTCATTTGTGCTGGTTGCACCGTCAAAGTACATGTCCCAGGAAGCATTTGACAAGGAAGTTTCCACATTGTAGACAAATTCGTCTGGGAGATCATCCTTGAGTGGAGAATCTTTAGGCAATGGATGCTCTGCGAGGAAGTCTGCTAGAGCTTGGCCTTTGATTGCTTTTTGTGGTACATACCAAATATCAAATTGTGATAGGAGAATGGACCATTTTACCAGTCGGGCATTGAGAGAACCTGCTTTTGTGACAAGGACCTTTAGGAGGTTGATCCTCGAAACCAGGTAGACTGTATTTGACAGCAGATAGTGACGCAGCTTTTGTACGGCGAACATTACTGCAAGGCATTCTTTTTCGACTAGGGAGTAGCGATGCTCTGCACCTACCATCATGCGGCTAAGGTAATATAGAGTAGCTTCTTTTCCGTCGTCGTTTTCTTGTGCGAGCAGATCACCCAAAGAGTGGTCGAGAGCTCTTGTGTACAAGATAAATGGTTTTCCAGTTGTGGGGGCAGCCAGCACTGGAGGTTTGATGAGGTATGCTTTGATGTCTTGAAATGCATTTTCACATTTAGCATCCCAGACAAAGTCCACGCCTTTCTTCATTAAGCGAGAGAATGGACGGCATTTCCCTGATAGATTGGAGATGAACCGTCGAATGTAGGCCAGCCTTCCTTGAAGCCCTTTTAATTCTCTTAGGGTTCTGGGAGATGGCATTTCCAGGATAGCCTTGACTTTGGTGGGGTCAAGTTCTATTCCAGCTTTCCGTACTATGAATCCGAGAAACTTACCCGATGAGACACCGAAGAAGCACTTTAGTGGATTCATCCGCAATTTGTGTTTGCGGAGTCGGAGGAAGACTTCTCGGAGATCATCGAGATGGTCTTCTTTTCTTCTGCTTTTTATGGCGAGGTCGTCAACATAGCATTCAACCGTCTTGTGCTGCATATCTTGGAATATTTTCATCATAGCCCTCTGATATGTCGCACCTGCATTTTTCAGGCCAAACGGCATAACAGTGTAGCAATACACGCCGAATGGTGTCCGAAATGATGTATGCCTTTCATCTTCAGGATGCATCTTTATCTGGTTGTATCCAGAGAATCCATCCATGAACGTCATTCGCTCGAACCCATAGGTGTTGTTAATCATCACCTCTGGTATGGGGAGCGGGAATTCATCTTTAGACATGCACTATTCAAGTCTCTGTAGTCGATACAGACCCTTATCTGCCCATTTTTCTTTGTCACGGGGACAATATTGGCCAACCATTCAGGATGCTGTTCCTCGCGGATGAAGCCAACGTTTTTGAGTTTCTGAACTTCTTGTTCGATTTTGTCCATCATGTCGGGACGGAATCTTTTTTGGCCTTGTTTGATAGGCTTGATTTCTTTTTGCAAGTTGAGCTTGTGGACTGCTACTTTGGGATCCAAGCCAGGCATTTCGGCATAAGACCATGCAAAGCAATCAACGAACTCACGAAGAAAAGAGATATACTCGGGTAACTCATCATCCTTTATATTCTTGCTTATGAATACAGGACGTGGGTTATCAGGTGTTCCCAAGTCTATCTTTTGAACAGGATCTTCTGTTGGAAGGTTTGAAGGTGGTTCCTCCACAATATTTTTGGAGGCTTCCAACTCAACAAGACCTTCTGGAGTGCCAGAGGCATTTTCAGACTGAGGCTCTATTTCTGTCCATGAATCTTCTTGATCAGTATCCGTCTCAAGGCTTGCAATGAGATGGTCCCAATCATTTGCTGGAATTGGGTTGAAGTAAGGTACTTCTTTTGGAGACGATGATTCTTCTGGGACAGAGAACCGCTCGTCTACGTCACCGGACAATTCCTCTTTATTATCAGAGAAATTATACCAATTGGAGGAGCTTTCAGGATTTTTGACGAGTAACTCCTCAAAGAGATATCCAGGGATATCGATGTCTCCATGAGATGTTGAGGCTTGGTCGGTAAAGCGACTTTGCAGCCATGGTGTCAACGGTCTCATAGGAGCGGTAGGATCATACCCCAACCCATATGAAGACTTGCCTTTGTGAAGGTGGATTTTCCAATCTTCTGGTTGACTTTTGGTCAGGGTGGGTTCCAATGGTGTAAGAATACCACGGCCACCTCCCAAACCAGTCGGATTTTGAGCGTCGTAGCCCATTTTCTTCATGATAGCTTGTGCCATTGGACTATACAGGGATAGCTGAGGCATACCTTCGTTTTGGAAAGGTTCAAGCAGAGAGTCCAGTGGAGATGCTCCCGATCTATGGAAGAAGATTGTTTTTTCTTCTGGCGAAGTTGCCGGGATAACAAAGGAAGCAGACGTAGGATCTTCTATGTCTGCTGGTGTCTCCAATGGAGTGAGAGTGAGCTGATTTTGCTGAGTATCAGTTCGGCTCGATGCTGTGTCATCTTCTGGCTCTGACTCTGAGTCTGTGTCATGCATAATAGACACAAAGGAGACAGTGAACTTGCCCCCAGTCTTTTGTTTTGTCTTCTTTGCTTTAGTAGTGATTACCAAAGGCTTTGGAGATTTGAAGGAGACGACGAAGGGAGCTTGGCCGCTTACTTCGAGTTTGGTGGAGGGTTTGTTTTCCTCCGATGATTGCTGAGGAGCCTTGCCTTTATCTTTCTGGAGACTGTCGACAAAGCGAATTGTTTTTTCCTCCTGTTCTTCTTTTCCATCTTTATACATTTGAGCATCTGCAAAATGGACATCTCTGCCTTTGAAGGGCTTTTTGTCTGCAAATACTCGATGTATCAGGCCATCGTCGCCAATGAACTTGATGCACTGATGTAGAGTTGAAAGGACGACACCATTCTCATGTATCCAGGGGCGTCCAAGGAGTATATTGTAGCATGAAGGGGTCCTTATTGCATACACAGTGACTTCAAAAATAAGATCACCGATTTGCAATTTGAACTTGATTTTGCCGATAGGCCTTTGAGCGCTACCGTCATATCCGAAGATGGATACGGACGTGTGACTCAGCTTGCTAGGTGGGATACCCAGCTCTTCGAGTGCCGAAGTAGAGATGAGGTTGAGTGCAGAACCTGGATCGATCTGAACCCTTTGTATTGGTATTTCTTTGACGTACCCCGTAAAGTACAAGGGACGGTTGTGCTTTGCTTCGCCTAGGAGGAGGTCACCCTTATCGAAGGCAATTGTTGCAGTTGCTGCTTTTTGTACCGAGAGGCATTCATTGCTTGATCCCTCAGTTTTCTTCTTTTCTCCCTTTGAGGGAGTCTTTGATTTTTTGACCCTATAGTCCATTTCAATTTGTAGGACTTGTGAGGCATGTTTGTCGACATCCGTATTCAGCCTTTGTAATTCTGAAATGAGACTATCACGAGTCTGTGGAGACATTCGCTATAAGTCAAGGATGTGCAGACGTGCAGGTATGTGTTTGAAGTGCTCAATCAAGTCGTACTTGAAAGCCTCCTTCGGGCCTGCATTTTCATTATTATTGCCACTTGGGGCGTTTACAGCTTGCTTTCCTGAAGGATTTACATAAGAAAAAGAGGGTTGATTGTAATTTTTGTGGTAATCCCGGCCAGAACGGGTACCTCTACCAACTTCAAGAGCTTCTAGAGAAGGGTCTTCTTTTGGAAGATCGTTCTCAGGATCAAGGGGTTGATCCTTTGCTGAGGACGTCTCTGTAACAGCATTGGCGTCTTCAGTGATTGTGTTGCACGGAGCAATTTCCGGGAACAAGTCCTGAACAGCAGCCGGCAACTTTTCTTTATTAGCCCAGACATTGCCAGTGAGATCGGGTATCTGGGACCAATTGACTGAGTTTTCATTGAAGAAGATTTCATTGGCAGAAGTTTCTTCAAGATGATCAATCGGGAGTGGCTTGAACTTCGATGTCACAGCTTCAGGAGACGAAGGTTGAGAGGATGTTATCTCAGTGGAAGTCACCTGAGAGGATGTAGCTCCGGAAGATACGCTACCGGTTGGGGAGTACGTGTCTTCGGAAGCTTCAGAGGCACTGTCGTCCTGAGCTATTGCATTGCAGGTTATCCTAATAGGAGATGCCCCCAGTGTAGACTGTTGGGAATCAGACTCATCCTCAGATGTGAGAGGATCATCGATCCAACTGTTTTCTCCATTTTCAGGAGTTGAGGGAGGGAGTTCTTGTTGATTTTCAGGGACTTCCAGTTCTGGATCATGACGAAGATTGATGCGATCCTGCTCCTGCTCTATGGCAAGATGTTGCAAGATTCTTGCATATTCTTCAAGATCAGGCATGGGAGCCAAATTTTCTTCGTCATTTGCTCCTTGTGGGTCGCCCATGTTGGGTTCCACTAAAGCATTTACTGGTGCTGGATCCACAGCGTTTTCTTGAACAGGGTCCTGGTCTTCTTCATCATCAGACCAAGATCCTTGTGGCTGTAATGGGTTATACCAGATTACTGGCATAAGATGAGACTCGGGAATCCATTCCTCGTCGGAGAGGTATTCTCTTGTTTCAAGGGATTCTTCCCACTCATCGATATCACTGGTAGTGTCACTGGACTCATATCCATTCATGGAGAATCCAACTACCGAGTTGCAAGAGTATGATGCCCCCTGCACATTTTCAATTTTGTATAGAGGTGGCATGAAATCATCAAGAGTGAATTTTCTTACCGCCTTGGAGGTTTTAGGAAGAGATTCTTCTGTCGTCCTTAGTGAAGCAGTGGAAGAGGTTTCTGCTTTTTCAAGGACTTCTTGTTTTGGTTGAGACTTTTGCTGCTGTTTGAGCTTGCGGAGCTGTCTCTTGGCTTGCCTTCGCTGCTGAGCGGTCGGCTTTGTTTTGACGATCTCCCAATTTTCATCATCTAGGAGATCGGGATGCACCCATATAGGTTGTCCATCTGGTGTTGGATAGGGAACCAATTCTTGGGACGCTTGAGCCATTTTTATCACCTTGAATGAAGTAGTGATCTTCTCCTTCGGTGACTTTGAAGTTTGTCGACATGACACCATGTTGACAGAGGCGGGGCCATAGTTTTTATCAAAGGTTATGACTCCGTTTTTCCACATCTCATTGATCTTCTCTCTGACAACGAAACATTGATTGAGATGATGTCATATCATCTGATGGTATGGACAGTATCGGGGATCATTGGTTTTGCCAACATCTCCCTATCTTTTGGGCTCTGGCAAAATGAGTTTGCCATTTGCTAGGAGAGCCTCAAAGATTTCTTCAACGTCTTCATCGAACGGATATTTCTTTTCTACGCATTCTTTGAAGGCATCAGAGAGTTCAGGCCTTTTACCTGCAGTTTTGTTTTCAGGTTTCTTTGGCTGCTGAGGAGCTGACTTAGTCTGCACATTGAGAACCTCCTTTTTCTTTGGTTTTGAGGTTGTAACAGCAGTCGGCTCTTTCTTTGATGATTTCTAACTGTTGAGGTCTTTGATCACCATTTCAACTTCCATGGAAGCTTCGAGGAGTTCCCCCAGGTTTTTTGATTTGTTGCCGATGATCATGGAGCGGATTTTTGCTCTCATATTGTTACGGCAGATGTTGACCAGCGACGCTTGTGGCAACACATCTGAGCATTTGTACGCCATTGCCTTCCATTTGTGAAAGAAGTCGTATGTTGACTCATTCTCTCCCTGTTTTAGGCTGCAGAGTTGAGCCATAGTAACAGGATGATCCTCACCTTGGAGGTGGGTCAAGAAGCGTGTCTCGAGCATAGCCCAGTTCTGAATGGAGTTCTCCGGCATAGTGGAGTACCAATCAAAGGCTGTACCTTTTAGGGTACTTGCGAAGAGGCGAATCTTGAGGGCATCTTGATCCGCAATAGCTCCCGTCAGGATCTTGAAATGGATGACATGCTGTCTAGCTGAACCTTTCCCAGTATATGTCTGGAGAGTAGGTTGTTTGAATTTTGCAGGGAATGGAACCGAGTCCATCCATAGAGGGTAGGGTGGCTTGATCCCATGTTCCTTCAATGTATCCTCTTCTTTTGCTTTTGCGAGGATATGTCCACGTCCTTTCTGGTAAGGGCGTGAGACTCATTGTTTTCTGCATTGCCCTCATCATCTTCATGATTTGGAGGGGTTTCATTGTTAGGTGGTGGACGCTGTAGAGTGAGAATCAAATTTTCCATCAGAGTCTCAATTCTCTGTTGTCCTTGCTCCAACTGCTGGATGCGTGCAGTTACGTCATCATGCGGTGGAGGCTGCTCAGAACTTGTAGCCAAGACGTTCATCCCTCGGGATTCGAACGAAGAAATCGTCCTGGTGACTGAGTTGAGGCTCATTCTTCTGGATGAAGAATCTGAGGAGTGGTTACACCGACATTCTTGGCTTGGAGGAGTGGAAGATTCCTCCAGATGTGTTTGTGTCCGAGAGACGCTGCGAGTCACTGGACGTCTAACACTGATTTTGGTTGCTGACTTCCGGCATTTGCTGGTTTTACCAACCATATGAACAGCAACGATTTGGTCGGGTCTTTCTTTTTTGACCCATTTGTTTGAGACGTGGAGAGTAGAACGCTGGGTTCTTTGTTTCTCGAGTCTCTTTTGTCGATATGCAGTGCGGCGACGCATACGACGAGCAATTTGAGCTTCAGTCAGCTCTGGCTGGGCTCTGGCAATGAAGGATGTAGTCCCTCGTGCACAGCAGCCGAGTTTGTCTTCTTTGAAGCTTGGCAAGGACAGAATCTGGATGCGGTCCTTTGTCTGTCGCAATGAAGACTTGAATTTTGCGAGCTCAGCCCCTGTTAAGATGAAGGGTCGACTCGCAGGAGTGCAGGCTTCAGCATGATTTTGCGTGGGCCTAACAATGCAGGATTTGATTTTGGGCTTCTAGGAGCAAGCCTACTCATGATGGTTTTGTTTGTTTTTTGGGTGGAGGGTAGGTTTCTCCTCTTTCATGTAAGAGAGAGGGTAGAACTGATTCTCCTTGAGAGGGGCCAGGTATGCTGGCTTTGCAGATGTTTGGGACCTCCGTTGCTTTGGCGAAGATCTCGGGGACCAAGTTTTGGTGTAAACCAGGTTTCTTGTGGGTTGAGGCTTTGTGGGAACGCCACGGGCTTCAGGCTTCTTGGTGTTCGCCCTTGGTGCCATTTTAGTGACACGTTGCGGGGCGGTTTTCTGCTTCTTGGCAGGTACAGTGTCTTCTACGAGAAGTGGGAATGGTCCCAGCGATCCGAAGACGATGGTCCGGGGAGTTGAAGTTGACCCGGTGTTTGGGGAGTTGTCGAGAGAGATGATGCTTCGGCAACTGGCAGGGCGCTTATGCTTGTTTTGCTTATCTTGAAGCATAAGCTGGTACTTGTTCTCATCGAAAGTGATGGTCAATGAAGCTGCCATTGTTAGTTTTTGGAAAACTTCTGAAACAAGACCAAATCCATTAGTAATCACAAGAATATGGTGATCGTAAATGGAGAACAACTATGGTTTTTTCTTTTCAAATCACTTGAGGTGACATGGCCCAACCCAAGGACGATGAAGAAGGTAAAAAGCCATAGAGGATACAATTGTTCTAAAATGCAAGTATGGTAGGCTCAGAGCGAGCGTTCCAGTGACTGCTAGAAGAAATTGTAGACCTTAATTCAAATTACCGAGAAGCAAGGCTCACTCAAGGTAAAATGATATAAGGTTGGAGATACAAATGTGTCGGTCGCGAATACAGTAGACCCGAAAGGGCGTACTAGCACTGCTAGGCACAAATGTTGCAAATCGCATCCTTGGGAAGGACACGAGATGGGATTTTTTGAAAGGTCAAATTTGGATTCATGAAGGAGAGCAAATAGTATTCCAATCCGAACAAGGGCTCAACATTTCTGCGAGCGCTAAATTCAGAAGGGAAGGAACCATAATTTCTCGGATGTAAATCCAGACGTGACGGAAGTTTTTTTTTGAAAGGTCAAGATTGAATTCTTCAAAGAGAGCAAATGATATTCCAATCCGAACCACAACTCAACATTTCTTCGAGCGTTAAATCCGAAACGGAAAGAACCAAAGTTTCTCGATTCTAAATCCAAAAGTGACGGAAGTGTTTTTTTTTATTTTATTTTTTTTTAAAGGTTTAAGATTGAATTCATCAAAGAGAGCAAATGGTGTTCCAATCCGAACCACAACTCAACATTTCTGCGAGCGTTAAATCCGAAAGGGAAAGAACCCAAAATTTCTCAACTCTGAATTCAAAGTGACAAAAGTTTTTTTTTGAAAGGTCAAGATTGAATTCATCAAAGAGAGCAAATGGTATTCCAATCCGAACCACAACTCAACATTTCTGCGAGCGTTAAATCCGAAAGGGAAAGAACCAAAATTTCTCGATTCTAAATCCAAAAGTGACGGAAATCTTTTTTGAAAGGTGCACATAGATTTCCAATTCGATCTTATGAAACCTTAGTAGATAGATCAGCCCCCAGGTAAGGGTAGGATTACTTAATGAACCCGTTTGGAGGACCCTTGCCTCGAACAGTCTAGCTGTCTCCACACTCTGGACAAGGCTTTTCTTAAATCCACTTTGGTCAAAGAACGCAACTGGTGGAATCTTAGTGTTTTTTTTTTTTTTTTTTGAAAGGTTTCTAATGAACTCGTCAAAGAGAACAAGTGGTGTTCCAATCTGAACCACAACTCAACATTTCTGCGAGCGTTAAATCCGAAAAGGAAAGAACCAAAGTTTCTTTGTGAATTTGAATTCAAAAGAAGATTTTTGTTTTTGAAATTATATATTTTTTTAATCTCAATTGGACTCATCGAAGAGAAAAAATGACCCAATCCCTGATACGAACGATAGCTGCAAACATTTCTGTGAGCTATCAAGTTCGAAGAGGGAAGGATCAAAGTTTCTCAAAGTTGAGTTTTTAAGAAAAAGAGATCATTTTTTTTGAAAGAATAAAATTTTTTGAAATCTCAATTGGACTCATCAAAGAGAAAAGATGGCCCAACCCCCGATATGAACGATAGCTGCGAACATTTCTGTGAGCTATCGAGTTCGAAGAGGGAAGGATCAAAATTTCTCAAAGTGGAATCTAAGAAAAGAGATCAGATTTGTTTTTTTTTTTTGAAGTGAGAAAGAACAATTGAAATCCCATCTCGTATTCTTTTAGATGCAAAATGCAACATAGGCCACCAACTAGAAAGGAGCGAAGTGATCATAGCATCACGTTCTCAAGTCAACGTGTCCCACCGGGTATGCCAGCTTGATGGACCCAAAAAAAAAAGAAAGGGGGAATCTTCCGTCCTCTCCCTCCGCACCCCGGGGGCTGTCCTAGGTCTCGGCGGAGGAGGGAAGATCTCGGGCATCAACATTTTTGTACGGGTATGCCAGATTTACTTTCTACTTGGAATTTGGAATAGTGATAATCCGGAGATTCACCTTCACAAGTGGAAAGGAAATCAATCCTTTTTTCTAACTTTTCAAATTGCATAAATATTAAGAAAAGAGACAAGTTTTTAGAATGCCGTAAGAGGCGTTTTTGTTTGTTTGCCGTGAAAGGCGTTTTTACAAAGCTCATCAAATATGAAAGACAAGAATTGTGATTTCTTTTTGTTTCTTTAAGAAATACAAACTACAATAAAAAAGGAAGAAAAGGGATCTAACTTCTCAGGAGATTGTGGGGACACGTTAAGATCGACGGTCGCAAGTCACGTATGGGCTTCGCCGTCGTCCTTCAAATGAGAACATGTGATGCTTTGATTCTTTGGCTTGGCTCCTAACCTCGGTTTTTTAAAGGACAAGGATAAAGAGAAGGTCCTATATCCAATGAAAAACCAAGTAAACGGGCTGAAAAGCCGCGTTTAGGCCATGTTGGAGAAGGAGGTGACCTTGGGGGGGGGGGGGGGGGGGGGGGTGGCCCCTCAAGGGACGTTGATCACCTTGTGGTGCTTCCGGGAGCAAAGTGGCAGGACTTCGTCTCTCTCTTGGATTTTCTGAATTTTCAGAGCTTGCACTTGGGATCTCTTTTTTTTTCTCCCCTTCCTCTTGGAATGGACCTCCTTTTATAGGCTTTTGGTAGCCATGAGGTGTTTATTGGCATTGATGGCCATGATGAAGGAATTGATGAGGAGTTACAAGTTGATTTTGTAACTCCTTTTACAAGGCTTGTGATTGGCCGATGAAGGTAGTGGGCATTCAATCACCTTTATGCTTCATGATGATGGGAGTTTCATGGGTTTAATGCCATGATTGCTTGGATTTGTAACCCCCAAATGCTTGGTTCTGATTGGGCCGTCCAAAATAATGAGTTAATGACTGCTTTAATGGGTCAATTAACGTCATTAAGTGGTTGCCAAGGCATGTGAAGAGTCGCGGGCCGCGCTGTGCCTTTTGAGATTCTTCTTGCAATCATCACGGGTGGATCCACGCATCATTTGATGTCGGATGGCGATGCTATTTCAAACATTGATTGATGTTGGCGGGCCGGTGACATCTGTCTTGTCGATTTCACGATCGGTCGGTCAGAAAGTGCACTTTCTTGGTCAGCCGGTTGGCGATCTTGAGGCGATCGGTGATGATTTCATGCTTTTGACGGCGGATCTGAGATGTTGTCGAAGATCAGTGGTTTTGAAGCACCAAACATTGGATTTTCAGAAAATCACAGAGGCCAGAACACCCGAAACGCGAAAAGCATCGAAAACGGACACTTCGGCGCAAAATCCGGCGACCCGGATTTCCAGGGTCGCCGGGCGACCCTGGGCAAGGGTCTCCTGGCGACCTTGGGCCAAGGTCACCGGCGACCATGGGGCTTTGGCCCGTTTGGTCGCCAAGCGTCGTTTTGGCCGTTTTTTCATCTTTTTCTTCCCTTTTTTCTTCTGTATTTTTCTTGACATTTTTCCTCAATTTTTGACTTGATTTTCTTGAAAAAATCTTGACGAGAACCCTCGTGAAATCGGAGCACAAGGTTTCCTATTTTTCGGGAAAGCCGAAGACTTTTTAGCCTATTTTCCGTCAAGCGTCGAAACTAGGTCAAACGATGTCGGAATGACCTAAAAATTGGGGTGAAGCTTCTTGAGCAGTGGATAGGACCAACCATGGACTTTTATTTGAGTTTTGAAGCCGTTTGGGGTCCCATCGATGCTTCACTTGATTTTGCTGTGGGGAAAATGCCGAGCTTTGATATGTGGTCAAACGATGTCCGATTGACCTGAAATTTGACGAGGAGCCTACTGGAGTCATTTTGAGACGTTCCATGGGCTCCGTTTTGGATGTCATGGTCCCGGGTTTCTCCGCCACCGGTAGGCTTGATTTTCTCTCGGAGCATCGAAACCTGGTCAAACGTTGTCGGAATGACCTGAAATTCGACGTGCAGCCTTTTGGAAGCATGTTGAAGCCACTCATGTATTTTGTTTGATGAGTGATGGCTTCGGTGGTTTCCACCACCGGGAGGCTTGATTTTGCTGCTCGAGCATTGATGAAGGGTCAAACGTTGTCGGTTTGACTTGAAATTTGGCATGGAGCCCTTTGGAGACCTTCTGGAGTCATCCATAGGCTTTGATCAAAGTTTTGGTGTCTTTGATGATGTCACCGCCTGGAGCGCTTGTTTAGCTGTCGGAGCGGTGAAGTTGGGCCAAACGATGTTGGAATGACCCGAAACCTCAGGTGTTCCCCTCTCTTAGCTGTCTTGAAGGACCTCTCAGTTTTTGTCTGATTCTGACAAAATCTGATGCTTGAAGTAGCCTTGCCTATTTTTAGTAGGATGCAGCTTCAGGATGCTTCTCGATGTTGAGGAGACATATTGACTTTTTTGGTGTCAACAGGACTAACAATGCAGGAATTGATTTTGGACTTGTAGGAGCAAGCCGGCTCATGATGATTTTGTTTGTTTTTTGGGTGGAGGGTAGGTTTCTCCTCTTTCATGTAAGAGAGAGGGTAGAACTGATTCTCCTTGAGAGGGGCCAGGTATGCTGGCTTTGTAGATGTTCGGGACCTCCGTTGCTTTGGTGAAGATCTCGGGGACCAGGTTTTGGGGTAAACTTGGTTTCTTGTGGGTTGAGGCTTCGTGGGAACGCCACGGGCTTCAGGCTTCTTGGTGTTCGCCCTTGGTGCCATGTTAGTGACACGTTGCAGGGCGGTTTTCTGCTTCTTGCCAGGTACAGTGTCTTCTGCGGGGAGTGGGAATGGTCCCAGTGACCCGAAGACGATGGTCCGGGGAGTTGAAGTTGACCCTGTGTTTGGAGAGTTGTCGAGGGAGATGACGCTTTGGCAACTGGCAGGGCGCTTATGCTTGTTTTGCTTGTCTTGAAGCATAAGCTGGTACTTGTTCTCATCGAAACTGATGGTTAATGAAGCTGCCATTGTTAGTTTAGGAAAACTTCTGAAATAAGACCAAATCCATTAGTAATCACAAGAATATAGTGATCATAAATGGAGAACAACTATGGTTTTGTCTTTTCAAATCACTTGAGGGGACATGGCCCAACCCAAAGACAATGAAGAAGGCAAAAAGCCATAGAGGATACAATTGTTCTAAAATGCAAGTATGGTAGGTTCAGAGTGAGCGTTCTAGTGACTGCTAGAAGCAATTGTAGACCTTAATTCAAATTACCGAGAAGCAAGGCTCACTCGAGGTAAAATGATATAAGGTTGGGAATAGAAATGTGTCGATCGCGAATACAGTAGACCCAAAAGGGCGTACTAGCACCGCTAGGCACAAATGTTACAAATCGCATCCTTGGGAAGGACACGAGATGGGATTTTTGTTTATTTTAAAAGGTCAAATTTGGGTTCATAAAGGAGAGCAACTGGTATTCCAATCCGAACCACAACTCAACATTTCTGCGAGCGTTAAATCCGAAAGAGAAAGGGACCAAAATTTCTCAAATGTGAATCCAGTATTGACGGAAGTTTATTTTTTTTTTTGAAAAGTCAAGATTGAATTCATCAAAGAGAGCAAATGGTATTCCAATCTGAACCACAACTCAACATTTCTGCGAGCGTTAAATCCGAAGGGGAAAAAACCAAGATTTCTCGATTCTAAATTCAAAAGTGACGGAAATTTTTTTGTTTTTTGAAGGTTTAAGATTGAATTCATCAAAGAGAGCAAATGGCGTTCCAATCCGAACCACAACTCAACATTTCTGCGAGCGTTAAATCCGAAAGGGAAAGAACCAAGATTTCTCAATTCTGAACTCAAAAAGGACGGGAGATTTTTCTTTCTTTTTTTTTTTTTGAAAAAAAATGGACATAGGTTTCCAATTCGATCTTATGAAACCTTAGTAGATAGATTGGCCCCCAGGTAAGGGTAGGATTACTTAACGAACCCGTTTGGAGGACCCTTGCCTAGAACAGTCTAGCTGTCTCCACACTCTGGACAAGGCTTTTCTTGAATCCACTTTAGTCAAAGAGCTCAATTGATGCAACCTTAGTGTTTTTTTTTTTTTTTTTTTTTTGAAAGATTTCTAATGAGCTCATTAAAGAGAACAAGTTGTGTTCCAATCCGAACCACAACTCAACATTTCTGCGAGCGTTAAATCCGAAAGGGAAAGAACCAAGATTTCTCAATTTTGAGCCCAAAAGAAAGAAAACTGATTTTTTTTTTGAAATTATAATTTTTTTGAAATCCCAATTGGACTCATCAAAGAGAAAAGATGGCCCAATCCCCGATATGAACGATAGCTGCAAACATTTCTGTGAGCTATCAAGTTCAAAGAGAAGAGGATCAAAATTTCTCAAAGTTGAATCTTGAGAAAGAGAGATCATTTTTTTTTTGAAAGAATTTGAAATGAAGGTGTTTTTTTTTTTTTTTGAAATCCCAATTGGACTCATCAAAGAGAAAAGATGGCCCAATCCCCGCTATGAACGATAGCTGCGAACATTTTTGTGAGCTATCAAGTTCGAAGAGGGAAAGATCAAAATTTCTCAAAGTTGAGTTTTTAAGAAAAGGAGATCAGATTTGTTTTTTTTTTTTTTTTTTAAGTGAGAAAGAACAATTGAAATCCCATCTCATGTTTTTTTTTTTAGATGCAAAATGCAACATAGGCCACCAACTAGAAAAGAGCCAAGGGATCAAAGCATCACGTTCTCAAGTCAACGAGTCCCACCGGGTGTGCCAACTTGATGGACCCTTGGAAATCTTCCGTCCTCTCCTTCCGCACCCCAGGAGCTGACATGGGTCTCGGCGGAGGAGGGAAAATCGCGGGTATCAACATTTTTTGTACGAGTATGCCAGATTTACTTTCTACTTGGAATTTGGAATGGTGATAATCCGGAGATTCACCTTCACAAATAGAAAGGAAATCAATCCTTTTTTCTAACTTTTCAAATTGCATAAATATTAAGAAAAGAGACAAGTTTGTTTTTGAGAATGCCGTAGGAGGCATTTTTGTTTGTTTGCCATGAAAGGCGATTTTGCCGTGAAAGGCGATTTTATAAAACTCATCAAATATGAAAGACAAGAATTGTGATTTCTTTTTTGTCTCTTTAAGAAATACAAACTACAATAGAAAAGTAAGAAAATGGATCTAACTTCTCAGGACATTGTGGGGACACGTTGAGATCGACGGTCGCAAGTCATGCATGGACTTCGCCATCATCCTTCAAATGAGAACGGTTGATGCTTTGATTCTTCGGCTTGGCTCCTAACCTCAGCTTTTTAAAGGACAAGGACCAAGAGGAGGTCCTATATCCAATGAAAAACCAAGTAAATGGGCTGAAAAGCCGCGTTTAGGCCATGTTGGAGAAGGAGGGGACCTTGGGGGGATGGCCCCCCAAGGGACGTTGATCACCTTATGGTGCTTCTTGCAGCAGAGCAGTAGGACTTCGTCTGGATTTCTTTGGGAGAAATGCAGAATTTCAAGTCTATGTGTGTATCGATTTGCCGATAGATGTCTCTCTCTTGGAAATGGATCTCCTTTAATAGGCCTTTGATACCCATGAGGTGATTATGAGCATTGATAGCCATGATGAGAGAATTGATGAGGAGTTACAAGTTGATTTTGAAACTCCTTTTTCATGGCTTGTGATTGGCCGATGAAGGTAGTTGGCATTTAATTCCCTTTAAGCCTTATGATGATGGAAGTTTCATGGGTTAAATGCCATGATTGCTTGGATTTGTAACTCCCAAATGCTTGAATCTGATTGGGCCGTCGAAAATAATGAGTTAATGACCGCATTAAGTTGTCATAAACAGGTCAATTAACGTCATTAGGTGGTTTCCAAGGCATGTGAAGAGTAGCGGGCCACGCTGCGCCTTTTGAGATTTTTCTTGCGATCATCACAGGTGGATCCACGCATTGTTTGATGTCGGATTGCAGTGCAATCTCAGACATTGATTGATGTTGGTGGGCCGGTGACATCTGTCTTGTCGATTTCACGATCGGTCGGACAAAAATATACTTTCTTGGTCAGCCGGTTGGCGATCTTGAGGCGATCGGTGATGATTTCATGCTTTTGACGGCGGATCCTAGATGTCGGTGAAGATCAGTCGTTTCCAAGCATCAAACATTGGATTTTTCAGAAAATCACAGAGGCAGGAATGCTCGAAACGCGAAGAGGATCGAAAAACGGGTAATTTGGTGCAAAATCTGGCGACCCGGATTTGCAGGGTAGGGCTTTGGCCCGTTTGGTCGCCGAGTGTCGTTTTCGGCCGTTTTTCATATTTTTCGTTCCTTTTTTCTTCTGTATTTTTCTTGAGATTTTTCCTCAATTATTGACTTGATTTTCTTGGAGAAATCTTGACGAGAACCCGTGCAAAATCGGAGTACAAAGTTTCCCATTTTTCGAGAAAGTCGAAGACTTTGTAGCCGATTTTCCGTCAAGAGTCTAAACTAGGTCAAACGATGTCGGAATGACCTGAAAATTGAGGTGAAGCTTCTTGAGCAGTGGATAGGACCAACCATGAGCTTTTATTTGAGTTTTGAAGCTGTTTGGGGTCCCATCGATGCTTGACTTGATTTTGCTGCGGGAAAATACCGAGCTTTGATATGTGGTCAAACGATGTCCGATTAACCTGAAATTTAACGAGGAGCCTATTGGAGTCATTTTGAGACGTTCCATCAGCTCTGTTTTTGATGTCATGGTCCCGGGTTGCTCTGCCACCGATAGGCTTGATTTTCTATCGGAGCATCGAAACCTGGTCAAACATTGTCGGAATGACCTGAAATTCGACGTGCAGCCTTTTGGAAGCATGTTGAAGCCATTCATGTACTTTGTTTCGTGAGTGATGACTTCGGTGGTTCCCGCCGCCGGGAGGCTTGATTTTGCTGCTCGAGAGTTAATGGAGGGTCAAACATTGTCGGTTTGACTTGAAATTTGTCATGGAGCCCTTTGAAGACATTCTGGAGTCATCCGTAGGCTCTGATCGAAGTTTTGGTGTCTTCGATGATGTCGCCGCCGGGAGCGCTTGTTTAGCTATCGGAGCAGTGAAGTTAGGCCAAACGATGTCGGAATGGCCCGAAACCTCAGGTGTACCCCTCTTTTGGCTGCCTTGAAGGATCTTTCAGTTTCTGCCTGATTCTGACAAAATCTGATGCTTGAAGTAGCCTTGCCTATTTTTAGCAGGATGCAGCTTCACGAGGCTTCTTGATGTTGAGGAGACATAGTGACTTTTTTTGTGTCAACAGTCCGCTGGGAGTGTCTTCTTTAAGACCAGTTGCCCAGGTGAGAACTTCCTTTCCTTGACCCTTTGATTGTATCCTCTAGCCAGCTGCTGCTGGTAAGAAGCGAGGCGGATGGCTGCTGCATCCCTTCGTTCCTCAGCCAGGTCGAGCTCTGTGGCAAGGTTCACATCGTTTTGGCCTTGGTCGAACAGTTCCGACCTGAGGGTCGAGAGGCCGACCTCAAGTGGAATCACAACTTCCATCCCGTAGGCCAGGGAGAAGGGTGTAGCCGAGGTCGAGCGCTTTGGGATAGTTCTGTATGCCCAAAGGACACTCGGAAGTTCCTCTACCCATCTTCCTTTGGCTCGGTTCAGTCTTTTCTTGAGTCCGTCGAGCACCACCTTGTTGGAGATTTCGGCCTGGCCGTTGCTCTGGGGGTAGGCCGGAGTGGAATAGTAGTTCCTGATGCCAAACTCTTGACAGAAGTTTTTGAAGAAGTTGGAGTCGAACTGAGTCCCGTTGTCCGAGATCAGGGCTCGAGGCACTCCAAATCTTGTCATGATGTTTCTCCACACGAAGTTTTTAGTATCCTTCTCAGTGATGGATGACAATGCTTTAGCTTCTATCCACTTGGTAAAATAGTCAGTGGCTACTATTAACCACCTCTTATTCCCTAGAGCTCGGTGGAGAGGTCCCACCAGGTCCAGTCCCCATTGGGCGAAAGGCCAAGGACTGGAAAGAGGACTTAGGTCATGCGCTGGTTGATGGAGAGAGTGGAAAAAATTCTGGCACTTCTCACATTTCCTGACATAGACCTGTGCGTCCTTCTGCATGTAGGGCCACCAGTAACCTTGGCTGATGCCTCTGTAAGCCAGTGACTGACCTCCAATATGACTGCCGCAGATCCCTTCATGGATTTCATAAAGGAAGTCCTCGACTTTGCTCGGGTGAATGCACTGGAGGAAAGGGCCATTGTAGGACTTTTTATAGAGCTTGTCATCTGGAGAGAGCCAGAACCGAGTTGCTTTCAGCCTGATTTTGTGGGCCTGATTTTTGTCCTCGGGGAGCTGGTCGTCCTCGAGGTAGGAAATGAATTTGTCCATCCAGATCGGATCGAGGTCGACACATAGGATATGCCGAGGTGGATGGAGCTCAATGCTAGGTTTGTCCAGTGCTTCCACTTCGACGGTTTCTTCCTGCCTCGACAGCGATGCCAAGTTTGCAAGTGCGTCGGTGTGAGAGTTTGAATCTCTGCCGATCTGCCTGACTTAAGCTTTTTGGAACTGAGAGAGGAGTCGCTTGGCGTGGGCTAGGTAAGCTGCCATCCTATCATCACGGGCCTGGTAGTCTCCGTTCAGTTGGCTCGTTACCAGCTGTGAATCACTGAAGACCACCAGTTGCCGTGCCCCCAGAATTCTTGCACTGCCTAGCCCTGCGATCAGCGCTTCGTACTCAGCCTCGTTGTTAGATGCTTTGAAGTCAAGAGTCAGGGCTTGCTCAATGACAAGGCCCTCCGGAGATTGGAGGACTATGCCTACGCCAGCCCTCTTGGAGGTTCAGGATCCATCGACGAAGACTTTCCAGGATGAGTCGAGGAACTTGTTTCCAGGACCTCTCCTGTTCTGTCTTGGTCTCGGTGGTTGCCGCTACCTCCTTGCCCCCCAGTTCGGTGTCAAGTTGGCTCGGTGCCAAACTAAGAGAGGTGAACTCTACAATGAAGTCTGCCAGCACCTGGGCCTTGATTGCCATTCGGGACTGGTATTGGATATCATATTGTCCCAGCTCGACAACCCATTTGGACACTCTTCTAGAGAAGTCTGCTTTTCGGAACAGAGACTTGAGTGGATGTTCAGTCACAACTACTATGGAGTATGTCTGGAAGTAGTGGGAGAGCTTGCGGGAGGCACTAATGAGTGCAAGTGCGAGCTTCTCCAATGGCAGGTATCTTGTTTCGGCGTCCAGCTAGATTTTGTTCGAGTAGTATATAGGCTTTTGCTGCCTGTCTTCTTCTCTTACGAGTACCGAGCTCACTGCAGGGTCCGAAACCTCCAGATACAAGTATAAGACCTCACCCTGCGTCGGGGTGGACAACAGGGGAGGTGAGGAGAGGTATCCTTTGAGCTCCTGGAGGGCACGTTCACACTCTGGATCCACTGGAACCTCGAGCTCTTTTTCAAGAGTTGGAAGAAGGGACGTCATTTATCTGAAGCTCTACTAATGAAGCGGTTCGGTGCTACTGTCATCCCTGTAAGCCTCTGGACTTGCTTCGCTGTGGTCGGACTTTGTATGGCCTAGATCGCCGAGATCTGCTCGGGATTGGCCTCTATTCCACGTCTGGTGACCAGGCTGCCCAGGAATTTGCCCGAGCCGACGCCAAATGCGCACTTGGAGGCGTTCAGCTTGAGTTTGTATTGTTTGAGGACGGCGAAGGTTTGGTGCAGGTCAGTCAAGTGGTCCTATGACCTTTTAGACTTGACGACTATGTCGTCAATGTATACTTCAACCGTCCTGCCTAGCTGGGTCTGAAACATCTTGGTTACCAGTCTCCGGTAAGTGGCACCGGCGTTTTTTAACCCGAAGGGCATCACTTTGTAACAATAGATGCCTCTGGGTGTTATGAACGCGGTCTTCTCTTCGTCAGGCCCATGCATCGGAATCTGATGGTAACCTCGGTAAGCATCGAGGAAACTCATCCTAGCATGCCCGGCGGTGGCATCGATTAGCTGATCTATCTTCAGAAGGGGAAAGCTGTCTTTGGGACAGGCTTTGTTGAGGTCGGTGAAATCCACGCAGACCCTCCATCTTCCATTCTTCTTCTTGACCACTACAGTGTTAGCTAACCACATAGGGTAGTGGACTTCTCCGATAGCTTCAGCTCCAACAGTTTTTTGACCTCTTCGGTCACCGCCTCTGCTTGCTGGATCCCAGTCTTGCGAGTCTTATGGATTACAGGTTTGTGCCCGGGATCCAGATTTAGCCTGTGGTTCATGACCTCGGGGTCGATGCCGGGCATTTCGTATGGGGTCCAAGCGAAGACCTCCCTATTTTGTAACAGGAAGTCAAGCAGCTCGGCCCTCTCACTATCCGGAAGCTGACTTACGAGCAGGAAGTACCTTTCTGGATCGTTAGAGTCGATCTTGATCTCGGTGAGGTCCTCGATGCTCTTTTACGCGGGAGCTCGGCCAACAGCTTCGAGCTCGGCCATGTGGACTCGCTGAGGCTCCGCCTCGTTAGGAACCATGGCCATGAGGCACTCTTTGGCCATCTGCTGGTCTCCGCGGACTACGATCACCTCGAAGCTACCATCTCCGTTCTGCAACGGGAACTTGAGCCTCTGGTGATGGGTGGAGGGAACAACTTCCATGTTATGCAGCCAGGTCCTTCCCATGATGGCATTGTACGGGGATGGTGCATCTACCACTAGGAAGTCTGCTGATGTGGAGGCTCCTCCCACTTTGACTTTAAGGGAGATCTTCCCTTTGGGATACACAGACTTGGAGTTGAAACCTACCAATGGGATGCGGGCTTCCTGCAGGTCCTCCTCTCTCAGACCCATTTTCTTGAAGCAGTCAAAATAGAGGATTTCCGAGGAGCTCCCGGGATCCACTAAGATCCTCTTGACATTGAAGTTCCGCAACCTCAGTGTTAGGAGAAGGGGATCATTGTGGGGTAGCTGGACCCCATCCAAGTCTTCGTCCGAGAACCAAATCTTTGGTCTTTCTGTGCGCGCCTTCTTCGCTGAGGGACCGAGCTTAGCCGTCAATACTGGTTTGCCGTGCTGGGCCCTCCTGGCCTAAGTACGAGCCCGGCCGCTTCCTTTAGGAGCGGGAGCTAGATGGATGACGTTGATGGTTCCTACCGGCTCATCGCCGTCCCATTCATCGAGCTGGTGTTGCTGAGCGCGGTTTACTCTGTCCTCTTCTTTGACGAGGTCTTTTAGATGCCCGTCCTTCACGAGTTTTTCGAAGTGTGACTTGAAGGCATAGCAATCCTTGGTTCTGTGCCCATTCTGTTTATGATAGCCACATAACTTGTTCTGGTCTCGGGAGGAGGGCTCGCCTTTCATAGGCGGGGCCATTTGAAGAACGGTTGCGTTTGGATCTTGCCAAGGAGCTTGTAAATAGGCTCCTTGAAGATGGTATTAACGGCCTTGTAAGAGGCACCACTTGACTTCGGCTTCGCGCTGCCTCTCAAAGTGAGAGCAGGAAACGTCGCCGAGCTAGATGGTTCTTTGTTTCGGTCCGCCTCTCTTTTGGCTATCTTTTTGTCCTTCTTGGAGGGTCGGCTTTCCTGCCAGTAGTTATGGCTCTCCCGAGCTCAGACCTCATCTTCTTCTTGCTCCACGAACTGATTCACCCGGGCCATCAGTGCTTTCACCGAGACCACAGGGAACCGCACCAGGACCCTCCGGAGCTCGTTGCCTGGCAATAGAGCGTGTTGAAAGGACTCGATGGCGACTTCGTCATTGGCATCCTCGATCTGACTGTAAATGGTCCAGAATCTCTTGGCGAACTGAGTGATATTTTCGGGTAGCCTCATTCTGATGGCTATCAGGTCGGAGTCCATCTTCGGGATGACCCGGTGCGCTTGGAACTTCTCGACGAAGGAGTTTCGGAGCTGCTGCCAGCTTGAAATCGACCCCTCGGAGAGCGCACAGAACCACCGAAGTGGGAGGTCACCCAAACTGGAGGAGAAGACCTTGCAGTCCAGGTTGCAGTCGCCGCCCCACACCGTCATCCTCTGGGTGAAGTGGCGGAGGTGCGCCTCGGGGTCCGAGGTCCCGTCATAAAGATTGAACCTCGGGACGCTGAACTTATCGGGGAGGGCGTGTTCTCTGATTTCTCGAGTGAATGGAGACGTGCCGTGATTGTCACTGTCCTTGGTAGCCAGCCGAGACCTCGGGTGAGGCCAGCAAACTCCATATTCTGCTGTACGGCCAGCTTGATTTGCTGATTGATCCAATCAGCCATGTCGGGGTCGGCCTCCTGCCTTCGTCTCTGGCGCTGCTGCTGGCCAGCGCTGGCGTGGGTGCTGCTCAAGCCTTCTTCGTGTGCTCTATCACGCCTTTTGTTGTCCAGGACTTGCCTCAATCCAGAGGAGTTTTAGGAGCCTTCCGGGCTCGCTGCTGTGCAGGAGGCACGAGCGAAGCCCCGGTTGGGGCCTTCTCCTTCCCTTCGAACTGCCGTTGGAGCTGCAGGATCTGCGCTCTCTGCTCCTCAATGATGATGTTTTGAGCCCTGATTGCTTTGGCGTTCGCCTCGTCATCCTCCTCCAGGACCATGTCATCATCGCCCTCGTCGTCAAGGCGCACGTGGTCCTCCTCCATGTGGTCCTGGTGACGAGGCTGCTGTGGATCGGACAACGCTGGAGTTCTGCCCCATTGGGACTATTCCTAGGGAGGAACGTCCTTACGGGGTAGTTCCGTGAAGACAACGTCCAGACGTGGATGCTTCGCCTGAGAGGTAGTCGGCCTAACCCGTTCCAGTACGGGTTCGTGACGAGGGGATGCTGTTGCACCCCTCGATGACGAATGCGTCTGGGTGATAGGTGATCCCACGCTTATCATCCCAGGTTCTCCGCCAACCCTCCTCTGCTGAAGGTCAGGTGGTGTTTGCCTGGTTACTCCTGCCTGGTTTGTCACCAGTGGAGGCGGCATGAGGGGCAGAAACATCTCTGCCGGTATGGATCTGGATGGTCCAGCAATCCTCTTTCCCTTCCTAGTTTTTGGAGGCATTGCTTTCAAGATGAAAACATGGTTTTTTCAAATCGATTCCCATAGATGGCGCCAAATTGTGCGTGCCTAAAAATTACGGACTTGGTTTAGATGGTAATGGGGGTTACAAAGATGTTGTTTAGTTGATTAGGAACGTCGCCATGACCTGAAACTTGAAAGGGAGAAGAAACAGAGGTCAGGGCCCCGGGCTGCTGCCAGCCAAAGGCACTCCGACGCCTGAGTTAGTGCAGTACTGAACTAGGGTGAAGTGAGGAAGAAGATTTGAGCAAAATAGCACAGTGCAGTGTATATTTGCCTACCTGTTCCTGGCTTACCATGCAAGCATATATAGAAGAGAGTGGAAGGTTCCATAGTTGAGGTAGGTGAGGATACTTGTCCCATCGGCCCATACCTAGGACCCTTAGTGGGGGTAAGTGAGGGTACTGTCCCATCGGATCTCTCCTCAAATGCCTCAAATAAATGTGGACATGATAGGGGTGACCCCTTATCAGTATTCGGCGGCCACCCTATCTATCAGGATGCCTTGTAATGTGGCCATCCCCTCTCATAATGGGGATTAGACGCCCAGTATTCACCTCAGTCAGGAGACCGAACTGGATAAGGCATTGAGGTCGGCCGTGCCTGAGGTTGGACACGGATGTCGGGATGCTTGAGGCTGAGCTTGGAGGGGGTGGTCGGTACTTTTACCGAGACCAACCCCATCTCGGTACCAGTTGGCACACTGCCGCGCTGGACAGATATAGTCTAGGCTTTTCCTGATTGGTACTGTTACCGAAGTCAGTAGTAACCTCGGTTTCGGTGAAAACACTCCACACAACTTGGATGTATGCAAAACATGACATCTAGGGGAACTAGCAATTTATATATTTATGAGCCATCTCACTTCAATGCTTTATCGAAGTATCTTTCCTTTCAAATGGAGAGAGAGAAAGATCAGTCCTTTTACTTTCGGCTGTCTTCAAAGAGAGAGAAAGAGAGAAAGCCCACCCGAAGCCTCTCTTCTCATCTTCCTTTTCCAATCTCTTCTCATCTTCCTTTTCCAATCAGATTCAAAGCGAGAACAACAGAAGATCATGAGATGCATGTTTTTTTGTCATTTCTCATTTTACGTTCAACTGATTTTGTTCCTCTGCATCCTGTTTTTTACTTTTTTGTGCAAGGCTCTTGGCGCTAATTAGGTGGTTTATTGCTAATTACTAGAGTTAGGGGTGCTTAATTGAGATTTCTAGCCTAACTATAATTAGTGGTGTGAGGTGAATTAGGTAGTAGTTATCAAGTATTCATGTCTTTGGACCCATCATTGCCCGGTGGCCCGAGACCCACATATGAGCCCACACCCAATAGCCAAGGACCTTGTTATAAATCCCCTAAATGTTAGGTTTGATGTGCGAATTTCAAGAAATGTCTCTACAACATAAAACCTCATTTCCTTCATCTCACCTCTTCCCTTCTCTTCTCTACCCTCTTCCTACTCCTTCTCCTTCTCTCCATTACCAAGCTAGGGCACTCCCAAGGATTCGAAGGCTTCCCAAGCTCCAAGAACATTCCCCAACATCTCCTTCATCATTCTCCTTCCTCATTTTCACCTTTTAGGTTAGCATATCCTTCCCCCAACTCATGTGATTTTGCTTCTTCAATACTAGGATAATGTATTCATGACCTAGTGGGCTCTTTCTTCACTTTTGGCATGTAGAAGAGTGGTCCTCAACTTGGTTTGAGGTAGGGAGTTTTGAAGGGCAAGGATTGACGAAACCCTAGGCAAAAAAAAAAAAAAAACTAGCACCACAAATCCTACTCTGCAACACTCTCAGAAATCCATAGCTAAGGCTAAACCTCTCCAAATTCGGTTTCCTCCAATTTTACTCAAAATCTATTTGACTTGGGATCCATGGCTGTATTGGGGTCTTGAATGAGATTCTAAAAGGTTGGGGAGAGATCTTACACCTAAGTGATCCAACAAGTAAGAAATCAACGCAAAAGGAGGTTGCCAAGTGTGGAATGGAAGAAAAATATGACGACGATGGTTGGGGGCGGGTGAGGCGAATAACTTCTATAAGGTCAATTTTTGAAAAGAGAAGCAAGATGGAATAACCTTTGGTGCCTTTTCTTCTTTTTGCTTGCTGGATCTCCTCTCTGGAATGAAATACCTGTTCAAGAAGAAAGAAACTCCATGAAACTCGATCGGGAGGCCCGATCGAGTTTTCTCCGATGCTTAAGTCAGCCATCAATATTTGAAATTCATGTAGTAAGTAGTTTTGATATGATTTTGGCATACCTCCTTCTCCTCAGCTCCTCTCCTCCTCTTATGCCCTCTTCCCATTTGGGTCAAAGAAGCTCCTTAGTACACGTTTCCCACTTTCACATTATGGTGAGTGGATTTCACACATGGCTCAGGATCATGGGATGTTTTCCCCCTCAATGTTGATCTCCTTTTTCTCTCTGCCAACTGTCCTTGTGCTATTTGACACATGTCCTTTCCCACTTTCCCCATTATATCATGTGAAAGGATCATGCCCCCTTTTCTTGGGATGTTCCTTCCCCACTTTCATTATTGGGCTAATTTTACAGGTGGGTCTGTTTTGGCCCAAACCCACTTCCAGGTCATTCAACTTTCCCCTCACAATTGCCCCCCAAGCCTCCTTTCTTCTTTCCTGTTTTCCGAGAAGAAAGGGGCCTTGAGATTCTTCGAGGACACGTGGCGCTTCCGAGGTTGCTCGGTGCTTAGCAGAGTCTTACGTTACTAATTCTTCCAAAGCTGTGAGGATTGTAGAGGCTAAGGTGGTTACTGCTTTGAGTCGCCTGACCAGACGTTATATCTTTTCGATGTTGTGTCTTTTGTGCTTTGAATGTTTAACTCCCCGCATCTCTGTTGACACAAAAAAAGTCACTATGTCTCCTCAACATCAAGAAGCCTCGTGAAGCTGCATCCTGCTAAAAATAGGCAAGGCTACTTCAAGCATCAGATTTTGTCAGAATCAGACAGAAACTGAAAGATCCTTCAAGGCAGCCAAAAGAGGGGTACACCTGAGGTTTCGGGCCATTCCGACATCGTTTGGCCTAACTTCACTGCTCCGATAGCTAAACAAGCGCTCCCGGCAGCGACATCATCGAAAACACCAAAACTTCGATCAGAGCCTACGGATGACTCCAGAACGTCTTCAAAGGGCTCCATGCCAAATTCCAAGTCAAACCGACAATGTTTGACCATCCATCAACGCTCGAGCAGCAAAATCAAGCCTCCCGGCGGCGGGAACCACCTAAGTCATCACTCAGGAAACAAAGTACATGAATGGCTTCAACATGCTTCCAAAAGGCTGCACGTCGAATTTCAGGTCATTCCGACAACGTTTGACCAAGTTTCGATGCTCCAAGAGAAAATCAAGCCTACCGGCGGTGGGGCAACCCGGGACCATGTCATCCAAAACGGAGCTAATGGAACGTCTCAAAATGACTCCAATAGGATCCCCGTCAATTTCAGGTTAATCGGACATCGTTTGACCACATATCAAAGCTCGGCATTTTCCCTGCAGCAAAATCAATTCAAGCATCGATGAGACCCCAAACGGCTTCAAAACTCAAATAAAAGCTCATGGTTGGTCCTATCCACTGCTCAAGAAGCTTCACCTCAATTTTCAGGTCATTCCGACATCATTTGACCTAGTTTCGACTCTTGACGGAAAATCGGCTACAAAGTCTTCGCCTTTCCCAAAAAATGGGAAACTTTGTGCTCTGATTTCGCAGGGTTCTCGTCAAGATTTCTCCAAGAAAATCAAGTCAATAATTGAAGAAAAATGTCAAGAAAAATACAGAAGAAAAAAGGAACGAAAAAGACGAAAAACGGCCGAAAACGACACTCGGGACCAAACGGGTCAAAGCCCTATGGTCGCCGGCGACCCTGGGTGGATGGCCACCCGGCGACCCTGCAAATCCGGGTCGCCGGATTTTGCACCGAATTGCCCGTTTTTTCGATCCTCTTCGCGTTTCAAGCATTCCTGCCTCTGTGATTTTCTGAAAATCCAATGTTTAATGCTTGAAAACGACTGATCTTCACCGACATCTCGGATCCGCCGTCAAAAGTATGAAATCATCACCGATCGCCTCAAGATCGCCAACCGGCTGACCAAGAAAGTATACTTTCTGTCCGACCTATCGTGAAATTGACAAGACAGATGTCACCGGCCCACCAACATCAATCAATGTCTGAGATTGCACTGCAATCCGACATCAAACAATGCGTGGATCCACCTGTGATGATCGCAAGAAGAATCTCAAAAGGCGCAGTGCGGCCTGCGACTCTTCACATGCCTTGACAACCACTTAATGACGTTAATTGACCCGTTTATGACAACTTAATGCGGTCATTAACTCATTATTTTGGACGGCCCAATCAGATTCAAGCATTTGGGAGTTACAAATCCAAGCAATCATGGCATTTAACCCATGAAATTCCCATCATCATGAAGCTTAAAGGGAATTAAATGCCCACTACCTTCATCGGCCAATCACAAGCCATGAAAATGGAGTTACAAAATCAACTTGTAACTCCTCATCAATTCTCTCATCATGGCTATCAATGCTCATAATCACCTCATGGGTATCAAAGGCCTATTAAAGGAGATCCATTTCCATGAGAGAGACATCTATCGGCAAATCAATACACACATCGACTTGAAATTCTGCATTTCTCCCAAAGAAATCCAGACGAAGTCCTACTGCTCTGCCGCAAGAAGCACCACAAGGTGATCAACGTCCCTTGGGGGGGCCATCCCCCCAAAGTCCCTTCCTTCTCCAACATGGCCTAAACGTGGCTTTTCAGCCCGTTTACTTGGTTTTTCATTGGATATAGGACCTCCTCTTGGTCCTTGTCCATTAAAAAACTGAGGTTAGGAGCCAAGCCGAAGAATCAAAGCATCAACCGTTCTCATTTGAAGGACGATGGCGAAGTCCATATATGACTTGCGACCGTCGATCTCAACGTGTCCCCACAATCTCCTCAGAAGTTAGATCTCTTTTCTTAGTTTTCTATTTTAGTTTGTATTTCTTAAAGAGACAAAAAAGAAATCACAATTCTTGTCTTTCATATTTGATGAGTTTTGTAAAATCGCCTTTCACGGCAAGCAAACAAAAACGCCTCCTACGGCATTCTCAAAAAACAAACTTATCTCTTTTCTTAATATTTATGCAATTTGAAAAGTTAGAAAAAAGGATTGATTTCCTTTCTATTTGTGAAGGTGAATCTCCGGATTATCACAATTCCAAATTCCAAGTAGAAAGTAAATCTGGCATACCCGTACAAAAAATGTTGATACCCGCGATTTTCCCTCCTCCGCCGAGACCCAGATCAGCCCTCGGGGTGCGGAAGGAGAGGACGGAAGATTCCCGAGGGTCTATCAAGTTGGCATACCCGGTGGGACTCGTTGACTTGAGAACGTGATGCTTTGATCCCTTGGCTCCTTTCTAGTTGGTGGCCTATGTTGCATTTTGCATATAAAAAAAAAAAAACATGAGATGGGATTTCAATTGTTCTTTCTCACTTCAAAAAAAAAAAAAAAAAACAAATCTGATCTCCTTTTCTTAAAAACTCAACTTTGAGAAATTTTGATCTTTCCCTCTTCGAACTTGATAGCTCACAGAAATGTTCGCAGCTATCGTTCATATCGGGGATTGAGCCATCTTTTCTCTTTGATGAGTCCAATTAGGATTTCAAAAAAAAAAAAAAAAACACCTTCATTTCAAATTCTTTCAAAAAAAAAAATGATCACTCTTTCTCAAGATTCAACTTTGAGAAATTTTGATCATCTCCTCTTTGAACTTGATAGCTCACAGAAATGTTAGCAGCTATCGTTCATATCGGGGATTGGGCCATCTTTTCTCTTTGATGAGTCTAATTGGTATTTCAAAAAAAAATTATAATTTCAAAAAAAAAATCAGTTTTCTTTCTTTTGGGCTAAAAATTGAGAAATCTTGGTTCTTTCCCTTTCGGATTTAACGCTCGCAGAAATGTTGAGTTGTGGTTCGGATTGGAACACCACTTGTTCTCTTTAATGACTTCATTATAAATCTTTCAAAACCAAAAAAAAAAAAACACTAAGGTTGCATCAATTGCGCTCTTTGACTAAAATGGATTCAAGAAAAGCCTTGTCCAGAGTGTGGAGACAGCTAGACTGTTCTAGGCAAGGGTCCTCCAAACGGGTTCGTTAAGTAATCCTACCTTTACCTGGGGGCTAATCTATCTACTAAGGTTTCATAAGATCGAATTGGAAACCTATGTGCATTTTTCAAAAAAAAAAAAAAAGAAAGAAAAATTTCCCGTCATTTTTTAGTTCAGAATCGAGAAATCTTGGTTCTTTCCCTTTCGGATTTAACGCTCGCAGAAATGTTGAGTTGTGGTTCGGATTAGAATACCATTTGCTCTCCTTTATGAATCCAAATTTGACCTTTTAAAAAAAAATCCCATCTCGTGTCCTTCCCAAGGATGCGATTTGTAACATTTGTGCCTAGCGGTGCTAGTACGCCCTTTCGGGACTACTGTATTCGCGACCGACACATTTGTATCTCCAACCTTATATCATTTTACCTCGAGTGAGCCTTGCTTCTCGGTAATTTGAATTAAGGTCTACAATTGCTTCTAGCAGTCACTGGAACGCTCACTCTAAGCCCACCATACTTGCATTTTAGAACAATTGTATCCTCTATGTATTTTTGCCTTCTTCATCGTCCTTGGGTTGGGCCATGTCCCCTCAAGTGATTTGAAAAGACAAAACCATAGTTGTTCTCCATTTATGATCACCATATTCTTGTGATTACTAATGGATTTGGTCTTGTTTCAGAAGTTTTCCAAAACTAACAATGGCAGCTTCATTAACCATCACTTTCGATGAAAACAAGTACCAGCTTATGCTTCAAGACAAGCAAAACAAGCATAAGCGCCCTGCCAGTTGCCGAAGCATCATCTCCCTCGACAACTCTCCAAACACTGGGTCAACTTCAACTCCCCGGACCATCGTCTTCGGGTCGCTGGGACCATTCCCACCCCCCACAGAAGACACTGTACCTGCCAAGAAGCAGAAAACCGCCCTGCAACGTGTCACTAACACGGCACCAAGGGCGAACAACAAAAAGCCTGAAGCCCGTGGCGCTCCCACGAAGCCTCAACCCATAAGAAACCAGGTTTACCTCAAAACATGGTCCCCGAGATCTTCACCAAGGCAACGGAGGTCCCAAACATCTACAAAACCAGTATACCTGGCCCCTCTCAAGGAGAATCGGTTCTACCCTCTCTCTTACATGAAAGAGGAGAAACCTACCCTCCACCCAAAAAACAAACAAAATCATCATGAGCTTTTTCCCCCATAAACCCAAAATCAAATCCTGCATTGTTAGGCCTACGCAAAAACATGCTGAAGCCTGCACTCATGTGAGTCAACCCTTCATCTCAACAGGGGCTGAACTCGCAAAATTCAAATCTTCACTGCGACAGACAAAGGACCGCGTCCAGATTCTGCCCATGCCAAGCTTCAAAGAAGACAAACTCGGCTACTACGCACAAGGGACTACATCCTTATCGTTAGAGCCCAGCCAGAGCTGACTGAAGCTCAAATTGCTCATCGTATGCGTCGCCGTGCAGCATATCGACAAAAGGGACTTGAGAAACAAAGAAACCAGTGTTCTAATCTCCATGTCTCAAATAAATGGGTCGAAAAAGAACGACCCGACCAATTCGTTGTTGTTCATATGGTTGGTAAAACCAGAAAACGCCAGAAGTCAGCAACCAAAATCAGTGTTAGACGTCTGGTGACTCGCAGCGTCTCCCGGACACAAACACATCTAGAAGAATCCTCCACTCCTCCAAGCCAAGGACACCGGAGTAATCACTCCTCAGATTCTTCATCCAGATGAATGAGCCCCAGCTCAGTTACCAGGACGATTTCTTCGTTCGAATCCCGAGGGATGAACGTCATGGCTACAAGTTCTGAGCCGCCTCCACAACATGATGATGTAACTACACGCATCCAGCAGTTGGAGCAAGGAAAACAGAGAAATGAGGCTTTGATGGAAAACCTTATTCTCACTCTACAGCGTCCCAAGAATTGGTTCCATATCCAACATCAGATGCACAACCTATATGGGTGCATCCCGATCTCCTAGATGATGAAAATTGAGAGATCATCAAAACATAGCCGACCGCTCAGCAGCGAAGGCAAGCCAAGAGACAACTCTGCAAGCTCAAACAGCAGCAGAAGTCTCAACCAAAACAAGAAGTCCTTGAAAAAGCGGAAACTTCTTCCACTACTTCACTAGGGACGACGGAAGAATCTCTTCCCAAAACTTCAAAGGCGGTAAGAAAGTTCACCCTTGATGATTTCATGCCACCTCTATACAAAAATGAAAATGTGCAGGGGGCATCATACTCTTGCAACTCGGTAGTCGGGTTCTCCATGAATGGATACGAGTCCAGTGATACTGCCAGTGATATCAATGAGTGGGAAGAATCCTTTGAAACAGGAGAATACCTCTCCGACGAGGAATGGATTCCCGAGTCTCATCTTATGCCAGTAATCTGGTATAACCCATTACAGCCACAAGGATCTTGGTCCGATGACGAAGAAGACCAGGACCCTGTTCAAGAAAATGTTGTCGATCTAGCACCAACCAATGTTCCGGTGGAACCCAACATGGGCGAACCACAAGGAGCAGATGACGAAGAAGATTTGGCTCCTATGCCTGATCTTGAGAAATATGCAAGAATCTTGCAACATCTTGCTATAGAGCAGGAGTAGGATCGCATCAATGATCTTCGTCATGATCCAGAACCAAAATTCCCTGAAAATCAACGGGAACTTTCTCCCTTAACTCCTGAAAATGGAGAAAACAATTGGATTGATGATCCTCTTACATCTGAGGATGAGTCCGATTCCCAACAGTCTGCACTGGGGGCATCTCCTGTCCGGATGACTTGCAATGCGATAGCTCAGGACGATAGTGCCTCTGAAGCTTCCGAAGACACGTACACCCCAACCGGTAATGTATCATCTGGAGCTACATCTTCTCAGGTGACTTCCACTGAGATATCATCGTCTCATCCCTCGTCTCCTGAAGCTGTGACATCGGAACTCAAGCCTCTCCCGATTGATCATCTTGAAGAAACTCCTGCCAATGAAATTTTCTTTATTGAAAGCCCAGTCGATTGGTCCCAGATGCCCGGTCTCATAGACGATGTCTGGACTAATACAGAAAGGTTGTCAGATGCTGTTCATGACTTGTTCCCAAAAATTGCTCCGTGCAACACAATTACTGAAGACACCAATGCTGTTACAGAGACGTCTTCAGCAAAGGACCAACCCTTTGATCCTGAGAGTGATCTTCCAAAAGAAGACCCTTCTCTAGAAGCTCTTGAAGTTGGTAGAGGTACCCGTTCTGGCCGGGATTACCACAAAAATTACAACCAACCTTCTTCTTCTTATGTAAATCCTTCGGGAAATCAAGTTGTAAGCGCCCCAAGTGGCAATAATAATGAAAATGCAGGCCCGAAGGATGCTTTCAAGTATGACTTGATTGAGCACTTCAAACACATACCTGCACGTCTGCACATCCTTAACTTATTACGAATGTCTCCACAAACTCGTGATAGTCTCATTTCAGAATTACAAAGGCTGAATGCGGATGTCGACAAACATGCCCCACAAGTCCTACAAATTGACATGGACTACAGGGTCAAAAAATCAAATATTCCCACAAAGGGAGAAAAGAAGAAAACTAAGGGATCAAGCAATGAATGCCTCTCGGTACAAAAAGCAGCAAGTGCAATAATTGCCTTCGACAAGGATGACCTCCTGCTAGGCGAGACAAAGCACAACCGACCCTTGTACTTTATGGGGTACGTCAAAGAAATGCCAGTACACAGAGTTCAGATCGATCCAGGTTCTGTACTCAACCTTATTTCTACTTTGGCACTCGAAGAGCTGGGCATCCCACCTAGCAAGTTGAGTCACACGTCTATATCCATCTTCGGATATGACGGCAGCGCTCAAAGGCCTATCGGCAAAATCAGGTTCAAATTGCAAATCGGTGATCTTATTTCTGAAGTCACTGTGTATGCAATAAGGACCCCTTCATGTTACAATATACTCCTTGGACGCCCCTGGATACATGAGAATGGTGTCGTCCCTTCAACTCTACATCAGTGCATCAAGTTCATTGGCAACGATGGCTTGATACATCGAGTGTTTGCAGACAAAAAGCCCTTCGAAGGTAGAGGTGTCCATTTTGCAGATGCTCAAATGTATAAAGATGGAAAAAAAGAACAGGAGGAAGAAACAATTCACTTTACTGACAGCCTCTAGAAAGATAAAGGCAAGGCTCCTCAGCAATCACCGGCGGTAAACAAACCCTCCACCAAACTCGAAGTAAGAGGTCAAGCTCCCTTCGTCGTCTCCTTCTAATCTCCAAAGCCTTTGGTAATCACTACCAAAGTAAAGAAGACAAAACAAAAGGCTGGGGGCAAGTTCACTGTCTACTTTGTGTCTATTATGCATGACACAGACTCGGAGTCAGAGTCAGAAGATGACACAGCATCAAGCCAAGCTGATACTCAGCGAGATCAGCCCCCGCTCAATCCATTGGAGACAGTTGCTGACATAGAAGACCCTACGTCGGCTTCCTTTGTTATTCCGGCAACTTTGCCAAAAGAAAAAACAATCTTCTTCCATAGATCGAGAGCATCTCCACTGAACCATTTGCTTGAACCTTTCCAAAACGAAGGTATGCCTCAGCTATCCCTGTATAGTCCGATGGCACAAGCTATCATGAAGAAAATGGGCTACGACGCTCAAAATCAGACTGGTTTGGGAGGTGGCCGTGGTATTCTCGCACCATTGGAACCCACCCTGACTAAAAGTCAACCAGAAGATTGGAAAATCCACTTTCACAAAGGCAAGTCTTCATATGGGTTAGGGTATGATCCTACCGCTCCTATGTGACAGTTGACACCATGGCTACAAAGTCGCTTTACCGACCATGCCTCAACATCTCATGAAGACATCGATGACCCTGGATATCTCTTTGAGAGGAGTTATTCGTCAAAAATCTAGAAAGCTCCTCCAATTGCTATAATTTCTCTGATGATAAAGAGGAATTGCCCGATGACACAGACGAGCGGTTCTTTGACCCAAAAGAATCATCGTTTTCAACCCAATTCCAGCAAATGACTGGGACCATCTCATTGCGAGCCTTGAGAAAGACACTGATCAAGAATATCCATGGACAGAAACAGAGCCTCGGTCAGAAAATTTCTCTGGCACTCCAGAAGGTCTTGTTGAGTTGGAAGCCTCCGAAAATACTGTAGAGGAACCACCTTCAAACCTTCCAACAGAAGACCCTGTTCAAAAGATAAACTTGGGAACACCTGATAACTAACGTCCTGTATTCATAAGCAAGAATATAAAGGATGATGAGTTACCCGAGTATATCTCTTTTCTTCGCGAGTTCATTGATTGCTTTGCATGGTCTTATGCTGAAATGCCTGGCTTGGATCCTAAAGCAGCAGTCCACAAGCTCAACTTGCAAAAAGAAATCAAGCCTGTCAAACAAGGCCAAAGAAGATTCTGTCCCGACGTGATGGACAAAATTGAAAAAGAAGTTCAGAAACTCAAAAACGTTGGCTTCATCCGTGAGGAGCAGCATCTTGAATGGTTAGCCAACATCATCCCCGTGACAAAGAAAAATGGGCAGATAAGGGTATGTATTGATTACAGAGACCTGAATAATGCATGTCCTAAAGATGAATTCCCACTTCCCATACCAGAGGCGATGATTGACAACACCTATGGGTTCGAGCGAATGACATTCATGGATGGATTCTCTGGCTACAATCAGATAAAGATGCATCCTGAAGTTGAAAGGCATACGTCATTTCGCACACCATTTGGCGTGTATTGCTACACTGTCATGCCATTTGGTCTGAAAAATGCAGGTGCAACATATCAGAGGGCTATGATGAAAATATTCCAAGATATGCAGCACAAGACGGTCGAATGCTATGTTGACGACCTCGCCATCAAAAGCAGAAGAAAAGAAGACCATCTCGACGATCTTCGAGAAATCTTCCTCCGACTTCGCAAACACAAATTGTAGATGAATCCACTAAAGTGCTTCTTCGGTGTCTCATCGGGTAAGTTTCTCGGATTCATAGTACGGAAAGCTGGAATAGAACTTCACCCTACCAAAGTCAAGGCTATCCTGGAAATGCCATCTCCCAGAACCCTAAGAGAATTAAAAGGGCTTCAAGGAAGATTGGCCTACATTCGACGGTTCATCTCCAATCTATCGGGGAAGTGTCGTCTATTCTCTCGCCTGATGAAGAAAGGCGTAGACTTTGTCTGGGATGCTGAATGTGAAAATGCATTTCAAGACATCAAAGCATACCTCACCAAACCTCCAGAGCTGGCTGCCCCCACAACTGGAAAACCATTTATCTTGTACACAAGAGCTCTCGACCACTCTTTGGGTGCTCTGCTCGCACAAGAAAACTACGATGGAAAAGAAGCTGCTCTATATTACCTTAGCCGCATGTTGGTAGGTGCAGAGCATCGCTACTCCCCAGTCAAAAAAGAATGCCTTGCAGTGATGTTTGCCGTACAAAAGCTACATCACTATCTGCTGTCGAACACAGTCTACCTGATTTCGAGGATCAACCTCTTAAAGGTCCTTGTCACAAAAGCAGGTTCTCTCAATGCCCGACTGGCAAAATGGTCCATTCTTCTATCACAGTTTGATATTAAGTATATACCGCAAAAAGCAATCAAAGGCCACGCTCTGGCAGACTTCCTCGCAGAGCATCCATTGCCTAAAGATTCTCCACTCAGGGATGATCTCCCAGACGAATTTGTCTACAACGTGGAAACTTCCTTATCAAATGCTTCCTGGGACATGTACTTTGACGGTGCAACCAGCACAAATGAAAAATGAAAGCAAATATCGGGGAATCGGCATCCTCTTTGTCAACCCCAACAAATACATGATTCCACACGCCTTCTCGCTACTAGAACCATGTTCAAACAATGCAGCTGAGTACTAAGCCCGGATTGTAGGATTGGAACTCGCCCTCGAATCCGGCATCACCATGTTGGAAGCTTTCAGGGACTCTCAACTGATCGTCAACCAGATGAATCAGAAATATGAAGTCAGGAAGCCTGATTTGATACCTTACTACAACAAGGCGTAGTCGCTTCGACAAAAATTCAACATCTGTCACATCACCTACATGCTTAGAGGTGAAAACATCCGTGCAGATGCCCTGGCTGGACTCGCCGTATCCATGGCAATCCAAGAAGGGGAAAACATGCAAGTCACAGTGTGTCAAAGAAGGAGTCTCCCTCCTCTCAACACACACCAAGCAGTTCCTGAATGCCACCAAGTGGTTGGAAGTCGGATGTCCATCCTCAACCTCCGATTGGCGATTGGAGAGATACGTTCATTGATTACATCATGTTCGGAATCCTACCTGAAGATCCAAAAGATCAGGTAAGAATCCAAAGATGAGCCCCGAACTTTCATTTGGATATACCTTCAAAAGCACTTTACAGAAAATCCTTCAACGGAGTACTCCTACGCTGCTTGTCACAACAAGAGGCTGAGGAAACTCTCAAGAAGTACATGCTGGTCTTTGTGGAGCCCATCAGGCTGGTCCTAATCTCTACAACCAGATAAAAAGGCTAGGTTACTATTGGCCTACCATCGTAGCTGATGTAATACAATTTGCCAAGCACTGTCAAAAATGCCAGATTCACGGAGATTATATCCACATGCCTCCAGAATGGCTACATCCAACAACAATCTCGTGGCCTTTCAAAGCCTGGGGTATGGACATCATAAGTCTTATCTCTCCCCCATCAAGCAAAGGTCATCGCTTCATCTTCGCCACTACAGATTATTTCTCCAAGTGGTCAGAAGCATTTGCGCTCAGCGAAATAAAGACCTCATCAGTCCTTTAATTCTTGCGCACCAACATTATTTGTCGCTTCGGCAAACCTAAAAGATTCGTCCATGATAACGGACCATAATTCTGGGATCATAGATTCTACAGGTTCTGCGACAAGTACAAAATCCAAAGTTGTCCTTCGACTCCATATAATCCAGCAGCGAACGGACTAGCAGAAGCCTTCAACAAGACACTCTGTAAAATTCTCAACAAAATGGTCTCTAGTCATAAAAGAGACTGGGGCGACAAACTACCAGAAGCTTTGTGGGCCTATCGAACCACCGTTCGAGGACCAACCCATAGCACACCATTCTCTTTGGTCTATGGATGTGAAGCTGTTCTCCCTTTGGAAGTACAAATTCCTTCCTTAAGGGTATCTTTGCAAAATGACATGACGCAAGAAAGCAATGTCAAATTGAGACTCCAAGAGCTGGATAATCTCGATGAAAGACGACTCGAAGCTCTACAAAGCATTGAGTTGTACCAAGCACGCATGGCAGGATCTTTCGACAAGAAGGTCAGGCAACACGCCTACAAAAAGGGTGACTTGGTTCTTGCAGTAAAAAGACCCATAGTCTTTGCCCACAAATCCAAAGGCAAATTTGAACCAAAATGGGAGGGACCCTTCGTCATCGACAAAGTCTTATCCAATGGCGCATACGCTTTTCTAAACATGGAAGGGGACAGATGTATGCTGCCCATCAACGGCAAGTTCTTGAAGCGGTACTACCCTTGAAGACTTCCTCAAACGGGTCAAAGCGATATCTACACGGCCAAAGCCTATTTCCAAGGTACTTGCTCGTCAAACCCACCCCTTTCGAAATTTCAATCTTTATGTTGAAGTTTCCAAAAAAAAAAAACTCTCTCAAAACAATGCTTACTTTCATCGTTTCATTGTTCAAAAAAAAGAAATCAAAATCCAAAAAATCCAAGTTTAGGAGCCTCTTCCCATACTTGACCAAAATTTTCGATCCTTGAACCCAAAAATTCATAGTTTGAAACAAAAACCAGGACTCAGGAACTTTCACCCTAGTTCGCCCCGGCTTTTACAACAAAAATGGTTTTAAGTCAAAATTTATGACCCTCGTGTCTTTAAACAAAGAAAAAATGGTTTGTTCGAGACCGCGGGGAAGCGACATTCAGTCGATACTCGCAAAACCCAAAAAATCGGAAGGATGCGAACAATCGTGGAGACGCAATATTCCAATTGATATCCACAACCCAAATTTCAAATGGTTCGAGAAAACCTCAAATTTCAAAAATCGCGGGGAAACGACATCAAGTCAGTACTTGCAAAACCAAAAGTTTTGGGAAAAGCAGGGAAGCGACGCTTAGTCGATATTTGCACCCCAATCCGCGAGGAAGCGACATTCCATCGATACTTGCAAACACAGCCCGCTAGGAAGTGACATTCCATCAATACTCGCAAACCGAATGAGCAAGGAAACAACATTCCATCGATACTTGCAAGACCATTCAGCGGGGAGGCGACATTTAGTCGATACCTGCATTTTGAAAACCAAATCCGGCTATAAACGCCAAAATCCGGCTATAAACGCCAAAAAGCGGCTATAAACGCAAAAATCCGGCTATAAACGCCAAATTCGGCTATAAATGCCAAAAACAAAAAAAAAATTCGGCTATAAACGCTAAAATCGGCTTTCATACCAACAAAACAAAACTTGGTTTTCAAAAATCTGGCTCCTATGCCAAAGCAAAACAAAAAAAAAATTTCGGCTTTCATGCCATTTTAAAATTCAGCTCCTATGCCATTCCAAAAATCGGCTTTCACGCCATCCAAAAACCTTGGCCCTCATGCCACAAACAGAAAAAACCTTGGCTCTCATGCCACAAACAAAAAAAAAAAAACTTTGGCTTTCATGCTCCAAACAAAAAACAAAAAGCTTTGGCTCTAATGCCATCTCAAAATTTTTGGTTCCCATGCCGCAAAACAAATTTTGGCTCTTACGCCACAAAATTAGGCTTCTATGCCACCAAAATTTCGCTTTTCAAGCCATAAAAAATCAGGCTTTTTGCCACAAAATTGGCTTTCATGCCCAAAACAACTCTTTGACAAAAGATTTTCACAAAATGACAAACCTTTTGATCAAATTCTCAAACAAACATTCCCATCAGCTTTTACCAAAAAAAAACAAAAAATGGTTTAAGTGACAAGAAGGGGATACAAAAATGTAGTACCAAAATTGTTTATACATGGAGGTACCAAAAAAAAGAAGAAGAAAAAAGAGTTTGTTATAACTCAGGAGCTCAATCTAGCATGGTCTTCAACCAAAGGTTCAACTCCTCAACCAGACCCTTGGCCTTAACTTCCAAAGTTTTTAGGCCACGCTTCTTCAAAATGTTCCCATAAAACGCGGCCGAATGTCGCGACCCATCTGTAGTACGAGGACGTTCTTCCCAGAGGACTTGCCACTGCTCATGCTCCTGAGTCTTCTTCCGGACATTACCTTCAGCTTCCTCAACCTGGCGAATAAGGGTCCCTTCTTTGTCACGAGCCTCCACAATGGCGGTCCATTTGGCAGCGGCTTCTTCCTCCAAAAGCTCAAGACGCTGCCTAGCCTCGACAACCTCCTTATCAAGGTGGTCTAAGTCTTGCTTCAGCACCATAATGGATAACTTGGTAACGTTCTTCTCCCGAACGATCTGCTCAGCTTAGCTTTGACTTTGCTGGATAGCTTTATGAACATCTCATCAAAGAAGTCACCATCTGGGAAACTCTTGGTCTCAATCCATTTGTTCCCTAAGGCGATGACCTCCTCAACAAAATCTTTGGCGCTTGCGATGTCCAGACCGACTTCTTTGCTATCAGTAAGGATGTCCTGCACATGCTTGATCATGCCAAAACCAGCTTCCAAGTGACCTGAAGAAAGAGTCTCAACCCATGAGCTCAAGATAGTCTTCAACACCTTCCTTGCATACTGAAGGTGCGGTACAAATGAGTATTCGCCGTGCTCTGGTGCCTGACTGCCCACGTCATGCTCCATTGGAAGAGTAGTCAATAAACTCTTTCCAACTGAAGAAGCTGACTCATTGAAGGAAGCAGAAGCCCTTACTTCTGTATTAGCCACATGTATCCCCTGTTCTGGCTTTGAGGAAGACGGAGGAAACTCTCCTGCTGCTTCACAATCTGTCAAGGAAAAGACAAAAATGTATGAATATAATCTTGTCCTTGTCAAAAATATATCAAGATTATTATTGCAAAAATACCTGCTTCTACAACCGGCGGAGTACTCTCTGCCTCTCTGAGCTCATCCGAAGCATCGTCAAAAGTTGCGTCCAGGGTCTCTGGAGTGGTTCCACGACTGGATCCGTTATCACCTCATCAGCAGGAACCTCGGGTATCACCAGGTCATCATTCTCAAAAAAAAAAAAAAAAGGAATCAGCGTGCAAAAATAGAAAACAGAAAAAAAAAACGCTGACAAAAAAAATCAGCATGAAAACAAAAAAAAAAGGGAAAAATCGCTGACAAAAAAAAAAGAAGAAGAAAACCGTGAAAAGAAGAGAAAAAAAAATAAAAAGAAGAAAAAAAAAAAGAAGAAGAAGCACAAAAAAAAAGGGGAAACATGCTTGAAAAAAAAAAAAAAAGAAAAGAAAAAGAAGAAGAGAAGAAAAAAAATAAAGAAGCTACTTCTACAATGGAGATTCTTGTGGAGGAAGAAAACTTACTTGAAGCCATTGATGGAGAAAAAGAAGAAAAGTTTGAAGATCCTTGAAGAAGAAAAAAAGCACTTCTAATCTTGGAGAGCACTCTTGAAGATTTCTTGCAAAAAGAAAGCAATGGAGCAAAAGAAACAATCCTCTTGCTTTTATAGAAGAGAGCAAGCCAAAAGAGGAAACAAGGAGAAAGAAAAGAGGTAAGTACTAAAATTTAGTTACTTTCCCAAAAGAGAGATATTTTGAGAGAATCTTTCCACAAAAAGAAAACTTGAGAAATTCTCTCCAACTAAGGATATTTTTAGATATTCTCTACACAAAAGAGATATTTTTAGATATTCTCTACAAATATGACACCATGTGAGATCTAGGCCATCTTCAAAGCCTAAGGTCCCATGGGTTAGCCCATATGAGCCAGGTTTGACCACCTAGGCACTAAAAGTGGTTTTTAGTCAAAATATTCCTCTTACCAAGAGCAAAAAAAAAAAAAAAAAGAGCAAAAAAGTCCCATGCATCTTTTGAGTTGATGGGACCATTCAAAAAAAAAAAAAAGAGAAAAGAAAGCCTCATGAGTTTCCAAAAATCAAACCATCCAACCTCATGAACCAACTTGAGCCAAAATCTTGAAATTGACATTTCACAAAACCAAATTCCGATCCCCTAGCTCGCCACATACAGCTTGTTAGGTCATAAGACCAAAACCAAAATCAAAATCCAAAACCAAACCAAAACCAAAAACCCAAATCTAACCCCCCAGCCTGCCACATACAACTTGTTGGGTCACAAGGTCAAAATCAAAATGAAACCCCGACCCCCTAACCTGCCACATACAACTTGTTAGGTCACAAGGTCAAAAACCAAAATCCAAAACCCAGAATCCAAACACCCCATGTCATTTTCAAAACTTTGCCTTGAGATGGTACGTGATCCCTCTCACTACCATAAAATTCCCCCGGAAACTCAGAAGGTTATTCAAAAAAAAAAAAAAAAAAAGCTCAAGACTCTTGGTCAAGTTGGAATCTCTCCTCCAAGTTTCTCTTCGAGGCACATCGACTCCAAAAAGCTACCCGTCGCTGTACCTCGAGGGGGCATTTGTTGACACAAAAAAAGTCACTATGTCTCCTCAACATCAAGAAACCTCGTGAAGCTGTATCCTGCTAAAAATAGGCAAGGCTACTTCAAGCATCAGATTTAATCAAAATCAGACAGAAACTGAAAGATCCTTCAAGGCAGCCAAAAGAGGGGTACACCTGAGGTTTCGGGCCATTCCGACATCGTTTGGCCTAACTTCACTGCTCAGATAGCTAAACAAGCGCTCTCGGCGGTGACATCATCGAAGACACCAAAACTTCGATCACCGCCTACGAATGACTCCAGAATGTCTTCAAAGGGCTCCATGGCAAATTTCAAGTCAAACCGACAATGTTTGACCCTCCATCAACGCTCGAGCAGCAAAATCAAGCCTCCCGGTGGCGGGAACCACCGAAGTCATCACTCATGAAACAAAGTACATGAATGGCTTCAACATGCTTCTAAAAGGCTGCACGTCGAATTTCAAGTCATTCCGACAACGTTTGACCAGAGAAAATTAAGCCTACCGGAGGCGGAACAACCCGGGACCATGACATCCAAAACGGAGCTGGTGGAACGTCTCAAAATGACTCCAATAGGCTCCCCATCAAATTTCAGGTTAATCGGACATCGTTTGATGACATATCAAAGCTCGGCATTTTCCCCGCAGCAAAATCAAGTCAAGCATCGATGGGACCCCAAACGGCTTCAAAACTCAAATAAAAGCTCATGGTTGGTCCTATCCACTGCTCAAGAAGCTTCACCTCAATTTTCAAGTCATTCCGACATCGTTTGACCTAGTTTCGACTCTTGACGGAAAATCGGCTACAAAGTCTTCGGCTTTCCCGAAAAATGGGAAACTTTGTGCTCCAATTTTGTGCGGGTTCTCGTCAAGATTTCTCCAAGAAAATCAAGTCAATAATTGAGGAAAAATGTCAAGAAAAATACAGAAGAAAAAAGGAACGAAAAAGACGAAAAACGGCTGAAAACGACGCTCGGCGACCAAACGGGCCAAAGCCCTATGGTCGCCGGCGACCCTGCAAATCCGAGTCGCCGGATTTTGCACCAAATTGCCCATTTTTTCGATCCTCTTCGCGTTTCGAGCATTCCTGCCTCTGTGATTTTATGAAAATCCAATGTTTGAAGCTTGAAAACGACTAATCTTCACCGACATCTCGGATCCGCCGTCAAAAGCATGAAATCATCACCGATCACCTCAAGATCGCCAACTGGCTGACCAAGAAAGTATACTTTTTCTCCGACCGATCGTGAAATCGACAAGACAGATGCCACCGGCCCACCAACATCAATCAATGTCTGAGATTGCACTGCAATCCGACATCAAACAATGCGTGGATCCACCTGTGATGATCGCAAGAAGAATCTCAAAAGGCGTAGCGTAACCCGCGACTCTTCACATGCCTTGGCAACCACTTAATGATGTTAATTGACTCATTTATGACAACTTAATGCGGTCATTAACTCATTATTTTGGACGGCCCAATCAGATTCAAGCATTTGGGAGTTACAAATCCAAGCAATCATGGCATTTAACCCATGAAACTCCCATCATCATGAAGCTTAAAGGGAATTAAATGCCCACTACCTTCATCGGCCAATCACAAGCCATGAAAAAGGAGTTACAAAATCAACTTGTAACTCCTCATCAATTCTCTCATCATGGCTATCAATGCTCATAATCACCTCATGGGTATCAAAGGCCTATTAAAGGAGATCCATTTCCATGAGAGAGACATCTATCGGCAAATCGATACACACATCGACTTGAAATTCTGCATTTCTCCCAAAGAAATCCAGACGAAGTCCTGCTGCTCTGCTGCAAGAAGCACCACAAGGTGATCAACGTCCCTTGGGGGGGGCCATCCCCCCAAGGTCTCCTCCTTCTCCAACATGGCCTAAACGCGGCTTTTCAGCCCGTTTACTTGGTTTCCATTGGATATAGGACCTCCTCTTGGTTCTTGTCCTTTAAAAGACTGAGGTTAGGAGCCAAGCCGAAGAATCAAAGTATCAACCGTTCTCATTTGAAGGACGATGGCGAAGTCCATACATGACTTGCGATCGTCGATCTCAACGTGTCCCCACAATCTCCTGAGAAGTTAGATCCATTTTCTTACTTTTCTATTGTAGTTTGTATTTCTTAAAGAGACAAAAAAAGAAATCACAATTCTTGTCTTTCATATTTGATGAGTTTTGTAAAATCGCCTTTCACGGCAAACAAACAAAAACGCCTCCTACGGCATTCTCAGAAGACAAACTTGTCTTTTTTCTTAATATTTATGCAATTTGAAAAGTTAGAAAAAATGATTGATTTCCTTTCTATTTGTGAAGGTGAATCTCCGGATTATCATCATTCCAAATTCCAAGTAGAAAGTAAATCTAGCATACCCGTACAAAAAATGTTGATACCCGCGATTTTCCCTCCTCCGCCGAGACCCAGGTCAGCCCTGGGGTGTGGAAGGAGAGGATGGAAGATTTCCAAGGGTCCATCAATCTCTTGTTTCTTTCCTCATGGTTCATGCCTACTGCCACTGTCGGCCTTTCCCAAGCTCTCCCTAGCCCGGTGTTTGCATCGTCACGCCAAACATCGGTTAAGGGAAGATCAGTGCAGCATACCTAGTTTGGGACTTTCCCAGTTAGGATTTTTGTTTCCTTCGGTACGAAGTAATGGGCTTGTTACTACCCTTAATTCTCAGGCCTTAGCCTAATTATGGCGAGGTTGTCCAGGTAGAGTCTAGCCCCTACTGCGGTTCGCCGCTATAATTAACTGATTCCTTGGCACAAAGTCATAAGACAGCATGCATAACTTCTTGGTACAAGATCATAATACAATCTGCATAAGCTCTTGGTACAAGATCATAAGACAATCCGCATAAGCTCTTGGTACAAGATCATAAGACAATCCGCATAAGCTCTTGGTACAACATCATAAAATAATCTGCATAAGCTCTTGGTACAAGATCATAAAACAACCTGCATAAATGGAATGCGAGGGTGACAATTTCTTTGGTACAAAGATATAGAATTTCTTGAAATTTGATGTGTTCCAAGACCTTGGCAACGCTTTTCCTTCGAGCTTCTCCAGGTGGTAGCTCCTGCTCCTCCGACGGAGGTAACTCTGTATGGTCCTTCCCAAATCAGACCTAGCTTGCTGTGACCGGGGTATTTGGTGTTCGAGAGTACCTTTCTCAAGACTTGGTCTCCGACCTCGGATGCCCTTGTCATATATTTTTGCTGCAAAGCTCCGAGCTAGTTGCTGCTGGTTGGCGGCCAACTTGATCAATACACACTCTCTCTGCTCCTCAATCATGTCCAGCTGTTCGGCAATCCTCTCTTTATTTTCTCATGACCGCATGCCTCCATCTTTATGGTTGACAACCCAATCTCTAACGGGGTTTCTCCTGTTGACCTCCTCAGGGTGGTTCTGTAGGCTTATAGGACACTAGGAAGCTCGTCCACCCTTTTCTCCATGCCGTCCAGCAAGGTCTTATCGGAGCTTTCTGCTTGGCTATTACTTTGTGGGTAAACAGAAGTTGAAAAGTGATGCATAACTCCATATTGTTCGCATAGATGCATGAATACCGTACCCTCGAATTGTTTCCTATTGTCGTTCATCAATACCCGGGGTATTCCTAATCTGCCGACCTAAGCCTGGGCTTGATGATGTCAATCCCCCACTTGTTTAATGGCCACGAACTCTCTATTGAGTTTAACTGCTCGGCAGGTTGATGGATGTCTTTGCCGAAGTGTTGACATCTTTCGCACCTCTCCACACGAATGCAGGGCATCCTGTGACATAGCTCGCTGAGCCAAGCTTCGTCCTCCGATGTGGCCCCCACAGCACGCCTCATAGATTTCTCATGACAAGCTTTCAACGCCAACCGGGTTGACGCATTGTAAGTACAATCCCAAGTAAGACCGTCGATAAAAATTGTCCGCTGGTGATAGCGAAAATCTGGCTACCTTTCTTATGACCTTCCAGCTCTCCTCGGAGTCTTCTCAGAGCGATCCATCCTTCTAGAACTCTATTATCGGTGTCATCCAGCTTGTTGGAGTCTCCTCAACCTGGTCGGCGCACATGACGTGTCGACCTCCGGTGCTCGGCTCTTATTGGTAGTCAATGAGGACCTCTCTCTTTTGCTCAGATTTGATGGTTATAGCCAAACTGACCAAGCAATCAGCATGTGAATCCTCCTCCCGACCATTTTGCTTTGCCTTGACGTCTCCAACATCTTGGATCAAGCGCTTTGCTTCTGTGACAAATGCAGAAATCCAATCATCTCAAGCATATATTCCCCGGTTAGTTGACTCGCAACTAATTGTGAGTCGTAGTTGACTGTCAGTTGCTTGACCCTGAGCTCTCTGGCCATCCTGAGTTCGAATAGTAGTGCTTCGTACTTTGCTTCATTGTCCGATGCCTCAAATCCCATTGTGACAGCCCATTCGATTACCACCCCCTCTGGCATTATGAGCACCACACCAGTGCCTGATCCTCGTGAATTGGATGCTCCATCCACATATAGTTGCCACTGCTGGTCGGTCCTTGATCCGTCCACCTGCCAACCTGATTCATTTTGCTCGAGTGTCTCCCTGTAAGTGAACTCAGCTATGAAGTCGGCCACCACCTGGCCCTTCATCGTGCTTCTGGGAACTATTTTGATGTCATGTTCGCTTAGCCCTATTGCTCATTTCACTAGTCTCCCGAAAAGGTCGGCCTTTTGAAAAATCGTCCGAAGTGGATGTTCAGTCAAGACTTTGATCGTATGGGCGTCAAAATAGTGCCTTAGCTTCCGAGCTACACACACCAAGGCTAAGGTGAGCTTTTCAAGTGGTAAGTATCTCGTTTCGGCATCTAGTAGGGTTTTGCTAACGAAATAGATCGGCTGATGGTGCTATCCCTGCTCCCTCATCATGGCCGCGCTGACTGCGTCTGAGATACCGCCAAATACAACACCGGCTCTTCCCCTTGCTCAGGAATGGAAAGGACAGGAGGTGAACTCAAATATTGCTTAAGCTGTGCGAATGCTTCGTCACACCTTTCATCCCATACCTGTCTTGCCTTCTTTTTTAGAGCAAGGAACAATGGTCGGCACTTGTCCGAACTCCTCGCTATAAAGTGATTTAGGGCGGCAAGCATCCCTGTCAGCCTCTGTACTTCCTTCCTCGAGCTTGATCGGTCCAACCCATGCACTGCTGCCACCTGGTCGGCCTCTGCCATTGCAATCTGGTGGTATCCCCGATATGCATCCAAGAAGCTCATCCATTCATGTCCCGTAGAGTCCACCAGCTGATCGATTTTAGGGAACGAAAAGCTATCCTTAAGACACGCTTTATTTAGGTTGGTGAAGTCTGCGACACCCTCCATTTGTTGTCCTTTTTTTGTACTACCACAGTGTTAGATAACCACTATGGGTACTGTACCTCTCGGATGGCGTCCGCTTCTAGTAGTCCATCCACCTCTTCATTCACAGCTGCTTGGCACTCGGGGGCTAGCTTTCTCTGTTTTTGAGCTACCGGTTTGGCTCTAGGGTCTACCCCCAGCTTGTGACTAATGACCTCAGGGTCAACTCCAGGCATCTCATGTGGGGCCCAGGCCAAGATGACGGCGTTCTCATTGAGTAGCCGAGCTAGGCTATCTTGTTTGCCTTTTGGCCATTGACTTCCCCATCATCCAATGTTTCTCGGGGAATGGCACACCCCTCTTTTGGACAACAAGTTTTTCCAGCTCTTCCATCGCCGAACTAGTCTGATTGGATTTCTTCTTGCCTTCTTCCGACCGACCTGTCTGTAGTTGCTATTTCTGGTCTGCCCTTATGTTCGGACAATCGCTCCCCTCGACCTTTAGGGCCTTCCCCTTGATTGCAGCTATCAGACAATTTCTGGAAACTGCCTGGTCTCCCTTGATCTCCATCATCGCCTTCATCATTGGAAATCGGATCCTCTAATGGTAAGTCGAAGGGACTGCCTTCATCCAATGGATCCACATCCGACCCATGATGGCATTATAGGGTGACGGCACGTCTACCACGAGAAATTCTACATCCGAATGAATTAGTCTAGCCCCGACCTGTACCGTGATGAGGCCCATTGGATGTACAGCTTGTCCGCTGAATCCGAACAAGGGTATGGAGGTCGGCTTCAGGTCCGAGCGCTTTAATCCGAGCTTATCTAATAGCTCGACGTACATGATTTCTGACGAGCTCCCCAGGTCAACCAATATCCTCCGAACATCATATTCTTGGATCCTCAAAGTTAACACCAACGCATCATTGTGTGGTTGGACTATGTGCCGTAAATCCTCATCTGTGAATGAAATTTCTCCACCTTTTCGTCCTTCCTCATGAACCATGCTAGGCTCAGTGGTTGTTTGGTATACCTCCTTTAGGTGCGCAACAATTTTTCTCTGTTGGCGGATGAATCTGGTTGTCACCTCAGAAGGGTTGGTGGCTCCATGCACCACATCTATCACTCCCACTGGCTTCTCCTTCTGCTGGTTGGCGTCGCTTCTCAACTCTTTCCTCGCCGAGCTGCCTTGGGCATTTTTTTTTTGGTTAGGAATCCTCCACATATTCTTTCAAGTGTCCCTCCTTCACGAGATCTTCCAAGTGTTGTTTGAGGATCCTGCAATCTTCTGTTTGTGCCCACGTTCCCGGTGGTAGGAACACCATAGGTTAGGATTCCGACGCCCTGGGTCGCTGACCATCTTCAAAGGTCTCCTGAAGTACGGCTTATCCTTGATCTGGATCAGAATCCGGAAGATCGGCTCTTTGAAGATGGTGTAAACCCCCTCATAAGCCGACCTCATGGGCTCAGGTTGGGCTAATCTTTGCTCCGACCTTTCACCAAATTCACTTTTTCGCTTCCGCTTGCTCTCCTCCTCCGCTGGGCGGGCCCATCTTCGCTCCATGACACCCATATCTTCTTCCAATTTTATGAACTCCTCGATCCGCTCCATCAGCTCTTCTTGTGTAGTCTCGGGGATAGCTTCGTTAATGATTGGCGAAGTTGGCTCTCCTTCGGCATCCCGAGTTTAAAGGTTGCTGCAGCTACCTGCTTGTTACTCCCTTCCACCTCATTATAGAGGTGCCAATAATGTGTGCCGAACTCTTTCAGGCTTTCCGAGCTCTGTTTCTTGAGAGGCAGTAATGCCGCGATGTTCTTTGGTTGCTTGGAATTTATTACGAAATGTGTAATAAAAGATCCAGCAAGATCTCGAAAACTGCAAATCGATCTCTGCTTTTAGCAGGAAAACCACTTCAAGGCCAGGTCTTCCAAACTCGAGGGGAAAACTTTGCACATCAGCGGCTCATTTCCTATTCATAATGCCATGGAATGTTGGTAATATTGGACATGGTAGGCGGGATCCGAGGTTCCATCATAGACTTTTAGGTTAGGGATCGAGAACCGCCGAGGTGGGTCCGCTTTTTCTATCTCCTTCGAGAATGGAGACTCGAAACTTTGAGCGTCTCCGAGGTACCTTGCCCTAGTCAGATTAGGGAGCTTCCGATCAACCAACGCCTTTTAATAAGGCCTTGTACATCCTCATCAGCGAGTGCTCATGGGGGTGCTTTCCACCTCGGGGTTTCACCAACCTCAATGCATCTGCTTGGATGGGCTTCGCCAACTTCAATGCATCTGCTCGGACTTCGGCTTCGCCAACCTCAATGTATCTGCTCGGACTTCGGCTTCGCCAACCTCAATGTATCTGCTCGGACTTCGGCTTCCCCTTCCTCCGGGGTCGAGAACTCGAAGTTCTGCTTCCTTCGTCGCCTGTTCTAGTTTTAGCTCAGCTCTGCTAAGCTCTTGATTTGGAGTGGTTGGTCAAAGGATCTTTGCCCGATCGTTCATGTCGCCCCCTGAGCCGTGCTTCCTCCACCTGAAATGGAGGCCGTCCAGTTCGAGGCGGTGATCCTGGATTCTATTCTTGATCTAACAATTTTTCTTAGCAAGAAAAAGCGTTAGTGGGTTTTTCCCTCCTCGCTTCCCACAGACGGTGCCAATTGTAAGGTCAATTTTTGAAAAGAGAAGCAAGATGGAACAACCTTTGGTGCCTTTTCTTCTTTTTTCTTGCTGGATCTCCTCTCTTGAATGAAATACCTGTTCAAGAAGAAAGAAACTCCGTGAAACTCGATCGGGAGGCCCGATCGAGTTTTCTCCGATGCTTAAGTCAGCCATCAATATTTGAAATTCATGTAGTAAGTAGTTTTGATATGATTTTGGCATACGTCCTTCTCAGCTCCTCTCCTCCTCTTATGCCCTCTTCCTCTTTGGGTCAAAGAAGCTCCTTAGTACACGTTTCCCACTTTCACATTATGGTGAGTGGATTTCACACATGGCTCAGGATCATGGGATGTTTTCCCTCTCAATGTTGATCTCCTTTTTCTCTCTACCAACTGTCCTTGTGCTATTTGACACATGTCCTTTCCCACTTTCCCCATTATAGCATGTGAAAGGATCATGCCCCCTTTTCTTGGGATGTTCCTTCCCCACTTTCATTAATGGTCTAATTTTACAGGTGGGTCTGTTTTGGCCCAAACCCACTTCCAGGTCATTCAAACTTTCCCCTCACAACTTCTATGATCAAAATTATGATTTGTGGAAGAAATGAAGAGGAACCAGCTGAACCTTTGGCTCGGAGAAGAAGAACGAGAGGAAAGAGAAGGATATAAAACTTTAGGGAAGTGATTGCTTATTTAGGTGGGTCTTTTGGAAAATTACAAGTTTGTCATGGATCATAAAGTGAAGTGAAAAGCAAATCAAATTCAGAGATTTTTGAGCATCTGAAGGATATGCTACTTTCACGAGTTCCATGAAATAATTCCCTCTACCCATCAAGCCCAATATCAACATACTCCTAAAATGATTAAAATACCCCTGGCAATGCTCGAATTGCCAAAATTACCCTTTGTAAGCCCAAACATAGTGTAAGTGAAACTAAACCAGTTAGATCACTGCTCTAATACATAAACCTATTTAATTAACAGCTAAATAAAATTAATTAGCACTAATTAGAGTTAATTAGGGTCAGGATCTTACAGCTTGAACTGTTTGTTAGATTGTTTGCAAGCTTTGCTTAGGTTTTCTTTTTGTTATAATGGAAATGTATCCTTTATTAAATAAAAAGATGAAGTGGGCTCCACATATACATTTATGTCAATAACACTCATACATGAAATATATATACATGTCAAAAAAGGAAGAGAAATTCCCATGGATGGGGAATACTACCAAATGCAACAATACAATGTCACATCACATACGTACATAAACCACCATGAAAGAACCACTCTGGCTGACTCTTTATTTCTCTCCCAAACTCCAGTTCTTCCCTGGTTCTTACAAAACTTTCTCCTTCATTTTAGATTTATTTGTATAGATGCATGTTGTAGATAGTGTAATTCCAGTCCTCTATTTAACGATCAAGAGCAATGATCACAACCCTACAGAAACAATACCGACAAATATCAAGTAGAGTCCACTGTCCACTGATTTTCAATGACTTTAATACGTGCGAATTCATATCTTTAACTTAAGAAATACCCTAAAAAAAGTAAAGTCCACTGTCCACTAATTTTCTCTATAATATTATGAACTTGTCAAAAATTTGAATACTTTGAAATATTTGAGAAAGATCTATCAAACTATTTATTTAGGGATTTTTTACCAAAAAGTAAGCTTAAACTCTGATTTAATGGATTTATAGCGAAAAATAATAAAATTATGGCAGAGTTGACTGTACATTTTTTTTAAAACCAAAGTGACCTCATTGACTATATTTTCATGCGTGCAATTTATCTTTTTTGTTTTCATCACCTGTAACTCATCCTCTCTCATAGAAGTTTCATCCACTTACCCAAATAAAATTAGAATAAGATTAGAGATTTTTGTAATAATTTAGGTAGAGACAAAAGGGGAAGCATGTATGTATTGTAGTCAAAATAGGAATCATCCATATGGTGGGTTGGATGAAGGTGGCTAAAAATGATGGCTAAGAAGAAAAACAAGAAAAGTGGGCACACCTTTGATAACATTGTCTACCTATAGACAATATTGTCAATGAAGCAATTTGGTCAAAAGAAAGTGCATCTGTCGTAATTTTATTCTTTTCATAAATTCATTAAGTCGGAATTTAAGCTATTTTTCCCCCAAAATCCCTTGTTTAACTATACTTTATATTTTGTGTTTATCTATATCTCATTATTTAAAAATATAATTTATTGCCTGCAATGTTGTAAAAGGTTCATCCCAAGAAAGCATTACAATTGAGGATTTTACAGGAAAATTCCTCGTAGGTGGATGTTGCAATGAAAAAGTCACTCCTAACTCGGTCACAAAAAAGACCCTGTTTGGTTCTCTTTTTTTTTTTTTTTTTTTTTTTTTTTTTTTTTTTTTTAACTTGAGAGAAGCGACGCTAGCGTCGCTCGTCTCTAATGGGGACGACGCTAGCGTTGCTCCCCATCTCTTCCTCGTCCAAGTCCTTCATTACCGTCTTCTCCGTTCACGGTGGTGTAGCAACAGGTATTCTCCCAGAAGTAGCAAACAAAGAACCCCCTCTTCTTCCTCTGCAATATCATCGAAGCAAAGCCACCTCTCTGTCAACAAAAATGACATGTGATAGAGGGCAAGAGAAGACGATTACATGCAGAAGTAGGAAACTCCTCTTCCTTTAGAAAATCCAAACAGAGAACCCCTTCAAGTTGATTCCGATCTTCTCATTGGTTTGCACATAACTCAAACTTCTCTATTTCAACCAGTTCAATCTACGCCTTATGTCTTCTTCTCCAGCAACAGTGACTGGGCCTCTCCTCAAACGAGATCGAGTATGCAATCAATCAAACTGATGCTTGATCAGTGGCCCACTAATCCCTCTCCTCAGATAAGGCCTGCAATAGACCACCTTGTGTCTCCGATTTGCGACTACGATCGACAACAATGCCTCTCTCTTCTTCGGTCTCAGTACCCAACCAAACCAAGGTACTCTCGTCAAGTTTCCTGCAACAGAGAACCTCTTCTCTATTTCATCTTGCAAACATGCAAGAGTTTGGATACTTCTGATTTGCAGCGAATCAATGGCCCACTTCTGAACGAGATCCCAACAGAAACTGATGATGCACAAAAATGGATTTGCACACCACCTGTCAAGTATGAGTAATAAATGCAGTAATTAAGATGAGAGAGAGATTTATAGTGGTTCGGTCAGTGTGACCTACGTCCACTTTTGGAAAGGCTGAGATCGCCGGATGTATTAATTCCCAAGTATTTCAGAGATTACAAGCTTTGGAGAGAGTGTAGAAGAGAGATCTTGCTTGCCCCTCAAGTACCGAGAGGCTCTTTAATTTATAGTCTTCCCCTAACGGATGGGGACGACTTTACAGCGCCGTTTACGAGGAGCCTTCGAGGTGTCCTCGACTGGGGAGGCGGTTGTGATATTCTCCGCAGGACTTGGTAAAAGCGGGACGTGGCCTGACTGCTTCCGAAGCGACCCGGATTGCTGTGACATGGCCAGGCCTCGTGGGTTTGGGCTCGGACTCCATTGGATTAAACGGATCTCCATTAACCCAGGCTTGGCTCATGACGGAATGGGCCACCCTGCCGGGCCTTACTCATCATTTGCCCCCTCAATGCCCCGTGCCCAATGAAGCCTTGAAAGGGGGGCATTTTGAATATCCGGGCTTCTTTCCTATTCAAATGATTTTTGCCTCATTCCTCTCCTTGCCAGCATCTTGTTGTACGCCCAGGTCCGGAGGGGAAGGATTTTTGGGAGAGTTCTTGCAGTGTGGGACTCCTCTGGTGACATTGTCATCTATGAGGAGATGATCGAGGCCGGGTTAAGGTTTCCATTATCCTCTCCCATTTGTCGTATTCTTCATTATTTTTCCTTAACTCCGGGGCGATTAGCACCCAACGGGTGGAGAGTTATGCTCGGATTCCTTGCGCTGTGGAGGAGAGTGCATCAAGAGAACGCTTCTCCTCTGGAGTTTCATGCCGCATACAGTTTGATCGAGTCGCCAGCCCCTAACAGGGGGTGGTACTATTTTACCCCTAGGGGCGGCAAGCTGCTCATGGGATTGCGTTCCAATTGCCACGATTGGAACTCTCGCTTCTTCTTCATCAGTGGAGAGTGGGTTGCTGAGTCAGATCGACCTTTGGTACCCACACGATGGATTGACGCCAAGAGACTAGGTACATTTTCCGATTGCTTTTTTTTTTTTCTGATTGCTTTTTTGTATGCATGTGCTCACTGTCATGTCCTCATTTGCAGATCCTCCCGTACTCTCCACGGAGCAGGAGCGCAAGCTGCAAGCGGTGAGAGATCACCCTGTCAAGGACTTGGGAGTTCTTTTTCCCAAGGAGAGAGGTAAGAGTAGTGGACCTCCTACGGACTCTTCGTCTTTGGGTAGAACTGGCGGACTCCTTTCGGGATCGACTTCTAAGAGAAAAGGTAAGTTATTTCAACTTTAGCAAAGTTTTGCGTGTTTACCTGATATGCCGTACACCAATGACACTTTTTTTTTTTTGAGCCGTAAGCAGAAAAGCGATTGAGGCCTGCTTGTCTGGTAGGAGTACCCCTCCCTCCAAGGTGGCGATGACAGATGACTCCTCACTCGGGACCTCTTCGCCAGTGACTCGTACGGGGCCTTGGGTGCGCCTCCCTCGGGTGGCCTCTCCACCATTGACTCGGGCAGGGCCTCGGGTGCGCCTTCCTCAGGTGGCCTCTTCAGCTAAGACTGCTGCTCCGCAGTCTTCCTCTTCAGTTGCCCCTCAGTTGTGTCCTCCGCGTGCGGGTACTTCTACAGGGGTACCGACTGGGGCTGATCCCATGCTAGGCAACCCGCGAGCGATCCGGGAAAGACTAGGGAGATTTGTATTGCCCCCCGAGGTCTGTCAGGTTAATGCCTTGGGCACTGAGGGGGTCATCAACACATTTCTGGAGGGTCTGGCTCAGGTAAATGTTTACTATTTCCTTTTTCTCCAGACTTTCGTCCTCCTTTTTGTCTTATGCACTGTCTCATTTCCTTGTCTTTTCAGGCCTCCACTGCATCTGTCTGCCTGTTGTCGAGGGCCCAATCTTACATACAGGTGAAACGGGAGAATGAGATTGTTAAGAAAGAGCTATCTACTGCTGAAGGAAAGATTACCGCTATGGAAGCTGCTAGTAAGGCTTCCGAGGTTGATCTTATGGCGGCCCGCGAGAGGGCGACCAAGCTTGATACTGAGCTCTCAGTAGCCCGCGAAAGGGCGGCCAAGGTCGATATTGAGCTCTCAGCAGCCCGCGAGAGGGCGGCGAAGGCGGAGGCTGAGCTTGTGAAGGCCCGTGAGAGGGCTTCGCTCAGTGAGGCTGAGCTTGCAGAGACCCGTGAGAGGGGGCTGCTCAGAGAGGTTGCGGTGAAGACAGAGATGAAGGTTGCACACGAGAGGGCTTCTCGGGCTGAGGAGAGGGCTTCTCAAGCTGAGGAGAAGATTGCCCTTGCTGAGAGGGACCTCGAAAATGACCTCGCTAATGCCTTTATCATCGGCTATGATGAGCTTCGAGGGAAGATTTCTGCTGCTTTCCCAGATCTTGACCTCTCCGGCTTCTTGCCGACTGAGGCACCTGATGATGATGGCAGTGGCAGCTCTGATGATGCCGAGGATGATGAGGAGGAGGACGAGGAGGACGATGAGGAGGGAGATGAGAGTGACTAAAGGATAGGGGGGAACTTTTGCTGTTTTTCTTTTTGTAAAGGCAGGTAGCCTGACTTTTGTACATAAGCCTATCTTTTGGAACATGCAACTTTTTGTCATAATACAAACATAGAATGTTTTATTTAATCATTGCTTGAACAACATTGACAGAGTAGTAAAAAATTAAATCAAGCCCCACACCCTCACTATTCTAATCCTCTTAAAATGTTACTGGTAGTATTTCTTCAAATGTTCCGCGTTCCACGGATGAGGTAAGACCTTTCCCTCAGAATTCTGGATCCTGTAGGTGCCCGGTCTCACTACCTCTGTGACGAGATAGGGTCCTTCCCAGTTTGGTCCCAACTTTCCTTCACGGGAGTCTTTCGTGGCAAGGATCACCTTTTTAAGCACCAGGTCCCCCGATTGGAAGGAACGAGGCTTTACGCTCGAGTTGTAGTACTTCGCCATGCGTCGCTTGTACTCCGCGTTGTGGACCACAGCCATTTCCCTTGCCTCCTCCACCAAGTCGAGGTTGATGCGAAGTCCTTCCTCGTTGGTGACGGGGTCGTGGTGGTGGACCCTTAGGGAATGGACTCCTATTTCGACGGGGATGACTGCCTCAGTCCCATAAGAGAGAGAAAAAGGAGTTTCCCCGGTAGGAGTTCTTGGAGTGGTTCGATAGGCCCATAACACTCCTGGGAGTTCGTCAACCCAAAGACCCTTCGCTCTTTTGAGCCTTGTCTTCAAGTTACGTAGGACTGTTCTCACCATAACTTCTGCCTGCCCATTTGCTTGTGGGTGTGCCGGGCTGGAGTGAGGCTGCTTGATTTGAAGGTCGGAGCAGAAAGAATTAAAGAGCTTATTATCGAACTGCTTGGCATTGTCATTGACAATGGCATGAGGTATCCCGAAGCGGCAGACTAGGCTTTTCCAGACAAAGTCTTTTACCTTCGAGTCTGTTATTTTTGCTAGGGGTTCTGCCTCCGCCCATTTTGTGAAATAGTCTACGGCGACGACCACAAACTTGCACTGGCCTTTGCTCAAAGGAAGGGGGCCCAGGATGTCAATGCCCCATTTGGAAAAAGGCCACGGGCTCACAATGGTCGTTAGCTCTTCTGGTGGCTGCCTTGGCACAGTGGCGAAGCGCTGGCATTTGTCACATTTTTTGGTGAACTCTTTGGCGTCTTTTACCATACTCGGCCAAAAATACCCTTGCCTAAGTGCTTTGTGGGCGAGGGAGCGTCCTCCAGAGCGATTCCCACAAATTCCTTCGTGAATTTCTCTGAGGGCGTAATCAGCCTCTTCTGGTGAAAGGCAACACAGCAATGGTGTTGACACCAAAAATGTCACTTTGCCTCTTCAACATCAAGAAAGCTGCATGAAGTCGCAACCTGCCATAAATAGGCAATGCAATTTCTCCAAAAATTCAAATCTTGTCAGAATCAAACAAAAACTGCAAGATCCTTCAAGATAGCCAAGAGAAGAGTACACATGAAGTTTCGGGCCATTTCGACAACATTTGGCCTAACTTCACTTCTCCGACAGCTAAACGGGAGCTCTCGGCGGCAACATCATCGGAGATGTCAAAACTTCGATCAAAGCCTACAGATGACTCCAGCATGTCTCAAAAGGGCTCTATGCCAAATTTCAAGTCAAACCGACAACGTTTGACCCTCCATCAATGCTCGAGCAGTAAAATCAAGCCTCCCGGCGGCGGGAACCACCGAAGCCTTCGCTCATCAAACCAAGTGCATGAGTGGTCTCAAAATGACTCCAATAGGCTCCCCGTCAAATTTCAGGTCAATCGGACATCGTTTGGCCACATATCAAAGCTCGGCATTTTCCCCGCAGCAAAATCAAGTGAAGCATCGACGGGACCCCAAACGGCTTCAAAACTCAAACAAAAGCCTATGGTTGGTCTTATTTATTGCTCAGGAGGCTTCACCTCAAATTTCAGGTCATTCCGACATCGTTTGACCAAGTTTCAGCTTCTGGCGGAAAATCAGCAGCTCTACGCGACAAAGTCTTCGGCTTTCCCGGAAAATTGGAAACTTTGCACTCTAAAAATGCAAGGATTCTCATCAAGTTTTCTACAGGGAAATCAAGCCAATAAATGAGAAGAAATGTCAAGAAAAGTACAGAAGAAAACGGCGACGAAAAAGACCTCAAAACGACCGCAAAACGGGCTCCGAAGGGGAAAAATCCCCCAGGGTCGCAGACCCCTGCGACCATGGCCCATGGTCGCAGGGTCCATGGTCGCCGGCGACCATGGAGGTCCGGGTCACCGGATTTTCCGCCGGTGACCCGTTTTTCCGTCTTTTTTCGCGTTTCGCGCACTTTGGCCCCTGTGGTTTCCTGAAAATGTGATTTTTAGTGCTTTAAATTGACTCATATCCGACGACATCTCGGATCCGCCGTCAAAAGCATAAAATCATCATTGATCGCTCCAAGATCGCCAACCGGTCGACCAAGAAAGTGCACTTTCTGTCCGACCGATCGTGAAATCGACAAGACAGATGTCACCGGCCCGCTCTTAGCTATCAATGTCTGAAGTTACATGTTCATCCGATGTCGATCAGCATGTAGATCCATCGATGATCATCGCCAGAAGAATTCCAGAAGACACGGCACGGCCCGCGACTCTTCGACTGCTCGGCGACCAATTAATGTGGTTAATTGACTAGCTTTATTGCAGTCATTAATTCATTTCTTTGGACGGCCCAATCAGAAGCAAGCATTTGGGAGTTACAAGTCAATTGATTCATGGCATTTAAACCATGAAACTCCTCCCATTATGGTAATTAAGGTGATTAAAAGCCCTTAATCTCCATCGGCCAATCAGATTCAAGGAAAAAAGGAGTTACAAAATCAAGAAATAAATCTTGTAACTCCTCCCATTAAAGCCATTAAGGCTCATAAACCCTCCTAAATGGCTACCAAAAGCCTATAAATAGGAGAGCATTCCATTGAAATCAAGATCAGAAAAAAGAGGAGAAAATCAGAAGATCAGAAAAAAAGGATCAGAAAGAGATCCGAGAGAAAGAAAAAGAGAGAAAAACTCTGCTGAAGTTCTGCACCGGCCACCACTACAAGGTGACAAAAGTCCCTTGGGGGGTACCCCCCCCCCCCAAGGTCCTTGCCTTCTCCTGCTGCCTCCAATGGCTTAGACGTGGCTTTTCAGCCCGTCTACTTAGCTTTTTATTGGACATAGGACCTTCTCTTGGTCTTTGTCCTCTAAAAACCTGAGGTTATAGCCAAGCCAAGCGAATCAAGAGCATCTTCTGTTCTCATCTGCATGGATGATGGCGAAGCCCATACATGGCTTGCGACCGTCAATCTGAACGAGTCCCCCACAATCTCCTGAAAAGTTAGATCTTCCTTTTCTTGCTTTTCATTGTAATTTGTATTTTTCTAAAGAGACAAAAATCACAACTCTTGTCTTTCATTATTGATAAGAATTGTAAATCGGCTATAAACGCCAAAATCGGCTATAAATGCCAAACAAAATCGCCTTTCACGGCAAACCAAGAAAATGTCTCTTTTCTTAAATATTTGTGCAATGGAAAACTTGAAAGAAGTTGATTTCCTTTTTACTTGCGAAGGTTGATCTCCGGATTAACACTTGCAATTCCAAGTAAAATAGAAAATCTGGCACACCCACATAAAAGAAATGTTGATGCACGCTTCAGGGCCCGCCAGGGCGCGAAAGGGCCGGACCCGACGGACTCCCACGTTCCGCCGACCCCTGTAGCCGCCCCAACGGCGCCTCGGAGCGCGTTCCATCAAGCTGGCACACCCGGTGGACTCGTTCATTTGAGAACACGGTGCTTGGAAATGAAATATTTGCATATCATACTTTTTGCTCTATGCTTATACTTCTTTTCCGGATTCCTTGGCTACTTTCTAGCTGGTAGCCTATGTTGGATTTTGCATCCTAAAAAAAACATGAGATGGGATTTTTTGGAAATTTCTATTTCTTTGAGTTTGTTTCCATTCTTTCTCTTTTCAAAAAAAAAAATCAGTTTTCTTAGTTTGAATTCAAAATTGAGAAACTTTGATCCTATCCTATCGTTCTTTGGTGCTTGCAGAAATGTTGAGCCCGTTCGACTAAGGTTTTGGGCCATCGTTTCTCTTCGATGAGTTCATTAGAGATTTCAAAAAAAAAAATAAAAAAAAATAAAAAAAAAATCAGTTTTCTTAGTTTGAATTCAAAATTGAGAAACCTTGATCCTATCCTATCGTTCTTTGGTGCTTGCAGAAATGTTGAGCCCGTTCGACTAAGGTTTTGGACCATCGTTTCTCTTCGATGAGTTCATTACAGATTTCAAAAAAAAAATATTAAAAATAAAAATAAAAAAAAATTAGTTTTCTTAGTTTGGATTCAAAATTGAGAAACTTTGATCCTATCCTATCGTTCTTTGGTGCTTGCAGAAATGTTGAGCCCGTTCGACTAAGGTTTTGGACCATCGTTTCTCTTTGATGAGTTCATTAGAGATTTCAAAAAAAAAAATATTAAAAAAAAAAATAAAAATAAAAAAATTAGTTTTCTTAGTTTGGATTCAAAATTGAGAAACTTTGTTCCTATCCTATCGTTCTTTGGTGCTTGCAGAAATGTTGAGCCCGTTCGATTAAGGTTTTGGGCCATCGTTTCTCTTCGATGAGTCTATTTGGGATTTTTATAAAAAAAAGGGACATAGACCACTAAGGTTAAACCAATTGCGTTCTTTGATCACGATTGATTCAAGAAAAGCCTTGTCCAGAGTGTGGAGACAGCTTGACTGTTCTAGGCAAGGGTCCTCCAAACGGGTTCATTAAGTAATCCTACCCTTACCTGGGGGCAATTCTATCAATTGAGGTTTCATAAGACCGGGTTAGGAGGCCTATGTGTACTCTCTCGTCTTTAAATCTTAAAAAATTAAAAAAATAAAAATAAAAATAAAAAAAAAATGATTTTCAAAAAAAAAAATCTTAAAAAAAAAAACAAAAAATTTTCAAAAAAAAAATAAAATAAAAAAATAAATAAAAAAAATATTTAAAAAAAAAATAAAAAATAAAAAAAAATAAAATAAAAATAAAATAAAATAAAAAATCATTTCAAAAAAAAAAATCTCCAAAAACTCGTCACTTTTTGGATTCAGATTCGAGAAATTGTGGTCTCTTCCCTTCTGAGTACTGGCGCTCGCGGAAATCGTTGAGCCCGTATTTGAATCGGAATGTCACCTGCTCTCTTTGACGAATCCATTTCTGACATTTCAAAACAAAGAATCCCATCTCATGGATGCGATCTCCAACATTTGTGCATAGCAATACTGGTACGCCCTTTCAGGGTCTACTGTATCTGTGACCGGCACATTTGTAACTCCTACCTTATATTCTTCTTATCTCGAGCAAGCCCTGCTTCTCGATAAGTCGAATTTAGGTTTACAATTGCTTCTAGCAGTCACTGGAACGCTCATTCTAGGCTCACCATACTTGCTGTCAGAACAATTGTACCATCTATGGCTTTTTGCCTTCTTCATGTCGCTTGGGTCATATCCCTTGAGCGATTTGAAAAGACAACCATAGAAATTCCCATTTATGATCATTATATTCTTGTGATTACTAATGGATGTGGTCTTGTTTCAGAACTTTTTCGAAACTAACAATGGCAGCCTTAACCATTATCTTCGATGAGAACAAGCACCAACTCATGCTTCAACAGAAGCAAACCGAGCGCACTTACAAGCGCCCCGCCAGCTGCCGAAGCGTCAACTCCCTCGGCAACTCTCTGAACTCCGGGTCGACCTCGACTCCCCGGACCATCGTCTTCGGGACACTGGGACCATTCCCACTTCCCGAAGAACAAACTGCGCCTGCCAAAAGGCAGAAGATCGCCTCTCAACGTGTCACTCCCGTGACACCAAAGGCAAGCGCCCAAAAGCCTGAAGCCCGCGGCACCCCCGCGAAGCCTCGACCCACAAACAACCAGGTCTATCCCAAGACTTGGTCTCCAAGACCTTCCCCAAAACAAAAAAGGTCTCAAATTTCCACCAAGCCAGCATACCTGGCCCCACTCAAAGAAAACCAGTTCTACCCTCTTGCCTACATGAAAGAGGAGAGACCCATCTCCAACTTGACTCCCAAGTCAACCCAGCATGAGCCGGCTTGTTCCTACAGGCCCAAAATTAGATCATGCATCACCAGGCCTCTGCAAGCACCTGCCAGGGCCTACACCCCTTCAGTTCGACCCTTTATCTCTACAGGGGCCGAACTCGAAAGGTTCAAAGCTTCGCTGGAACAGGCAAAGGACCGGGTCCGCATCCTGTCCTTGCCCAACCACAAAGAAGACAAGCTCGGCTGCTGCGCCCGAGGGAGCACATCCTTCATCGTCAGAGCCCAGCCAGAGCTGACCAAAGCTCAAATCGCTCGTCGAGCACGCCGCCGTGCGTCATATCGATAAAAGAGACTAGAGAAGCAAAGGACCCAGCCTCCTACACTTCAAGTCTCCAGCAAATGGGTCGAAAAAGAAAGACCCGACCAAGTTGATGCCGTCCATATGGTTGGAAAAACCAGAAGACACCAAAGGTCAGCATCAAAAATCCATGTCCGACGTCCGGTGACCCGTAGCGTCACCAGGACACAAAGACATCCCGAAGAATCTCCTGCCCCTCCAGCCAAGGACGGGAGAGTAATCCTTCATCAAGCTCTTCATCAAGAAGAATGAGCCCCAGCTCGGTCACCAGGACGATTTCTTCGTTCGAATCCCGAGGGATGAACGTCTTGGCTACAAGTTCTGAGCCGCCACCTCAGAATCCACCTCGAGATGATGCGCTCACACGCATCCAGCAGTTGGAACAAGGCCAGCAGAGGATTGAAACTCTGATGGAAAACCTTCTCCTTGTCGTCCAAAATCAGGTGAACAATGAGCCTCCTCCAAATCATAGCAATAACGAGGGAAATGGAGAAGAAAATGAGTCACGCGCCCTCACCAAAAAGGACGTAGACAGTATCCTCGCCAAAGCTAAAGAAGAGGATATACTCAAAGAGCATGGGATCAAGCCACCATATCCTTTATGGATGGACTCGGTCCCGTTCCCCACAAAATTCAAGCATCCTACTCTCCAAACATATACGGGGAAAGGATCAGCCAGACAGCACGTCATCCACTTCAAGATCTTGACGGGAGCTATCGCGGATCAAGATGCACTCAAGATCCGCCTCTTTGCAAGTACCCTAAAAGGTACGGCCTTCGATTGGTACTCCACTCTGCCGGAGAACTCCATTCAGAACTGGGCTATGCTGGAGACACGCTTCCTGACCCACTTCCAAGGTGAGGATCATCCTGTTACTATGGCTCAGCTCTGCAGCCTAAAACAGGGAGAGAATGAGTCAACTTATGACTTCATTCACAAGTGGAAAGCAATGGCGTACAAATGCTCAGATGTACTGCCACAAGCGTCGCTAGTCGACATCTGCCGAAACAACATGAGAGCTAAAATCCGCTCCATGATCATCGGCAATAAATCAAAGAACCTGGGGGAACTCCTCGAAGCTTCCATGGAAGCTGAAATGGTGATCAAAGACCTCAACAGTCAGAAGTCATCAAGAAAAGAGCCAACCGCCATTGCAACCTCTAAACCAAAGAAGAAAGAGGTCCTTAATGTGCAAACCAAGTCAGCTCCTCAGCAACCAAAGAAAGCTGAAAATGGAGCTGCAGGTAAGAGACCTGAACTCTCTGATGCCTTCAAAGAGCGAGTAGAAAAGAAATATCCGTTCGATGAAGACGTCGAAGAAATCTTTGAGGCTCTCCTAGCAAATGGCAAACTCATTTTGCCAGAGCCCAAAAGACCTGGAGACGTTGGCAAAACCAATGATCCTCGGTACTGTCCATACCACCAGATGGTTTCGCATCCTCTCAATCAATGCTTTATTGTGAGAGAGAAGATAAACGAGATGTGGAAAAACGGAGTCATCACCTTTGACAAAAACTATGGGACTGCCTCCGTCAACATGGTGTCATATGGACAAACACCAAAGTCACCGAAGAAGAAGATCACTACTTCCTTCAAGGTGATAAATAGAATTCAAACGTCCGAAGTGTTGGTTCCTTGCCCGACACCAGACGGACAACCCATATGGGTGCATCCCGATCTCCTGGAAGATGAAAATTGGGAGATCGTCAAAACAAAGCCGACCGCTCAGCAGCGAAGGCAAGCCAAGAAACATCTCCTCAGGCTCAAACGGCAAGAGAAGACCCAGCCAAAACAAGAAGTCCATGAAAAAGCAGAGGCCTCCTCTACCACTTCACTCGGGGCAACAAAAACGTCCCTTCCAGAGACTTCAAAGGCGGTAAGAAACTTCACTCTTAGTGATTTCATGCCACCTCAATTCAAAAAAGAAGCCATGCAGGGGGCATCATACTCTTGCAACTCGGTAGTTGGATTCTCCATTGATGGATACGAGTCCAGCGACACCGACGATGGATTCGAGCCCAACTACACCGTTGAGTGGGAGGAATCTCTTGAAACAGGAGAATATCTCTCCGATGAAGAATGGGTTCCTGAAACTCACCTTATGCCAGTAATCTGGTATAACCCCTTGCAACCACAAGGATCCTGGTCTGATGATGAAGAAGACCAAGAGGCTGCACAAGAAGATGCTGTTAACCCAGCACCTGTCATTGCTCCAGTGGAAATCAACTATGTTGAGCCACACGGAGAAGACGAAGAAGAGGATCTGGCTCCCATGCCTGATCTTGAAGAATATGCAAGGATCTTGCAGCGTCTCGCTCTAGAACAAGAGCAAGACCGCGTCAACGAGATTCCTCACAATCCAGAGCCGGAAGTCCCTGAAGCCCATCAGGTACCTCCTCCCTCAACTCCTGAAAATGGAGAACATTGCTGGATTGACGATCCTCTTACATCCGAGGATGAGTCTGACTCCGAGCAGGCAACATCTTCTATCAGAGCTTCCTGTAATGTAATATATCAGGATTATAGCTCTTCTGAAGCGTCGTCTGATGAGATTACCTACACTCCGACGACGCCTAGCAATGTATCCTCTGGAGCTACCTCGTCTCACGTGACTTTCACAGAGATGACACCCTCTCAGGTTTCTTCTCCTGAGACTGTGACTTCAGGATACACATTCTTCCCGACACATCATCATGAAGAAAACCCAACTTGGGGTGATGGATGGGTCAACGAAGAAGAAAAGCTGCTGGATGCTGTTCAGGACTTGCTCCCGGAAAATGCTCCGTGCAACACAATCACTGAGGATGGCAACTCTGCTGCAGATACATCCCCAGTAGATGAAAAACGACAGCCTCTTGATCCGGAAGACAATCTTCCAAACGAAGATCCTTCTCAAGAAGCTCTCGAAGTTGGTAGAGGCACCCGTTCGGGCCGGGACTACCACAAAAATTACAACCAATCTTCCTTTACTTATGTAAATCCTTCGGGAAAAGATGTTGTAAGCGCCCCCAGTGGCAACAATGATGAACATGCAAGCCCTAAGGAGGCTTTCAAGTATGATTTGGTTGAGCACTTCAAACACATACCTGCACGTCTTCACATCCTGGATTTATTACGAATGTCTCCACGCACTCGTGATAATCTCATCTCAGAATTACAAAAACTGAATGAGGATGTCGACAAACATGCCCCGCAAGTCCTCCAAATTGAAATGGACTACCGGGTCAAAAACTCTGAAACTTCCTCAAAGGGAGAAAAGAAAACTGAGGGATCATGCATCCAATGCCTCTCGGTTCAAAAGGCAGCCAGTGCAACCATCGCCTTCACTAAGGAAAACCTCCTACTTGGCGAAGCAAGGCACAACCGACCCCTGTACTTCACAGGGTACATCAAAGAAATGCCGATACATAGAGTTCAGATCGACCCAGGTTCTGCACTCAACCTTATCTCCACTTCGGCTCTTGAAGAGTTGGGCATCCCACCCAGCAAGCTAAGCCACACATCTGTATCTATCTTTGGATACGATGGGAGCGCTCAAAGGCCTATCGGCAAAATCAGGTTCAAATTGCAAATCGGTGATCTTATCTCTGAGGTCACTGTGTATGCAATAAAAACCCCCTCATGCTACAACATCCTTCTCGGACGTCCTTGGATACACGAGAATGGTGTTGTTCCTTCAACTCTACATCAATGCATCAAGTTTGTCGGCGACGACGGCATGGTACATCGTGTCTTTGCGGACAGAAAGCCCTTCAAAGGTAAAGAAGTCCACTTCGCAGACTCCCAAATGTATGAAGGCGAAAAAGAAGAAGAAGAGGAAATAACACCCCCTGCTGAAAATCTCCAGAAAGATAAAGGCAGGGCTCCTCAAAAATCACCGGAAGAAAACAAACCCTCCGGCAAATTAGAAGAGAGTAGTCAATCTCCCTTCGTTATCTCCCTCAAGAATTCAAAACCTTTGGTCATCACGACTAAAGTGAAGAAGGCGAAACAAAAGCCTGGGGGCAAATTTGTTGTCTCTCTCGTGTCTATCATGCAAGACACAGACTCGGACTCAGAGCCAGAAGACGATGCATCGTCAAGCCAAGCTGACACTCAGCAAGTTCAGCCTGCTCTCACTCCGATGGAGACACCTGCAGATGTAGAAGATCCTACGTCTGCTACCTTTGTTGTTCCGGCAACATCACCAAAGCAAAGGCCGATCTTCTTCCATAGATCGGACGCTTCTTCATCAAATTCCATGCTGGAACCTTTCCAAAATGAAGGTATGCCTCAGCTATCTCTATATAGTCCTGTGGCACAAGCAATTATGAAGAAAATGGGCTATGACGCTCAAAACCCAGTCGGTTTGGGAGAAAGACGCGGTATTCTCATGCCATTGGAGCCCGCCTTGACCAAAAGCCAGCTGGAAGATTGGAGACTCTACGGTCATGTAGAAAAGTCTTCATATGGGTTAGGATATGATCCTGATACTCCTCTGAGACAGTTGACACAAAGGCTTAAAAGTCGTTTTACCGACCACGCCTCAACATCTAAAGTCCACGAAGACATCGATCTCCCTGGAAATCTCTTTAAAGAGTTACCTGACAAAGATCCAGGAAGCTCATCCAATTGGTATGATTTCTCTGATGATAAAGAGGAATCGTCCGATAATACAGACTTGTAGCATCCTGACCCAGAAGAACCCTCGTCTCCAAAAGAAATACCAGACTCAACAGGCGATTGGGACTATCTCATAGCAAGCCTTGAGGAGATCACCAATCAAGAAAATCCATGGAAAGGAACAGAGCCTTGGTCTGGTAATGCAGTTGAAACTCCAGAAGGTTTCGTTGAGTTGGAAGCCTCCGAAAATATTGTGGAGGAACCACCTTCGAACCTTCCGACAGAAGATCCTGTTGAAAAGATAGACTTGGGAACACCAGATAACCCACGTCCTGTATTCATAAGCAAGAATATAAAGGATGATGAGTTACCCGAGTATATCGCTTTTCTTCGTGAGTTCGTTGATTGCTTTGCATGGTCCTACGCTGAAATGCCTGGTTTAGACCCCAAAATAGCAGTCCACAAACTCAATCTTCAAGAAGAAATCAAGCCTGTCAAACAAGGCCAAAGAAGATTCCGTCCAGATGTGATGGATAAAATTGAACAAGAAGTTCAAAAACTCAAAAGCGTTGGCTTCATCCGTGAGGAACAACATCCAGAATGGTTGGCCAACATTGTCCCCGTGACAAAGAAAAATGGGCAGATCAGAGTCTGTATTGACTATAGAGACTTGAATGGCGCTTGCCCTAAAGATGAATTCCCGCTCCCCATACCGGAGGTGATGATTGACAATACCTGCGGATTCGAGCGAATGACATTCATGGATGGCTTCTCTGGTTACAATCAGATAAAGATGCATCCCGAGGATGAAAAACACACTTCATTTCGGACTCCATTTGGCGTGTATTGCTACACTGTCATGCCATTTGGTCTGAAAAATGCTGGTGCCACATATCAGAGGGCTATGATGAAAATATTCCAAGATATGCAGCACAAGACGGTCGAATGTTACGTTGATGACCTCGCCGTCAAAAGCAGAAGAAAAGAAGACCATCTCAAAGATCTTCGGGAACTCTTCCTCCGACTCCGCAAACACAAACTGCGGATGAATCCTCTAAAATGCTTCTTCGGCGTCTCGTCGGGTAAGTTTCTCGGATTCCTTGTTCGGAAAGCTGGAATAGAACTTGACCCCATAAAAGTCAAGGCTGTTCTAGAAATGCCCTCTCCAAGAACCTTGAGAGAACTAAAAGGGCTCCAAGGGAGATTGGCCTACATCAGACGGTTCATCTCCAATCTTTCGGGGAAATGCCGTCCATTCTCTCGATTGATGAAAAAAGGTGTAGACTTTGTCTGGGATACCGACTGCGAAGCCGCATTTCAAGATATCAAGTCATACCTGACCAAACCTCCAGTGTTAGCTGCCCCTGCCACTGGAAAACCATTCATCTTGTACACAAGAGCTCTTGATCATTCTGTAGGCGCTCTGCTTGCACAAGAGAATGGTGAGGGAAAAGAAGCTGCTCTATACTACCTCAGCCGCATGCTAGTAGGTGCAGAGCATCGCTACTCTCCAGTCGAAAAAGAATGCCTTGCAGTGATGTTTGCCGTACAAAAGCTACGTCACTACTTGCTTTCCAACACAGTCTACCTGGTCTCGAGGATCAACCTCTTGAAGGTCCTTGTCACGAAGGCCGGTTCTCTCAATGCCCGACTGGCAAAATGGTCCATCCTCTTGTCACAATTTGATATTAGGTATGTGCCACAAAAAGCAATCAAAGGCCAAGCTCTAGCAGATTTCCTCGCAGAGCATCCATTGCCTAAAGATTCACCACTCAGAGATGATCTCCCAGACGAACCTGTCTACAACGTGGAGACTTCCTCACCAAATGCCTCCTGGGACATGTACTTTGACGGTGCAACCAGGACAAATGAAAACAGAAAGCTGATCTCGGGAGTTGGCATCCTCTTTGTTAGCCCCGACAAATGCATGATTCCACACGCTTTCTCGCTACTGGAACCATGCACAAACAATGCAGCTGAATACCAAGCTCTGATCCTAGGATTGGAACTCGCCATCGAATCCGGTATCACTATGCTGGAAGTCTTTGGAGACTCTCAACTGATCGTCAACCAGATGAATCAGAAATATGAAGTCAGGAAGCCCGATCTGCTGCCTTATTACAACAAGGCACAATCGCTTCTGCAAAAGTTTGACATCTGCAACATCACCCACATTCGTAGAGGTGAAAATATCCGTGTAGATGCCCTGGCCGAACTTGCCGCATCAATGGCGATCCAGGAAGGGGAAAACATGCAAATTACAGTGTGCGAGAGAAGGATCCTCCCTCCTCTTAACACACACCAAGCAGTTGCTGAATGCCACCGAGTGATTGGAAGTCGGATCTCTATCCTTCAACCTTCAATCGGCGACTGGAGGGATCCGTTCATTGATTACACTATGTTCGGAATCCTACCTGAAGATCCAAAAGAACGGGTAAGCATTCAAAGGCGAGCCCCAAACTTTCATTTGGATATCCCTTCAAAAATCCTCTACAGGAAATCCTTCAACGGAGTACTTCTACGCTGCTTGTCACAACAAGAGGCCGAAGAAACACTTAAAGAAGTTCATGCTGGTCTTTATGGAGCCCATCAGGCAGGTCCTAAGCTCTATGATCAGATAAAAAGGTTAGGTTACTATTGGCCTACCGTGGTTGCTGATGCAATGCAATTTGCCAAACGCTGCCAGCTATGCCAAGTTCACGGAGATTACATTCACATGCCTCCGGAATGGTTGCATCCTACAGCAATCTCATGGCCTTTTGAAGCATGGGGCATGGACATCATAGGTCCTATCTCTCCCCCTTCAAGCAAAGGTCATCGCTTCATCTTCGCCGCAACGGATTATTTCTCCAAGTGGTCAGAAGCATTTGCGTTCAACGAAATGAAGACCTCATCAGTTCTTCAATTCCTACGCACCAACATCATTTGTCGTTTCGGCATACCCAAGAGATTCGTCCATGATAACGGACCACAATTCCGAGATCATCGATTCTACAGGTTTTGCGACAAATACAAAATCCAAAGCTGTCCTTCGACTCCATACAATCCGGCAGCAAACGGATTAGCAGAAGCCTTCAACAAGACACTCTGCAAAATCCTCAAGAAAATGGTCTCTAGTCACAAAAGAGACTGGAGCGACAAACTGTCTGAAGCTTTGTGGGCCTATCGAACCACCGTTCGAGGACCAACCCATAGCACACCATTCTCGCTGGTCTATGGATGCGAAGCTGTCGTGCCCCTAGAGGTACAAATTCCTTCTCTGAGGGTATCTCTACAAAATGACATGACTCAAGAAAGCAATGTCAAATTGCGACTCCATGAGCTGGACAATCTCGACGAGAGACGGCTCGAAGCTCGACAAAGCATTGAACTTTACCAAGCACGCATGGCAGGATCTTTTGACAAAAGGGTCCGGCAACGCGCCTACAAAAAGGGTGACTTGGTTCTTGCGGTAAAAAGACCAATGGTCTTCGCACACAAATCCAAAGGCAAATTTGAACCAAAATGGGAGGGACCCTACGTCATCGACAAAGTCTTCTCCAACGGCGCATATGCCCTCCTAAACATGGAAGGCGACAGATGTATGCTGCCTATCAACGGCAAGTTCTTGAAGCGGTACTACCCTTGAAGACTTACCCAACTGGGTAAGAGCAATGCCTGTATGGCCAAAACCTGTTCTCAGGTACTCGCTCGTCAAACCCACTCTCTTTAGAATTTTCATATCAAATGTCAAAATTTCTAGAGATTCAAAAACAATGCTTACTTTCATCGTTTCATTGTTCAAAAAACAAAAAAAAAATCCAAGTTTAGGAGCTTCTCCCTGACTTGACCAAAGCTTTCGATCCTTGAACCAAAATTCATGGTTTGAAACAAAAATCCGGATTCAGGGATTTCCACCCTAGTCCACCTTACCTTTTACCGCCAAATGGTTCTAGGTCAAAATTTACGACCCTCGTGTCTTTAAACAAAAAAAAAATGGTTTTTCAAAAATCGTGGGGAAATGACATCAAAGTCAGTACCCGCAAAACAAAAATTTTGAAAAAAAGCAAGGATGCGACATTCCATCGATACTTGCACCCAAAATCGCAGGGAAGCGACATTTCGTCGATACTTGCAAAATCCAAAAACCATGGAGAAGCAACAAACCAGTTGATATCCACAACCCAATTTCAAAAATCGTGGAGATGCAACATACCAGTTGCTATCCACAACCCAAAATTACAAATGGTTCGAGAAAACCTCAAATTTCAAAAATCGCGGAGAAACGACATCAAGTCAGTACCCGCAAAACCAAAAGTCTTGGGAAAAGCAGGGAAGCGACGCTTAGTCGATATTTGCACCCCAATTCGCGAGGAAGCGACATTCCATCGATACTTGCAAAACCTAACCCGCGAGGAAGTGACATTCCATCAATACTCGCAAAACCGAATGAGCAAGGAAGCGACATTCCATCGATACTTGCAAGACCATTCAGCGGGGAGGCGACATTTAGTCGATACCTGCATTTTGAAAACAAAAATCCGGCTATAAATGCCACAAACCGGCTATCAATGCCACGAAAAATTGGCTTTCACGCCGACAAACCAAAACTTGGCTTTCAAAAAATGGCTATCAATGCCACAAAATCGGCTATAAATGCCACAAATTGGCTATCAATGCCACCAAACTGGCTGTAAATGCCACAAAATTTCGGCTTCCATGCCAACCCAAATTTTGGCTTTTACGCCATAAAATTTCGGCTTCCATGCCATCTCAAAATCGGCTTTCACGCCACAACCAAAATCAGGCTCCCATGCCAAAACAATTATTTGACAAAAGATTTTCACAAAATGACAAAGCTTTTGATTAAATCCCATTTAGCAATTGCTTTCATCACAAAAAGATTTGAGTGAGCGTAGGGAACAACAAAAAAAAAAAGGTACCAAAAAAATACATGTGGTACCAAAGCAAAAAAAAAAAAAAAATAGAAAGTGTTCACAAGCACTACAAAAAAAAAAAAAAAAAGTACCAAAAAAATACATGTGGTACCAAAAAAAAGAAAGTGTTCAAAAGCACTACAAAAAAAAGAGTACCAAAAAATACATGTGGTACCAAAAAAAAAAAAGAATGGTTTCTGCTATAAAAAATCAGGAGCTCAGCCAAAAATGGTCTCCAGCCAAAGCTTCAGCTCCTCAAGCAAACTTTTGGCCTCAGCCGTCAGAGTTTCCAAGGCACGCTTCTTCAGGAACTTGCCATGAGATGCTGGCGAATGCCGTAACCCTTCTTTTACACCGGGAAGCTCTTCCCCAGCAGTTTGCCATCGTTCGTTTTCTAGAGTCCTCCTCTCGAGAACTTGACCGGCATCTGCAACCCTGCGGATCAGAGTACTCTCCCTGTCACGAGCCTCTGTTATAGCAGCCCACTTCGCATCGACTTGTGCCTTCAAATGCTCAAGACGTTTCCTGGCCTCCTCAACTTCCCTATCAAGGACGTTAAGGTCATGCCTCAATCCGATGATGGCTAGCTCTTCCTTGTTCTTCTCCCGAACTAGCTGCTTCTTGCTTTGTGTAGCCTCATTCAGGTCAGACTTAGCCTTATCAGCAGGGTCCAAGAACATCTCCTTGAAGAATTGGTCGTCAGGGAAACCCATGGTCTCAAACCACTTGTCACCCAGTGCAATGATCCTATTAACGATCGCCCTGGCACCTGTGACATCCAGACCAACCTCTTCGGTATCAGTGAGAATCTCCTGTACATGTGGGATCATGCCAAATCCTGCCTCCAAGTGTCCAGAAAGGAGAGTCTTGACCCAAGAACTCAAAACCCGAGCCAGCACCTTCTTCACAAATTGAAGAGACGAACTGGATGAAGATTCACCCTTCTCCGCTGATCGGCTGCTCATGTCATGTCCCATTGGAAGAGTAACAAAAGAACTCTTTTCACTTGGAGCCACTGGAGAGGGAATCTCAACACGAGGCATCTCCTCAATCATGTCTGAACTGGTCTCTACCTCCGGATCGACCTCTGGCATCCCTTGCTCTGGTTCTGAAGAAAGCGATGGACTCTCTTCTGTCACTTCAAAACCTACAAATGAAACACAAAAGGGTATGATATGATCCTGTTAAAAAAAAAACCATCAGGGTCATCACTACAAAGTACCTTCTTCGACGACTGGCGGAACACTCTCTTCCTCCATGAACTCATCAGAAGCATCATCGACATTTGCGTCCATTGATGGTTCAAAGTCATCGGAATCCTGTGGCAAGTCAGCTGACAAGAAAAAAATGTTAGCAAATCAAGTCGTAGGAAAAAAAAAAGAGAAAGCGAAAGAAGTTATACCAATTGGAGATTCCGGAGTCATTCCAGAGTCCCTCGGTTCTTCTTCAGATGCCATAACCGGCTCCATCACCGCCTCATCGGTCGGAACCTCAGGCATCGGCAAGTCTTCATCCTCTGCTAAAAAAAAAAGAGAGCAGCAGCAGGGTGAGAAAACAAATCAGAACATGGAAAGCCCCATGAAAGAAGAAAAAGGAAGAATCATACCTTCACCAATGGTCTCTTCCCCACGACTCCTCTTCTCTGGAGGCTCGTCGACAGCCTCTGGAACCTCCTCGTTGATGGTAAGAGGGATTTCCATGTCAGGAGAGTCCTCATGTGGCCCCTCGCTGCGATGATGACTCCTCCTCTTCTTACCTCTATGGGTTCGCTTCCTAGAAGAACCCGCCCCACTATCAGAGTCAGGTTTCTCACTTGACTCCTCACTGGATGGTCTGCTTTCGCCAGTAGACTCCACGGAAGCTCGTCTCTGTGCCGCTTGCATCCAAGCGTCGAGCTCAGCTTCCTCCTGTTCTAGCTGCTCCAAAGCCTCATCAGGTACTTCTCGAACAGCTTCAGAACCAATGACGCCCTGGTCACCGAGAAAGCCTATCTTGTGCTTCTCTCCAGAAAGGAAGGCCCAAACTTCCTCTCGCCGGACGCCGTCCGACTTCCCAATGCCTTTTCCAGAAGACAGCTTTACATCAAGTTCCTTCTTGGAAAGCCCCCGATATGCCAAAAAGCTCTCCGCGAACCACTTCGTGAAGCCGGCAGTTCGGAAAGTCGACAGCTCAGGATAAGAAATCGTGGCAGTAGTGTCTTCAGCACTATAGAAAGCCCATGCATTTCTGCCATCCTGCAAACCCCCAAAACGCTTCACCATACTCGAAGGCGCCCCAACAACGCCTTGAGAGAAGCCCAACTGAAGCGCAAAGCGAGAAGGTACATACGGCTGGATGTCGACGAAAAGATGTCTACGGTACACCATCGTGCCGACTCGTATGCTGAAAAGCCACTCCTTCTCTGCATTGGTCAAAGAGTAATGCCTTCCCGACCCTGCTCTGGTAGAGTCTCGGGAGGTACCAAAATCAAAAGCCTTCTTCCGCAACTCGGGAGAAAGCTTAACTGAAGACTGCCCCATCTCGACGTCCCTGAATCGTCGGATCCTCATGCGGGCAAACAAAAGTGATTCGGATACGGCTTTTCCCTTAGCCAATCGAATCATCAGAGGATCATCATCCTGTGCAGCACCCAGCTGGTGGAAGCCAGGACAGTGGTATACAAACCACGAATAAAAGATATGGGCTGAAAATACCCTATTCATAGGGAGCCCAAGCCGAACCAAGAAAGCAGCAGCCTGCAGTTCGGTACACAGGTAGGAGTAAAGAGCGGGCACCAAAGCAAGCCGCTCTCCAAACGCCATCTGACAAGCCGGAAAAATACAATGCGGCCTGATGTGCGTCCCATCTCCACCAGCAAAAATAGCCTCACCTAGCCAAAAAGTGAGGTAAACAGCAAGATCTCTCCGCAGTGCAATGTCAGAATAAAGGGCATCTGTGCTCGTGAAGAAACCCTTCAACTCTTCCTGCATGGCCAAAGTCTTCTTCCTGTCTTCCCGGGTCATGCTATCAGGAGACTCTTTGCTGTCAAAGAAGTTGAAGAATGAAGAGCCATAACTCTTCCAACTGCTGGATCTAACTTTCGAGCCCTCCTTCAAAAAATCATAGAAGGCGACGAGCTGAAAGTATAGGAGCCTGAACTCCTCTGACTGCTCCTCAAGGACGCTGTCAATCGGCATGAACTCCTCGTAGAGTTTGCCAAGGATGGGCAATCCAGTAATAGCACTCAACTCCTTCAGAGAAAAACCAATCTCACCGTTCGTGACAACGAAGGTATTGGTCTGAGGGAGGAAAGACTCCAACATAGCCATGAAGGCATCATCGGAAAAAGTCACGGTCTCCCTAAAAGCGCGGACCGCGTCAAAAATCCCGGCTTCCTTCAAAACGGCGCCCCCAATCAGCAAGGTGTGGTCAGTCCATGACTTCCAATCGGAGTCAACATTGAAACGGCCACTAAGTCGAAAAGGCTTCACCCAAGTACTGCCGTCACCGCTGAAAACGCCAAGGCCCACCGGTCTCAAATCGACCGACGGATAATCAGAGCCCTGGTAGCCGTTGGCTGGCATCAACATGTCCATACGGACAGGTGACTTCTCCGCATATCCGGAGGGTCCACCAACAAAAACCCCGGTCTTGATCACACTGGCCCTCTTCACCCAGCTCGGAGGATCTTCCCTCTTAGAGCACGTGGGAGCAAGGCTCATGATCGAGATGGTACGATCAAAAGACGACCGGGTAGAAACAGTCTTCTCTTCACCATCTGCTGTGTAAGAGAACTGAAAACATCTCCTTTGGTATGTCAAGTCGTCAGGGACTGCATCTCCAAAGAAGAAGGTAGGCTTGGGTAAAACCCTCAGATCGTCCATAACCCAAGGACGGTTGCTTACCATGATCTTATAGAATTCCTCATTCTTGAGAGCGATCAATCGCTGTCTCATCTCATCGCGATTGAGGGAATCGCACTCTTCCAAGTTCTTCTCAACAAACTGGACCTTCTCCCAGGCCTGCTGAACGGCCACATTGGAAGATCTAGCAGATCGACGAGGTACGCTTGTAGCAGGCTCTTTACCCTTGTTCGCTCTGGAGGAACCACCTGCAAAGGTTGGAAAAGAAAAAGATCGTCATCAAAATGACAGGATTTCGCTAAAAAAAAAAAAAGGGGTCACTTTGTCCCACCAAAAATCTGGCGAAATTTTGGCATGACTCCGGGGCAATTCCAAAGAAAAAGGAAATACCCCGACGGAAATAGAAAGTTTGAAGATGGGCTCAACATTGCTGCGGGCTCCGAAACTCCAAACTTTCGAAACCTCAAAATCTCCGCAAAATCAAGAAGGGCTCAACATCGCTGCGAGCTCCAAATTCCCAAATTTGCAAAGATTTTCAGGTATGCTATCACATCATGCTACTCAATTCAATTTACAAAAAGTACATGCATGAACATCTAGATTTGCATAAAAACGCATTATCATGATAAGCAAAAAAAAAAAAAAAAAAAAGAAAACTTTCTCAAAAAAAAAGGAGGGAGAAAGAAAAGAAAAAAAAAAGAAACTTTCTAAAAAAAAAAAAAAAAATCAGGCCACGTGGCCGTACGGACCTGATCCGTACGGATCTGTCCGTACGGCCCACAAAAAAAAAAGAAGAAAAAAACGTGTGAAAAAAAAAAGAAAAAAAAAAAAACAAGAAGAAATCACGTGGAAAAGAAAAAAAAAAAAGAGAAGAAGAATAGAAAGAAAAAAAAAAAGAAAAAAAAAAAAAGAAGAAGAAGAAAGAAAAAAAAAAAGAGAAGACACTTTTTTTTCCATCCTATTCTCTACATGGAGCTTTCTTGAAAGAAAAAGAGAGAAAACTTACTTGAAGCCATTGATGGAGAAGAAGAAGGAAAAAGCTTGAAGATCCTTGAAGAAGAAAAACTCTTGGCCTTGGAGCTCTCTTGAGATTGTTGCAAAAGAAAGCAATAAGAGCAAGAGATCCTACCTTCCTTTGCTTTTATAGGAGAGAGCAAATCAAAGAAGGAAACAAAGAAGAAAGGTAAGTGTTACTAATTAGTAACCTTACCAAAAGAGAAGGAATTAGAAAGATTCTTTCCCAAAAAGAAAGAAGTCTTTGAGAGATTTCCTCCCAAAATCAATCAAATGAGAGATTCTCTCCAACAAAATAGGATATTGAAGATTCTTTCCCAAAAAGAAAGATACCTTGAGATATTCTCTCCCAAATTAAGGGAATATGAGAGATTCTCTCCCATAAAGATATTTTTAGATATTCTCTATCCAAATGAGATATCTTTAGATATTCTTTACAAAAATGACCCCACATGAGATCTAAGCCATCCTAAAAAGCTTAAGGTCCCATGGGCTAGCCCATATGAGCCAGGTTTGACCACCTAGGCACTAAAAAAAAAAAAAAAAAAAAAAAAAAAAAATGGGCTTTTAGTCAGAAAAAATCCCTCTTACCAAGAGCATACAAAAATGGTTCCATGCCTCTTTTGAGTTGATTGAACCATACAAAAAACCCCAAGCCCCATGAGCTTCCAAAAAACAAACCATCCAGCCTCATATACCAAATTGAGCCAAAATCTTGAAATTGACATTCCGCAAAAATCCAAACCACTCCAATGGACCCACACAGTCCCAAAGAGTGACCAAAAACCAAATCCTGGTCCCCTAACTTGCCACATACAGCTTGTTAGGTCACAAGACCAAAACCAAAAACCAAATCATGATCCCCCAACTTGCCACATACAGCTTGTTGGGTCACAAGGTCAAAACCAAAACCCGACCCCCTAACCTGCCACATACAGCTTGTTAGGTCACAAGGTCAAAAACAAAAACCCAAATCCACATCCCTGATGTCATCTTCAAAACTTTGCCTCGAGATGGTGTGTGATTCCTTTCACTACCATAAAATTCCCCTGGAAGCTCAAAGGCTACTCTACCAAAGGAAGGATTGCTCAAAGACTCTTGGTCGAGACACAAGCTCTCCTTCAAAACTCTCTTCGAGGCACATCGACTACAAAAGTCAAGCAACTCGTCGCTGTACCTCGAGGGGGCATTTGTTGACACTAAAAATGTCACTTTGCCTCTTCAACATCAAGAAAGCTGCATGAAGTCGCAACCTACCATAAATAGGCAATGCAATTTCTCCAAAAATTCAAATCTTGTCAGAATCAAACAAAAACTGCAAGATCCTTCAAGATAGCCAAGAGAAGAGTACACATGAAGTTTCGGGCCATTTCGACAACATTTGGCCTAACTTCACTTCTCCGACAGCTAAACGGGAGCTCTCGGCGGCAACATCATCGGAGACGTCAAAACTTCGATCAAAGCCTACAGATGACTCCAGCATGTCTCAAAAGGGCTCTATGCCAAATTTCAAGTCAAACCGACAACGTTTGACCCTCCATCAATGCTCGAGCAGCAAAATCAAGCCTCCCGGCGGCGGGAACCACCGAAGCCTTCGCTCATCAAACCAAGTGCATGAGTGGTCTCAAAATGACTCCAATAGGCTCCCCGTCAAATTTCAGGTCAATCGAACATCGTTTGGCCACATATCAAAGCTCAGCATTTTCCCCGCAGCAAAATCAAGTGAAGCATCGACGGGACCCCAAACGGCTTCAAAACTCAAACAAAAGCCTATGGTTGGTCTTATTTATTGCTCAGGAGGCTTCACCTCAAATTTCAGGTCATTCCGACATCGTTTGACCAAGTTTCAGCTTCTGGCGGAAAATCAGCAGCTCTACGCGACAAAGTCTTCGGCTTTCCCGGAAAATTGGAAACTTTGCACTCTAAAAATGCAAGGATTCTCATCAAGTTTTCTACAGGGAAATCAAGCCAATAAATGAGAAGAAATGTCAAGAAAAGTACAGAAGAAAACGGCGACGAAAAAGACCTCAAAACGACCGCAAAACGGGCTCCGAAGGGGAAAAATCCCCCAGGGTCGCAGACCCCTGCGACCATGGCCCATGGTCGCAGGCCCCTACGACCATGGCCCATGGTCGCCGGTCCATGGTCGCCGGCGACCATGGAGGTCCGGGTCACCGGATTTTCCGCCGGTGACCCGTTTTTCCGTCTTTTTTCGCGTTTCGCGCACTTTGGCCCCTGTGGTTTCCTGAAAATGTGATTTTTAGTGCTTTAAATTGACTCATATCCGACGACATCTCGGATCCGCCGTCAAAAGCATAAAATCATCATTGATCGCTCAAGATCGCCAACCGGTCGACCAAGAAAGTGCACTTTCTGTCCGACCGATCGTGAAATCGACAAGACAGATGTCACCGGCCCGCTCTTAGCTATCAATGTCTGAAGTTACATGTTCATCCGATGTCGATCAGCATGTAGATCCATCGATGATCATCGCCAGAAGAATTCCAGAAGACACGGCACGGCCCGCGACTCTTCGACTGCTCGGCGACCAATTAATGTGGTTAATTGACTAGCTTTATTGCAGTCATTAATTCATTTCTTTGGACGGCCCAATCAGAAGCAAGCATTTGGGAGTTACAAGTCAATTGATTCATGGCATTTAAACCATGAAACTCCTCCCATTATGGTAATTAAGGTGATTAAAAGCCCTTAATCTCCATCGGCCAATCAGATTCAAGGAAAAAAGGAGTTACAAAATCAAGAAATAAATCTTGTAACTCCTCCCATTAAAGCCATTAAGGCTCATAAACCCTCCTAAATGGCTACCAAAAGCCTATAAATAGGAGAGCATTCCATTGAAATCAAGATCAGAAAAAAGAGGAGAAAATCAGAAGATCAGAAAAAAAGGATCAGAAAGAGATCTGAGAGAAAGAAAAAGAGAGAAAAACTCTGCTGAAGTTCTGCACCGGCCACCACTACAAGGTGACAAAAGTCCCTTGGGGGGTACCCCCCCCCCCCCCCCCAAGGTCCTTGCTTTCTCCTGCTGCCTCCAATGGCTTAGACGTGGCTTTTCAGCCCGTCTACTTAGCTTTTTATTGGACATAGGACCTTCTCTTGGTCTTTGTCCTCTAAAAACCTGAGGTTATAGCCAAGCCAAGCGAATCAAGAGCATCTTCTGTTCTCATCTGCATGGATGATGGCGAAGCCCATACATGGCTTGCGACCGTCAATCTGAACGAGTCCCCCACAATCTCCTGAAAAGTTAGATCTTCCTTTTCTTGCTTTTCATTGTAATTTGTATTTTTCTAAAGAGACAAAAATCACAACTCTTGTCTTTCATTATTGATAAGAATTGTAAATCGGCTATAAACGCCAAAATCGGCTATAAATGCCAAACAAAATCGCCTTTCACGGCAAACCAAGAAAATGTCTCTTTTCTTAAATATTTGTGCAATGGAAAACTTGAAAGAAGTTGATTTCCTTTTTACTTGCGAAGGTTGATCTCCGGATTAACACTTGCAATTCCAAGTAAAATAGAAAATCTGGCACACCCACATAAAAGAAATGTTGATGCACGCTTCAGGGCCCGCCAGGGCGCGAAAGGGCCGGACCCGACGGACTCCCACGTTCCACCGACCCCGGTAGCCGCCCCAACGGCGCCTCGGAGCGCGTTCCATCAAATGGTAAGCAGTAACCCCTTTTGTAGAGTACATTTTGTAGGAGGGTGAACTTGGAAGCTCTCATCCTAAGCTTCTTGGCCTCAAGGGGATCATCCGGTACTGTTTCTTCTTGGAGGTACTCCCTTATTGGGGTCATCCAATTCGATTCTGCCGTTGTACAGTTGATGTTTGTGGTGTCACATCCAACTTACTTGGCTCGAACTGGTGCCCGATGAGAGTCGGTTCTGCAAATGAGGCCTCCAGGGATGAGGCGAGCCTGGCGAGAGCATCTGCAGCCATGTTATCACCTCTTGGGATGTGACAGATTTGGAAATGTTGAAACTGCTGGACTAGCTTCTTAGCCATGCCAAGATACTCCTGCATCTTTGTTTCTTTTGCTTCAAATTCGCCATTCACTTGATTGACTATCAATTGTGAATCACTATAGGCGGTGAGGGACCGGGCGTCCATTTCTGCTGCCAATCTCAATCCCGAGAGGAGTGCTTCATATTCTGCTTCATTGTTTGTGGCAACAAAGTGTACCTTAACTGCATGTTTTATGGGTGTACCATCAGGGCTGATCAAAATGAGTCCTGCTCCACCTCCCTCACTGGTTGCGGAGCCATCAACATATAGCTTCCAAAGGGGCCGTGAAGGAAAAACTCCAGGAGGTGTCTGGGCGCCCGGAGGGATTTGGGCACCCATTGAGGGAGCCGGGGCGCCAGGAGGGATTTGGGCACCCGGGGTGGCCTGGGCGCCCATAGATGTCTGGGCGCCCGGGTTGGCCTGGGCGCCCACTGATGTCTGGGCGCCCGGGGTGGCCTGGGCGCCCACTGCCGGTGTCGGGGCGTCCGGAGTGGCGTGGGCGCCCGGTGCTGGTATCTGTGCGCCCGCCCGGGTGTCCTCGTCGGGTGGCAGTTCGACTTGTAGCTCTGGGCTAGACGGAAGCGACATGGTGGGTTTACATTCGGAGTACGTAAACTCAGCTACAAAATCTGCCAGTGCTTGTGCCTTGATGGATATCCTTGGTTGATACTGGATGTCAAACTCGCCCAGTTCCACTGCCCACTTGAGGAGTCTCCCGGATACATCCGGCTTTGCCAAGACTCTTTTCAAGGGCTGATTGGTGACGACCACGATAGTATGGCTCTGAAAATAGTGCCGTAGTCGCCTGGCAGTAGAGATGAGGGCAAGGGCAAGTTTTTCTAACCCCGAGTATCTAATCTCGGCTCCTCGGTATGCCCTACTGACATAATAGATGGGCCTTTGCACATCATCAAGATTTTTGATCAGAACAGAGCTGACTGCTGAGGGGGAAGCTGACAGGTACAAATATAACACCTCACCGGGTGCGGCATGTGAAAGGAGAGGAGGTGCGGCCAAGTATGCTTTCAGCTTCTGAAAGGCCTCCTCAGCCTCAGGTCCCCATTCGAAAGACTTTCGGAGAATTTTGAAGAAAGGCAAACACTTATCTGCAAACTTGGAGACGAATCTATTGAGCGCTGCAATTCTTCCGTTGAGGTGCTGCACCTCCTTGGTCGAAGTGGGCGACTTCATGTCGAGTATAGCTTTGATTTTATCGGGGTTCGCCTCAATTCCCCTCTGGTTGACCATGAAACCCAAGAATTTTCCCGATCCTACGCCAAAGGCGCATTTCTCAGGGTTCAGCTTCATGTGGTAGGTTCTGAGAATATTGAAAGTCTCTTGAAGATAGTCGATGTGATCTGTTGCAGCCAAGCTTTTCACCAGCATATCGTCGACATAAACCTCCATTGTTCACCCAATCTGGGACTGGAACATTTTGTTTACCAGGCGCTGGTAGGTTGCTCCTGCGTTTTTCAGCCCGAAGGGCATGACCCTATAGCAGTAGGTCCCCTTCGGAGTGATGAACGACATCCTTTCTTGATCTGGGGGATGCATGCTGATCTGGTTGTATCCAGAATAGGCATCCAGGAAGGAGAGGAGTTCATGTCCTGCTGTGGCGTCGATGAGGAGGTCAATCTGAGGCAGTGGATAGCTGTCCTTCGG